>OZ034971.1:46600077-47847577 GCA_964030785.1 Siderastrea siderea | reverse complement strand
TGTTCTTAAAAATCCCGCGTTCTAATAGAGTTAATAACTGAGATGAGCAGGTTTCAATGATAACCGGTGGCTCGGATGTGGGGCCATCATTTATGTTGCCAGTTACATTCATCAGTTTTCGTTATGTTGCTGCGCTGGCCTGTTAAAGGAGAAGGTCACTCCAGAAACGGTGTATTTTTGAAATCGCCAACAAAAAGAAAACAGTAAGTTGAATTACTGACCATGGTTTTAGTTTCTAAAGTGCATCCGATCCCACTAAAAATTCCTCTCCAAAGAGGGCCAAAATTCAACACTGCGCGCCGCCATTTGAATCGTACTGACGTCAAATTGTGCGCCGAGACCAGCGGTCGGGTAACTTGGTCTCGTTTTTTAGAGCCCACGTTACCCCACCGTTGGTCTCGTTGGACAATTTGACTTCAGTACAATTCAAAATGGCGGCGCGCAGTGTTTAATTTTGGCCCTCTTGGGGAGGAATTTCGGTGGGATCGGATGTACTTTAGAGGCTAAAACCACGGTCAGTAATTCAACTCAGTGTTATCTTTTTATTGGCGATTTCAAAAAATACACCGTTTCTGGACTGGCCTTCTTTTTTGATCACTTCTTTTTATGTAAGATCAGAATTTCCTTTTCGTGCAAGCTTGCATCGCCAAACCGGACAGGATATCCTTTTTCTAAAGGTTTTTTTTGTGGTTGGGGGGGGGGGGGGCGGTAAAAATACTGTTGAACAAGCCTTCGCCTGGCTCTAAGCCTTCCAGGCTCTCAGATAGTAAAGATGGAACGAAAATTAGAAAAAGAACGCGAAAATAAGACGGGTGGGGTAGAAAAAAGGGACTGTGGCCTAGCCCCCACGTGTTCAGTTTGCACCCGTTTCCTCAATTCGCGCTTGAATCCCCTCTATCTCGGAGCCTGTAACAGGCTAAAGGAGCCTGTTGACAAGATCCTCATTTAAATAAACCAAGAATCAAATGCAAAACCAACCTCCCTTCCCGATGTTTAGAGCCTTGATTCCTTGAACTTCAAGAGAAAGCGAAATTCACGCCAAGAAAACTTGTAGGTGACAGTTACTTTATTTTGAATTCATACATAATGGACACGTTCGAGACAGTTAAAGCAACAAGCAGTGTTGGCGTGGCAGACTTGCAGTTTATTTATTGACAGGTAATGATTAATTTCGAAAGCCGCCCAAAAGAGAAGCACGCCAACACAGTTCAAGCACGTAAGTTTATTGTAAAAGTGGAGAGTCAGAGGAGGATGTAGAAGAGGCAATTTGAGTGGCAACCTGTTCTGCCAAAGTGTAGCGCTGTCGCAGTGGTCTTGCTAAGTACTCCAGGTAAGCGGTAGAAACCCAGTCGCCTTGAAGTTGAATTAACTCGTGGAAAATACCGAGTGAGCTTGCATATGTGGCTCCTCCACGGCGGAATGAGTGCCCAGAGTAGTTGGTGGAAGAGAAACCTGCAAGGCGTAGGAGATCTTTTAAGTGTTTAGTAAATGAGCTGTAAGAGAGTGAGCGAAGGCCAGTCGCCGTAGGGATAACAAAGGCAGGACTTGAGGCCGGAGCGGGGCACATTTCGAAGAACTCGCGAAGAGCTTGGAAAATTAAGAGACGTAAATTTCGATTGACAAATAATTTAATTAGCGATATTCTGTTTTTACAAACGGCCTCCTTGAAAAGCAGGTGTTTTCTTTTCATCTTTATTATTTTAGTTTCTTTTATCTTAGTTTTTAGATTAGTTAGGAAGTTAGTTTATTCTGTACTTCAATGTAAATGTATACCTGAAGGAAATACCATGTTTAAATAAAGTTACCTTACCTTACCTTACCTAAAGCATGAGACCGTATGGAAACCAAGGGAATGAGAAGTGTCCTTTCGCGGAATTGAAGAACTTTGGACCATTTGACAGAGACGGTTAGGCCCCACGTGGTGAAATGGAAGTCGGAGCGTGACAGGTGCTTGTTCGGAGAGAATGCGAGTGACTTGGAGGGATGATATTGGACTTGCGAAAGAAGCTGAAGAAACCAAGAAGGAAGGCTGCCCAGAGCGCGCGATGAAGTGGCAAGGAGAAGTCCATGACATCTTGGAGAGCCAGAAGAATGGATGGTGTTATCGGGAGCTTGCGTTTAACCGACGTGGAGAGAAGACGTTTCAGGCCTCGCAGCGTCAGTTGCACGCGACAGTGGGAAAGGGGAGCGGGTGGGTAGTCGAACATGACATGAAGCCAGCGGATACCATCCAAATAGTTTACGATGGAAGAATACTTTATTGTGCACCCCAAAAAGACACAGTGGCGACAAAGATTCGTGACCGAGATGGGTAGAGGGGACGTCTGAAGCAGGCGGCAAAATTGAAGTTATTTCAGGACTTTAGACTTAAGATTGGCGAGAGTAGAGGAGGCATAGGCGTTGGAAATTCGGAAAGCAAGGGCGTTGTCAAGGGAACCACGAGGGTCTAAGAAAGAAGGAGAAAAGCGCGTAATTAGTCCAAGATATGATAAGAAGACTGTAGTCAGGTTGTATATATTTCTGTAAGACGAGATAAACGGTCGGCAAAAACGTTCTCTAGGCCCAGTGTGCTCCAAAACCCGAAAAGGAAGCATCGGTGTAAGCATATTCGATAATAGGCGAGTAGGAAATACTAATAGCCTGGCCATTAAACACACGACAAAAGTCTAGCCACCAACAGAAGGCCTTGCGAAGGTCGGAAGTGATGCGGGCTTTCTAGAAAGGGCGCTTTAGACGATTCATACAATCAAGAACGCGACGCAAGAAGGTTCGTCCCCCTTTAACCACTTTAGCCAGAAAGGTCATGAGGCCAGCAACTCGCTGTAAATCCCACTTGGAAGCTTTGTGTTTTGAAAGAAGGAAATTAAGTTGATCTTCTAATGATGAAATTTTGTCCTCGGGTATAGATGCCTGCATTGCAATTGAGACTAAAATAATCCCGCGAAATTTGACGCATTGGGATGGACCAGAGAGCTTAGACCAATTAACTTGAAAGCCCGGTGAGTGGAGAAGATGAATAAGTGTCAGTTGTGCACGAAGGCACTCCTCGCGTGAAGAAGCAACAATTAGAAAATCGTCCAAATAGTTAACAATGTTACCAAAGCCTTTTCGAGCCATCATACGGGTAATTGCAAAGGAAATCCTGTGAAAAATACTGGGCGCATTTTTGAGACCAAAAAAGAGAAAATTGTCGGTAAAGAATTTGTAAGATCCATTAAAGGCCCAGCGGAATCCTTGAAGTGTGCGATGAGGGGGATAAACGGGTACCCAGCGATAAGCAGATTTAATGTCAATGGTGGCGAAGTAGCAGCCTGGATGCATGAGAGCGATAGCATCATCGATAGTCTTGTAGCGGTAAGATTCGCAGGATGTGTAGTAATTGACAGAGCTGTTTAGAGGGCGACTCATGTCTGTTATGGGTCGAGGGTCGCCTAAATCCTTCTTTATAACGCACCCGATGGCGTTGACGCGAAGCGGTTTGTGGGGAACTTCTTGGATGCGATGGGAACAAAGTTCGTCATAAAAGAGTTTGTCGAGGGCTGATTTTACTTCAGGGTTTTCGGCGCTCCGATAATTTTCGCAGTCCGCTGACGAAACAGTAGAGAGGTCGTTGACAAGATGAAAACCATGTGCGATGCCCGAGAGAATAAAATTTTTGTCACCTGGGTCAGAGTCTATTTCTCGACACCAGCTGTCGAAATGGCGCGTAAGAGAGCAAATGTTGAGCAGATCAGGATCTGGAGAGAATAAATTTGAGCACGATGCAGAAATAGCGTTTGAAGAAGTTGAGTCGGCCGCTGCCGTTGGAAAGTTAACTGGTCAATTGGAGGACGATTTTTTCCCTGGGGAAGACTGAGAACGATGAAATACTGCTCCGTGTTGCGTGGAGTCGCACACGAGACACGCGTGTGTGTAATTGCACCCTGCACAGTTATTGGAATCCTCGTTCCACTTGTAGCAGTGTTTACCAAAAGACTTCGAGCCACCAGCTTGTGAATTACCTGGACGGGGACGACCGCGATCTCGGGGCCGAGTGTTAGATGTTTTCACCGCCGAAGAGTCAAAATGGTGGGCCTGCGGATCGTTAAGCGAGGTATGATCGTCGGAAGCCGCCTCGCCACGCGCGACCATGCCACGAAACTCATCATCGAATTGGAGAATGGCCGTGGTGGAGAAAGCGAGTGCTTTTTTGGATAAAAATTTCAAATAGCGGCGGAGCTGTTGAGCCTGGACGTGCTCACCGCTTTGCAGCAAACCGTCCAAAATCGAGAAGTAACCAGCTTTGAACTCTGAATAGCTTAGTTCAAGCGAGTTAACTTTTGCGTCCGATTTGCTGCTACGGGGCTTGAGGTAAATAGCCTCGTGGGCTCGTGGTAAAGACTTTGTCTTATCTTGGCCAGTCTTTTCCAAGTCCTTATTGCCGTCCTTGTTCTGTGAGAGGGCTAGAATTGACGAATCCAAAGCTCTTCCCTTTTGCGCATGACGGAGGGAGGGAAGAGCTCTGGGAAACCCTGGGACAGATCGGGCTCTGATTGGTTTTCCATGTAGAGCATTGAAAACGCTCTCACTGGACAATTTGTTACGCGCGAAAAATATGAACGTTTACAGATCTGATCTCGCATCAGGGCATTTTGTAGTTAGCGGTGAGATGACGATGGTGATTGCTTTGCCTTTAACCTGTTTGGCGTCCACTAAACCAAAAACATCGCTCAGTGACATGAAGAGATATTCGATTTTCCGACCCTGTGGGCAAACCCCCGGGCGTACTCCCTTAGTAGTAAAGGAGCCACCTTCAGATCCCCTAGCCTCGGTTTGATGCGTGGCTGTGATTGGTGGAGAAGGCAAAAAAAGTCGGCAATATTGGATTTTTCTGGCTTCTAATTAGTGGAGAGGGATGGATGACGTCATACCGGAAGTGAAAAAGGGTGAAAATGAATAGAGCTGTCATGTCAAAAAATCACCATAGCAACAAGCCAGTTGTCAAGAAAAAATCAATTTTTTTAATGGTGGGAAAAAACTTAGTTACAAGCGGGAGCGTGTGCCTGGACCCGAGTGGTCAGCGACATCCCATGAGAAAAGTTCATAGTCCAAGCTCAGTCACATGACTGAGCTTGGTTTGGACGCGAGTGGTCAGCGGCGTCCCCTTTGACAAAAGTCCAAAGTCCAAAAAACAGGCACAGGAAGATGTCACGTGACGGTGAGTCCAAAAATAAAAATAAAAAACAGGGGATGTCATGTAGAGAAAGCGAATCATTAATTAAATCCTGGAGCCCGTGAGACCTAGCCCGGTTAGCTCTAGAACAGGTTAACTACTTACATTGGTTTTTGAAAGGGGTGGGTTTCCTTTAGTGAAGAACCGAGGATTAAAAAAAAAGGAAAAGCTTACCGTTATCCGTAGGTGTTGCTTGACATCCTTCCTTGCTTGCTTGCTTGGAGTAAAGAATGAAACAGGAGGGGTGGATTGCCTGGTTTTATAGAGGAGAAAGGGTCACGTGAGATGAGTGGAAGAACCAATGACATGTAAGTCATGTGAATCAAAAGAAAGAAAAACTAGGGAGGGGGGTACTTCCTCCCCTCCCCCTTTTTCCCATCATCCTTTGTTATTTACTGGGTATAAAACCCTCAACACGTGAAAACGGGGCTTTACTCTCAGCCTTAGTCTGTCTTGAGTGAATTTTTGTCAGTGTTGAGCGAAAACTGGAGGAAAGAAGCAGTTTATCCAACCTGGCCAACTATTCAAATGTTCGTGGAGAGGAGGCGGTGAATAGAATAGTGGTAGAAGAGACGAGACAGGAGAGATTGTTCCCATCATCCTTTATGATCCACTTGGTATAAAACCCTCGACATGCCAACTAGGGCTTTACTCTTAGCTTTAGTTGGTTAGGCAACGCACCCAAGAAGATGTTGAGATTGGGGGACACAGGGATGTCTTCCTCTTGGTGTTGATAGTGGACTTCCACGAGGTGGTCTTGATGATGGACACGTGACGGACACCCAGGGTGTCGATATCCATTAGTAAACAATGGAAGGCTTGGGGGTCGCTGAATTCCACGACTTGGGTCTTGTTGAGACGTTGCCCGAACTTGCCCCATATGGAATTCAACATCATTTTGGCCAGAGCGCGGAGTCCTGCATTGTACTTGATCTTGTCGTACTCCAATAGAATGCCCTCGTGCTCCTCATACTCGCAGATGTACTGCTGACGTTTGGTCTCGTCGTCGCCTACCCATTCGGGCCAACCGCTGGCTTCTTGTTTGATTTTCAACCAGGTGTTGACGAAGTCTTGGAAGAGGCGTCATGTATGATGAGTGGAAGAACCAGTGACGGGAAAGTCATGTGGGGAAAAAATAGGGGATAGGGGAGGGGGTCTTTGGTGCGAAACAACTAATGGCGGTGAAGTCACGTGAACCCCAAAAATATCATCCTTTGCGATCTACCTGGTATAAAACCATCTGCATGTGAAGCGGGGCTTACTCTCAGCTTTAGTCCGTTTTCAAGATGAGAGGAGAGAAGAGAAGAGAAGAGAGAGTTTATACGACTTGACCAGTTTTTTAAATGTCCATGGCGACGAAACATTTAAATGCATTTAATGTCCATGACGACCTGGTGCTGGTGTCCTGGTGCTGTGCCTTGTTGTGGCGGGGAGGCTTACGTGCCCTTACGACCCCTAGAGCTATGTCAGCTGCTTATGCTCCTGGTAGGTTCAACCATGCTGAGGGTCCAGACTAAACAACGCCCTGGTCCTCCAGGTTGGGAGTTAAGCGCAGGGCTAACAACCCTGCCTTGTAAAAACAACATGTTACTGAAACCTCACCGGGAAAAACAAGCCATTGTCGTGCTGGAGGCTTGAGGCACTGCGGTGCTAGTATGTATGGCTCGGGTGAAAACCAACTGGGAACCCGAGCTAGGAAAGCGAGTCTCTTAGACGCCAAAACACATCTTAGGATTGGCACGTGGAGTGTGCGAACGATGTTTGATACCTCAAGAACAACTCAGGTCCTCAGAGAAATGCAGAGGTACAAGCTACATATACTCGGGGCTAGTGAATACAGGTGGACAGGTTTCGGGCAGTTAACGACAGGTACAGGAGAAACCATCCTGTATTCAGGGAGAGATGATGACCAACATATGGCTTGAGTTGCAATCATCCTGAAAAAGGGGCTGAAGAAAGCACTGATAGAGTGGCAGCCAGTAAATGAAAGATTGATAAGGGCAAGATTCAATGGCAAGCACACAAAGCTGTCAATAATACAATGCTATGCACCCACAAACGATGCAAATGACGAAGACAAGGATGCTTTCAATAGGAGGTTACAAGAAGAGGTGGATAAGGTACCAGCCCATGATGTCTTGTGTGTTATGGGGGACATGAACGCTAAGGTGGGGGATAGCAACACCAATCGAGACCGAGTCATGGGTAACCACTGGTGTGGTGACTTAAATGACATTGGGGAGTGGTTCAGTGACTTCTGCTTGGAAAATGGACTGATCATAGGAGGAACCTTATTTCCTCACAAGACTATTCATCAGCTCACATGGTTGTCACCAAACGGAAAAGTTGAAAATCAGATGGACCATTTATTAGTGAATCAGAAGTGGAGCAGATCTCTCTTTGATCTGCGTGCCTGCAGGAGGGCAACTGTACGATCACCATCTTGTGAAGGCTGTACAAAGGTCATATAACTCCTCGGCCGCCTGTGACAATATGAAAAGGACTCGTAAATTGCCTTATGAATAGTCTGCCCCAGCCAGTCCAAGAGCAAAGGAGGACAAAAGATGACCTCCAAGAACAAAAATTCGGGTGTATCTTTTAGTGATATTTTCGCTGAAAGCCGCCATTCAGTGTGTAGGCTTTTCGAGTCGTTTTTCTCAGCCATATATTTGAATGAATCGTGAACATTGCCTCAAGGTGAAAACCGCGTTAAGCGAGATAGATAAAAACTTTGATTACCTTATTGAGCAACCAACTACGGCGGTTGAAGGCTGACTCAGAGGAAGTTTTAGCAAAGTTTTTTCTTTCTCTGAAGTTATAAACAGTAAAAAGTTTTAAACTGTTATTATTCATGAACCTAAAACCTCATGATTGAATGCTTAAGACAAAGCGGAGAGAGGTCTTTGAAATTGTAAAGGTTTGTTGATAAACTTGGTCGGAAATCTCCTCATTCAGCCAGAGAGGAAAGTACCGGGGGGAGGGGGTACTCCCTCATAATACATATACCGGTATATGTGCCGCCCAACTGGGTCGTGAGTTGGGGGCTCCTGATCTACCGGATATCCATATTCGGGACGTTTTCTAGAACGGGGTGGGTTAGTAATAGTTCATATGCAAGAAAAAAATAAACGGCTAATTAACTAATGGGGAAAATAACATAACGTGGTTTGTGTGGAAACAGTTGTATTTTGGAGGTGTAAGTCGAACAAACAGAGAAACAACTTTTCTAAAATGGTATAAGATATCTAGAACGGAATATCACTTTAAATGCGAAACACTTCCAAAACAGGGTCTAACTTCCGAGGCCTGGGTGGCACACAACCACCAACCCAAACCTACTCAAGTCCCCCCTGGGGTGGGGGAGCACAGGCAGTAACTAATTAACACTGACGAAGTATTTTCAAAGTTTATTTGATTACATACCAACTGTTCTGGTGATTGCTAGCGCATGATCTCCGCATTAATAACTCTACAAATGCTCTGCTCTATAATTAATTTTAGATAAAACTCAGCATACATACAGAGCAGTTCATTAGGCAAAATAGGCCATTTCCAAATTGTCTTGTGCTTCTTTTTCAATGCGAGGCTTCGAACAAAACTTTTCATATGAAAATGAGTTTTATCTGCATGTGAATGAAAACTCATTTTCATATGAAAGGCTTTGCTCCAAGACTTGCTTTGAAAAAAAGAGGTACAAGAACTCGGAAATGGCCTATCATTATCCAATGAAAGAAGAACAATCCATACCAAAGTAGCCTGATGATCCCAATTTTCTTTTCCTTGTTTTATTTTGTTTATTTTTTTTGGACAGGGACAAATACATGTAGTAAACCCACATTGGTGCCTCAATGGAGTGGGGTCACACTACATCACCGCCTCCCACAACACCCAGTAAACTGTGTCCCCTGAAAGTCTGTATCGAGAGGTTCCACTTTATTGTAAAAAAGAAAGACAAAAAAGACCTTCACCATCTATCTAAAACGGTTAACGGTTATATGAAATCATTGGAATTTGTTTAGTGATCAATAAACCAAGAGCAAAAACTGCTAGCACTGCATGGTTGCCCACACCTACTCTTTTGACCCTTTGAGCCCCAATATCACCATGCATATTCTCCTCACTATTCTCTATTTATCAAATAAAAAAGCCAAAACTGTGTTTTGTTCTGTGATAAAGCACACAAGGAAGCGACAAGAGCACGAAAGAAGTGTAGGGTGAACACGAGCCGCAGGAGAGTGCTTCTCCCTACTTCTTGAGTGCTCTCATCACTTCCTTGAGTGTTTTATCACAGAACAAAGCACGGTTTTGGCTTTTTTATTTGTTTTATAATATAGCTTTGCTCACATTTGTAAAGAAACTGGCTTTTAATTGCAAGAAATCAAGTTTTTTCATAGCTTGCAAGTGCGTGCAAGAAAGGTTTTCAGCTTGCCAGCGTGCGCAGAATGGTGTCACGGGCTACTCCGTGCATTTGTACTCTGATAAAGCATGCTGTTTCAACCAATCAGAGCGCACATTATATCAAAACTTTATTATAAATATTTCTTATGGGCATCAGCTCGGAGAATTTACTTAAACATCAAGACGTTTCATCTTTGGTAATCATTTTCTTAATTCTCATGGCCTGTATGTGTTGTAATGCACTGATATGATGAGGAAAAATTTGATGCTGATCACTGTTGGGGCTTTAAGGGTTAATACAGTGACTGACCCAAAAATCGCTGTTATTGTTACTTTGTGTTCACGTTTTATGAACAGTAAGGTTCAGTGAGCCTCGGCACAAGCCATGACTGTCAACATGCATATTCTCCTTACTTGTTTCTATGCATCAGATAGTCTAAACAAAAACATTTTCCCATGTCCAATAAAATCCTGTATGTGATGGGACATACTGTGTAACAAATGTTTCTTGGGTGGGGCAGGGGGGGCAGGGGGCAGGGGGCAGGGGGTATAAATTTCCCACCCCTTGTTTGTTGGATCTCACAACTTCATCCTTTTCAGTATTATGCAATGCTCTGTCATTTTTTCCTTATTTCTCTCCCCCCCCCCCCACCCCTTACCACCTTGTAAATCCCATTTCCCACTCCCTCTTTTCCGACCTTCCATTCACTTCCCACCTTCTTTTATTTCTCCTGGGTTCCCCCAAGTTCACCTCGACATACACGTACCATGACTATCATTTTCCAGATGAATGAAATCTTTGTTGAGCACATGTAATTTGTCATGCAGTATATTAACACTTCTCCTGTGACCCGTTAACATCTTTGAAAAGAATGCATCCTCAATTAAACATATATGGGTAAACAAACACGTCACGACAAAATGTTTGCTACATGGTTTGACACGTTAATAAAGTTTCTTACTAACTTACTTACTTTACTTTTAGACCGCAAATTTGTTTTGTTAAAAAAATGACCAAAACTGTGGGTTAGTCTGCCACACATCCCTTCCCAAAAACAAATTGCAGTCCTGAATATGTACAGACATTAGGGGGGAGAAAATAGGTGAAAATCAAACTGTGTTATTTAAACATACAAAAATATTTTACATTAAAATAACCTAAGCCTGAACTCTGAGTTAGCATTTCGTAAAACAGCAGCAAAAAGTGACAGGTCCTCATTTGTGCAGTTTGCCATACTTAATCCTTTAAGTTCAATATCAATGTGTATGTTCTCCTCACCGCTCTCAAAATATTTGCTTTGGCACTTGTTGGAAGAATTTGCTTCCATGTCAATACATCTTGTCCTTGGTGATCAATTCCTTATTTCTCATGACCTACTGGTATATGTGTGATCAAATAGTGATACTGTAAGGAGAAATTAGATGCTTGTCACTACTGGAGCTTAAAGTGTTAATGCTTTTCTAAATAACTGATTTATTTTAGTTCACTAATGTTAGTTTGTTAGTTGAGGGGTTCCATCAACGAGTCTCCTTTTTAAGATGTTATCCTCCCACTCTTCTACTGTTTCCTTTCCGTTCTCTACAATCCTGTTCAAAAACAGAGACAGAAAAGAAAAAATTACCTTATTATAGGAAATTAACGCTCGTGTTCATTAAGGTATATTTTGAAACTAATGCAACTTAAATTAAAGCGAATTTGAGGGGAAAATTACTCCCCAATAAAGGAAATTAATGCAAACGAAGGGGGAAAATTTCAAATGAGGGAAATTAATGCAATTGACACAAAGAAACACTTTGTGGTCACAACTGGAACAAATGTATTTCATGACTGAATTGAAAAATCACAAACAAAACAGGTGTGTGAGGCAATTTCTTTACAGACAATGTGCATTAATTTCTGCACAAATGTAAGAAATTAACACTCACTTATGCGACTTCAATTAACGCAATATTTTACAATTCGTGTTAATTTCATGGAGCGTTAATTTCCTATAATAAGGCAAAAATTATGTGTATAATACATGTGTGGTCAGTTCTTTAGGTATAAATCAGAAAAAAAGAAAAAATGTTGGGATACAAAATTCAGTTGCACTGCAAATTAATATTCATAAGTACTGTAAATCTATGTAAATTTACATAAAATCATTCCATTTTTTAGGCTACATATCAGTGAGAGTCTATGCAATGTTTCCGACCAATATACAAATGTGATCTCCACCAAACCAAATTAATTTAAGTCCAGTATACATGTATATGCAAGCCATTCTCAATATTAGTGGCCATGCTTGTAAGTGAAATATCAGGATTTTTGTTGGGAAAAAAAATGGAAAAATAAAACATTCGAAAAAGTAAACATAAACAGTTTGGATAAATTAACTGTCCCTGAAGAACAGCTGAAATCAAAGCTTGAAACATCAGACATAATTTTGCAACTTGTTTTGAACTCATCTTACTTTTTTTGACTTCAGTATCTCGAACTCTCTCTTTTGCTCTTTCCATTGAGTTTTTGTTCTTTCCAGCGAGGTCTACTGTCCATGTTAAGATTAATAGTCATAAAAACTTCAAAGCTTACTTTTTTGTAGTGATCTTTTTTCCATTGACAATTTTTGTTGATGTTGAAGTTGACTTAAAATTTCCTGAACAGAAGAAAGCAAACCAGACATTAGAATACTGTTCACACAACACACACCTTGTGAAAATAAAGTTCCATACCACTTCTTTGACTTCTTTTATGACACAGGATTTAGCAACTACCCTGGTAGAAATTCTGCCCAGGATCTTAATAGGACCCTAACAGGATCTTGTAGGATCCTAACCTGGGATCCTAATAAGATCCTACATAAGACCCTGTAGGATCCTATTGACATCCTGTAGAATCCTATAGGATCTTAAACAGGATCCTAAACAAGATTGTAGGCAATCTTAAACAGGATCCTGAAAGACTTGGTTAAACATGGTTAGGATTATTGCCATTTAGGATCCTGGGTAGAATCCTGTGTGAACTTACAGGATCCTGTAGAATCTTATAGGATCCTAGAAAATCCTGTAGGATCCTGCATAGGATTTCTACCAGGGTATTTAATTTAGCAATTCTTTACTATTTTATGCTTCTCATCATTTTTTAATAAATTTAAATCGAGAAAGTATTTTTCTTGACACGTAAAAACTGCTCTGGTCAAAAAAGTGAAAAATGCTTCCAATGCACAGAAAAACACAAAGCTGTGCAGGATATTGGACATTGTCTGTTCCTCAAAGCCCACAGTTTTCCTCGAGTTTTGCTCTTGAAAAACTGTTCACCTCTTGGGCTAGATAATATCCCAAGACAAACATCCAAACATATTTTTGAGCCAAATATTATTGGTTTAGTAGAAGTGTTGTAATTCACCACTTAAGGTGCCACTGTACTGACAATAAACCATTTTATTATCAGTAAAGGTTAAACCTTTACTAAAACCTTTGGTTTTATATTCATTACCAACATTTACATAAAAAAGAACAAAGGAAAATAAAAATTGAACCAAGGATAAAGTGAACTACAACATATATATCTACTAAGGATGAACAGCTAGCTGGTATATAGAGAGATTTTCAGTTGAGAGAAATTTATTTTTCATTGCACAAGAACAACTTCAAAACTTACAGAACTAACGTAATCACGTTGAACAGAGGCTTGTGAATAAAAAAAAAGAAAAAAGTGGTAAAGCACTTAAGACATTCTGGTAGAAAGTAAAGATAAGGTTACCTTAGGCTACAAGGTAGCATGGAGCAATTAAAAGCATTATCTCACTCCTTCCTGGATGGAATGCTAGTCCAACAAAAATTTACCCCTATATTGTTTCTTTGAAATGAGTGTTTATTTTTTCTGCAAGCTTGTGGGTCATGGGAATTAACAATCACCAATATATTTGATTGTGATGATGCTTAAACAACTTCTCCAAACTATTACTATAAGAAATATATGGAGACAGGTAAGGAGAATTTGTATGTTGATCTGGGTTTAAATAAAGGGTACTTACTTCCTCCTCCACCTCCACCTCCACCTCCACCACCACTGAAACTTTGGAACGATGTAAAGCTAAATAAAGAAGAAAACAAAGCAGTCATACTAAAATTATTTATTGGTATCAATAATATAAATGTAAAGAAGATCCTCGCAATTATTAACGCAACTTATGCAGTTGCGAAAAGAAAGCCTGAAAAAATCAGGCTTGCCGGGATTCGAACCCTGACCTCTGCGATACCGGTGCAGCGCTCTAACCAATTGAGCTAACAAGCCAACTGGGAGCTGGTCATTAAATTGGTTCGTAATATACCCGGGGAAGATGAAGATGAAATTATGAATATATGAAATTCATATATTTGAACTGCGGAATGAAGAAATATAAATGTAAAGAAGATCCTCGCAATTATTAACGCAACTTATGCAGTTGCGAAAAGAAAGCCTGAAAAAATCAGGCTTGCCGGGATTCGAACCCTGACCTCTGCGATACCGGTGCAGCGCTCTAACCAATTGAGCTAACAAGCCAACTGGGAGCTGGTCATTAAATTGGTTCGTAATATACCCGGGGAAGATGAAGATGAAATTATGAATATATCTTCTTTACATTTATATTTCTTCATTCCGCAGTTCAAATATATGAATTTCATATATTCATAATTTCATCTTCATCTTCCCCGGGTATATTACGAACCAATTTAATGACCAGCTCCCAGTTGGCTTGTTAGCTCAATTGGTTAGAGCGCTGCACCGGTATCGCAGAGGTCAGGGTTCGAATCCCGGCAAGCCTGATTTTTTCAGGCTTTCTTTTCGCAACTGCATAAGTTGCGTTAATAATTGCGAGGATCTTCTTTACATTTATATTTCTTCATTCCGCAGTTCAAATATATGAATTTCATATATTCATAATTTCGGTATCAATAATATTGCATTGCCTTGTTTCACGTTGATTTGCTGAAGGCAGAGCTCTATTTGTTACTTAGCCAAAATGAAATGTAAATCTTCTGACATCACATGTGCTAAAAGCAGATTTTTGCATCTGCAAAGTGATTGTTGCAGGATTGAAAACATTGTCAGGGCATTATGTCCGATCACAGTAGGTTTTCATTGCACATGGGCTAGTATTTAAGTCTCCCATTGTCCAAGGACTAAATTTACTTGCACCTCTATAAAGGGAGATGCAGTGGTGAGGTTCACAGGTTAAACTCTTAAAGTTGCAGCCATGTTTCATTCAGAGTGTTGTTGGTTTTTGTCCTAACTACATACATTTGTACATTTTCCTACTGGTTCCCCTGTTCTGTTAAAAACCCTCATTTCCTGAACTTCAATTTGATCCAGAATAGGAAGGACACTTATCAAACTTGAATTGTACCCAACACTTCTAGCATGTGCATGCAACAGCATGCACTAAAAATGCAGAGCATTGTTTTAGCTCACGTTTGATCAACATACCTGTCTGATCCAAAGGGATCACTGCCAAAACCACCTCCAAATCCAAAATTTGATGTAAAGCCAAAACTAGGAAAGCTGCTTGCAAAAGGATCACTTGGCCTCATTCTTCCCTGGCCTCTGCTTCTGTTGTTACCTGGTTTCCAAAAACCATGGAGAGTTAAGTACAAAAAGTACTTTCCATTTTCCACTTTCCTTACCCTTTGATCCTGATTTCAGCAAATTACTTTTGTTTGCTCCCACCTCTCTGCCACTTTTTTCATTGCAAAGTATTACTCAACGCTGTGTTATTTTTTGCAATTAATTTTCTCCCACTTCCCCCCCATCTATATTCTTAAGTGGGATACTCTTGAAATAAAATAAAGGGCCTGTTAGTTTATGAAACCTCTTTACAGAAAAAGACAATTTAGTTTATAACCCTTGTACAGATGTACATGTAGTAATAATAATCCGTTTGCTCTTGATAAGCCACAAACTAGATATCTAAAACAAACTTTCATATTACTCTGCTGCAAAAGTTTGGAATAACCTACCCTGTGAGGTAAAGCAATGTAAAAGCCTGGCAGCCTTTAAACAAGAGCTTTCATGTGTTAGGCCCTAGGCTCTCACTTGCTTTTCTTGACCTACATGTACAGGGTTCAAAATAGCGACCGGCACTTTAGCCACCCTTGCCGGCGATTTTTCACCCAAGAAATAGAAAAAAATGACACCCCATCCCTTGATCGGCAAAATCAACATCCCTGGAACGTCATAGTATACGTTTCATATCAGAAAGTAATGCAGCCATGAAACACATACACACAGACCAAAAGTGAACTGGATGACGTTTTAAAAGCTGTCTAAAAAAAAAAAAATCAACAACAAATTACAGAACGTTAAAAATTATTATTGTCGCGATTCTTGTAAATCAAGTCTTCGTTCTATTTCCCGGCACTCTTTTTTTTTTCTGGAGTGGTTTCATACATGATGAACGATGCAACTTGTGAGGAAATAGGCCAGACACGGGGTAGCAATGCGGCAGCAATTCAGTTCTCTTTTAGGAACCGGGCAAGTTTTCATTCATGATTTCTTTGTTACCAACGCGTTTTCGATCCTGTTTCACTTAGCACCTTATCGCTGTTTTCGTGTGCTTTCGCCTTCTCGTCCAATTTAATTTGCTGGAGGCCAAAGGAAATGTACCGACGCGCTGAAAATCAGTGTCTGTTGTGGCATTTATCATTTCAAAGGCCTGATCTAATTTGTGAAATGCCAGCAAGCGACCCTGCCAGTCCGCCGTCGACAAGATTTCTATGCTCAAGTGAAAGATCAAGCAGTCAGAAACGTCAATAGTTAAACTTCAGGCCCACACAGAAAAGGGCACAAGCCCAAGAGACTTGCGCTACGTCGCAAAAGCAAACATCACTCCTGCACTCCTGACGAGGAGTTTAAGACAGAAATACACTCCACAAAGAGAGAGGCCGACCAAAAATGCAGAGGCACACTAACTAAGTTTCATTATCGCCGTGTTGAACGCAACAATGATAAGTTGCGAAGAGCGAAATCTGATAAATCTAGATCAAAGAGAGACACTGATTGGGCTAAGCATAATGCCACATGCTTAGTCAAACAGTTTTACAAATGTTCTACACTCTTCTACCACTTGAGTGGAAAAGATACATCGATGACCTATTCTCGCTGTGGAATGTTGACAAACTGGTGAAGGAGAAAGAAGAGTTTATTGTCCTAGCAAACAGTCACCACCCGACAATTAAATTTGCGGCTGAAATCCCAGACAAAGAAATAAACTTCCTGGATACTACTGTTTTCAAACACGAAAGATTTAACAAGCAAGCAATCCTTGACATCCACACACATTTTAAGCCCACAGAAACTTTGTAATACACTCACTCCTCTTCCTGCCTCCTGCCAGGGGTTAGAAAAGGGTTTTTCAAAGGTGAAGCCCTAGGACTTCTAAGAACAAACTCCTCAGCGAGGGAGAATGTCACCCAATTCAAAACATGCCTCCATGCAAGAGACTACCCCAACAGTCTAGTAGAAAGAATAACGTCCGAAGTCAAATTCAGTGAAAGGAAGTCGGC
The DNA here is from genome assembly GCA_964030785.1 of Siderastrea siderea. Lineage (NCBI taxonomy): Eukaryota > Metazoa > Cnidaria > Anthozoa > Scleractinia > Rhizangiidae > Siderastrea > Siderastrea siderea. The sequence continues at coordinate 47,830,443 of OZ034971.1, read as the reverse complement.
ACTTCAACAAAGAGAGACAGTGCGGAAAAAATTCTGCCTTTCGTTAAAAATCAACCATTGCTAAGAGAAACATACAAACACATTAGCAAGAGCATATGAGCCGCGTTTGGCATGTCAACATTCTATTCCATACATTGGATATGTGCTCGTTCATTCTTGTTGACAGCCGGCTAAAAATCAGCCTTGAGAAAAAAAAGCCGTCAAATTCAGGCTGAAAGCTCTGATTTTATTTTGAACCCTGCATGTATTATTGTCCTGTTAGCTGTCATTATTGTTAATTGTGCTACTTGGCTTTCATGTTAAACAGTGACCTTTGTTACAGATGGAATTCCGAAGATAAAATTAATTAAGTTGTCATTCACTAACTCACCTTAGGAATCCCACTTTCAACTCCCTCTTTTCCCACCTCCCTTCCCACTTCCCGCTACCTACAGTATAGGGAGCCTCGAATGAAAGAATGAAAGAACAAACGAACAAACGAACAAATGGATGAACGAATGAACGAACAAATGAACGAACGAACAAATGAACAACTCTATTAATGTGTCGTGTCTTCTAGCTGGCTACATGTAGCCTACTAATGGGGGACACCTAATAGTTAAAATCTAATTGTGTAGTTCCAGAAAATATCCATACTCCCCCCACGGAAGGGTTTTTTTTTTTTTTGCACCCCCACACCCTGCAGGAAATTCCAGTTTAGCTTCATACTTTCCTTCTAATAGTCTGGCTTTTAACCCCCCCCCCCCTCCCCCTAGGAATTTCCAATGACCTTCCGTGGGGGGGAGTATGGATACTTTCTGGAACCACACATTAAGTATAAGATTACAATCAGTGTTTACAGTATAATAAATGACCTAAATAACAGTAATCAAAGAGTATGTAAAAGAATAAATAAAAATTAAAATGTACATAGTTACATTAAAAGTTACATTAATAGTATCAAAGCATTGAAGCACAGATGTCTCGGCAGAGAAATCTGCAACCATTTCAGTCTTAAAATTCATAGTTTGCAACTTAGTTAGTAAAGGAGGCAGTAACAACTACAAGAAAAGTAACCAGACTTACCAAAGAAACTCTCAAAAATGGAATCATGTTGAAAAAAATCTCTGTGGAACAAAACAAAACAATGGTGTCTAGAATAACAGTTTTTTACTCAATCCCTTCAGGACAAACTGAAAAACAGAATACCCTGAACAGTTCTGAGGAACTATCGCACAAGACAATTTTCCATGCAACTTACAATCCAACACGAACAGGAGCATTGCAAGACAAGTTAAAGAAAATAATAGTATTGAATATGCAACTTACGGTACCTTGAAAACTAGAAAACTAGAAAACTAGAAAACTAGAAAACTAGAAAACTAGAAAACTAGAAAACAAGAAAACTAGAAAACTAGAAAACTAGTCTACTTTTCTGGCAACGTGCAATGTATTTATGTTTTTCTTTTCTTTCTTGTTTTCTTTCTTTTTTTTTCTTTTTGCACTGCAAATCTCACTGTCAATTGTAGGAAAATTTATCAGTCATCTTTGCTTTGCATCACTGGAGGATAAACAGCAGCCTACAACATACTTATATTCTGCAGGTTGTCATACAGTGACTCCTTACAATCGCTCTGCAAGTTGCAAGTAACACTTCCCTAACAGTACTTTTGGTCTTGAGTATAAAATAACATAACAAATGTATATCTCACCTAAAAATTTCATCTGGATCTCGGAAATGGAAATTGAAACCAGGAAAGCCTCCAGCACCACCACCACCACCACCTCCTAAGGAAAAAAAATCTTTAAATAATCTGCCACTAAAAATCAGTTTTGAAAAACACCAAGTTTATAAATGATCTGGTGAGCACCCTCTATTAAAATTTTTTCTTTTCTTTTCTTTTTTTTGAGGGGGATGGGGCAGGGTAGGTAATATAGGCATCGATAAAAGAGACACCTATTTAACATTTTCCCACAACAGACCTCTGCACAGGTTGGGTACAGAGAACAACACTTCATCTCTTGTTCTTAAGCTTAAAGTGTTATTATGGCACACAGTAAAGCATTACTCTTATTTTGAATTTAAACTACAGTGTACAACATGCAGTCTCTAATTTTCAGCGCTCCACACGCTAATTTTTGGCGCTTTTCTTGCATCGTGTCTCCTCTAAATTTTGCATGCACGTGTGTATTTTGCCCGCCCCACAATCACCATTGCCAAAATTAGAGACTACTTGCAGTCGACAAAGGACACTTTAAACGTAGGTTTTCCCATGGTCAAACACTGCAGTTTTTTGAGTGCTGTGTGCCATACTGTTGCACAAGTTTATTTAAAAATAAGTTTTGTCAACTTTCTGACACTTTTTGATGGCTTCTGCTTCAACTTTTCAATCAAAACAAAAACTACGAGAGGAGTTGCAAGCATGAATATGAAACCTAACAACCCCACCCTTCTTAATTATTTCATTTTCATTCCACAGTTGACACAGAAGCCATGAAAATAAAACCAGACAAAAACTCTGAAAAACAACTTCCTAACTCAAAATGTAAGTATAAATTAAAACTAAGCAAGAACAACAACAAACAGAGGTGTAAACAAAACATTTTGATTCTTATTTCAAGACCATTATCAAATGTACAAAGGATCACAATGGGCTGAACATATAATAAAAGAGAAATTAAAGAATATATTATTATTAATAACTTGACAATTACAATTAGAATGGAAAACTTTTATGCAAGAATGCAGAGCTAGAAAAAGTTGTCAAAAAGATATTTAAAGTAAAATACTTATCAAAAACTGATACTCAGCACAGTAAATACGTATAATGTGGTTAACAGTAAGAAGTGCTTTCTGGCACAAATAATAAATTTTTAGACTCTGTAACTACCTCCAGTTAAACCCTCCTTTCCGTATCTGTCATAGACTCTTCGTTTCTCAGCTGTAAAACAAACATACAAACAATGAACTGGTTATATGTGAAGGTTGCAATTCTGTCGTTACACACTGTATTCTGTTCCTTTTGATGTTCTTACCAGTTTAGAAGTATAATAGAAAATACATAACATTAACGTTCCCAACAGAGGGCACACACAATTCTTCCAAAATTCTGAAAGACAAAACTTTCCCCACAGAATGCAATTCTGAATATAATTTCAAAATAAGCCATTTTCCTGTTCATTCCTTGACTCCTGTCATCCAATCAAAGCCTCATTTACAAAGTTTGGTATTTACAAAGTGTTTCCAAAAAAAAGAAGCAAAACTGACCAACCAAATTTTCACGTAAACTTACGAGAACTGAGAAAGGTTAAGAGCTTCCAGCCTTAATCTGTACAAGTTTATTTTTCATGAACCTTCAACAATGTACATACATACATACGGAAAGCCGCAACGTGGTTGGAGGCCACAGCAAAATGAGGCATCGGGACAAGGATAGAAGGGAATTAGAACTGGGAGAAGAATGGCATTTGGAAGCGGGAAAAATGAGGGGGGTGCAATATTGCATATTAATAGTTTGCAACAACAAATACGTAGAAACATGAGAGCTTCCAACGAAGGAAAAAGAACAGAAGTAAAGAGTACGGGAAATGGGATTTGACCCTGTCTGTTCCCTCTCCCTTACTTAAAAAGCTACCCCAAGAAATCATAAAAAGTTTGTTCAACTTACGATCTGAAAGGACGTCATAAGCCTCTGATATCAGTTTGAAATTTTCCTCAGCTCGCTGTTTATTGTCTGGATTTTTGTCAGGATGCCATTTCAGAGCTAGTTTCCGATAGCTGCAAAAGACAGTCAAAGGACGCATTGAAAATCCCTTTCCACAGGAGCCCATAACCCGGGGTGCGCAACTGCCATATATTTGTGTCACAGCATTTTCAAAGACTACTTTATGTTTAGATTGAATTTCCCATGAACTCAGACTCCCAAAGGAGCCTCGCTATTCAAATAAGCTTTGCAAATGATTTATCAGCCTTGCATTATGCCTTACATTACAAATTGGGCATTTTAGGAGGAGAAAGAACAATCTAAGGCAGCCATTTTTGGAGGGATGCAGACTCTGTGGACCAAATCTTAAAGTTTTGCAGGAAATAGTAATCTAAAACCTGTCAGGCTTAGTACGGGAGTCGCACACTCCAGGTTATAGGCTAGGCTTGGATAAATTCTGTCAAGCAGAATTTAAGCAGAATTTGAGCAGAATAACAGAAAATCAGTGACACTACATGTAATAATATGCATAACAGTTGTAAGAAAAATTGAAAACTAAATACAAAACAAATGGAAAATACATGTACCTTGTTATTAATGTGAATATTATTTCAAATGCACTCACATGATTACATCACCTACTTTGAAGTCAGCGGCATTACATAAAAGTGCCCACGGCACAGTCTACAGTCGAATATTACTATAGACTATTAATTTCGATCTACTATATTACTACAGTAACTATATCTACCATATACTTGTATATCTACTTTATTACTATCACCTATATTATTATCTATAATACTATATTACTATCGACTACAATAATATAGTCAAATGTTACTATAGAATATTACAGTCGAATATTTAAAGTAAGATGAATTACAATTTTGCTATGTATAATGAACATCTAATTAGCATTTGGGGTTTGGCCCAGGCTCCCTTCCATATTTCAAAAATGCATAAGGCCCAAAGGTCCAAAAATTTTTCGGGTACCAAGCAGAATTTCGAGCAGAATAAGCGATTTTTACAAGCAATGCCGGCAGGCAGAATGAGCCATTTTACGAGCAGAATTTATAATTTATCCAAGCCTATTATAGGCTTCTGCTTTCCACTTACATGATCAAAAGGTCATACTTGGTTCCCACTAGCAACATAATAAATCATAGTTATAAGCTAATACATGATGCCATTATGTCTGGAAGGCTATAAAGCCTAAAAGCATGATCATAGCAGCACTCATGATTGACATTGATAATCATATTCATAACGCTTAATGTCCATTAACAGCATAATGTTCACAATCATAAACATGAGCTTCTCAAGATGAATTAGAGATGGATTAAGAGCAAGAGATTGTTGTATTTGTATTTAAAGTAGAAATGAGATCCACCACTCTTTTAAAATGTCCTCATGCTTTCTTTCTTGCCCTTTTTTGTAAATATTGCCAGCTGCCCTTTTGCACTTTCTGGACTTCTACAAATAAAATCAATGCCGTTCAGCAATAACTTCTTGTCTGGCTTTAAGCTGCGTTTTGATGGTCTGAAGGTCAGCTTTTAATATTGTTTACTTCCCCTTGGAGGAACAGATCATTGTACTTTTAAGTATCTCTAGCTAGGGAACTGATAAGTGCTTGTGTTTAAATTTTGGTTGTATAGTGTGTTCATGTTTGATGTGTTTTTAAAGAAATGAGTTTACAACAGTGTGGGCTTTTCCCAAAGAACCATAATTATGAAAATCATTAACAACAGCAGAAACATGCAGCAAACATTATCAACAATGGTTACCAGGGCGTACTATATTTCCATTGCTTTTAGTATTATGCAAAAACCTAAGGGTAGTAAATGACATGGTATGAAATAATTATGGTGTAATGCGCTGATCAATTCGAAACTTCAACATCCCCTCCCCCCGGACATACCCCATGCATACCCCGTGCCCAGGGAGGAGGGAATTTGAACATTGCGTTGGAAGGGTGGGGAATTTGAACCGTATCTCTTGTTCTGACGTAATACGCCCTTGAGTTTTTTTCGGTTTTTACAGGAGTTTGACAGATTACAAGATAGAATTTCGCCTTTGTTAGTAAATAACTCTTTCAAAAGGGTCTTTAAATGAAGTTTGAAGGTGTCATTGCGGCATATCTCTCTCTGAAAGACGTGTAAAGTGCTTGATCGAAGACGAAATTTGTCTTTGAGGAGAGGTAGTTCAGTACTAATTGGTGGGGCATTTGAATGGCTTTTTTGCACCGAGGGGGGGAATTTGAACAAGCCAATCTTCAAAAGTTCAAATGCCCAGGGGGTTGCCCGGCAGGGGGGGGGGGGTGCCCGGGGGGGGGGAGGAGTTGAACTTTCGAATTGATCGGCGCATAAGTCACACAAGGGTATGAAATGGATCCACACAGATTTAGGCAACGAGACTTTAAAAAAATAGAAAATATATGACATGTTTCACCCAACACAGTACTCCCTGTAAATAATGAGAGGTCCCTTAATACAGTCAAAAAGCAATTTGAAAAACATAATTATTTTAAAACCGATTTTACATAAGTTTACTTTTCGAGTTCTTGAACTTATTAATGAAATCGTTTTTCTCCTGTTGCTGGATTCATAAAATTAAGCTTAATCAAGCTCTCATAATTATGCTATATAAGACTTAACATGTTAAGTTTGTAAACTAAGACCGGCTTGACACGATTGATGACCAAGCCATATAAACTCATTTGTGACAAATAATTCACTTTATTCGAAAGAAGAAGAAGTCCAATTTAACACCTGAACATGGAAAAACCAAAACAACTAAATATAAACAAGATCGAGCATACTTCTACACAAGATAACAATGAAAAAAGCAAGAAACCCAGACATCTGCAGTGCAATGAACATTAAAAATACGATAGAAATTGCGAAATCATAAGCTTAAGTTAAGCCAACAGATTTAAGCTTATCGATACACAAAACACTTAACGAAGATATCAACATGAGCTTACTGAAGCTATCGAACAAACAAAGACGGAAGAGGGCAAAATGCTTGCCAGCATACGGCTCATTAAGCTTTCTCAGAAAAACCCACGTATCATTTGAAATCTGCTAAGCTTACTTCAACAGCAAGCACAAAATGCCAACTAAGTTTGCAAGGTATTTTTGTGACGTAAACATGTAAGCTGAACGGAATCAAAACCATACGTAACAGCCTCTGCAACAGAATACAAGAGAAAAACTTACGCTTTCTTGATATCCTGTTCCGTTGCACTTTTTGGTACCTCCAAAATCTCGTAATAATCGGACATTTTAACGCTACAAATCAAATTAGAAAGATATGAGCAGATACAATTGTCTGGACTAATTCTTGAAAGAGTACGATCTGCTTTCGCCTCAATCGGCCATTTCCTTGAGCCTCTCTTTGGCGTTCGAAGTAATTACGAAGATTTCCGACTTTGTGTCGTCACCGTAAATGGCGTTCCGAGGTAGCTTGGAGAAAGGCTATCTGATACTCGGGGTATTTTTACGGCATTTTCGCCATCTTGCTATGCCGTACTGATGAGCTCTAAGAAGAGCGAAACAGCTGTCTACGGCTGCAACCCCGCTCTGTTGAAGTTCTATTAGTGTCGTGTTGATGTCTTGCAGAGTCAAATCTTTCTACGTAATCAGATCAGCCTTGCTGCTATGTTTGTCATTATTCCGAGATAGACTGTATATCACAGGGATGCCAGGTCTTAATAAAAACAAAACACCTAAATTCCCATCAGAGATTGCTCTGTGATCTGCGTTCTTTAACAGCCTCAACACCCATTTCTTTTACGGGGATTAAATCGTAGCGTGACCTGCGTGACGACGTAACTTTCCTAAGCCCCGTGTGACTAGCCTGCGACCCTACGACCCCCTGGCTCGGCTATTAATTGGGTCTTAAAAAACAAATAAAATATTAAACTTGAAACTTTCAAAGTACATGAATCGAACAAAAAAATAAGTAGGTGGTAGAACGCATACAATTTCTGTGCAAATGAAGCTGTACCAGTCCACTAAGCTTCTCTAAAATGCAGCATAATCTCACGCACGCAAATTCTAACCGCAAAATTTTATTTTAATTACATTACATATATTCAGAACGTTTTTCTATTGAAAATTTTTCTAAACAAGAGAAACAAAAACCTTGGTCGTTAGCGTTAACAGGTTTTTGAACAATTGGGCCCTGCTCATTGAACTGTAAAAAATGCTTACGTCTGAACGGAATCAGCACAGAACGTAAAAAACGAAGGAAAAATGCAGCGCGAAATCTCTCTTGAATCAATTTTACAATAACATACGATACAAACAGGGTTATTTACAGTGCTATTTACATATTTATAACAGCATAAAATATGGTCTTTTTACAAGTTTAGACCCCATTATCCAATTAAAGTATGTAAGGGAACATTTAAAGTAGGTGGTTTTCAAATCTTCAAATTAGTACAGTACATAGGAGTTAAAGTTTTCTGGGCGCACATCTGTTTTGTAACAACGTTTGAGACTGTTTTATCAGGTAAACTTTTCAGGTATGAAGTCAAAAAAGATGAAACTGAACATCAAAGCTTTACACACGGTAGAAAGTATGCGTTAACTTAAATTCCCGAGGAATAGAGATTCTCGTTCAAGTTGATTTCAACCATAGCCGATTCCTCGTCGCTAGATCCCGAACCTGCAGCAAATCCTTGTGACAGGCGCCTCTGTTTCTTCATCTTTTCCTGCAGGTAATTTCTCTGTTCCCAAGCATCATTTTCGTAAGTTTCAACCGTGATAACTGTTTCCTCGTCGCTAGATCCCATGCCCTCGGCGTATCCCTGAGACAGGCGTCTCTGTTTTTTCATCTTTTCCCGCAGGTAATCTTCCTTTTCCACTACATCTTCGTCCTCTGAGTCCACGATGGCATTTTCCGGGAAACCCTGTGAGACTCTTCGTTGCTTCTTTAAACCTTCCATCAATGCTCGAGCAGTCGTGTCCGATTCGGCTGCTACGGTTCCCTCTTCCATCTGACTCACGGGGTCTTCAACGTCCGAGATTCTTTGATCATCAGCAAGAGTCCTGCAGTGAAGAAAACGTGAGCGAATATAAAGACGACGTATATCAACATGATTTTAATGAAAGTGGTATACTGTTGGTCGAGGTGGCGAGTTCCTATAAACATGAGGATAAATGAGAATGCATATATATGAAATAATCATATGTGAACTGCGGATGGGTAGAGCATGATGCAGTAGTAGTAGGCCAGGAGGGTATTCCCTGTCATAGTGGGATTTACGGGGTGCCTTCTTTGCGCTTACAGTATACTAAACGGTAGGGAAATTTGTTGTTGTAGTATGTTGAAGGGTCGTCGGAATTCACCTTATACTGAAAGAGCTGGCAGACAAGTGTAAGTACCAAACATTTTTGCAAAGTTTTTTTTTTCAGAAATCACAACGCAAAAATGGGAAATCTTGAAGCCTTCAAGTAACTAAAATCCCGTGATGGTCTGCTGTTTTTGGCTTATTTTTGGAAGGGGTACCATTTTGGTAAACAGAACTTTATTGAGGCGCGGTACATTAACATTTGCCACGCAAAACCTACCCCTTAACTTTAAGGATTATTGACTTGGTAACCTTTGTTCGGGTAAGATCTTCCTTAATTCATAGCAAATGAAAAAAATTCAGTTAAAACTCGCGTTTCCTTCGATAAAAACTTACCGCGAAATCTCGATAAATGAAATCAAGGAAACAACTAAGAAATGAAATCATTAGTAGGCACTAGAGTCAAGCGCTCGCGAACGAAATCAATCAAAACTGGTGTGTAAACTGGCATCACAATCAAACTCAGGAACCGCTGCGATTAACTACAACCTAACAAGATTTAAACAAGAGCTCTGTATTTTTGAATTTCTTTTTTATAAAGCCTGGTGACAACAAAGAGCCTAATGTTCAATTTTAAGAGCATAATATGTTGGCCCCTAGACGGAACACACCAGGAGAAAAATTGCAACAACAAAAGCAAAAGGCTGCGACAAGAGTCTGTCTCACTTTTCTCCAGCATTCTTGAGGCAAATCTCATGGGTTCAACGTAGACCTGTTGTTCACATGTTATGCCCCTGTGTATGAGCGTTCTCCGTTTCTCTGTCCTTCCAGTGGTACAGTAATTTATATGAGAACCCTTACGACATACTGGGACGTGGAAAGGAAGGAAATCGGTGGCTGCAGCCTGCGATAGCTGGTACATAACCATCCCCTGTCCAGACCTCTCTTTCTCAAAAAGCAGATTCCTCCATCCCGTTACATTTAATCTTTATCCGGTGCCTTCCCTTCGAGCAGCAAAAGAGTTTTTTAAAGTGGAGGGGAAGGGATAAGTATGATAGCAGGATAAAATGTACTCTAACCAATACATTTTAAAACATTTTCATTTATCCGCTCTTTTAGTGACTGCACTTAACCTGGGGTGGGGGGATGGGGGATACTTTGTTACCACTTAAAGGAGAACCCGTTTCCTATTATTACGTGTGTATTTTTTTAGACATGTTATTCTTCCTCACCTGTGTTTTTTGCGCGCTATTAAGCAACAAAGACCAGCAGAAGCTATCAGACTTAGTATTGTGAGAAACGCTACACCTGCAACAATCGCAGGGGTCATAGAGCGTCCATATACACCGCGAAAATGAACATTCGGCCACGCCCATGCTATCCCCTGATGCATCAGACCTCCGGCTGTGAACGTAAAAAAGAAGGCTCGTTACCCTTATGAGGGAAAAACGAGGAAATAAATTCAATACGGTAATTCGACTTCTGGTGTCAATATTGCACTGAAAATGAAACTTCCCCATTGCTAAAAACCTAAAAATTGACGACAAAATCACAAACGTGTTTGGCAACTCCGTCAATTCTACCACTTAAATCTTACAAGAACTGTTTTAAGCCAGTAGTTAAATTTGCCTTTTAATGTTAGGACATACCAGCTATTAGGTGAGCTTCTTTATCCATTTTCGGCATTATACGTTGGCCGTTGCATTTAATCTTGTGTCCATCAAACGACTTCAGTTTAGTTATTTCTCTCAGGGCAAACCTTACAGTATGGATGGTCGCATGATCACAGTCCAAAGGGTTGTGACTGATAAACCTACAGAGAAGTGAAGACAATATTTGTCGTTAACTTTTCACACTGCAGCAACTTTAATTATAAAAAAAAATTGAAGGAATAGGTTGCAAGAAATTCAAGCCTGAAAGTACTTTTACATGGCAATCATAAATTTGTAAAATTTTTGTAAAATTTTTGTAAAATTTTGTAAAATTTGTAAATATAGTAGTTGGAGTGCGTGAAAACTTTAGAAACAGTTGGCAAACTACATCCTCGCCAGCTTTTGAAAACTTAAATTTGAAAGATCAGTTGACGACTGGACGTTTGCTTAACACGTTCTGGTAATTTTAAAGACCAAAAAGAAGGTTATTTCGAAAATAACTTGAATTTTGCGTGGGTACGTCGTGTGAAGCCACGAACGTTTTTGCCAACGCGGTTGAAGAGTTCTTACAGAGGCTTTGTCTTTTTTCCTCTTTGCTAAACTCTCTTATTGGCTGAAAAAGCTCGTGCATCCAGGTCTAATTAACCAGTCAGCAAGAGTTAGCCTTTTTATAGCCAATGGCCTGTTGTTCCTTGCGAATCCCGTGCGCTTCTCAGAAAAAAAAAACTGTTTTGTGCACGCATGCAGCCATTTGGAAAAAGCAAACTTGGCTCCCGTGCAGCAAAATGTTTCCTTTTTTTCAGAAACACTCTTCTTCCGAAACAAATGTCAGTGGAAAAAAAAAAATGACGAGAAACAGTAATTCCGTGACAATGCTCCCTCGTTTGCGCAACCAGAATAAACAAAATAATAAGATGTTCATAAACTTTTTTTACTTACAAATTTTCCAGATTCTTGTACGCTTTTACTTCCTTTTCATGTATAGTCTTGATTTTTCCATGAGTCAAATCCCTGCCGACAGAAAAAGATATGTGCATGCACATAAATTTAATGCTTAAATATTGCTTTTTACATGATTGCCCAGTCCAGTCAATGCTTTGTCGTTCTTACAGTGTTTTCACTTTTGAAGCAAAGCCAAACACGGGAAATTTTTCCATTCCACGGCATTTCACTACAGAGAAGTCTTCACTGCAAGTGCACTTTTCGGGACATTCATCCTTCGCTTGAACGAAAGATGACAAAACAACCAGGATAAACAAAATCCTTAACTTTTTCCACGTCATCTCAAAATAGTACAAGACAGTTCATTGATAACGAACGGTATTGTACGGATCAAAATACAATGATGATAAACTCTTTGTGACGTCACACTTTATACAGTGATTGCGCGCGCTAATAGTTCTAATAACCTAAAAAAAGAAATAACATCGAAATATGCCAGATCCTCTCTAAACAACGTGTTGCTTTTGCAGTGATTTATACACATCTCACGAATCTGACAGGAAGTAAGATTTCATCAAGTGATAACAAAGTTCCACGCAGTCTCTATTTAACCACCTAGTTCTTTTAAGATGTTTGTTTATTTATTTATTTATTTATTTGCCAGTCAAGTCTTCACTCTTAACAGAGTATTGCATACTGCTTTAAATAATAAAAAATTACAACAATGAAAGAGAGAAAAAAAAATTACTAATCAATATGTACGATTGCACAGGGATTGCCTAAATGAACATGGCGAAGTAGATGCTATAATTTCTGGTGGAAGATTGTTCCACTGCGCAATTGTCCTTGGGGTTTCTCGTCTTCGACACTGAATCAATTAAACAATTAATTGCGCCTTCTAATTGTTGCAAATAATTGAAACGTGCCAAGAATAAAGTTTTGGAAACAATTTGCATTGAACGATGTAATATTGCCAGGCTTGATTCAGTAATTTGGCCTCCTCTTGCTTTATGTGTTTCATTTTCTGGCGTGTGGCGGGCGCTAATTCTGTGACCTGCTTCATTTCACGGCCATGGGTACTTTCCCAGGAGATAGTACCCTTGTATAAGCTATATAGGTTTCTGCCGCCACGAGGGGATATGGTTTTTGAGCCGTTTTGGTGTGAAAATGGGTATAGATTTTTCTCTATTGTTTGTCCTGAAAATGGGCGTGGTCCGGTCTAAAATTGGGTATGTTTTTTAGGGAACTGCAAAGTCGGGTATGAAAATGGGTATGGATTTTAGAGGCTAGGTCTGAAAACTGGTATGGAAAATAACGTATTTTGGTCTGAAATAGGAGCAATTTGGAGAACTGGGCTGCACAGCAGAACCCCACCCAAAACTCCAAGGAGTACCCCCTACCCCGAGGTGACTTTAGTAGCCAGCTCTAGATGGCTTTCAAACTTTCCTTGCACATGCTACAGCTGCGCAGGGGGGATCCTTCAGACATAAAATGTCACCAGTCCCAAAACTGTTACATGCAGTGCGAGCTCGAGGAATAGAGCCCCTACAACCTACACTGCAGATCAGCTCTTCTGGCCACTGAAATTGAAGTCTTGCTAAGCAAATGGTTAACTGCTTTCAAAAGAGATTAAAGTGCTAGCGAAATATTTTTCACATCCTCGGCTGGCTTGTTCTTGAATCCGCAGCTTCTTCTTATCGATTCTCATCATTTCTGGAACAATTAGAAGGCGCTAAATTTGAACAATTTGCCATTCGTTGCTTGAGAGATTAAAATTGTTTGTTCGCAAAAAGCGTCTTTTCACGAACTCATTTGTAAGTCTCATGTCTCTAATTTATTAAATTAAGGGTATTACTTTTATGATCCAGAGGCCATGCATGAGTAAGAGCAAAACGTTTTTCCAAGGAGCGCTTTCGGTGTTTTCGACGCGCTTGAAACACTGTATAAAATAGACGTCACAAAGTGTTTATCATCATTCATTTTTGATCCGTAGAATACCGTTCGTTAAAAATGCACTGTTTTGAATTATTTTGAGATGATGTGGAAAAAGCCAAGTATTTTGCTTTTCCTTGCCATACTGCTATCTACAGTGTAGGCTGTAGGCGCTCTATTCCTCGAGCTTGCACTGCATGTAACACTTTTGGGACTGGTGACATGTTAGGTCTGAAGGATCCCCTGTGCAGCTGTAGCATGTGCAAGGTTAGTTTGAAAGCCATTTGGAGCTTGCTACTTAGTCACCTCAGGGTAGGGGGTACTCCTCGGAGTTTCGGGTGGGGCTCTGCCGTGCTGCCCAGCTCTCCAAATTGCCCCTATATCTATTTCAGACCAAAATACGTTATTTTCCATACCCGTTTTCAGACCTAGCCTCCAAAATCTATACTCATTTTCATACTTGACTTTGTAATACCCTAAAAACACACCCAATTTTAGAGACAACGCCCGTTTTCGGAACCAAAAATAGAGAAAAATCTATACCCATTTTCGCATGAAAACGGCTCAAAAATCATACCCTCTCGTGGCGGCACAAACCTATGTAGCTTATACAAAGGTGCTATCTCCTGGGAAAGTAGCCATGGCCGCGGAATGGAGCGGCGTCAAAGGATTAACGCCCGTCACGCGCAACACAAGGCAAGAGGAGGCCAAATTACTGAACCAAGCCTGACAATATTCTATCGTTCAATGCAAATTATTTCCAAAACTTTATTCTTGGCACGTTTCAACTATTTGCAACAATTAGAATGCGCAATTAATTGCTTAATTGATTCAGTGTCGAAGACAGCAAGCAATCATCTTAAAAGAACTATGTGGTTAAATAGAGACTGCGTGGAAGTTTGTTATCACTTGATGAAATCTTACTTCCTGTCAGATTCGTGAGATGTGTATAAATCATTGAAAAAGCAACACGTTGTTTAGAGAGGACGTGGCATATTTCGATGTTATTTTTTATTGAGGTTATTAGAGCTATTAGCACGCGCAATCACTGTAAAAAGTGTGACGTCACAAAGAGTTTATCATCACTGTATTTTGATCCGTACAATACCGTTTGTTATCAATGAATGAGCTGTCTTGTACTATTTTGAGATGATGTGGAAAAAGTTAAGAATTTTGTTTATCCTGGTTGTTTTGTCATCTTTCGCACAAGCGAAGGATGAATGTCCTCTTGAGTGTGACTGCAGCGACGACTTTTCCGTGGTGAAATGTCGGGAAATGGAAACATTTCCTGTTTTTAGCTTCGCGTCGAAAGTCAAAACTCTGTAAGTAGAACAAATAAAGTAGAACTAAATTTATTACTGAAATGTTTTTGATTCTAAAACGACCAATAAAGCCAGGAAATATTGGAAGTTCTCAGTGTGGTCGATAACCACTCTCACTACAAGAAAACATTAAAAAAGGAAATTGAAATTTTGCTGATAAATTCCGATAAAAAAGAAATCCTTAGTTTACGGGAAAATGCGCTAAATCTGAGATCATTACTTAAGACGAAAGTCACTATTAGCAAAACTGAAAACATTACTTTAACCTGCATTTTTTCTCCTTCAACAGGGATTTAACATACGGAAATATTAAGACGATTCACGAAAATGAAGTCATGGCGTACACAAATCTGGAAAATTTGTAAGTAAAACCCTTAAACAAGTAGAAATGTTAACGGGAGAAATGTTATGACCGTTAAAATAAAGTTAAATTAAGTAAATTGCAGTCAGTTTTTCAAGGGCATGGGAGTTCAAAGAAAAAAAAAACCAGGGTCTCCGATGCCAAACACCCGTCGGGTGCTCTTACGGCTGGGCTATCGGGAGACTCGCAGTGAACTAGGCCTTTCAATGACACAAAGATTCGAATTTCAAGTTGATAAGGTCAGTAAATTGGCCACCGTAGAAGTCTAAAAGCTTTTGAATTTTTTTATGGACCGTCGATTGCGCGAGCGAAAGAAGGTGGGTTCTAACGAGCGCGAACGCAAAAATTAAACGGCTAGGAACAGACCATGTTTCACTTCCCCGGTGACGAAGCATCAGAGTTTAATTTGAAACCAACCCCCTTTTTCACACTTGACATGATGCACCCCGCATGCTTTCTGCCAGCATCCCGGCAGACCGGCTTTGATGCATGGATGCCATCTAGTATGGTGATAAGCGGCATCACGGGCATCACCTTCTAGTATGGTGGTAGGGAGAAAGATGCCGTTATTTTAATCTCTTCCTTTAGTAAGTTACATGTATGCGAAAACTCAACAACATTGTGCTTGCTTTGTGTTAAGGTTTATCAGTCACAATCCGTTGGACTGCGATCATGTGACTACCCACACTCTGAAACACGTCCTACGAGAAACCTTAAAACTGAAGTCCTTCGATGGACACAAGATTAAATGTCCACAAATGATGCCGATAATCAAGAGCTCTCGCAAGATGGCTGGTAAGTAGGCTTCTCAATGGCGCAGGGTGTATGCGCTGGCACTTACCTTGCTGAATGACGTTTTTTCTCCGTGCAATCTCGTTCTTAGGGGGTTGCAAGATGAGAGGTCCTAGAGACTCACACCTTTCAACAGTTTTCCCCTAACCCGCAAGGGAAGGCTTGATGTCTCTTTTATACCAGTTCTGCACACAAGTCCTAAAGACAGCGCAGCAGAATTCAAGTGTAGAAGTGGCTTTGATGTATAGGTTAATTAACAATTAGCATACTCCAAACCAGTGGATGGTGTTTTTGGCGCCCTCTGATTGGTCATTGAAACCTGGAATATTATCTGCTATAGACCTTCCAGCATTTTTCTGGATTTTGCGCGCGAGTTTTGTCTCATTTCTCAGTAAAAAAGGAGCAATTTTGTGCTGGTTATACACTGGCTTAATATATACTAAAGCAATTATTCACCTCCACTTCGCAGAATAATTGTAGCCTGCGTAACAAGTGTTTCCGTAGGTTTTTCGGCACATGCGAGGCATATTTTTCGCTTTTTGGCATATTTTTCGCTTTTTGTTCCCATGTCAGCAATCTAGAATTACATGACGTCATTCTAACTGACCAATGAGCTGTCGTCCTTAAAATAACCACGCAGTATGACACAGATCCAAAAAGAGATTTTAAATAATTTTCATCGGAATAGAAAAATGTATGGGGGTTCGCTATCTCCCTTCATCCTCTTTTGCGTTGCACTTGAAATGACGACAAAAAGAAAGGTTACTTTGATAACCACTGCAAATTAAAATTCACTAATAATCTGTCTGCCTTGAGCCAGAGAGAAAGGTGAAAATTCAGTAACCTGGATGGAGAATTTACCGAAAACAGTCTGTACATATTTTGTAATTTCTGGCAAAACTTTTGGTAATACGCAGTTTATCAGGAAATAAGTTAACCATCGCCACCACGCGTACCGTCTGTGGCTAAGCTACCGTAGCTCTAACAAAATTTCAAAAAATTTTATTTCTATGGTATAAAATTTTACTAACAATAGACCAACGAACGGACACTCGACTAACACAAGACGGATCGAAACGCACCAATCACGTTTTAGTCCTCCCAGCCAATAACAACACGGCTTAACTGACAGACGACCAATAACATCACGGGATCGTCGACCAATCAGGACAACGCCAGAGAACTGACGATTCACCGTTCATTTGACTATAATGTTGACTTCCGCTCAGGTTGTCGAAACGTCAGTCAATATCATCACAAACAGTCCTTCTCAGGACTACAATCACCCGGACGATCATAATTTAGCGACGTATGATATGACTCCTGGGTTCAAACCACTTACAAAAAAGTGAAATTAAGCAGGGCGGGCTGCGACATGTTAAACGAGGTGTTCCACATCAACAGTTGCTAACGGTTTTCTTTTTTCACAGCCAGCAATCATGTGCATCAGGGGATGTCTGGAGCTGGACCCAGCGTTCATTTTCATAGTGTAAACGGTCACTGTTTGACTCCTGTCATGGTGGCTGGCGTGGTGTGTCTTACTATACTGGGTCTGATGGCCGTGGCTGGTCTGTGCTGGGTCATAGTACTCTTAATGTAAGTAACAGTATTCTCCTTACTATTTTCCTTATATTTCTTACGTTACAAGTTGGGAGAATTTGACCAAAAATCAAGCCCTTAAGCTTCATTTTACAATTTTTACCTTTTTGGTTTTTGACTTAAACAAGTTACATAACCTTCAACACACTGCCTCGTACCCAAGCGCTTCTGGGGCAAGTTGCATAAAACTTACGTCCGGCGTAACTTCTAATGTCAGATGTTCACTCCAGTCAAAGTCACTATTTTAACGTCTAACGTTAACAGTTACGCCCAGCGTTAGGTTTTATGCAACTCACCCCTGAGGTTTTTGACACGAGAGCGAAGGCCTACGGGAAGGCTTCACAGAGATCGCAAGGCACTAAGGGAAGAGTTAACGAAAACGTTGAAGCCCCGCTTCGCGTTTTTCGGCTTTTCCATGACCTCTTTAACCTCGCCAAAATCCCGCGAAGAAAAAGAAGTCCCTGGGTACGAGGCAGTTCAACACACGTATCCTTTAGTTATCAGAATGAGATGACCTGGTTTGAAATCCAATAAGGCGACTAACTAATGATGTTTAGTCGGGAGTTTTAGGTCTTTCCTGACTACACCGACTAGAGTTTCACGTAAATGCTCTGGTTTGGCGTTTAGTTTAAATAAAGACCCGCTCTTCCAATGCAAACTTTGCTGCTACAAAATTGCGTTAAATTTCGATCCCAATTCTTCTTCTTCTTTGGAACTCTGTCGTACACCACTGCCGCTGGAAAGAATCGCATTTCAAAGTCCAATGTAGAAATTGTTAGCAATAACCAGCATCTCAGAGGTCATGGGTTCGAATCCCGTTCAAGCTTGAATTTTTTCAGGTTGTTCTCTTACCAACTGCTTAAGTTGATATCTTTAACCCTTTCGCTCCCAGAGTCAGTTATGGAGACATTAAGGTGATTCTAACTTCTGAGTCTGTGGATGAAATCCTATGGTGTGACCATTCAAATGAAACCTCGTCAACAGTCTTTTCACATGGAACTATTTACATTTAAGTATTTTACAAAATGAAATTTCGGATTCATTTTGAATTTTGATGTTAGGCACTCTTGGGAGTGAAAGGATTAACTATTTATATTGTGTATCCCGGGCTGTAGAATCCGTGCATGACAATAACATTAAAACTTAGAAGCAAGACAAAACATTTGAGAACGATAGGAAACGACGAGAGTTGGTGTGAATTGAAACTTTTGAGTAACTAGGGCGCGATGTTGCCGAAGGAGCGCGCAAAGCTGGAGCCTACGAGCGGCGGGCTCAACGCTTGCTTAAGAAACTACATTCTTTGAATCTTTGTTCTTCAAATTCTTCTTCAATCTTCAAGCTAACTACAATAAAAAAGTCACTGCCTTTCTTTTGATTATTATTACTGCAGTGCTACTAAAATGAAAATCTCGGACGCTGAAGATCCTGTAAGTCAAATGGAGGAAGGAAGGGCGTTAACTGAAACATGTTTCCCGGAAAACGCAATCGTAGACTCAGAGGATGAAGATGTAGTGGAACAGGAGGATTATCTGCGAGGAAAGATGAAGAGACAAAGACGTCTGTCTCAGGGATATGCTGACGGGGCAGGATCCAGCGACGAGGAATCGGCTATGGTTGAAGTTAACTTAAAAGACTAGCATTGTAAAGTTCAAGTAAAGCATCCCTTATTTTTTTGTTTGAATATGCCTAGAACTTTCTTAACAGCTGCCAAAAGAGGGAGAAAAAGCATAAGGCATAAACTCATGTACAGACATGAAAATAGTTTTAAAGTGCGCACTCCTATTGTTAAGCACAATAGTCAACTTTATTTTGTCGCTTACTTTCTTCGTTTATTTTATTTATTTACATTTTGCTTGGGGTCTCAACATTTTGCAAGACCACTTTTTTCCCATTAATCTTGTTACGCTTAAGCCTAAGCTTAAATGTACAAAACAAGCGGTAAGGCTGAAGCTTACGCCTGTTTTAAGCGTGTATTGAATTGGTTAAAAAATTTCCATAAATTTCTTCTTCCTTTTTAACTCTTTTAAGTCGCGTGTAAGCATCAGCTTTCTTATTGTTTATTGAAATCATACGATCATACGATCATACGATCCTCGCCCCCCCCCCCCCAAAAAAATTCAATTTTTTTTTATTTCAATCACGGGATCTTCAGAAAAGAACGTTGAAGATAATGAAATAAATATTAGGTCACCAGTTTGTTTGGACTTACTTTGAGCATCGTGACACCCGGCTATTTAAACTCCCAGGGATAGCAGCCACCCCTAGGGGTATTTCCCTCAAGAGAGAAGGGGGAGGGCTAGAAAAAAAAAACGTTAGAACAATCACACAAGATTTGCAGAAAACTGATCTTCTTTACAAAGCGTTCACTATGTTTTTTCTCTGTTTCTCAAGGTGCAATAATGCCAAAGATGTCAACCCAGGGTCCACCAATAAAATTTCCGCGCCAAAATTTCAAAGCTAAAAGATAAAGTAGAATCAAAGATGGACCCGTAGCAAATTTGGTTCACACATTATTCCAAACTGTTGCCATTGCCAGCAATTTCTTAACTACACCGCGTGTCCACCTCTGGAAAACTTTATGTAACAATCCTGAATTTAGATATTGAACGCAACGTAACACAAGGTCTCAGCGGTTGTCCCAGACAAGTGCCCCTCTCTCCCACCCCTCCCCCTAAAAAAGCTCAAGAATGAAAACTACGAACACGGAATTAAGTATAGAGAATTTATTACTCGACATTCTGATTTTTGAAATTTGAAAATACATTCACTTGAGACGCAAACCTTTGAAGGCCACCACATCCGACGCCTACAAGGAAAATTCTTAAGTTCACATCTACTCAAGATTAAGCCTAAATCGTTTACACAACACATCTCTACAGGGAAGTAAGACAAAGAAACTAAAAAAACACTTAAACTGCGGTTTGCAACCTTTCTCATGTAAGCCACTGCCATGATATGTCCACATGAAAGCACACCATAGTCTTCGCATAATAAAATAAAATGACTGCGATATATGCAGTTGAAAACTAAGCATCTGCCCACACCGGCTATACCTTCGATATAAATGTACAACACTTTCCTAGCAACTGATAATATTCCAAGGTACAGTTGATCCTTTACGTATGCTTAATATAAGCTTACAATGTCGTCTTCGAGTAGTTTTCAGTTGAGTGTCGAAAGTCATTTCCGTTTGCTTTGGTTTCCCCTTACTACGCACTCCGATTGGTTAAAAACAGTCGCATCACTTTGTCAGCCAATCAGAAGTAAGACTAAAGCCAATCGTGATTTGCACGCACGCGTTTTCCCGCGCTTGACGCAAGTTCCATGCAGTTGCTTCGAGTTCTGATTGGTTCAGTGTTGTTTGCCTCTATTAAAATGTAGCTTTGGTTTTACGACACTCAGTTAAAAACTGCTAGATTGGATTCTACTGAAATTATTTGTATCTTTTAAAATCCTAGACTAAAATCCGCCTTTGCTATGAAAACTAAAAACTGAAATTAAACTCTCCTTTATTTATTGGTACTTTTAAAGTACCAATTGAGAAATAACCTACTGTTACGAAACAAAAGTAACCCAAATAAAACATAATGTACAAAGGTATGCAGTGAATTCAATAGACAGTACAGACAATATACAGAAGCAATGGAGAATGAATGCAAGGCACAGAATCCTGTACACCCCAGAAGATGTTTCTGTTTATATTCAGATTCTCGTCTTTAGTGATTCATACTGAAAAGTTTTTCTCGTGAGTTGTGCGCGTTTCATGTGAGATTCTTTGCGATTGGGTCGACGGATCAAAGAAGAATGCAAAAATGAGTAGGGATTCCATCTAACTTCAAATAACTTCACAGGAATTTCATTGCCTTGAATTACTCTCGAAAGAAACAATGACAATGAACTCACGGGGGGAAACAGCGTACAGCAACCAAAGCTTTACAGCATTCACCCCATAGCCCTGCTTTCAAAAGCAAAACAGACACAGGAGCATAACATTCCTGAAATACTTTATCTGTAAGGGGAGGGTAATAATAAATCGTTTGAACAAGTTGTATAGATCTTTTCCACACGACACAATGCTCTAGAAACAGACGAACAAAGGTGTAAGGAAGTACCAGCCCACTTCACAGCTGTGTACTAGGTGACCTGGCCTCTGAAAGGAAACGAAACTAGCAACAACCGACAGCTCTGAAAAACGCGATGCCCATGCTCCTTACGTCACTGCAAAAACTCGTTACTAGGGTGTCTAACATCGCTGACCACTTGTCAGCATTGTCATGCTAACTAGTTTCTGCCATATTTATTCGAGGTCACCGAACTCTTCCTTTTCAAAGAGAGGCCTTTTCACATTTCACAAAACTGTAAAATGGTTTGTAGCACTTCAGAACATTTACACTGGTACAACCATGAAGCAAAACTGTGAGATAGTGAGCAAGATGGCGAGACCATTCGCTCACAGTACATGAAGTTCAACTTTAACCATCCATGCTGGCTCAAAAGAAAGTTTTAGTTAACCCTTTAAGCGCCAATATCAGCATGCAGATTCTCCTCATTGTTCTCCATATATTTCTTATGCCATTAGCCGGGAGGAATTGGCTTAAACATCAAGACGTTTCATCTTTAGTAATCATTTCCTAAATTCTCATCACCTGTATGTGTTGTAATGCACTGATAAGATAAGGAGAAATTTGATGCTGATCACTGTAAGGGTTTAAAGGACCAAAGCAGCTCGCAACATTCAACACACAGTTGTCAAGGCTTCAAGCCTTGTTACCTAATCTTTAACATCGAAGTTAAGGAGCTTTGTAAGTATATATATATATATATTTATATATAGCATTTACACAATACTGTTCCCTCCCCGTTATATATTTGCTATGCAGGGAGAGCATTTTTTAAAGCCATAATTTAAATGACAAAATTAATTTTTTCAGCTGGGGTTTTTAAAAACCCAGCTACTCTAGAGATAAGTATATACAAGTAATAATTACAGAGTTGCTTGGTTGTATTATTTTGATGAAATTACACTCTAGAAACTCCTCGGAAGGATGACTCACTACTCAATTCACTGCAAGATTACAATCTGCGAATTAATTATATAATGAATAATGAACTCTCCAATCTAAAGCTATAATTTTCTCAATAAATCTTGACTTAAAGCACGCTGATTAACTGGCTTGAAAGATGGTTCATAACCATGTGTTTTCACACCACACTCTCACTGAACGACAAAATGACTGCATATTACACCAGTAAACTGCATTGTAAAATTGTTTTACCTAACTAAGTTTAGCCAGCGTATTTACGTAGAAATAAAGTTGGACGGACAAACAGACTGTGCACCTATCAACATGACAACCGAAGGGAGGCGGGGACCACAGGTAGATGAGAGGCACTTGATACACTTTTTCAACCACACCCTTACACATTTGATTGCCAAATTTAAGACCAATAAAGATCCACTATGTGCTTGAGATCTGCCCAGGTATCCCCCTCCCCTCCCCCCCTGACCCCCTTCCTCTCGAGCTTACCATCCAAAGACCTCACTTGCCGATAACATTGTCAGAAATTTTCAAACAAAAGCAAACTCACTTAAATCACGTTAGGCTGCTCTGCATAGGTGATGCTGCTGCTAAAAAGAAGGCAAAGCTTGAGCAGCAGAATCACAAAACAAGAGGCAAAAAAAACAAATCCACTTCCTCCATTACCGTACTGCTGAACGTGTTTGCCTTCCCAGAAAGCTATGCAGTCTCACTCTCCTGTTTTCATCAAGCTATGTAAAGTCGAATTCATGGTCACTTACTATTTCTTAATTCCAACAGGAAAATTTGTCAGCATACAACCACAAGGTACGTCAAGGAGATGCTAAGATCAGAGATTGTGAATGATCAAGATAATTGTTTCCCACACATTGAGAAGACTACCTCCAATACATCTATATACAGTCGCTGTGATGACGTATGATATTACATTTAAACCTTTATGACAAGTCTATAAATTCCATTTGTTAGATTACCCTTTATGCGTAAAAACAAATTACCTATGTTGAACTATTTTATCCGAAAACATTCTTTGCTTTTTATGTTTCCTCTTGTTCTTCTTCCATAGCTACATCAGAGTTTCTGAAATAACGAGGAGAAAAGTTACTTTAACGGCTAGGTTCGCTTTTTCTAGGCTACCATTTTTTTAGGTGACTGTTTTTGCGGCACTGCCATATATAGCTCAAGATGGAACAAATGACCTGGTTATTTCTCAGAGGCCACCAAACTCAATATTATTGATTCATTGTCATTCTTTGAAACAACATCACATTGCCGACAACAAAGAATCGTCATCACACCTAGTGTCAACTCAAAAATATATTCCCCGACTTTCCACAATGAATTAAGGTAGACTTAATTTCAGAATTTCCCCGATTAGAGGCAAGATTCGCTGACTTTCCCTGACCTTGGAACTGACCATGGCAACCCTGAATAACCTTATATCTGCTTCAACTGTATAGAATGACGAATCTTGGGGCTAATCGCCTCTTACAGACAATTCGCCTTTGACAGAAAAAGGGGAAAAGACCGCTTGATTTATTTTATAAGATCTTAGAACAGACTAGGGCTAGTTTCCAAGCCTTCTGGTCACACTTCAAGTGATAGGACCAGAAGTCATAACCCTTTCACTCCCAGAGTCAATTATGGAGACGAGACATGTAACGTAGTTCTAACTTTTGAGTCTGTGGACGAAATCATATGGTGTGACCATTCAAATGAAAGCTACTGAGCAGTACTTTCCTGTGGTTCTGTTTATTATGCTGTACAAGGTGGTTCTAACTTTTGAGTCCGTGGACGAAATCATATGGTGTGACCATTGAAATGAATGCTCTTCGAAAGTACTTTCGCATGGTACTTTTTGTTTTGCAGGATTTGCAAAAATTAAATTTGGATTTTTTCTTGAATTTTATTTTGGCCAGTACAAGGAGTGAAATGGTTAACGTAACAATGTTTCTTACTTCTCTTGATCCTGTACAACTCCCATGGAGAGTGACGCTAGTGCCGTAACCGTGTCTGCTTCTTCTTTTTCTCGCTGCTGAGCTTGAACTAATGACTGACAAATCTGTGTTGCTTTGCGCTTGACGCAGTTCCAATATCTACCTGTAGGTGCACACACAAACTCAATGAGCATATTGTTGCTGGATATACACCTGTGATGCACGACATGATGCAGACAACCTCTAATTGATAGTCTGATACACTTTACTCATTTCAACAAGCTCCCTCTTCAATTTTCAAGAAGAGATCTAACACGTTGATCTTGCTCCTTTTAGTAATAAAATAACTACACAAAACTGAATGGTTCACTGCAAAAAGGGTGTAAGCGCCCACTTAGCTGGCCGTTGCCACCATGACGACAGCCGGATCTAGCAATACCCATTTTTCTTTTTGTGTAGGTAGCTCGCCCCGGACTTCCAGTTTTACCCAGGGGGTCAGGTAGGTTAACACAGCTGGGTCTAGTGCCCCTACGGCTATTCATGTTGGTCTTGGAATTTAAATTGTTCCAATTTAGCTCCACTTTTGCAGGCTGGTTATCACATGCGAAATGCAGTTTCATTTCTACTTCTTGATCTGAGAGCTTGAAGTATTGACCAGTTACTTACAAATGAAGAGAAGAAAACAACAAAGAACCTGATGCCTCAATTTGTTTTGCTTTGGTCCAAAAAAATAGAACAAAAGAATTCCTTCATACTTTGCTTGCATTAAGTTAGGTTTTTCTTTTAAGAAAAAGGAATAAGCTAATTCTTCCAATTTAGACCTTCAGATCAAAACATGAGCAGGGCAATACGTTTCCTGCATGAAATTTGTGTGCCTAAGTAGAGCTACAGCTGTAGGATGGGAACAATCTGGAATTCAAGGTAAAGTCAGCACAAACATGTTTCTTCTTTCCAGAAATCCTTTCAAATGCTCTTGTCGGTGTCTCAGTTAAATTCCATGTGTTACACAGGTGTTGTCGCTTATTGACATGTTTAACAACACACCGCCCCTCCCTCCCCACCCAGATGCCTAACCCTCCCGGTTCATTAGTATTACAATGTATGTCTTTAACTTACCTTGAATGGTTATAGTCTTCTCAAGGACGGCAACTGCATTTCGATTAGGTGCACGCTTGATGCTCTCCTTCGAAAGCTCTGGCACCTGTAGAAGAGTAACTAGATTAACAACCGCCCCACAGAGGAGATCCTGTGGTTGTTTATGTTTTTTTGCTTGTTTGTTTTTTGTGTGCGGATAAAATGCTTTCAAATTGTTTTCTGCCAGAAGAGTTTAGCATTTCAGCAATATTTTTTAGCTGGGGTGGTTACCACTTGTCACTTGTTAATCATAAAAATGTAAAGTTTAAAACAATCTCACTAAATGTTCGGGGAATTTGTGCTTTTTTCTGGAAGAAACAGAAGTCAGCAAAGATTGAAAATCAATGGCAAAAATACTTCTGTAATCCAAATTTAAAATTCATAACTCAACAAAACACCAGCCCGCTCTTCCAACTGCGTTTGCATGTCATTGAACACAGGTATAAGAAATTACTTCCCCTATGCCGATGCACCATGATACACCCCAAACCAAAGACAAAAAACATTTTGTCACTCTGAAACCATCAGGGGAGGAAAAAGTAAAAATCCAATTCTTTCAATTGTAGGAAACTCTCATTGTATTTCAAATGCATCAATTTTATTTGAATGGACAGAAAAATTTGAGCCATAAACAGCCCTAATTTGTTTCAGGTAGTACAGTATGTATTGACAAGTTCTCTACCTTTTCTCCTAGCAAGGCCTTTACACAAGCTTCTGCCGCATCGCACAGGGAAGGTAAACTGTACCCGCCCTCTAGCACCATAACGACACGTCCCCCAGCCAAGTCCATTAGCTGCTTAGTCAGTTGAGCATAACCTAAACAAAGACAAACAACAAAGAATTAATTCTCATGGACTGAAGTTATGATATTTGTTAAGAGAAATTGTTGAAATATCCATTCTAAACAATTTTAAGCTGCTTAAGGGGGGTATATCACACAATAACTTGGTATGGAACAAGAACACTGCATTATGTTGTGCAGCTTGAAAACCTTGAAAAGTTTTAGTTATGACTGAGATTTGGGTGGAGTGTAAAGAGACACAAGAGGGAGGCGAGGGAGGGGAGGATAGTTGTCTGCCTAGCTGATAGGATTTTTGTGCGAAAGCAAAGTTTGAGCGGCGGAGCCACAAAGGGAATGGGGATGGGGGGGGCACACTCTTCCCACACACACCCCTGAAAAGTTATTCCCTTTAATTAACTAACCGACATGCAAGTAGCTAAGTATAGGAACTATGAATTAGAGAGTAGTGCACTTACATGCTGCTGTTACTCTGTATCCGCCCAAGGCAGGAGAGTGTCCGGCTGCTGCGTCAAATCCTGCTGACACTAGCACAATGTCTGGTTGAAATTCCTTAGCTATGGGAATCACTATAGAACGGAAGGCTGCAAAGTACTCAGGGTCACCATATACTGGATCTGTGGAGAAAAAACTCAACAGTCAGTACAGTTGTATGACTAGAAAAAATTTGTATCACTATATGTTCATGTTATACATTTAATGTAAAGAAACAAAAGGAAGACATACAGACACCAGAAAATGGAAATTCAAATCTTGTTTCATGTATGGGGTAAACTTATTAAGTGTCTTTCAGGACAGATTTTTTTGCACAGATCTGACTGAACTGTTGTTGTTTTTTCTCTTATATGTATTTTCTAAATAAAGGCGTCTACTACTACTACTACTCAAAATTCGTAGTTCACATGTGCATCTACAAAAGGTTTTATACTGGCTTTCAAAAAGGAATATCAAAACTTGTCAAAACGCTTTGATCAAAGATGTTCAAAATTCCCCTTTTTTTAAGGAGGGCAACAGTGCTACAGCTCACCTAATCCTCCCATAAATGCAATGTTCACATTGTAACCTACACCTATTCCAGCACCACACTGAAACAAATACAAACAATAATGATCAATAATAATCCAACATATTGTTTGCAGATTAAATAAGAGCCACGTAAAGGCCATCCTCGGAGACCCAGGAGCAGCTAGTTGGGGCGACGGGATTTTCATGAGCGAAAGTTTACAACAAGAATGGGACAGCCTCTGGGCATTTACTCTTACCGAACGAGTTCCAGAAGCGTTTGAAATCCCACTCGCTGATTGGCCAGAAAAAGTTTCTGGCCAATCAGAAGGCGGGATTTCAAACGCTTCTGGAACTCATTCGGTAAGAGTAAATGCCCAGGGGCTCTCCTGTTCTTGTTGTAAATTTTCGCCCATGAAATTCCCATCGCCCCAACTAGCCGCCCCTGGGTCTCTGAGGATGCGTAAAGGCTGGAAATGGCAAACTCACACACATGCCACACCTGGCCCACACGGCTGACTCTTCACCATGTTTCTGTAGCATTAAGCAACTAGAAATATTTTTTACACTTTAAGCCCTAACAGTGACAAAAATGAAAATTCTCTTTACATCATCACTACTTGTTCAAACATTCAAGTGATGAGAACAAAGGAAGTGATCACTAAGGATGAGATGTCTTGATATTAAGACAAATTCTCCCTACCAGCTCCATATAAAATGTATGGAGAACAGTAAGGAGAATATGCATTTTTATATCAGGGCTTAAAGGGTTAAGCAGCTAGAAGTATTTTTAATCTCTCCAGGGTGGGATACTAGTCCATCACAGAGTTACCCTAATCAGCCTGTTGCTAGTACCCATTTATACATCTCCAGTCTGAGGAAACACCACAACACAGTGTAGAGACAATGCCAGTTGTTTTCGAAAGCTGGTAAATGCTAACCTGGGATTAAAATTTAACCAAGGTTCCTGTTTCTCTTCATTTCAAGAGTTTTCACAGCAAATTACTAGTGATTGTTTAAAAGCAACCAAAGTCAAAATGTAGGGCAAAAAAGATTTACAGGAAACTATCTCATTTGGCTATAAAACGGAATAAAAAATTGATGTAAATCCTGGGTTGCCATAATCCTGTTTTGAACAACCAGGCCCAGGTCAGCTTGCAATTGACAGTCAAACCAATAGTCGAACATGCTAACCACTACACCACCACTTACGGAGAGTAATCATTAACTAGTCTTACATACCTCTTCTGACTTCCCTGTACCAGGGAAAAATGTTCCATCATCATGCCGGTGAATTGAAATGTACATTACATGAGGGTCATCATAGAACATTTGTTGAGTGCCATTACCATGATGAATATCCTGTGAAGAGATTTTAACCATTACCACATGAACAAACTGTCACTATGTACGCAAAAGCCAAGGTTACACAATGATTTTTAACTTGCACAAGCAACAACTTTCGCAAAAGTTGTATCACTCGCTTGCAGAGGAAAATAGCACATGAGCAACTCTTGCACAGGTAACGTGACAGGCCTGTATTTTGCTGTTAAAAAATCAACTCATAACCATTCTCATCCTTTTTTCCATGACTTTTCAGATGTTGCATCACCTGTTAATGAGTGAGCAAAAATGCATTTTTTCTGTACTCTGTACACATTTCATCTCTCCCTTATAGACATGCTTAAGATAAGTTCTGACTGTTCAACTTCCAGAAGGTGGTTTCATTTAAGACAGTTAAAATGAAGGAACAAAGTACAGAACAGCCTGACACTACGTGTCTAAAAGAGGCATTCATTTCAAAGAAAGACGAAGTACAGAAATAAGATACAGAAGGGGCAAAACTGTATCTCCCATCTTCAAGAGATGTGTCCTCTATAAATTCATGGAGTTGAGAAAATGGGAAAGTAATGGAACTCACCCAGTCAACTATAAGAACTCTTTCAACAGACAGCTTTAGTCTTAAAAGCCTTGCTGCAATTGCCACACTGTTAAAGTAACAGAAGCCCCTGCAAGGGAAAGAAACATTTATGAATGAAAATAGTTTTTAGAGTTGAGGTGCACCTGAAGTATTTGCAAAAAAGGACAAAACTTCTTGCATGAACAAGACGTACATGCAAGCCTTCACCATTGTAAACTGAGCTGCCAACCTCTCATCATAACCATAGCATTCTGGTAAATGATTAGTTTCAGTCGTGTTCCTTTCATGTTAGTCTCTTGGTAATACAGTCAAAGTGCTTAATTAGTTCTAGTGTGGGGGGGCTTGTAGCATTGTTACAGGAAAAACACAACATGGTAATTTTCAAACTCTCTTTCTTTAAATCTCACTTATGATTTATTGTGCAGGGATAGGGTGTTTTGAAGGAACAATAAGCTAACTCCATATAAGCATCAACTTGGAAGCCAATTAAATTAATCAAGAAGACGTTTTGTCCTTCCTTCATCATGAGAACACACCCATACCCAAAAATAAGGTTAAAATGATTTTGAATGCAAAACTTACATAGCCTGATGAGCTTCTGCATGGTGCCCTGGAGGCCTGACTAAAGCCAAACCATTCTAATGACAGAAAAAAAAAGATTTCCCAACTGAATTACCAATTGACACTGAAAAAACCAGTTTCCTTTCATGAACAGTATCAGACATTAGAGTTCCTACTGTGAAATAAAAACACAGTTGTTTGTACCTTAAGTTCTCCAGAAGCAACCTTAAAGGCTAATTCCACAACACATCCTACAGCCTAGATTATGAACAAGAACAAATTAAAAAATTTTGCCATTATATACAATCTAAACTAGCAGAAAAAGGTAAAAACAAGTTGATAGAAAAGGCAACAAAGAAACTAATAATAATTATTGATAATATAATATTGCAGCAACAAACAATAAGTAATAAAAATAAATAATAAACTGATCATGTGATAGGAAGTTGTAAAGTACCAAGAACAAAAGTCATGGTTATTAATTTGACTTCTTACCATCCGAGCAGCATTTGCACTGTGCATTTCATTCCAAATTGTGTCGCCATCAACCTACAGCACAAGCATATAAACATTAATAGCTACTTTCCATAGTGGGCCAAAGACCTACAATACAGTAACTCATGTCACACTCAAAAAATTGGAGCAGCAATCTACCAAAAGAATCCAGGATATTTTGATCAATAACAACACAATTCCTTGACTTACCCCTAAACCTCCACAGGGGAGGGTATTAAAACACTTCAGCATGGTAGTGGTTCCTGTAAAGAAGATAAAGAACAACACTATAGAGCCCATACCTGGTAAAAAAACTGAAGAACGTGGTGAGTCTGTCATGAGCTTACGGACTCATCAGTCCAGTGAGAACATAATTATATAGTTTCTTAATGTTCTGAAACATTGACACTGCTCAACTGGGGCTTTTCTGCACTTTCTGGGCCTGGCGGGGGGCAGGGGAGGGGGTTTTTCTTTGATAGTATCAAAAAGTTAAAAATGTTTGAAGTGAGTGTAGTGACTTTTTCTCCCCCTCTCCCCAGGTTAAAGAACCCATCAGGCATTTGTAATTCCCAAGTGGAGACCTACAGATGCTCCTCTGCTTATGATAACAGATCTTTCTTTTCAGTGTAGGTGGTACATGTGTAAGTAGAATAGCACTCTCATGAGGTCTAATAAAGGGTGCTGCCATCTCTTAGGAATATATTTCCAAGTCTGATTCACCCATTCTTAAGTAAATGCTACTGGTATGCCAATTAATTTGCACACTGTGAATTTATCCAAAGCTGTGTAAATCTGGAACACTGCAGAATGAGATTTTTACACAAAGATGCTGTAACTATTCTACCTACCATCTTCATTCTTTGTCCTACACTGTGTGCTACCACCAAACAACATGGTGTGCTGCTCACTGCAAATAAAACAAACAGATATTGCACATGATGTTTCACCCTTCCTCAGGGAGATCAACAATGAATTTCTCAAAACATCATCAGAAGATCATCAAGTAGGCCAACCACCGAAACACAACATTTACCGAACTAACACTTGAAAAGAAATATCCTTAGAGAGAGTCCTCAATTAAAATATCTTAAATAAACCCAAAGTTTAAAAAAGAACAAGGACACTACTGATACTAATAAACAGTCTTAGGTAAGGGAGTGGAATAGAGAAAAAAAAACAGTAAGGAAATTATGACCTCTGATGGAATGAAATGGAAATGGGTGGACTGTGCAAATGGAAATGGGTGGACTGTGCAAATGGAAATGGGTGGTCTGTGCAAGGCAGACAACAAGTGGTCATTAAGAGGCAAGAGTGGCAGCCAAGAGAAAAGAAATGATTACAAGGACAACCAGGAACAAGTTGGTGGCATGAAATCAGACACGACACAGACAGGAATAGCAAAGAAAGGGTTGAGTTGTTCGGGTATGACAGGGAGAGTTATCAGTGGAAGAATGCTGTGTAATTATATCTCTTACCTGTGAACTGTAAGAATCTCTGCTAGTGTTGCTTTTCTTGGTCGGACACGCTACCAAAGGAAACAAATACTTTAGGTGATTTAAAAGAAACTGTTCACCTTCAATATGTTGATAGCATGCAAGTACTATGTATACTTTAAAATTCAAGCTTAAGGGGTTCATTGTATCAGATGCAAAAACAGTAAACAAATAACTAAATAAAATTTTAACCTACTCCTCAGTGCTGCCATCGCCGAAAAAAAAGAATGTTCTTAAGGCCCTTTTACAAATGCGATTTTCAATGCAATTTTTGTCACACTCTCCAATGCAACTTTTGTCGCAAGTATAAACTAGAGGCAATTTCATGACGATTTCTCAGTGGTTTGAGTGCAATATTTCCTGCAATTTGCTAAGAATTGCCACAAAGTTGCATCAAATTTCAAATGTGTTCAAAACCTGCGATATTGTGGTGACAAATCACAAGAAATTGCAGCTAGTTTACACTTGCAATTTTTATCGCGAGCTCGCGGGCAACAAACAATGCACAAAAAATCCCTTGTGTAAACCAACCTCTAGGCACCACAACTGTTGTGAGTGTCTGCTCAGGAGACCTACTGGAAGTGGCTATTAGCACCTTATTCCCTCATGCATTTAAAACAATGACTTACCTCACAAAGATTAGCTACCCCTGTCTCCTGAAGCCGCGCCCAGATACTCTGCAATCTGCCAGGATGTTCTGGGTGAGAACTGGTGTTGCCGCAAGAACATTGATGCTTCAACATAACAGTGTCGTAAACAAGACCTGTGCTACTTAAGGATCCAGACAACTGACCACTCCCTGCAACAACAAACATAGAATGACTAACGTTATATTTTTTTACCCAAATTGTCCACTTATGTCTCTAGGAGCTAATTTTAATTTGAGACCTCAGAAGACATCCAAGACAGGGTGGTTTATTATTTATGATTCCTTTCTTTTTCTGAAATAATATTATGAACCAGCATCAAAAAGTTTTAAATTTAGCATGAAAAGTTTTATTCGTTTTTAAGACAAGGGGAACTTATATGAAGGGAGGGCTTGTCGCAGCAGTGGGGAAATATTTTTTTCTCTTTTTGGCAAGTATTTTTCAGTAAAGACAGTTCTTCGGGGAAAGTTACAAGGCAAAAAAATGACCCATTTTGATTCATGATCATAAAGAAAAGTTTGGTAGCCAGGAAAGTGATTGGAAGGGAAGAAAATTGAGTGGACTTGAAATAGTTTCAGTATGTTAGACAAGCTGTACTCCCAATATGGAATAAAATTTCAGGTGAAAAAGTGTGGCTATCTGCCATTTTTACAGTTAATACTTACCTACAACAGGTGAAGAATGTGCCCTGGACAAAGGCCTGTGACCAACAGATGCCCCAGGGGAGGCAGATCCTGCTGATGATGCTGCTGCCAAATCAGCCTGACGTAGCTGCAAGGCATGTTCATGTCCCTGTTGCAGCGACCCACCTTGTAGAGAATCCTGCTGTCGTAATTGACGGATGAGTTGAAGTTCTTGCATTTGTTGCTCTTGGGAGGACTGTGGTGAGGGAAGATCTTCATGACTGTGAGCCTGTAAAAAAGAAAAGTGAAAGTGAGGAAAGTGAAGTTTTTGCTGTTTTATGTTTTCATTTCTGAGGCAGGAAGAAGGCAAATTTTTGTTTACCGAATCTTGCACATAAACTGTCAAAACCCTTTTATTCCAAAGCCTAGATCCTTCAAGAGCCATGTAACCACTGAAATGAAAGCTACTGACCAGTACTCTCCAGTGGTGCTGTTTATTGTGCTGTTAAGGTGGTTCTAACTTTTGGGTACGGGATGAAATTCTAAAGAGTGACCATTCAAATGAAAGCTACAGAGCAGTACTTTCCTGTGACACTGTTTACCTTGCTGTCAAGGTGGTTCTAATGTTTGAGTTTGTTGGGCAAATTCCTAAACTGTGACCGTTCAAATGAAAGCCACTGAGCAGTACTTTACTGTGGTGCTGTTTATTATGCCATCAATTTGGTTCTAATGTTCAAGTCTATGGGCAAAGCTGAAAGTGTGACCACTCAAAAAAAGTCACTGAGCAGTACTTTCCTGTGATGTTGTTTCTTAATTACCTGTTATACTGTCAATATGGGTCTAACAATTCAGTCTGTGGGTGAAATTCTTAAGCGTAACTGTTGTGGTTCAATTTTATTCTTGGTTTGATTTTTATTTTCCTTAGTTTTTGTGTACAGCAATGTATGGTTATGAGCTTTAAACAAAGGAAAAGAAACATTGAAACAAAGATAAAATTGAACTACAACATAACCACTAAAAAAAGCCACATGTATTGAGCTGGAGATTCCTGTGGAGTTCAATGTTTCCTTTGTTGTTTTTACACTGAAATTAAAACAAAGTCTGTTGAAAAAAAAAGAAATCTTAGAAGGTACAAAGTAAAAGTTTTCAGCTTCTTACACGGACAAGTCGTTGCTGTTTAAGTTGGAGTTGCTGAAGCTGCTGTTGTTGCTGTTGTGCCTTTTGCATTTTCTGCTGTTTTTGTATTTGCAGGAGGCGCTCTTTCCATGCGAGCTGCTCCTTTTGTTGCATTTGTTGCTCTAAGTGTTCTTTCAGTGCTGCTTGCGACTCCTTGTGCAACTGCTGTTGCTGCATCTCTTGCAACTGCCGTAAGTTTGTTTGCAGGTTTTTGGTTCCCATCTGTTGTAGAAGAAGCTCCTGTTGAAGCTGCTGAATGAACTGAGTTGGATTTTGCTGGTATTGCCGCTGCTGTTTCAAAAACTGCAAGTGTTGCTGCTGTAAAAGTTCTGGATTTTGTTGTTGCTGATTCAAGGCCATGCCATTTGCCAGAGACAAGCCTGGAGCTGATAATGACTGCCCTAATCGTCTATGCACCTTTAACTGCCCTCCTAGCTGTGAGGATGTTGCCGATGCAGAAAGTCCTGTACCACGGGGTGATGCCAAGTTGTTCTGAGCCTCTGGTGACAAAGATGTTCTTGGGGGTGAGGTGGTTTGCCGCATGGCAGAATTCATATCCATATGTTGTCCTGTACCAAACCCCATCGCTAACATTTGTGCCTGAGCTTGAGCTAAGGCCAGCTGCTTCCATCGTGCTTGATGCAGAGCAGCTGCCGCAAGATCACTCTCTTCCTCTTCCTCAATTCCATCTGTAATAGTTTGACTGGAATACGGACTTTGGACCTCCATATGAGTCACGTCCTTCCCTGATAAGCCGCTGCCATGGCTAAGCACCCGGGGTGGGTGCCACAAGTGGCTTCCACGGGCATGATCCAGTCCCGATGGGTAACGTGGTATGGCCTGTAAGTTTGGTAGGCTGTGGCCAAGCCCTGAGCCTGGACCAGTGCTTAGAGGTGATGAGCCCTGGGGGAAGAACAGTATTGATTTAACCAAGGACAGTATTGATTTAACCAAAAACAGTATTCATTTAACCAGCTGAACAATGTGAAATACCACAAACAAGATCATCTTACTAAAGATAATGTCCCCAGTTGTCCATGGCAGCATTATGCACTTACCTCTCTGTGAGGTGAAGCAGATGATGACTGTGTGGGAGATCCCGGGCTGGGACACTCCATTTCACCTCCTGCATTTTCCACTACAAAAAAAGAAAATGAAAATTAAGCCAACAATAAAGCCTGGCTCTTCATTTGCTGTTTCCATAACAAACTGGAATTTTAAAATGTTGGTATTTGTGGAGGGAGGAAATACAGAGAGCCTGATGAAAAACCCTCAGAGCATTGACAACAACCAACAACAGTCTCAGCCCACATGACACAGAGCCCAGGATTCAAACAGGGGCCACCCTGGTCAGGGTGGGGAGGCAGTGCTCTTACCACTGCAGTAGCCCTGTTCCCCTGAATTTCATTTACCCTGCATCACTTACAGGTCAAGCTTCTATGCATTCTACTTCCGTTATGTCGATCTCTCCGCCTGTGCAGCAGGGGGCTTCCATAATTCCTGAGTCTTGCTTTAAGTCGTGATTTGACTTTGAGATTGGGCTCAGAAACTAAAAAATAATAACAATCATTCATGACAATCATTTTTAGATACCCAACAAAAAACAGCTAATTAGCTAATGACCAGTTCCCCCTATGCAACACACCTGCAGGGAATCATGACAGTTGTATGAAACATTAGAAGTCCAGGATGAGTTTCTACATGCATTTTATTCAAAAAGTTGTTTTACTGGTCAGATACCGGTAGTTTGATTTTTCTGTGTTTCTCACCTGACATACTTCATTTGATTCATCTGGAGAACAAAACCTGGCCAAATTGGACAATTCTATGTCTCTGGGGAAACTCCCCACCTACCCCTCTCGTAGCCCAACATTTTGCTCTACCTGATAATAAGTAAAAAAATGCTGACTTTGGGGAGGGGTAGGTGGGGTTTCCCAGAAACAGGAACTGATCAGCCAAATCCATGTCATTTTGGATACAACTCCCATGATTCCCTGCAGGCATGCTACATAGAGGGAACTGGGCATTACATGTAAATGGCCTACTAGAAAATTAGTCCGCACAGCTTCGAACACAGTTTTGTCATTCCTCTCAAATTCATCAGCAATGTAACCCACAAGATCATTTCCCCATTACCTTGTCTGCTTACCTCCTCATCACTTGCCTAAAATCAGCCACAAGTCAGTATCTGTTACCATACAAATAAGGCACATGACCCACCTAATTCCATTTCATTTTATCATTTTATCTTATAAGTTAGCACTTTAGTGTCTTCTGCTTTGGTCCTCTTCCTTAGAGGTACTTTTCTGAACTCAACTGAAAAGGCGATTGTGTTAAACAAATTATGTACAGCGTACCACAAAATCCTCGTCAGCAAACTCACCAGTTTGGTACCAAAACATCAATCCAGTTGTACCCCTTCCTAGATATAAGCATACCACGACTCCTAATTGGAACTTTTTTCTTAAATAAGGTTATACTTGATCAACTAAAACAATGGTTTATTACCACAATATTATATACATGTGCCAAGCAAAACATCCTTACAAAGTTATATAAGCCTAGGGCTTAAACTGGGATTTTACAGTGTTAAATTCCTTACATGTTTTGCGAAGGGGGAAGTTATCCCCATCATACCCTGCTCCATGAGGGGCCAATCTATCTGAATCACGTTCATACTGCTGATTCCTGAAAACATAACAATATAATATTAACTTAGTTTTCGTTACCTAACTGACCAGCCTGCTAAACCTTTTACAAACAAGAAAAGCCCCAGGTGCATTGTGTGGTTCCAGAAAATATCCATACCCCCCCGACGGAAGGTCACTGGAAATTCCGAGGGGGAGGGGGTCTATAGGCAGAAATTTCCGAGGGGAGTGGGGGTTCATAGGAAGCTCCTTTTCCAGAGGGTGAAGAAACACGAAAAAATTGAAAGCAATGCACAATTGATTCCAAGCACAAAGTAATACTTACGTAGGCTGTTTTGACCTTCAAAACTAAGCAAATATGTTGACCGAAATGCCAAATTTTGCGACTTTGATTTGTATGAAATGTCGGTAGACCTGATTTGCAGAATTTGCATATTCGCGTTTACGGAAAATTGCGTGTCTCCTTGGCCTTCGGTGAATATTGCACCATTTTCAATCCTCTCAATGGGAACGTTTTTGTTAAACACCAAAGTTGTTTAAACAAATATAAAAATATTTTCACCGCGCAGTTTCCGGATATCATTGAGATAGAATTGTTGCGTTACATAAACAGTGACGCTCATACATCTGTAATTTGAAAAGGTCAGATTTCACGCATTATGCAAATTTGATGCGCTTTTGAATTGAAACTAAGTTCAGCCTATATTAGCTATTTCTTACAAATTCTTTTACAGTTGTCATTATCTCTGAGTTTCCCTTTGAGCTTCATTTACTATTTCAATTTTAAACAAAGGATAAAGTGCGGGAAGAAAAGTTCGATTTTAACCCCTCTGTGCAGTTTATTTTTAGACTCGCGGTATGCAAATTTTTTTGTGCATAATCCCAGGAAAAAAGCTGCTATTTTACTCTCATTCTCTCTCGAACATCATAACCATCGATTTTTAGTGTAATTTACATTCAACAGTTTCGCTTTTGACGGCAGGTTTGAGTGTGGCAAACACAATTTCAATTCTCAAAATTTTGGCTTCGTTGTTTATGTCACATTCGGCACGCAAATTATTCACAGCAACGCTCGGCACCAACGTTAATAGAACGTCACAACACTCGGTTTAAACAAATTTCCGTGAACAACATAGAACATTTCAAACCGGATAGCAAACATGCAAATACTATAGAACAATAACAAAGCGTTATATGTTGAAAATGGATGTTATAATACAACAAAAACCATGTTCGCGTAATGTGGAAATTCCTGGGGGGAGGGGGTCATCAAAGACCCCCTTGGAATGGAAATTCCTAAGGGGTGGGGGGTGCAAACCGAAAAACCTTCCATAGGAGGGGTATGGATATTTTCTGGAAACACACATTAGACCCCGCCGTTGTTCTCCCTCCCCTCGGGGTGTAAAATATGTTATGGTCACTCAAGATACAAGCCCTAGCCTGTGTAGCGAAAGACACGACGAGTATTTGTTTGGCCGAGCAAAAACTGGAGGTCTGGGGCAAGAGACCACAAAAAAAAGGGGCACGCAAAAAAAAAGGGTATTACTAAACCCCTTCCTGACGGTGGGGTAAAAAACAACACAAACATTTTAACTAACCAATGTTTAAATGCTTCAGCTCCAGACAGAGATGCCAATGCAAGATCTCTTTGCTTTTTGCTAATCACAAACTCATGAAGCCGCTTTTTCACTTCACTTGATGATACTGCAACAAAAGTCAATAGATAACCTCTTTAAATAAAGTTATCACTGTCATGTAATGATCATCTAGGAAATCCTCTGTCACATCTTCTCTAACAACAACGAAACCACTGTTAGTGCTCCTTTTAATAATCTTGGAACAAGGACTGCTCCCAGGCTGGGTGGTGGGGGGTAATCACATCTTATGTGATGGGGTGGTGTAAATGAAGCCAAATCCTATGCAAAAAATTATTCATGTTAAAGAAATCCTGAGCCCTTTTTTTTTCATATCTTAGGGATACCTAATTAGTTTCTACCTTTTAAAAAAAATCAAAACTACCTACAAAATCTTGCTGAACCCAAAAAACTACTGGACAAAGTTTTAAACCCAAAATATCACCAAAATTGAGAATTTCAAACCCAAAAATATCCCTTGCACCACCCTGTCCTGTGCCTTTCACCCAGGGGGAACAGTCTAAACAGGGGAAATTACACTGAAGGTTTTATACAAGACAGTATCAGGTCATGCTAAAAACTATAAGTTAATATTATAGAATAATCAATAGCATAATCTTCTCCCTTATTATCCCAACAGCACAAAACAGGAATAGGTTTCAACAAGAACTCACTTTCTGGTGGGGGCTGTTGGGATGCTTGGGATTGCTGTGGTGCTGGGGGTTGCTGCTTTTGTTGCGGTTGTGAATGATGGGTATCCTGTGCAGGTTGTTGTTTGTAGTGGTGCTGAGTTGATGGTGATTGAGATGGAGGCTGAGTTACTTCTTGTTTGATTTTAGATTGCTTCTCTGGAGGTTCTCCATCCTGTTCCATTGAAGAACATCCCTCATCCCTTTCCCTAGGTTCCTCTGGTTCCACCTAATGAAGGGAAAGACAGATACCCTTAACCCACCAACTGACTGACAAAGTCATAATCTGATTGCAGTGCAGGGGCAGTCTTACGTTTAACACGCTGCTCTGGGAGCATAAAAGTGAAAACTTGAAGCAAGCTTAAAGCAAAACTCGACAAAGGGGCTATGAGCCAACTCATGAATGGGGGAGTGCTAATTTTGAAGCAACAAACATTTTTTTTCAAAAAGTAAGATGTTATACTGCTTCGCATAGCATGACATGTTAACCAATTATTAGAGGAGAGTGGATTTTTAGTTCTCTGAATCAAGGAATAGACCAAGAAATTGAAACAGAAACAGATTTGTAGCAAAAAGTTTTGTGTGTTTTTGCACAAAAACAACAGATAACTAAACATTGTTAGCTCCCAAAATAACGTCTTTTTACACCAGAATAGTTAAAGTAATGTATTCTGATAAAAAAACCACGGTTACGTATCAAGTACTACGCAGAAAACAACCTTGCAAACAAAAATTGTTGAAATTTTCCGCTCACTGATGAGAGCCGCTTGTATCAAATTTCAACCCGCTTATGCAAATTAGTCTGTGTTTACAAAACATTGCTTCCTAAACCAAACTATCACTTACAGTTAATGCGCTTCACGCATGAATGCTCAACTTCAAATGTTCATTTTTTGTCGCGGTGTTTCAGTTTTTGTTGCAGTGTACAGTCATAGGTTTGCACATGATCAGAACATAAGTTCAGTTTCCCTAACTCCAAATGGCAAAAAATTTGCTTGGGGGCTTTTATAATCCTGGTAAACCTTTGCATTCTAATGCAAGGAACAAGTAAATGTTTGCCTTCTAATGCAAGGAACGAAATTGTCAATCTTTTCAATGCTGGATTGGGGTTGTCAGATATTTCACGGAACACAAGAGTGGCAAAAGGAGCTGTTCATAAAATCGTCCGACACTATTCAGTCCACGCGACGACTCGACCATTTTCTTGTGGAGGAAAAGATCCTTGATAATGGATGACATCCCTGAAGTATATTGATTTGATGCGCCATGTTGAAGATTCCTGATGTTATGTGTGAACTTTTGAAGAATCGATTTCGTTATCTTTCAATCTATCTACAAGAATACGTATAATCCAATTAAGTAAGGAGTGTGCACGTGAAGAATGCAATCTTCATTGCATAATCGTTCATGCGTGAAGTGAGTTAACTGTAACACAGACAGAACAAGCCTTTCCAGCCAAAAATTTTAATTCCAATAAGCATTTACTTTTATAAGCAAAATCTTTTGATTTTCTTGTGTGCATGTACACATGCATGGTAGAAGCATCTTAATTTTAAGAGTAGAAAAATACTTCTTGAAAATCTTGGACTGATCTACCCTAGTGCCATTTTCTTTGTTTGTACCATACTTGTGACGACACTTGAATAACTTTATATTAAGTATAAAGTTGACATGACTGAGTAGACAGTTCAATCATGTTAACTTTGTACTTCATATAAGCCACGACATGTGATTGGACGAATGAATTCACGTGACTCCACTCCTACAATCACACATTGTGGCTTATATGAATTATAAAGTTTAAGTGATAGAGCAAGCGAGCCCAAATCAGGCCACTACAAGAACTCTTGAATTGTATTCACGGGTTAAAAATAAATCGCTTTTACCAACATACTGTGTTGATAACCTCTTTCACCCGGTCACGCTAAAAAACAAATTACAGTGCTTGCTCTCGGTCTCTATCGATTCTGGTAATTAGCTCAGAGGATTTGGAATTTACCCCTTGCAACAATCAACTGATAGAAAACTCAAGCTTGCAACGTAACTATTCATTCTTTGATCCCAAAACGGACCAACTACTACACACGTCTAGAAGGCAAAGGGTTGGCTACTCCTAGGAAATATTTTATTAAGAGTTGTCACCTTAATTTTGGGTTGTGGAAAGCGGTATTCCCTATCCTTTAGAGCTTGTTCTTGCTGTTCTCGTTGACGTTGTTGCTCCTCTTGTATCTTGAGCAACAGCCTCTTGCGTTGCTCCATGACCCCAGACCGCTGAAAATCAAGTTGGTACTGAAAACAACCAATGAAAAGCAGCCTCCTGAGATGCCAGTCAATTCAAATCACTGTCAAACCTCTGAACACCAAAGGGATCGACACAAGACAGATAACCATCTATGATAATGCAGGTCTCGTGAAAAATCCTGTCCAGTTGTTCAGGACAAGCATATGTAGACTTTGTTATCATTCAACTATCTTTTGCATTTATTTGCCCAAAGGCAAGCCACCTGCTGAGTAAATAGCTTAAAACAAAAACTTATTTCAGCAAAACCAAGCAAAAAAGCTCTGCATGGAATCAGAAGTTTGACTGTAAAATGGGCTGGAACACTCAATTTAACAAGCACGACAATATCTGCCAGTTCATTGGTCTTATTCCCTCTGTTTTGGCCTGAATCTGTTACAATGCAACACAACTGCAATAGCTCATTTCCACAAACTACAAGAGGGTTCAAAACATATTGCTGACCCCCACTACTATAATACATGTAAATCCATCTGTGGACTTCTGTCTAGCTTCTGAAAATATGCCAGCACATAAAAAATTCACACTGGACTTCACACTAGCTGTCCAAGAAGGCAGCAGGGGCGAGTTGCATAAAACTTAACATCCAGTGTAACTTCTAACGTCCGATGTTCACTCCAGTTGAAGTCACTCTTTTAATGCCTGACGTTAGCAGTTACACCTAGCGTTAGGTTTTACGCAACTCACACAAGGACTTGGTGCTTATTGCCCACCTATTTCTACAAAACATTTTAAAAGGGCTGAACTATTACAGATCTCCTGTAAGTACTATCCTTGCCTTGAAGTCAATCAAGCATGCTAACAACCTACAGATTACCCACCTTTGTACAGAAGAAAATTAATGTTAATTTAACAGTTCTGTCCCCTCTATACCTATTGACCTTAGACTTAGAGCTTGGATGTGAAGACTTTGCATTATAGGTATGGCATCAGGGCTTTTTGCATGCACCCCTAAGAATTATCAAAGCTTCAGCGTGTGTTATCAACTTCAGTCTTAGCTCTGAGGAAGACACAAGCCGCAACCTGGCAATTTTCACTAAAGTGCAAAACAATTTTTAGAAAAAGGTTTGTAACAGTACCTGCATTTCGTGCTGCTGCTGTTGCTTAAGTGCTTGTAACTGCTGCTGAAAGTTTTGATACAGTATTTGTTGCTGCATCTCCTGTTGCTGCTTCAGATGAAAAAGATCAGCAAGCTGCTGCTGTTGACTGGTTGACAGAATGAACCGCGGCACAGGAACACCCTCAGGGGACACAGAGGCAGCATAGTGATTGTTCATGTCTGGAAATAAAAAAGTACGTAACATCATTCTTCATGTACTGTGTTCTCTCTCTCATTAGCCCCCTTCTGACACACATGCTACAAAGGTCTTCCAATTGAAGAGGGGCCTGGAATAAAGCCTTAAGTGACTTCTGATGAACTGCTAAATTCTCCTTCCAATTTTCCTTGTGTATGTTTGTAAATCAAAGGGAGAAGTTGACATTAGATCGGGAGTCACTTAGGGCCTTCTTCCACGCACCCCTTCAATTGATTGAAACAACAGTGGTGGTAGCAGTGATGAAAACAACAATGACTGCTACTGCTGCTACTACTACTACTAGTTTACTTTGCTAATCAACAATATTACAGATTACTGCCAACTGCAATTAGTGCACTATGCTATTCAAGAAGAGGACAAAAATTATCATCAACAACAATTAATTGAGTTATACCTCACACAAAGATGGAAACAAATCCCTCAAGTGACTGAGTATCATTATTACTGGACTATATTAAATCAAATGACGTTTATTTACTTACTACAGATTTGCTTATACGCTTACCAGCATAATGTTGAGCCAGTGGAACAACTGGGACTCGATTATTGCTTGTTGTCACTCTTGTAGGAGAGTCTGAAACAAAATTTGTTACCATATTAATTGACTTGTCCATATGAATTTGTTAGCTACCTGTGAGGAGCAGAGCTCAGCTCAACACAGAGCAAGCCCGTACAAAAGAGATTGGCATTGACGTTGATATATCAGATAAAATTAATTACATTTGTATTAGTTTTCACCTCAGAAAAATGGGTGAATAATTCTAAAATCATCGAATGAATTGAAAATATAGTCTATGTTTTTATCCTGACATCTTTGCAATAAGAATTTTCCAGAAAGGAAAGGATTCAAGAGGCAAAATGCTACAGTGCAAGTGCTATAAAAGCAAACTCGAGCTACTCAAGACAGCTGTTGCTATAAGCAAAAAGGCATTAAAATAAACCAAAACCTTCTTCGTAGATTTTTTGGGGAAAGTGATGTTTCTGAAAGCTTCTTGTAAAAACTTTTTTTTCCAAAATTTGAGCTTTTACACTCTAGGTGCAGATTGTCTGCAAGTGTGGTTTGTACACCAAGTATTTACCGTTTTTATCACGCGCGAACAACTCTCTAGAGATTCAGAGTCCTTAGTGGCCAAAGGAAGTCAAACTTTGCCATTCCCCACACCTGGCAGATGTTCATTTTAGTTTTCCCTTTAGCGAGAGACATGTAGATTGAGAACAAAAAATTTATACTTTGTGAAAAGTGTCCTGTGCGAAGTCTTTGTCCATGAGTTGAATGGGCATTATAGGCTATTTTGCAGGC
The DNA here is from genome assembly GCA_964030785.1 of Siderastrea siderea. Taxonomy (NCBI): domain Eukaryota; kingdom Metazoa; phylum Cnidaria; class Anthozoa; order Scleractinia; family Rhizangiidae; genus Siderastrea; species Siderastrea siderea. Next base: position 47,786,148 of record OZ034971.1, on the reverse strand, counting down.
TTTTTAGCCAATGACGTCACGTTAGTAACGTCATATGGCTACTGTCAGAGCCTAAAAATCAACGATAGACGTCTGGATAGATGTTGTACATACGTGCGATGTCTGTCTTACGATTTGTGAGGCTGGGGGGATATTCTGTGAGACGATGGGTGGGGGTGTGCACCGGGACACTGAAAGTCTTACCTTATCAGCGGCACAAACCCATACAGCTAATGTTATGGGAGTAAGACCCCCGGGCTTTGAAGTGTTTTGCATTCACAAGTGTGGATCTACTTCGAATGCCTGTTTTGTGTACATGAGGTCTGGCAGGATTTTATTTGCGTTGTAGTCCTGTGTTTACTTAGCTGAAGTACATTTTTCCACAGCAGCAAATACAAGATGGACTTGCCAATTTGAGATGTTGTATGAACAGAACGTGGAAATTAACGTTACATCGATCCCTAATTAACAGTGAAAGAAACAATATTTAAAGCCCAAGTTTATAACGATAGTGAAAAGAGTAGAGTAAAACAGCATAAAATTTTTCGGGATTATCTCTCGGTAATAGCCTGCGTCGCAGACACTCTACACCGCCTGTATAGAATATCGACGGTTTCGAGTTTCGACAACGCGTGGGCCGGCTGCAACGCAGGCTACTCGGTAACAGCGAATCTAAAATTTGCAGTGTCATTTTTGTGTGCGTGTTATAAAACATGAACCCAATTAAAACTAAATCGGAAATTGCGCGGCTTGTTGCTAGCTATTCTTAAAACTGAAAAACTTGAATGAAACTAGTATTAAAATCCAAGTCACAGTGGTGATCAAGGAATTAGAGGATGGATGTAGTAAAATCTTAACAAGATACTAAACGTTATTTCGGGGTTATTCATAGCTCAAAGTGTAAAGCGTATGTTGAGAAATTTGCATAGTTGACAACTGTAATTTCAGCCTTATAAGGAATGTAACGCAACACTTGAAACATCTCGAACCGACCGAAACAGTACCAAAAGATTAACAACAACAGATATGTGACAAAGCATTCTAACAGAGACCTGTTGGATCTACTGGAAAGCGAGCTGAATTTGAACATTTTCATACTGTTCGAAGGTAAAGCAAACGAAATTTATTCGGCTGTAGGTTGAGACTCCAAATAAACATGTGAGCTAAAAATAACTTTGTACCGTGGGAAAGTTACAAATGTAAACATACTTTGGTCGATTTGTGAAGCAAAAAGACGAATTAAATTATTATAGCCGACTTGATTACAAAGCAAGCAACTTCAAATAACAGGGGAAATAAATATAGTTGCAAAACTATTTCAGTCGTGTTTATAAACGCTAGTTCAAACCGATTTCGAACGAAAATATTGTGGATACAAGAAACGCCGTTTGATGGCAGACTCCTGTTTTGACAATACAATGTACTAAGAACGTAAGTGGTTGCCTGAAACGTCTGAAACCTTACAAATTAAACAAAGTAAAGCGAGTCGCGTGTCACGCAAATCACGCAGAGCGTCAAAACGGCACCCTTTAGAAAGTTGACCGTTTATGAGCACTGAAAAGTATTGGATATTCGCCGATAGAAGTAAGAAATTAAAAGGTTCAACTGCAACTTGCATTTATTTCTGAAGTAAAATTGTTAACTTTCCACTGATCTTTGCCTAAATTATGTATGCAATATTTTTCGACGGTGAGTTTAAGTTTAAGTTTACTTGTTTTTGTCTGTGTTCTTTGAAGAACCGTGAGACAAAGAGCTTTCTTAGGTTTTTTTCTACTCCGCGTAGTCACGCTGCTGAATCATTACCAGGTTTTATAGTGGATAACCACAAGATCTTTTTGATGGTGGTGGTGGGGGGGGGGGGGGGGGGGCTGAGGGGTTAGGGTGGGACTTACCGGACGTGTAAAGTCCCATAGGTTGTCAGGACAAATTTCACCATATTGTGAAAAAAAACGTCACTGGCTCTGCGCGTATTGCGCGCCTATGTTTATTTACATGGTTGTCACAGAGATCAGTTCTCAAAATTCCCTGACTTTTCCAATCCATGATAACAAATAAATTTCCCTGATAAAAGAAATACAAATCACAGATAGTGGTAGTTTCCAAATTTTTAGCTTTTAAACTCGATGTATGCCAAATGTACACAATGTATGCCAAATGATACGGCTGTCTGTTATGCTGTTCAAGATAGTTGTAACGTGTTAAGTCTATAGGTGAAATCCTAAACTGTGACCAGTCAAATGAAGGATACTAAGAAGAACTCTCCGAAGGTGCAGCCTCCAACCTCTCCTTATAGTCATCTTTTCTACCTGTTTCATGGCTGACAATGACAGATTACATTATTCTTTCGGCAGAAAAACCCATTGCTGAAATGACGGTAACCTGAAATTATTGTGTGCAGAAAGTGTTACTCCATGCTATATTAACAACAAACTAGTAGTTAAATAAATATTAATATAGCAATAAATATTAATATATTAATATTAATATAGCATGGAGTAACACACATTCATATGCAATCCTACAAGACTAAAATTATTCTTTCAGCCTTTACCGGTAACACCAATATAACAAAGCTGTTAAAATTTCAATTTACCCCAGCCCCTCTTCAAAATTTCAATTTTCCTGACAGAATGCAATTCCCTGACTCTTCGCTGACCTTGAAATAGTTTTGTTTTCCCTGACCATTTCCTGACCTGTTGCAACCCTGTTTCTGACTTTCACATAAAAAATTAACGGTTTTCTCACAGACTTAATATATTGTTTACCACTACTTTTAACATTTTCACTGCCAGGGTTTTAACGTTTTGAGTGTAAGATGAAATCCAAAAGTGTGACCATTTCAAATGAAAGCTACTGAGTTGTACTCTCCTGTGGTGCTGTCCATTATACTGTAAAAAGTGGTTCTAACTTTAAAATCTGTTGTTAACACCCTTAAGTGTGACCATTCAAGTGAAAACTATTGAACAGAGATGCTGGGTATTACGCTTAACAAATTATGTAGTTTTTAACATTTTTGAGAACAATGTATGTGGATCAATCCTAAAGTGTAACACTAAAATAAAAGCTGTTGACAGGGTTGATCCTGTGGTGCTGTTTATTATGCTGTACAAGGTGGTTCTAACTTTTCAGTCTGTGGACGAAATCCTGAAGTGTGAAATTCAAATGAAAGCCAATGAGCAGTACTTTCCTGTGGTACTGTTTATCATGCTGTACAAGTTGGTTCTAACTTTTGAGTCTGTGGATGAAATCCTAAAATGTGACCATTCAAACAATAAAGCTTCTGAGGAGTACCATAATTCTTGTGGTGCCATTTATTGTGCTGTACAAGGAGCACCTTTTGAGTCAAATGGATAAAAATCTTACAGCATAAGACAGTGGAACCATTCATATACACCTGCAGATAATATTCAGCAGTTTCTTTTGGTGACCTATTTGTTTCCTGTACTAAACAGTTCTAACTTCTGAATCTGTGGAAGAGAGATGCAAGTATGACCAATCAAATGTTACAGAGCAACAGCTTTCATGGTAGTGCTTGTTTTTTAGATTAAATTTTGCAATATATATAATTATATATTTTTCAGTTTTGAAGGTTCACATGGTCTCGCCACCCAAAGGGCAAGTATCAGCCAGCAGGTGCTGCTTGACGACATGCAAATTGGATTTATTTTTAGAAACCTAGTCTAGTTTACATATTTAACCATTAACTTAAGACTCATTTCAGTTGACAAAGACACAAGGTAGAATGGCAATTAGCATGAAAGTTCAAAATGTTACAAATGATCCTCAGCCCTAACTAATGACAAACCATTTTGTTTTGTTCTTATTTCACTCCCATTTGACCTAACATTTAATTCACTATTCAATGGGTTCAAAAAGATAAACTACGTATCATAAAATCTTTGTGTGTTTTATAACACAGACTGTGAAAAGTTGGATTGTTTTGTTACATCTTCAGAATTCTTAGGATTTGGAATGACTGACATTTTCTGGTTCTATCTAGTTTTGGAGTTTCTATTCAAGACATCAACATCTTGAAAAGTGACAAATGAATTTTACACCATAAAAAACTGTACCTTACAGTGATCCTTGACCCAAGACTGTTTTACACATTTGCTTCTCTCCAAAGTCTAGAATAATTCTTGCTTGTTGATTTTGTTTTCTTTTTTTTTTGTAATTTGTGTGGTGGAGAAAATGTTTGCCACAAAATAATTTTGTGGCCATTGAGTTTTTGCAGGACAGTTTTTGACAGATTGTAAGAAAAATCTACAAAAAATTAAATTCTTCAACCTTTATGTGTTGTAAGCTGGTAAAGTAGACCAAACTCGTTTGCCTCAAGGATACAGTATTTCAGACCACATTTTCACTATTAATTAGCATTATTACTTCCTTCTTTGTATTACGCTTGAGGAATGAAAAGAAATACTTCAAATAATGAATAAACTCCTACGAAAACACAAAATTATGTCCTCATCAAACACATCAAGAATGTTCTTAGAATTCTAAATCTAGAATAAATAACTACAGCTGTTGTATAATCCTAGGTGGGAAATTCATTGGTTAATATGCTGCCATCTGATCTCTCCCTGTTTTACTCACAAGGCACATTTCCAGACAAATGAAATTTCTGCTATACACAACCACACCTGCAGTAAATGTTTCCCACTTACATATTGCAAAGTAGTTATTGATACCTGTAATTTGCCATTAATTTTGCACTTACAATTTGAAACAAAGAAAGCTTTCAAAAGAACAGCCCTTCGCACATCTTTTTTTACATAATTATTTTTTAATTTCCGTAATTATGCACATTTTTTTATTGCATGTCAACACCATTCACTTCCTTTGCCTATTATACATTTTGTGACCATTGTATTCACCTTAAAAATAACACTTGAGGTACCAGTAATCTCATACAGATTTTAGCAGGACATCCCTATAACAACCACACTCTTTTAATAGCAACATGTATTTCATTTACATTTTACAGTCACCGGTTGAGTTCATTCACGTTGGACACCAAAAAATATTTGTTCCTCATTCAGGGTGTTTTAAATTCAGTGTAGCATGACCTTGGCCTGTATGTTTTCCCATACAGCCCTCCTACTCATGTCAATACATTCACAGGATAGCATCTTCGTGGGACTGAAACCTAGCAACAACATGCAATCCACACATTAATTTTTTATTACCTGATATCAACACAGGAACACTCCCCACAATAAATTTATTTTGTATATTTAATACTTCATGTCCTCTTGCCATGGTGAAGAAGAAATGTAAAAATTTGCTTAATGGTTAATTATAACTTGAACGTAAATGATGCCAAAGGGAAGTCCTTCTCAACAGCTTTTATTACCTTTCTACATATTTGTTGGAAGTCTACTTATACTTCAAAGGCTGGGGTAGTTCATTCCATTATTTTATTTCCATCATGATGGTTTTTACAGTACCAGTCAAAATTAATGTAAGTTGACAGTCTCAACTTGATCCTCAAAACTCAATTCTCGAGTCTTGAAACACGAGACGTTCGAGTTGCGAGTTGTGAGAATCGAGGATTGAGAATCGAGTGTCCAGAATAGAGAAACGGACTTTTCGAACATGCAAACTCGAAAAGAACTTTCGAGAAAATGATTTATTTCTCAAAGGATGAATAATAGCCGGTCGCACGCCAAGTTTAAGGATTTATTAATAAACATCGACTCTCAGTGCATACAATGTCAACTTGTGTATACGCATGAAACAACACAAATGAACAATAGCAGATATCTATAAATTTTAAAATTCAGTAAATTGAGTCCGCTTGGTATTTGTGAATATGCCTCGAGAGCCCTTTACATGTATACTGACAGAAATCCATTTTCAAAAGACGGTGAACGTTTAAAAGCGAATAAAGAACTTCACTGTAAAGGACTGTAAAGAACTGTTGTTACAGTAACTTGACTAAAGACGAACGACAAGCACTGAAATGACTGAAAACCAACGAAAACATTGTCATACTCCCCGCTGACAAAGGACGAGTGACTGTTGTTACGGACAAGACAGACTATTATGACAAAATGGACGCACTTGTAACGACAAACAGACCTACCAAGTACTTAAACGAGACCCGACGCCAGCACTTCAACGTAAACGTAACAGCAAACTACTTGACCTCAAGAAAACTGACGCTATTGACATCATGCACCACAACCACCGAAACTTTACAGACTACCGAAACTGCACAAACCTAACATACCCATGTGACCCATAGTCTCATTCTGTGGGTCCCCGACTTACCAACTGTTCAAATACTTAACTACCGTACTGAAACCTTTGACCGACGAATCACGACACAAACTACAGTTGACTGAGAACTTTATTGACGCAATGAAGACAGTACAAGTACCTGACGACTACAAACTAGTGTCTTTTGATGTGAAATCACTGTTCACCAGTATTCCACTTCAACTGACTCTAGACTGCACTGAGGCTGCCATCAACAACTCTACTACTGAACTACCGCTACCTACAGACGACTTAACGGACTTACTGAACCTTTGTCTTACCTCTACGTATTTTCAATACAACGGCAAGCACTACAAACAGTTGCACGGAACAGCTAGGAACGAGCCCACGCAACTTACGAACGAACACTACCACTCTGGCTATGTTACGTTGACGATACCTTTACAGCCGTACACAAAGACGAAATCGATGATTTTCACAAACACCTCAACAGACAAAATGCCGACATACAGTTTACTAAGGAGATCTAGACTGCTTAGTTACCCACGACAATAATGAACTACGGACGACAATTTCCAGAAAACCGACACATACCGACAGACTACTCGACCAATCATCTTACAACCCAACTTCTCACAAAGCTACGACTAAAAGGACCCTGACAAGACACACGCAACTAGTTTGTGACTCGCCCAACAGCTTAACGGATGAGATCAAGTACTTAGACAACGTTTTCAACAACAACAATAATTACAACCAGCACTTTATAGGACACAACACTTACAGAAACTCCAAACCAAATGCTACGAACACTAACGCAACACCTGTCACTACTGCAACCATACTGTACATCAAAGGGACTTCTGAAACTATCGCAGGAATCGTACAACCCTACAACATCCGCGTTGCTCACAAACCTATCACTACTTTATGACAGCTAGTGACGAACGTTAAAGACAAAGACGAACCAAGCGACAGACGCGCGGGGAGCAGTTTATAAAGTCAAATGCTGTGACTGCCAGGCCACTTATATTGGTGAGACCGGCAAAAATTTGAACGTCCAACTGACTGAACACAAACGAGCGACTAGAAATGGTGATATCAACAATCACATTGCTGAGCACCATTTAAAAACAAACCACAGAATCGACTGGGACCCTGCTGAATGCGTTACCTACAGTACGGACTACTATCAACGAATTACTCTGGAAAGCTGGTTTACTAACTTAGAACAAACACCACTGAACCTTTGCCAACATCTACCTGCACCTTACAAACGACTGATTGCCGACAATAACAAGACAGACAAACAATACACAAACCAACTTATTTGACTAACAATAGACTAACGGACATTTGACTAACAAAAGACGGATTGAAACGCACCAATCACGTTTAACAGTCTTCACAGCCAATAACATCACAGCTTAACTGACAGACAACCAATAACCTAACGAGATTGTCGACCAATCAGGACAACAACCAGAGACTTATAACATCTACTGACAATTCACAGTTCACTTGACTCTGATGATGACTTCCGCTCAGGTTGTCGAAATGTCAGTCAATGTCACCTCAAACAGTCTTTCTCAGGACTACACTCACCTGGACGATCACAATTTACCGAATTATGTTGTTATTATACAAACAACAGCGCGTGCACGGCCTGGATACATGTTTGCCTATCAAAACCTACCACAGTTCCATCTTGAGTTTTCCCAAATAAGTGCAAATCTATACGTTAAAATTACTTTTATATTTGCAGATGGAAGTCTATCTTTAGAAGTTAGTGACCAAAGTGGCGAAACTTTGGAAGTGAATGTGAATTTTACAAATCAGTCAAGCTGCAAAGCCCTTCAGTTTTCACAGGAAATGAACTCAGAGAGCCACATAACTTGAGTAGATTGGGACATTGTTTAACATGTGATAGAATGACAGATTATCCCAGTGTCACGCCATGGCTCTTTGAGTTCATTTCCTACGAAAACTGAATGGTTTTATCTAAAAACCATCAAGATGGAAATAAATGGAATGAACTACCCCAGCCTTTGAAGTATTATACTCCCAACAATTGTGTAAAGTGTCTTGTAAATTACTGTTTACTAGGTTTACTGTTTACCAGGTTTTTCCACGGCCCAGAAATCAAAATGCCATCAAGCTATCAACACCATCCCTTCCCTACAACATTTGGAGTATTTCGCATGAAACAATCTACATTTTCTTTTCTGTTTTGTGTTTAAAATTACTTTGAATAAGTGGGAATACTGTTAACCACATCCTACAGACACTTCTTTTATCTGATTATTTGGCATCTTTTCCTTCTAGCTGCTATTTCTTTACATGGCTTTTAAAGCAAAATCCGTAAAATGCAGTTAGTGGAACATAATGTCCTAGGGGTGGTAGGTTGGGTGACCTTTGCTCAACATCATTCAATAACGAAAACGTCTATTTACAAATGAATGCCCCATGTGTATAAGCTCATAGAATTGCCTTTCATGTCCAGTATCTCTTCCGATACTTTGCAATGTGGTCTGGAAACATATTTAAACCTGGCAATGGCTCTTACTACATGTATTTAAAAGCCTCATTCATGGTTAGTAGTTTTCCATATTACATCTGTTTAGTCCATAGTATAAGTCTACTCATAGGACAAACTCAGAGACACTGTCAGATTGCTATAAAAGCAGTGTCATGATAGTTTAAGTTCTAAGTCTCAAACAAGCAAGAACACTTCGTAACAAATTTGTTTACAATGGAACAGTGACATTAATGGTCATTTAATTCTACAAACCTTAAGTTCCACTGACTTTCGCTTCTTGGCAGAATGCCTTGGATTAAACTTTTTTCTTTGATTGGAAAACCGCTAAGAGATCAGAAAATCTTACACGCTGATTTGCTATATTTTTGAAGTTGCATCTTCACCAACTGACCACCGCATGCGAACATGTGCAATTGCACTGGAGTTCATTGTATAACTTCATTTTATATCCCACACAACTTAGAATTTGGGATAGTTTTTCTCCAACTCAACTTCTTGCAGCTCTAAACTCTGCTCATTGATGGTCACTGTAGCTCATTGTAAGTCACTGTTGGTCATAGTAAGTCACTGTGGCTCATTTTAGGTCAGTTCTTGTATAAGCTATGTTCATTGTGCACAGGCACCTAATTTCTCGCTCTCCCCCTCTCATCTTTCTAATTTGTTCAGACTGAGAGAATCTCTGCTTCGTCATGGAGATGTTAACATGTATTTAATTTTAATTATACTATAATATACGTGTAAATAGTTAGCAGGACCACATCAGCATTTGCTGCCTTTTGTTCCAAGCTGCCTTGTCAAATGAAACTTTGTTGCATGGATGCACGTATGCATGTATGTACGTACGTATGTACATACATAAGTAAAGGCCATTCCCTGTGTATGTACGTACAAACGCACTTAAGTTAGGGCCATTCCCTGTGAGCCAAACCTTCTGTACCTCTGATCTGTGCTATAACTTCTGTACCTCTGATCTGTGCTATTCACTGTTTAACAAAGGAGTATAGACATCTCAGACCAGCTAACAAAACTGTGAACACCAAAAATGTTTCTGGAATGTTGATTCTTTACAAGCTATTCTGTGACATTTAGTACCCTGCTTTTTCTTGCAGCTACAATGTTGCATTTCATGGTTAGAACCAACATTCCAGAAGTTAATTTTTGGCATTTACAATTTATAATTATAGGTGGTAATGCAGCATAAATAAATGTCCTTTATTTACCCTTGGCGAGTGAGCATTACACTATTAGAATGACATGAGGAAAGTGCAACTACGTGTTGACCTAAAAACCTCTCAAAATCCACTGTCTCTATGATTTACTCAAGTTCTGCACTTTGGAAAAGTGCAAACAAGTGTTATGTCAGTAGTTTTATGGCCCAATGTTTGATTCAACAATTTTTTTTGTTTTATACAGCATATTGTACAAAGACACCCCATATTGGTGTGATTTCAATTCCACATTAATTACTGGTATGACACCTGCACGTTAATCTTGCAAAATATTCATTTAAGTATACAAAGACACATTAGCTTCACAACACAGACAAACAACTTTGCATTTGGACTTACATGTGCAGGTGCAAATCTAATTTCCTAGTTTTAATACCCTTCAAAAACGAGAAAAGTATTTATAGATAAATAATTATTGTGAGAAGAAGGTGTCAAACTGCTCGAAAATCTACTTAGCAAAGACTGCTTATTGATGTTTGAAGAATATCCATTTAGATTATCCAGAAAGAAGTCTTGCTAAAACAATACACTAACTAGAATCTCAATTTTTTTAGATAACAGAACAATCGGCAGCTAGTTCACAGACAATTTAAAAGGCAGATATTTAAAGTTGGTTCAATATGTTACGAGAGCATATGACTTTCCTCGATTTCTGACAACATTTTACCATGGCAATCCTGTATGGCATTTTAGAGATTTGTTTTTCTACTTGAAAAAAAAATACTTCACCGGTTTAAAACACCAACAGAGGCGAATAAAGAGACTTCATACTAAAATAAAGTTAAATTACTCTTTCGTGCAACTTTTTCCGCTAAAAACAATACCCTAGTTCTATTTTTGAATACATTCTCCAGCTATCTCCCCATTTGCAGCGTGCAGTCTGCTTATAAAAGACATCAACCTACTGATTGAATCAATTCTTACTGCGACTGTGCCAAAAAAGAAATTTTCCCAGTTTTTAGCTCCGATCCTATTATGGATTTTTCCGGTCATCGAGCATAAGAAAAACATGACAACTAGGCTATCTTTAACTTATTTAAAATACATACAGCAACAGAAGTAAGCTTATTCTATTTTGAATAACCTACTTTCGTACTTCTAAAATTAAAACATTGACAAAACGAATTCGAAAGGCGAGAGCAACACCGTATCCGTATCACCAAACCCAAATAGAAAAACACAAATCGCTGCCAGGAAATTATTGAGCAAATCGAGCCCGAAAATTGTATATATCACATAGTAAACAAAAAGGCAGCGAGGTTATGAGCGCTCGCCGTAATCAGTAACCAAATCTTCCGGCGACATATCACGAAAGCTGTAGCTTTGAGAAATATACAGACACAAACAGACTTTGGAACAAGTTTCAGGAAATCGCACAGACGTTCCTCTCCAGGGACAGGTATAGTTTTCCAGTTTTATGGCGGGGATTATTAGGCAAAGTGGTATAGGAAGGTGATTTAAAGAGCAGTGCTGCAAAATGTTGAGAAATCGACTAACCGTGTCTCCATACACAATCAACACATTTTGTAATGTCTCTAGTTGTGGTCTCCGTAACTTCCAGCGATCATATTGTCGCGACCCATTCGCACAAAGTATTAAATACGATTAAACAGTTGTCAAGAAAAGACACAAGACAGCAAACTACCTGATTCAGGTGCTGGATCCATCGTAAAATGTTGCCTACATCTGTCGTGGTTCGAGGAATGTGGCGAAAAATATCCTATTTGACGACTTCTAAAAAATTCTCTCTCGAGCAGAGTTCCACATGAACATGGCCAAACTGAAAAAGAAATACACCGGTATTAGTAGGCACCTAGCAGAGATAATGCCAGGTCTTAAAATAAATACTTGGCGTGCAAGCGAAAGCGAATAGTCGACAAGCAGGTTTTGATATGGCGGATAAAATTTATGCTGAATATAAGTGCGAGCTTGAGAGAGACAGCAGGCACAGAAAGAGTTTTGAGGTCTTGTGGACATCGAAACGTCAAGATTGGCGACGAAAGGGAAAAGAATCGCATTTACCTCAGTTTCCGAAGGAAACTACCGGTTTTCTTTCCAGTTATGGTCCCCAAGCACTCTAAAAACACAATCACTTGGCAAACTAGCGTCTATCAGTGGAACAACATTGATCGGAAGGGAAGGTGTGCCACGTGACCAGTGTCGCCCAATCAAACGCTGGTATTTTTCGCACTACAGCGAAGTAAAATTCTGCAGGCGGCCATAAGTTTATTCGAGGCTAAATATAGATGGGCCTTTTTTAGCTGAACTAAACCACAGCCCATGCAAACTCTTCATTAATAAAATATGGCTCACGAAGCATGATTGAGAAACTTGCGAGGGGACAAGATATGTGTTTATTATTTTTCCCTTTTTTTCAGGCCGCGCTATTTTTCGCTCGCCGGAGGTCGCCGGGTCACCAAAGACAATTATGACGTCAGTCTGGCGTCATTACCGCACACAATAACACTTTATGCCGCACGAATGGAAGTCGAAGAGAGTGGGCACGACTTCAAATTTCCCATAGAAAAACTGCCCTGTGTATTTGTTTTCTTTGCTTATAGCTTAGTGGGCAGAGATTAATTGCGTAAATAGCACTTTCATTTCATTTTCAACGATAAATTGTTGTGATTTTCATCCCAGGGTAAATCACACCTCCACAAGTTCTTACCCTTTTGAGGCTGTGGTCCCAGTATCAGTTATGTCTGATCATTTGTATCAATGCTATCGAGCAGTGCTTTACTGTGGTGTTTGGTTAATTATGCTACGATAGGCAATTCTTATTCACTGTAGAGCTTATAGACGTAATCAGTCCTAAAATGTGGCCTAAGAAATGAAAGCCTTTGGTAATTTTAACGCTGATGCTGTTAATCACGCTGCACAACACTACGCGGTTCTATCAAGTTCAAGAATTTATATATATATATATATATATATATATATATATATATATATATATATATATATATATATATATATATATATATATATATATACATATATATATATATATATATATATATATTTCTTTGCCTTTTTCTTTTTCAATTTTGTTTGTTTGTTTGTTTTTTGAGCGTTTTTCAAGTCGACATTTGCCACATTTCTACAGTTCTGTCACTTTGAGATAAAGGATAAAAAAAAAACCATTAAAACAAGATTTTTAAATTACTTCTAGTCGAGCATGCCGTTTATAAAATTTGCAGTGACTGCTACGGGATTTCAGTGTTACTCGATATTAAACCGTGTACAATGCACAGAACAAAAACCAGTACATCCTGCGCGAAAAGGTATAAGTCAGACCCCAGTTGTTCAAGGGTTGCATGGATAACTTTATCCACTATCCTATCCACTATCCCAATCACTATCCAGCGGATAAAATGCACTCCAACCAATAAGTTTTTTCTGGTGGATGGTGATTTATCCAGTGGATAAAGTTATCCAGCCTTTGAACAACTGGGACCAGATGGAATTGTCAATGTTTCAACTAGTGGAACAAGAATTCTATAGGCCAAAACATGTGGAAGAATATTGTGGTAATTATTTCAACCCCATTTTTTTTTTTTTTTACGTTGTACTAGCCGTGGACTGTAGATTTTTTGTTCTATACTAGAATGAGCACTGGCCTATTGTGGAAAAAAGGAGAACAGGAAAAGAAAATACAAAGTACCTTGGCTTATCCTAATGCTTCGAGTGGTTCCTTTGCCGAAAACTTGGGTAATTTTGGTTACTGATCAGTCGGCAGAGACAAGGTCACAGCAACAATATGTAGGTGGATGATGAATGTTTTTGTAGGCGGGTGTATTTGTGTGTTTGCAGGTAGGTGTGTCAGGGCTAAAGGATGGTTAGCGAAGGTCGAATAATAATTAACTTTGTTCTCAATCAAAAATCTTTCTTCAGAGCTGTAAACACAATCAGATCAGCTAAAAGTGAATATGAACGTGAAAAGGTCGATCTCCTGTTATAATTTATTTCTTTCCCCTTCCTTTCCATTTCGTTCGCTGATTTTCTGTTTTGTGCAAACTCAGCCGAGACATAACAAGTCGCTGATGACTAGACAAATTCCACTCGACGGCATACGTCAGAGCACTGAAGTACTTATTTGTTTTTGTACTTCATTCGGCAGAAGACTCTAATGAATTAGCTACCCATCAATGTTAGACAGACAACCCACATGAAAATTAAAATAGCATCCAGAATAGCACGCGTCTGTAGCCTGTTCCAGAAGTTATACAAACGTACACAGACCGCAGATAGCTGTCCCTTCGCAGAAGCCTCATGTCATGCGACCTTCCCTCAGCTAACACCATGGGTTACAATCAAGAGAAAATGATACAATACAATAACAAATACCACTGAGAAAAATAGAGGGTGTGGTGAAATTATAGAATAGAATAGAATAGAATAGAATAGACTAGAATAGAATAGAATAGAATAGAATAGAATAGAATAGAATAGAATAGAATAGAATAGAATAGAATATTATAGAAATTTATTTACGTGTCAATGCCATACAGCCTGGGAAAATCCCATACTTATTTGGGGACACAAAATAACTAGATACTAAAATTAGCAAGATAGCCACGCTATGAACGAATGAGTAGATAAAATATATTTTTTTAAATATCCACCTGAAATAATGAATGCACGTTACATAACTCTGCATTTAACATCACAAAAATAAACAAGGTAACTTAGCTAGTACAAGGCGTACATGTCGAGAAGTTCTTCAGTGAGTTTAGGTCCTAAGCAATCGGATTTAATGCTTTCTGTAAGTTCTAAGAGCCTGCGGCGAAATACACGTAACTCGGAACTTGGCTACTTCATATATTATACAGAGTTATTTGTCATATCCGTATGACTTCATGTTTGACAGAATTGCTTGCATTTAGTTGAGGATTAAAACTGGGGGACACCTCGTGACGCATGCATGAACCTCATAAGCGAGCATTTCTGGACAAGGTTTACTGTTGTCCTTATAAGCTTCCACGTCATCTATGGGTATAGCAAAAACTCTTACCTGACGAAGTCATAACTCTTGACTGTGTTAAATGCTGTCTTGACCCCTTGATTGGCCAGGAAGTGTATTGAGTGACAGTGTGGCTATTAAAATAGAGTATTGAAATAGAGTATGATAAATGTGGTCAATAGCGGTAAATTGTTTCCTCAGATTTTATTTACGGAATATTCACATCCACCCAAAACCTACAGTTTTTCTGATCTGTTAGCTTGTGTCCGCAATATGTACGCAATCAAGTTTTCCTTTTAACAACTACGTACTGTTAAAGGTCTCTGTTATAACTAGCTTGAAAAACACACTTTCACTTGTATTCTTATCTTCTCCGTTGAGCCGAATATCTTTGCGGATAGAATCCAGTTGGTTTCGAGAAAACTGTTACCGATTTACTTTATAATCATTAGTCTTTGGAAACGCGACAAGAAGTAGAAGATTAGTTTCTGAAGGGGGGGGGGGGAGGGGGAGTATTTTATTCAGGCTGCTGGATGACACTAGTCAAATAATGGTGATATAAAGATATGGTCACGCGAACAAAAAATGTCCACGTTCTATGTTACCGATGTGAACGTCGCTCATGTGAACCAAAGGTTTTAAAAGCATATTGTAAATGGTATAAACTGGTAAGAAAGCCAGGCAGCAGATCCGAGAGAGTGTACCTTAATGCTGGAAACAGTACTCGTTAATTTGACATCTTAAAATTAACTAGACTGATTAGTTAGCCGGTAAATGTGCTTAATATAACTTAAAGCTTACTTTTGAACTTACCTTTTGTCTTTATGTCGGTTTATGTCACTAGCTCAGTGTAATCAGGTTCAGTGGAGTTCAGTTTGGGGGCAACATTTCTTGCCATACTCCTCGCACTGTCTATCTACTTCTATTTCCATTCCACAATATATTAAATAAAACATATAATATTGGCAATTTATAAATAAACTCCAGCTAAAATAACTGTTCAGCTACAATATAAACGACAGCTCAAAAATAACATTAGCGACACTGCCGGATATGTGCCCTTAAAAAAAGAACTTAGCAAAACCAAAAAAGTATTTTAAAATCTATTTTTAATATTGGGTATTTCAAGCTACATATAGCAAGAAAGGGGCTTCGAGATTTAGAAAAAAAGATGGCGATTGAAATGATTACGCCAAAATCTTGGTATTAAATTATAGAAAGCTGCAACTCGTCCCCAGAGATCTTTGGGAATGGGTCAAATTTCAAGATGGCGGCATTCCAGTCATACATTACCAGCTAAAGACAAAGTGCCAAAAGTACAACTGGATTGTAAAGAGATAGACTGGACAAAGAACTACCAGGAAGCATAAGAAACAAGAATTTTAAAAAAGAGCATGGTTGCCATAGCTGACTGAGAAGATTGAAACAAACTCTGAAAGTGGGAACTTTTTCCGTTAGTTGACAAAAGATCAACGTACAAGTTTTTGAATGTGAAAGCTCGTTATTGAGGTGTTTCAATAGCTAAGATTTTACACAGTCATAAGCAATTAACTTTATATGGAGCTTATATCAAACCATTTAAAATAAAAGGCTACTGCGACAGGAAAAGTTACAGGGCAGAGTCAATGGCCAATATTTCCGCCAGTAGAACCAGTCTTCTACAGCGCCAGAGTTGAAGCATCAATAACTACGGTTAAATTGTGCAACCCTTTCAAAACCCTTTTAACCCCTTTTAATGTGTGCAACCCTTTCAAACACTATTTCGTGAAAACTAACCATGCTCTAAATACAAGAAACAATCATTCATCTGTCCTGCTGCCAAAGATGGAACTGGAGATTGGCCGTCAAAGTTTTTATTTTTTAGCTGCCCTATGTTTTAACTCTTTACCACTAGACATTAGAAAACAAAACTCTAGAATTTTATTCAGGAAACAGCTCAACGAACATTTTATTTTTTGAACAATTTTTCATCCTCATCTAGTTTATTAAATTTTTATAATTTACATTTTTGACCTTAGATTAGACTTTAGATTTTAGTTTTTAGATTTTAGATTTTAAATATTTGGCTTTTTTTTTGAGGCTTTTATGTTACAGGACGCCATTAATAACAGTGCTCTTGCGCTGAAGGGTTATCCTGTTAAAATATTCGATTATTATTATTATTATTATTATTATTATTATTAGACCTGACCCGTTTTGCCGGTATTTTGACGTCGAGCATTCAATCAGAAATAGCATGGTTATGTTAAAAGTAGATTTCGCCTGGTATTGTCGTCTGCGCTTGAAAAGGACGTTTCATTTAAAGATGTCAAGGTGTGTTTGTGTGTGGAGGGAGGGGCGAGGGAGGGGCGGGGGAGGGGCGGGGTAGGGGAAGGAGGCTAAACGGTTAACACGCTTTGGCCCATCGTCTTCGGCTCATTCTATTCATTGGCTTGAGCCAGAAGCTCATATAAGTCATAAAGGGACTCTTTGGTTTCCTGATTGGACTCACAAGAAGTCTGCTTTGTGTTTAAGGTGATTCCATCGAAAAACAATTTGTAATGAGAATTTGTTGAAACTTTGCACAGTTATTACTTAAACCTAGTACATTAAAAAAATAAAATAAAAAGAGGGGGTCACCGTGTCTGGTTTCACGCTATAGGGCTGTAGTATATAGGTACTTTGCCAGCTTTCGACAGCAATATTAAAAAACCTATACTTGTACCAGAGACACTCATTGCTTTAACAAAGTTATTACTAGCAAAGAAATATAAGCATTATTCTTATGATAGAAGAACAATAGTACAGTAAAACGCCTTAAAACTGCCGTAAAAATGAAACCAATGAAATAATGGGAAAACCGAGCGTCTGCACGGTTCCGGTGAGACGCCTAAAATCTGACTGTAAATAGTGAATTAACCGGAATATTTCAAAATTGAATAATGAAAAAGTCTTCAAATTTAAATATATCATGTAAAGTCGTATTTTACTTAAACAAATGGAATAAAAAAGTGGGGTCACCGAGTTCGTTTGGGAGAAAGCGACCATTTTTGTCTCTGAACAGCTGCGCTTTCATAGCTGCGCTATCAAGTTCCGAACGCGCGCGCGCTCGTGCGCGCGCTAATCCCGCAAAAAGATGATGCGCAGAGAGGATGCGCAATGCAATTGAATGGAATCACCTTAAACACGGAACGAGCCTATATGACTGAGACTGAGGTGTTCAGCCTGTCGATCACAAATCCCAAAGGGAGGCGAACGGGCGCATTTGATTGGCTCACCGGCGGGAAGCCAACAAACATTCTCGCAAATCTTTGCTCTATAGGCACTGTAAATATTTTGTTTTAGCCCTGCGAAATAGACAGTAGTAAATCTGTAAATAGCCAATTTCCGATCATCGCATGAGTTGCAAATAAAGTCTTCGGTCTTCTGCTCGGATTTTTGTATTGCGAAGTTTTAAAAGTAGAAAATAATCGAGAGGCAAAATACCCGCCGCTAATACTTGAAAATTTGAAACCGCTCCGGAAAAAGAATTCAAGCGCGACTGAAGATGACACGCCTGATTAAAAAAAGACTAAAATTTTGTCGTGTTTTTTTTTTTATTTATTCCCTACGTTTCAAAGAGAAGAAAATGCTTTTTTTGTAAAGCCGCGTTAATGAAAGTGTATTAAATGAGAGCGAGCGGTTCAAACAACATCGCATGTAAACAAAACACTCAAAATAAATTTGGAAACTTGCAGAAAATTATATTAAACTAAACCGTTTCAAATCGGTCCCACTATTAAACTGACCAAAAATTAAAAGGTATTCAATGACTTTTTGGGCTTTTATCGATATTAAAACGACCGCGAATATTTCCAACTCTAGTCACAATGTTTCGGTTATTCTGCAAAATAATTTCGGGTCGACATAAAGGCGGTTGTATTAACTAAATTCAGTTGAAATCTCACTGTAAATGGCATCAGGGCAACTTTTTAGTTATAATTCAAGCTTTTATAGTTTTGTTTTCACTAGAGAGACATTCTGTCAAAGGAAAAGTTTCTAACTGTTCAAACGTTGAAAGAACGTTGTTTCCTCTACATTTGAATTTGCCAAATAAAGCCAACAAAATGCTTCCCATGATCCTTTTATAGGCTCGCTCCGTGTTTAAGAACTGTTATCGCACGTGCCGGAATTGTGGCCGGAATTGTGGCCTTTCACCTCTGTAGAAACTTCAGCTTTGAGGCGAAAACGATCGTTTCAATATGAAGAATACACTTAGCGTAAACCCCGTTTAAACCAATGTGTTCAATTTAAAACGTGTCAGTTGTGATGCGTTTCAGCGCTAAATCGATCAAAAACGCTGATCGCTTTTACCGGAAGTCGATTATTTGGAGCATCCTTTCAAAAAAAGAGGCTTGACAACGGAGACTTTTCACAACGCTGGCGCTGTTCTTTATCGTTTTAATGTGTAGACGCGAAAATGGTAAGAAAAGTCGCGTTTACAAACAAAAACACAGTAGTGTTGAAAACGAAACGATATGAAAACGCTAATGGCTGAAAAGTTTTTGCTACTTTTTTGAAGGAGAGTTTTGAAAAGACATGATTGTGGATAGGGCCCAAAGGTATTCGCTTACGACATCATAAATTCAAATTTTACTCATTTTGTCTGGCAGTCCTCTTAGCCGATATGTGTGCTAATGAAATTGTCAAAATTGCTTAAAATATCATGAAATCGCTTAGACCTCGCTAATTCCTCTGTTGACATCGTAACCGCTAAAAATATATATTAAGTGGAAATCCGCCTTGCATTCACCTTCTTATGCCTAGTTGTCACTTATTTTTGGATATATACTTATATAGGATATAAGAACCCTTTAATCCGGACATTCCTGTTAATACGACGGGATCCCACTGTAATAATATGCTTCCACCAAGCGGCTTAATTTTCAAGAGTAGTAAACGACACAAATGACCTCTCTTTTCTATATATATATATATAAAAAACTTTCATTTCCCAAAAAAAGGGTTGAAATGTCGTGGAAAGGAGGAATGTTGATGTCACCCTGAGTAATATCAATTCTGACTGTATATTGGTTGGTTTGCCCTACTTCTGTAAGTATATTCGTCCTCTGTAAGTGCAATATAATTGTAGATTGCAATTTAATGATTTAATTGATCAGCACTTAAAGATGGACCTAAAGGCAAGGGAAAGAGGTGGCATTGAGCAAAATTTGACAGCAATTATTAATCCACTGGGATAAAAGCTAACTCTAGCAGGCTTAGGAATTTGAGAAATCAGGAAAAAGGGCGTCTAGCCTTGACACCCTCAAGTACGGTACTTGGAAGATAAGACTAGCGGATACCACATACAATCTATCTCAATAGCATCGCTGCTGCTAAAATTAATATTGTAACAAAAGCAGAAAGCAGTGTTTTTGTTCGAAAAACTATTATTAAACTTCATGATGTAACCATGATGGTGCGCTAGCTTTAATTACCAACCAGAATTACCAGCTACATACAATTCAGGGATTTTTCCGGTATCCGGTCGTAGCTGACAGTTACGAATTGAAAATGGCGGAATGATTGTGTCTCTATGATGTACAAGTAATACTAGTATATTTTTCAGCCCACCGGGATCATTTTATAAATATATTTACTTCAAGAACGTTTTATATTTTCACTTTGACCAAGTTCGTTGTTTGTAAATTTAAAGAATACCCCAAAATAGTTGCTACTTAATCCTGGTTCCAAAAACGTTCCTCATGTTTAAATTTGGTGATCATGGCCATACGTTTTAACGTGGCGCTCATCTCATTGGCTGAACTGAAAACGCATGTCAGATATCAGGAAATCCTGCTCTTGGGCTACTGAACAAACTTAAGTTTGGACGACCTTCGTGACCGACCAGTTAACTTCAACTTCAAGAGACGCTCGTTTATTTTCCGCATAATTCTAAAAGCTGAAAGCACGCGAACAGCAGTGGTTTTATTCAAGAGTGAACAACATTCTTCAAATGACGGTGGTCCAACAGGATCCGGAAGCAAGGACGATTAACGATGAAGGGGATCAAGATGGATTACAATATCGGGCGATTGAAAGAAACTCAAGCATGTCAATCTCACGTTTTCAAACTTATCTCCTGATGCATTTGAAACTTGAGGGTACGTTTTCTTTTACTAGTTCAAGTGATAATTTGGAGGTGCCTTCTGTCATAGATAGGTATATACAAGCCAGGGCCTAAAGATTTTCACCCAATGAGATATCCGGAATCTCTTATCGGGAGTGGGTCCGGAGTAGTTGGGAAGGTGAACACATAGAGTAGAGAAGAAGGCTGGGGACCGGGGGGAGAGTAGTGAATATATTATTTAAAAATATTTTAGAACAGTAGAGGGAGTCTTCCCTTACCCATTCCTCTATAGGTCCGCTACTGTCACCTCCCCATGTTGTCATTTAACCCTTTAAGCTTTAGCAGTGACGAAAATGAAATTTCTCTTTACGTTATCAACACTCGTTCAAACATTCAAGTGATGAGAATAAAGAAAGTGATCACCAAGGATAAAATATCTTGATATTTAGACACATTTTTCTTACTAATTCCATAAGAAAATGCATGGAGAACAGTAAGGAGAATATGTATTTTTATATCAATGTTTAAAGGGGTAACAGTGGTGGCTTTGGCCTTACAGTAACCATTCTGTGTACTTTTGTATTTCAGAATTTAGAAGGTCAATCAAACACACCAAGAAGTGTTGTTGCAAAGAGCAATATAGCTTCTGCCGTTTTATTTCATAACTTGATGCATTTTGGTTTTATCTCCTTTCAGGTGAATTCTGAATTTAATGGGAGTCATATGCATATGCAATCCAATATTTGTATCTCCGACTGAACTCCTTTGTTAATCGACTGCTAATCTCTACATTTGAAGTTAATTATCGCGAATTACACTGATGCCAAGGAAATTTGAGGCTACGAGAGATGACTTTATTCTCCAAAGCAACACTTAATGGGACTTTGAGAAACGAATCTCTTGAATTACATTGGCATTTGTAGAGTTCGTGTGATTAGGGTCAGCCTTTCCCTCAAACGTTCTTTTTGATTCTTGAGGTGCTGTTCCAGCCTCAGCGCCTCCCTCAGTAGCTCATCGAGTCTTGCGGGACAAAAAGCTTCGAAAGCCTCTCCCTCCCTGAAAAGAAAAGAGAAAAAACATAACCAGTACAAAAAAAATTCTAAAACAAGACTCCCGGACACGGTAAAATGTGGATCTTAAAAGTGAAAGTTGTGAACCAGAAACAAACCGCGGACATGGCTTTTATTTCGCGAACTGTATAAGGGTCTTAACAACCAGGCCGCTATAAATATCCCAAGCTACGTACAACATCAGTCCTCTCTGAAAACTAGGTCATTTCATCCATTAAAATTTATTCCGCTCCAGACATCCTCTGACACTTACAAGCATAGCTTCTGGCCAAGAACTACAAGTGACTGGAAAAGTCTACCATCTGAATTTTTATCGATAGACTCTACCACAAAATTTAAGACCACCATTTCTGACCACATTTATTCGTTGTAATTTTGTTCTATTTTAGTTTTGCATCTCCTATTTATTTTTGTATTTAATTTCCACTTATTTGTTTATTTTTACCTTTGAAGCTTGCACTAATGTCGTACGATATTACAAGGTCATTAAATGCAAATGTAAATGAACGAAACACAAGTATGTGGTTTCACATCAGTGTACAAAAAGAAATCGCTTCTTCTGTCAGACAGATGTTTATGACCGACGTTTGGCTGCACGTAGCTATTTTATGGGGAGCTAAGGTGTAGTACAGTACTGTAAGGGCGTAAGCCCTTCTTTCAAAATTCTTCGGTGGGGGCCTAACGTAAAATGCCTTAGTTTTCACAAAGGCCATAAGTTTTGAGTTAAAGTGGAAGATTCTTTCTTTTCTGCACTGTGCCTTGCAAAATTACGGCGAAAACTGTGTTGAATGCTGTTAACAGGGGCCCTTTGCGCTACATGGCGCCACTGAGAGGTCCAAGTTATTATGTGGGAGATGCTGAATAAATTTGATTACGTATTAGTTCATACAAGGAGACTTACGCGAATGGCTGTGCCCATTTCAAATACACCATCTTCACGTCTTGGCCAAGATCTACGGCAAGAGAAGAGAGAAGTGATCGCATCGTCAAGTTCACGACAATGATAACAATGCAAACATGACAAGTTTCCATTATGTTCTCCCAGAACATTGTTACATGCCATTAAATTATAATAATTGTAATAAAAAAAGATGTGCGTGCGATTTATGAAGAGTGTAGAGTGCAAAAAACAGCCCTGTTATCACACGTGGAAACGGCATAGCCTGTGTACCCACGTCTCCTGCAGGGAATAACTGAGAAATATCATTTCCCAGAAGAACGATCGTTTCTTTTGCTTTAGGCAGCACTGAACCTAAGCAGAATTAAAGAAAGAAATTCATTCCCTTTTTTCTAAAACAGAATAGCTCCAACAAGTAGGCGATTACAGTGTATTCCGAGTATTTCTATTCACAGTTCCAGAAAAGTCCAAAAAGAACGAGGTTATCTTCCATCCCAATTTCCCTGTTCCAAGAAGTTCCCAGGAAATGTTCTATCCCGAGAATTCCTGTTCCAGAAGAGAAAGCGGGCAAGAAAAAAAGAAGCTTTAATTCGGTCATCTTGTGATTGCCCCGGTAGTGATTTAGTTTTTGCGTCCTTTATTATGAGTAAAAACAAAATTTCATTAGTAGTTATACCGTGATCTGCCGAAGGTGACTCCGCCGTGAAGGGTTTAGGGCTTGGGTAGTCGCCCCCTTTTTTGTTCAACTAGCGGTAAATGATAAATGTGATGTAAATTGATGATTATAGTGGTCAGTGCGCTTAGCTATCTTCGGTACTGCCTTGCGACAGACCAGCTATTTCACAGTCGTGCCAGCCAAACAACTGAAACAAATATCGCAAATGAAACATAACACGTTTTAAGAATCCCAACTGGGGGGAGGCAAACCAGTTGGCTATTTACAAGCGAGCCGAAGGATTGATAACTCGGGACTACCGTGAAACAAATCCACGAAGTGCTCGAAGTCCAACATCCTAACCACTCGGCCACGCTGCCTCTCACCCTGCCTTCCGCCCAAAGCTTCAAATTTTTTGCACATTTTCAGTTTCCCACACTGTGCCCTTGCTCTGAGGCCACACTTTGTAGTCTGGATCTGTCACTGTTCTGTCAAGTTATGTAGTGACTATTTTCAGAATGTTTTTTCCTTACTCGTAAAATTAAGGAGGAACAGAATCGTCCTAACGGGTTGGAAAGTGAAATTTCAATGAAAAAATGGAAAAACAATGGTTTTGACATGAAATTTATCTCTTCATGCTAAATTCAAGCAAAAATCTGTTCCAACTGTCATATTTTCCAAAATTCTCAAATTGCCATACTCTGGGCATTAAAAAGACCAGGCAGTGGGCCATTTTAAAAAATCTCATCTCCAGGGCATGAAAAAACTCGGCACATGCCCTGCAGCCCGAAAGTTTCAACTCTTGCAAAGGATGATATCGAGGCTGGTTCATGGAAACGAGGTTGAATTTCATGCCGGGCATGAAATCGGATGATATCGAGGCTACTGTACGGAAACGAGGTTGCATTTCATGCCCGGCATGAAAATATAAATTTCATACCCGTTTCATGCCCGGCATGAAATCGGGTGATATCGAGGCTACTGCACGGAAACGAGGTTGCATTTCATGCCCGGCATGAAAATCTAAATTTCATGCCGGGCATGAAATCGGTGGAAACCTAAATTTCACGCCGGGCATGAGAATATCTATTTGGCTGATATCAAGCCTGGCCGGGCATGAATTTAGGTCTCAACCAGTTCCATGCGAAGCATGAAATTTAGTCGTTGCCTTATCTGCAGTTGAAAACTTGGACGTTTTCTGTCGGTAAGTTCATTAAATGGCGCTCGGATTGTGTCATGCAATCTTCGGCTGGATCAGATTTTCAGTGACTGGTGATCTCATTGCAATCCTCTAAATCACTGAATAAACAAATTCTGTCGAGAAAATTTGTAACCTTTTATTTGCTAGGTTTTGTTCCTGAAGTTCACAGTATAATACTCGTTAGTCGACCATTCGGTCCCCTCCCCCCCCCCCCCGCCTTTATCAATTTTTGATTGCATTGGTATCAATAGCTTATGAAAACATTCTTAGAATTGACACTACCGGTAATGCACGTCTTTGATCACTAATGCTCGGCTCAGTTACTGAATCAACCACCACCCACCAACACACTCATTCGCACACTCACTGCACTCATGTTATGACAAAAGCTTCTGTGCGGACAACATTGACGCTGTCCTCCTATTCCATAACGTTGTAGTGGGCTTGGACGTCTTCGACTGCAAAGTGAAGAGAGAGATATATTAAAGAGAAGAACAAATGGATGCACAGTTGACATAAGCCCAGGGTGAAGTATATACAGTCGAACCTCCCAGTGCGACCACCTCCCTTGACAGCGACCACCTAAATTCCCCCAGTCATTTCACTATAGCTGCCGCAAGCGACCACCTTCGTAAGTGTCCACTTTTAGGCGGTGAAATTTTCCATTGTTTTTAACTTCCGATAAGCAACAACTACAGCAGTGGGAACCATGGACTCCTTCCTTGAATTAGGGTTGTGTTTCACATTTGTGTTTTCGTTACTTTTAAAGACATACGCTGTATTAGGTATTTCCAGGAGCATATCTGGTATTTCATAAGGCAAACTGTTATCGTTTCAGCAATTATCCTGTCCGTATAATAACAGATAACAGCGACCTTCAGATCGGACCTCGAGTACGAGATTGAGTACGACTTGAATTCCTTGTCGCGTGCTTTTGTGATCTGTCCTGTGAATATCGTTCACTTAGCATTCTCCCCCGCTGGTCAGCAACAGGGAGGAACGATGGCTTTGAGAACGTAACGGTTTTGAAATGTGAAAGTCGAACTCGTACTCAATCTCGTATTCGTAGTCAAATCTGAAGGTCGCTAATAAATACCCGAGTGATTCGAAATCCGAAAACTGGCTTTCGCGATGCCAATCCCAAATTTCCTTCCCGTGTTGAGCCAGCAAAGGCAGAAATCATACCCAGCGGTTCCTCCAGGGTTTCATTTTTGACAAAATGGCCAGCGAAGCCTTTTATATAGTCAGTGATTTTTTTGGTTTATTCTGTCCACGGTTTACAAAAACAGCAACGGAACTACTTTACAGGAAGCTACGGATTGTCACCACAGCTTATTGCTTAAGCATTTTTTCGGTTGTTTTGGAATATTGCCGTTTTGACAGACAATCAGGTAAATGCCGAACGGTGGACTCAGATTTGATATTGATTTGTTCCTATTGTCATTGTTTAAAAAATCGTTTCAACTTACTTTTAAATGTCTTGAATTATTCGGCAGGTCCTGGTAGAATATCTTTACCATCCGATTGCAAAGTCTGTGGGATTCATACATCTGCCATCCAGATTTGAACACATTTATTGCAAATCCTGTATATACAAAACAAATTAGAAGTAAGAAAATTTGCGCCCACGGAGCTAGAACGCTGATTAGAAACTTACTAGCTTACATATCGGTCATTTTGATGTAAACTCCGTTGTTGAAATTTCAATTGACGTTGCGTGAGAAACATACACAGCGGTAAAAACAATGTAAACAAACTTACCAGTTAGTTAAACGGGAGGGAAGGCTGAAAACGTCGAGTAACATTTCTTTGCGCCTGGGATGCATTCTTGTTTTGCTCTTTTGCTCACGAAATTTTTTCACCTTGCTGACGATAAATTGCGTATTCAAAAACGAGAAAACGTCAGCGTATGAATTCGCATCAGCCGAAGAGACCCGAATATTCGAGCGTCAAAGTGTTTTAGTTTTAGTATAGGACTTTGTCGGCAAGCAAAGCGGCCGAAGTGCTGTCGGAAAATGGGCGAATTTTTGTGGCGTATATTTGTGGCGTCACTTGCTTCATGTTCGCGTAATCGCTTCTTTGGCATTTCAGTCTCACCTTTCCAGCTGGTTCATCTTCGTTCTGCAGATACGCAAATGGTGTTATTGAGAAGCTATAACCTCCTGTGAGTGTCCGGTGGCGGTTTATTTCTCCGGTAAGTACATAATCTTAACACTTGCTCTTCTTCGTCTTCGCGGCGAAGACTGTTTTTTATTTCCATCAACAATGTGTACAAAACGTTTCCAATTAATGGTTATTATGGAAACGTTTATCTCTTTCTTTTCGTTTGATTGTTTGTTTTCTGTTGGTCACTAGTCTTGTAGTTAAACCAGTGATATTATGACACATATGCAGCTGCATACTCAGCTTATTGGCTTTGGTTTCACTTTATACTTGCAGCTCATACTTAACAGGAATATGTTATTTCTCTGTTGTTTACTTATGGTCGCTAACTTTGACCACCTGTTTTACACACACAATTCATTTCAGTTTAAGCGAAAAACAGATTTTTTTAAGCTCAGGTAAATGTAAAGCATTTAAATGTAAAGCTCACGATGACTTTGCATCAAGCCGTGATATTAGTCAAACTCAAAGAATTTTAGTTTTACTTAGCTCGTCAACAGACGTGACAAAGTTTTATTCATGTTGGAAAGGCAACATCGTTTCAAATAGTTTTTGTCATTCACGATCACTGAAAACTGGATTGTGGTTAATAGAAAATCGGGAAATTTCAGGGAAGATTTTTGTCTGATGAGTGGCAACCTTGTTTTCCCGATCCTAAAATTCAGGTGACTATTGTGTTTTTCGTCTCAGTGAAAGTGAAAATTATATTACCTTAATCAGGTCATTCATTATTGTTTAACAAGAACAACCTAAAGAATTGTACCACATCATCAGACTAGCATACCTCTATTGAGGGTTGCATTAATTATAGTTTAGTTTCACTTAAGTATTTTTAGGTTTATTCAGGCCAGTACCTGGACTTAATTGCTAAAAAAGACCAGAACATTTGTCACTCCAAAAGGGAGAAGGGCCAGCAAAGAGGGTTATCAAGGAAAGGATAAATCATAGAACTGTAAGTAGATAAATTCTTTCTTTTAGGTTGGAATACGCTTGAGGGGAGAGCTTACAATTTTAATTGGCAAGACATGGGGTGGAGATAGGTCAGAATGACAATTCCTTCTGTGTGACATCATCTGCTATTTCAAAGAAAATTGACAAAAAATCTCTGCTTACTATGCATTGCTTTTACAACCTGTCCCTGTGGCAAAATAAAAATCAAACAATGGGAAGCATTATTTATTTTTAGTTACTTCAGGTATCCTGATCATAACCTAGGAGTGCTACAAACTCCCTTTGTGTGCACTATTTAACCCACTTATTTGCCCCAAGATCAACAGGCATGCATGTTCTCCACACATCTAAGGTACTACTTGGGAGAATTTTGTTCAACATCAAGATTATGACTTTTATGTTTGATCAACTTTCTTTACTTTGCTTCTCACAAATATATGATGCCTGCAACAGGCCACAGACACTGAAAAATATGAAGTGGTCAATAGATTGCAAGAGTTATTCTGCAGGATGTTAGAATGTGTATTAATTGTACAATTGATACTAAGGTGATTCCATTCAGTTAACCCCTGGTGTGATAACACCAGGGAAGCCCTCTGTGTGTTATTAAGTGCTACCACAACAGTCATAACATAGTTGTCATTTATCCTGATGTTCAATTTCTTGTTTTCAGCTGAAGAAAGAATTCCTAGTGAAGTGGAAATTCTCCTGGGTGGAGACAAAAAACAGGACAAGCAAGAACACAGACATTGAAAAGGAAAATGGAAAAAGAATTTAGAGTAACTCCTTAAAGTGGATTAAGCATTTGGTGGAAAAAGTAGAAATATATTTATTGATATTTTTTAAATTTTTTGCCTATAATTAAAATGGACACTTGTTAATTAAAATGGGAACGAGGGCCCGGGTTAAATTTTGTCCAGGCTTTCTGATTCTCTTGATGTTAAAAAGCGTTACCACTGCTAACTTCATGTGGCAATTTAAAGTAGCCAGAGTCAAACTGTTAAGTGAAAATAATTTACTGGAATCCACCTTGCTTTGAACAACCAGGTCCTGACATAGTCTGTTTCCTGACCATGATGGTCTGTTTCCATCAGATGGTTTTTAATTGGGGGAAAGGGGATTTCTGGTGAAAATTAATTTTTGTGTTGGGGAGATCAAAGTGGTTAAATTTGGCCTTTTATAATGTGTAATTTTACAAGAATGGTGCCATGTTATCACACTATACTTAGCCATTTTGACCTCACAGACAGTCATGATGTCCAAATTACACCATTTGCAAAGGAGACTGACATGGAACATTTTCTCTTGGTCACATATCCCATCCTGCATGCAATGACCCAGTGAAAAATGTTTTCCCCTCATAGTCCTCCTTGGCATCCATCCACATGAGCAAAACCAAATTAACTGTCTTTAATACCTTCAAGGGTTCAGGGGAAACATTGATGCTTGTTTGGAAGATTTGAAATTTATCACAGCATCTCCCCCCCCCCCCCCCCCATCACCACAGCCTGCCTCCAACCTCCCTGTTCCTTTCAATAAATAGGTCTATAGGGAAGATGTTACTTTTAAAATAGGGGCAATTGATTCCCAACCGGCCAGGGGGACAGAGGGTACCCCCCCCCTGTATAAGCTATATAGATATCTGCTACCCCAAGGGGTATGGCTTTTTGGTTTGAAAATGGGTATGGATTTTGACTGTTTTGGTCTGAAAGTCTGATTTGGGTACCAGATCTGAAAATGGGTATGGATTCAGAGGTTAGGGCTAAAAGCATGTATTGGAAAGTTACACTGGAGAACTTGGCAGCACACCCCCCACTAAAAATTTCTAGGAGTACCCCCCTCCTCCTGGGATGTGAATAGTGAACTTAGAATAAATGCACTTAGCCTGATGTTGATCAGTGTAAATTATATGATATTACATCTGTACTCACTGCCCTGTATGAAAAATGACTAGTTAATTCTTAACCATCAGAGGTTAAATAAGGAAACAGTAAAAAATTGGGAAATTGAGTTGTGTTGATTGTGCTGAGCTTGGGACCACGTGCAGCTTATTTTCCCCAGAAAGTGGATAGCAATAGATTGCCAGTAGACTACTAACTTCTTCTGGTATTGGTCATCGAGTTAAAGTAAAGGGCTCTTAATTGTTCTGCTTTCTTATGAAAAGGTTGATAATCTTATTTTTATCGTTGAGGACACTCTAAGGAGACGTATGTGTAGGATATGGTATGTTGTATAAGCATTTCATTGGACCACAACCAATCAACAATAAAGGATTTCTAACTACCCCCTATGGCGTCCACGTTTTGACACTTTGAGTATTGTTAGTACTTGGGCCAGTAAAGGTTCTGGAAGAGACAATTTGTCAGTGTGGGGATGGGTGTTTGAAGAATTTCAGCTCATTTGTAGGAGTCACTCAAGGGTCATCTCATTGTTTACACTTTTGATAAACACTGGATTTTTTATAATCCTTCATTGTCAGCAAATTTCTTTCGATTTAGATACGACGGTGGAGAAGGAAATGCCGTTTCAACCTGAATAGAAAACTGACTTTATACCCACTGAGTGTGTCAACTCAAAATTTACTTAAAGACCAGGCAATTTTCAAGTTGGTTTTCACGCCCAGCATGTGGAGTCAATTTTCATACTGGCCATACAAAGTCGATTTTCATGCCGGGCATGAAAAGCCGATTTTCATGCCGGGCATGTAGAGCCAGATTTCATGCCGGGCATGAAATGTGGCTCGACCGAGAGAAGACTGGGCTGAGACGAGAACAAAAGTCATGCCGGGCATGAGATTTCGATTTTCATGCCGGGCATGAAAATCGAAATTTCATGCCCGGCATGAACTTTTTTCGTCTCAAACCCAGTCTTCTCCCGGTCGCTCGGTACGATTGTCCCTGAGCAAAAGAACATCCTGGGCATGAACTTTTCCGAAACATGCCCTACCAAATGTTTTCCTCAATGAACTCCTCTTTAGTTTGCTTCCAACAGTTTTGGGTTTAGAGAGGCATGAAAAAATGCGTGACATGCCCAACTAGAGGGGATACCCGGTCGGAAGTAGTACATTTTCCCCTACATGCCATGATCCATGTAAAAAAGAGCCTTTGATTTTTAAGATCGTTGAAAATAATACCCACGAGGGCATTTCTTCATGCCTCTTATGTCTCAAAAGAGGTTTTCGTGACTCACGAGAGGTCGTTGATCATGTTTTGGCATTAAAATGGCCAAAAAGCATGCCTATACGATTAAAACTGTAAATTTTAAACTGAAATTTCACTTTCCAAGCCGTTCCCTTCCATTCTGGACTTTACTAGTTAGAAGAGATTGAACCGATAAATGACTGGGAAAAAGAATGCGTAAAAGGAACATTCCTGAGCATAAATCACCTCGTAATACGGCTTCGAGTCTTGCTTTGTCGTCATTGCCCTTTGGTTGGCTGTTATCCTGGTGCAAGAATTGCCCTGTAGAGTTCAAAGGAACAAAATTGAAGTAAAACAATTAATTTTTATCAACAAATCCTTCTTTTATCGCGTCTTAATTAAATTGTAATGGGCAACTCAGTAAAATTAAAAAAAAAAACCTTTTTTGACCTGAACTAGCTTTTACGTAGATTACTCTCTCTTTGTTTATTACTGACGTAGTGGGCTATCTGCATCTATCAATGTTAAGCCCCAGGATAGGGGGGAGGGACTACCCCCGGGAAATTGACGTACAAGACTGTCCCCTGGGTAGGGATTTTGAACATACACGGTGCCCCAATTATTTGACTTTCAGAGAAAAAGTTACTCTAGGGGCTGATATTTGACTTCTATTAGTTGTCCGGAGTAGGGAATTTGACTTTGGTTTCCCTAAAAATTTCAAATTCCCCAGAGGTAGCCCCCCCCCCCCCCCCCAACCTGGGGCTTAACATTGATAGGTGCAATATAAAATCAGGTTATGCAGCGTAGGATATTTCTCACCTGCTTGCTGTACATGAGACGCCATGTGATCTGAGGAGTTCATCACTCGACTTTGATTGCGATCTTGTCCTGCCTCCTTAAAAAAAACGAATACAAATATTCATACCAAGATAAGTTATCCACGATCAGGATTTGTGATAATAAAATTACACCAGAGCGTCAGATATTATCCTTGAAGTGCAGTACCTAGCGAGTCTGATCGCACAGTTATTTTGTGCAGAAACAAAGAAAAAGCAAAACCTGTTTAGAACTTGACTTAGGCAATACTGTGTTGAAAAGAGGTCGAGGAAAATTAGAATTTAGCTAAATTAAATTACTCCTCATCCCTAGAGAGGATGCTAGTCCAAGCCAAAGATCTTAGTCTAAGCTAAAGATTTTAGTTTAAGCTTACATAACTTAAACTTAAGCTAAGTTTCAATAATCTTGAGCTTACATTGGTTGAATGCATTGCTTTGTGTTTCTTCGGTGGCTCCGGTTGTATAAACGTTTCTTCATTATGTCCTTGCCCTTTGTCGTGTTGTACTGTCCTTTTTCGTGAATCCGGTGGACTACGAATATCACTGGCTGGTTGAAAGCTCATATTTGTACCAAATCCTAACTGAAACTCGCCATTGCCACAAGCATCTATCGGCGGCAAGGCCATTGTCAGGCTGAAAACGAGTCAGAGCTCAATTCGATTCTGAAAGAACGCCCTGATTGCCCTGACAAATTTAACAAATCGAAAGCTTATCCCAGAATCTCTTAAAGACAAAACAAGTAAGAATAAATAAGGTTAAGGAGACGTTTAAGCTTACTTTTTTTAGGAAACACTGGTTGGCAAGTGGGAACCATCATTGATTTTTCCGGCAAAACGTGTTTGCGTATAAAAATGCGAACTTGAGTGCAAAAATTCAAGGACAAGAAAAACAAATTAAACCAATGGTAGTAAAGTTCACAGTTTCTCAATGTAACAGACATAGCCTTACCTTTCTTGCAACAGTACCTCGCAAATTGAGACGAACAAACTGGAAGTTTCTTTCTCAAATGTGTTTGCTTCAACTCTTGCTTCAAAATTTCCTTCAAAACAAACGCAAAGGTGTGTGATGTCATCATTTAGTTTCCCGCCAAGCACGCGGGGTGCCAAAATACAAGATGGCCGCCAAATCGACTTCGTTTCCCTTTAATTTTGATTTGAGTTCAGGAGAATTTCCTTCTTGATCAAAGATGATAAGGAATAACTCCCATTGTTTTAGGCTGCAATCATAACGAACAAGCGTTAATGATAATTTGCGCACAAGGTAAACCTTGCACAGAAACCGAAGGCAGAACTGCTCACTACACACAGATTCACTGCCTATGAACTGCGGTCTCAAATCTGGGACACTCAACGGTGGAATACCTGTTCGTGAGACATTTTCCGCCTCAGAAATTCTCATCTAATACTTGAGATTTGTTTTGGTTTTTGTTTTCACATGGAAAAATTAATTTCTTTAAGTCGTTCAGATTGTACCCTGCAAGCAGAGGTTTCTTGGCCGCCCTATGTTCCGGCGCGCTGGCGGAACATGGGACGGACAAGAAGCCTCTGCTTGCAGGGTATTCAGAGTGCTAAGTGTGGCTAGCTCGCATTTCCAGCTGAAAGCTAACAACACTTTAAAATTTTGGCGGACTTATAGTTTCAGCTTAATGAAGAAACCGAACAGAAAAAGATCAATTGCAACCTGTGTTAGCTTACACAAACATCACTTCAAATGTCCTAAAACAATCTCATAACAGAAAACAGTTAACGACATTTAAGGTATTTTCCTTATATTTTCTCCTTGGGATGGGTGCCCCTGAAATTTTCGGGCTTGTGATGGTAAGGGTAACAGCTGTCCAAGTGGAGTTTCCAAAGCGGCCGAGTAAGACGTTTCATTTTGCTGTTTTTTTGGCAATGAACACTGAAAATAGACCCTTCCACGGTTTTTTTTTCAACCTTTGAAAAGGACCAGTTAGCGAAAATTTATCGACATTGCTAGAAAGAGAACCATAAAAATAGTTAACTTGCCAAGTTTGAGATTGATATGTCAGTATAGCTCCGCAAAGTCGCGAAATTTTCCAGACGTTTGTATCGTGGGAGCACAAAATTGCCCCCACCACACAAACGTGTATAAAATTTTGCGACTTTGCGGAGCCATATCTTTCTTAGTTTTCAACCTATCACTCTTAAACTTGGCCATTTTTACTGATTTTAAGGCGCTCTTTCCAGCGGTGTCGATGGATCTTTTCGCTAACTGGTCCATGTGAAAAGTTGAAAAAACGGTGGAAGGGTCTATTGACCTCTACCATTTCCAAGTTATGAATGCTGAAATTTGGTAAAACCGATCAAGTTTTGTTTCCCCTCGACCCACTACGCTCCCCAGAAAATCATTCATTTTTCTGATCTAACAAAATTACTTACACATTGAAGGAAACCTTAAAATAATACTTTCGCAAGGTAGAAAAACCCAAAGAATTAATAATAAACCAAAATAAACAAGGATGGTTACGACTGAGGGTGATTAAGATGCATTACGAATGAAAAACTTGAAAAAACTTGCCAATTTTTTTCAAGATGCATTATCCGTGACGTAGCTCCTTAAGGATGTAACGACAATAAATCACAGAACTTCATTTCCCGTTTAACATACTTTTATTCTCTCTCTTCACGGAGATAAATGTGTTGTGGGATAGTAAGAGTCAACAACTAGAGCCGGTCGAAGTTCCATGAATGAATAATTACCTAGCATCGTCAAGTAACTATCTCTCACAGAAATCAAAGCGAGACTGACTCCAATTGATAAACAAATTTGCCGTAGTCTAAAATGGCCAGGGAAAATTCACGCTTTGCCGCAACAGACCACGGCAAATTTCTATACGCAGAGTATTTATTTCAGTGCGAACCTGAAGTATTGTGTAAGCATTTGAAGAATTGCAAGGTTGTTAATAACCCCATTAAACTGACTCACCTATTTGAGCCCGAAACTAAAACGAAGCCTTGGGCTTTAACTTGACAAGTTATTGGTAACTTATTTTATCTCCGTCGCCAACAATTCCGTTTACTTTTCACACAGTTAATTAAGTCATTGTAAACTCCTCACTTTTAACACTTAGAACGGTTTTCCAATGACTGCTGAAAGTAAAGGCCCAAACACAACACTATCTCCGATTTGATTTTGTTAAGAGCTACATCGTCCACCAATCCGGTGACCAAACATGGTAATTTTTTTTACGAGATCAACAGCAAACCTATGGCCCATCTACAGAGATCTAGACTTAGTTAATAGCCATGCTTCCCCGTGTTTTTCGAGGCACCAGTGGCATTGTTTCGAGTTCTGGTCAGTTCATAGTTGCGACTGCTGTGATTGGGTAGGAGTGAATTTTTCCAACAGTTACCAGAATACCATTCTAGTGTGGACCAATTTCGTTCAAACCCTCACTTCCTCTTAACTTGATTCCTCTATTTATTTATTGTATTTGGTCATGTTCATTCAGCCTTTTCAGTTCCAACCCGTTCAGTTTCAAAATTCTCCTCACCACCATAAACACATTTCATATAATCACTTGAGAGAATACCATGTTAGACATTTTGCCTATGATTAATTATAAATTTTCTCTTGACCAGTCTGTTGGAAATCATCGTAACACATTGAGGAGAAGTTTGAACCTGATCCCTGTTTGGAATGATAGGGTGCACAAAACACAACCTTTCGTAAATATTGTCAACCTAAACTGTTTCAAAAAAATATAAATAAAAATAGTTGTCATTTGTGATTACAATTTTCTACAACCTTACGGGAACTGTGACGGTTTAAATTCTTGAACTGGTATATACTTCTGACAATATTTCTTGAATGATGCTACAATGGCCTCTCTAGTTCAGAGACAACATCAGAGAATGCATGTCATTACAATTTCGACTGATGGTGGAATCATTGAGGTTGGTATGTCAAGACATCCTGGGTCTGGTTAGTCTCCAACGCAGCCGTTCTTAGGGTCGTCACGCAACGCTCCTCAAAGCGTGACGACCTTAGCCTAAGAGACCACGGTCTGGTTGCTCGAAAAATGATACAAGCTAATCAGGGATTGAAAGTTTATCACGTGTTTGAAATCGTTTACACTGTTAATTTCCAGTTAGAATGATATAAAGAAGCCTAGGTGAAATTAAAGCACAAAAGAATTAAAGGAGCTACGTCACGGATATTGCATCTTAAAAATATTTGGGCCAATTGTTTCAAGTTTGTCATTCGTAATCCGTCTTAATCTCACTTAGTCGTAACCATCCTCGTTTAGTTTTGGTTTATTATTA
Source organism: Siderastrea siderea (assembly GCA_964030785.1). NCBI lineage: Eukaryota > Metazoa > Cnidaria > Anthozoa > Scleractinia > Rhizangiidae > Siderastrea > Siderastrea siderea. The sequence continues at coordinate 47,749,925 of OZ034971.1, read as the reverse complement.
CTTCTTTGGTGTTTTTGTACCTAAGGAAACTATTTTTTGGTGTCCTTCAATGGGAAAGTAATTTTGTCAGATCAGAAAATGAATGAAAATACCGTGACATAGCTCCTTTAAAGGAATCTATACTCGCACTTAATTTAAACGTTAACTCAGTGATAATCCTCGATCAGCTTAATCATCTGTTGAGCAACAAGTCCCTGATACCAATATCTATACCCCATAACAAAAAGCAACCAGAAATCTATGCTCCCAAAACAGATCAGTCTCTCTCTCCTGTACTCTGTTCACCCTTTAAGCCCCAGTAGTGATCAGCATCTAATTTCTCCTCACCATATCAGTGCATTTAAACACATAGAAGTCATGAGAATTAAGGAATTGATCACTGAAGATCAATTGCCTTGATGTTCAAACAAGTCCCCCCAACTAGTGCTCAACAAAGCCCCAATAGTGATCAGCATCAAATTTCTCCTCATCATATCAGTGCATTTAAACACATAGAAGTCATGAGAATTAAGGAATTGATCACTGAAGATCAATTGCCTTGATGTTCAAACAAGTCCCCCCAACTAGTGCTCAACAAAGCCCCAATAGTGATCAGCATCAAATTTCTCCTCATCATATCAGTGCATTTAAACACATAGAAGTCATGAGAATTAAGGAATTGATCACTGAAGATCAATTGCCTTGATGTTCAAACAAGTTCCCCCAACTAGTGCTCAACAAAGCCCCAATAGTGATCAGCATCAAATTTCTCCTCATCATATCAGTGCATTTAAACACATAGAAGTCATGAGAATTAAGGAATTGATCACTGAAGATCAATTGCCTTGATGTTCAAACAAGTCCCCCCAACTAGTGCTCAACAAAGCCCCAATAGTGATCAGCATCAAATTTCTCCTCATCATATCAGTGCATTTAAACACATAGAAGTCATGAGAATTAAGGAATTGATCACTGAAGATCAATTGCCTTGATGTTCAAACAAGTTCCCCCAACTAGTGCTCAACAAAGCCCCAATAGTGATCAGCATCAAATTTCTCCTCATCATATCAGTGCATTTAAACACATAGAAGTCATGAGAATTAAGGAATTGATCACTGAAGATCAATTGCCTTGATGTTCAAACAAGTTCCCCCAACTAGTGCTCAACAAAGCCCCAATAGTGATCAGCATCAAATTTCTCCTCATCATATCAGTGCATTTAAACACATAGAAGTCATGAGAATTAAGGAATTGATCACTGAAGATCAATTGTCTTGATGTTCAAACAAGTTCCCCCAACTAGTGCTCAATAAAATATACGAAGACCAGTAAGGAGAATTTGTATAATGATGCTGGGACTTAAAGGGTTAAACATCAATGTCTATGACAGGGGAGATACATTTCTCGTTGCCCGCAGTTAAAGGGTGGGGCTATTTCATGTGATCTCAATATATGATGGATCAATAAAAATAACATTTTCAAACTATAACATAACTATTCACAGATGAATAAAACTTTCCACAATCTAAATACAAACGTGAGGACAATCTCTCTGAGATCAACGAATTGATACCACTTAATTTCAACTCAAAATTTGACATTTTTACTGGACTAACAAGACGAGTTTACTAGACTTTAAAACAAAGTTATTCAGAAGAACTTTATGGTGGTACTGTTTATTATGCTGCACAAGGTGGTTCTAACTTTTGAGCCCAGGTCACAAATGAAGCTATTCAGAAGAACTTTCCCATTGTAAAGTTTATTATGCTGTACAAAATGATTCTAACTTTTGAGTCTGTGGATAAAACCCTTAAGGTAAGTGTGAACATTCAAAAGAAAGTTATTGACCTGTTGCTATTGTTTATTATTCTGTCCAACGTGGTTCTACCTTTTCAGTCTGGATAAAATCCTTAAGTGTGCTCATTCAAACGAATCCTCTTGAAGAGTGCTTTCTGGTAAGCTCGATTTCCACCCCTCTCTCGAGTCCAGCCTTGTGTGAGGAGTGCGGCCTCATTTTCCGAACAGCGGCTGGCAATCGAGCCAAGCTTTCTGGTTGTGCTCTACGATTGACAATATTTTTCAAATGGAATTTTTTGAAGTTTGTTGTAGTTTGGTCATTGAACCCGTGCCTCTTGAGATTGAAAGGGTCAGAGTATGTATGTTTGACACATGGATTCTGCACAAAACCACCTGGGAACATAATAAAACCTTTGATGATTTGTAGGGTTGACAGGCATAACCCCTACCACTAAACACAACACGAAAATTGTGGAAAACGTTTCCACAATTGAAAATCTTTCTACTATCTACAACCAAAACTCCACATAAGCCTGTCTGTTCTTACAACAGTAACTAAAATGAAAAGACCCACCAGCAAAGTGACTTCTGTTTCTTGTCTTATGACATTTGCTTGATCATTTTGAATTTGGGGGTGTCACGAATATCACACGTCTAAATTCAAACCACAGTTAGCAAGGAGCTTTACGTGAAGTTTTCTTGCTTTGCTCATGGGTCTCAAAGAAATATTTTCCTTTAATATGAACATAACATTTCCAAAATAGAATATTTCTCGACCATTTTCATAAAAATTATATAAATAACTGAATTTGCATCAAAACCTTAATTTTATTATTGTGTAGTTTTTAAACTACTTCTACTAACCTAAATTATCACCTTAAACTTGAATATATACTTTACGTGCACATCATGGGCTGATTAATTAAACGAAATCTCAGTTAAATCTGGATTAACAAGGTTAAACCCTTTCACTCCCAAGAGTGTCTGAAATCAAAATTCAAGACGAATCCCAAATTTCATTTTGTAAAACACTCAAATCCAAATAGTACCATGTGAAAGTACTGCTGAAGAGGTTTCATTTGAATGGTCACACCATAGGATTTCATCCACAGACTCAGAAGTTAGAATCACCTTAATGTCTCCACAACTGACTCTGGGAGTGAAAGGGTCAATAGTAGATGGATCAAGAACCAGGGTTAGCCCTAGATTGCAAAAGCAAAAAGTGATCAAATATGGGAGGTGGCACTAAACATCATAAGTGATGGTTTAGACTACAGCTTTTTAAAACCCTTTTAGACCCTGTTAAACCTTTCTCCCACACAGGGAGAGGGGTTTGAATCAATGATGATGAAATTTTTTTTAAATAAGCAGCCCTACAAGTTCAGTCATTCACGTGCACAAATTAAAACATTTAGCAGACAAAGCTGAAATATTACTTTTTGTTGGTCTGGAACAGTTATTTAGCAAGAGCCTGAAGGATTGCATTCACTTCTTCTGCTACTGCTGTCAGAGCAAACTCAAACTGAGCCTGAGAATAACAACAAAAATTAGAGTCAGTCAAAAGAAAAAAAAAACTTTCTCATTGACGAGAGGTAGGCTCTAACTAACAAACCAGTATGGATTACTAGTCCTGCAAACCAGTCCCAATTCACCATTTTACAGGCAACAGTCAACAATGTCTGTCTGTCTAAGATACTACATTCAATTAAAAAGGATGTTGTTTGCTTACCTTAGTTTTCACCATTGATGGTCGCTGATCGCGTAGATGCTCCACTGTAGCAGCAATATCAATTTCTTTAGCACCTGTCAAGCAAGGCACAAAGGTACAAAAAAAGCTTTGTAAGTATCAAAAATGAAACCAGTATCACCTCAAGCATTCTAAATGGTTCTCTTTATCACAGAGGGTTTCCAAATGGATACCACACAAGGCTCACAGTCTAGACTACGAGCAGTCTCTCTTTCTGCTCAGGGATAGTCAAGGAAAATGAACAAGCAGGTGAGCACAAAATTGCCTGCCATGTTGAAATGTGACACGCGTGTTGAGCCGCTAGTGTAGTGTAGTGTAGCGGCTCAACACACACGTCACGTTTCAGTGACACAGACGATTTTCGCGCCCGCTCGCTTGTTAGTTTCTCTCGACTATCCCTGAGCGGAAAGAGAGACTGCTTGTAGTCTACTCACAATCAGGATTTGTTAACACAATGTTTGGAACACTAACATTGTCCACAGTGTCTTAGGTATTGTGTCCAACCTGGTGGATTGAACAGGCCATAGCATGATGCAACTATGAGCATCACTACTCCCTCCTGGTAAAGATGCTGGTCTATCACGAGGTTGATCTCCAGTGTTTCGCTAAGATTCCCTAATGACTTTCTGGAAACCACAACAAATCAAGATTGACGATGTGGACTAGAGTTCCCAATTCTTTGACGAAAAAATGATCCAGTCACCAGGCTTGGAATCACCTACCCAAATTGAACGACTCACCAAACTGAAAGTCCTTTTGTGCAACAAATGCTGTAACAGAGAATACCTCAGGCATGTAGATGTGCAGTGGTTGATGAAAATGATAGTAAGAACCGTGACCATTTTCTCAATAGCGAAATCCACCAATCAAAGCGCAACACTAACTGCTTACCTCTCATCATCTTGTTCAACACCATATCAATTAGTATGTAAGTTCCAGTCCTTCCCACTCCTCCGCTACAGTGCACGACAACAGGGGAGGCTCGGCCCCTGAAGCACTTGTTCACTTTTCTGAAGGAAAACATAGTCGCGTTCTTAACACTTTCATACCTTCCAACCTTACAAAATCAGAAATAGGGACCACCCAATCTTTAACAACCCAGTACCATATTTTTACAAAAGAAAATGTCTTTTTTTCCTCTTGAAAATCGAAATGTCCCGATTTTCTTAGGTTTTGAAACTCAAAAATTGGGACAATTCTGATTAAATCGGGACGGTTGGGAGGTATGCACTTTATCACTAAGTCTTGTAGAATTCTACTTTTGCATGTGACACTTTTACTGCCTGTCAGTTTGACACATCACATAATATCTAGTTAATTTCAATGAGTTTTTTCTACCTTCTACCAAAATGGTCTCAGAACGATCTTGCTGAAAGCACAAAATTGTACCCCTGCTTTTAACAGCTGTATATGTGAGAATGAGCTATGACTTTTCAAACTTTGTTTATACAGCTGTGGTGTGAGAATAAGCTATTTAAATCCACTTACTAAGAGCTACCATATAAGCTGTAGGTTGGCAAGAAAACATTATCTGTGATACTACTGATTATCAAGTTCTAAACCCATGTCTATCAATGCCTGAAACTTCCTCCATTTACAGTGGTAATTATGAATTAATTATTCATACATTCATTATTTTTTCTTCATCCTTCAAGGGTTTATAACAAACCCACTCAGTGACAAGCTCCCAGTTGGCTTGTTAGCTAGATTGGTTAGAGCACTGCAATGGTATCGCAGAGGTCAAGGGTTTGCATCCTGTACAAGCCTGGATTTTTTTTAGGCTTTCTTTTCATAACGGCAAAAGTTGCGTCCATAACTGCGATGATCTTCTTTTCATTTGATGTGAATTAATTGTGATTTACACTGGCCAAAACCTTAGAAATGGTGTATTATAGATGGGGAACAAGTTTTAATTCATAGGTTTTTTTAAAAAAGGGAATTTTAAAATGTTCCTTGAGGTTGCAATACATCCTTAGTTATCACTCTTGGCTGTGACAAAAGTTGTAACTTCGTGTTGGTCTCCATAACAGCTAATAATAAATAGTAAAGTAGTTCCTCAGCAAATCTTACCGTCTGAATTCAAGAAGTGGTTTGGGAGTCGAGGGAACATTAAGGTCCGGCCAGGAAAGGAAGTGGAATTGAGTGACAGTTCTTGTTTCACTTGTCTAAAAGGTAACATGAACAATACAAAGTGAGATTAGAAACAATCTGTATTTTATAGCTATTATAGGGAGTTACTGAAGTTATTGTAGACCTATCTTTAAGAAATATGCCACACTTTCTGACAGTATTTTGAACCTATTTATATACTGTTTTTCTGTCCACCTTTTTTGGTCTAAAATTGAGATATGATAGCTTCAAATAGTACTATTACGTTGCAACTTAAAAAAAAAAAGGCAAAATGAACAGGAAAATTCATTAAGAAAAGCATTATTTTGCAAGGGAAAGTAACAGCTCATGAGTCTAAAGCCACAGCTACATGAGCGATTTATTTTTAGAACTGTCACATTGCCAGAGCGCAGTGGTGGCCATGTTGTAGTTCAATTTCATCCTTGGTTCAATTATTATTTTTCTTTGTTCTTTTTTATGTTAATATATAATAATGAGTATGAAACAAAAGAAAATAAAAATTGAACCAAGGATAAAATTGAACTACAGTTCAGCTACGTTTGGCGACAAATTTTGAAGACGTCTGTGATTTTGACACCGGCAAAAAATTCAACTGATTAGATTTCTTGCAATTTTTTCAGCTGTCACATCAGCTGTGCGAGGATGGCTACACACATGATTTTCGCCGCGCTGGTGATACAACAGTTTAAAAAAAATCACATCGCCTTTGCAAGCAAAAAAATTGCTCGTGCAGCCACAGCTATGGGAGCCTGGGTGTTATAGTCTTAAGGTTACTATGGTGACCTGTATTACTGTTGTCTTACCTGAAGGTTTTTCAAGTAGAAGCTCCTGACTAGGTAATCTTCACACCATATATGCTCTGAGACAAGATGAACCTAGGATGACAATAAATTTTAATAACTCTTCCTGATTTTCATTTTGTTTTATTTCACATTGAATTTGTAATTTTATATTTGTAATTTGCTGTCCTAATTCCTATTCAGTATGTACTATTTTAATTTTTACATATCAACAACTAATTTCATTCAAGATTGCAATGTGTTGTTCCAGAAAATATCCATACTCCCCCCATGGAGGGTTTTTTGTTTGAACCCCCACACCCCTCTGGAAATTCCAGTTTAGCTTCATACTTTCCTTCAAAATTGTTGGTGTTGAACACCCCCCCCCCCTCCCTCGGAATTTTCAATGACCCTCCTTGGGGAGGGTATGGATATTTTCTGCAACCTCATAATCTATGCAACTGTACAAATTTTAATATAAAAACGAACTTAGATCTACCCGCATCGATTAGCCTCTGCCACTTATTGGTAGAACAGTACCGCTTATATGTTCAAAAATGTAGTGAAACAAATTCAATGTTCAACGTTAATAGTGGGCCAAACAGGTCTGATGGTAGGGAGGTTAAAGGCTTTTTATTATGCTTTTGTTTACCTCATAAATTCGATATGTAACAATTGGCTGCTGCTCTTCAGGCCAGTATCGGTGGCACTGTGGCTGCAAATGGAAAGAACTTGAGTTCAACATTGTCATCAGGACTCCACAAATTGTCATTTCATACAAGTATGGAATGGAGAAGTTTTGACATGACATCTTTTCTATGCAATACTCACCAGTCCAAGATCTGAAAGCTTTGTCAAATTAACAATCACAACCACACCTTGTTCCCATACCATCTGAAAAGAATAGAAACAGAAGGTAACTTGGTTAGTATAGCTGGACTTATTTAAAGCAACTGAAAACCTGTACTACTTAGCATTTGTCAACAGACAGTCAATTACCCCATCTACAGTTTACTGCCACTCAGATTATTAAAAAAAAAAGTAAATAGTAAAAAAGCACAGTCAATGCAATGTTATGCCCTTACCTGCCAGAAATCTGACACAGTCTGAGCCAGGGGTCCCTGTGTTGCTATGTAAGAAGGATTCTTTGGATCGTGGTCGGTCTGTGGAAAGAGCCCAAATGGATGTAAGTAGCTAGAATTTGTTCGTTGGGAGCCACTTGTGTATTGTGCTGAACTTTGATGAGGTAGCCTTTATAATAACAACTTTATGTAAAGACAGGGTGCTAATTGGGGAACATCCAGGCATTACTGCGTGTTCGCTCCTTGTGACTTGATGCATCTCAAGCTCAAAAAATTACTTCAGCTTATTGCATGCCACATGGCTGAGAATTTAAGGGTTCATCATTAGAATATCCCCAAGTTAACAATTTTAACTATGAATCTCCTTGCCTGTCTTCTTCGATGTAACAATATTGTTGAGAGAAAATAGTTCTTGGTCACCCTTATGAATTTTAATGTCACAGTAACTAGCAGTATATAAACAGAGCAAAACTTACAATGTAGCTGGCATTGATATAATCTGACCCAGTAGCACTTGCAGTCTCCTTCAACAGGACTCTGTTATGGTCATCTGAAAAATGATGGCAAGTCAACTGGATAATAAGTAAACTTTGTTGCTTATCTGATTAATGATGTAACTCAATACGTAAATTGACAAGACTACCCAAGAGAGATCATTTACAACAACAACAATAACAACTACGTACAATAACATGACCCAAAAGAAAACAGAAAGTGACCAAAAGTACTGCGGTTATAATTCAGTTGTGAAATACTCACATGGCAGGACATCACTGTAGCGGTTCTTGCGTGCATTCTTTTCCAGTTTTCCAATTTCTCTACTATTAGGTTCAGCCTCATAAGTTTTCAGAGCCTACAAAATAATTAACTTAAAGTTAAATGTTAAGAAAACCTTTAAGTCAGCTTTTCTCCAGAGTTCAAAAGACAAATCTCCGCATGTCTGCAAAACAGACGTAGAGCACAGAAGAGTCAACGTAAGTGTATGAAAAGCTTGCAGTGGAACAAAAGGTAGGGTTTGAATTCTTATTCACTACCTCTTATTTTTGTTTAATTTGATCTCACGGGAAGGGGTTGTAAATGAACAAATCAGCAATCAAAAGCAAAACAGTTCAACACTTGCCTCCCACTCCTTGTTCAACCGATCTTTATTGTTGAGGTGATCTTCCATGTAGGCCTAAAAATGAGAAAATAATATTCATGAACCCTGAATCCTAATAAATAAAATCAAAGACACAGTTGATTGAAGCAAACCAATGTATGCAAGCAGATGCTTCTGATATCTTTTCTGTGTCGCGAAAGGAATGCTAGACTATGGTGTCGCTAACTGTACATGTTCCTTCTATGAATTTAAAACCATGCTCTGATTGGCTGTTTGGGAATACACTTTCTGTGACAGTAATTGCTTTAACTGGAATCGTCAAGGAAGGAATTTCCTCTAACAGTATTTTGAATTTTGTTGTTGCTTCTATAATTTTGATGAATAATTTCTGAAATAAACTTTGGAAATGCCAATTAATTTCCTGTCCACAACTACCAACACTGCCATCAATAATCACATGTTGCTATTCTTTTGCTCTCCATGTGTCATACCAAAGATTTGGACAACCTCACAAGACCTGAAACATGATTTGCCACAGAGCAGCACAGACATTTTTCTTCCAGTTAAGAGAGGAAGTAGGAAATGCCTACATACGGGTTAATCAATGTATGATACATACCAAGACTACATGTCCCGTAGAAATGTCCATATTAGGGACAACAGGTTCCTCACTCCTGAAATAGAAGCCAAGAAATGAATGTTTTCTACTTCAACTCTTCACTCCCAGAGTCAGGTATGGAGACATTAACTCTGTGGATGAAATCCTATGGTGTGACCATTCAAATGAAAACTCCTCGGCAGTACTTTCACATGTTCAAGGAAGAAGGTTGCCTACAGGAATGGTCGTTTAAATTCTGATGAATGCAACAAATGCAATCACTCAACGCAATTATTTTCATTTTTATTAGTGTAAAAATGTGGCCCAGTTAAAAGATATTCAAATAACATCACTTTGTCATACCATGAGTACTTGGGAGCACGCCCAGAGCCCAGTCCCTTCTCTTTTTCTCCATGTTGCAAGGGTGTGGTCTTGACCGGCGCACTGTCCCAGCCTTGGGTGGCACGCAGTTGACGACACAACTCCTGTTACAAAATCACACAACACCCGTAAATAAACAAGAGACTTTCCTCTGCATTTGTCCCTCTTGCACCAGAAGTATAGCAATGGTGAAAAAAGGTAAGGTCACACGTGGGCCACAGTTAGCCCACGTGCCCAGTCATTGATGCTGGTTTCTGTAGCAAAACATAACAAAAAGTATTGCCAATCTTCCCTAAATGGGATGGTAGACCATCACAGGCTTTCCCCCAGCATGTTGCAGCACCCATAAGCTGTCTAAAATGGACACATTTTATCCAGTTAGATAGGGGAATTCTCCAGAAAAATAGTCAGAATTATAGGTGCTACTGATTGTCATATAATGAAACCACGTTTCTGCATTACTGCCTTCTTCAGGGTGTTAAAAAACTAGCACAGTTCAGTTCATTATTTGCCATCACAAGCAAATAAAACTGCTCCCGCACATGCATGTGGTATGATCAACTCTACAGGAAAGCAAAATCACGGTTGATTCTGAGAGGAGTAAGTGTACAAATTCAGGGGAATTCATCCACCTATTAACGTCACTCACTCCACGGCATTTTTAGTAGTAATTACGGTAATTTCAGTAATCCAAATTAATTTACCTGGTAATCAGCAGCTGCCTCCTGACCTGGAAGGGTGACTGGTTTAAAGCTCTTTGTTTCATTACGTCTAGAAACATAAACAACTTCAATTAGCCATCAACATTCAAGGACACCCAATTGATTATCTTAGGGGAATGTCTGTTGGGAAGTCCTCAGTCACTTCAGAAATTTGAATTTGAATTCAACTTTGATGAAACTAATAAAAGTTTTCTTTGGTGAAACATCACATCAGTCTTTCATATCTAAGAAGACTAAATGTCTTTTGTTTTCAAGGTTTTAAAAATATTATTCTAAGTACTAAATATAAGGGCAGTTATGATACTAAGAAAGGCAACAGCAGTTTTAAAATTGGGAGGAGGGAGGAGATTACCGTCCAACAAAATGACCGGCTAAAGGATCCAAACATAACAAATTGTATCAGATTACATAAATGTGCCCTTAAAAAGTGCAAAGATGATCAGGATAAAAAAAGGAAACAACATTTACAAACTTGTTTACCTATTAATTTATTTATAGGGTGGAAGCCCCTCAGAGCCATGCTACATTTAAGGACCCATACATCCTCCTCACCCCTGAATAAATCTTAACCCTTTAACCCCCAATAGTGACGAGCATCTAATTTCTCCTTACAATATCCCTACAGGTCACGAGAACAAAGGAAATGATCACCAAACACAGAATGTCTCGATGTTTGAGCAAATTCTCCTAACTGGTGCCATAAGAAATATATGGACAATGGTGAGGAGAATATGCATGTGTATACTGGGGATTAAAGGGTTAACAAGCTAGACCACAACACTGCAAACTACTCCTCTAATTTTTGAATGACGTGTTTTGACTTGTTTTTTTCATGTTAGGTCCCACCCATATTGAAATATTTACATTGAGAAGACACAAAAACCACCTACCTTCGCATCATGAGATAAATTGCAACTGTGGTCAATATTATTCCTGCCACACAGCCCACGACAATGATAGTTATAAGGAAATATTTGGGATGCTGAGTTTCTACTGATCTCTTGGGGTGCCCAGTTTTCACGTTTTTGCTCTAAAAGTACAAAATGACCCTTGTTAAGGCCGCGGGTGAGAGAAACTAGGTAATCATTATTCATTTATTTAAAGCGTATGCACGAAGTGCGACGAATGGTAGCAATAAGCTCTTCAGTAAAACATTCAGTTTCTGAATCAATAATTGCACGTGTGTTAAATCGTATGCCACGAATATCTTGTGACTTCCAAACATTTTAAAATAAAAAAATACTCTCGAAATTTGTTTTTTTTTTTACGCTTAAACGTTAGTAGAAACGCTCTAGAAGTTGTCCAACAAAACAAAACTGAAACTAACTAATAAATAGAGTTTCGGAAACGCTTATATTCTTCAATCCAAATATTTTGCGATCTCTAAATTGCAACGTATTGTTCTTTTCTGGACAGTGAACAATAGCTGACACAATTTAATTTCCATAATTAGCACAATCTTACCGTAAACATTCAGTTCGTGTTTATTCGGCAAGCCTTCGGAGGCCCTAAAACCACCAATTTCGTGTCCAAGAATACAGCACTAGACAGAATTTCCTGAACTGACACATTAAGCAGATAAACTAGGTGGATTGTAGATTGTCACAACAGAAGCAATTTTTTCAAACAGGCTTTTTAACAGAATATTGAAGGATTCAAATTTAAACAAGGACGATTTTACTCATTTAAAAGCTCACAGTCTTCAATGGAACTCGAAATCCCACAATCGGCTTCTGTTGTGACACAATAGAGGTTTTAACTGATCAAGAAGTGCTGTCTTCTCCACGAGGAGAAAACTTGGACACGGAGTCGCGTTTCACAAAATCTTAACTTTGGAAGATCAAAACATTGCAAAGAAGCGCAGTCTATCAAAAGAAAAACAACCTTGTTGCATTTCCACCTTTCCTCAAGTTCTCTGTTACGTTTCAACGGAATCGGCTTCCAAACGTTCAAGATATGATGCTTTTTAACGTAAGACCTCCACCAAAATTTTGCCTTATAAACTTATTCATGAGCAACTTGTCACCTGCGGCCTTAACTACAGTTGACATCAGGTTCTACAAAATATTGTAGTATACTTGTCTTTGCACCTATTAATTTTCCAAAATGATAAAATACAAATTTGACATTTTCAACTTTCTATTACAAGTGTATCACTCAAACAATAATAATCTCTTTTGGGACTTATACCCTTTAAGCCCTAACAGTGATGAAAGTGAAATTTCTCTTTACATCATCCCTACTTGTTCAAACAATCATGTGATAAGAATAATGAAAGTGATCGCCAAGGAAAAATGAACAGATGAAAGATTATTTAGACAAATTCTCCTTACTAGTTTCCTGACAATTGTATGGAGAAGAGTAAGGAGAATATACATTTTCATAACAGGACTTCAAGGGTTAACCATGCCAGAAAGTTAGAACCGCCTTGCAGCATGCTGTTCTTTCAACAAAATATTTATTTAATTAAATGTTTAAATGGTCAAAACAAGAAAATTATCAAAAATATAAAAAAAGCGTTCTCTGGTTTAAAAAGTTTAAGGGAAATATAAGCTTTCGGCTATTATACTATAGCCTTTAACGAATGTAAAAAGAAATGAAAGCGCATGATTGGAAATATATGCAAGGGAGGGTGTGAAAAGATTAAACAAGAATACAATAGAAGTGTTAAAAAGCTAAAAATGGACAAAAACGGACAAAATAAGAATTACAATAAGATAGAGTATTGTCTTGGTAGCAGTTTGGAATTATTGTCTGCGCCGACAGTTTTGGCAGTATGCCAGGATTCTAGTGTTCTTCGAATACGGTAATTGCCTTTGTCTATCACGGTAGCGCCATCAAAATCAATTGAATGATTGTTTTGCCAAGCATGGTTGGCAATGTTCGAGCCTCTAGTATAATTTTTAAGATTTCGTTGATGTTCCTTTCTTCGGGTTTTAAAACATCTGCCAGTTTCTCCTACGTAACTCCAACAGCAATCAGCACATGGGATTTTGTAAACAACATTGCATTGTAGATCCAGGGGCTGCCTAAACTTAGGAGAAGGGAATTCTTGTTGCAGGGTTTTAGCTGGTTTGCTTACTACACGGATGTAATTTTTACGAAGTAATCTGGTGAGAGGTTCAGTCAATCCGCGGATATAGGGAAGACATGCGAAACCCAGGGATGTGTCAGATGGATCGGCCCATTTGAAGAACATGGACACTAATTCTTCCGGAGGAGGAGTTGTCGGGGCTGACTTCTTTTTTAAAATGTTGGAAATAACCGTTGGTGGGTAGCCATTGGCTTTCAATGCTTCCGTAACGTAACTAGTCTCGCGTGCTTTACCTTCACAAGTGCTAGGTAGGTTGGCTGCACGGAATAGGAGGGTTGAGGCCGCGCTGACTTTATGTTTATTTTCATGATGAGAAGAATAATCCAGATATCTATCAGTATGTGTCGGTTTCCGGTAAACATCGATGACAGTAACACCATTTTTCCTGGAAACGAGGGTGTCCAAGAAAGAGATTTGGCCATTGTTTTCTTCTTCGATAGTAAAAGCGATTTTTGGGTCAATGGAATTTAAAGTGTCATGAAAGGAGGAGACAGCGTCTTTCTTAATGATGACGAAGCTATCGTCAACATATCTTTTCCAAATCCTTGGTGTAACTGTAGAAGTATTGATGGCTAATTCTTCAACCACCTCCATGCAAAGATTAGCAACAATAGGGCTAACAGGGCTGCCCATAGCACAACCGTGAACCTGCTTATATATACAGTTATTGTAGACAAAATAGTTATTGGAGAGAGTGAAGTCCAATAAAGAAATGATGTCATCGGTAGTTAGGCTTGTTCTAGATTGTAAAGTACTGTCATTGTTCAGCTTGTCGCGAATGTAATCACACGCTTTGTGGACAGGGATAGCTGTGAATAGCGACACCACGTCGAATGACACCATAACTTCGTCATCGGAAATTTCCATATTGGCTATTTCTTTGGCAAATTGTGAAGAGTTGAGGACAGAATAGCCATTGAGGTTCTGAATAGGCGATAGGATATCAGAAAGAAACTTAGATGTGTTGTAAAGAGCAGACCCGATGCTCGATACAATCAGTCGAAGAGGGAATCCTGGTTTATGATGTTTAATAGAGCCCCGGATGGCAGGCGGAGAACCGTCTGTAGAACGAAGTTTTTGATAGACTGTTTCATCGATCTTGTTTTGTCGTTTGAGATCGACCTACCTAGCAGCCAACCTACCTAGCACTTGTGAAGGTAAAGCACGCGAGACTAGTTACGTTACGGAAGCATTGAAAGCCAATGGCTACCCACCAACGGTTATTTCCAACATTTTAAAAAAGAAGTCAGCCCCGACAACTCCTCCTCCGGAAGAATTAGTGTCCATGTTCTTCAAATGGGCCGATCCATCTGACACATCCCTGGGTTTCGCATGTCTTCCCTATATCCGCGGATTGACTGAACCTCTCACCAGATTACTTCGTAAAAATTACATCCGTGTAGTAAGCAAACCAGCTAAAACCCTGCAACAAGAATTCCCTTCTCCTAAGTTTAGGCAGCCCCTGGATCTACAATGCAATGTTGTTTACAAAATCCCATGTGCTGATTGCTGTTGGAGTTACGTAGGAGAAACTGGCAGATGTTTTAAAACCCGAAGAAAGGAACATCAACGAAATCTTAAAAATTATACTAGAGGCTCGAACATTGCCAACCATGCTTGGCAAAACAATCATTCAATTGATTTTGATGGCGCTACCGTGATAGACAAAGGCAATTACCGTATTCGAAGAACACTAGAATCCTGGCATACTGCCAAAACTGTCGGCGCAGACAATAATTCCAAACCGCTACCAAGACAATACTCTATCTTATTGTAATTCTTATTTTGTCCGTTTTTGTCCATTTTTAGCTTTTTTACACTTCTATTGTATTCTTGTTTAATCTTTTCACACCCTCCCTTGCATATATTTCCAATCATGCGCTTTCATTTCTTTTTACATTCGTTAAAGGCTATAGTATAATAGCCAAAAGCTTATATTTCCCTTAAACTTTTTAAACCAGAGAACGCTTTTTTTATATTTTTAATATGTCTTATCCTGGTTAAAGTTCAATTTTTAAGAAAATTATCATCTACACATTCAGATGTTAAACCACATTGCATAGAACAATGAACAGAAAGGAATCAAGGTTTATCAATACTCAGCAGCAGGGAAAATATGACTTAAGCCTACACACATATTAATTTTAGTGACAGTGTCAAAAGTTTGGGAGGCCAGTGGGTAGCAGAGACGGCTACCCACTGGCCTTCCCAGACTTGGCTAGGTATTGATTCAAAAAGACACATGTCAGTTTACAACCAAATACTCTTGAAATTGAATTGGGGTCTTTGGAAATATTAATCCTCAATAATCTTGCTCTGGTGAAATGCAAATTTAGTGAAAAAGAGGAATTGAGGCATAAACCCAAATATAAACTATATGGCAGAATAAACAGAGGATTTGATTTGAAATGAAGCATCTTAGAAAATATAAATACATGTATGTATCTGATCTGTTGATAACATTTGAGAAAAGATATTGTTACTAAATATCTTCTTACTTTGAAAAGAAAGACTGCAGAGTCATTAAACCAATGTTTTAAATTTAGAATTAGCATAAAATTAGTGAACAAAAGAAAATTCTCAGTTTAAATAACAAAGTCTTCAAAATTCTCTTGAAATTGTGAGAAAATTTCCTTAAGATAAGCATAAACTTAAATTCAGAATCAGTAAAGATAAAATTTCACAATGAAAACTTGCTTTTGAGGAGAAATTTCAAAGAGGAATTACCAAAAGGTATACAACCGGGATCAGGAAGTAAGATGTTTTGGTCAAACAAAATGATTGAGAAAAGGTTGACAACATTTCCTATAAACTGAAATTAGAAGACATAGGATTACAGAAAATACTTTTCCCAAAACAACCAAATCAAATTCATTACATTATATATCAAAAATTGTACTCACATAAATTCATATTAGAAGTGTAAGATTTCATCTGCTATGGGCAGAAGGTTCACTCAATGAAAATCTTTCTTATAATGCATAATTAACCATTTTCAAAGATGAAAGGCTTCTGCTGAATTTATAATTAATTCATGTGGATTATGACATCACTTGCACATTAAATAACCTGCTTCCATATAAGGTCAATGCAGATGAAACACTTCAAAATAACGAATTAAAGTTTTTCAAAGCAGAAACTTAAAGTTTAGCAAAGAAGCAGAAAATCTGAAACTAGTTCAATACAACCCTCTCAAAGTTGGTGCAAAAAATGGTGAAAACAATCAAGCTGTAATGTATTTTAATTCATGACACTTTAGCGAAGACGTTCATAAAAAGAAAGGCCATTAGGCATCACAACCAGGCTGTTGCAAACATGTTGGTTTTTAGACTTCAACCAAGATCCCACAAGTGAAGTAGCATTTCTTTCAAAAAGTTAATGTGAGTGCTAAAAAGGATGCTACAGTAGGTGCTCTGCTGCCTGAATAGGAAACCGGATAAGTTACTAGGCAAGTTGCCTTTGTCAAAAAAAAACAACAACAACAACAAGAAAGAGAAAAGAGACGACCAAGCTATGTTCTTTCATTTCTGTAAGTAGCGGAGGAGGGTCAAGGGTGTGGTTCCTTTTCTCCTGTTTCTCAGCTTCTTTTCCTCCCTTTTGCACTGGGCTATTGAAAAACATTATGCTACGCTACAAAAAAATTTTAATTCCCTTGCTTCTCATCATCTCAGAAATAGCATTTTCTCTTGCCTCAGACCAATAATTATTGCTGCTACATGTAGTTCTTGTCCCTTTTTTCCCAGGGTCTCAGTTCACCCAGCCCAGTGGACAGTTAATAATTGTTGTCCAAACAAGAAGCTCAGGTTTTGTGGAATATTTTTGGCTGGTTTTCCAGTAACAAGTAGATCAATCAGCAGTCATGCTGGAGGACATGGGCGCACACTTAATTTTGTTTAGCATAACACTTTGAAGATATTGAGGGAGGACTCTCTTTTCTATTTGTTATGTTACTTACCGGAGTGCCTTCGTAATCAGCTGACTTGATCTCCAGACCACTGTTTCGTGCCACATCACTTTTCACACTCGGCTCTGAAAGGACATTTGCTCAAACTATCAATGCTGCCATGCTCAAATTAAAATCAATAGTGTAACCGAAAAAGTCAAAAAAGCCAATAAAACCATCCGGGACTCGAATACTTCATGTACTTAGGATTCAGAAAAGAATCAGTGATCTACAGTACTTTCCGGTGTACTAGTCAAACTAGTGAAGAGTTTCCCTGCTTTTTGGCCCTTAAAGTCAGGATTTTTTTCTATTTCTGGTATATAAATGGGTACCAAATAACTTGAAATTCTGTGGAAAGTCTTATTTCACTTACAACACTCTTTTGAGGTCACAGAACAAATAACAAATTCCATCATCAATAGCAAAACAAATTCACACAGGCATTCACTGGCATTCTTAAAATACTACTTTTGGAGGCTGTTTGTAAAGCAGTTTGAAATACAGGAACAGAAGAAAAATCACAATAGAATCCAATGTGATTAATAGAATGAGTTTAAAACCAGCTGCCAGTGACAAAATATTAAAAAAAAAATCAAAGCTCTGTAATCTTTATGCAAAGAACAGCAGACTGTGCAATCAATACCTCTTTCAATCCTTTCAGCTACATCCTTTGGTTCCTCAAGGGTGTATTCTGTTTGTGCCATTTTTAGCTTGACTTTAGAGTCCTCAACTCTGTTGAATGAAAACAGTAAGTGAATGTTTCACACAAGGATCCAACCAAGGAGACCAACCCTATATTCATTAGTTTAGACTATCAGTTTAAAGATGCTTCAACTCATTAAAGTTCAAACCATTTAAGTAGCTTTAAGAGTACTTAGTGTTTTAATATTTAAACAATTTCTTGCTTAAAAATTCAGTTAATTTTTTAAATTTTAGAACAGATCAGTTATTCTTTTTTATTTAAGAACAGAAGTGATCATTTAAAATAATTACTGTTTAAAAGAGTAATTATTCAAAACGTTCTATTTGCTTTCCATTTAAAGACTTTGATTTCTTACCATCAGTTTTCACACAATTACAATTCACACTGACAGTCTGCAGTAAGAAAACACCTAAACAGGGTTTCCAAAAGCAATCAACTGGGTTGTTTTCTAGAAAGGTTAAGAAACTATTGAAGTACCATGGGAGTAGAATCCAGCAGTGAAAGAGTTCATCTATATTACCTGTTACACATACTGTACTTGAATTTGTTACAGGATAGTAAACAGAAGTTACAGGAATTATTAGCATGCATGATGGGATTAAAGGATTACTCATAATTAGCTTACTTTGTCACAGTAAACATGGGGGTTGGTGCGTTGTTCCAAAGCGCATTCTGAAGTGCAGCTGCCACTATTTTGGCTTGAGTTGCAGTTACACTGTGTAAATTTAGAGTGCACCAATAAGCATGCATTTTTGCGGTTAAATAAACTATCAATTTATAGTATTCGTTATTTGCTGTCCTTGATTTTTGTGTGATTCATGATTGATCTATTTTAAGTTGATCTATTTTACCTTAAGTTATTTTCCTCTTTAGCTGTGTAACTCCTTCAGGGATTTTAATTTACACGTCTATCTTGCCATAGTTGTGATGAAGGTTTAAGTCACAAGTTGCATTTATCTATGCACCTGTGAAAAACTCGTTGTGTTTGCGAATAAACTGAAATGACAGTTCCCAATAAGCCCATTCAGGTGTAACAGGTGTTATGGGGTCATAGCCCTAACTGACAGCTGTGCTTGTGAAAGGACTCCGTATAATAATTTCTGATTTACTTCAACCTTTCTTTTCATTTTTCCCCTCACTACATAAAAGAATTAATTAAAAATTTTGTCTGTACTGTTTTCTCCAGCAATGCAAAGAATTACAAGGTTCTCAATCCAGGGAAACATTATGTCCCAGGCTTTTAGTGACAAAATTACTCCCACATAATTGTGAAAGTTCAGGTGCCCTTTTACTTATTTCCTTTTAAAAGTGGGCAAACATAACAAACATGTCCTTCAGGCTAAAAGCTTGACATGTGCAAATCATTTCTCGCTCAACAGCTTTTACAAATAATCTCAATCTGTTTTTGAATCTTACAATATCCAAAGTAAGTAGGTAAACATCCAAGCAAGTGACAAACCTACTTTTTGTTTAAAGACAGCTTGATGTTGCCTTTCTTGAGAGGATCAGAGTCAGCTGAAAAGTGGAAAAAGGTGTTTGTGACAACAACAAAAGCTACAATAACTTTATTATCAAAAATAATAAATGATTAGATGACATACAGCTGACACTCAAATCTGGATCTATTAGTACAATGCAAAGGTACATCATGTGGGGGCGCAGTGGTGTAGTGGTTAGTGGACTTTAGACCTGAAGGTCAGTGGTTTGACGCCTAGTCCCTGCCTTGGACAAGAAACTTTACCCTATACTGCCTCTATCCATCCAAGTGTTTAAATGGGTATTGGCAACATTCTGCTGGGGGTGATCCTGCAATGGACTAGCATCCCATCCAGGGGGCAGTAGCAATACTCTCAGCCACTTCATGTGACAGAAACTGGCTTACTCCCCAGATTGTGTGCACCACCTTGGCTCATGAGCGACTTTACCTTTAACAGGAGCATCATGGCCCCATCGCATTATGACCACTGCACACACATTTATAGTTTAGAGAGGGATACATGGAAGATTTGGTGTGTGCTGAAACCAGTTCTAAACACCAGAACACCTCAGAACAGCACTGAACACCATAGAAGACATGAACAATATCTAACTATGGTCCAAAAAGGTGTTCTGGGTTGTTACAGTATTTCCTAGTTTTTGTGTATTCTGGAGAATTCTACAGTTAAGTCTTGCTTTCTCTAACCTGGGTGTACAGAAACTCTCACTGACTGAACCCAAAACTCAGTTCCTATTACCTGACAGCTTGACACTCCACTAGTATTAAAAAGAGAAACTTCATATTGATCACTCTTAGAATTCTCACCTTGCTCCTTGTCAACTTCATCACTGGCATCTTTCACTGGGATGAAGTTGTCTTTGTACAACTTTGAAGCTTCCTCTTTCTTCACAGCATTGGGTACTTCCACGATAGAGCTCTCTCGCTGGCTTTGGAAAAAGTCCTCAACGCGTTGGTACGTATTCTCTGGGTTAGGACCCTGATCTATGTCGGCCTTCACTTGCTTGACCTTTCCTTTCACCATGACCTTTCGTTCCCCAGCCTTAGCGTCAGCAGCCTCTTTTGTTGAAGCTTGCTTTTCTGTTTGCATATGGTTGTCTTGGAAACCAGAATTATCATTAGTGTCTGGTGCTATCTCTTGGGATAAAGGCACTGGAGGAATGCTCTTTTCACCATCGACAGACATTCCTCCATTGCTATCCTCTGCACTGAGTATATCACTTTTTTTGGAAGAAGAGTCTACATCATAATTCAAGGAGTCTCTTAGCTGATTTGATTTGTCATATTCACCGCTATCTACAGAATGATCAAAATGCTTTGAGGAATCTGTTCTATCACCATGCACGGCACTAGAACCGGAATCCTCTCCACGTCGTATATGTTTTATGGCTTTTAAATTTTCATATTCATTAAACAGAGCATTGTATCCATCTTGATGATGTCCTTGCTTATTCTGTCCTATTCGTGAACGTACATCCTCATTAATTCCATGCTTTGCATTGATTCTATTCCAATTTTCAGTCCCAACAGGTGGTAAAGGCCCTCCATCAAGGACGCTCCTATCACGACGTGCATCTTCAACTGGGTAAAATGGTCTTAAATCCTGATCTGTGTCCTTACTGCGTTCATAGTCATTCTCATCCGTAAACCATTCGGCATCATCAAGCCGGCCTGGTGGAAACCCCTGTTCATAGCCATCCTGATTAAGATAGTAATCGTTGGCGTCAATCCTTTCCTGTAACTCTCTTCTGGGATACAAGGGGTAATCTGCAATAAGTGGGGAAAAATAACTTAGCAAGCAGCGTGTGAAACTCTAAGTTAAATTCTAAAGGACAGTTTACATGCTACAATCAAAGGCCCCAATTGCTTATGAAAACAAATGCATACATGAGAATCAGCACAATTATTAAAATCTCTGCAACAGATTTATTGGGCCAATTTTCATTCTTATTATTGCCAAAGATTAAGAAATCTGGCTGACCAATCGCTGTGCATAAGCTGACACATGGTATGGAGTAAATCAGTTTTAACTAAAATAATACTTAGAGGATTACATCACACAGTTCAGACATTTTGCCACAGTCTGCTGTCGTTGCACTTGCTTTACTTTCCAAGAATACAAAAGTACAAACTTGGTTACAATTACCACAAGCAAAAGTTGGACAGTAACATTGGTAATGGCTGATCCATATTCTTCATTTCAGTAGCCACACATAAGGATTTCATTCACAGAATCACCAGCTAGAAGCACCTTGTAGGGCAAAATGAAGAGTTCCACAGGGAAATAGTTTTCATTCTATCAGTTATAATTTAGAATTGTATTTATTTTGTCCACAGTCTGCAATGTTAGAACCACCTTGTACAGGATAATGAATTACTGCTCAATAGCTTTCACTTAAATATTTTATCCAAAGAGATGAGAACCACCTTGTAGCTCACATGTATGAACAGTGCTACAGGAAAGTACCACTTAACCTCATCTGGGCACAGTTAAAAAAAAAAGTCTTACCTGATTGGACAGTTATGTCCCTCTTACAGAGCTGCGAATCTGAGTAATAAAATAAATAAAACTGATGTTAATAAAAATCTAAGTTACAGTCACCAGCCATGTCAATAAGAACAGACGACTGGCAAAATTCTCTGGTTACATTACGCTAATTCAACTGAATTTGCAGCCCACCATTGGCAAATGAATATCAACTCATGGTTGCTTATCATCGAACAAAAATTATGCAGCTATTTATAGTATGTGCCTAAATGTTAGCAAGACTTTAACCAGAGACAAATCCTCCATTTCAAATTGTTTTTCCAAGATATAGTGCTTGCTCAGATTTGCTTCATTTTTTTGGACAAGGACTACAATTTATTTGAGAAACAATGTCCCACATTTTTTCTGAGTTTAGCCATCAGTTTCATCATAAAAAAGGAAAAATGATCTGAAATTCAACAGAAGACAGATATGCTTCCAGCCCTTCTATTGATATAACAAATCAACTAACCCTTCAAGCCCCAATATTAACATCCACATTCTCCTCACTACTCTTCTCATATTTCTTATGTTACTAGTTGGGAGAATTTGATTAAGAATCAAGACATTTTATCATTTGTGATCACTTCCTTTATTCTCATGACTTGTATGTTTGATCAAGTAATGATACTGTAAGGAGAAATTAGATGCTTGTCACTATTGGGGCTTAAAGGGTTAAGGCCTGATTCAAACACCATACTTGTCATGGGCCTAAAAGATTTTTGCTTGAATGTCCTAAGCTTCCACGTAGCAAGTTCTGCTGTGCCTTGAGATTTTCTGTAGCTGAGTCAAATTTGATTCAGACAACACGTTGCCACTGAATGTTCTACTTGGTATGGCGCAATGAGAATGACATTTAAAATGGGCTTAAAATGCGTTCTAAACGGAGTCTTCTAAAATACTTTATTCACTTTGATTTAATTTCAAAAATAATCATTCTATAGTATTTTTTCCCGTAGAATCCGAATTTCAAGTCAAAATTACGAATTTCCTGTAAGAAAGGTGTGAAAATTAACCCCTAAAAATGTCACTCAAATTCATAAATATTTTCTTTTCTTTGTTTCTCTTTGTTTGAAAGCTTTCTTCTTTGCACTATCAAACACCTATGTAAAACGGATTCTTGTGTGACTTAACTGCAATCCAGGTGGAAATCCTACGGAAAAAAATCGAAGATCTCTAAACCAGGCACGTGACATGCCACAACATCGATCCGAAGCAACGGGAAATTGCGGCTAAGTCTGGCAAAATAGGCCCATTTGTGTTTGTTAACTCTGGCAACTTTCAGCAGAATTGATTAAAATGCGTGGAAAATATTCCTATTTTCACCTCACACGCTGATGATCCGTCGAATTTTGCATGTTTTTATGCTTTCGTTTGCTCAATTCGAGCCCGCCATGTTTGTTTTCTACGTTACAAGTTGCATTGCCTTCTGGGACACTCATTTCATGGAAGAAACGCGGAAAATAGCGTATTTTCGAGCGTTTAACGCGTCCTAGAATCAAACAATCACAGAGTCCCTAGCAACCACGATAAACAATGACAGCAGTGACAGCGGTATCAATGCGTACAAGCCACTAGGCATATAAGTCGTGCGTGTTTCTTTCGTTTATCGGGCGGATTTTTCTTGTTCAATGGACTGTGAAAGGGAAGCAAAATGTTCTGTGAAATCGTTGGCCTTCTCTCGCGTTTACAGCACTCAAGAAGTTTGATTTTTTGTATTTTTGTACGATCAAATACATAGACGTGATAATATTTTGGCTGGCTCGTAAACATGCAAGAAGTAGGCAGCTTACAGTCGTCTGAAAGAGATTCTAAAACTTTCAAAGATGCGGTAGATTTATTTGTTTCTGATATAAAATCTGTTCACAGGGTAGTTTTATGTTGATGTTAGGTAAATATCAAAAGATTATTGCGGAAACATCCAGCTGTGGACCGCGTGAGGATGCATATTAAATTTTGAACCAAAGATTGAAGATCTTACCGGTTTTAATAATTAGGGGGACACTTTGATGAAAGAGGAGTTTGTGTGCCTGGGTAATACTTCTAGTATGAGGTTGTTGTAGCCGGCAATTGTAATATTGCTCTTTTGATTTGTCAACTTTACCTTACTGCATGAATGCACGGTACCCTTTTCGTCTTGCTGTGTATAAATAGGCCTGGGTATTTATGAAAACCTGAGCTTGCTTTTTTCTGATGCGTGGAATATCAATTGAATATCACCAAAAAGTCTTTTAGTATTCAGGTTGATATAGCTCTTCATTATGTTTTCATTTACTCTCAACACCTTTAGCTTTGCCGCTGTAGATTCAAAGACATCCAGCCGTGCGCGAGACCGGAAGACAGTCTACATGCAAAATTCCAAGATGACGGCTCAAAATGGCCACATGACAACGAATTTCAAACCTCTCTTTCTCAGAAACTAGCGATCATTGAGCCGCTCTTTCGTAAATAACAACATAACAATGCATGAACTACACAATAAGCGAAATAACAAGAAAAAAATTTTTTGGACCTTTAGTTACCCTAATGGTGCTCACACATTTTCTTTTTGCACCCTCACAACCTCTGAGAGTGTCAACTGACTTTTAGATTTCTCTTTTAATATGTAGATCTTAATGAACAAACAAAGACGAATTCTAAAGGCATACATGTGGTAACTAGGGAACAAAGGGCCAGTGAAAAGTTGGGAGTTTATTGACGTAAATATGAAATATGATACGAATATTTCATTTAATCGAGACTATAAAACAAGGAAGAAGGCAGATTTTTAGTTTTATCAAGATAATATAATGTTCACACACGCATCATGAATAAAATTTACATCAAGACAAAGACAGTTATAAGATTTTGTTATCCATTTTACCCGAACTCTTTGGCCCGACAAAGGAATTAAAATAAGAAATCTTGTACAATTTGCTGTTTTTGTACACGAAGAAAATGCTCTATAAAGAAAGCACCAGCAAAAATATATTTGACATGACCAAAGCTGGATTTATATAAAGTTATTTAAAGAAGTTCTGTACAAAAAATTTGCGGTTACAAACAATATGCAAATTTATTTCTTCGTGATCGTTCCTCTGCGGGTTTTCGCTGAAAATATTCATTCGGTATTCAATTTATAATATTTTGAGATTAAAAAGAAAATCCAAGAAAGTTAAATCATCAGACAAAATATGTATACGTTGTTTTATTGGCAAAGAAAAACAGAAACAGTATTCAGAATTTCAGTAGGCGGGAAGCACATTTAAGTCATCCAGAACGAATTTAATCAAAATCAAACAACGCTAGCTCCGACGCTCAAGTTGAATAAAACGACTTGTACATAGCTGTCCCAGCCTGCTGTCACCACTAAGGAATATTTATACGATTTAAAGGCAAAAAGTATAGGCATTAATGTGGTATAAATGTATTAAAATTCAACCCGTAAACCGTAGCCAAACTGATTGACTCATGAGAACGCGATCAACGATCAAACACCAGAAATGAAACTAGGGCGCCATGAAAACGCCTCTACAATTTAACCGTTCACGACGTTTTTACTTACATCCATCGCAGTATTCGCCAACGCCACAATCCCTTGAATAGCGACAACCTAAAGGTTTAAAGAAGAAAAATAAACAAGTCGATCTTTCATGGTTGAAGATCAAGCGTTCTCGAATCAATTGCTAGAAGGGTGCACCATAAACAGAAACATGGGAACTTACCGACCGCTGACGAATCCCTAAGATGTCCATAGTCCAGAATTAGAACCAGTAAGAGAAGGATGTATTTTAGGTTTTTCGAATCCATGGGATTCCATGAGATTTTCTTGAGAGGGAAAAGTTTCTGTGGTCAAAATGTAGAAGGCATCACCGTCACAAAATTAACCATGGCCATCTTGTATCCGCCGTCAACAACAGAACCAAGTCGGGTCAAATCCCCGGATGTTTATCTGTTGTCGGAAGTTGTCGATCATCGATTGTTATACGGACCAATCAGAACACAGCAAATCTCGTTTGCTCGCGACCATCTTTACATTTCTGATTGATTTTGACAAATTGACGCAAATAAACTATTTTCCTCAACGCCTACTCAAGATTTCCAAGGCCGTCAATTTATTTTTTCTTGTTCTTCAAAAGGCAATTTCACTCAGGACGAAGCTTGATAATTTCTTGTCCGGTTGACCCTTGCCGAATTTCAGAAAGTGTACAACTTCTTCCCGCGCTAAAAAAAAACCTCCCCTTTTTAAAAAATCAAGAATGAGTATTTAGAATGAACTGCGTTCTTTTTATTTTCTCCGGCAGATGTTGAAGTATTTGTATTTTTCTGTTTTCTACGCTTCTGTTTTCTATTTTTCTGTTTTTTGTTCGATTTACATATTTCGCGATTTTTTGAGCGGCTTTTGAGGCAAAAATCGTTTCGACCCTCCCACGCCTTGGTACAGAAATTCAAATGACATTTAAACTATTCGACAGCTACGCCGGGAAAACAATATTACCCCGTGCAAAACACCGACATTTTAATTTTTTATCGCAATACAGTAAAACTGATCTGTAAATCGTAACTTCAGCCAATATCGTTATAAATCGAAGCATCTGGGACATCTGGTTTTAGCTCGTGTCCACCCACGCAAAAGGCGCGTGCACGCAACAAGCGTGCCGTGAGAGCGGAACACCCGCACTATAGCGGGCGGGAAAATTCTTTACGCGCTGGGAAGTGAAAAGCACTCAGGAGGACTTCATATAAATTCGTTACCAAATCGCGTAGATACTAATCTCTGTGATAGGAAAGCTCGTGAAAGTCGGAAACAAGGTGAAAGAAATTCATCTTTGCTCTATTTAGCCCAAAAGCCCCTTTGAAAGGCGTCTGAAAAATGAATAAGTCTCTTTCCTCTACTACTAATTAAGTTTCCCGACACCCCCAACTCTTACATTTGTCTATCATTTTAAGAGATTACGAGTCAGAGAAAGTGGTGTAATTCTGAGCTATATCGCGATTCTCAGTAACATAAATATTGAACCTTTCGTCTTCTTTTGTGTATCCCATTGCCATTTTATATTGTTGTATTTTATGAAACATCAAACTTGGACTTTGAAAAATGTAAAAAGCCCCCTCCCTCTATTAAGCTCAGAAAGCCCCCTTCTTGGGTTTCCAGAAAGTCTAGCAAGCCCTTCCGGGGCAATACGTATCCGCTCACTTGAGCAAAACAGAACCATAAACGTGGGCACGGAAAACTCAAGGTTAACTAAGTAATTAGTCATGTCTTTAAAATTCAGTTAGCAATATCTTCAACTGTTCTAGTCTTCTTACACAGATGAAGCTTCGAATATACATAGATATGCGACAACAGGATCGACAGGTCACGAGTTAAGTAACGAGAGTGTTTTGCAAACATACGTTGGGCTCATCGCTAAGCTGTCGGCAAGTTAGGTCTCTCAGATGTAAGTAAACTTTCTGGAAATTATTTATAACAGATCTTGGACCCGTTTCTGTTCAAGAAGTATGGTCTGTTCGTGGCTTAATACCAACTCTCAGTTTTCATTTTAGTATTCTGCATAATGCTAAAAATATCACATGACATTAAGCACTGAGTGAACTTCGTCGAAAAACTTTTCTTTGATTGAACAATGAGATTCATGCCTGGATAACTTTTTTCTTTCGATTTTCAGTCAAGTGGATGGATGGCCTGTTCAATGGAAAAAAATTATGCACCGATCAATTCGAAACTTCAACATCCCACCCCCCGGGCATACCCCGGGCATTTGACTGTACATCGTGCCCTTTGAACGTTGCATTGAAAGGGTGGTGAATTTGAACCGGATTTATCTCTTGTTCTGACGTAATACGCCCGTGAGTTTTGCGGTCTTTACAGGGTTTGACGGATTCACAAGATAGAATTTCGCTTTGGTTAGTGAATAACTCTTTCAAATGCGTCTTTAAAAGAAGTTTGAAGGTATCATTACGGCAAATCTCTCTCTGAAAAGCGTGTAAAGTGTTTGATTGAAGACGAAATTGGCTTGGTGGAGAGGTATTTCAGTACTAATTGGTGGGGCATTTGAACGGCCTTTTTGCCCCGAGGGGAGGGAATTTGAACAAGCCAATCTTCAAAAGTTCAAATGCCTGGGGGGTTGCCCGGGGGGGGGGGGATGTTGAACTTTCGAATTGATCGGCGCATTATGTTTTCTATACAACGTATACTTCGGGAAATATACGATTGTTAACCAATACTTTTTTTCTGGATCATTCACTCTCAACACTTTCTCTGTATTTTCAAACTTATTGGACATTTTTCATTGTCATTTTTTGCGTTTTAAATGCTTTTTGGCTTCATGCATTCTGATGTTGTCCTTTACGGCTCTCGTTGCAATTGGGACCCTCTCCCCTCCCCACCCAGGAACATAATGAGAAATAACTGCTGCTTGGGGTTGAGAGGGTAAAGGTGTAATGTTGATTGAAGAAATGCAACCACGTCTGTTATATACTAGTAGCGCTGGCTGTCTGAATGTATTTTCTTCAAAGAATGATAAGTTGTTGGTATTATGGTTGACTCTTTTTTGCCTTCAATCTTGGTTCTCCACTTAAAAAAATACCTTTCAAGAACAGAAAAGAAATTCAAATTTGACTGTATTAAGTTACAAATTGAGAGCCTCTATTTGTAAAATTAAAAGCTCATTGTGTTTGGCAGCCTATACTGAACAATCCTGAAAAAAAAAGCACAATATAAACAGGAAGGTTCATGACCTGCATGGCACTTCTGAGAATTTAAAATGATAAATTTACTAAATGTAAGAGTCAAAATAGGGTCAACTGAGTGCAGACGTTTTGGGTTTGCCCTAAATCAGCGAATGGTGGATGTTTTAGACACAATGTTGGCAACAACAACTATAACAACAACAAAAATACACAAAATGTTAATAAACACTCTGGCTTAAAATGTCAGAATCATTTTTCCAGTGGACTTAACTTACTTTTGTTCATCAGCCCTTTCAGCCCTGATATAAAAATGCACATTCTCCTTACTGTTCTCAATACATTTCATATAGAACTAGTAAGGAGAATGTCTAAATATCGAGACATCATTTCCTTGGTGATCACTTTCTATATTCTTGTCACTTAATTGTTTGAAAAAGTAGTGATAATGTGTAGAGAAATTTTTGTCACCGTTAGGGCTTTATTAAAGGGTTAAACTAGACTATATTTCAAGCCAAGAGAAAAGACAAATATATATAGCAAATATCTAGTTAACTGTGGGCCAGAGGTCAAACTAACATAGAAATAAAACCGCAACATTGATAACAGTATTTGGGATTAAGTATCATGAACTTTACACAAAAATATGGCTATCTAGGTCTTCCATCCCTTGCAAATACCTGTACTTAATATGATTAAGAGAAAAGACTAATATAAATAGCAAATATTTAGTAAACTGTGGGTCAGAGGTCATATTAACATAGAAATAAAACCAAAACATTGATAACAGTATTTGGGATTAAGTGTCCTGAACATTTCACAAAAATATGGCTATCTAGGTCTTCCATCCCTTGCAAATACCTGTACTTCGGCATAGTATGATAAAAAATTAACCTGTAGAGAAAATCTTTAGTGTGACTAATCAAAGCTACTGAGCAGTACTTTCACTTACTGCTGTTTGTACTTCAATGCCTTACAGAATAAAATCTGGTATGTTTTCGTTTCCGTCCTGCCTGCTTTTTTGGAGTGAAAAGTTTAATTGAATAATCCAAGAAGTTTGTTGACAGGAGAGTTTAATTTGCAGTGATAAGTATATAATCCATGCACACAATCCTCCTTCAGTTTCAAGAAACACTTGTGGTTAAACCTTCACAAGTTACATTACTGTATTGACAGATTTTTTTTTAACAAACTGGTCATTTCCACATGTCTGATAGTATACTCTACTTGCTCAAATAAAATGATATATTCACATTAGGTCTGCAAAGGAAGATTTAAAAAATAGGACCGAAACAAGTACATCAGACCCTAAAAGATATGACAGTGGACAAGCATACCCATTTTTTTACGAGTAATATTAACTTACAAGATGGCCTTTCTATTCAGTGTAGATATTGAGGGCTAAGAGGGCTACAATGTATGCAATTTCTAAAATGTACTTCCACATCCATTCCAGAAATTAGAGTTGGACACTCTTTAATCATAATTATTTGGTGCAATGTTGCACTAGCTTTGTCCATACCTAGGCATCGCTTAACAGACAAAGGAACCAGTTGTACCACAAGAATGACGCATCATATACCAGAATGAATCAGAATGACAAAAGTTCACTCCAGTAAACTTCTGTTCATTTCAGTGTCACTCTGAATCATTCTGCCATCATTCTGGAATAATGCTGGATAACACGTTCATACCAATTCTGGCAGGGAATGAGAGTAACTGCTACCATTAATAGTTTAATGTCTACCTAAGCAACGAAACCAGTGCTTAAGGCTTGTTAGCAGTCAACTACAGGACACTGTGTTTTTTTTTTCATTAAAACTGCACAAAATGTGCTATAACATTTCTTCCTATTTCCCTTTGTACCCTTTCATTTGTTATAAATATTCTACAACTGCTTTCTTTAAGTGGTCAAGGTTTTGTTAAGTTGTTCAAGGTTGCTGTTCCATACATCAACACCAGAATCAACACAACTTCTCACCCTTAACAAGTCAATGGTAATCAAAATTTTCCTTGTTCTAATAACATTGCTAGATTTTGAAGACACTTGAGGAAAACATAAAAATCACAAACTAGGGATGTTCTTTGGATGTTTGTTCTGTGGGTCCTGAAATGAAACTTCAAAAGAACCAGATGTTCTTTTGAACTTTTATTTCAGTGCCCATAAAACAAAGTTTCAAGCTATATCCTAAACATATGCGCTACACAGTTTCTTCCATTTTAGACTATGTTCTTTTAAGGTACAGTCAATTTCTTAGAAACTAACAATAACACTTTAAACACAGGAATAATAGGAATATAAGTTACAAAAAAACAACAACAAAAAAAACAAAACAAAAACAGAGCATCTCAATTTTCATACTGCAACTTTAGAAAGATACCAAAAAGAGGTGAAACAAAAACTTTTAATGAATATAAGAGAGATTGTTGCACAGACAGTACTTAGATGACAAATGTAACACAATAGATAACATTTCGGAAGATTGCTCAAAGACAACAGACACGAAAAAGAAATGAACTGACCCAAACTGCAAAATAAAACAGTCCATGATGTGTTTTAGCGTTGTAACAAGTATAGTGGTTTGAAGTGAGAAGAACTATTAAATGAACGTTTCAAATGTAGCTTTTTACACAATATATGCATTTATTTAGGCTTATTGGAAAAAATCACCCTTTCTTTATCTTCACGATGAAGAAAGAACCAACCAGCTTTGATAAAAAAGAAATAGAGCGAATTACTGAAGTGATTTTACTGATTAAAACAAACTGCCCGTCACAAAAATTATCATTTACGAGAATGATCACGAAATATTCATCCAAGCTTGTGAACTGAACTGACCAAAACGATCTCCAAAGAGAAATTTTCGCAATGTTTTACTGATTCGTATTGTTAGGAAATGTATTAAATACAACTGTTCATTTGCTTTGCTCTTTATTGAGTCAGTGTAAAATGAAAGCAGAAAACTAAATACGACCTGAAATGGAAAAAATATATATTAATTTACAATTTGAAATGTCGCTTGTAATTTTAGTTTGGTTGATCTAAAGAGTGAATTCATGGGAGAGACGGATTCAGATGGATTTCATGTCACGGCCTTAGCATACTGTTTACACTTTCAAGATATTTCTTAGTGAACTAACTCACTGTAATTTCAGCTGGTGAAGAAACAATGTTAGTTACTTCATCGCAGGCAGGCGGTGTAAACTCAGTGAGAGCACCAGAAGCGTTCTGGTTTGCTTTCGAATCGAGGATAGTTGCATTATTTGAAAGACAAGTGAGTGGTTTCTTGCTCGTTGACAACTTCTTTCGCCGTCGTCTTTTCAGTTTTCGCACCTTGGTAGCAACCAACTTACTTGTAGAATCAGACTGCTTTTCCTTTGGCGTCGAAACTGGTTTGGGTTTTACGAATTTCTGATCCGAGTTTCGAACAACCGGGCCTCCAAGACTCCACTTCCAAAGAGGATGCGACGTGGAAGGTTCGACGCTTTTCGGGCATGACATGGTGAAAACAGGAGACAAACTACCGCATTGAAGACTTAACTGTGATGTTAATGGAAACCAATTTAAGAGCTTAAAACTGCTGTTCGTCTTTAAAACGGGTTTTGTAACTGTAGCGATTTTTCGTTTCTTGGGCTTTGGCTTAGTTGGTGTGATGTTTTCTAAGGAAGGTGTCAAGGTAGTTTCGTTGCTTGAGTTTCGGCCAAAGAATTTATCTAACGCGTCTCCGACAAGCCGGTCAAGAACTGAATTTTTCTTCAACAGTTCTTCTTTGGTTTGCTCTGTGTTGAACTGAGTTTCCGAGTTTGGCTTTTCTTGTGGAAGAACCTCTGGTTTCTTTTCTTTTGCTGTCGAAAAGTCGCGACTTTTTTGAGGGCCGACAAATTGCTTGTTAGACAAAGTTCCTCGAACGAGTTTGCCCTTTTGCTTTCTTTTCGCTCTCTTCTTTTTAATTCCTGCGCCGTCTGGTTTTTCTCCAATTATTAACTCTTTGTTGATCAGTGTTTCCTCTTTAAAATTTAGCGGTTTCCTCCGTTTTCTCCTTTTCTTCACTTGTTTATTCTCAATATGGGCTTGAGCGTTACCGCACGTTTCCTGGAACAGAGTAGTAAGACCGTCAGGGCGCGCTTTCTTCTTCAATTTCACTTTGCTTTTGAGCAAACAGCTCGTCGCCTCTTTGTCCTCTTTGACGGGGCTTTTTTGTTCGATCTTCCATGAATCTTCGTAGCGCTTCAGCACTAGGGCTGGAGGTGATAACGTCAAGCTATTACCTTCGTCTTCGCTGATTTTGTTTTTTGTTGGTGTTTTCAGCTTCGGTGGTCTTCGCGGTGAAGAATGTTCATGTTCTTTGATGACTTCTTCGTCCTTCCTTAACAGCCCATTTAGCTCGCCAGCTGAAAATTCAGTCTTTGTTGGTGTGCTTGCATTCGATAATACCGTCGACGCGAAGCCACTGTCAATAGACAAAGAATCAGAAATGAGAGAATCAAAATCTTGCTTTTGAGAAGAGTGCAAAGAACGACCGATGGGAAATTGTCTCGTTTCACTCACTTTGTTGTTTCCTTTGTCCGCGCGTATTTCGCTCCTCTTGGGAATTTTTAATGGCGACTCGAATTCCTTCCCGATGTCCATATCGTTTGACGGCCTTTTCTTTACCTGAGATAATTTTCCCTTTTTGTTCGCTTCCGAATTTAAATTTTTGTCACGCTTCTTCATGCGTTTGTTATTAGCGCGCCATGGCTGTGTTTGTAAATTCGATGCATGAGCAGAAAACAGCGAAGGCGAAACGCGAAGAATGTCTTCCGCGCGTTCGTCAATGCTACCACAAGTTACATCTCCGTCAATGGCTTCGCGGCTCATGCTGTCCGTTAATGTTTGATTAAATTGAGAAACGCACGAAAGCCCCGATTTCAGTTTCACTGCGTTGGTGACTTTTGTAAACTTAAGCTTTGCTTTGAGAGAGGGCGATTTTTTGTGTTTATGAAGTACTGCTAATTTGTTCGGGATTTCATTGTTGTTTCGTTGGGCCTCTTCCAAATCTAGCTTGCTCTTGCAACGTTCCGCTTTGACTTCCTCACTGGCGATAAGCGATTCGCTCGTTATATTCTCTACACATTTCCCTTTGTTGCTTTCACTAAAATTATCGATATACATGGAACAATATTTTTCAACTTCTGTCTTACAAAGCAGCGTACAGTTGGCTGACGAACCGTGAATTCCATTTACCGTTTTCAGCAATTTGATTTCCTCGGGTTGACAGAAATGCCTGCGAACTTTCATCTTTTCCATTCTCGTAAATAACGTTGTTCTCGGTGTCGTCGGCAAAACCAAAGCCAACAGCTCGGCTAGAGGTAACATGTATTCTCCGTCGATGTTCAAATACGCCAGTTCAACTCCACGAAATACGAGCCTTCCACATTTCGGCCGCTCCTTCTGTTGCTCTGGTGCAGTTTCTGTGCTCATGTTGATTTCCAGTGATGTTTCAGTTCATAGAGATCTTTAGCCCACTGGCCGCTAGATAAAGTAGTCAGACGTTAGTGCTAAAGCTAGCCGACAGATTATTGGAAAATCTGTCGCTCTGAGGTCAAAACAAACTTCCAGACCGCCTCAGCTTATAGCCTATATTCGCGCCTCAGTACAGATCTCCTAAATTCCACCTCAACGTCGTCCAAAATGCGCAGATTTGCTCGCTAACTGAGGGTGTAAAAGTGCCTCTGTGCTTCAATCTCACGTTATCCAGCGTTAGCCCCATCTCAAAAGCACGCCTCTTTGCCGCTAAGCTCAATAGCCCCGGGAAGAAGTTCTGATTGGTCAATATCAGAATAAGGCTGCGTGATTGGCTTAAAATCGACTAGCTTGTTATTGAAATACATCATGTATTTCTTTGGTCGACGAGGTTATGAAAATCGGGTCACATACGAGGATAAACACATTTGCCCTGCAAAATCCGAATTTCTCAATCTAACGAGTTCCGAATTTGGGTTGATTGTCAGCAAATGAAAGAAGTTTCCTCGCCGCAGATTTCGCCCCAAGCAGAAAGCCCGTGTAATACACTTTGGATTTATAGCTCGTCTTTGCCTGCCGATGATAGCTCCAGCTGACTCGAATCCCAGACGATACACCATCAAATAGATAAGGTTTTGCATAACTATTATACACGTACTTATCATGTGAATGAAGTGTAGCTAAAGTTTATAGAGTGGCGTAATGAAGCGATCGGCTGCGTACGCCAAGCAGTGATACTTGATCGCACAGGCGGAAAATCAAAACCCCAAACACGCAGTTGCATGTGAGGGTTCACTTTCTAATGTATCTCGAGGCTGGGTAATAGACTACACCATCACACAAACGTCACAGAATGAATATGTTGGTTTGGAGGAGGTTTGTTTACCCTTCTGGCTTACTGTCTACTGGTTGTCTTTCTGTGATCGTATGAAGATTTTTGCTACGGTACACCCAAAACGCTAAGATAAAGTGCAGCTAGTAGATCGATCGATAACAGCTAAGGTACAATTTTAACAGCGTTGTTACTACAGAAGTCTAAATTTAACGCGTTGCAATTTGCAGAATCCGAAACATTTGATTTTAGATCTGCATTTTGCAGTTGCGGATAAGTGTGTTTGCTATTCTCGAAAGTTCTGTGCGGTTATTATGCCACATGGAGATGGTTTCGTTGAGGTATAATAAATTCGTTTAGATCACGTTTTACTGCCGTCGAGGTTTGCATGTTCATATTTTACCGGTAGTGAGTCGTCACAGCGGTTAAATATCTATAGTTTCTCTCTACATACTGGTACGTAATTTATTTTTGTTTCATTTACGAGATGGTGCAGCAATTTTACTTTCTTATGACAATTGTTTGGAAAGTGTAAACGATGCCAAATGTTGAAGGAATAGTAAGCTCTATATAAACACTGTTCAGTAATCATTCACATCGTCTTCTTAAGTGAAATTTAGTTCAATCGAAGGTGATTTACTTTAAAAATCCCAAAACCTGGTTTTGCCTTAAATCATTCGGATTCAAGTTAACTGTAAAATGTTTTTTGCCATCTACAAGTAGTTATTTGTACCCAAAGTTGAAAAGTTCAGGCAGATTTGTTCTGTAACAACCTAAGTGCATAGGGAAGATAAACGACCTTAACTTAAGGGGGAATCTTTTCATGGGTTATTTGCTTGTAGCAACTAGCAAAACTACTTTACAGTTAGGGTAAATTCAGTGTGTGCGTGCCTTTCATGACACCTGGCTTTCCGAGAGAGAGCGAACTGTGAGTACAATTTAAGAAGAAAACGTTGCAACAACTAATTCTTTTGTTCAAAAAATGGATAAATGACCACAGAGCTCTCATCAAACATCCGGGGCCTTCACGCCATGTGGAAGCAAGCCATGTCGTTGCTTCCTTTACTAGCAAGAGAAACAAAACGAAACATTATACGTATCAAGAAATCAACACTTATATAATAAGTACGTGACAGACAGTCTTCGTGCTAGTTCGCTGGTTTAGAAAGGCAAATAGAATGGTATATTTGCATAATTATTTCTGATTCACGTTGCAACAGATGAGGACGTTTACATGCTCTTTGAAAAGGGTTAATTCATCTTAAAATGGCTGGGCTTTAGTAACATGTAATAAACTCGAACGAGACAGGCGATAGTCTCGAAATTCCTAACCTTGGTTCCTGTAATAGGGTTTTTACTATTGAGACTGTGGATGAAGTCGTTAAGTGTAAAACTATTGAGCAGTACTTTCCTTTGACGCTTGTCTGAACAGCAATATCTTGCACAAAGTAAGTTAGGATTTATTTTTCTAGGTTTCCAATCCAGGATGCTATTGGGTTACAGATAATAACAGAGACAAAGTCAAAAGGGTCTCGTTCCAAAGGAAACCTTAACTAAACATTTAAACCACGGAAGCTTTTGAAATTTATGGTTTCCCGCAAGAGGAACTGGTAGGTAGCCTAAACAGAGTCTTCTATAAACGTTGTGACAGATAAGCGATATCACAATTGTTACAAACACACCAGACCAAAAGCGATTGTTGTAACGGCAGTCTACAATGATCACGACTGCTGTTTAGTTTAATTTGCATAAATAATATTACAAAGTTCCAAATTAAAGATCTGTTACAGTTGAAATAAAATCACTACTTCTATTATGCTATACACATTAAGTGTTTGTCAGCTGGGTCTTGCTTGATAATTTTCGGTATCTGTTATCAGTACCCTCGATTAAGTTAACAGAGAAACAAAAGAGTAGACAGTGACGATGAGGATATGATTTAGCCTCTGTAATTCGATTTCTAAGGGCAGATTCTAAGGATTGTAATAACAAGGAAAAAGGAGACTTCTCCTCACAGAAACGACAGAAATTGGCAAGTATCTTGAGCACAAGAGTGCATTGTTCGTTAGGTAACAATAGACGTTTCATTTGCTTTTGATGCAGAATGCAAAATTGTTAGGTATCCTGGCAGATTCAGCTAAATTAATAGCAAAGTACTAAACTTATGTACGGATTAGATTGCAGTTAGATGGAGTGTTGAATATAATTCAAAATAAAGTCACTATTCCATGCAATGCACTATCTGTATCATCCTGCATTTGATTAGACTGCATCCCGGCCGCTAGAATGAAGGAACGTTCGAGAGGGTAGCATTTATCACCTCGGAGCAGCCAAAAAAGAGATAATTTTTAAACATACGTGTAAGACAACAAGAATACTTTATGAGCTACAAAGCACGCACACAAATAAGGTACATACACAATAACAAATCGCAATCAAAATAAAGTCGTAATATTCTTTCGAGAACACAATTATGTGTAGTCCTTCTTTCACACGAATCAGGTTATGGCATCCCAAACTGGCACAATAAGTGACGCTTGCCCATAGGAATCGTGTTTTAAAATGTCGTGTCTTATGGTTTATAGCCAAAACAAAGGACCGACACTAGACTAGTGTGTTTACGTCAGCTATTTAGTGCTTTTTACAATGATTTTAGAACTATCTTAGTGTCGTCAATAAAGAATCTATTTTAACATCGGCGAGGCAAAGAAGTGCGTCGGTCTCTTGTTTGGATGCTTGCTTTTGCTGCCAAACCTGACGAGAAACAATAAGACACCATGTGATTTACTACATGACGTATTTAAACCAACATGCCACGTAGGCGGTAGCTCTATGGCATTCAACGCACACAACTGTTGTACGATGTTGAAGGACGTGGCTAAACGAATTTATCATTGGTTTTCACACCTAAGAAACAAATTAAAATCGAGTCAACTTCATTCAACAGGGTGGTTAAACGTGTTTAATATGTCATGCTGAATTCAACAATGTTGAACGGTGATGAATGGAAATGTTGCCTGTGTACAGCTGGTTACCTGTTTTTCCGAGGCCTACAGCTTTTTATTTTCGTGGGGTTTAGAATTCGTGAAAATTGTGGGGAAAAAACTGGCCGGTAAAATTTCCTTCCTGCGGATTAATTTTCGCAAACCTTTTACGTGTCACGAAATATCACGAGTAAAGAAAATAAAATCCACTTGAAAATAAAAGGCATAAATATATATATCACACCGTATGTTTCTTAGATAAGATGGCATAGCAAGCGCTTATTTTCCCTTTTTTTGCCAAGTATAAACAAAGGGAAAATAAGCGCTTGCTATACCACCTTGGCAATGAGTAAATAGCTCTCAGTACTACTGAAGTCGCGGTAAATGAAATACTCAAGTGTGATATTCAATCAAACTGGAATGAAAGCCTCGAAGACGAAAAGCATGCCCAAAGGAAACAAAGAAGGCGTGTTTGTGACTGACACGGCTGTTTGTTTTAGTAAGCAACAAATAAACTTTTTTTCAGTTGTCTTAAACCAACCTCTAACTTTTGTGTTCTTTCTCAGTCGCATTTTCCAGAAACTTCATTTATTTACGTTACGTTTTTTTTTCCATCCCGTCACCGACCACTAAACAGACGATTTGCATTATGGATACATGAAGCTGTTGTTTGGTCCTCGTGCGATGTGAATACTACTAGGAAATCCCTCTCTCGCGTTTTATTTGTGGCCACACTGCTTTCAATGCTGTTACAATTTTTTCTGGGGCTATAAGGTTACTAACGCGCACACAAGTTGAAAATTCTTCAATTTCGTGACTCAATACCGGGTTTGCTTTTCGCAACAAAAAAGGCGGGTTAGAAGAGGTCTCCTAACCACGAGTAAAAATCCGCAGCCCGCAAAAATGACATGCTGATGAAAATGTGCCCTCCAGTTCGGAATGAATTTCTGCAATTTAGGACGATGCCAGCTAATTTAAGGTTCCATTTCTCCCATACTGTACTGATGGTTTTACTGTCCAAGCGGATTGTCAGAACTGGGAAAAATCAAGATCGTGCATTTGAGGTAATACCCAGAGTTACGGCGACATCATCAGGCGTACAGAAATTCTGCAGATTACCTTATATCGTTTCGCGCGTACCAAAACGTCAGAGCTGTTTTCTCTGATCTTATGTCCTCTGATGATAAATTAATCCCAATCCTTTTCAAGTTAGAAATCTCCAATATAACTAACAAGACAATGCATGTGATTACCTTGGTGTGAGAGGCGTCCTCGACAGGAAACTACCCTTCTTCTTCACAGAGTTGGCGCCTGACGTCAATGGTCCCAGCATGCTTTCGGGTACTAAGAATCAAAGAAAATAAGATGGAGAGGTTAGGTTATTTTGTTACTTTTGCTTATCGCTTTCCTTCGAGGCTGTGTGGGTGTGTGAGTTGGGGGGAGGGGTCCGAAAGGGTTTCTTTTTTTCCCCTTTTCTTTGAAATAAGTTTCCGTTCGCGGTGATGACGCGAAGGTTTTCGCCGCGCCTCCAACCGTTCAATGCGATCGTTTCATTCAAACCGGCGTTTCTTTCTCTCTTTTCAGTTATTACAAAAGGCCTTTTGCTTCAGGGAAAAGATTCAAGATAAAAGGACTTTGATGATCCCTTTTCATTGTAACTATGGAATAAAAATTGAGCTTTTAGTTTGCTGTGATGAGAGTTTGAACTGAGTTTCGTGAAAGAGAATGAAATAGACTTTTAGTCTTAATTTCCGTAGAACCTAATCTAGATCCTCCTTCTTTTAACGCCCTCTATCAAGGGACTGTTCCCAGATAAGCTAATAAACAATGCAAAGCTATCGGTTGTGAACAAAGAGATCACGTCACGTGCACTTTTTTGGGGGGAGGCGTGGGGGTGTTACGGGTATGCCCGTGGCATATGGGGTAATTTGGAAAGGGTTTCCAAGACTTCTAGGAGTCCCTTTCCAGAAAAAAAGATGGTACGAACTTATCACGAGAGCAACAATCAACCAACCAACCACCTAAACGAGCAAATGCTCAGGAATAGTCGAACGAAAAGAACACGCCAATGAGCGCGAAAATTACCTGCCGCATGGAAACGTGACGCGCGCGTGATGAGCTGCTAGCTTAGTGAGCTACACACGCGCGTCACGTTCCCACGCGGCGTGGCAGGCGAGTTTCGCGCTCGCTCGCATGTTCTTTTCGCTCGAATATCCCTTAGTGGAAAGAGAGACTACTCGTAGTCTAAACAGCGAGCGAACGAACACTTATGATGGCGCATTTTGTCTGTGAATTCTTACCTGGTCTGCACTCGGGGGTAATAGGTGTTCCATCTTTGCGGTGAGTGGCGGGGTTATACGGGGGAGAGCGCAAATTTTCCTCATCAGTGTTGATGAACTGATTCCAGTAGTCAACTGGCATCGATAACAGTCGCTCAACAACCTAACGATAAAAGAAGAGATACAAAGGACTTTATTAGACAAAACTAGTTGTGAGAAACGTGAAAGGCACGCAATGAAAACGGAGAAAAGATGCATCGTTTTGAAGATCTAATGCTTCATCATTCAGGCTTCTTTTCTGAGACAAAACAACATGACAAGGGGGGCAGAATTATCGACAAAAGAATTTTCTACGAAAAATTGGAGTAAGCCAGACAATGACGTTTCTCTTTAATGCTAAAAGTGCTCGACAAAAACTTGAAGAATTTCAGCTTGCCCTTCGGGCAAGCAAGTCTCAGAATTTGCTTGCCCGAGCCAATTTCTCACTAATCCTGCGTTAAAAAAAAATTACATCAAAACATCTTACAAAATGTTTTAGAAAAAGTCATTTTAAGCGATTGGGTGACTGACAAATCAACTGAGAAAAACGTTAGACCAGCTTGACGTTTAACTTGACAATTTTCGCAGCTTTGCTAAATGGTTACGTACGCTGTTAGTGCTTAATTATTTGTCATTTAGTCGACAAACTTAAACTGGAGGATTTGCTTCGGCCCTTGCCCATCGGGCAAGTGACCCTAAAAAGTTGCTTGCCCGACCTCAAAATTTACTTGTCCCGGACGACCGGACGGGACTTTTGTCGAGCCCAGACCAAGGCGATCTTCGGCTGCCACTCAATTTTTACGTGATTGAGCACAGAAAACATATATTTCGGTCACTTTAAATTTCGCTTCAAACCAGCTCACTTCGGTCCCAAAAGTTCGTGGCCAGTCTTGACACTTTTAATACTAAGGTCTTTTAACATTACGGCTCTATTGCCTGTTTTCCGATATCGTAGTACCGCCGTCATTAGCAACCGCACACGAGGTTATGAACAAACAAGAAATTTTTATGTCACTTTTGCAGACTTCTGCTAAGGTTGTGAAACAAAAACCCCGCCAGTGACGTCACCTTGGGTTGCCATTTTGCCTCCTGCAACATCTGCATCGGTTCAAGGCTGGTGGATGAATTTCCAACGATAGTCGGGCCAAACACTTTAGCCAGATTACTCGCGTTCATTCTACAATCTGTGCAATGAGACACCCTGGAATAGAAAAGGAAACAGTGATGAACATTGCAAGCTAGATCACACAGATTTACGCTTACGCATCCTCTTTACTAGACATGCCACATTTCGCTGTTTTAAATTCGTAGACACAAGTGAAAAGGGCTTCGCCAAACGTCCTCATTGAGTTCATAAAATAGACGATCTATGGCAACCATAACCTGGAGATAGAGATCTCACAAATAATAATTGACTGGTCAGATTGCCACAAACAACAGGTAGGTTATTTTGTTCGAT
Organism: Siderastrea siderea; assembly: GCA_964030785.1. Classification (NCBI taxonomy): domain Eukaryota; kingdom Metazoa; phylum Cnidaria; class Anthozoa; order Scleractinia; family Rhizangiidae; genus Siderastrea; species Siderastrea siderea. The sequence continues at coordinate 47,708,084 of OZ034971.1, read as the reverse complement.
CTCTGAGCAGTAAGTGGTCAATTTCTTTGCACATGAATGCACTTGGGGCACATGTTTGGCTATCAAGAATTGGTAATAAAAAGAATACACGAATTCCCCCCGCCCCCCCCCCCCCCCAAAAAAAAAACACGATTATAAAAAGGGGCATTGGGCCTGAAAAAGTTTGAGACAACTTGACGCAACTTGACGCACAGAGGGCTAAACAGCTTACTTCTGTAGGTGAACCGTTAAATATGCCAGGGTATCTCTGTTTGCTTGGGGAAGTTCGCTGACCGCTTGGTATGTAGCACTGGCGCTGTCATCTTCATCTGTGTTGTCTGGCGAAGAACGGAAACACAAAAAGAAAATCAAGTTTTACTACCATTTGCGAGCTACCGTGAACGGCTAACTCTTTTTCGCGTTTGCTCAAACGTAAAACTTGCCAGCTTATAAACCGTATCGTTTGTCACGAGCCAATTAACGTGTAGTTGTTATTGTGATTCAGCCTGGCAGTTTGAAGATGTGACTGAAAAGGAAGACCACTTCCTTCGACGAGAACTAAACTCTCGCTGTTTATTAAAGATAAATGCAAATTCTTCTTTTGTAACTAACTTCGAGGATGAGAGCAAATAGATGGAAAACTAAGAGAAATTAATTATCTTACTTGCTGCATCCACGAAAGTGGACCACAGCTTATAAGTCACGAGAGGCTCGGCCAGATTTCTGAGGAAATCTTTAAGTAATCCGCACACCACATGGATGTCATCAACTTTGCGCTGCGTAAAAAAAAGTATAGGAAAGACACAAAGGTTAAGCACTGATTATATATGGGATCTATTTAGAACATGGACATCTTGAAGCGAATTTTTCATGGGCCTTCCATTATAAAAGTCCCATATTACCAATTAAACATTTTAACAAAATGAAAATTTGAGCACGGCGGAAAACTACCACTTAATATAGCTTATAACTGGGTGATTGGTGGAACTGCAACACACCAGGCATGGATCACACCGTGGAACCCCAAAAGGTACTTCCGGAGTAAACAGACCTAAGGGGTCGCAACTTTTGGGTAATTGCTGCTTCTGGGCGGTCTTTACTTTCGGAGAACTGAAATACGTGAGTACACACTAACAGAGAAAACAAGATACTTACTGAAGGCAAATACGACCGCGAAATACTTAAAAAAACATTGTCATCAAATACGTGAAAGACTCAGTTAACATTGAAGTATTGAAAGCTATTTATCGGCACCACGTACTACACGGAATTGTCAAACGTAAAAGTGTTTTGTTATCAAATGAAATTCACGAGGCTGTTTATACGAATACAGTTATTTCTACCCACAAACTTAGACACGAGTTAACTTTCAGCCGAATTCACCCGCTGCTCTTAGTGAAAACAAAGTGCACACAATAATGAAATCAAAAGCAATTTCTGTTTTACCAAGTCAGGAGTTTTTCCTTGCAGAAATTTTTCCTTTAACTCCTTCACACTTCTCTCAGCCCTGAAATACAAAGAGCAAAAATAAGAGGATTCAGCTTCAACAGCTTGTTCATAGACGTTCTGTAAGCATCGTAGAGCCCATCGTAAAGGAAAAATAGAGGCTTTTTTCCCCAGCATGCCTACTTACCCAGGTACTCTGTAGATTCCAACCTCTGAAAGTCCACGACGTTCAACTTCCTCGATGCATTTGATCTGAATGGAAAATAAAACGGAAGAGAATTAGTTTTAAAAATACTATTTACAAGGCTAAAAAGTTAAAAAAGAAAAACCGAACGTTTTCGACTAATTAAGTCATCTTCGAAAACGTTCGGTTTTTTCTTTTAACTTTTTAGCCTTGAACATAGTAATTTTAAATCTCAAGCGAATATTATGTTCATCGTTCTCGACTTTTTTTAGTGGAATACAATCCAGCATGTTTCGTCAGGAACAAGAAGTCAATGAGCTAAGACACAAGAATTACACGCATTCACTAGTGTTAGTGTTTCACTTCCCCATCGACACAGCACCACGATATCTTTAAGGCTGGTTTTCACTAGCGACGGAGTCGGAGTCGGAGTCGTAATCAGAAGCGTAAAGCGTTACGATCTAGTGAAAATCAAACAACGGAGTCGTAAGCAGAGTTTCCTTTTGCGCTCACGCTTCCGTCGCTTACGATCTAGTGAAAACCAGTTTGTCGGAGTCGTAAGCAGAAGGGGAAGAACTAAACCAATCACAAAGCGTGGGAACGAGCACCGTGATTGGTTTATCCTTCCGCTTCTGCTTCCGACTCCGACAATCTGGTTTTCACTAGATCGTAAGCGACCGAATCGTAAGCGGAGTCGGAAGAAAATGGAAACGTTCTGATTCTTCCGACTCCGATTCCGTCGAGCTTCTGACTCCGCTTACGACTCCGATGTTTGATTTTCACTAAGTCATAAGCGCTCTTACGACTCCGCTTACGACTCCGACTCCGTCGCTAGTGAAAACCAGCCTTTAGAAACTAACCCTTTAATTAACATGTTAGTCATGTGTCACAGTAGAATAAAACCGAGTAGCTTCTTATTGCATAAGCTGGCAAAAAGAAAGAAAAAGAAAACGGTTTACTTACAACGATCTCTGGCACCATAGGACTTGTGTTGGGAGCATAGAACTCAATGTTTTCTTCCTGAAAAAAAAAAAGCGACAGTGTAACTTGGTACCATGTAAACATGTACCCTGTGCAGCAGGTGCAAAAACAGGAGGTGGAGTTCTTGATGACCAAAGTGCTGCACTTTAAAGTCTCTCTCTACCATGCAATCAAATTCTTCCACTATGTGTGCTTTCTATGCAAGGAAACATGAATCTGTCCTACACAGCGGTTGAGTGGGGCATCAGAGTAAATTTACTGAACAAATATGTTACTGCAGGTGGAAGTGACACACCCACCGTCTCACGTTCTTGTCTGCCTTGCCTGTACGTAATGTCAAAACCTTTAATGTGATAAACGGCCAATCTGAAATGCGAACTTGGCAACTTATTTCCTATCAGGTGATAGCCACTTTATTGACTATTATCACCATCATCATCATCATCATCATCATCATCATCATCATCATCATCATCATCATTTCTCTTCGTGCCAGAAGGCGCACAAGGCCATCTTTATTGATTATATGAGGGATAACATATAGCTTGCAACAATTGAATTTCAATGTATTCATGTCCATTTTAGCATAAAAATACAAAGTATAAAAATATGCCTTCATGTCATTGGATAAATTAATGTTTTTTCTTAGACAGTGTGCCTAGGACTTGATGATTTTTGCCCAAGAAAAACAATATAGGGCTGTGCTGAAGCAGTGCCCGGAGGCCTCAGGCTACCAACTTTTGTCTTTAGGCCACTATGAAAACTTACTTTTTGCATAACAATGAATTGCTGGGCACCCCAGATTTCATAGCTGAGAGCCTTTGGGCTCCCTGTGATTTTTCTTACAGTAGAGCTTTGAAATATCTGATTTTTAAACTGACACGTTGGTTAACAGAATGGCAATCATGTGATAAGATTTCCATCACCCCAAGTTCAAACATCAAACAGCTGTTTCACTGCTCTAATGGTTTGATAGTACTTTCTTAGTGGTTTTGAGCCTATGTGGAAGAGAAAAGTAAACATCCAAACAGGTTCTTACAGGGGCTCTTTTGCCAGATCCTGGTGTGTCAGTACATGGAACACAAGGCAGAGGAACCCGGTCCTTACAGTCTGGATGGCACACAGCACGGCAGTCTACAGAAAAGAAACAACAAAGTGTTATGTAAACCATATCATGCAATACTTTTCGGTCAGAAAAGTATATAACATGGTCAGCCTGCCATAATGACACAACGAAATTTATGTGTATGTCACTGATTTCTTTAGCCAGCCTGATTTTTCTGCTCCAGGATGTGAAATACTGCAAAGTTTAAAGATTGGACCAAGGGTTGTGCAAAAGAACACGACATTCCATGCAATATTTCTAAGTTAAGGAACTCAATTCACATATAAAATGAGGAGAAAATTTAAATACATAATAATTACTACCTTTGCATTTCAAGGCAAGTTTTCCAAACTTTATCCTCTTGTTACACTGGAGAGATAAATATAAAATATTCCAACATGACATTTCAGAAATGCTTACATAAAGGGCTGTTGCTAATTTCTGAACTAAATGGGGTTTCAGAAAAAATGTAAAGACTGCTGAAAACAATTTTATCGATCCTTGAATCAGTGCCTCCTTCATCTGTCACAGTGGATGTCTCAGAAATGAGGAAATGCCCAGTCATATTCATGAATTTAATCTTTTTCATTGCATTTTTTTCTTATGCTAGGTTGATTGCACTATTGAAGTTCTTTTTCTTTCTTTGAAAGGGGGACTGATGGTGAGTTGGAATTTAGCAACTCATTTCTGGTGCAGAGATGGGCAATACTAGACTGGACCCCACTTTCACGTTTTCTTCATTTCCTTTCCACTTACTGGCTGGCAAGTCTCCGGTTTGATAACAGTCTTGGAGCAGAATGCATGTCTCTGAAAGAGAGATGAAAAATTTTCAATACTCATTCTCCCAGAATTTTTTTGTGAACAAAACTAAGTTTGTTTCAGGCATTTCGATTGGATAAGGGGGGGGGGGAGGGAAAGGAAAAACACCATGTACAGAAAACATCCTGTGGCTCTGAGTACTTCAGAAGTGTGTCAGGGGGTGCTTTCACACTTGCAATATTTTTTCCAGTGATTTTCTTAGTCCTTTCCCATGCCCCCCCCCCCCTTACAGTATCTGGAGCAGGGTAAAGAACACTTAACATTTGAACAACTGAGCAGGAACTTACTTTGTCTTTCTTAGCTGTTCCTTTTCCATTCTGTGGTGCAATTCTGCAAAAAAAAGTTCTCAGTTACCTTATCTACCCAACTTGTTAGGTGTGGTTTAATAGGCCCAGATGGTGGAAAAAAAACCAAGAAACATGTTTAGTAAATAAACTTAGCTCTTACCTCTGAAATTGTGGAGTCTCTTTCCTTGGACTTGTGTATTCTTCAAGTTCTCTTATCGCCTGCCGGTAAGGGTCCCGATAATTTATTTCTGGAAAAAACAATTGCACATTCTTTCAGAGAAAAGTAAAGTATGCGTAAACTATGAACCATTTTTGGATCTGATTAAGCTTGGGTTTTAAATCTTTCAAGCCCAAAAAGTGATCAAAACATATTATTCCTTACAGTTTCTCTGATCTAAGATAACAGATCAGAAATTAAAAGCAACCAGAAAAGATAATTCACATTTTGATCTTGGTAATTTTAAAAGTGGATGTTCAGGCAAAACAAATCTCACCAGGGGCTGATGGTTCCACTTGGACCTGTGGGTTCGGGTATACATGAACATGGTTCTGTGGACTTGGATAAACAGGAACGTGGACTGGACTATCTGGAATAACTTGCTGTCTGATCACCGGTGTATCTTGCTGTATTTTAGTGAGGAAATATTATTAATAACAACTTTTGTCCGGCAATCATCACTTTTGTGTCCAAAAAGTTTTGAAAAATTTCTTTGTCAAAAAATAAAAAATAAAAAAAAAAACATGACCTTTTCCACCACTAGAGGAAGTAGATTGTCACCTTGATAAATACAAAGCCAATAACATGCAGGCACTAATGACAAGAAATTATGTGCAGTAGGGATGTCCTTTGTAATTGAATAGAATCACTTTAATGCTGTAATATAATCTCCACCTCTGCAGTTTTTGATTTTCTAATCAAAAATTATTTTTTGCCCATTAGTAATTATGAATCATATGAAATAAATTAATTAATATATAGTTTAAGTTGAAAAATGACCTACCTCGTCAGCTCTTGGCCTTTTAGGAGGAGTAACCTGAGGATTTAACAAAAAAGAATCTTCAGTGTAGAGACACAATCTGTGAAAATCTCATTTGACTTGAAATCTTGAATACTTTTGAAAACTGAAAAGTTAATGAAAATGGTTAATGAATCACACAGCACCTATGTTTAATTATCATGGTGACTTTGAGAACAACTGGCAGAGTAATGCGGTTGTAGCCAAGTCAGTGAAAGGTCATATCACAATTTTAATTAAGAGAGCTGACTGAGATTTGAAATGTTTTGATAACATTTTAATGGTCAGAGATCAAGATGGCTCCACCACAAAGGCAGAAATTGCAGTCTCAGGACATGAACAATTACGTCTCATTTGAAAATCAGGAAATAAACATTAATATAAGCTGAGGCTTAATTTATCAAAGACAATAAAATTAATATTAATGAGATTTAAAAGAGAAAAGCTAAACTCACATCAAGCTCTGGAGCCGCTGGTGGAGGCTGAAATTACACAAAAAAGATTAAATTTTATACCTTTGAGAATTAAACTAAATCAAAAACAAAACAAAAAACAAACTAGCAAAAAGATTTATATAAGTTAATAATTAACAATTATTCACCGAAGTTGAGGTGAATAGTGGTGGATATTTGCCTAGCCACGAAATGTTTTGGTATACACCAAACTAGTGAACAGCCAGCACCCAACAGTTCCTTTTTTTCTGAGAAATGAGGCAAAATTTGCGTGCAAAATCCAGAAAAATGCTGGGAGGTGAATAGCAAATGCTATACCGAGTTTGAGTAGCCAATCAGAGCGCGCGAAAAACACTATCCAATGGTTTGGTATATACTGCCAGTAATATAATAATTATATAATAATAATAATAATTATATTATTTATACTTGAATAGCATTGTCAAATGTTTTTTCACTAGGCTTAAGCAAGTTAAGCTTAAGCAAGTTTTTTTTTTTCAGGCTTAGGAAAGTCTAGTGTCAGAATTTCAATACAATCGAAACCTTCTCACCTTTCTGTTGGTCGGACCTCTTCTTGGATGAGAGACATCCTATAGAAATAAAAACACAAGCTATGTCACATAACACAAGGTGGAGATGCAACCAGTCTAGAACATGTAGTTTTAAGTTAGCTTGGTCTCTGTCATGACAGACAGATTCCTCATGCAAGACACTGAGCACCTCTGATCACATTTTCATTCTTATCAGGGTTTTGATGGATCTTTAGGGATACCTGACAAAATGCAGGGTCCAACTCTGGAATGGGCTCGCATTTCATCCAGGAAGGAGACTGAAGGCCAGTAGGGGGGATTCAATAAAGTTTTATTGAAGGGAGGCTTTGCCTGGAGGTTTGAACCCTTGCCATCTACTAATTTTTATCAAAATGGCACCCCTTTCATATACCTCAAGAATAAGCCAAAACAATAAAATTTCTTATAATCCCCACATTTATCTTGGGCTTTTGGCCATTCTGGTTCAGTTGCTCAAAGGGTGCAAGCTTTTATGTGTTCTGCATTGTCATTTCTGCCAAAATTTGGCACCCTTCCATCAGTACTTGGCTCTTCCACTTAGCAGTCAATTTTGTGACCCTTTCATATACCAAAATGACAATTTTCCTTACCCTTCAGTATACTGCGAGCTTAAAAAAGGCACCCCTTTCAGGCAGAGCCTCCCCATATAGCCCTCTACACAGAGTGCCCCTTCCCTCCCCACCCCCCAGGGACTGATGTAATACTCCCACTTTGCTTCATGCTACAGAGACTGACCAGAGGTGGATTTCTCGGAAGCCGTGAAAAATTTTAAGGTCAATTTTGAGCACAATTATTCAGCCTGTATCACAGGGCGCAGAGGAGTCATGGTTGACCGTAATGCTAGCTAAATTCATCGCGCAAATCGATCTTGTAATTCAAAACAATGAACGTGGCTGAACAAAGTGTCATGCTCTCGTGTTACGTGTCTGGTGAAATTCTATCCACAAGACAAAACCCGCATACAGCAATTACTGTGGGCGTATCAAGTAACTAACAGCCAACTAACAGGCACTTTGTGCCTCACTTCGGAAAGCTTTGCTTTCCGGAGACGTCGCCCTTCAGGCGATTGTCGGCCTTTTGTCTTGCGGATAGAATTTCAGCAGACGCGAAACACGATAGCATGACGCTTTGTTCAGTCACGTTCGTTGTTTTGAATTACAAGGTCAATTTGTGCGATGAATTTAGCTAGCATTACGGTCAAACAGGACTCCTCTGTGCCCTGTGCCTGTATCTTAAAAACAAAGAAGTTTCTAAGCACAAAACTTTGCTGCAAGTTAACTATTTCTTATCTTAAAGACATGTTAAAATAACAGTTTTGTAGAATGAGTCGTTCATATTTTTGCAGATGGCTTTTCGGGGCTGAAAACTTTTCAGGACTTTTGAGAAATGCACGCCAGGAGTGAAATGCAGCTATGTGTCTTGTGGCATGTGTAAAATTTTACCATATCTTATACATACTCAGAAAATGCCAAAGATGTTGAGCTACAGTGACAGGATTGAGCAGGTAATTAATAGTGTATTCTAAAACCTTACCAAGTCATCCTCAGTGTTGTCGTAACTGATGTCTGACGGAGACAGTATGGAACCAGTGGATTCATCCTGGACACTAAAGCGTCTGACAAGATAATGTCAATTGAAAATTTTTAGTCTTATTGCCTCTGCATACAGGGCTGTCATTACCGGTAAGTTTTGAGTCACCTGCTACCTTGAAGTTCACGCTCCTAACAAAGTTGTTGCTTTGTTAGCAAATTACACTAACAAGAGGCCAAGAACAGCTGTAACATTAAGGTCCCATCAAGCAAACTCAGCTGTCACAGGTATAATTTATGGGCTGCGGCCCTGGACCCTTTAAGCCCCCAATAGTGACAAGAATCTAATTTTTAATTTCTCCTGACAATATCACTACTTGATCAAACATATTGGTCACGAGAATGAAGGAAATGACCATCAGAGACAAGATGACTTGATTTTATTCAAATTCTCCCCACTAGCACTACAACAAATGTATGGTGACCAGTAAGAAGAATTGAAATGCTGACACTGGGGCTTGAAGGGTTAATGACAGCACTGGTACAGGCTTTGAGCAGTGGGTGACAGAATGCATTTACCTTTTCCTTGGACTGATGAGATCATCGGGGTGACATTGGCTCAACTGCATCAATGTCTGTCTTTCATTGTCGTTCAACCGGCTCATTGTGTCTTTGTCATTCAAAAGTTCACGGATTAGTGCCACTTGTCTTTCCTAGAAAATATTGACGTAATGTTAGGAAACAGGTATTACCATATACTTCCTGTTGAATGAGGTATTTAGCAGTGTCACCACCGTGTTCACGAATTGAGGGAGGATAGGTCATATCACACAGCGGTTTCAATATCTTTTTTCATAGGTGGCTGCTAAAGGTGGAATAGGCTGCTGGGACCACGAAAAGGTCCCTTTTAATAAACTCTTAACAGACGACAATAAGAGACCTTATAAGTGGCAGTAGACTGCCAGTAACTGGCTTTTATGGAAAGCCCTGATCACAGACAGTGTGAGGCCCTTGCCTGTCTGGCTAGACAGCAGGAAAAGTCCCTTGCCTGACTTCAAAATCTAAGTAGTCTTGGACAACTGGACAGGAATTTTGTTGAGTCCTGAAAGTGTTCATGGTTTTCAAATGTGCATAACAATGCACAACAATAAAATTTGAAGTAGGCAGCTGGTTTGAGTAGAGTGGCCGACTGTATCAACAAGGTTTGAAAGAAATCTTTCTTTAATTACTTCAATTTAGAGAAAATAGTAGCCGACTTCTTTGAGTGACTTCGCAGATGCTTTTCATCGGTCGTCGCTGCTTATTGAAAGCACTGCACAGCTAAGTTCATCTTTGCAGGACTGTGGGCAGTAAAGGCTTGGAGTATTCTTCATTGTGATTTGCAGATTTTCCCATATATGAATACAGTTTGCAGCCTCTCCTTCTTTACAGGTATTTCAGCTAGAGTATTAAAGGCATTGGGAGATGGACAAAAACAAAAGGCTCCTTTTGAAAATATCTTGATAAATTCTTACCAGATGGTCTTGGGCTGCTTCTGCTTTCATCCTCTTTTTGATTTCTATTTCAACTTGACTCCTGGAAGAATGCAAAGAAACTATGACAAAACTGGCTGCTGAAATCAAACATTTGCAACTTTCCTGTGGTGAGCTTTTCATGCTGTGGATGAAATTCTACAGTGTGACCATCCAGATGAAACCTAATAAGCATTACTTTTCAGTTGGACTGTTAGTGCTCCAATCTTTTTAAGTAAGAAATTTGCAAAAAGCATTATTAACAGTTTTGTACTTTGCACTCACAATCTGAGGACGTTTTATTTTTAAAAAATACGTTTACCAACCTTGCATGCTTTAACTTCACTTCAAGGGCCTCATTTTCTGCCTGAGGGAGAAAGTTAGAAAGTCATAAAAGTGAGATTAAACTTAGCAAAATTACCCTATTTTGGAAGAGAATCCAAAAGCAGAATTTGTCAGCAGAAAAATGAATGCTGGATTTAAAATCGTACCGTGAGTTTCGCGATGTCTTGCTTCAATCGTATAGCTTCGTTTTCTGCAGCTAGCCACTTCTTTCGGCATTCTTCTTGCTGAGACACGAATTTGATGAATTCTACAAAAAGTAATGGAAGGAAAAGAAATCATTTCTTTTACTCGAAGTTAGCTTGGGTGAAGCTCAAGTCTAGAATACTCGATCACTAATGAAGCTGAGTTTGCAAGCTTGGGTGATACACTAAAAAGTGTGCCAAAACGGATGGATATAACTTAAAGCTATCAAGCTCTCGAGCTGCAAGTCAAAATGTGTTTGTTTGCTAACTACAAATCGAGACGAAAGGATGATGACAAGACGAACAACGAATCGGATCACAAACCTCCTTCAATTCCTTCGGCGAGAACCGACGTGGAACGAACGATGTCGTCAAAAGCTCCAACAAGTGAAGAGTCTGACATAATTGATTCCTTCATAAGCTTGAACGGTGTAAAATATCCCTAGAAAAACAAATCTGAGCGGAGTAAAAACCGCCTTCGCTACTCGGCCATCTTGTTCGTTTTTTCCCTCCACTTCTTTCAAACACGCGTCAGCAGCCAATCAAATCAGCTCTTTTATATCGTTCACGTGACCTTGTAGGTGGAGTCCACAGACGCCACAGACAATGACTCGCGGGCTCAACGTGATGTCACCGGAAGTGTGAATAGCACGAGGTTTATTTCGGATTCAGCGAGATTTGTCCCTAAAAAGCTCAGAAATTGCTATTATTCGGAACTTATAGGAATAGAAATACTCGTTTCACATATGACAGTAACCCTTGTGAAAAAAGACAAAAACAAACAAACAAAAAAAACAGAGCGTGTTATCCAACTTCCGGTTTGTTATTGCTCTCGTTGTACACAATCTTCTTGCAACAGTCGGTTTTACTTCTTAGAACTTTTAATTTCAAGCAGATATTAAAAACGAAGTTCTCATTCTTGTTTGTGGACCAGAGTTTTGATGTTGGTATTCCACTGAGAACTCGAAAACCTGACACCACTTAGAACTTGACCAGATTAGTACCTAAAATCGTTCAGTTCCTTTTTAGGCCAAAAAGGAAAAATTTTAGTCCTGAATCACATACCACTAGACAAACAGCTTATGCGCCGATCAATTCGAAACTTCAACATCCCCCCCCCGGGCATACCCCGGGCATTTGACTGTGCATCGTGCCCGGGGAGGGGGGGAATTTGAATGTTGTGTTGAAAGGGTGGGGAATTTGAACCGGATTTATCTCTTGTTCTGACGTAATACGCCGTGAGTTTTTCGGTTTTTACAGGGCTTGACGGATTTACAAGATAGAATTTCGCTTTGGTTAGTGAATAACTCTTTCAAATGCGTCTTTAAAAGAAGTTTGAAGGTATCACTACGGCACATCTCTCTCTGAAAAACGTGTAAAGTGTTTGATTGAAGACGTAATTGGCTTGGTGGAGAGGTATTTCAGTACCAATTGGTGGGGCATTTGAACGGCCTTTTTGCCCCGAGGGGAGGGAATTTGAACGAGCCAATCTTCAAAAGTTCAAATGCCCGGGGGGCTGCCCGGGGGGCTGCCCGGGGGGGGGGGATGTTGAACTTTCGAATTAATCGGCGCATTAGAGGCGTGGAATGCAATAGCACTGGAATATTTATTTATGAGAAGTAAGTTTAGTGGACTCAAACTATAGATGGGTTGTCGTCGATATAAAATCTACACGACCGGTGAAAGTTTTACTAAAGATGGCTTATGGAAAAAAATCTTCGCAAAATCGTATTTAGAGTGAAAGAAATACGAAAAATCCATGAAAACCCGTCTATTCAATTACCTTCAAATCTTCAATTTTTCCTTTCCCCACAATTTCTTAATCTCCTTCCCTTTTTCTTCTTTAAACTTCGTAAACAAAAATTCTCAAACATTATTGCGCCATGAACAAAGACCTAATGGGGCAGTTGTGGATCGACTGAAATCTCTTCGAGATAAAAAAGGTTAGTGGAATGAAATCTTCGCAGATTCGCATTTAGAGTGAAAGAAATACTGCACGGAATAAGTACAGGATTGCCAATTCTGTATATATATTATATAATTCACATCCAAGTTTTGTTTTTCGTTGCCCTTCGATTTTCTTAAATACTACCGTAAGAAGCACCTTGTCGTTTATATTTTCTTGCTGCAATTCGACCTTCAACGCTTTATAAAAATCGACAGTATAGTCATCATACACGGAATATGATATTGGAGACGATATTGAACAGAAAAAGAACGAAGAATTGATGAATTAATATCCCCTTTCAAGCACAGGATAAGACAACAAGAGAAACAAGAGTCACTGCACTATAGTAGAGTTGGGTTTATTTTCTTTTAACAGGTCAACTACGACCTTGCACCATAATAAACTTATAACAATGTTTAAAAAATTAATACTTTTCAACTCTGTATATAAAGCAATTTTGTCTATATCATTACATGATTTTAGCATTCAACGTCATCTTGGTGGCCTTCAGTTCTAAAAAAAAGCTTTCAAAATCCCACAAAAGTTTGAAAACAATGTCAATTAGTGAAAACATAACATCAGAATTTTAACCATTTTAATACTGAAAATCCAAAAAAGGACACAGCAGACATCTAACTATCACTACAGATGCGATACTTAACCTTTTACTTTCTTTTTGTTTAAGTGGCAGACATGCCATGTCATGCGAATGAAGAATCGGTCATCTCATAGAAAACAGTTACGCATAATTGCTAATCGTGCAATTTTACAAACTTAACAACTTTCGCGCCAACTGAAGACACAATCTCCCAAGGTGTATTAATTGCGCAAAACACACTAAAATTAGTAAACCAGTATTTTGTAAACTCTGCTAGTTAACTATCCCTTAGGCAGGGATTGTTTACTATTGCTGTTGTTGTTGTTGTTGCTGCTGTTGTTGTTCATCATCTGATTCCTCTGAATCCTGAGATGGTGGAGTACAGTTCTTTGTTCTCAAGGCTTTGAGTAAAGGACAACCTAAACACAAAATACACAGTCTCTCCAAGGAACAACCCTTGAACACTGCCTTGTCCCCAGGCGTCGGTTTAGCGCGGGCAAACAGGGAGCGCAGGGCGTCGTGGGAAGGATGCAAAACGCGGTGCAATGCACCTATCCCACAACGCCACGCGCACCATCATAAAATAAGGAGGGACGCCTGGGTACGAGGCAGCCTTGGAACGAGTAAATGTGGTTCTAATTGCTAGGCTGATCGGACAGCTAAAAAGGGTATTTTTATTGCCCAATACTTCGGCGAGACAAAACTCGCCTTCATCAGGGGCTGCAAAAAGCTAAGTAAAAATGGAATGAAACGGTTGCAAGATTTAAAAAGATACAAATGAAAAGATTAAATATGATTGGTTGACAAACATAGAAAGCAAAAACGTGACAAACAGCCACTATAAAAATAGAAATAGATTAAGTTTCATCTCGTCTGTTTATCCCGTGGAGTTCAAGAGTCTTTCCCTTTGGAATTAAAAGTGCTTCTCTAGCTTTAGTCTAGCTTTAGTGCCGAATAATTCGTCCGATCAGCCTTGCAATTGGAATTGTGTTTTATTCAACATTGCTGATCCTGATCTACACCAAGATCCGGCTTCACCTCGCTGCTGAGCGGTACTTTCCTGTGGTGCTGTTTATTATGCTGTATAAGGTGGTTCTAACTTTTGAGTCTGTGGATGAAATCTTAAAGCGTAACCATTCAAATGAAAGCTACTGAGCAGTACTTTCCTGTGGTGCTGTTTATTATGTTGTACAAGGTGGTTCCAACTTTTGAGTCTGTGGATGAAATCCTTAAGTGCGACATTCAAATAAAAGCTACTGAGCGGTACTTTCCTGTGGTGTTGTTTCATTATGCTGTACAAGGTGGTTCTAACTTTTGAGTTTATACATAGAATCCTAAAGTGTGACCATTCAAGTGAGAGCTACTGAACAGTTCTTTCCTGTGGTGCTGTTTATTATGCTGTATAGGGTGGTTCTAACTTTTGAGTCTGTGCATGAAATCCTAAAGTGTGAACATTCAAATGAAAGCTACTGAGCAGTACTTTCCTGTGATGCTGTTTATTGTGCTGTACATCCTGGTTTAAATCTTGAGTCTGTGAATGAAATCCTAAAGTGTGACCATTCAACTGACAGCTATTGATCAGTTCTTTTCATGTGGTACCGTTAACTGACTGTGCTGTACAGGTGTTGGTTCTACACATTTTTTTACAGTTCCGTTCGTTTTACATACACCTTATTCGGTGTTTTGGTGGATAATACATATATCAAAATACAAACAACGAGTAAAAATATATGGCGATACTTCACGCCGAAACATCTAATAAGAGATTTATTATCCAACTTAGCCTTTTTCAACCTTTTTCAGTAACTTGAAGGAAAACTACGAGTGTAGCAGGATGAGCGCGCGCACGGTACCGTACAATAACCAACTGTACAATATCGTGGGATATTTGTACTCTTTTCGCACGCTTTCTGTATAATAACTAATACAGCTGGATAATAGGTTGGCATATAAAATATTTGTGGAAAAATAAAATATTTTATACAATGATTTTGAGAGAATTTTCCTTTTTTTTGAGCAAGGTCGCTATTGAGAGCGACAGGGTTAAACAAGAGTCTGTCTCTCTCTCAAAGGCGCAACAGGGGATTAAACTGAATACCTGTGAGTAGAGTACGGCAATCACTTGTCACTCTTGTCCAGTCAAGGTTGAGCTGACTCAGTAATGGTAACACTAAGTTGTTCAATCTTTTGTTTGAGATCCTTGTTCTGCTCAGGTTCAGCTGTGCAAGATTCTTGCATTGATTCAAGGTTCCACTTAGCAGAAGCTTGTTACTTATTCTTGTGGAGGACAAACCAAGAATCCGGAGATGTTGGAAACCTGTTGTAGTATTATCAGTATTGATGTTTCCCTTTTTTTATTATATTATAGGTTATATTTTACCTTTTTTATAGTAGTTATCATATATTCATGTATATTTTAATATTTACACTGTAAAGTAGGTCACATTTCAGCCGGCCCGGGGGCTGCAATGATTTTACTTCTTAATAAAGCTATCTATCTAACAAGAGACAAAACATCCTGATATCTACCATCACGGAAAAAGGTTAGGTTGCATTCTTGTCACAGGTGTCCTACCTGTTTTCGTTACCGTGAAGCAAATAGAAGTGCCACTACTTCCCCAGGAACGACCCATTTTTAGGTGAGGCTGAAGACCAAATGTTCTCATTTTTTTTTTGGGGGGGGGGGGGGGGGCTGATTTGAGCCTGAAAACAAGGAAACCTGAGGTACAGAAGAAACACACACTGCATGTGTCTGTGGTGTAGTTTAACTTCATCCTTGGTTCAATTTATATTTTCTTTTGTTTCGTATTCATTATCATATATTAACATAAAAAAGAACAAAGGAGAGTAAAAATTGAACCAAGGATAAAACTGAACTACAACATTTACAACATGTATTCTTCTACTTGGTGTTTAATATTTGAACTGTCCATTTACTCAGACCATACCGTTACCTTGGAGCTCTTGCGAAAAACGTGTACCGAAAAAAAGATATTTCTAACTAAAACTCAGCCTGGGTATCTCCTTAGCATGTTCTTAAAATTTTGATCAATGTCAGCCTCAACGTTCCCATAAAAAAGGTTTTTATAGAACACAAAAACAACTAGTGTTTCTCAAAATAATAAATCACCAAACATCTTAATCCCCATTTTTGTGAAAACAGGTCCTCTAAAATCACTGGGCGGCCGTGCTCGGTTGTTGAAATGAAAAGATTAGATTTTTCACCTTTCAGCTTTAGACTCAAAAAAGGAGACATTACTTTTTCCCTATACTTTAAACAAGAACACCAAGATGATAAAAGCAAGCCTTACACGGAAGCACTGTGCAGCCTTCATCGGTTATCACTGTTCTGTCAACATTCAGTTCTTCAAGTTCAGTCAAAGCTGTTGCAAGAACAAAGAAACGCATGATAATGAAATATTTTTACTTGCACAGCAGCGCGTTTCCTTGTACACATCTGTGTTACAAAATTAGTTGGACATTTAGTATCTGACTAACCCTTTAAGCCCCAATAGTGACAAGCATCTAATTTCTCCTTACAGTATCATTACTTGATCAAACATACAGGTCATGAGAATTGAGGAAAAGATCAACAATGATCAAATGTCTTGATTCTTAATCAAATTCTCCCAACATATAAGGAGAATAATGAGGAGAATATGGATGTTAATATTGGGTCTTAAAGGGTTAACCACTAGCAAAGTAATAACTGGCATACAGGATGACAGGGAAGGGGGAGGGGGCTGGTAACGAGTGTTGTTGCTGGAGTAATAATTATTATAAGGTGCAAGAGAAAAGAAAGTTCAGCGCCCCCTTAATCTCGCTAACATACTAGACATACATTTTTTTCTAATATTTAATTTAGAGTGGAAAGCTAGAGAGTGTCTCTTGGTCTGAAGACATGTTTTCTGCAAAATTATGAGAAGCGTTGATAACGAGTTAAAAGTGCCATCTTGCCTGCTAAACTTTTCATTCCATCATCTGTTAGTTTGGTGTTACTAAGTGATAACTGTGTTAATCTGTGGAGAGACGAGAGCAAGACAAAACATAGATACATCAGGCTTCATTTATCACTGGCTTTCACTAAACAGTAGCCAAAATTACAAGAGGGAACACAAAATACACTAGCCCAATCTGAGGTCTTTCTAGTCTTTGCTTAGTCGGCTACCATTAGACAAGAAACCTGGAAAGATTCCTCTTAGATATACACGCTTGGCAATTGCTGTTTCTAATGTTGTTTTCTTTTGCCACAACAAATTTATAACTCTCCTGCTTGGAAATTATACAATTGCTAACCTTAGAATGCGGATTTTTCCCTTAATGTCCCTTCACCCTAGGGTTAAACCCCTGTAAATTAAAAGATATGTCCTTACCTTGTTATGTGTGCTATGGAATGAACACCAATGTCTGTGACATGAATATAATCTGTCAGATCAAGAGCTACCAGTGGCAGTCCTAAAGAAAAAATGAAAAATGAAAAATTTGGTTTGCATTGTCAATCTAATTGTGGTGGGTTTTGGTAGGAAATTGCATGGGGGTTTAATGTTGTAAGTGAAAACAATCATGTTTTTATTATCATCAAGCCAGTGAGGTTTCATGTTGGCATTATGTAGCCAACAATAATTCCCATACAGTCTATGTAATGTGACTATCTAGGATAGGGTAGTCCACAAAAAAGGACATTGCCATGAAGACTAGGATAAGATTGACCAGATGTTGGCAGAACTGAACTTAGTTGTCAAAGACAAAAATTTAGTTTTATCAAAGAGTTGATAATGGTAAATTGGTCACTGTAAAGAAATTAAAAAGATGACATTTCAAGTGTTAGCTAATGCTTGAACAGTCATCTTTTTTCCTTTGAGGTGGTGCTAATTTACCTTATCAACTCAGTTGATAAATCCAACTTTTTGTGTTTCACTTCCCCGTCAACACCGCACCAAAGTTTCTTTAGAGACTTAACCTTTCATTTACTAGTCCTTCAGAAGTTGATTATTGATCAAAAGATAACATCAACAAACACAAAAATAAAACAAAGCAAAATGTCTGTTTTTAGTCTCTTATTTCTCAGTTCTGTTTTGGGCATGAATAAGTAATTAGTTACCATTCATTAAACACTGATTTCTTACCTTGGATATTGCTCACTCCTTTGTTTGTAATGTGTAGTCTGTTTGGTAGTTTTAATGTAGACAACTTCAGCCCTAAAACAGAAGACCATGCCAGATAGCATTTGGGTAAGACAAAAGAAATTACGGGTTGCATGTTTATCACATCTTGAAAATAACAACTGCAATAATTCTTTGTTAAATCTCACCTTGGAGATGACACAGTCCATCATCAGATATGTTTGTTGATAGTAGACTAAGAGACACAAGTGACGGATGGTTCTCCAGTGCGATCAGGCTATCGTCATGTATTGATGTGTGCGATACGTTCAGATTTTCCAGCTGTTGTAAGTGTCGAACAACATCCAGTGAAGTGATCTGGTAAAAAGTACAAAATCATAAAACATTGGTTTCTATCAAAAGAGGAAATTTGGAGCACTAAGAGAAAGCATCAAGAGCACGGACAAGAACAAACAACAAGCTTTATAGCCAATGTGTGACACAGAGTCTGGGATTAAAACCAGCCCCACTTTGGTGGAAGGCATGTGATCACACCACTGCGCCATCCCTGCTCCCCAGGGCAAAGGGGAAAATGGATCAATCCACATTTCTGGGAAACCCCCCACCTACCCCTCCCCTAACCCAACATTTTGTTACTTATTATCACCTAGAGCAAAATGTTGGGTTGGGGGAGGGGTGGGTGGGGGTTTCCCAGCCACAACTTCACCTTACCTATAGGCATGCCACCTTGTTTTGGTGGTGGATCTTGAGCATCTCAATGCCTCCTTTGGTCTCAATGGTAGGTTCAACCTTGATGGATTGGACTAAAGGGGGGTGGGGTGCAGGGGGATGGGAACTGAGGAGAAAAGGGGGCAGGAAAAGTATGGGGAGTGGGAAAAGGGGGGTGGCAAGTGGGGGGAAATAAGCAAAAATTGTCCAATATTGCACAATATTTTGCAGTCAAAAAAGGGCAATGATGCCGCAGCCAACAAAAATGGGGAGGGACTGCAGGATTGATAGGTATGGATAGCAACTCGTTTCGAGCCCATGCCCCCCCCCCCCCCCCCACACTCAAGAGGGATCTTACAAAAGACCAGACAGACCCTGGATCTCCAGCTTGGGTTGTCGTTCAGTCAGGAGGTGATTAATGCCTGAGTTCTGACATCTATTGAACTTAAGCTGCTGTCTACTCAAGTTATTGAACCCCCTGACATTAGGAGAGGGCCAAGCCAGGAGAGTGTTCAGCGCCACAATATTTTTGGTGTAGTTATCGAAAAGGGGCACTTCTGCAGTTGACAAACACTCATTGAAAGGGAAGTGCTTTTTTGTCTTGTTGAAAACTAACAAATTGCATCTACAGTGACTCAGTTTTCAATAACAGAGCTATGTAGTAATCAACACTGGACAGCTATTGAGAGGAAGAGGAGATAATGGAACATTAAGTTCCAACATGTCATTAAGTTTAACATCTGAGCCAAAGATCTAGATTTAAGCATACAGTACCTTTGTACTGCCCAGAGCTAGAATCTTGAGAACTTTAAGACCTAGAAGAAAATGAGTCACTTGATTACAACCATTTAGCAAAAGAAAGGAATACAAGTATAAAAGGGCACAAAGAGTCTGTTGCAACCAAACTATGAAGATTGGAATTTAAAACCTCAATATTTTGCATGAACACATGCAGCCAAGACAATTTGAGTCCGTAACTTACTTATTTAATTTTGATTGTTATGGAGCAATCTCAAACTGAAGACAGGAAGGTGATTCAAACAAGGATAACCTCTTTTAATGCGAGCAATGACTTATGACCTTTACTTAGTGCTTATCTACAAGATGTCTGACAAAATGTTCTTCAGATGTGGAGGGGGGCAGGGGGGAGGAAACTGGGAGAAAAGGGGGCGGGAGGTGTACGGGAGGGCAGGAAGTGGGATTCTCGAGGTGGCAAGAAGTGGGAGAAAAAGGGGAAAATTATGCAACATTGTGCAATATTTCACAATGGAAAAAATGCAACGAGGTGGGAGCCAACAAATACAGGGCAGAAACCAGGAGTTAAGGGTACAGGAAGCGGGAGGTTTAAACCCCCCTGGCCCCCCCCCTGCCCCCCCTTGGGGGGAGTGGGGGGCAGGAGGGTTCAGGGGAGAGTTCAGATGTTCTTGAACTCTCGGATACACGATCTGAATTGTACCAATAGTTACCAGACATGGCTTGCAAGCTGTGGTCTGTGATGTTGGTTCCACTGAAAGACAAATGCACCAAGTTTGGACAACATGCAGCATTCTCCAGAAAATGGCACACTCCTCTGTCGGTTATCTACAAGCATGTTTACACATACATTTAGGCACATGAAGGCAAGGTTGAATTACCTTAAATTGACTTGTTTACACTATACATAATAATCACGGAGTAGCAGTTGCATAATTTATCTGATCCAATTGACAGTGGAGTAAGAGGTTGGTCAGTTGGTCAGCTACATTTCTTTTTATATTTTTTTGTTTTAATCTTAGGCAGAGATTGATGGTTTTGTAGAGATAGGAAAACAGAAGAATCTGTAAAAAAATCCCTGCAGGGCAAGAATTATCAACAAACTCCATCCAAATATAGCAGCCAACCCTCCTCCATAGTATGACCAGTGTGTCCCTGTAGCCCCAAAATGTTTGCCTTGAAGCCCAAAGCCTGAAGCCTTTTCTACATGGAGCCCTAGAGTACAGCCATGGAGCCCTAAAGCCCCATTTTTTTTGTCTTGGAGTCCTGTATTTTGTAGCCTGGAGCCCTGGCACACTAAACCCCTTTGGGACTTTAGGACCCTAAGTATAAAAAAGACCAGGACCCAGTTACTAAAAGCAGCATAAATCTTCAGATTGGCATCAATCTAGAATTTTTCTTATAAAATCTTTTAGTCCTATGTTTTGACTTTGGCTTTTAGACTGAGGCTGATACAGAGGTGTAACTCCTTACTTTTGTCATATCCATTTGTAAAGTCACCAGGGATGGAAGTTCTGCAAGAGAACAGAAATGAATAAGAATGCCATGACTGCTATTAAAGAATCATAGAAGACCAAAATGTAAAATTCTGTTGTTTCATGACAACGCTTGAATTTGAAGGCAAGAAGTGCCCCCTAAACTAGCATCAATCTTGGAACAAAACTAGGCAACGACTAGAGACTTATAACGTCTACTAATGATTCACAATTCACTTGACTCTGATGATGTCTTCCACTCAGCTTGTCAAAACATCAGTGAATGTCACCACAAACAGTCCTTCTCAGGACTAAACTCACCCAGATGATCATACTTTACTGACTTAAGAAAAAAGAAAATTATGTAGTTGACAAATAGATGATGGGGGATGAAAACTGAAGAGCCCATCAGAGAAAAACCCTAACAGCAAGACAAGAACAAACAACTGTCTCAAACCACTTGTTAAACTCTGAGTTCAGGAATTAAAACTGGGACTCATGGCCACAACCTTGCTCTCCTAAAAAGGCAATGACTAACAATGAAAAGTAGAAAAGCATACACCTTATTCCAAGATGGCGGAAAATACATTACTCTTTTGTCTCATTGTTAATTGGCCCTTGTTGCCTCAATCCCATCTGCAGAATTCAAAGACATATTTGGCTTAAAACGAGGCAACAAGGGCCAGTTAACATGGAGACAAAAGAGTAATGTACTTTCATGGAGACAAAAGAATAATGTATTTTCTGACATTTTGGAATGAGGTGTATGGTCACCCTTTGGTCTCAACAAGTCATCTCTCTGAATGTTGATTTGCAAACAGAACAGAAGAACTACCTACGTACATGTATTTGTGTACTCACCTTTAATGTGGAAGAAACATTTGTCTGTGAGTTGAGCACATTGGCTTAAATTAAGTGATTTCAGTCTCTTCAGAACTAAAGCAAAAAGGAAATCAATGATGACTGTTATTTATTTGAAAAATAAACTCCACAGCACAAGGACAAGTACTCTGATCTTTGGCACTTGTACGTACAAATACCCCTTTGAGCCCTTTCATAAAAATCTTGAATGTGCCCAAAACTAGAGAAGTACTTGCTTCATGTGTGGCTCACACAAATATTTGTTGATAATCAGGCAGGCTCAGGTTTGACTCTTTTGGGTGACATTTTTTCTTTTCATTTCTTTCTTGAGTTTGTTTAATTTCCTTCTTTTTCTTACACATTTTTTCAACAGGGAACAGTATTACGGAGGAACCCCGACATAGCGAAGTGCCAAAAGACTGGGGTTCTTTTCTATACATTTTACTTTTTTCTGGTCTGAAGAATACTGCTTGTTAAACAGGGTCTTCATTATATAGGGGTTTGTTATATTGAGGTTCAACTGTATTATCCGCGCAAGAGGCTTGCAAAGGTTTTCTCTGTTTAGGAGCTGTGCTGTTATGCTAGCCTATCTACCTGTGGTGTATTTATTTACCTGCAACTGCTTCAAGTGCTTTGTCTGTGATCAGAGGACAAGCTTTCAAGCTGAGGTGGGTGAGGTGTCTATGCAGCCTACATCATAGAAAAGGACAAAGACAAAGCACATTAAGTGCACATAAACCTATCAAGCTATTGATTGATTGATTGCCTGACTGACTGACTGCCTGACTGACTGTCTGACTGACTGACTGACTGACTGACTGTCTGACTGACTGACTGACTGACTGATTGATTGATTGATTGATTGATTGATTGATTGATTGATCCGCTGATTGATTGACAGACTAATTGAACATAGAAGAATGTGGGCTCTGGGAATGTAAATGATTTCCAAGAAGAAAGCTGTAATCATACTCAATCTTGGTACTCGTCGCAAACATTGAACCCATAACCTAGCACTAAAAGAACTAACTTGCCTTATGCCTACTGGTAGCTCCGTTATAGAGCATCTGACTGGTGTATAAGGAATAGATTATACAATGTACTCATTACAGCAAAAATTGTTTTTAAAGTGTATATCACATTTGTTGCCAGCTTTATTGTGAAGCGCCTAGTTAGAGCTTTTGGATAAGGCACTATAAAATTTTTTATTATTATAGCAGAATTCACGTCTGTATGCTAAAAGCTAAACTAGCTACACAGGGCGCATAGCGTAATCTGTGAGCCTTGGAGTAAAAAAAACTATATATATATATATATATATATATATATATTTATAATAATAATAATGTTTGTAACTAAGAGGTACTTATGAAATAAAGAAATAACAAAATCTAGAATCTAAATTCTAAAATCTCAACCATCCGTAAACTACATAAGATGATAGAGTTCTCTAGATTTGTCCATACCTCAAGTTGCAACTTTGAAAGTTCAGGCAATGTTGAGTGTGCCTATTGAGTGTGCCTTTATGTCTAGTCTAGCCTTATGGCTTGTGAATGTGGATCTTAGGTCGAATACCTCATTGTCGATCGGTAGGAGGTGGGGCTCTACCTCGACATTCTTGCAGACTTTGCTGAGCAGAGACGTGAGAAGGTTCCGGATACCATCCTGTCTTTGTGCAACAAAACCCCCCTTCTTACACGACAGGGTGTGGCTGACTGTGAAACTATCTCCACACGCGCAATGGCTTATTATTATTGTTATTATTATTATTATTATTATTATTATTATTGCTAACTTTATTTTTGTTAAACTACTCCTAGATTAATGTTACTGTAAGTTTTGCCTAGATATGGTAACAATGATAGTTTTGTAATATCTCACCTGAGTGCTATTAAGAGCTCATTAGTGACCAGTGGATAACAATCTAGCTTCACATGCCGCAAACCACTATTGAGGAATGAAACAAATCACAATATAATTATGTAAAAAGGACCAATAAAATTTGTCAATATAGGAAACTGATAAACGTGTTAACCTTTCAAAATAAACCTTGTTAAAAAGCTATGAAAACATTAATCTGTGTACTATAGAAATTAATGTTAACTTGAAGTTAAAATGCATCTGAAATAAATAAATAAATAAATAAACAAGTGATTTAATGATATTTAGAGGAGACACTCATCCTCCATATCCACAAAGAATGAATTGGGAATTGAAAATAGAGGAGAAAGTGAAACTGGAAAACCCACTAAACCCTTGCAGGAAGGAGACAATCAACAACCTAACTGAAATCCTCATGACTGACAAGTTTGAAATTCAACCTTGTACTTGTACTCAATCTTGTACACAGACGTTGGTACATTTTGTGTTGCTGTGAAGAAGGCTAGCCTTGACTTAAAACATTAAACTGTACAATGTTCACCTAGTCAAAGGACTTAGCTTACCAAGAAATAAAAGCCTGCATTGCCTTTGGTGCAAGAGTTTTATTCTTCATCAGATGAGTCAAGATTTTGTCACACAGGTCATGTGGTAGCATGCCCAGGCTAGCTATAGGGTGCTGATGTCCAGGAAGACGATGACTAATGTGGTTAATACACAAGTCTTCAAGACGCTGAACATCACGATGGAGAACAGGCTCTTCTTGGTTTACATGACTGGGGCCTTAATGAAAAAAAGTAAAAAGACAGCAGTTTGATTTAGTTTGAAGTTGCCCTAGTTTATTAGTAAAAAGAAGTTTAAGTTACCCACAAGGCCCACAAGGCCAGAACTTATGCCCAGTTTCTGTAACATGAGGCAACTGAGAGTGTTGCTACTCCTCCCTAGATGGGGTTAGGGATACCCCCAGTGATATGTTGTCCGTACCCAAATCAACCCAACCACTCCTCCCCCCAAAAAATTGATTGACCCCCCCTCCACCAACTAAAACATCCCACCCTGCCCAAACTGAGCAACAGGGGGGAATTTGTGGGGAAATTGGGGATTTTTGTGGTGCACTTCAATTGGCTGAAGGTTTAGCCTTTTGTTTCCTGTAAATGTCTGTAACAGATGCTAGAAAATGTAGCCAGAAAACATGCAATGAATTTGAAAACCCAAAATTTGTTGGATTGGGAAAAAATTGGGGGCTAAAATCTTATCCTGTCATAGAGAAAAGATTCAAAGTCGCTTTCTCCAGGAGATTTGGTGACCCGTATGGGCAACCATGAGATTCATTCCATATCCAAAGACTCCCAGATAATTCGATAGAGATGGCCTATATAAAACTTATCATGAAAAAAGAATTATCTCATAATACCTGCTTCCTGGTGGAGCTGCTGATGTTGTCTCATCTCTAACCTTCTAACAGCCGACTCCCCGGGGCTTTGAGCTTTTAAAACAGGCTCAATGACATGCGGATTGTGCTCCACTGCACCAAGTCTAACTCCACCTCCCCAGGCATGGCCACGCCCTCTTGCAATAACATTCTGAAGTCCTCCTATACCCAGAACATTTGGGTCGGGTATATCAGGGAAGCCCTCTAGCTCTGGGGGAGGGCTTCTGTCAAACACCGGGGGAACAGCATCCTGCACCTCCACACCTGCATTATTCATATCATCGTCATCATTATCACTGTTGGAACGTTGATGGCTGCCACTGTTCTCAGGTCTGTTTTCACGTTTTTGGGATGTCGTTGCACATGTATATTTGAGTCTAACTTCTGCTGATCCTTGACCTGTAGGAGTGACAAATGAAGTCAAACCTCCACCAACAGACAACTGTAGAAGGACACTACTCCTGAGTAGGCACTCAGTAATGTTCCCTGACACACACAAACACTTCATCACTACAGTTTTAAACATTTTTAACCCCTATGTAGACATTCAGTTGAGGTCACACACACAAACACTGTTACAGTATTTTTCAGCTCTGGTAAGTTGGCACCTCTCCCAATCTCCCAAGCAAATACCTAATTCTGGGACATTCCATTTTTTATTCCCCCCTCCCGCCCCTGCCAAGGATGGCAGGAATCTCACACCTCAAATTTTTGTTTTTATTTTGAAGAAAAACAATCTGAAGGGATTATTTTTTTGGCGGCACCTTTGAAAAAAATCCAAGGCCTTCAAATTTTGGCAGCTCCTTTGAAGAAACAATCCCCAATCCCCCTAAGTAAAACCTAGCCATCCTTGGGGAGGGGGGGGCACACCTCTCCTAAGGAGACACTCAGTTGTGGCCCCAGACAGTTACAAACACTGCACTTTTTAACTGCCCATAAGCAGATACATGCAGATCCATGCACTGTGAGGGCAATCAACTTTCATTTAAAAACTAGCATGGTTTTGCAAACATGGTTAAGAGAAAAATAGAGAAACTCACCAGTTCCTACTGATGGCTGTATGTGGTCCTTTTTCTTCACCACAAGTGAACCACTAGGACTGAGTCCAAGGTCAGCAAGCGTGGATGTCATGTCGGCATCATTGAATACCCTGTGAGGAAATGGCTGTGAAGACAGAATCGTGTTTAGAATAATAAAGATTAACGGTACTCAGATTTTTTTCTCTGTCCCACACTCATGACATATTCTTAAAATCATTTTTTTTTATGATTCTTATCAATCAGCAAAGTTTAATTTGCTTGTCACATTAAGCTGGGAAACATAAGGCAAAAAATAGCGAGAGAAGAATTTTGCTGATTTTCACCTGCAGCAAAAATCTCCCATTATTAGTTGGTATACTAAATTTTTGCTCAGTTCTTTATAAAAAGTGAGATTTGAGCTCATTCCTTAAACATTTTTAATTGCACTAGAATGCAGTCCTTAGAATATGTACTTGTAGAATATCAGAAGTTGACTTAGAACAGAGAACAGTCTCTTGTTAAACACTGTAACACAGCAAACCTAAAACTTGCATGCCGCATTATATTTAGTAGCATGTAACATGAGAATGGTGAGGGTAAAAAGAAAAAACAGTGGACTAGATTGGAAAATTTCATCACACAATCGCTGTATACTGCTAAAATGTTGGGAGAAACCATTAATAATATGTGTGTCACCAGGTTCAGATTAATTTTCTTACATGAAACCACTGCGGTCTCTTGTTTTCTATCTTTGTTGCACGCCAGTGCTAGCTACAACTGACAAGTTTTCCACATCTCCCACTGTCACAAGACACACCAAGTTAAAGCCGTGGCTACACAAGCAATTTTTTGCTTGTGATGGTGATGCGATTTTTTTGAAAACCGTCGCATCGCCAGCTCGCGGGGTGGTGGCTACACTTGGCAACAAATTTCGACAAAGTCCGTGATTTTGTTGCAACAAATTCACTCGTTGAATTTCTCAGGATTTGTTTCTGCGAACTTTTTAGCTGATGCATCACCTGTGCGAGGGTGGCTACACATATGATTTTCGCTACGCGCTGGCGACGCGACAATTTTCAAAAAAATCGCATCACCATCGCAAGCAAAAAATTGCTCATGTAGCCGTGGCTTAAAATAGTAGACTGTTGCAGTCTAAGAGGAGACCTTACAAATACCATACCTGCAAAAGCTCATAGTTGTTAGATGTTAGTTGATACTGGGCAAAGATAAAGTTCATGACATCTTGAAGTTTAGAATCAGGAGAAAATGTTTCTCTTCTCACAAGTCCAGAGGGACCTCTAATCTACATGTAGATTGAAAAAAGAAGACAACTTGAATCCTCTTGTACAGCACAACAAACAGTAACACAGGAAAGAACTGCTCAGTAAACTATCATGAATGGTTAGTGTGAATTTCATCAACAGACACAAAATTTTGTACTTTATAAACAGCACCACAAAAAAGAACTGCTTAATCAGTTTTCACAAAAAGAGCACTTTAGGATTTCACCCATAGACTCGTAAGTTAGAACCACAGACGGTGCCTCCTAATACAGATGTATTTTTGCAAAGGTTATGACTATGGGAAAAAGTAGATCTTAGCAAGGGTAATTGGAATCCAAAAAGAAAAATGTGGGTAACCATGCATTTTTCAGAGATAATTAATCAACCATAATTTAAAATACAGTGAACGTATGGCAATTTTTTTCCAAATTTGAGCTCAATTATCTCTGAAAAATGCGTGGCTACCCCCACTACCGTATTTACCCGTGTATAATGCGCGCCCATGTATAATACACACCCTATTTTTGGACTATGATTTCGGAAAAAAAATAAACAAAAGGAAAGAGGAAGTCCAGTGAACAAACAAACAAAATAGTATGAAATGGGTTTAATTATTTTACAACAAATGACTATCGGCACTTCTTAAAACGAAATATCATGAAGGTTTACAAAGCTCCCGTAACTGTAACAAAAGTAAAGGCAAATTTACCTAGTTAAACAACAGTTATCATAACTATAAGTCCCTTTTCACCCTGTCGGTCACGTGAGCTTCAAACGAGTCAAAAACAAGCAGGCTTCCTCGTCGCTCCAGTCCACCGCGCCATGCACGCCAAGCCTTGTCGATCCATAGTTTCATTCCTTCGGTATCCATGCAGCCTTTCTCTTGAGCAGCAATAACAACGCTGTGCTTGTTTGCAGCTTTTGGCAAAGTTTTCCTCTCTTAGTCTTCAATTAAAGACTAGTGATGTTTAAGAACATTTAGTTTCTTTGTTTTTATGGTAATTAAGCACACGACTCCAAACAAAAGAATTCCGTGTATAATACGCATACACATTTTTGAGGCTATTTTAGGCGAAAAAAAGTGCGCATTATACACGGGTAAATACGGTATTCTTTTTGGATTCTGATAGCCCTTGCTAAGATCTGCTTTTTTCCACGCCGTCTTAAACCATGCAAAAATATTGTCATATAAGCGGGCAAATTCCTTAAGAAACCCGAATATTCTGAGATGCGCAGAACACATGCACAGTAACAAAAGGAGGGACTGTCCTTAAATGAAGGGCCCGGTGGAAAAAGGGCGTAAGTGATGATTGCAGGCTGAAAATCTTAATTGCTGCTATTTAGCTGAACGTTGGGACACAGGCTGGTTTTCCTGTAAGGAACATTGTTGTGTAGTTATTTCTTGACCTGAGAGCTTCAATTTGAAGAATTAGCGTATTACTTTTGCTTAAAACTCACACAAAGAAAACAACAGGACCGCGGATTCTAGCTTGAATTCCTTTGTTTTGATTCAGGCAGAGAACAAAAGAAATCTTTCATGCATCACTTGAGCGAGTTCAGTTCAACAAAACTTTTCACGCAAAAGTAATACGCTAATTCTTCAAATTTTAGATCTCAGGTCAAGAAATAAGTGCACAACAGCATTCCTCACATGAAAACCAGCCTGTGTGCCAATGTTCAGCTAAATAGGAGCAATTTCGATTTTAACCTCAAATAATCACTTATGCCCTTTTTCCACCGGGCCCTTCAAATATACAAAAATGTTAGACAATACCACAGGAAGAAGTATTGCTCAATAGCTTTCAGTGTAAATGATCACACTTCCAGATTTCACTGGCAGTAACAAATAAATAATGATTTTGCTTGCCAAGTTGATCAGATTTAATTTACCTGAAGCAAGCAATGTTGCTTCTTTTCATGTAAACATTCTTGAGATGTTACACCGCTGGTCATTGTTTGAGGTGGGGCTGGATGTGCAGTCACTTTTGGTGATTTTCTGTCGCGTCTATCAACTTTGTCCTCTTCTATCTGTTGAAGAATCTCCTGTCTTGCCTGTACATAATATAAAATGTGTTGAATTTGATGGGAGATAATTAGTAAGAGGAACTAAATTTCTGGCTAAAGACTGCATGAATAACAACTTGCTCCAGGATTGTTGCAGAGCAGTCCAATGTTAAAATAATCCATCATTCTTTGTAAATAGCCAGGTAAACACCCTCTAAACAGCTGAGATGAGTAAGTGAGTTAGGATAAAATGAACTCGATGCAATTTAACAGAATTAACAAGAAAAGGGAGCCAGTGTTGCTCAGTAACCAGCGTTGTCATTGTGTGCGCACGTGCCAGGATTCCACATGCCCAGGGAACATTTGATGTTCCTACTGAGTAGGCAAGACAAGCATTTGCCAATAGGTTTTTTAGTCCCAGGGAAGCTTCTCCCCCCCCCCCCCCCCCCCACTTCTCCACTGTTTTATCAGTGTGACAGATGCCTGTCTTCCACTGGGCTTAGGGGCTCATGCCTGGGTTGCCAGGATTTGCCAGTC
The DNA here is from genome assembly GCA_964030785.1 of Siderastrea siderea. Classification (NCBI taxonomy): domain Eukaryota; kingdom Metazoa; phylum Cnidaria; class Anthozoa; order Scleractinia; family Rhizangiidae; genus Siderastrea; species Siderastrea siderea. Next base: position 47,678,060 of record OZ034971.1, on the reverse strand, counting down.
ATCGAAATGGTCTCCATCTGGGAGCTGGCTGCCAATATAGTGGAAGCTCATGGAAGTCCCAGGTACCCAACCTTCACTTATTAGAAGCCATGCGGTTGTTAACCCCAGAAATGTGTTTTTCAGGCTCTAACTTCCATACATCTTCTGGGGAAGGCCCTGGGAAAATCCTGCATCTTTGTTTGGGATCCTATAGAATTATACAGGATCCTGTAAGAACTTGTAACAGGATACTGTGTAATCCTGTAGGATGCTAAATAGGATCCTTTAAGACCTTGTGTAGGATCCTAAAAGATTTTACCTGAGAAGGATCCTATAAAACATTGTTAGGATCATTGTCATTTAGGATCCTGACAAAATACTAAAAGATCCTCTATAGGATTTTTACCAGGGGCTGGCCATCTAACTCCCTTGGATGCTTATTACAAAAGTTCCTACTCTGGTACTTTATGGAAAGATCTATTACTTTGAGACCCTAAAAAAAATCCTGAATAAAGTGGTGCATTCTTACCCTTTTTTCCATTAGCTTTCTCCTTTTTGCTTCCATCCGTGCATTTTCCCGTTCCTTTTCCATGAACTGCTCTTTGGCCTTTTTATGTTCCTCACTCACTATGTAACGACTTGGCAGGTGAGCTGTTGGCTGTGTGTCATTAACTGATGTGGTGGGCTCTTGACTTGGAGGAACCTGTGACTGTAATGGAATAATTTCATTTATTTAATCATTAATTTTATTATTATTATTATTATTATTAATATTATTATTATTATTATTATTATTATTAACCTACTGTTGGCAATTTAGCTTGGACCAAATCAATCAAGCAGAAAAAGAGAAAACTGAGAATCTTAGCAATTTTTGTTTTGGTACTTTGATGCACTTGAAACAAAATCTTTTCAGGTGTTAAGCTCTCTTGGCACAAGATTAAAAGAAAATGGGGCAGGTGGTTACATAACCAACATTTGTTTAATGAAGAAATTGAGAATGCATTTCTATATGCATACCTCACTTCACAAGGTTCAAGGGTAGATGTGCCAGGTTTCAAGTCATCAACTTCCAGGTCAGAATTTAACACCACACTCCCAAAATTGGTGCCTTTCCTCTTGTTTTGTTTCCAAGCTCAATAGTTGGATGCAGTATATAATTATACATAATGGATGAATGGTTACTGGCTAATTTTGGCTACAAAATGTGCATCCACCAGACATTTTAAGCTGTTTGCTACACCATACCATATCTTCCATTTCTGGCTCGATGCTGGTTTCTGGCTTAGAGACATCATTGCTTGGTTGAGATTGTTTCGCAATCAACCTGGATGAAGCACAAAAAACTTAACTGAATACTTAAATTATGGCAAACAATAATTGTGTGAATGAGATGTCTTAGAGAAAATCCAGAGTGACGGATGGGCCCCACGCCCCTGCTCTATGGGGCAGTAATCATTTACACATGGGTGTAAGTAGGATGAGGATGTGTGTTTCTTTTAATAACAAAAAACTCTCAAATTAACCTTACAGCTTTAGTTAAATTGGGTTAAATGCAATTTAACTAAGTTAACGACTTAGAGCAAGCTAGCTCTGTGGTTGGCGTGGAGTTAGCATTTTGTTTGGTGTACTGTTTGGATGCGCTAGCAGCTCTTTAGCATTTGGTGTTTACAGTTTTGCGTTACTGTCTTCTGGGGCCCAGTCTTAGGGTCTCCAGCAGTTGCGTGGTCAGCAATATGCTTGCACGGTTTATGTGTGCACCTTTGCACGTGCTCGTAGTTTTTGCTCAGCATTTGTGGCATTTGCAGTTGTATCGCTTTTTAGTGCTTTTCTCCCCCTCCCTCCTCTCCCAAAAGCTTTACTCAGTGGAGTTTTTCCACTGGACTTCTCGTCTCAGTGTGATGGGTGCTAGGGCTGGGGCTGGGTTTGGCAGGCGGGGCTCATGGCTAGGTTGCAGGTAGGGCTGGCTTATGGAGTGTTCTACCTGGGTTTGGGTTGGCGGTACCAGCCCCCAGGCCCCTGGGGACCCAACCTCCATCTGCGTTAATTATTTGATAATGGGGTTGAATATTTTCATAGCACTCATACCATTCAACTGCAGATTCCAGTGTACTATTGCCAGCTGCTAATGCCGACTGACAGTCTTCAAATTCAAAGCCCATGGAAGCCAGGCCAAGCAGCAATTCGTCAATGTTCTAAAAACAACACCAGTTAACAAATTTAATAGTTCACTAGAAAATTACTTTTTACTTCTTTATACCTTAATAATGGCAGAGTATAGATTTGTCACCTCTTCAGTAGCTTTCATTAACTAGATACCATATTTACCCGCGTACAGGCCGCACCCGCGCATAGGCCGTACCCCAAACTTGTGACCTAATCTTGGCGAAAAAAAGACGCAGAAGTTAGAATCACCTTAATGTCTCCATAACTGACTCTGGGAGTGAAAGGGTTAATGTTATGGAAATTGTTGCGATAATTCTCAAAACGACTATTTGACAAAATGCTCTAACGTAACGTCGCTCGAAAAAAACTCAAGCTTTTCCCTGTTGTTGCGTAAAACAGGCATTTCAAGGGCTCAGCGTAGTGACAATCTTTGTATAAGCGATGCTTAATTTCCGATTGTTTAAGAATTTACACATTTACACGTGAAACAGGAAGGCAAAACGTCTGTCAAGAGTGAGAGTTGTATCAAAAGCATCGTTACGTTACACATGGTGTATTTAAAGGTTTCAAATTTTACCTTTGATGAATGCAAATTAACGTGCGTAGGGTAAAAATAAATCACCTCTTATTTATCGTTTAAGACCTGATAATGTGTATTAAACTTCGAAACTGTGATATTTTATATCAGATTCATTTATGTCTTTTTCTTTTTATGACGGGTTCTGTGTATTTTTCGTGTAGTTCGGCAAATAAACAAACGCGGTTTCACGTGAACGGCATCGAAAGGACTTTGCGGCTTGACATGAAAACTTCTTTGGACTTCACCCAATGACAAACATATTCGGAAACTAGATACACTCATTGCAGCGGAGAGAAGCAAAATTCTTCGAAGACATGGATTAACTTGACCTCATACGATACATTCAATCAAACTGTCAAGCATTCAGTAACTTTGTTGACTCTGTGTGTGTCGGGAAATTTGGCATATTAATGAGCTCAAAACTCTTGTACCCGCTTATGGGCCGCACACCATATTTCGAACGTTTTTTTCCTTGAAAAAAGTGTGGCCTATACGCGAGTAAATACAGTAGTCACATAGGATTTTGATCCTGGGGGTGGGGGACTCCCATATGAAAGTGACAGGGATGCTCGTCGTCTCGCTTAGGGGTGCAAATTGCAGATGGTGGTCTCACTTAGGGTCTTCAGGACTGAAAGCCAATATTTTTACCCACAAAGGTATCGCTTAGGGTAGAATACAAACGAAAGCCTAAAGATTTATGACAGTGCTTTTAAAATCTAATAATTATCTAATTATTATAGAAGACAGCATTTGATGTCAACGTTTTTAGCTCAATAAAAACACTATGTGGTAGCTCTTATTTGGTTGTCTGTTTTGGCATGGTCTCTTTAAGGGGTCAAATAAAGCCTGAGCCACTCCCAGATTGGTCTCCATTAGGAGTTTAATTTTAATTTTCCAACGAGCATCCCCGTCTGTTTCATATGGGAGCCCCCCCCCCCCACCGGGATTTGGAGTTTGGAGCCTCAGTGATAGTTCAGTGTTCTATTGTAATTCAATCCCCACTGGAATTTAACATCATCAAAAAACTTAAATAAGAAAGGAAACATGATAATTGTATGCACACCACATTTTTTTTTTTACATTTTACATTCAGTTTTTGTTACTCAGATGATGAGGCAAAATCAAGGAGGTGCCAGGGTTCATCAATGAGTATGGCTGCGATCACATTTAAGTGTTTCCTCATTTTTAACTTAAAAGGTGTTTGCTTCTGTGTCATACTTCCCAGCCAGGCTATTGAAATTGGTTTGTACCAAGGTTAAATATCTTTGAAATAACAGCATCACCCGAGCAAAAAAACACTGAGTGTAAAATGAAGACACCTTTATTTCAACGGTCAAGATATTAAGAGTTTTCTCATTACAGGAAATTTTCATGTTGTCTTTATTTTACAACTATGGAAGGGTAACATTTCTGTGATGCTGGAGTTTCACGAATTTAGAGAATCTGTAAATATAATAACTTCCAAATTTATTTCGACTTGAGGAGCATACGTTTCATTTATTCACCAAATTTATACAGCCACTTTCTTTTTTTTTTTGCAACAAATTTTACCGATTTCCAAAAAAAACGCGAGAATTTGATGCCCTTAAAATTCCCTGTAATAAGCTAACCACACTTGCAAGGGTGAAAGGGAAAGAGGGAACAACAGCTCCCAACTTTATAATACTGTGTAGACTTCTGAGATTTTACCAAAATTCCTCAAAAACTTCAAGTCTGTTGTTATCCATGGCATCCATGGAAAAGATACCAAACCAACCTCTACATTATAAGATATGTGAGTCCATCGCTTACAAAGCGATCTAGCTTTACGCTTATTACAAACGTCTTTTATGGGCCTTGATGGCTATAAAACGCTTGTTTTCTGAGGCATAACAAGCAGACAAACGGACATAAAATAAGCTTCTGCTTTTCCCTTAAAAATTTGAAATAACTTAGTATGAAACCAGACATAAAGCAAAATTGTTTTTTGAATCAGGACCTCAAATTTGTGTGCCCAAATCGAAAGTCATCAAAACTTACCATTCCGTCCGCCATCTTTATTTTCGTCCTAATGAGACCATGGTCTGTCAGCGGGTTTACTCTAAAGGAGAAATTTCGAAAGGAAGAAGGCTTATTTTTTGACAATTCGATAGTAAAATTATACAATCAATTACATGTTATCAATACGTATTTTTAAAAGTTATTTTGGTGGATTTAACGGTTTAAATTTGAAGTGAAAACCGCATACTTGCAATGGAAATGCTGTTTAGTGTGTTGATCATCCTAGAAACTCTCTCCAAGCCATTGCGCGAGCGATGTGAAAACTCGTGCTACGCATGAGTGAAGTGCCGGTGGAACATGGCGACTGGAGATGCGAAAGAAAGCAAAGAGATTCCACCAGGGACGAAAGTGGTTTGTACGACTTGCTTCGATGAAAAGATTGAAGGAGAAGTCGTGGCATTTGACTACGGAACCAAAATCGTAATCATAAGTATCCTTGTTCGTTTCGATGAGTTGTTTTTGGTGGGGAAAATGTCGCAGGTAGTTTTGTCTCGTGGCGAGTCGATTTCGCCCAAGAACGTCGTTTCTTGTCGATAGTTAAGCATGAAGCCCATTTAAAATTTTATGTTGATCAATGAAAGTTGTCCTGAAATTGAAGGTGTTGCGCTTTAAGGATCGTTTGTTTCCGGACATGTTCAATATGTTAGGTAAACTTCCCTAATTTGTTTGTACGAAGTACTTTTTGTTTCGATTTTCTGTAATCTGTTAAGACTCGACGACTTTTTGAGGAATTATTAAAGGCAGGCGAAAGAAGGGAAGTGGCTATTCTATCAAGCCTTGTTTTCATTTTTGGTCTGGATAACTGGAGAGGACCTCAACGTAAAAATCAGTTAGCGTACATATTATTTCGTTACCTTGATTAATTCACGACAGTTTTCCACTAGCTCGAGAAGCTTTCAAAAGTGTACTCTAGACTTGCTCCTACATAATTTTGTATTTTGAATCGGTAACTGAAAGCTTAAAACACTTTTGCCTAAGGTGTGCTATTTATTTGATCACTTAAAAAAAATCTTGATAGTCTCTGAAAAAAAATTACTTTAAAATTAAAATAATAAGCTTACTGGACAATACACCCATTTTTTTGTCTCACTTCAAACCAAGCTGGTGTTTGTCTGGATACTTTTTTCTTCCAAATTTAGATCAATAAGAGCAAAAAATATTTACTAAAAAACTACTCATAGCACGGTAACATTTTCAATGCTATTTGAAACATCTCACTTTAATTTTCTTCTCCAAGTGACCCCGCGTTGAAATTCTCAAGCATTCTCGAGAAAATTAATGTCAAATCTGGTAAACAATATGCTAAAAACAGGCGCCATTTTGTTTTGAACTGACATGAAGCATCTTTTTCATTGAAATATGGGTAATTTCCAATCCAATTTTCTCTCGCAGGATCAGCCTGGGAGCAAAAGTATCAATAAGTTCTTCTTATCTGTTCTCAACATGTGACTGTGCTGCAAGTATTTTTTGGTAACTTAATTTTTGCACTTACTGCTTGGACGTTGAGCGGAAATCGTCTTAATTCTTTAGAGAACATTACATGACCTAAAGTGGCCATGTGGCATAAAAACTGAAAGAGTCTATTTTAGTAAGACTTATAATTTTACACAGAGAAACCTGTTCTTTAGTCTGAAGAATCCTTAACATGATTTAGAATCTTCAAAAAATACCAAGAAAAACACTTCAGACCTCAAGATGCTGAACATGGCTCACATGAAGAATGTTGAAGTCACTGAGCTCTCCACAAAACCAGCACCATCTCTACCCAGCCTGGACGTGGACAAAATTGATAAAAAAATCAACACTGCTCTGGAGCAGAAGCGACGGGCAGTGGAGAAAATAGGCATTAATGTAACACCAGGGGCACAGAAGTTGTTTGACACTATCAACAAAACGTAAGTTGAGGAGATTATACTCATACTCGGAGCTGTCACTTACTTTTGAAGTGGCTAGGGAAGTGGAAGAAAGAAGCCTGCAGGAAAAACAGTGAATTTTGTAATAGTAGCAATGTCTTGTCCGTCTACCCAAGCAGCCAGGCTCCATGTTGCTATAGCCGGGGAAAATCCCTAGTCACTGGCCTTCAGTGGCATGACTGCAATCTGCTTCCTTACCTTGTCCTTCCCTAGATTTCAGATTTTTATTTTTTTACACTATTCCAAAAGGTTGCTGCAGAAATTACAATACATTACAAAAGTAAGAAAACAATGAAAACAACAAAGTACATAATTCATGAAAGGTGAAATGCGCGCAGTGACCAAAGGAGCTTAGGCTTTCGAGTTGGTCACTGCCACGTACAACTAACAAGCGTAGACATTTACGTAAAACTACAAGTAACATATAACGGAAAAAGGAAAATTAACAGTGCAAAAAATGTGTAACATGATATGTGTTAACATGAGATGTGTGTAACATGATATGTGTTAAATATTTGTTCACTAACAGATTTAACGATGTCAAGTGGAATGGAAAAACCATTGTTGTCATGGACGATGTAACCATCGAGCCCCCTTACCAAGAGCACTCTTGCCGTGGCAGTGAGAAGTCGCGAGAACACATCATCAAGATTGTGAGTATTTATGGTAACCCGAAGGATAGCAAACACATTGTCTAATTCCTTCTGAGGGGGTCTTCTGAATTGCCATTTTTATCAGTACCTTGTCAGCCTCTGTGGGTTTTTAAGGTTTATTCAATGTTGAAAAGCTCCTTGAACTTTATATATTGGCAAAGACTTTTTTTAGCTAAGTTTTAGCATCGTGCTAAAATTTAGCAATTGAACTGGCCACTTATAATTCAATAGCACCTTTTCTGTGGCGGTGCTTGCTTTTCATCAGTCTGACCATGATCAGCAAATGATTTTGAAATACGGTTGACTCCCAGTATCTCAAACCTTCGGTAACTCGAAGCTCACGCTATTAACTCAAACCAAAATTTTTTCCCCTGGATTTGCTCCATAAATTCACTGTAATTTTACCCTCAATAACTTGAACCCTTGGTAACTCGAACCTCCTGCTAACTCGAAGTGATTTTTTTTCCTTCAAGTCATATTCTTCATAATTTTAAGTAATATTGAATTCATTTTGAATCAAATTTGAAAAAAATTGAGCAGCATGTATTTTTAAAGTGTCTAATTGCCCTTCGTATCAATTTATTTAGTTTCTTGATGTTCTGTTACACAAAATGTGCCTGTTTTTCCTGTGAGAATGTGTGATAAGTGGTGTCAGCAGAAATCCCATCCCCCCGTTAACTCAAACTCACCATAACTCAAGCTCTTTTCAGTTTCCCTTGAAGGTTCGAGTTATCTGGAGTCAACTGTAATTTGTCTCTAACAGATGAGAATTTTGATTTCAGCAGTTTGAGGTTTCAAGATGTAAACACCGTTTTAAACCAAAATTGTATTGTGATCGTTCTGGATGAATGTACCCCCTTCTTAATTTTTAATGGCTGAAGTACAATTTTCCATGAATAAATTCACCAAAATTGGCAATGCACAAGGTGTGCCAATGCCCTTCTGGATAAAATTTGGATTTAAAGCAACATAGTCAATTCTCGTTACTCCTTTTGCGTTGACATCTAATAGCTAATTGCTTTGTCTTCTTCTTAGGTGAAGAAACACAATGAGGAAGAGAGAAATGGACCTGGATAATACCAAAACTACACATCCTGGTGAAAATTAAAATGTTTGAAAAAGAGATGGAGGGATGGAGATTTGTCTCCATCAGGTGCCGTCCCAGTAACATGTCACCTCTGGCGGGACTGGACTGGTGATCTCCCTAGTGACGTACCCACAGGAGTACTTGGGGGAAAGCAGAGTTGGAAGTCCTACATTTCCAAGCCCATTTGAATCCCTATAATTCACTGATTCTCAGGTCTTCCATGTCATTGGATTTGCCATCAGGGATCATGGGGATTGTATTTACTCTTTACAAAGTCTTGCAGTGTTCATGTGGTCTTTTTATTTATCAAATCTTGCTAGTACAAAGGTGCTGAAAGTAGGAGTGTCTAAGTGTCTTGTGGTGTGCAAGTGTTTATTCCTCTGCCCCCTCCTACACTGCTCTCTCACTCTTTCCAAAGCAGTGAATCTGTTCCTATTGTGGAGGCATTGGTAGGGAAAACAATTTTAACATCTTCCTCTCTGAACACTAGTTCTTGATTGAGGTTTCTCAAAACAAAGTTAAACAAACAAAGTGCCATCCATACTTCACTTTGACACTTGGCCTGCTGATGAAGACACTTCCACTTCAAGCATCATTATGCAAGTTTACTTTTTGGTTCAAATTTTCTGTTTGGTTTTTTGCTCTCCATCCTTTCTGGTTTTAATTTTGCAATGAATGACAGGTAAAATTCAAACTTCATATTTAAACTTAAAATTCTTTTACTTTTACTTGCACTGCAGATTATTTCATTATTACTGAAAACAAGGGTGTGTTTTATTAGGCCATATTCCAGATATTTCTACACACCACTTTTTCAGGCAACCAGAATTAAACCCAAAACCAATTGTATAATTTTGTCGCACCCATTTTCCCAAGCTAGTTACATGACTGTATCTTCTTTCAGTTCTGATTGATTCATTTGTTGTTTGTGTCTGCCGTGATGGGCCCTAAAAATTACTTGGTTTTGGTTTTATAACACTTAGTCGAAAACCGCTGTAATGATCTTGTGAAGAGGTGAATAAGTCAGTGAAATAGTCAGGTGATCAAATCAGACAAGCTACTGACACTTCTTCTTCCATGTCAAATTTACTTGGAATTAGTCTTGGGAGACTTTGCTCAAACCACGTCCTGTTAGCGCCATTTAAAAAATACTCTTGCCTCGGTCCCCTCCCCCCTGTACAACGTTGAAGTCAGGTTTTGAAACTGATGAACGATCTTCAGCATTGTTTGGGGAGGTGGGGAGGGGGGCACAGATAGTCATAAAACTTGTGAAAGACTTCTAATTACAGTGGAGGTTACATTTGCTTACTTCTCATCTAAGTGTCCCAAGGTCTAATGTCCAGGATTATTATGTGATGTTTTTCATGTAGTCTGTACTGTGTTATGAGCTGAAAACATTGGGGCTGGTTTTACCAGATGAGGGTTGAAATGGTTGTTTGAAACTGCATTAGTCAAGACGCTTCTTTCAATGTGTTAAATTTCAGTTTGATAACAAGCCCAAGAGTATACAACAAAACATATGGAACAAGGTTATTCAATATTCTTTATGTCCTTCAGGCCTTGATGCTAAGTTTAATTTTTAACATTGAAAGAAGACTATTGATTCCAGGTTTTGTTAATAGCCTATGTGAAGTCTGCATTATTTCCTTATGCAGTCACTTCCCTGGTGAACAATAAAACCTGCTAGTTGCACATTTCCTTGGACAGACTTTAAAGTGCTTTCTAGGAATGAAAGGAGGATTTTATTTTTAGATGTGGGTTCCGATAGATTTGAATGTTGCACAAAGAAAAATAGGAGAATTTTGAAATTACAATTTTAGTTGTCTTTTCAATTTTGAGTGTAAATAAATGAAGAAATTTTAAACTTCTCTGCTTAAGATTCTGACTTTCTATTGTTGGTGCGTGGGACGTTCAATAAGAAGTCTGTGTCCTGGGTCCCAATTCACAAAGCTCTCCTAAATTCGAACTTTCAATAATATATCAAGCACAAGAAAGAGTGTTTCATTAGGATATCCAAACACCGAGAAGTGGGTTGAAAAAACGAGGTGCAGCCGATTTTTTTTAACCAACTTCGAGGTGTTTAAATACCTGATAAAACACTCGAGTTTTTGATACACGGTAGTGATTTCCTCTGTTTTCTCACTATGAATTATTAATGAGTTTGAGAAGTTTGGATGGCAGCCTTGTTCTCAGCTCTTCCTGTCCCTCTCTCACTCCAGGAGACAAGAAGGGGAGAGACCCTGGGAATGTGGTAGTTTAGACAGATCCGAATTATTGGTTCTTAAGTTATTCTTTTGTTTTCCAACAATACGTACAGTTTGCCCCGCTAATTCGAATTCCAGATATCTGAAATACCCTGTTATCTCAAACTAAAGCTCATTCCCCATGGTTACTTATTTACTATTGGCTATCTCAAACTTAAAGGGGCAGTCTAGGTAAAATTTTAGGAAATAGGATAAGATTTCAAATTTATTGTCAGACTGAAAGTCCTACGCGATGACAGCTATACTACCGCGCCTCCACGCTTCCTCGGTGTACGTTTCTCAAACCTCCCGGGGACGTTTCTGGCCTCAGAAACTATTGCTACCTTCAGGACGTTTGAGAAACGTTGCCCAGGTGTATAAATGGGTAACAGTGAAGCATTACGGAAACCTAACAAAATTGCAGGGGGTAACCCTGCGATAGACTAGCATGCCATCCACGGTGGAGTAGTAATACTCCCAAGCCACGTTCACATTGCAGTTAAATTATAATTGAATTGTAATTGAACAGTAATTATTGAAACAGTCGGAATGGCCAATTTCAAATGCTGCTTAACTCGCAATACGCGAACTCCAAATACCACTACCGCAAAATTTTTTTTTAGTGTATAGCTCTTTATTTATGTTTTTATTTGCAAGCTTTGACGAGAAAGAAAAAATAATATATTTCGGGCTATAATGTAACAGTCATGGATCAATTTAAAGATAAAAATACCATCATTACATATACATATAAAGCAGCACATTTTGTCCGACATCATTTCATTTGCTAATCTTACTAATCTTGAATAGCATTTGACGCAAATAATGTTAAAAGTGGAGAAGTGAGGGCATTGTAAACACATTTTGTAAGGCTGAGAGAAGGCGTAATTTAATGGGAGAGGAAAGAAGGGTTGGTTGTCGGGGTGAGGTGGGTGACAAGCTATTCGTTCCTTAATTATAATAATAATAATAATAATAATAATAATAATAATAATAATAATAATAATAAAGGTTCTTATGTGCGGGTTTAAAATTCTCAACGCGCCTACATCTACAAACATTAAAAAAGTTTACAAACATAGGCAATTCAAACATTTAAAAAAAAGGGATAAATAAATCAAATCCTTGCTTGTTAGCGTCGTCATCGCTAGGCTGTTCCAAGCTCTCAGATAGGCCCAGGTAGAGGGAAAGGAAACCATTCGGCACTCAGCTAATGTAGTGACACAATAGTGAGAAAAGAAAAATTACCTCTTGGTTGTGCGAGGGAGATAATTTGTACTATTATCCCCAAAAAGGTTAAGGATTCCGCCAGCTGACATTGGTGCATTGCGGTAGCTCAGCAAACCGTTGACCCGGGTTCGACTCTTATGGTTTCGTTGTCTTTTCCCCTCAACTTAAAAAATGAAAGAAAATTAAGAAAAGATGGGATATTCAACATGTCGCGAGCGTGGGACAAAGAAAAATTCTAAGTCCCCGACGGGAATCGAACCCATGACTTTCCGTACACCGGTCGGACGCTCTAACCGAGCTACTGGGAGGCTCGTGGTGAGCATAGGTCATATTTACTGAGTTCGTGGTGACACGCGTCCTCCATACTGCTAGGATCAGCAATGTCCAAGTGCCCTATAGGTGATAAGTAAAGAAAGATGATGAATTTTAAGCTCGGAGAAGAAATAAGAAAAGGTGGAATATTCAACTTGTCGCAAGCATGGCACAAAGAAAAAAACCTTGATATACGAAAAAAGACTCGCTACATCAACTGAGTGTAAAATAGTCACTCCTAAAGCAAATGCGAAAAATTGAAAGGTAAAACACACACTCTCTTACCCCGGCTGCCGGCCTTGATATCTTGAAACCTCAGTGGAACAGGCTACGTCATAGCCCAAAGTTTAAGGCTGCGGGTGACAAGCTGCTCATGAATAAATTTATAAGGCAAAATTTTGGTGGAGGTCTTACGCTAAAAAACGTTATATCTTGAACGTTTGAGAGTCAATTCCGTTGAAACTTAACAGAGAGCTTGGGCAATGGTGGAAGTGTAACAAGGTTGTTTTTGGTTGAGAGATTGCGCTTCCCTGCGATGTTATGAGCTCCCAAAGTAAAGATTTTGTAAAACGCGACTCCATGTCCAAGTTTTATTCTCGTGGAGAAGACAACACTTCTTGATTTTACCACTCATTGATCAGTTAAACCTCTGTTGTGTTACAACAGAAGCCGATTATAGGATTTCGAGTTCCATTGAAAGTTGTAAGCTTTTAAATGAGTAAAATTGTCCTTGTTTAAATTTAAAGCCTTCGATATTTTGTTAAAAAGACTGAAAAAAAAGGCTTCTGTTGTGACAATCTACAATACACCTAGTTTGTCTGCCTGTTGTGTCTGTTCAGGAAACTCCATATCTGCGCTGTATGCTTGGACACAAAATTGGTGGTTTTAGGGCTTCCGAAGGCTTACCGAACAAACACGAATGTTTAAAGTAAGATTATGCTAATTATGGAAATTAAATTCAAGCAGCTATTGTTCACTGTCCAGAAAAGAACAATACGTTGCAATTTAGAGATCGCAAATTTTTGGATTGAAGATTATGAGCGTTTGCCAAGCTCTATGTTAGCTATAAGGAGTATTATTGTAGTTTTTGTTGTGTTTTGTTGGATTCTTCTAAAAAGTTTCTATTACGGTTGGAACATTAAAAAAAAAGCCGGACTTCGACAGTTTTTTATTCAAGAATGCTTAAAAGTCACAACTCCGTAGCACACGATTTAACGCACGTGCAATTATTGATTCAGAAACTGAAAGTTTTACTGAACAGCCTATTCATGAATATTTATAATAAAGTTTCGATATAACGCCCGCTCTGATTGGTTGAATCAGCGTGCTTTATCAGAGCACAGATGCACGGAGTAACCCTTGACGCCATACTGCGCGCGCTGGCAAGCTGAAAACCTGCTGAAAACCTTTCTTCCGCGCGCTTGCAAGCTATGAATAAAATTTGTTTTCTTACAAATTAAACCCAATTTCTTTACAAATGTGAACAAAGTTATTTTATAAAACAAATAAAAAAAGCCAAAACCGTGCTTTGTTCTGTGATAAAGAACTCAAGGAAGTGACGAGAGCACTCGAGAAGCAGGGAGAAGCACTCGCCTGCGGCTCGTGTTCACCCTACACTTCTTGAGTGCTCTCGTCACTTCCTTGCGTGCTTTATCACAGAACAAAGCACGGTTTTGGCTTTTTTATTTGTTAATTTTCGCGTAATGTCGCTACCATTCGTCGCATTTCGTGCATACGCTTTAAATAAATAAATGCTGATAACTTAGTTTCTCACCCGGAGAACGCCTGAAGCTCGTTTCCCACTTGTGCGATAAGAAACGTCGTGTGAAAACTCGACGTGAGACGAGCAGGAGAACAAGAACGAAAGATTTTTTCCTTTTTCTTGTGCTTATTTCGAGTTTATTGCAACCATGTTGTAGTTTAGCCTTTTCCGACTGCGCGTGCTTTTTGCTGGCCAATATTATTCAAGGGCACCCAACGAGAAAATATTAGCAAAATACTTGAAACATCATTTTCTGCTTTCCTAGATTGAGAGCTTTTTGAGGTTGCTCTGTTCAGCGTTTTTAGCTGTAACTTTAGGCCACAGAAAATTTTAGGAAACGAAATCCTATCCGCCGAATTTCCGCGCTGCTAATGGCTGACCGAAAATGCTAGCTGACCTTATTTTACACTCTAAACGACATCTTTGTCCCTCCGAAAACAATAAGAATAAACCAGTCCCCTCGTTTCGAGAGTCTGAGGCGATGTTTCGCCAAAGAAATTTCTAGTTTTCACTGTAATTAAATCCGAATATCTAGGCGATTTAGGCCTGCCGAACAGTTAGGGAACTTAAGCAACCACGACGGCAACGCCAAGGAAAACGTCACTTTAAAAATGACTTCCAAATATTTCAAACGTTTTCACGATAGTTTCAACTCGTTCAATCTGTCTAATGTAGCCGAATAATCCGGGAGCTGACTCTGTAAGGACAGCGTTACAGTTCAGGTAGAAAAAAGAAAATTCACTGTCGTGTGTTCACGTTCTACATAAAACTTTGAATTTGGTCATTTCACATTAGGGAACTTAAGCAACCACGACGGCAACGCCAAGGAAAACGTCAGTTTAAAAATGACTTCCAAATATTTCTAACTTCTTCGCGATAGTTTCAACTCGTTCAATCTGTCTAATGAAGCCGAACAATCCGGGAGCTGACTCTGTAAGGACAGCGTTACAGTTCAGGTAGAAAAAAGAAATTCACAGTCGTGTGTTCACGTTCAACATAAAACTTTGAATTTGGTCATTTCACGTTGTTGTTTTGCAGGGGACGGCAAAGAAATGTACCAAAATCTGTATCGCACGTGCAGAGTCATTGTTTTCCTAATTAAACCTTTTTTTGTGACGTTCTCGTCAGCCGTCGCCGTCGTGTTTGCTTAAGTTCGCTGTTGTTGTTGTTGTTTTGCAGACGACGGCAAAGAAATGTACAAAAATCTCTATCGCACGTGCAGAGTCATTGTTTTCCTAATTAAACCTTTTGTCTTGTGACGTTCTCGTCAGCTGTCGCCGTCGTGCTTGCTTAAGTTCCCTATTCCGCCGAAACGAACAGTTGGGTGCCCCTGATTATTATGTAGCTGAAATGGTCGGCGCTGAAAATAAGCATTCTGATTGGTTCCCTGAGCGGTCCGAATTTTCCTTTACGGACCGCTAGGGTGGACGGGTAACAAAAAAAATTCAGTGAATTGTGTTTTGGAAAAATTGAAAAGGAGAAGACAGTTTTGTATGAAGTAGAAACTTTGTCCTGACTATCTTGCCAATAATTTTGGTTAAAAAAACCTCCGCGAGAAAGAAAAATGACGAAAATCGTTTTTACCCTTCATTCTTCTTTGTAGCGCGCGCGCTTACCAACAGAATTATGCTCTGCTGTCCGCAAATTTGTAAAGGACCATAAAAACCATAATAATAAATACTTTATTGAACAAGCTTGTTCGGTCCGTATTTTGAAAATATTGGTCTCGCATAAACTTCCAAAGAAAGGAACTCGCCCATATTTTCCCAACGTGGGCCGAAAAAGCTAATTTAATAACATATATGTTCTTTTGCTGGGCTACGTTTATTTCAGCCTGCAAGGAAGGCGCTAAAAGGGAGTGGGGAAATTAGCATGAGCGGGACACAAGCACGAAACGGAAAAAGAAAGGGAAAAGACTCCCTCTCTTGGCGCCTGCCATGTAGACTGTGCGTATTTAGCAAGTAGGGAAGCGGAGTGAGATAAGTGCAACCACAAGTACTCAGCAGCTTTCTCTGTATGTCGCCGTTTGTGCCTGTGCTTATCGCATAGTGGGAACGCCCTGGCGATAATTCTTGTGCTGTCATGTTTACAAGTGGAAACCAAGGTTAACTGGGCTGTGGTACATCCTCAACAAGCCTCGCTGAAGAGGAAACTGTTCCGGCAATGTCCGGTCCTTGGTGGGAAGTCTCCGCGGATGCACGTTCCCCGTTAGGTACAGCATGGGCCACTCTTCCAAGCAGCACGATTATGGAAATAACTATGAAGAAGAGCACGATTAAGTTGGATATCATCAACATCCAAACAATAGACGTTGACGACTTCGGATTCAGGACTGCATATCTAATGTTCATGAAGGAGAAATGCAGAATCAACAGAACCACAGTCTCTGCTGCGTTTTCAAAAGGAATATTCTGGTAAGAATTTACAAAGGGCCTGAAGAAAGCCTGAAAACATAGACTGGCCAAAAGAACAGAGCAAACTGCAATCGTTTGAAATGGTGATGCACGCGGGATGAAAGAAAGCGAGAATGCAATTAACATACGTCTCATCAAGAAAAGTATCTCAAAATATGAACGGAAGCCTTTCTTGTATGGTAGGTCGATAGAACCTAACCAGCTATCTAAAGTCTCTCGTTCTCCACGGGCAAGTTCGTCTCTTGTTCGAGCATACTTCAGTAGAAGAGGTAAAAACACCCCGAAGGGTATTCCACCCACATAGAGCACCAATGCAAGCCATCCCAGTGCTTGTATGGTTGTGTATACATGACCTTCGCATTCTTGCCACGGTGCCTCTCGTAAGTAACGGTGACTGCTATCTTCATCGCAGTGAGCCAAGACAGACGCCGTTTTCTTCACGATAGGAAAATAAGTCAGGTTAAGAGATATAATAGTTAGCTGTAAACAGCTATTTCGTGACGGGAATAGCCTGTCCAGCGGATTCCAAAGTCTATGAAGAACACGCCCGATTGCAAAATACAGCCAAAAGCACAAAATACACATGACCGGAAGGAGGATGAGCAGCAAAATCTCACCAAGTGGTGTGAATAAGGTAGGAAACACACAAGCAAAGCCTGAAAAGTGAAGGTTAAAAACACTGCTCATGTAATGTTGGGCTTGAAGAACCTCTCGTGGCCAAATATCAGTGTTGGAAATCAGCGCATCCAAGGTTTGTAAATAAAAGATGCTGATCTTCAGAATTCCTCGCGAGGCCTTTCCCCTTCCAGCTAAACCAACGATAAGGACAATCGTGTTGATTTCGAGAAACCATCCTGGAATGATCCGAAACATGGCTAATACGAACAAAATTGTTATTTGGGCAAAGGCAATCAAAACTGACAGAAGGCGCTTCTTCGTGTACAAGACAAACGCAAGAGTTAGTATGACCATGGTTAAAACGAGAGCAACCAAAATGTAGACAGTACTTTCAGTCTTAGGGCAGGTGTAGCAGAGGATTCCCTGCTTAAAATATCCATCTTCACAGCGCGAACAAAACCGGTCTTTACTGCCTTTACGGCAAAGACAAGACATTCTGCAGACTGTTGCTGGTCTGGTCTCTATCTTGTTGCCTTCCTTGAACCATACGATTCGGCAATCGCAAGCGCCCGTTGGGTTGCACGGTGTAATTTCTCGTGAGCTAAAACCTAATTTTTGTGAGCACTTGACAAGATGGGTCACGTTCTTATCACCCCGCGACGATGGCCAGTAACCAGCATTCATAACCATGCGTTGATCGTGAAGCTTTTGGTTCTTGCACACAGCACTGTTCATGCAAGGTAAGCAAACCTTGCCAGAACCATAATATCCAATATCACAGATGCAAAAACGGTAACGGTAATATCTGGGATCTAAAACCACCAGTCCATCGTTGTAGTTGAGACGGGCATTGGGGCATTTGAACTCTTCTGATGGATTTCTACGCGTTAAGGTTGTAAAATCAACCCTCATGTATTTGGGTAAAATCTCCTCGTCCTCATCGATTTCATGCATAAGTGGATTTTCGGAAACGTCAAGGAATTGCAGCTCCTGTAGCCTGGCGAATTGTGCAGGAATCTCTCCGGAAAGATTGTTCCCTGACACATCGAGATGAAGAAGAACCATAAAAAAGTTATCAGTGGGCTTAGGAAGTTCTCCAGATAAACTGTTATTCTCTAAATCCACAAAGATTAAATTTCTGAAGTCCCAGAGCTTTGTCGAAATCGTGCCAAAAAAGTTGCAATCGCTTACGTTGAGTATACTTAATGACCCATTTATTGGTTCTAAGGCTTCTAACAGAACATTGAAGTTCACGGTGAGATTATGATTGCCAGCTAGCAGAAGCACTTCCATAGACTGGGACTCAAACTTAATCCCTGGTTGCAATGAAGTAAACTGGTTTTCACTAAAGTCGGCAACTTGAAGCATTGCTAAGGAACCGATGCTTTTTGGTATTTGTCCCCAAAGATGGTTATTTGCTAAGTCTAAGTGCTCTAAGTTTGTCATGTTGCCCATTGTTGAAGGTATTTTTCCAGTAAAGTGGTTCCCTGACAAGAGACATTGCCTCATGGAAGGAAAGAAAAGCCCAAATTCATCGGGTAGAGATCCTTGTAGTCCAGCAAGAGAAACGTGCAGATAACGTAAAGATGACAGTTTGAACAGATTTTCAAAGCCACCACTCAGTGTAGCCGTTTCAAGATCCAAAAACCATAGCTTTTTTAGCCTTCCGATGCTCTTCGGAATCGAACCACTAACATTGTTTTGCCCAAGACTAAGGACTTGCAAGTCCGTTAAATTTCCAATGTCCCTTGGAATTTCTCCAGAAAGACCTCTCCCCATTTGACAGCAAAGTTGTATTTTCACCAGAGACTCCATTCTTACTAGAATTGCACCAGGAATCGTGCTGGAGATTTTGTTAAAGGCAAGATCTAGACGAAGTAAGGCAGTCATATTAGCAGACAGGATTGTATCCAGCTTTCCTGTCAGTCTACTGTTACCGTAAACGCACAAGCCCTGTAGATTACGTAACTTCCAGAGGGTACCAGGAAGGGACCCTCGGAGGTTGTTCTCCACCAAAGATATGCTGATGACGTAACTGTGACTAGTATTATCACATGTTATTCCATACCAGAGGCAGTGGGACACAGAGTCATTTCCCCAGAAAGTGTTATTTTCCCAATTGTGACCCTTTGTTTGGTTAAATAATTCCATGAGAACAGCTTTTTCTTGCTCGGGTGTAAACGTCGTGTCTAATGTGGTGTTCGGTATCGGAATCTCATACAAACAACCATAAGCAAAGTTTTTACTGTAGTTCTTTGTCATCTTTTCTGTGCCTGAAAACAACAACAACAAACAAGGGAAAAAGCTAAAAACTCCATAGTTGAGGTAACTAATTAAACAATTTATACAGCTCCTTCTGATTGAAGAAATAGGAGCAACTTGTTCGGATTTACGGCTCGCAATATTACCAAATGAATGCTCTTGTATCGCGCATGGATTATTAGGGCCATCAAAAATAGCGCTTTATTTTTCGCTTAGACAGTTAGCAACTGTCCATCGACAGTTAATAACTGTACACCGACACTTATTACTGTCGAAAAGAATAAGGCCGTCGGTCGACAGTTATAACCCTCGATCGACAGTTACAAGTGTCGGTCGACAGTTTTAAGTGTCAATCGACGTATTTTGATTGCCCTAATAAGTCACGGTACCACCTATGCGAGTCAAAGAGGGAATGGTTTACTAGCCGAAACGAAACTTAAGCCATATTAAGGATAGTTTGAGAGTGAAAGTGTGGCTCGATCTTCTTGGAGACGATAAGAATAAGCGAAAAAACATCCAGGTTTGCTTGATGGTGGGTGGATGTTGGAGAAAGGCTTTTCCTTGAAACTTCCCGGAAGTACGACCGGATAACGTGTACTTCCGCTTTACTTCCGCTTTACGCCGAAAAATCGAAAGTCTCTTCTGCGAAACCTTTCTAAGGGTTTTTCAGTTTCAACTGAAAGGTTGAATTAGGGAGTGACATGAGGCTTAAATCTATATATTAGATTTGACCAGACTTCACCGTAGGTTAACAGCATCTCACGGCTCGCAAGGGACCAAAGTGGAAATGATATAACATCATACACTAAAAATCGATGGCAGCAGATCAAACTTGTACTGGTAGACCCTGATAGGCCTTGAAACTTCATACATTTCAGCTCTTAGAGAAGTAATACCTCCCATGTTTGG
Source organism: Siderastrea siderea (assembly GCA_964030785.1). Lineage (NCBI taxonomy): Eukaryota > Metazoa > Cnidaria > Anthozoa > Scleractinia > Rhizangiidae > Siderastrea > Siderastrea siderea. Next base: position 47,657,892 of record OZ034971.1, on the reverse strand, counting down.
GAAATGCTTGCCATCGCTTTTTTAAGTTTCTTTTTCGAAAACGCAGGTGTATAAATAAACTCTGCTAAAGCGATTTTGTAACGAGATCAGTCATCGCTTACCTACAAGATCGTTAATGTCGTTAATGATGTTTATGTCTCCACCCGCAGACTGCAACGTGTTCGTTTGGTAAGACAGCCACTTTGAGTCGATTTTTGGCACACCCAATCTGCGACGTTTGAGAGAGTGACATTGTTTGCAGCAAAAACAGAAAGTCAAAACGGCAAATACGCCGGTTAACAGAAGGATCGATTTGAACAAATATCTGCGAGCCATAGTCATAGGCTTTTACTTTGAATGAGATGCACTGAATAATGTTTCCGGGAATGTTTACACCGCTTTGAGATACACGTGATGGGCAAGTACCCATGAATCCATAAGGGTGTCACGTGATCAGGTGTGACAGAGACATCACGTGATCAGTTGAGGGCGAGTTTCCAGTTTGTGGAAGAAATCTTAATTCAACAGGTTCAACTGAAAGCTACTGAGCAGTACTTCATTGTGGTACTCTTTGTTATGCTGCTCACGTTTGAGTCTGTGCATGAAATCCTAAGTGTGATAATCCAAATAAAAGCTACTGAGCAGTACTTTCCTGCGGTACTGTTTATAAATTATGCTGTACAAGGAGTACTAACGTTTGAGTCTGTGGATGAAATCCTCAACTCTGGACATTCAGACGAATGGCAATGAACAGTATGCTGCTGTTTACATTTAATTTCTCCAAGTGGACATTTTTAAATGTTTAACATTTGTCTTGCCTAATACTCTTACTGTACCCTCTTAGAAAAGTAAACAAATACATTACTTGCAAAAAATTTCGGACGTTAAAAATTCGGACGTTTTCTCTGATTTCGGACGTTTAATTTTCGGACACTTTTTCTCTCATTTCGGACAAATTTCGGACAAAAATTTCAGACAGTTTGCTGAAACATGCCTAAAGCAGATTTACGCCTACAAAACATGAATTAGACTGAAGTAAAAGCCGTGAAAATGATGGTTTTACTGCACCCTCAAGGTTTTACAGATACACGGAGGGGAAAAACACAAATTCAATCAAGGTTTTGTCACTCTCAAGCAGAGTCTCAACTAGAGTTCGGTAGAGTTCGGCAGTATCGATGCAACAGTTCAGGATGAAAAGTATCGACCTTCTCCAATTGCAATGGGAGGGCTTCAGATAGTCCTTCAAGCTACGTTTAAAATTGACGACAGCAAGCGGTTTCTTCTTCTTCGTCTCAAAGAACTTATTCGAAAGAACTATGAGCTTCTTGATCAATCACCTCAGTCACCAACAGCTACAGATGAAGAAGAACCACACGCTAGTGACTATGAAGAGGACCTTTTAATTGTGTTGATTGATTATGAAGCAAAAGAGGACTAGCACCACTGGCACTGGCAGTGCCGGTGCAATAATCATAAAACTGGGCTTGGATCGAAGATTGAAATAGCAACTGCAAAATGGAATTTTTCTCTGTTTTTGTCCTTCATAAAATCTTTATGAATCTTAGCTATATCATGTATATTGGCCTTGAATATGTGATGGCGTCGCCCAAGAAAGTACTTTCAAGTTTTGTACTGTACTGTAAAAATTTCGGACGCTTAAAAATTTCGGACGGTTTTATTTTTGGACACTATTTTTGTCCGAAATTAAAATTGTCTGAAATTTTTTGCAAGTAATGTAAGCTATCCAACCCAACACTGAGTAATAATTGTGACTCATGATTCAGTTATTCTTTTATTGTATAAAGCTTCCTGGTACCATGGTCCAAGAGGTTTTCCTTTCTTCTCCTCAAACAAATCTAAGACAATGAGCCACAAAGTGGCAAGTTTAATCCCTCACTACTTTGTAGCTCGTTGTTGCTGCTTCATTATATATTGGCTTAATTTTGTTTATGCAGAAGAAAGAAAAACCTCTAGGACCAGAATAGCATTCTGGACATGAAAAAGTGTCTTGTTACTTCAGGCTAATCCTAGTACCATCTGCAACTTGTGACTTTGTAGATGAAATCAAAATTTAATTCTCTTTAAGTACAACACTAATACAACCTTGAGTGAATATGTGACAGAATTAAGGGTTTTCATTGACAATAAAATTAAAAAACAATGTTACATGGCAATCAGTAAAGAGATTTGATTATGCAACTGTTTTTTTTTGGCCATGAGTCTCTTGTAGTCCTCACTGCAAGCAGCCTTTGTAACAAGCATCCAAAATAACTGGTACACAGCAATACTTTCAATATGTGATCTTGACACCGGATTCACATAGAGTCTTGAGCATTCCATTCTCCTGTCACTGTTGCCATTTGCTCTGTTGTCTTTGCTTTATTATGATTTAGTCCTGCTTGGTTTCCCCCTGTAAGCAACATTAATTTTAATAGTTAAAAGTTAGTTAATGTATACCGGTAAAGATTGTGATTACAAAGCAAAGGCTTTGGTAGCAAAGGCTTCATACATAACAAGCCCCACAATGGGGCTTATAAATTTTAGGTCACAAAGAGGCAGGTAGGACGATAATAGAGTGGGGGCTAAAGTTCTGTTTCAACCATATAAAAGGGACACTAATGATAGAAGAATGTTGTCAACACAAGTGCTAATCTGTCACATAACAGTTACTATTTTGAAAAAACTGCAAGATGACTGATAAAAATGTTGATGCTGGAGCATTCAGCCACAACCAAATAGCTTACAGAAAATCAATGACAAAGTTTGGGTTCAATTTTCAGTGCACAGACCAATGTGGAATCTTAAAACATTACTGGTGAGGGGGGGAGCTTTTTCATGAGGGGCAACTGAGGGGGAGAAGTATGTTTTTACAGAGGTTATATATAGGACTGGTGCTATGTTTAGTAGAGGTTAACAAGCCATGGAGGTGGTCTAGGTGGCCTTGGCCATCAGGCCAAGATGGCTTTGCTTTTGCTGCTGTGCAGCTCAAAGGATTTAGATGGCAATTTGTTTTCTCATTCCCAAATTTGTCCTTTCAAGTTTTCATCCAAAAATCCTTGGCAGCAACTGATGGACAGGCAAAAAGAATATCTCAGACAAATCATGTATTTTAAAGATGTTCTGGATGGCTTTTGGTGATTTGGCTAACAGAACTGACCTGTTCTTTATATAATTAACAGCCTCTGAGCCTGTCTAAAAACATTGCCCACACCAACCTGAATTGCTCTTAAGAACCTTTCCTTGCACCAGTTCACATGCAAAAACTCAATGTGTTTGAGGTGTTGGAAGTTAATTGTAACTGCTTGTCTCAAAAACGTCTTGAAAATATGTTTTGCTGTTCTAACAAGGCACTGAAAACGTTGTTGACAGATCGTATCTTTCGGGGGGGGGGGAGGGGGTGGGGAAGACAACTAATCAACTAATTTAAAAAATGTATCAGGCACTCTGTTTTCCTAACTTTTGGAAAAAATAAAGAGGAGCACCTGATCGCAGAATTTACAGAGATCCTACTCTATGTAACCAGACAGCAGCATCAGCAGCCAAGAAGCATAAGTTCTCGGAATCGCAAAAACCACTCCCACCCTACCCTCCAGAATGTTGTTCACAAAATGAGGTAGTGTTTGATCAAGAGATTCTTAACAAACTTGGCCAATAACTTTTCTTGATATGACCCTTACCATACCATAGCTTAGGTTTTCATCTTCTATAATTGCGGCTGCCTTACATAATTCAGTTTTATACCTCGGACGTCCCTTGTTCTTGCTCTAGTACTGCTGCAGACAAGCTTGCAGGCGAACCATCAGTCTGTTTTTGTCCTTCAGTGAGGGCAGCATTTGCCAATCTCTTTTCTCGTAAAGCGAGGTAATTCCTCCCAGATACAACAAGAAGGTAAGCTGTCCCTGCCATGCAAGTAAAAGTGATTGATCTTTGCAGAAAGTCCGCAACTTTTGACCACCGACTCATCTCCGTTTTTTCCCGATTTCGTTGATGGCACAGCGGTGTTTTTCGCGAAAAGGTGCGCGAAGTCTTCACGCTCTTAGAGGACATTTCAGTTAGAATATACGAACAAACTACTTGGGATCTCGCGGAAGTATTGTAGGGGGTCAAAATGGCAACAATTTGTCGGGCGAAGATTGCTTTGCGATCTTTTGGTCGCAGAGCTTTATTCTGCCGCTTATATTCAAGTAAGTTTGTAACTGAAGGCGAAAAATGTTAATCTTGATTTAGTCCTTTTAAGTTCTAAGAGTAAAAGTTTGTTCTCTTTCAGATGGCGGCTCATCTCAGGTTAGGCGATTATTCAGGATTATTAATGCATCAGTCAATTCCAGCTGCGCCCATCCCCCCCCCGGGCAACTGCGGGGCATTTGCGTGCCTTGCCAGTCCCGGGGGTGGGGCATTAGCAAATTTGGCACGGCCCGGGGGTCGGGCATTTGCCTGCCCCCGGGCTTTTGACACACATGTGGTTTCCGACTCGAAATCCAAACATGGAGGATTTTATCGCAAAGGACCAGCAGTTCGTCGCAGATTGGATCGTCCGTTAAGGACTGGACAAGCTTGTGGAGGTTTTCTCGATTTTATGCATTTCTTCATTGCTTACCAAGGCACAACTATCACTTTATATAGCGAGATCGGGAACGATCAACGTGAATCGACGTACGTATGCTTCTTTGAACAAGGATTTAAGCAAAATTTGGTTGCGATGATTCTTAAACTATTACGATCGATTATTGAATTCTAAACATGTGTATAGGGATCGTCGTTTTATACTTTTGCATATTATTAAAATATTCACAACAGACTTTTATAATGTCAAGATTTTTGTTTACTAGCGAACTGTTTAAAACAAAACGGGAAAGTAACAATCAACTTCATGTAGTATTGGTGTCTGTGAAGTATTAAAATATCATCGCTTGGCATTTATACTAACTTTCTTATTACGTTAAACATCGGATAGTTCCATTACAAACAATAGAAGACTGAGAGGCAGGCCTACAGAAATGAAAAATCACACATAAAAAACGCTGAAAGTGGCATTTTTGTGCAATGAATGAAAACTTGCTGCAATGTTGATTGGGGACGTACGATCCCGGGGGCGGGGCATTTGCCCTCTTCCTTAGTCCCCACCACGGGGCATTTGGCAGCTTAAGTGTCCCCACCCCCGGGAATTTGCCATCCAAGAGAAAAAAAATGCTAATGCCCGGGGGTTAGCCCGGGGGGGGGATGGGCGCAGTTGGAATTGACTGATGCATAAAGCTTATCCATTGTGTTCGTAAGCGTAAGTTTACACGTGGAACAAGGAAAGAAAATTTCCTTTGGAGATGATTTTCGTCTGGACTAGGTTTCCTTAACCCGTGCCTATTGCTTAAACAATCTTATTACAGATAGACTTGTAAAAAAAACTTGTGATTGTTTGCATTTGTGCTTCTTTTCGTTCTTACATGCGAACCTTGGAACTCCTGTGTTCGAAATTTTTTGTTCGCTTTATCTGATCGAAAAAATTAAGCATTAGCTAAGTTTTAGCAAGTCTGTTGGGTTAGCAATACATTTGAAGTCAAACATTCCACTACGGTAGTGTAAGAAATATTGATAAAGAGGTAGAATGGGGGTGTGTCTGGAGGATGGGCCATGACAAGGGACCAATTACTGGTCAAGGTTTAATTGACCAATCAAGTCGATAACCAAAGATATGAACACCATCAATTGATGATTATGATAATAATTTATGCTGTCATCTTGATTCTGAAGATGACTTATGTACACTGTGTTAATGTCACCAATGCTGTCCATGACAACAATCCTGTTCAGGACTAAGAACTCTCACCTGGATGATCCCACTTGACAGACCACTGAGACCCCGGGGGGGGGACTCCCATATGAAAGTGGCGGGGATGTTCGTCATCTTGCTTAGGGGTGTAAATTGCAGATTTTGGTCTCGCTTAGGGTTTTCAGGATGGAAAGCCAATACTTTTATCCATACAGGTATCGCTTAGGTCTGTACGTAAAGAAATATCCATATGAGAAAACCAAACACCGTCAATCTCTGTAGCTCTTACTTGGTTGTCTCTTTAAGCATGGTCTCTCTTGAGCCCATGCCCAGGGTTTAATTCTAATTTTCCGACGACCATCCCTGTCACTTTCATATGAGAGTCTCCCCCCCCCTCCCCGAGACTGAGTCGCCTGGACTTACACCTTTTATTTTGCTAAACTGTTTGTTCCTCTGCTTTAGGAAGAACTTATCGGTTTCATTGGCCTGGGTAACATGGGAGGTCCTATGGCTAAGAATCTGTTGGATGCAGGACATAAGGTCTTAGTCCATGATGTGACTCCTGAGGCAGTTGTGGATCTAAGAGAACTAGGTGCTGCCACTGCAACCACACCCAGTGAAGTGGCCTCCAAGACATCAACAATTGTCACCATGTTACCTTCTAGGTATGTTTCAGTCCAAGAGTGTTAAATGGCAAAATAAGACTTGTGGGGGGGGGGGGAGGGTTCAAGGGGAATACTTGCTCTTATTTGTTATCCCATCTCAGACTGGAAGTGAAGAGAATGTCCTTATTTAACAAGTTTTGGTACATCTGTTATTCTTTTTGCACACTTTAAAATGACCTGAATTAGTTAAAGAAAGACAATCTATCAGAAGAGAGATCAGTTATCCAGGCTGGGGCTATGCCTACGCTTATGCTGTTTCCGAACAAAATATCAATTTACACACCCTTTTTGGATCCTATGCCCTTAAATCTTCCTCTTTTTCAGATCAAAAATGGCAAAAATCTACATGCTATTTAAAAGCAGTAGGCAAAATTGCATGCCTACTGGTGAGAATCCTCACCCTATATACACATTTGGACAAAAACAGCTCTTAAACCACTCCCTTTTAGGCTACACATACTCATAAAGCTATAATGAGCGAGTTCCCCTTTCTCCTTGAGAGAAGGCCACACAAACTCATAAAGCTGATGAGCGAGTTCTCCTTTCTCCTCAACAAGGATAAGATGTCAAATTCTCCTTACAAGTTCCATTCCAAATGTATGGAGAGCAGTTAAGAGAATATGCATTTTCATATCAGGGCTTAAAGGGTTAATTTTTGATGATTTAGAATTTCTCATCTCTTTCCTCTTGCAGCCCAAATGTTAAAGAAGTATACTGTAGTGAAAGTGGGATTCTTAGGTAAGTTAAAAGCAAAACGTAAATCTTAGGAGCAGCTCAGGAACTATGAAGCACAATTTGAATACTTTGTGTGACAAAAGAAGAAAAGTCAAAGTCAATTCCTCCCATTGTTTTGGTTCATTCCAATGTATTTTGTTTCCACCAGAAAATCAACAACAACAACCACCACAAAAAGTTTTGCTTCCAGAAAGGCAAAAACGATAAGACTTGAATCCTGAAATTTTATGCTTTAAGCTCCTATTGCAATAGCAAATAAAAGCTCACAGAGAAATTTGGAGACTCATATCAAAAGAACAAGTCTTTTATTTCCTACAAGATGATTTCATGGCTGTAGCAAAATTCTTTAAAGTTTGGCAACCATGTTCTTTTGGTATACTAGTAATCAAATGTGTACCATAACCCCCTGATAGGAAGTAACAAGAAGGTACAAATGAATGGCGTAAAATGGTGTAACCTTACTGACTTTGGCTTCTCTCCTCTATCCCAATGTATGAGTCTCAGAAAGCTGTTTTCTGTGTGTTCTTTTGTGGGACACAAGTGCAAATCCTAATAAGCCACAGATTCACCCACATTGGAGCTCTGGAGTTTCATCTTAAAGTTTGCACTTCTTCAAGTCTGGCAATATCATCTCTGTGAAAGTTGCTGTCACTGTAGTGTAGCAACATTGGTGCCAGGCAATATGGTTCCTGGCAAAGTTGCTGTCACTGTAGTGTAGCAACATTAGTGCCAGGCAACATGGTTCCTGGCAAAGTTGCTGTCACTGTAGTGTAGCAACATTGGTGCCAGGCAACATGGTTCCTGGCATCCTCCTCCCATTTTGGCTACATGTGGCATGCTTGTAGATTCTGCTTGAGGAAGTGTCCTTATATGGGTTCGGGGTTTTTGGTAACATTTTAAAGTACCGGATTCATAGGTGAAACAAGCAGACATGAGCACTATAGGCACAAACTTTTAGGGGGTTCCAGGGGCATGCCCCCTGAAAATTTTTGAAATTGGACTCTCTGAAATGCCATTTCCTGCATTCCCTGGACCAGAAGTGGTTCATCTGGATGGTCTTTTAAGGCACTAAAATGCTCACAAAAAATGACAAATGATGGCTTCGTGATATATGAGAGGAATGACCATTCATTTCCAATTGTATGAGCTACAAAAGTGAGCAAAAATAAGGCTCAACTCTATCTTTGATAAACAAATACAAAATCATCTGATTATTTTACACTTCAGAAAATAATTATTTTGCGTAAAAGTACCGGACCTTACATGTCAGATGACCAGAGGTTACGTCCGGCCAGTCGCCTCAAACAAAACCCCTGATGGGTGGCCATCTATCAGCAACTTAGGTCATCCTACAAAGTGCTGCCCACTTGCACTTTATAAGCTATATCTATTAACCAAAGGTCATTTGATGAACCTGTGGATTAGAACACATTGCCTCATCCAGTCATAACTGTTGTTTTATTTTACTTCCAGTGCTGTAAAGCCAGGATCATTGTTGATTGACACCAGTACGATAGAACCTGCTGTTGCCAAGGAAGTGGGCGAACTCGTGCAGAGCAAAGGAGCAACATTCCTGGATGCACCAGTTTCTGGAGGTGTTTGAATTAATTTTCTTGTCATCCTCCAAACATTTTTGAAGAACTTCAGATTTATGGAAGAGTTGATCGGAAAGTCAGACTTCACGAAACAAACACATGAGAGCAAATTACATTTATCATGGATAAACTTGCTTGGCCATGAAAAATGGTCAACTTTAGACCATATTTTCCAAGTTTGAGGACTTAAACCCTTTACACCCTAAGCCCTGATGAACATGAAATTTCTCTTTACATGATCACTACTTGTTTGAACATTCAAGTGACAAGAATAAAGGAAGTGATCACTGAGGATGAGATGTCTTGATAATTAGACAAATTCTCGTTACTAGCTCCATAAGAAAAGTATGGAGATCAGTAATGAGAATATGCATTTTTATATCAGGGTTTAAAGGGTTAAGCAAACATATTCTGGTTAGATCAACAATATTAAGTTTCTGATGTGGTTGTGAATTTGTGTCAAAAATGCCAACGATGAAGCAAATTAAATATTCCCAAAAGAAATTCCTTGGTGAAATTTGGTTACTGAAATAAAGTTGACTACTTCACATTGAGCTGCTACATTCTCTCCTAATTCTTAACCAAGAAATGAAATTTTACATGTAATTTCTGGTCCAAAATTTTCAGCCCCAGTTCTTGTTAATGATTTACAGACCCTGCTCAAGTTGTTATAACTAAATAGAAAAACCAGTGTGATCATTACCTCTTGAAATGAATTTATCGCAGGTGTGACGGCAGCTAAAGGAGGAACTTTAACGTTCATGGTTGGGGGCAAAGAGGAAGCGTATGAACGGGCTGTGAAAATATTACAACACATGGGCAAAAATGTTATTCACACAGGACCTTCTGGTACTGGTCAGGTAGGAATTTGGGTAAAACTGTTCCAGTTGATTTTGGATTTGTTCTAACTCTTGGCTGTTGTGGGGGTTTGCTCCATAAACTGTTCAGTTGGGTTGGGGGTTGGGGCAGGGGACTAGCAGAAAATAGAGTTTGTGAGATTGTAGGAAGCACTCATGTTTACATGGAATCAAAAAGGGTCTGACTGTGATACCCCCCTCCCCCCTTCCTTTACTGTTCACACAAATAAGGAGGCGCAATGTCACTGCATTAACTGGCTTGGTCAGCTTTATCATGCATGGTCTGATCATGTCTGCAAGTAAATTTAGTGAACTTAATAACTCAGTTGTCTTTGTACTAAAAGATGAGATCTCTTTATTTTCCAGGCTGCAAAGATCTGTAATAATTTACTGCTTGCAGTGAGTATGATAGGAGTCTCAGAAGCCACCAATCTTGGAATACGACTTGGGTTGGAACCTGAAATGATCGCAAGGGTAATCAACACCAGCACTGGCCGCTGCTGGTCAAGTGACACATACAATCCATGCCCTGGAATTATCGAAGGAATTCCATCAAGTAACAACTATCAAGGAGGGTTTGCATCACAGTTGATGGTAAAGGTGAGTAAAGACAAGCCTTTAGGGTTAAACCGTTGCCAACTAGACTTAAATAAGTTTGCTAAAAATTTCACTTGGGAAATTTTGAAAAGTGAACAGTACCCAAAAGGAATGTCTTGCGTAAAAGCTTTTAAACGTGAAATGTTGTCACGTCAGCTAACAACCACAGAATCAAAACCTTTAAATCATAAGTGAGGAAAGCTTAAAGGTGTGCTTTTTGGAATTTTGGTTAGGGTGGTTCATAAAAAAACAGTCAAAACAAGACTGACAGGCCAAGTCTGACACAAGCTTGTGCTACCTAGCCTGTGTAGCAGGCATAAAGGGGATAGGGGTAGGGGAGCGAGAAAATGGGAGAAACATGGGGCCCATTTCCCCCCGACTTTCTTGTTTCCCCTACCCCCTCCCCATTTATGCCCAGGGTTTATTCTAGAAATTGGCCAATGAGGGACCACACCCCCTTCTTTTTCAAGAAAGGGAGCCCAAGATAGGAGCATCTGAGAAGGCCTGGATTCGAGTAACTTTGGAATCCCAGTAACTTTGGAATGTTTGTCTCGTAAAATAATGGCTCTTGTTGCTTGAAAACGGTGACTTTCCCTGTTTTTATTTTTATTATTATTGGTATTTAGTATGTATCAAACCAGTGTACAGTGTTTTTTCCGCGCGCTCTGATTGGCTACTCAAACTTGGGATAGCATTTGCTATTCACCTCCCGGCATGAGAGTTTTGCCTCATTTCTCAGAAAAAAGGAACTTTTTAATTGGTGCCGGCTATCCACTGGTTTGGTATGCACCCAATTGAAAAACCATTGTCGGGTAAAAAGCATAAATCATTGATGGTGCGACCCAATGGTGCTCTGGGAGGCATGAAAACTTGCCTCTATTCTTGGACACGCGCACATTATAATAACACAGCACGCCTTAATTTACTCTTAAAATTATCTTGGAAAGAAAATATTTTGAATATCAAGAAACGAAAAACCTAGTAACAAACTTGCCCCTGCCATCTTCCCAGAGTTCCATTGTGTCGCACTGTCCATCGTTTATACTTTTCACCCAATGACGTTTTTTCAAATGGGTGTATACTAAAACAATTAGTGAAGAGTGGTAGATATTATTCACCAAAGTGGAGGTGACTAATTCACCTCCACTTAGGTGAATAATTGTTAAATATGCAGAGAATAACTCAAAAGCAACTCTAGAAAGTGCAGAATATGAACACAGAAACAAACAAAGAAGAGAAAGGCAATTGAGACAGTAAGAGGTTATAAATTTTGAAGTATAGAGTGTTGGTCTTATCAGTCTTATCGTCAGAGATGTTTTCGAACACTTTATTTCAGAAAATTAGTACTCATCCTTGGACACAATTTTGTGCGCCCCATTCCACGCACCAATGTAAAATTTAGGCGACATTTTTTTTTCCAATTGCAGAAATCCTGCTGTGCTCTAGAATAAGCCCTGTATGCCTGCTATGTAGGCTAGTGCAACCATGTGTGTATTTGTAATATTACCAGTAAATCAAATAATGTTTACCTTATTATGGGAAACTAAGGAGAATTTAAAAAATGTTTGTTGATTGAAGTTACAATAATTTCTAGGAGCATTATTCTCTTGGACCTTAATAAAGTAAAATTTTAATTTTCACAACTTTAATTTCTATCATTTTGACCCAAATTCTGAATCTCATCAGTCTGGCATATATTTATTCTTGCCCTCAGAATTGTCTCACTGCATGGTTTGGTGTATTTCAGAGAAAATTCCTTTGGATTGATCAACAACATTCTTCCTTGATAAAATACCAGACCTCCACACTAGTGTTAATTTTGATTCAGAGATTTTCACTCTTCTTTCATATTGATGTCATTATTTTATTGAAAACTATTTTCCCAATAATTTGTGTTAACGTAAGTCACATTTGGTACAAATAACTTAAAAAATACAAGAATTAGTTACCTACTATCAGTTGAAGGGCCCAGTGGAAAAAGGGTGTAAGTGATGACTGCAGGTTGAAAATCTTAATTGCTGCTAGTTAGTTGAACGTTGGCACACAGGCTGGTTTTCCTGTAAGGAACATTGTTGTGCAGTTATTTCTTGACCTGAGAGCTTCAATTTGAAGAATTAGCATATTACTTTTGCTTAAAACTGACACAAAGAAAACAACAGGACCGCGGATTCTAGGTTGAATTCCTTTGTTTTAGTTTAGGCAGAGAACAAAAGAAATCTTTCACACATCACTTGAGCCAGTTCAGTTCAACAAAACTTTTCACGCAAAAGTAATACGCTAATTCTTCAAATTTTAGATCTCAGGTCAAGAAATAAGTGTGCAACAGTGTTCCTCACATGAAAACCAGCCTGTGTGCCAATGTTCAGCTAAATAGAAGCAATTTCAATTTTAACTTCAAATCATCACTTACGCCCTTCAGTTAATTCTGATTTTATCTGTTGTGCCATTGTGTCAATATCTTTTGTTCTCCTCTTTTGAAGGATTTGGGACTTGCTCAGAGTGCAGCGACATCCACCCAGACCCCCACCCCCATGGGCTCACTGGCTCATCAAATTTACAGAATAATGTGCAACAAAGGGTATGCCAAGCTGGACTTCTCATCTGTGTTCCAGTTCGTCAAGGAAGAGAATCAACATTGACATGTTCCCCAGTGCTTTTCAACCATTTCCAACCACATTGCAAAACAGATGGTGTGCTAGGTTCGCACTGGCAGTAGTTATTATTTAAATATAAGTTTTGTTTTGCAAATTGGACAGCATGCACTTGTCTGCATGGATTAACACCTACCAGGGCTATGTACTGTCCATTTGGATTCCAAAAATTCCTCTTACTACCAAATTGGGTGCCTTGTACAACTTTAATTTACAGCCCTTTTATTCTTATCACCCAATAATTTTCCAAATTGTACAGTACATAGTCCTGAACCAACAAAGGTAGTTAAAACTGGCTAAGAAGGCTGTGGATGCCAAACATTTTCCTGGAATGTTGATGTGTGTTTTTACCAATCACATTTGAATTAAAGTTGTGCTGTGACTGATGGAAGCTCTTCCAGTACTCAGCCGTTTGTTAAAAGATCTTGCATACCACTGTTTATAGTCAATGCTCAAGAAATCTTTCTGTTCACAGCTTTATGAGCTGTAGGGTTAACTGCTGTGGAGGTCACAAGAAAGAAAGAGAAAAAACACACTACAATAATCCGTTTAGCACAATCAAGATGAACCTGGGCTATCAGGAGAATCATCCTGATACCACTAACAACATCACTTTCCTTGAAGGTAAATATTTTTGGCCTCACATCAGGCACAGAAAGGTACAAGTTCCAAGGTTTGCATTGAAATTATAATTGTTTGCAAACATTTGCCAACCTATGGAAAAGTTTGGTTACCGGTAATTAATAATTCTGGTGTGGTATTCAGGTCCACATCCTGAAAATCTTTGTGAGAAATTTTTGAAAACATCGAAATTAACCATTAGGATGTAATGATTGATGCAGACTAAATGAGCTACATTGTACAACAGTCATGACTAACTTATATAGGGGTGTATTGTATCTTTAGGAATCTCTCCAATTAAATTATTTTGAAGCATGCTCCGGATACTGATTGACATGACCAAGAATGTGAGGTGTCTAGTATTTAAAACACAATGTAAAAGGTATTGTGTCTGGCTACTATGTATGATCCGTGGTTATGAAAGGCCTAAAACCAAATAAATTGAAATTTTTTTAAATACTTGTGTTTTTGTTAATTGTTTCCTTCCTTATCTCTTTTGCATAAGAAAAAAGTCTTCTGGGGTCCAATTAAGCTGTTTTCTTCAAACCCTGTTTTCAGGAATGTAAAGAGGAATGGAGCTCCATTAAGGATTGCAGAATTGTGGTGTTTGGCTATCTATGACTTCTCTCCCAAAGAAAAAACCCAAGATAAAACCGTGTCTGGTACCAATGCATTTATTTGGGTATTGTGTGGAGAGGGATAATGTGTAGCTAAGTTTGTTGAATACGGAAACTCCCTACATTCATTAATAATTCATCACGTTGAAAATCATAAGTGCAACAGAGGTTTGGATACCTGAACTTAATAAGCATAGATTTTGGCGATTTTGTTTCTTTGTTATTTAACGATTTGTTTGAGAAGATAAACCCAACTACAATATTGTTGTCATAAAAAAAAGAGAGAAGGAAAAAAAGCCAAATAGGAATAAATTAGGAACACTAACTACATTCAGGCAATTGCTCTTATGAACGGCTAAAGCTCAAAAGGCCTATATGGTCAACAATTTACCTTGTATCAACTCGATACCAAACTGAAGTATTATACTGTAGTGCATCTTTGAGAATTATTAAAAATCTGGGAATGTAACGCTAATTACTTCCTATTTGGCTTTTTTCTTTTTTCACTTTTGTATGACAATGTTATTGCAATTAGGTGTAGATAAAAAACACTTAAGAGTTTCACGAGCATATCCAACACCTAGATAAAAATCTCTCTCTAATGCTTTAACATATAATTACATGAAAGTAGAGACCAAATTTGACCCATCATCCCTCTGAAAGATTGAAGCACTGGCAACCACTGACCTCAAGACTACTGTGCCTAAGGAGGCAACTTATGAAGGGCTTCAATCAGAAATTAAACCATGAAAACTATCGCCTGTGGTTTTATACAGTTAACCAGCTCTACCTGTACCATAAACATGTTGATGAAAACCTCAACAAACCTAGAATGTGTTGAAATGAAAGCTTTAATGAAAAACACCAGTGTACTTACTTATGTTACATTATTTGGATTAATTTACAATATTGTCATGTGTGCTGTGTCACTATAAGCAATATTGTGCTGGATTTACACAGTCAATAAAAATGGTAAAAAGAAAAAAACAAGAACCTCACTATCATCTTTAAACAACATTTTATCTTGCCAGATGTCAGCATTATTTGTATCTTCTTTTTCAGGCGAGCTTTCAAAAACACAGTGTTTTGGAAATCGGCCCCAGCATCTTTAAGCTTCATTTTGATGATGGTTAATAACTATTCTTTGACAGTCTAGTAATTAATAGAATTCACCATTAATATTTTTAAAATTTGACTGTTTCGACAAGAACCTTGAACTGACATAGCACGTCATTGGCCTAAATGAGACACTGACTGCTTGTGCCACTGATGATCACTCCTAAATTGATGGAGTGTTTCTACCGTTTAATGTAAGCTGGAAGGCCATAAAGCACAGGGGATGCTCCTATCAGGTACTTCAGTTTGCAAGCCTGTCGGGATTGGCTTAGCACTTCTGGTAATGAGAAATGTGTGTCTGGGTGAAGCCATTGTTTCAGAACAGACTCACTGAAGCGGTCAATGTCTTTATCTGTAACATCCCACAGGTTGGCAACGATGGCTGGGCTGCAAGTGAATGGAATTTAACATGTCATTTGTTAAAATACATATCAAATGTATTATGCCCTTTGGCCTGCCTAATGCTCCAAGTATATTCCAAAAAGCTGACAAACGTGTAGTATATTTCATTATTTGGTCAGGTTCTTCCAAAATATTGACAAAACCATGTCTATCGCCAATTTTCAAACAAACACGGCTGTTTTGTGACACTTGTCATTTGTCAGGACAGGTTGGCTGGCTAGTTGTAGTTTTCATTTATAAAACTTATATTGCACAAGTATTAACTAAGAGTTTTCAAATGCACATTACAAGAATTGAATTGAAAATACCACTAAAAATCATGGGGCATCAACTATAACAAAGAATTGAAAATTACTAGCTAAAGACAAAATGAAACTGTATAACGTTATGCTATAACAAGTTGTATATAAAGAGTAAAATATTCTATTGGGCTGCTACTGGGATTATGTTGCTTTTTTTGTTCATAACTGTGCTTTGTTCCTCTGATCCTAAAACACCGACAGAGATTAACTGAATTTGCAAAGAAAAAACAAACCACATATTAAATTTTGACAATTTATCCATAATGTAAAGGCTCAGCCTTACTCAGCAAGGGCTGGCAAGAGTAGTAACTGCGTAGTAATGTTAAACAAACCTGGACCATTATTTTTATGTTTCCATTTATGCAGATGTAATTTGGCTTTTTAAGTCATGCTAAAAATAGCTGACATTAAAGTACTAATACATTCTGTACTGGGACAAGAGGACAGGCTACTCACACACCAATCTACCCCAGGGACAGGGTCTCTGTCACTAAGAAACTGACAAATGCATGAAGCCAGACCATTCATAGCAGCATGTACCCTACAAAATGATGGCAACCACTTACCAGCCAGCTAACAGGTAGTTTAAAACCATTCCTCTGGGCTCACACTCACCACCAACCTACATGGAAAGAGCATTTTGTAAGAAATCTCTGAACGAAATGAACACTAGTAATGAATATAGTCCATACTCACCATTAACTTGCCAGAACTGCATCCCATAAGGAGAGTGACAGCTCGGCAATCCAGCCTCTGAATGTCATCTCCTTGAAGAAACTCTCGCCCAGTGCCATGACCAAAATAACTAGAAAAAGAAAAATACACTGTCAACTGTCAACTTGTATTTAATGCAACCTTTTCTATGGATAAGTATTTTGAGGTGATTATAACTGTAATTGTGATAGTGACAGTTATAGCTAGGTGTTTACTCACCCTGTTGGAACCAGAGGTGCATTTGAACTTTTTGCAAGGATCTCGGGTGCCATGTCTCTCACCAGCCTCCAAACATGCAACACTATTATCCCATTTCCTTTTTTACTTACTACAACAGCCCCTTGTGACTTGCTGCCACAAATCAAGGATGGCAACCACTCAGGTTATTTAACTTAAAACTATAAAACACTGATTATTTCATCACACTTACATGAACATTTCGTGGTCTGTCAATGCCTTACTGAACTCCTCTTGGGTTGGAGCCTTTGCTGTGACACCCTGCCAGCCATCCTCACTGTGAACCAAAAAGAATGTAACTGCTCAGAGGTCCAGATAGTATGGGTGTCTCAATAAATTACAACTATCGAGTTGCCTGTCACTGTGGTGGAGCCTCAGAACAATGGCAGGTTCAACCTTGCCAGATTGGTTTTGGTCAGAATTCCATTTGGAAGATTGGAGGGTCTGCAGTTCAAGTTTGTAGTGTTGTTTCCTTTGACAAGAAACCTTCCTCCATGTTGACTTTCTCCATCTAGGTGTATAAATGGGTATCCATGACAAACGGCTATAGGTAACTTTGTGACAGACCAGAATCCCATCCTGGGGAGTAGTCAGATGCCTAGTTATTTCATGTGTCAGTAACTGGAGTAAAGCACCATCCATGTGGAACGCAGGCAGCCCGACCTTACTTTTGGTTGAGTGGGGAGGTCTGAATAAAGGACAGCCCCAAGTCCTCTATGTTAGAAGCTGGGAATGAGGTCAATCACCACACCTGATAAAAATTCTTCTGATTACAGAGAACCCAGATTTTTTTCCTTTTTACCTTTCAAACCACTTTTGGAACATTTTCTGCGTGTTGGGCAGGTTATTCTGTGGATTGAGTGCATAAAATGTTTTCACAGGATCCACGTGTGTTAACTGCTTCTGGCAAGATACCTAAAAAAGATCATATACATGTAGTAGAAAATATAAGTATTCTTCCCTCATAGCATTCATAGAGTCCAATTCTTTCAACAAGACTACCTTGATATTACAAGCATGGATATGTTATTAGATACAGATTTTATGGAATCAGCAATTTCACAAGGAAAGACAAAGAGCCAAACGATCTCGTGCAGCATACTTG
This sequence comes from Siderastrea siderea, assembly GCA_964030785.1. Taxonomy (NCBI): domain Eukaryota; kingdom Metazoa; phylum Cnidaria; class Anthozoa; order Scleractinia; family Rhizangiidae; genus Siderastrea; species Siderastrea siderea. The sequence continues at coordinate 47,639,935 of OZ034971.1, read as the reverse complement.
TTGTGGAAGCACTTTTAAAATTGTCTAAACCCAGGATTAACAGTATCATGGTCTTCTTTATTAAAGTACCTCATATTTACCTTTGACAGTAGAAACTGAAGAGATGGAACTCGTGTCACAGGATGGTCATATAACATGGGTATGCTCTCCCAAGGAAGGTGTTGAATGTCCTGAATTATCGGATAGAAAGAGACAGACTTACACTTGGTGCAGGAATATGCATTGTTAACCCCTGCTCCCATTACGTCCTTCTCAAGCATTACCAGTATACTGCTATGAATTCACTTTCACAAAAGAGCCACTCCGTGCATTATGAAGGACAAGTTATGGGTGAAAAAATGTTGCATAATTAAGGCATAATTAGTGGGCTGGAGGATAGAGATTTACCAGTGTTGCTAAGGGGGAAATGGGTGAGGAAACTTGTCGAAACTGTTTAGGAAAGTCAACTTACGAGAAGTGCGTGATTTGTATGCAAGGACTATACAAAAGGTCCTGAGAATCTCCAAAGGAACACGTAGCTAGTCAAGTGGTTGGGCAGAAATTCATGCTTTGACTTTTCTCTGCATAATATAGACATATTCTGTGATCAGAATGCCATGAAATGTCGCACATATCTCTCTTGTAAAATGTTGCAAGAAGTCATTACTTAACATAACTTTGATTTCGGCCATGTAGAAAATATTTGAGTTCTTGGCAACGAGAGCATAAAAGATACCAGTAGGTTTAATCGTTGTTGCTGTTGTGTTTCATTTTCTGGAATACGCAGAATTGTATCGGTAAAATCTGCAATCTGCTGTTGAATAATTTCCGTAAATTCTAAAATCTGCAGTAATTATGAATTGGAAACTAAAGATACAAGGTAAAAAATAATTTTGTTAAATTTTGAGGGACAAAGCAGAGCTAGAAAACCTGTAAGTGCATGACATTTTTTTCCATTCATTTGTCTATAAAATCCTATCAAAGTCAGCGGGAAAAATTTATAGACTTTACTTTTTTAGACAGGTGCCTTACGCTTTATCCAGTTCCTGGTTTTCTCACATAACAAAAAATGTGCTTTGCCCTGTGTTTGCCCCATCTCCAAGGTGGTGGATTTTACCTTGTCTTATTAGTCTATTGTAATGTCTCCTACCTTGCCAAGGATAAGAATGACAGGATGTCGAGAAACAATCTCGGAGCTGCGTCCAGTCCTGTGAAAGGAAAACAGTTATGCACCTAGTTAAATGTTTTGGAAGATTCCTAGAAAAAGATCTTCTTGCATTGGGTAGTCACATCCTACGTTACAGTAGAAATAACAAATGTTTTTAACTTTTTCATACACTTGAAACATACACACACCTGCCTGGATCCTTTATTTTGCTATCACGGGAAAACAAGCTGCTGGTGAGCTCCTTAAATTCATCAACAAGCTGAGTAGATAAACCACCAGTCAGTTTCCATGTGTAAGAATAAAATATGGGCAAAACTGTGCAGCTGTCTGTTCGCTAAAGCCATCATTTTGGTTGGCTAATCCCTGACTTCAAATTTGTGGCAACTCGCATTGAAAGCAAGCTAAGTGCCCTTACAGTATAGTTTAGCGGCAAGACTAGAGCACTAAATATATAAAGGCCTGCAACATTATGTGCAATTAGAGGGCATTGTGCATCCACCTCTGAAGCGGTTATATGCAACGCTGCAGAGGTAGATTGCATTCTAATTCTGCAACTTTGCCTGTAACACTATTTGGGGCTATTTGAGGGAAAATAGGCAATTTTGTGGATTGCGACATTTTAATATTTTTATTTTCCAAGGACTTAATACAACTTTGAACAGTTTCAAGGGTGTAAAGGCAATTGCTTAATGAACAAAAAACAGTGTTGCAACTTTACTTGACTCAAAGAGGGTGAAGAAGGATCCAAGCCAGTGATCTCAGTGATTGCATCAGCTGTCTCTTTTCTTGACAAGTGTGATGAAGAACTTACAAGAACCTAGAAAAGATATCAGCAAACTTGAAGTACTGTCAATCCAGTGTGTCAAACAACAATTGCATGTTTGCTTTAGACCCATCTGTCTTTCTGCTTACACTAGGTGATTAAAGGTTTTTTGTGTGTATTTATTTGTGGAGCAGGTGCAGTAGTTACCTTGGTAGAGAATATTACGAGAGTCAAATTGTTTCAGACATCGAAAGATAGTTTGAGACATGGCATACCTCAAGGAGTTGAATATCAGGTTCGCATCCACACAAGTGCAAAATTTTCTCCTGCAATTGCCCGGCAGTGGACGCTGTTGATTCCTGATGATCCTTGTTGACTGGGTGACCAAGAAGAACTCCTTTCCATCTTCCAAGCCAGGAGGCCTCAAGCCTTTCTAAGACATCCTGCCAATATGTAAAGGTGAGTTATATGAGGGCCAAAAATGATAGCTATACCCCTTTTAAGATGATAAAAGGGGTATAGCTAAATAGATAAACCTATCTATCTCTATCTATCTCCCATGAGTTTCAGGCCCATCAGGTGCCTATTGAGGGTTACTTGGTGCATTCTGCAAGTAACTGCTTGTGCTTTCAGAATACGTTTCATGCCCTGGGCCTGTCAAAAACCAGTTTAAAGCTAATCCAGGGTAACAAATTAATTAAATTAGATTTGGCAGTTAATTTTCTCTTGATTAATACCGTTTCCACTGCTTATCTTAAGTTACAGTTTGAAAGTAGCTAACACTAACATGATGGACAAAAAGAATTTACAGGAATTGCCAAGTTACGAAACTGAGTTCAAAACTGTTGCTTATCCTCGTTACGCTTCCCTCATCCTGCTTTATACTACTGGGCCCTGGTGATGGTTGTGTAGATGAAAAAAGATCAAAGAAACAAGTAACAAAAACAAAATTAACTTGCAGTTATAAATAGAATAGAGAGACTGCCTTTGTTGCCAGATGTCCTTACATGAACAATTTTTTTAAGCATTTTCAAAACTCTTATGAAAAGTCTGAGTAACACGTTTACTTAAAGGATTACCCAAGAATTGCACTTGGTTTCTTGACTTCAATGATTTTTAGCTCCTCTGGTTTTTGCCACTAGAGGAAATTGACTATTAGGGGTATGGAATGTTCAACTGGGGGCTTTGCGAGATGCTGAGACTGTCGTTTATGAGTTCGAGACCAAGTCTTAATGTTTAAAACAATTTCCAAGCCCAAGACTCATGTATCAAATAATTCTAACCCAAGGCTCAAAGATCTCAGGCTCGTTTTGAGTATAGAAGGTTTTAACAGGATAACATAAAGCATTTAAATTGAAGTTCAGCCTCAAAGGAAACTTTCACAACAGCTAATCAAGTCTGAGATAGTTGTTTCAAAATTTCGAGATGGCTATAATTCTTATAAATTCGAGATTCTGACACTCTTGTTGTAAAAGCTGAGACCCAAGCTAATTTGGGGGACCATTCTATACCCTTACAATTTTACCTTCATTTTGGTGTCAAGCCTGGTTCTTTGTGCCCACCACTCTGATGTGTTATCAACACTCATGCTCTTGACACTGTCACTCATAATGTCATTAAACTCTTCCATCAGACTGCACTGAAACAGCTTACTGAGATCCATAACTATGTCATCTGACTGCAAAAACGTAAATATAAATATCAGGGATGAAGTACCAGCAAGGGTACTTTTCCAGTGGGTTGTTGCGACACAAAATAAGTGAAGCATATTTTTATCACACACTTTGTGAACCTCTTAGGTTGGCAGTTGTGTCATCTTTGTTGCATCCTCCACTACTGGCCTGGCCAACCATCAAGTCCACCCTTAGATTTTTTGCATAGCAAATTCTGTTTTTAGAGATTTTGTTTTGACAATGACGTTAAGAAGAACCAATGGTTTGTAAGAAGTACTAACATTTTCACTCAAAAAAATAAAAGATTGATCAGTCCTTGCAGTGTCACACAATTGAACATAACACTGGACGTACACTGTTTTCTTTGGTGTGTTCCTCTCCTGCAGTTGTGTTAATCTTGACAAGCACTGGTTCACAACCAGCTCTGATCCTGCAGATCATCAGCTCTGTTTCTTCACATCCTGGCAACTTAAAAGACTCCAGGGTACACACTGTCCACTCTGTAAATTGATTCACGCAATTTATGAGTTGATTGTCTTCTGTTAATTGAGTCATAATTTGCACAAGCATTGATATGTCAGCCAACAAAGAACACAACATTTGGCCAGCTTAACAAGCCCTGATATATTAAAAAGCTGGCCAAGTTATTTCACTTAACTTTAATTTTAAATTAAAATGTTTCGTAATAAAAGTCACAGTTGTTTTTCTCTCAGTTTTGTCACTTGTGACTAGATTGATGACTCATGTTTTCTCTGCTTACTGCCAGCAAGCAGTGAGGTCGACTGGTAACTTGTCACTACTACTCAGGTATGAAGCTGTAATTCCTCGTAGGTAATGATTTCCTGTTGTTTTGTTTCTTGACCATTATGTTTCTTGTTTGTTTCTTTCAATTAATATTCACTGAAAGATGATTCTATACAACTACTACATCTACACAGCCCACAATAAACCTACCTTTTGGGATGTTCTGCACAAGGGCAATTTCTTCAGGAGAAAATGGAGACGAAGGAGGTTCCATGCTTCTGCCAGGACATGAGTTGAATTTCATTATGTTTCGGGTTTTAAAAAGCTCTTCTAACTTGTGTTTAACTCCAGAAGTAATCCCACTGGATACCGTAGTGTTAAGTGACAAGGAAGACAATTCTTCAGCAAGACAAGTGATGTCTCTGTCACGTTCCTAGGAAAACAAGAAAGGTATAGAGATTAATATAGAGATAAGTGGTAGCAGGTAGAAGTGAGAACAAGGGACGACAAGGCATTGCAGTTAAGGCAAGGTTGTGAAGTGCTTGAATTTGTCATCAAAATCCACTTGTCGCCAATACATACCACAGAGAAGGCAGCTGACACCTCTTTTGTTGTTCTCCTGAAATAAAGTTAAAAGCAATCATGTAAAATCAATACGGTTTGATTGTGTAAAATTAAGAGGGCAAGATTACCATTTACAAAGTGCAGAAAAGTAAAAATATACATGCAGATTGAAAATGACCTGCTGTTTTTTTTGTGTGTGTTTCTTTCTCAGACGATAAAGCAAGAGAGGTATAAAAGGCCTTGTACACAATTCTTTGTGTACATAGAATTGTACACTGAGGAGCTTTAGAATGCAGCATGTGAAAACAACTTATTAATTAAGCAAAAAATGAGTTTGAGAGTCTGAAAGCTCAAACCTTCCCTGCTACGTACTTTCACACACACGGCATTCTGAAGCTCGTGAGTGAATGACATCATTGCATCCTTTCTGGTATAATAATGGGGGACCATTAAATTGGAAAACTGCAGTTTAAATAAACAGTCTTCTTCTCAAAATTGAGGCTTAAAATTTTGCTTAGGGAGTGTTTAATAAACAAAGTTTCGAAACCCAAAGAAAGAATAAAAGTAATTTTTTGATCATAGTGCCACTTTAAAGGGTCAACGCTTCTATTAACAGCCTTACTTAATTCTCTTTCCTGTGCTTGTCCGAGCCTGATGTCTCAGTGTTACAGATGATGATAAGTTCAGGTAGTACATGGAGAGCTGAGGTTCTGATCTTCCATGACAGAATGCCAATCCCTGGCAGATATTTGCGAACAGAGTTGGTGGAGGACAAGCTTGGCACAGATCAAATGCTTCATTCAAGTACAGGATGGCTTGATTGAGCCATTTAGGAGCTGGATAGAGATGTGGAGAGAAAACACAGGAAATAGAAATCATGCTTGAACTAAAACACAATAGAGGTTGAAATTTAACACTTTGTACCAGTGTTCTGCATTTAATGATAACAGAATGCTTTAAAGGTTGCTTTTACTTTGCCTTGCAAGCACTCTTGTTCCCTCATACAAGTAACTCACTTCTTTCAAGTTTTAATAAACAGTGAACAACTGTTTTGAGAAATTTAAGAAAACTGAGAGGACCTTTCCTTCAGAAATTGGTCACCTACAGTTCATATGTATGATTTTAAGATTTGTCTATTTTTATTTATCTAGAAATTAAAAAAGGCTTGACCATGGGTTAGTGAGATACATTTTTTGCGCAACTAAGAGTAACATTGTGAATAGGAGTGGGCAGAAAGGAATGTGGTCGATGGGTCAAGACTCCCCTTTTATCTGGAAAGCTTTTTTACAATCCAGGTTTTGTTTCATTTATCAATCAAATCAGATCTTGTGTCACTGTCCCTTTCAAAATCAATATTTTCTTTACAGTAAGAAGGTCAATTTTCAACGCAGATAAATTGCATCTTAGAGAACCTAGATTTTTCATCTTTTCCTGAACTTCCTACTGTACAGGTTGTTGAGTCTATGACACAAGGTTGCACTGTTGCCACAACTGCTTTGGCAGTTATGCAGTTTTAGGTTGGTGTAGTACTTGCAGCCTATATAGAGTTGTAATCCTGAATCCTACACTGTTGAGTTCAGTATTTTGTGAATCACTTGTGTTTTTTAAGTGATCAACCAGTGCTAGGTTTAAGAAGAAGAGTAACCACAATGGCATATGACATTCATGCCATTTCAGTGTTTCTCTAAATGCACTGGCCATTACATGTCATGGCTGTAGTTAAGTTGCGAGTCAGATGTTGTCTTCACACTAGTAACAAACCTGTTGCTTTGTGAGTAAATTTTACCAGCAAGGGACCAAGTTCACAGGTAACATTGAAATCCCATCAAGCATACACTCAACCACAACACGTATTACAGGTTACAGCCCTCAATGACAGCCTTGCACACTGGCCTCAAATAAATGGACACTTACAAATAAATGCACTTGTACCTGTTTCATTATCATCTGCAACCTTAGAAGGCGGCCTGGCAGACTTTGCTGGTCTTTTACGCCCTTTTGGTTTCTGTTGAAGGCTTGCATCAGATTCGTTAGATTCCGCAAGGCTTTCCTCTGTTTTCTTGCTTCTCCCTCTGCCCCTAGCTTTTGAGGATTTTGGCTTGCTGTCATTTTCAATGCATGTCTTCTCAGCAGCTTTAGAAGTTCTACCCCTTCTGCTTGAGCCTTTTCTTGGCTTCTCAATCTGAGCTTCGTCAGCCAGATCAACTTTCACCGAATCTGTCACGACATCTACTGTATCTTCACCAGAAATCTCTTTAATCTGATGTCTACAAAACCAGTTACAATCACCACAAACATTACTTGAAGATCCCTTGTTAAGTAGCAATGTTGCCACACCAGATAGGTAAAGCAAGGAGGCTTTGATGGACAACAAGTTCACTGGGTTGTTTCCAAGGACATTCTCTACACAGTGTACGATTTCCATTGCTTTTGAAAGGACATGATTAGCTTCTCCAACCTTTCCAGTCTGCAACAACAGTTCTGCATTCATGCAATACAGAGTGCCATAATGCTGACTGAACAGTAATTGTAGGCTAGACTTTTTCACAGCTGTATCTTGTCTTTGTTTTCTGCCTTTTGCAGACCTTCCCCTGCTTTTCTTCTTTGCCTCTTTTAAACTGTCTTCACTGGAGTCATTACCCACTGCCCCACACAGCACAATTTTAAGTTTCTCAAGACATTTTGCCAGCTTTCTTTCAGTGCATTCACATACTGACTCTGTCAGCTCCAAAGTAGGAAGTGATTGGTCAGGTCTTGAGATAGATAAGAGATACTTGGAAAGACTCACAAAGTAGTTGATCAAGATTTTGTGAAGTGCTGTATCAACACAGCTGACACACTCACAAGATTCAGGATGATCAATAAACAATGGCTCTTCAATGCCTTCTTTAGGACTCTTTCCTTTGCTGGAGGGATTTAAAAATGGTTGCAGGATTCCCTTCATCTGATCAAGCCGGTTTTGGCACTTATCTGTCTTGCCCTGCTTGAGCTGTAACTGTGCAATGTTGACAAGAAACTCTGCAATTCTAACAGCAGACAATAAATAATTTGACATACTTGTAACTCATTACACATGATTTTTTTCTAGGAAAGCTCTGTGAAGTTAACATGTTAAATAACTGGGTTAGCTAGAAACTGACAGTAACTTTCAAGACACTTAGAACTTAAAAGTAATTTAGTATGTGTAGGGTGTGTAGATGGGGGACAAACCTCAGAGGTACTGCCATAAGCTCTTTGCTTTATTGCTTGGCTAATCACTTGAGAATATATGCTTCATTTCCTTCCCTTCCAACTCAAGCTGGTACTCATTGCATCCATTTGGCAAGTATACATGCATCTCCACAATACAGGGTCCCAAGGGGGTTTAGGGCTTCAGGGCTCTGAGTCCAGGGACCCATGGTGGAAAGTTCTGGGCTCTGGGGCTCCATTGATTCACTTCAGGGCTCCATTTGGCCAGAATCAGCATATTTGTTTGGGCTCCAAGTAGAGAAAGGCTTTGGGCTCTGGCTCCATGATGAAAATATGTTGGCTGCAGGGCTCCAAAGACCCCTTCCCCCCTTTGGGACTCTGACAATATAAATCCTTATGGTCGAGCTGACAGGTGCTGCTGAGAAAATTGTTGTCTGATTCTTCTCTTCTCTTCTCTTGCTACCTTTATCGAACCTTCACTTCAATATGTCAATTCCTTTATAGATCAATTAGACCATTTACCTGTACGACAGCAAAAAGTGCCTTGCTAGAGCAAGACCATCAACAAACTGCCTGAACGCTTCCCTCACAGCGCCCTGATGGGCATATAGCTGGCCAACTTGTAACAGTGAGGTAAGAAGGCCATCAAGGAGTGACAAGTGGAAAAGACTCTGGCTGGTACTCGACAAGATCAATGGGCCCTCTGCTGCAGAAAGGGGACAAACAAGCACATGATTATGGTGAAACAATTAAAGCAAAAGTACATTTCACATTTGTTATGTTTTTCTGAACAGCTTAAGCTAGTCAGAGTATCCTGGATTACATTTAACCTACCCAGAGCTGCAACCCAAGAACTTTTTTATCTATCACACTAAATGGAATAATCAAATAAATGAGAATAGCAACTTGGAAATCTACAGATCTTTCAGGTCCACTTAGAATTTAAGAATTTACAAAATGTTGGTTTTTGTAGAGGAAGAAAAACCACAGCAACAAGCAAGGAGGACAAGAACCAACAACAAACTCAGTTTGATGTGATGCTGAGTCTGTTACACTCAAATCACCTACCGGTAACATTTTCTTTCTGTTTGTTCTTCGTTTTGCCACTGCTAAATACATCCTCTCCAAAGACCTCCTCAGCCATTTGGCTTAACTTATGAAAACCATCCATGGCGCATTCCAATGCAGTCAGTGAACCAACAACAGGATCTTCAATAAAAGTGAGAAAAATAAACAGTAGCGAGACCCCCTTACTCTATTACATGCCCCAAATAACCTACTAAAATTGTGCATTTAGTCTGTTGACTGAAACTTCAGTAAAAGCCATGTCATTTTCTGTATGTCTCCTTTGTTGTTACATCTTAATTTGTCAGTCATCTTCAGTTTGTAGAAACAGTTTATTTTATATACAAGAAAAGCCTTGAGGGCATTTGGCCCGGACATCCCCCACCACCAGAAACTCCCGGGGTAAAAAAATCAGCTTCACTCAAGGCAGAAACCAACACAAGGCAAACCAGAAGAGAACAATGATAGCATGTTCGGTTGAGCAAACACCGGAAGTCTAGAGCGAGTTACCAATGGAAAATATAATGGTACCACTAGATCCAGTCGTCATCATGTTGGTACCCTGGGTACCAGAGGTTTTTTCCTTGTTTCCTTTGGCCAACGCAACGAGCGGCTTGCCGCGAGAAAAAACCTCTGGGCCAGAGCACTTTGATTTACTGTTCTCGTTGAACTTTGATCTTTTTTTATCCTATTACGTTCAAACCAATCACAGCGTATGTCTCGTGCTGTGAACACATGCAATGGCACGTGAAGATATGACAGAGATGGGTTGATTACACGCTAGTATTGGGGGTGTCAAATGGATTGCTTTAAAATGGCATTTGCAAACAAAAACAAACCCTGGCCCAGTAAGAATTATTGTCCACACAATTTACCGGCAAAAGTAAGTTGTGTCGCCTTTAAATCGTCTCGATCAAAGGGACAAAGCTGTTGCCATTGCACATAGGAAAACTAGCACAAGTCGTGTTTGGCCTGTCATTTTACATTCTATCAATATTTTCAATGAGGACTGGATAAGCACCTCGGGATTTGCAATGATGAAGGTGTACGGCTTTCCAGCGAGGGTACCATCTTTGTCGCCACCATCTCCGGATGAACAAGTACGCGAAATGCCTCGTCGCTTTAACTCCTTCATATGGCACTCAATGACCGCATTTAATAAGCGGACAAACAACAATCACTATCGGGCTTTTGGAATAATCGCTGAATCCCACATAGTCCTGGAATGAGCTGGAATATTATAGAATTAAATAACCGATTTTCCGAAGCTGGTTGGCAATACTGCTGAAACATCTTTGCAGCGAATAAAATTAAAAATAGTATACCATCTCTTTTTATACCATCTCTTTGTTCAGAGCTTAACTCCTCTACACTGTCAAACGTTTTTACTGCAGGCCTTCTCGAATGTTTTGTCAAAACTACTTTTGCAATCCTCCATCACTACACAAATCAAACGCGAGCAATAAACCTGGTAAATTTCACAGATTACTATCCCGCGGCATACTATTGTTGTCAACCAATGACAAAGACTGTTATACTTTGAATACTTTGGGAGGTTGTTAGGAGCCAATCAGAAGCCTGAACCAAATTCTGGACTAAACCGATTTAAGCAAGCTAGCCACTGGCTCGGCGTCATCAAGGCGATAGCGCTTTGGTCCAGAGGCTTTTCTTGCGGGTCACAGTAGAGAACATAAGCTGCAACCGGAAACCGCACAAGAAAAGCCTCTGGCACCCAGGGTACCATGTTGGCAATAACTGCCTAAATTGTAGGTAGATATAACAATGTGGATGGAATTCCAGTCACATAAAAGAAAATAGGCCTGGAACATACTGATACATCACTGAAAAGCATAGATATCCAGTCACTAATTGTCCAGTTTAAAGGCAGAACTTACCCAACTTTAAAGTCAATTCATGAAGTTTAGCAGGCAGCATTGAGTATTTTGCACACAGAGATTTCAATGTAGCCTTCAGTAAGTGACTCTTATAGTTTTTCTGTGTAAACACAACACTCTGTAGAGCTTCGTTCAAGCATTCTTCTCCTTCTGAGTACTAAACAAAATAAACTAAACATCATAAACTGAATTTGTTTAATTGGAAAAACAAGCAAAAGAAAGCATTTAAAACTATTTCATAAATATTAGCAATGCTGTACTTTAAATTATTGGTATTTATATCTGCTTTGGATTTGAAATTTTTTAAACCAGCTTGAAACTGGAACAAGAACAGCCATAACACTGTCAATTAGCCACCATGGGAGGTAAGAAAATCCCTTACTCCTTTATTCTAGCAAAACTGGAGTTAAAATGCTGCCTTATTACTGTAGAATAAGTCAGAAGTAAGTGCGGTACGAAGTACTAGGAAGTCTGTACTGTAACAGCTTTTTACTGTCACCTGACAACTTTACAGTCAAAATACTCAGCGCATTCCGCTTATTACTTGGGAATGACTTTCATTAATCGGGAACGGATTGCATTATTGGAATCAAAATTCCATTTTCAAATTGAATAGTGTAATGTTACAACAGTAGCCTTGTTCCAAATAAGGAATACTGATTGGTTTATTATTGACATGAGGCGAATGCTCATGTGCAAGTAGCAGACTGTTGGCAGCTTGACCTATCTGACTTGATTTGTGTTCGCTCAACAAAATATTAATCGCAAATACTTTTAAAAGTGAAGAAGCTGTCTCTTGCTGTAAAGCCGTTAAGAATATTTTCTTAAAAACAAGTCTGCTGTAAATGCACAAGAAATGTTCCTGAAAATTGAGAAAAATTCCCTGTACTGTCAAACCAATTGAAACCAACAGCTGCCAACGGTTTCGTATTTTGCATGTGAACTTTTGGTCTATGTAAGTAACAACCCCATCAACATTTGTTATTTCGAATAAGTCTACCGTTGGAAGATTTCAATCTTCAATTTGAAAATGGAATTTTGATTGCAATAATGCAATCCGTTCCCGAGTAATGAAAATCATTCCTAAATAATAAGCAGAACGTGCTGAGTATTTTGACCGAAACATTTTTGTATGGTCTGTAAGTACTACAACTGCAACCTCAACTAATTCATTGTGCATTTGAAGCCACAAATGTTTGGCACCATTGCATTAACTGTGGAGTTCATGACATCAGACAGCTTTTTCCAGGCTTTCAGATAGCAGAGATGGCATGAAAAGTAGAAAGGGAATTTGCAAATAAGATGCAAGGGATATGAGGAAAAGGGCCTTGTCTCTCTCCAGCCCTCGCCCCCATGTGTTTTTCAAGCTTGTTTTCTCAATTCACACTTTCCCCACCATCTTGGAGCCTGGAACAAGCAAGACATCACCCTGACAGACTTACCTTTCCTGTAACCAACAGATAGTGACTCTTGGCTAGCAAGAACTGAACTTTCGCAGTGTCACTTGGTTCAGAAGTGTCCAACATGGCACCAGCCCGTTGCAACAGAAGACTAGCATGAGATATGTCCAGCATGTCGCACAATATATGCACAGCTTCACTGAAGGCAGATACACTAGTATCCAGCATACTGTTGGTGCCAATCGCTTGAGCTGCAGTGCCAGCCAGGTGAAGAGCACACACTTTCTTCAAAGGTTGGTTTACAAGTCCAAACATCCCAGCAGTAATCAGAAGGTAATGGCAGGTTTCCTCAGCATTGGCAAAGTGCCGCAAGTCAATCTGTAAAATGAATTCAACATAAAGTACAGGTTCAGAATTGTTCTTTTAGTCCACAATTTCCAGGGTTCATACCCTTTTTCAGAAACAATTTTCCAGGACTTTTCCAGAACTTCTCCAGGACTCAGACAGGTTTTTCCAGGTCTTCCAAATGCACAATAAATGAAGCAATAAACCTTCACCAAATAGAAATCCAAAATAATAATGCGGACAATTGTTTACAAAGAAAACCTTTTTACAAGAGTTTATAGATTTCCAGGACTTTCCAGTCCTGGAAAATGCCAGAATAAAATTCCAGGACTTTTCAGGATTTCTAGAACCCATACAAACCTGGATTTCAATCCTTCTTCTTTTTATAATTGCTGAAATAGGTACCATTTTATGGTACCTACAGCAGAGCTTTGTTCTATTCAACAATGTGCAAAAAATTGAACAGCATAGCATAAGCAACAACTGTACTGTGTGTCACTTGCTTTATACTAAGTATTCAAGGATGGAATCTCAAAGAATACAAACCTTTCCATAAGCTCCCTGTTGCACCAATCTGCCAAATAATAATGTCCATGCTTCCAGCGCTAAATGAAGGGATGACACAAATTCCTGCTCCAAGCAAATGTCTTCAAGCTAAAGAAGAAGATTTTAAGCAAAACATAAGTTTCATCCATCTGGCACTAAAAGGGGAGAAGCTGGCTCTAGAGAGAAGGACAGGGAGGGAGGGAGGAAAGTAAGGCCTTGTGATACTGTGGTTGGTTGGAAAAAAAAATTGGTAGTATACCAAGCCAATAAATTTACCTCCCAGGGAGATGAAATTTTTCGTGAGCACCAACAATTAAAGGGAAAGTTTGTCAGAGCTTCTGGAACCCAACCGAGTCCCTTTGTCAGTGCCGGAATTTTATTACCTAAAGTTGTGCAGCCTCATTTTCATGAGTATGTTGCACAACAGTTGAATATTTTGCATCCTCCACAAAGGGACTCAGATGAGTTCTAAAGACTCTGACAAACTTTCCTTTTAGTTGCTGGTGTTCAAGAATTAATTCTTCTGTGATGATTTGCCAATAAAGGATTAAACCTTAGCTTGTGGAAAATTCTAATAAAAGATGTGAAATTCTGAAACTGCAAGTAAGGTAAACAGATAAAAAGGGCAAACAGATTATTTTGTACCATATACCTCATCAGCCTCAAAGCTTTCACTGAGCTCTGGTGATTCTACTGTTTGTTTCTCTTCCATTGCAGCATTGTGTTCCAACAATGCCTGCCACAAATAAGCTGAGGCAACTCTGTCCTGCACCACTGATGAATGACAGTTTTCCTCATCATCTGTATCAGCTACTTTGTCTGATAGCTGCTCAAGAACCGCAGCTGCCTCTTGGCAGTACTCAAGTGCACACCTACAATAACCAATTTGATAGTTCAGTTTATCGTTTGTCTCATGATTTAGTCACTTTGATGTGGATTGTGCCGTTTCGACCGCTATACTCCTGGTCTTCAGGTTATGGTGTCGACTGGATGTGTCTCAGTAGAAGTGACACCTTGGTTGTTTGTGATTGATGCATTTCGATCCTCATTGTTCTGATTAGTCACATTTATTCACATCAAAGTGACTAAAATCGTGAGACAAACGATTAACTGACCTATTATTTTAAAGCATGATGAATAACACCTTTCGTGACAATATCCAATTTATCAAGACATCCAAATTATCTGGGTCATAGCCACACTAACAAGGGATTTGTTATGTTAGCAGAATTCTTGCCTTGGAGGGTAGAGATTGAGCTGGCAATAAACCTACTGGCAAATTTTGCATTAATTTGCCATTTTTGAAATTCGGATTAAACTGCAACAGTGCACTTATACACAAAAAAAACACCCAAATTACACTTGGAAAAAAAAAAGCAAGAAAATGTCAGACAGGTATATTTACAGGTCACATTCCACAGCTCACTGTGTTGCTGACAAATTTACAGTGCTGCTGCTGACAGTGTCCCCTGACATACTAGGTGATGTTTTAGACTGATTTAGTGCTAGGAGACACTGTTTAGCTTGTTTATTTATCAGTAACACAGTGACCTGTCACAGTGTCCCCTGACATACTAGGTGATGTTTTAGCCTGATTTAGTGCTAGGAGACACTGTTTAGCTTGTTTATTTATCAGTAACACAGTGACCTGTCACAGTGTCCCCTGGCATACTAGGTGATGTTTTAGCCTGATTTAGTGCTAGGAGACACTGTTTAGCTTGTTTATTTATCAGTAACACAGTGACCTGTCACAGTGTCCCCTGATATACTAGGTGATGTTTTAGACTGATTTAGTGCTAGGGGACACTGTTTAGCTTGTTTATTTATCAGTAACACAGTGACCTGTCACAGTGTCCCCTGGCATACTAGGTGATGTTTTAGACTGATTTAGTGCTAGGGGACACTGTTTAGCTTGTTTATTTATCAGTAACACAGTGACCTGTCACAGTGTCCCCTGGCATACTAGGTGATGTTTTAGCCTGATTTAGTGCTAGGGGACACTGTTTAGCTTGTTTATTTATCAGTAACACAGTGACCTGTCACAGTGTCCCCTGACATACTAGGTGATGTTTTAGCCTGATTTAGTGCTAGGGGACACTGTTTAGCTTGTTTATTTATCAGCAACACAGTGACCTGTCACAGTGTCCCCTGACATACTAGGTGATGTTTTAGACTGATTTAGTGCTAGGGGACACTGTTTAGCTTGTTTATTTATCAGTAACACAGTGACCTGTCACAGTGTCCCCTGATATACTAGGTGATGTTTTAGACTGATTTAGTGCTAGGGGACACTGTTTAGCTTGATTATTTATCGGCAACACAGTGACCTGTACGGGTGACCTGTGGAATGTAACCTGTAAAAGAAACCTGCCGGTAAAATGTTTGCATATAGTTTATTACACTCACTTGTCTTGTTCAAAAAGATCTGAGTCTCTGAGGCTGTGCAGAGCTACAACAAGTTCTAACATTACTGAGCCATAATGAAACTCATCCTCTTGCACAATGTACAGCTCCATAAGTTGCTTGATGACTGAAATTTGCTCTACAGCAGTGTCATAACTGAAAACAAAAGAGATGGTGTTTATATCTAACCGTGTGCAGAAGGTTACAAATTGCTGCTCTCATTAAATTAAAACTCCATGGCTCTTGAGTTGTAATTGCCCGGAGCATTTTCATGCTTGGTCTTTTTTTTTTTCATTTTTTATAGCTATTTATCCTGCATACAGCTTGTCCATCTGGTAAGCGAACTTAGAAGATTACTTGCCCAAAATGTAGACCTCCTGTCTCATCCTGCAAGAGAGAAGTTCCCTTCTCTTCACAAAGAGAAGGCAAAAGGTTGCTCTAACTTACAATGTAATGAGAAGACGATCTTGGTATTGCAGTGCCCTTACCTCTTTGCTTTGTAGCAAGCCAGCTGTTCCTGAAGAACCAAACACAGCTGACTGCTGTCAACATCATCAGTATCTTCTTGCTCTGCTAAAGCACTGCACAGGGTCCTGAATTAAACACAAGAAAACAACAGAGCAATCAACAATTTTACTTTGGTTATTGTGATTCCTAAAGTTATGACAAAATTTAAAGAAGTTCTTACTAAAATATTTCGACCCGACAGTATGTTACAATTATATTTATGTCAAGACATGATGCTAATGAGACAAACCATTGTGTCTGTCCTTAAAAGGTTCAGAGCTAACCAACGGTGTAAGTCAGGATGGAAGTTGATAGTTTAAGGATTACAAGTACAAGATGTGTAATTGTAGCTGATTAAATAAAAATTTAGTGTGCGAAATATCTGAACACAAAAAGAAAATTAAGTATAATATTGCATGTAAATAATAATATTATTATATTTATTATAGCATACAATTATTATATGCTCCTTCCCTCAACAAAAGCCTTGCTATAAACCCATTACCACATGCCTTAATGCCTTAGTTATTTTATTGATACTAATTTTCAAGAGTCTAAACTTTGGTAATTTTTTAAACACAGAAAAGAAACCAAGAAATCAAGGCCATTCCTTTTTACGTTTTGAGCTCTTATTTTCCCCAAACTGTGAAAATAAAGCCAGGCAAAATATGGTACATGTGTGTCAATTAAATTACAAAATAGTATTGACTACACTCGAAAATTGTTTCAAGAATAAGGCAGGTGGTTGACTACAAAGAGCAACAAAAATGTATTATTCAGCTGTCGCCATGGTTTTTGTTGGTCACTTGCTTTAGTCTTGTCCGGTCTTGTCTCAGCCAACAAAGTCTCCATAAACTTCCAGCTTTCTCCTGATGATTACCTCAAAGTTCCGGTTCCGGTTATGATGTCATGCAAACGTTCTGTCATGATTTCTTCACGCAAAGTAAACAAAACTGAAGTGTGTCACATCGCACCAACAACGTTACTTCTCTAATGTTAACGTTCGATACTTATTACACACAGACAAACCGCTGTTAGCCTTGTAGCGGTTTAAGTAGCGGTTTGTGTTTTACATACAACGCATGCCCAACAAAGGTTTTGCTACTGGTATCTCTCCGCTTGTTACTTATATGTTACAGATAAATTGCTGTTAACAATGCCACACAGCAGTTTAGGTAGCGTGTCTTACATACAACACATGAGCAACTAAGTTGGACTCAGTTCTTGCTAATACATTCAACTTTGCCTAAAGCAAATAAATACTTCACCCCGTCAGACGGACTCGTAACATCGTGACCCTCATACATTGAATAAGTTTATGACAGCGGAACTGTTACATGGCAGAAAAGAGAAAGCACCACTCAGAATTTTGCAATTCTAGCACATATTTAGTTTGTTTCATTTTCCCTTTTTTCATTTCCAAACCTTTTGTTTCTTTTTAGAAAAGATCCTTTCAATTTTCAATTTAACTAAATTGTTACGAATTCTGAGTCAACTTGTTTACTTTTGTAAGGGGACTCCCGGGTTAGCATTCTGGATTTAAACATCACGTCATGAGAGATGACTGAAAGCGTTTGACCGTGAAGTGGCGATTTCCTTTTCCCCAGACTGATGATCTCCTCACTATTTGTATTCAAGGTCTAGGTACAACAGTAAATATTTTCTTGTCTCTGTGTAAGTATTTTCAGTTGTGAGCAAATTCTTACCGACGTTCAATGTTTGAGTTAAATTTGCTTTTTTTCAGCAGAATGAAAAAAAGCGATAACAAAGATAAGCTGAGTCATCAGAGTTAAAACATTACGTCATCCAGTAATGCTATAGTCAAAATATTTTGTCACACAGTCACACTTTTCGTCACGATGGTCCGTATGAATATGGGATTGCGCTAACATTTGTTAACCTGGGGTGGGGTGGGTGAGAACAGCCGGTTAAAATGCCCACTGGGCTTTCTTGTTGTTCTTATAATCAGCTGAATTCATGAAATTGTACATTATCTTGCATGTGTAAGATAGGTGAAGTCACACTTGGCCCATATAGGCAGACCAGCTCATATGGCTGGAGCATAGTTTTTGTTACAGACCTTGATCTTTCACTGTGTTTGTCTTCATCCTGCAGACTTTTCACCAGTTCATGTTTGACTGTAGTCCACTGTTTCACCTGCTGTCTTATGGTGTCAGCATCTGAACTTGTTCTCAGTGTTATCAGGATCTGAGTGGTAGCTGTCTTTAATGCATCACTAAGGTGTCTGGCTCGTCTCTGACAGTCAGTCAGCAATGCAAACTTTGTTAACAGCTTCACCTAGCAAACCATAAATCACAAATTTTAATAAAGTTAATTAGTACAGTTGAACCTCCCATGATGGAGGCATCACCAGGCTGCAGAAAAACAGCCTGTCATCTGACAAATGCCCGGTAAAGTTTGGATTTTGACTGGTGAAAGCTCAGTTTGGCCTGACAAAATGACCTGTGGAATATGCTAGTTATGATGTGTAATCTAAAACAGAAAATCATAAATTTTGCTGATGGCCTATTAAAGCATCCTGCAAAAAATGTGTCTGACCAGACTGGCTTCTTGTCTGGTGAACATTAAACCTGGACTGACAAATGCCCTCATCAGGGAAAAAAATTATTTGTAGGCTTGCATCTCCTCAAGGGACGTGTCAAGGTGCCTTACTGTGGGGTGTATCAAGGTGGGAGGTGTCAATGGATGTATGAAGGTGTGTAAATGGTTTTGAAAAAATTAACAAGTCATGCCAAAGTCAAATCTTGTGATATGTTTCTTTTCCAGGTCACGTTGTAAAGAAAGAAGATTCCCTTGCTGGTGAGTGGTTTTATGCCACTGCTTCCTTTTAGATAACATAATATAACAGAGATACTATAGCAGCCTGAAACATTTCAGTATTTGTCAACATCAATAATTGAATAAATACATGTAACTAAGGTTCTAAACATAACCAAAAAAATATCTTTCAAAATCCACTTGAAAACAATTTGCAAGGGCCGATTTAGACGATACGATTTTTTCCTTACAACTGTTGTGGGTGACTTGCTCACGTTTGCAACACAAATCGTGTTGTCCAGATCAGACATACACGTACAAATCTTCACGACAGTTAAGCACAACACGGAAAATGTCATAGGATTCTGAAACATGTTTTAAAACCCTCCAACAATCATAGCCACAGACAAAAATATTTGAATGACAAGTTGTTTACGATCTTTGCCTGACATAAGCAGCATGTGCTATGAAAGCAAAAATCATTCAGCGTAGTCGGGTTAAATCGAGCTCCATCTTAAATCTAAATTTTGAAGGCGTTAATGGAAGAAATTACTCAATACTTCAAATGAAAAGACAGAAAAACGAGCTCTGAGTCTTCAGAAGGCGCAATGCCGGAGGAAAAAAGAACAAAAATCAGTGAATTTCAGGCAAAAAACATGCCCACGCCGTCCGACATGGCTGAAGGCGTCCTACCGAAACTTGAGCTTGTCCTCGATAAACTTTCCAGTTTGGAGACAAAAGTTGACAGCATTAACAAGCATGTGTGCAGTATTGACGCTAAAGTTCTCCAGCTTCAAAACAAGGTGACAACACTCGAAAGCTCAGTAAAGGAAAACGCCAAAACAGTAAATGAGATGGAGGCTGGAATTACTTCTCTAAATGCCGATGTGGAAGAAATGAAAGCAAAGGCCAATAAAACCAGTAACGAGGTAACTACTCTGCGCCAGCAGCAATGGTACTTAGAAACATATCAAAGAAGAGAGAACCTTCGTTTTCATGGGATTCCTGAACGTCTGGATGAGCAGGAAAACACCAGAGATGTGCTTGTTAATTTTATGATAAACGAGCTAAACCTTGAAGACGCGCCACAGATCGAATTTCAACGGGTACATCGAGTTGGCAGGTTTGACGCATCACAGCACAACCCACGCCAGATCATTGCTCGCTTTCTCCGCTATGGGGACCGGGAGAAAGTTTTTTCTCAGGCAAGACAACTTAAAGGCACAGGTATGGGAATATCTCCCGATCTCCCAAAAGGAGTAGTAGATATTAGAAAAAAGCAGATCGAAACCTTGAAAAAGGCTAAAAAAGATGGCAAAAGAGCTTATTTCAGTAGAGCAGAGCCGGACAAACTTTATGTGGATGGACATTTAATCCCTGTTTCAGAGTAATTCAATTTAAAGTTATAAACAGTAGGCCTTCGTTTGAACTTTGAAAAATTTGAATATTCTGGAGCTACCGCTATGCAAATTGATAATTAGATTGCAAGACTCGGTTGTTAGCAGCTAATCAACAGCTTTGCTGGTTGCTTTTTATAATTACTTAGTGTGAAGTGTTTTTTTTTTCTTTGTTTTGTTTTGTTGTTTTTTTTTGTGTTGGTTACGCTTTTGTTTTTTTTTTCCTTACTTATGGTAGTATTAATTGTCGCATGTAGTATTCTTTGCATTATGTCACTGTTTTCAGCTTGGTGTAATTTATCTAGCGTTTTGTTAGTTCTTTTTGTTTTGAGTTTAAGCCTTGCATTCAGTTTATATCATTACCAGTTGCCATATTGCGTATTTTTAGAGGTGATCTTGCTAAAGGCCGTTAATATCTTTTTTATCTGATGGAGGGTAAAAATTTCCAATTTAAACTGCTTTCTTTAAATGTAAGAGGGATACGTTCTTTCGAAAAAAGAGAATGTGTTTTCAACTGGTTGCTCAAGCAAAATGCAGACATCTTTTTTCTGCAGGAAACGTACAGTACAAAAGAGATTGAAAATCAGTGGCGGAAACAATGGAGAGGAGAGTTGTTTTTCTCTCACGGTACATCGCGCAGTAAAGGCGTCCTTGTTTTAGTGCGGGAAAATTTGGATTTTAAAGTCAAATCAACGTATACCGATGATTCGGGAAGATTTATTTTTCTAGATACCTTAATTCAGGATTCACCGTTTCTTCTAGCAAATATCTATGCCCCAACTAAAGCTTCTGAACAATGTCAGTTTTTAGATGAAATTGCTTTTCACATCGCAGATAAAGTATGTCAATCTGAACATTATATTATTACTGGAGGTGATTTTAATGCCACGTTCAAACCAAATCTTGACTGTTCGGGTGGAAGGCCTTTCATAAAGAATTGCATTAAGAACCTAAATGATATTATGCTACAAAATGACCTGGTCGATATATGGAGAGTGCGCAACCCAGACAAAAAGCGCTTCACTTGGAGACAGAAAAATCCATTAATTCAAAGACGATTAGACTTTTGGTTAATCAGCAATTCTCTACAGGACGACATAGAAAATGTTGACATTTTAACTTCCGTCAAAAGTGACCACTCCGCAATTATTTTGAATATTGATAGCGTAAAGAACTTAAACCACGGTCCATCTTTTTGGAAATTTAATAATAGTCTACTCGATGATGAACAATACATTAAATTGATTGAGCAGCTTGTTCCTGATTGGATTGAGGAGATTAATTATTCTGATGATGCTCGAGTTCAGTGGGATTGGCTAAAATACAATATCCGTAAGGAGACCATTACTTATAGCAAAGCGAAAGCAAAAGAACGAAGGGAAAAAATAAAACGCATTGAAACTCAACTGAAAATTGCTGAGGAAAAATTAGCTGACTCTCCAAATGATGATACACAAAATGAATTTGACGCTTTAAAAAGCGCATACGAAAAAGAATATGATTACATCACGAAAGGAGCAATAATACGATCACGGGCAACTTGGTATGAAAAAGGTGAGAAAAATAATAAGTATTTCCTTAATCTACAAAACAATAAGAAGACAAAAAGCACTATAAGGAAACTCGAATGCAAGAATGGTAATATTACTGTTGACCCGAAATGCATAATGGACGAATTACACTCATTTTATTCAGATCTCTATAAAGAGAAGAACTCCGAAAAAATTGTCCTTTCTTAAATTCTGGGAACATACCTAAGCTTTCACCAGCAATGCGAGAATTATGCGAAGGAGAGCTAACTATTGCAGAGTGTTTTAATACTCTTTCGAGTTTTCAAAACAACAAGACACCAGGGAACGACGGACTAACTGTAGAATTCTATAAATGTTTCTGGAAGCTCATGGGTAGCCTGCTAGTTAATTGTCTAAACTGCGCGTACAAACACGGTGAATTATCTTCCTCCCAAAAGCAAGCGCTTATCGTCTTAATTGAGAAGAAAGATAAAGATAGACGGCAAGTAAAGAACTGGAGACCAATCTCTTCAATCAATGTCGATGTAAAAATTGGCACGAAAGCTATAGCTAAAAGATTAGAAAAAGTTCTGCCGGAAATCATACATCATAGTCAAAACGCATATGTTAAGGGAAGAACTATTTTCGACGCTGTCCGAACCATCGACGATATTATCAAGCTAACATCATCAAATAATATGGGCTCATTACTGGTAGCAATTGACTTCGAAAAAGCCTTTGATTCAGTGAATTGGAATTTTCTTAGACACGCCCTGAGGAAGTTTAATTTTGGTCCATCCTTTATTACTTGGATTACAGCATTTTACTCAAATATTTCCAGCTGTGTGATGAATAATGGATTTATTACACAACCTTTTAAACTTTCACGCGGCGTGCGTCAGGGTGATCCTCTCTCGCCCTATCTGTTTATTCTAGTCCTAGAAACACTCGCGATTCATATTAGAAATGACGAATGCATTAAGGGAATAAACGTTGATGGCCACGAAATTAAGCTTATCATCTTCGCTGATGATCTCACGGTTTTTCTAAAGGATAGCGCATCTTTTCACTGCCTGTTGGCCAAGCTAGAGTTGTTTGGTCAATACTCTGGTTTGAACGTTAATAGAGGAAAAACTGAGGTTATGAAGCTTGGAACCTCTGAAATCTCTGCAGAAGACCTAAAAATAGATGAAATAAAAAAGGTAGTCAAAATTCTAGGGATACATTTCACTTATGATCAGATGCTCTCAGATAAGTTAAATTTTCATACTATCATTAAATTGATTAGAAAGTCAATTAACAGCTGGAACTGGAGAGGTCTCACTTTGCTAGGGAAAATAAAAATAATCAAGTCGTTCGCCATTCCTAAAATTCTTTATCGCCTCTCCCTTGTCTCAACAAACAAAACCTTTGTTAAAGAGGTCAATCAGGTGCTGTATAATTTTGTGTGGAAAGGCAAGGATAAAGTTAAACGGCTCGCTCTGATAAACAGTGTCGAGAACGGTGGGTTAAATATGCCGCACATTGAGTCTCTCATTGACACGCAAAGGATAGTATGCATCAAAAAGTATTTGGGTGATTCACCCTGTTCCTGGAAAATTATTCTCGACCATTATCTTCACAAAGTCGGGGGCAGTTTACTTTTCCACTGTAACTTCGAGTACACAAAGCTCCCACTGGACCTCCCCGATTACTACAGGGAATGTCTCGCAACTTGGACAAAATTAACTGCCTCACCTGTCTTTTCAATGGATGAGATCGTTAACCAGATCTTATGGAACAACAAATTCATCTGCATCGGACAGAAATCAGTTTTTAACCGCAAACTTTTCTCCTTGGGGCTACATAAAGTAGGAGACCTTTTTAACGAGATATATATTAAGCCACATACCACCTTGCAAAATCTAAATGCCGTGGATTTCTTATTTTTGAATGGTCTTTATGATTGCCTTCCACCTGAATGGAAAAAGGTGATGACCAACGATCCTCCATCGGTGCTCATTAAAATTAACCATATATGGGACGATGTGTTTTTGTACTCAAGCAATGATGCCCTTTTATTAAGTGAATTGTCCTCTAAAAAAATCTACAATATTTTGGTGTCAAAGATTTCGATTAGTCCGTCGGCAAAAAAGAAATTCGAAGATTCATATGCTTCTACAGAGCAAGCCCTTGACTGGAAAAGAATCTATAGCAATGCTTTTAGATGCGCAATAGACACCAAAACGCGTGAATTTCAATATAAGATACTAAATAGAATACTTCCATTAAATGATTTCCTTTTTAAAATTGGCAAGTCCAATTCTCCTCTCTGTTCTTTCTGCCAATTCTCTGAGGAAAACATGTCCCACTTCTTTTTCCACTGTCCTTTGGTAGCAAACTTTTGGCAATCAGTTAAGCATCTATTGGGGGGTTATGAGCTAATTGAAAGAGAAGTGATCCTAGGGATCACCGACACAGTTGAAAATGTATTTCTAAAGAATCATCTAATTCTATTAGGAAAACAACATATTTTCAGATGTAAACATAACAACTCTCTTCCCAGCGCAATCAGTTTCACAAAAACTTTGAAAGCAGTGTTTGATTCTGAACGTTTAATTGCTAAAGAAAATAACAAGATCAACCTTCATTATGACAAATGGAAAGATTTGTTAGGTTACCTCCTCTCTTTTTAAAATAGCTGGCAAGCACACGGCATTTCTTGTCTCTTTTTTGGAACAACTATCTAATCAATTAAAGGTAATTTACTGAACTGTATGTTGTTACACATATATAATGTCTGTATGCACTGCGCTGTCTTTGTGTTTTATAATTTTAAGAAAAATGTAAATTTGTAGTGTAATGTAAGAAGTAATGTAATATAATCGTAAGTTGTGTACTGTAGGTTATCCTAAGCTATATACTTCCAGTAGTGTATTGTAAATAAGTCATGTAGTTAAGTTGTAAGTATAAGTAATGTATTGTAACGTGTAATGTAAGTAAGTTATTGTATGTATTGTAACCTGTTGTTGAAAAAAATAAACAAATTACAAAAAAAAAAAAAAAAAAATTTCATGCCAACCCTAAGGAATACATTGTACGTTACTTGTACCTCTTCAATTCTTGTGAGGATTTCTTCCTCAGACTCAGCAGCAAAGCACCAAATTCTTAGTTCATCACAAGCTATTGTTAACAGAGGCACCCCCTCAGCAAAACGGTCTCTCTGATAAGACACACAGCCTAAGTTGTACACATTGCAACCTAGCCATCGCAGTTCATTCAATGACAATGAGATGTCTGGATCATCAAGGGCAGAGTGAATGAGTGTGCTTGTTTGTTGCACCATTGGAACACAGTTTCTGATGACATCACTTCTGTGAAGGTGATAATTAAAATAAAACCAACGAATACTAGTTCTGTGAGTTACAGAGAAATTTGCGCAAGTTATATCTTATCAGACTGAGGTTAAGACTATCTCCAGGGCAATCAACTGGAAAATTTTTAAAATGATTAGAAGTCTTCAGATAACCAATAACACCTTCTAACCAATAACGCTTCTGTGAAGGTGATTATTAAAATAGGTCCAGTAAACCCTAGTTCTTTGAGTTACAGAGAAATGTAAGTTACATCTTACAAGATTGAGGTTAAAACTCTATCTCCGGGGCAATCACCTGTAAATTTTGAAATAATAATTCTTAGTAGAAATTTTCAGATAACCAGTAACACTTTCTAACTGGTAAATGTTTATATAGCATGGGAATCATACATATAGCTGCATAGGAACTTGTCCCCTTGCATTTCACAGAAGTGGATAATGAATAGCAGTCAAGTGAGACTAGAGAAATGCGAAATCTGTGCACACTGATCAGTCTCTTAAGTTTGTCTCTTGATCAGTCTCTTTCTTTCTTTCTTTCTTTCTTTTTATATGCTGTGAACAAGACAAAACCCTGATACTTGTAGTTCATCAATGTAAAGGAACACAAAATCTTTGACTACAGACCTTGAATTTCTGTTGCAGTTTTTTAGTCCATCTTTCTCACTTTTCAACTGATCTTGATATGAAGAAATAACAAAACTCAACACTGTTAGTTGTCGATCTGTGATCTTCTGCAACTGCTGTCTTAACTGTGGTACTGCATCATCACTGTTGACACTGTGTAGCTCTGCTTTAAGATGTTCACACTGCAAGGAGAGGACTGAGACATACGACTGTAACAGCTCAACAGCTCCTTGGAATGTTCCCCATGTCAGTGCAGGAGGTTTCTCCTTAATGTTATCTGTTTGTTTGCTGCACATATTTTGTAAAATAATTCGGAAATACTCTAAGGAATCTGAAAGTAGTTTCAGCATTGGCAATGGCAATGTTTTGCATTTTAGCACCTGTGAGACTAACTTGTTAGTCTCACACAGAATCTGATGACAGGAATCTTGACTTTGAGATCTTGCACTTGTAGCACAGTTAATTGAAATTGCCACCTTGCAAACTAAACATACACAACAACAAACTTGAGATGGTGTTTGATGTTTAGATTGCCCATTCTTGCTATGACTAACATTTCTTGCAATTTCCAAAAGTTTATCAAAAACAACCAGAGCTTGCGTTGAGCTTCCAGCCTTGTTGCAAATCCTGCCATAGTGAAAACCTAGTTCAACCAAGAGCAATGTGGAATCTTTCCCATTACTGCTAAGTAGTTCTGTTTTGGTTAAGAGCATGTTAAAAATTGATTCAAAGAAGCTTTCCAGATATTTAAAATTAACACTCTTTTGTCCACAATCCACCTGATATTTTGTTCCACATTTAAGAGCTCTATCCACTAAGGTTTTTAATGAGGAATGCACAATTGCCTCTGCTTGGAAAAGTAATGACAGCTTTCTCCAGTCTAACACGATACACAAGTGTGATGCTCTCTGTACAGGAGTTATTTTGGCCTCCTCCAGCTTCCCTGCTCCTTGAAGCAACACATCTGATGTACGCAATGCAAGTGATGCGAGCTCCTTGTCCATTTTGTCACTGTCATAGTTCTTCCATGTTTTAAGCAGTTGGATAAATTTAAGCAAGTCACTGGCATGGCCCAGTGCCCTGTCAAATTGTGCTTTGGCTATTAACTGGACAACAATGAGATAAATTGTTTTGCCAAGTTGGTCCAGTGATGGTATAAACTTGAGGTAATTTCCATTGTGAGTGGAAAGTGTATTATTCAACAATGTACCCACTGAAAGAAACAAAAGAGTAATGATTACAGTTAGTAACCTTGGAATCCTTATTCAATTCCTTACTTCACAATGTGATTTACAAAAGAAAGCCCCTTCTTCCCGTACTGTGCACATCTATCAGTAAACACCCGTACACTTACAACTGCAAATGGTTTGAACCCAGGAGTCATATCATAGGTTGGTAAATTATGATTGTTCAGATGAGTGTAGCCCTGAGAAGGACTGTTTGTGATGACATTGACTGATGTTTTGACAACCTGAGCAGAAGGTCTTCATCAGAGTCAAGTGAACTGTGAATCGTCAGTAGATGTTATAAGTCTCTGGTCGTTGTCCTGATTGGTCACACTCTTATGATGTTATTGGTCGTCTGTCCGTTAAGTCATGATGCTACTGGCTGTGAAGACTGTAAAACACATGTACACTTACATGTGTTTAAAGACTCCCTGTTGCAAACATTCTCTTACGTTTAAGAACAATCACACTGGAGATTTCGATGCATTTGAGCTATCAAGAACTCTAAAGCCAGTATCCAAGATTGATTTGAGTGATAAAGCGGCAACCCAACCTGCTGATAGTAGAATACAAGACAAATGCGACTTTTGGCTATTAGTGCATGCAGTTGCCATGTGCTAGAGTTACAAAGGTAGACATAAAAATGCTACAAATTAACTTTGAAAGCCGAGGTAAAAAATTGAACACTTTTTCAATGCTTTGTTGTATTTTTGGCTGTTTGTCCATAAGTTATCATTTTCTGGTAATAGTCAAGGGACAACAAACGATAACTTGTTTTTTGGTAAGAGTCCAGAGTTACTATGTAAGAGTCGTAATTGTCATCTCTTCTCTTATTGCGAGCTTGGGCTAGTCCAGTTCTGCAGGCTGTCTAAGAGGAGATGAGGTAAATTGGCCCCGTAAAGAAATTGAAAGCTGACATTTAGAGTGTTAGCCCTTCGGCTAATGCTCAAAACGTAGGCTTTAGATTTCTTTACGGTGGCTAATTTACCTCATCAACTCTGCTGATAAATCCAAAGTTTTGTGTTTCACTTCCCACCCAATGCAGCACCACAGTTTCTTTAGAAACTAACTTTCCTGTTTGTCTGAGAGGAGGCAAGGTTATCTGCTGGTTACAACTCACCTAGATTCAAAGAGTTAGTGACTTCATCAAGGTTACTTCCTTTTGCCTTCACCTTTTTCAATGTCTCAACAGCACATCTCAAAAACTTGGTACAAAATACAGTGTACTTAGAAAGAGTTTCTTCTGTAGCTTTGTTTCCCACTTTGAAGTCATTTTTACTCTTCAACGGCGATTGCAGAGGAGAAAGATAATTCTGCAACCAAGTATATAAAATTAAAGTCGTACGTTAAAATAATAGGTTTAGTACATTCTGTAGAAAAGACTTTACAAGTTTCAATATGGATTTGCGTAAAACAACTCCATAAGCTTAGCGTTAACTTTGGTAACTGTTATAAAAACTTATCATAAACCCGCAGTACTGGTTTGCACAAGAAGACCGTATCATTTCAAAATCATCTACTGAAAAGTGTGGTTCATTCTTTCTCCAATTCAGTTAGCTACCGCAACTAGAGTCGTTTTAAAATCCTTGTTCCAGCCACTAAGATCGTTGTTTCATAAACAGCAATGGTTGCCGTCCTTGTAATCATCAGAAACCTCACAGAGAACTAATCTAGTTTACGTGTAAGCTTATTTCTAAACTGCAAAATATTTCAAGCGCTCAAACAACAGTCTATAAACCTTTGTGTCCTCGTAAAGACCATCTGTCTCGCCGTTTAGAAGCGACTTGAGGATTCTTTCCCCTTCCATGTTTCCTACAGGTTCTTTCCATTACCATTTCTTTGCTAACATAGTGTTTACGGCGGATATTCTCTATAAGTTTGAGTTGGGAAAATGCAACGAGTCAAAAATGGCGCCTTCTTCTTCCAAACAATGCACTCGATGCTCTTCCCTAGGGTACCGCGAGGTCAAATTGGCAGTGAAAGCCTGGGAAAGAGCAACAGGATTGTACCTTTAATTTCGGAAGCAAAATTTGCGTATGTGAAGCAAAAATGTTTTTGACTTGATTCAAAAACATTTCCTTGCTTCCAAGACGAACAATTTGCTTCCGCAGCATATATTTCTGGCGGTAAACTGGGAACATTTGCGTTTGCAGCAATGTTTTCGCAACAATGTTTCTTAGTTTAGCCAGTCCCTTCCAAAGTTCATGTCCAAACACACGACTACTACTTTTCACCCAAGTTCACATGAGTTCACGTTCTCCCTAGTTTGTCCACGTTCTCCTTACTTTGCCCACGTTATCCCTTGTTTACCCACGTTGAATGTGTAAAGAGAGACCAAGAATAAAAGAATGACACCTCAAAACCCACTTCTTCCAGGGGAGCAGGGCTTTACCTCGGTGTAAGAACCTGTGAAACTCACGGATGACGTAAAACAAAGGAAACAAAAACATTTTAAACAATACCGTACAGCAAAACAAAAGCCAACAAACAAAGAAAATCTTGTCAGGTTCTTACACCGAGGTAAACCCGGGAGCAGGGATGGCGCAGTGGAGAGAGCACTCGCCTCCCAGCAATGTGGCCCGGGTTCGACTCCCGGTCCCGGTGTCATATGTGGGTTGAGTTTGTTGTTGGTTCTTGTCCTTGCTCCGAGAGGTTTTTCTCCAGGTACTCCGGTTTTCCCCTCTCCTCAAAACTAACATCTCCAAATTCCAATTCGATCTTCAGTCTCCCCGATTAGCAGTGCACTTGTGCACTACTGATGAATGAATGAATGAATGAATGAATAACTTTATTAAAGTGTCAGGGTGGGTATTTAGCTTGTGACAGCTAATTGGGGACACTCTACACTTAAAATAATCGGTTGTTTGTTTGTTTTGTTTTGTCTTCTTCTGACGTGACCCAGCCCAGAGTGTTGTAGAAATCAAGTGACCGATTTTTGTAGTATTATCTTGCGACTTTGTCGTGTATTGCAACACATGCATTCTCATCTGTGAAGTGTTTTTCACTACTTAGTAGCAGTTTATGAAACAGTAGGATGCTTACGTTACATTTACCAAGGCCCGATTGGGTATCAAATCCATCAATTGCAAGCAATGCGCACATAGCCCAGTGCATTTCGTGGCTTGTTACAAGCGTTCAGGTGGCCAGAAAAGACTGAGGAGATATTTTTCTTACGCGCACCACTATCCACTATCTGAACGCCTGAAATAAAAATGCATTTAAAGTGCCTATGAAGTAAAAACTAAGTTTAGATTATTTATCCCACGAAATATAGAGGCATTTTAATTGAAACTTGGCACCGGTAATGAACCACACATTAATAAAAACGGTGATGTTGTTATAACAATGGCTTAGCTTCCAGGCCTCTTTCTTGCAAGAATGTCATTTGCCCTTTTTAGGCTTTACAAACATCGTCCACTCCTTAATTGTTGACGAGGAAACTAAGCACCATATGTGCATAATGTGTGCTTAGGAGAGGTCCTTCTTTCACTCGTTATAGAGTCACAAATCAGGTCCCAAATGGTAATATTTAGTTCAAAGTTGAAAGAGATTGAAGCCAAGGTGGTTGCCATGGCAGCAACGCTATATATCTCACCTTGTGTCTTTCTTTAGGCACAATATTGGTGCCAAGTTTCAGTTTCCTTGACCCATTGAAAACATTACCCTTCTTCATCTTGAAAGGCCTTTCAAATAAGCTTAACTTAGTTTTTACTTCATTGGCACTTTAAGGGGAGTTTCTCCTGAAAGCCATCCACGGGTTTTCTTCAGATTTAGCCTTTCTTCGTTATCAGCTATTTAAACACATTTTTTGTTCGGGATAATAAAGGGCGCAAAATTAGGCCAGCTCGCATTTTTGGCAAGTTAAGAGCTGCTCAGGAGTTCGGTAATAAGATTTCGTTCCAGTAACATATCTGGGACTTAAATTTTCAACTAAGGAATCCAAACAGATCAAACTGTGTTGGCGTACAAAATTTATATATCCCTTTTAAAGGCCCTGAAACAATCTGTGAAAGCAGAAATCAACAAGTAAAGAGTTTTTGCTCAAATCTGAGTTGTGTGCCACAGAAATTTCCACTTTGACTTCCATCAATTGACTCGACAGTGATTTATCATTTGCACATCATTTGTCCTAAATGCGCGCAACCGAAAATCCGATGCACGAGAAGTTATTTGATCCTCGATGAATGTGTATGCTATTAGGTATCCATCCTGGCATGGGACAAGTTACTTGTTGATATACAAAAAAGTCCTGTTGTGTGACGTAATCCGGCTTTGTCGACGTGAGTGCGTGCTTTTCTCACTCAGGCTTGCGGAACACCCAGTTAATAATAATAATGATAATAATAACATTTGTTACTTAATATTGCGCAAATTAACATACATACATGATCAAATGCGCATTACAAATATAACGAAAAGGAAATGTATGTTTCTGTCATTAAAATTAATTAAAAAGAGAGTAAAATTTATGTAGACCTATATAGAGTTAAAAATTATATGTAAGTCTAAAATGGTGAGTCTTTAACTGTCCCTTAAAAATGTAATAATTGTCCTGCATTCTAATGTCCTCCGGTAAAATGTTCCAGATTTTGGGTGCTGCTGTTTTAAAAGCCCTGTCTCCTAGTGTCTTCTTTGATCGCGCACTGTAGTCCTCTAGCAACATACCCCCGTCCGATCTAAGATTACATCTGGATGTCCTCTTAACTTTGACTAGTCCCCTAAGGTACTCAGGCGCATTGCCATAGATACACTTATGAGCAAGCTTTGCTATCTTGAAAATGAGCCTAAACCGTACTGGGAGCCAATGTAGCTTAACAAGTGTAGGATTAATGTGATCATACTTTGCAATATTGCTAACAAGGCGAGCTGCTGCATTTTGTAAACGTTGTAGCTTACTTAGCTGGACGGCTGGAACACCAACCAAGAGGCTATTGCAGTAATCTATCCGTGACATTATAACTGCTTGAACTATGGATTTCCTGTCATCGTAACTCAAATACTTTCTAATACGTCCAATATTAAGCAGATGATAAATAACAGATTGGCACGTTTTATTTATATGCGCAGACATGGTAAGATTCGCATCCAACCACGCCCCGAGGTTCCTAACAGTGGTTACAGCCGGTACTTTTGTATGGCCGACTACAATTTCAGATACATTAACCTTATCTAGCTGAGCGCGCGTGCCTATAATTATAAATTCCGTCTTATCATCGTTCAGTTTTAGCTTATCTGCAGTCATCCAACTCCTAATATCTGTGATGCAATCTTGAAGAGCAGCAATAGCATCCTGCTCCCCTGCCGCGGAATCCGGCATGAACGATAGATATATCTGGGTGTCGTCTGCATAAGCATGGACTTCTGGAAGATAACTCTTGACAACCTCGAAGAGTTTACTTGCGTACATCGTGAATAACAGAGGGCCTAGACAAGAGCCTTGAGGTACCCCTGAGGCAGTGCGAAGTCATCAGAGTTCGTCTGATTTATGTACATGCGTTGGGTCCTGCCAGCCAAATATGATCGAAACCATTGAAGAGCAGTTCCTGTAATGCCGTAAGTGACCTCCAGACGACGCAACAACACTTGGTGGTCAACAGTGTCGAATGCCGCGCTCAAATCGAGAAGTACGAGAAGGGTGACGTGCTGACGATCCACAGCCAATAAGATATCATTTTGCACCACAGATTTGACAAAAGACATGCAGCAATGCAGAGATATTTTAACGAATGAACTGTGCTTTTTGGCAAATTGCTGCTGTGCAATGAGCAAAATATTATTCATTGTGGAATGAAAGAATTTTAATTGCAGTTTAAGGAAAAATGTCGCAAAGCAGAGTCATCAGTTTGGTATTGGTTGCCTTGTACTGTGGAGGTGAATTTGCGTCTTCTTCTTGGACAGATGTGCACCTCTTCAGAGAAGTTCTGCAGGTTGGTTTTCCGTTAAATTGTTACTTTACATTGCATTTGCTTAGCCATGTCATTCTAAACGCTGGAGATAAGTACTACCACTAACGAGAAGAAAAGTTAAATGTTCTATGGATTATCTCGCAAAACCGTCACTGGCTTGTTGGTTAAAGCATTTCGTTCAGTACTTGAATTGTAACCGATTTCTTACCGTCATTTTAAATCTCTTCTCGTCGCGTATTTTGACCTCCTGTTTGAAATTTTCAGTTCATTCAAAGATAAATGATATTTTAGAATGTTCGTTTCTAATGCTGTTATATTTCTTTCTCCCCCGGTTTGATTTTGAAACCGAGTTCGTGGCCTTGTCCCCGGATGGAAACTGCAGTATGATTGGATATTCAAGCCACATTTGGTCGCACATCTTCGATTCAAAAAGGTACGTTAATGCTAGTTTGAATTTTTCATTGACTTCAGTTTGCCTAATCAAATTTTTGCCTTAACTTTAATTCATCTATATCCCTCCTCACCAACTGACAACTTTCTTGTCTATCGGGATTATGAATCTTAACCGGAGGAGACATGAATTCACATGTCGTTTTTCGTTTTCTCAGATTGTTTCAAGCCCGGGTTTCAAGCCCTTTCAAAGGGATCTTTGTGTGAGCTAACATGGCATGGTCTTTTCGGATTCTTTAGCTCAAAATTTAAGTCAGAGGATCTTAGGGAACAATTATATTGGTTGAAGCAATTTTTTTTAGAGCTTTTGTAACTGATTTCCTAGTATCAGTCCTCACTGAATCACTTCTCATGGCGTATTTTGTTATCAGTATTGAATTTTTACGGACCCGCTGTTTCAAATTTTAGTTCAAACATAAGTGAGATGTACGTAACTAATACTATTGTATTTCTTTCCTTCACTGATTGGATTGAGTTCATGGCCTTGTCCGCGATGGAAGACACAGAGTCACTGTACGCACTAATTGGTCGCACATCTTCTGTTCAGGAAGGTGCGCAAATGAATCTTTGAATCTGTCATTAAAAACAATTCTAACTTAACTTCAGTTTAGTTATATATCCCATATCACACACAAGTTTCCTCATCTATGGGAATTCCGACGACTTCGATTAACAAGAGGTTACAATTGGTAAAATTCTTTATGGCCGCAGGTTACTTGTAGGATAGATCCGTCGTTTTTAGAGTAGACGCGGCAGGAGCACTGGAAGAGAAAATTTAACCAAAATACTTCACATGTTGTTTTCGGTTTTCTCATATTGTTTCAAGAACTCTTCCGTGAGTAAACCAACCAAATTTGCTACTTTTGGACTTGTTCTCTGTTTTCAGGTTCATTTTAAGTTAAAGAAAGCGCAAGAAAGGAGAAGCGTTGCGACTCCAGCCAGCCAACTGAGTTAAGTCCACTTAGTTCAGTTACTTTTCGATTTGTATAGGAACAGTACTGTATCTACCCAGAGTAAGACAAACGTTGTTAAAAGCCATTTGTTAGAGTTTTGTGTTAGGAACAATCGTGAAGTTCTGGTATGTGCCCCTGGCAAATGCGATATGAGAGAATTTGAACTTTGGGTTGAATTAATTTCTTGATATCTAGTTCATGGTTGGGAGATCGGTAAGGGTTTTTGATGCAATTTTATTTGTTGAAAACAGACAGCTTTTATTCGGAATAAGGTCTTTTCTGTTCGCAGAACTAGCAGTTACTCATTGTTGGTTTGTTGTAGCGTTGTTTAATGTCTAACGGCCTGATGTATTTACCTGCCTAATTCTAACCACAATTTGAAAAAATGCGTCATTTTGAACTTAAATGATGGATTTCTTGGGCAGAAAAAAAGAAAGAATTAGTCCGGTGTCAATTCGTTTCTCAGAATTTCTTCCCATGGATTATTTTTGCAGACTTGCATAATCTAAAACAATTCATAACAGTTTTGTGTAATTTTATTTTGTGTTTTGTTATTGCAATGGCTCAAACGTTTTCTTTTCTTTTCGTTTTCTTTGTTTAAATTTATCATTTACCATTTTCCAATTCACAAACTTAGAATGCTCCTGTCGTAGCGCGGCCGGGAAGGAAAGAAATTTCATTTTCGTTTTTTTAATGAAATTTTATTGCTTCACAGAAGAATTACAGAAAGGGTAGCATACATACATACTGTATAGAAGATAAGTTCGGTGCTGCTACTTAAAATAACACTGATAACGTGCTAAAGTGCGGAGGAATACATATTTTTTGTTACAAGAGAGATTCCATTGTTACTTTTGCAGTAGGAGACAGAAGCATCTTCTCGTTTTGAAGGAAGAAAAAAAAGCAAGATCATGATCTAAATTCAATGCAAAGATTACGCTCCAACTTCGTAGTAAACTCATTGAAGTCACACTTGTCTTATTAAGCTTCTGACAATATAGAAAATATTTAGCGAAAAGAAGGCAATAGTTGAGTTTGGATAGTTTTCGATCATTGCTGCTTTGTGCCATACCATTATTCCAAATAGTTTTTCGATCACACGCGCTACCCGGTGAATATAACATTTCCAGGCGCGGCTGCTAAGCTAAGTTACTGTTTTTTTGTGTGTGCTGTTTGTCAAATTTTAGCTGTTTTTTTTGTTTACTTTTTGTCCACATTCAAAATTACACCAAAACAATTATTCGCCTCAGGCTTAGCAAATATTGGCGAATATTTACTTCGCCTTCGGCATAGTTAATAAAAGAATCTGGTTATGAAGCTCAGCTAAGTCCTTTGTTTTATGTTTTTGTTACCGTTTTTAGCCTTGAAGGTGCACAAACAACAATAGGTTTTGAATTTTGCATGACTTGAGCAACTAACCAATAAGAATGTCACTGCTAAGTTATTCAGCCATAGTGTGCGAACGTAAAACAAAAGATTGTGCACTGTCGTAGGACTTTCAACATAAATTGCAGCACCTTTGTTAAGGCCTTTGAAACTTGCAAAGTTTCATAACCAGTCCCTCGAGTAACTATGGCCTTCGGCGAACAATTGTTAAATAGTCTTCGCAACACATTTCAGCAAGGTCTATCAGTATGGTAATAGATGGCGAAAGCTGGTAAAGTGTGCTATGCAATAAATTACGTTTATCAATGGAAGGTAGAGTTCTTGCCTTCTGAGAGCAGGTGTTTTAGAATCGCTGAGAGAACTTGTAGATAAGTTAAGAAGTTGCATTTAACGTCATATTTTTTTCTGGAATTCATGGAAAGTTAAAACTTCCCTGTATGGTCTAAGATATCATGTATTGAAACAATTGACTGATTTCCGAGTTTCTAGGAAGTTTTGGTCCCTAACCACAAATCTAGAGAACCATGCTAAATGTAGTGATTTAAATAAGACTTCAACGTTGGGGGCACGTAAGCCATCATTTCTATAAAATCTCTTTTGATTTCATCTTGGTTTTTTTCCTTTTTACCCAAATAAAGCTGAAAACAGAGTTCTTAATTATAGGATTATAAGTATTGGGAATGACTAGCATCGAAGCGGAGTATACCAGGTGTGCAATGCCTAAACATTTGACAATTAGACACCTGCCAGATAAAGAAAGAATGCGTGCCCTCCAGATCTCAAGTTTTGTATTCATATTGTCAATTTTTACCTCTACGTTTTTCTTGTTATTTTCTTTCCTATTTTAAGAGGTAAACATTTTATTCTTACCATAGTTAATAAAAGAATCTGGTTATGAAGCTCAGCTAAGTCCTTTGTTTTATGTTTTTGTTACCGTTTCTAGCCTTGAAGGTGCACAAACAACAATAGGTTTTGAATTTTGCATGACTTGAGCAACTAACCAATAAGAATGTCACTGCTAAGTTATTCAGCCATAGTGTGCGAACGTAAAACAAAAGATTGTGCACTGTCGTAGTACTTTCAACATAAATTGCAGCACCTTTGTTAAGGCCTTTGAAACTTGCAAAGTTTCATAACCAGTCCCTCGAGTAACTATGTTCTTACAAAGTAAAAAATAACACATGAAAATGAGACAAGAAAATCTTAAGGGTTTTTGTTTTTGCGTACTGGATCAATGCTTTGAAACTCTATCGCGTTCAGCTGAAGTAATTCACTTTGTATTCTAATTATTGTCTTTTTTAGAACGGCGAGAGCGGAAAACTTCACGATTTTCTGTTTAAAAATTAAAAATCATAAGTGAGTTTATCCGCACAGTTGAGTATCAGAACGATTGTTTTGGTTATCGTCCCTGTTAACCAGACTAGAAAAACGATTGCAGTACCGATGAAAGATTTGTTTTTCCCAAAAAAGAGAAAACATTATGAACTTTTCTTATGAAGAAGGGGCAGGAATGTTTCGGTATGACAACCCTCTTTTTCATCATAGATTATTGACCTGATCGCTCACTTTGTTCAGTGAATTTGTAGCTTCTCGAACGGACAGTCCAAGTGAATGTTGAATGTTGAAGCTTGAGCTCTAGAACAGATTACTTCACTTCTCTGTGGACGTTTCATGATTTTTACAACTCGCGCAAAATGAACTGACAGCAACAAGGCCCTTATACTAGGCAAGACAGACTTTCAAGTAAGTTACTATAAGTGAATACTGTCTTTAGAAATGTCAGATATCCCAAGGATGGCTAGCTGTGAAAATTCAATCAAGATCTGTAAGCAAAACGTAAGACGAAAGAAGAAAATATAGGAAAATAGGACATTCCTTTTGACAATAAGGCAGCAACAAATTAGAAACAGAACGCCCACCCACACACCCACACACCTACACTGACCAATACCTAGCCTATGATTCACACCATCCTCAGTCAGTGAAACGTGGTATTGTTAATTGTCTATACGACCGAGCCAAACACCTCACATCAAAACCATCAGCTATCTCTAAAGAAAAGAAACATTTATCATCGGTACTTGTTTCGAACGGATATCCTTCTTCATTTGTACGAAAGCTCACAAAGACAACAAGACCAACAGCCAACAAAGAACCTACGCAGGAATTTAAATCTACTGCGGTTCTACCCTACATAAAAGGTGTATCAGAGGTTCTTCGCCGCTGCCTACAACAACAAGGCGTACGCACCGCCTTCAAATCAGATACAACCCTTAGGTCTCACTTAGTGCGACCGAAAGACACCCTTGAACCAACTAAACAAGACGGTGTCGTCTATAAAATTCCATGTGAGTGCGGCAAAGTATACATCGGGGAAACAGGGAGAGCGATGCAAGACAGGATAAAAGAACACGACAGAGATATACGGCTTGCTCGTACACAAACCTCCGCAGTTTCGGAACACGCTAACGAAACGGGGCATCTTCCTATTTGGAAAGAAGTTAAGTTTATTGATCGTGACCCTCACTGGTACACACGTAGGGTCAAAGAGGCTATCCATATAAGACTTCATCCTAATAGCATCAATAGAGATAGTGGAATCAAAATTCCAGAAGCTTGGATACCTACGATCAGAAAGCACAACACGTAAACAAAGCAACACGTAAACATTTGACCTCATCGCCGGATGAAGACTAGCAGTATTGCAGTCGAAACGTCGCGATCAACAACTCAAAGCGATTCCATCGTGAGACAAACGAATAAACGTTCATCTTACCTAAGAAATTATAGTTTCACTGTTTTTGCTCTTGAAACTTGAGTTTTCATTTTGGCGCTACAGCCGATGTGGCACCACGCGTATTTTATCCACTCGTGTATACTTCAAGGAATTTCCATGTGTGCAATTTCTTTTTCTGTTATTTTGCAATTTTTACAGAATTTAGTTAAAGCATTTAAGCAGGAGCCATAATCGGGGACGATTATGGCTCCTGATTTAAGTTCAATTCTTTAACTTTATCCTGAATTGTTTTGTCCAGGGTACTATATAAACAGCCACGTTGAACCAAATTTTTCAAAATTGGCGATTTACTTCGGAAAACATTGTATGGACAACTCTAGTTATCTTCTAAAAAAAAAACTTATCCAGACTTCAAGTTGGTGTTAGGTGTTTTCACACGAACTCCACTGCTTGACGAATTGTACTAACGAATAGCAAATCAACTTGGACCAGAAATTTTACAATAGGGTTGTTTTTTTACACTTAAAAAGCTTTGAATACAGTTGCCCACAAAATTTTGATGCGTAAGGGTTTCGAATGTATGAAATAGAAGTAAAACATCTAAATCTTCATTGCTAATTTGTGGATCAAACACAACATTGCCAACTGTGTACGGTGAGCTTTCTAGCTTCTGGAATTTACCCGGTGACATTCCTCGGGGATCTTTGTCCCTTTCTTTTCACAGTTTGCAATGATTTCAGATGATACAATGTTAAATGCTTTTGGCAAGACGCTAAATTACTTTAGGATTAAAATTGGCAACATTTTTGGCCATTCGCAAAGAAACGCTGTCTAAATAAAGCTTGAGCCGAATATGTGCTTATTGGATCAAAGAACAAGGAAGTGATGACAAACCGAAAAATACGGTTAAACACTGTAAATCACTTGCAATTTGGAGGGCAAAAAGAAACTGACTATAATAATTATTACTTGGGAAAAACGTGCTTTACCTCGCAACTCAAATTTCTTCTGATATATTGGCTTTAAGGGCCCATTACAGTATCTTTTTAGGCCGTTGCTAGGGAAAAATGAGTTTGCTATAACTCAACACATGTATGCTTTCATTGGACCAAATTTGGACAACATTCATTGAGGGCAAGTATGGTTCAGTTTATGACGTCATCGGACCACGCCCCATGTCACGTGATCAGAAACAGAAAAATGCGTTTTTACTTCAAGACTTACCTTTTTGTCCATAATTTCTTGTACCGTACCATTTCATAAGCCGTCTTGAGGAAATTTAAGCATGCGTTTTGGTTTACGAAGAAAAATAAACAAATAAGAATGAAAAATGTGCTTCTTTGACCACTCTTTTGGGTATAATTTTTTTGTTTTCTGTTTTTTCGCAAAAAGGATGCTTAAATTTCGAGAAAAAAAGATGTTTTTTCGAATTCTTTTAAAATGCAGCAGCTATGTTTACTTCTCGACGAGAAAAGTACATTTTTCGCGGCACCGGAAGTGACGCTACTTTTTTCAATGGCCAGGTGCCTAAGTGTTGAATGGCTAGGTCACTAAGGCGATAATTTTCCCATTCTTGGCATCGTGGACGGTAGCTGAGCTGAGCTGAGCTGTTGTTGGAATAATGGCCGCGAGTCAGATAAAAGCCGTCGAACTGGATGTGTAATGATGATTGGTTTTTCCGTTGGTTTGCTTCAGTTCTCGCTTCTTTCACGCTCCAGTCGGCGATCTGTTTTACGAACGGCGCAAGCCATTCAACAATGTGGATCCACCGAGTCGAACTGACTTGGTCCAGACTTAGAGTCCAGAGAATTTTATGATACATGTAATCTTTGAAATACTGCCCACTGAAAAGGAATGAAAGAGCAACGGTTACGTTACGTATTGCAGACCTTGAACGAGTTGTGGCTTTCACGACAGAGGTATCACTCTTCAAGCTGAATTTCTGTCCACATCGACTGCACTCGAACTCAAACTCTTCAACTGTGTTTTGTTTTACCGAACAAAATTCGTATTTCTCAGTCCTTTCTACAGTCACAGTCTTTTAGATCGCTTAAATTACTTTTTGCTAATTTCTCAAGTGATGTTGTTAGCAGACGTTGCCCATCAGATGTATTGAGCTCACCATTATTTGTCAGGTATTCTATCGTGTGCTTTAATAATAGCATTGTCAATGTGGGCATGAAATTTGCGCGATAGAGCTGCTTTCAAGGACAATTTACAAGCTTCCTTTCTTGCTGTATGCTGCTCCACGCTGTCTTGTAACAGTGGCTGCAAGTCAGTGGCCTCGAGAGCTTCGTTTCTTGAAGAGCTGTCTACACACTGGAGTTGCTCAAGTTCGGAAGGACAGTTCACAGGTTCACACATCGATTACAGTTTTCTAGCAAGCGACGTCAGGTAGTTTGGGAGCAGTCGAAGTCACGGCCGCGGACACAGGGATTTCTTTATGGGTTCGGGATGATGGCACAGTACTTATTTCGGTTTGCCTCCGCATCACTGACATTTCAATCCCCGACCTGACACTGAAAATCTTTGAATGTCTTCTTTTCGCGATCTGCATTTCCCCATCGACTTGCAGCCATCGCTGCGCTTTCTGTTTACGTGCGTACGTGGATAGCTTCGAGCTCATTTTCAACTGAAACACCCAGTTTAAGAAATAAAGGCACAACTCACATGTTGTAAACGTAAAGCAGAAAATTAAAATCAATTTAAAAAGTAAACAGAAAAGTTTCTTTTGTGTTTGTCGCAACGAAATAAAAAAATTATCGGCGACTTGAACCGGCGACGGGCCGGCGCCGGGAGGCCAGAAAGCGCGCGAAAAATTTGCGGACGACCGGAAGTAAAATTGCACGTGCATGGCAACCGCGTATCATAGCAACGAGATACTTTAATGGGCCCTTAAGGAAACGTAAAAGGATCGGTTGATTTTGAGACAGCCAGTTTGCTTACAAGGCTCTAGTGATGCCCCACTTGGAATACTGTTGCACGGTTTGGGATTCTCTTGCAGGATGGTATGATAACTTTGCGAAAAAGCCACGGTTGATGTACAAAACGACTCGTAGAGAAACACCAAAAACTTTTGCTAACATGTTTCATACATTGAATGCGGTCAGAGGTTATTAGGAAATGGTCTGAGTAAATTTTTTTAGTCATACCAGAGACAGAATCTTTGAAAAGACGTTTTGGCAAAAGCGCAGCTCAATTATGGAATCAGATCCTGAGCAGATACAAAATTCTCTAGAGTCGTTCTATAATTAACAAAAGTTCTTCTTCTGGCCTCTCTTTACTTTGAATGGCTTATTATTGACGTAGTTTATGTTATATTCAAGTTATTTATATTTATTTCTCTATGGTTTTTAACACCCATTCGAGCAAATCAGGTTTTACTGATGAGCTAGCGTACCTTTATAAAGGAGATTTATTCATCCTTTCATAACGCTGTGGGAAATTGCTTCGTTTGAACATTATAATCATTTAAAATTTGCACATGTATTGGTGGATTAGTGGCCTTGTGACAAATTCAGAATAAATATTCAAGAGAACGGAACTAAAGTGGACAATTTGTGAACTCACGGTTGTAATTACCACATGGAAAGAAATCATACTTCACAAGTCATTAGTGTTAACAAGTATACCCCATCAAAGTTCATTCCTATTGTTTAAGGAAGAGAGAGGGGGAGGGGGGAGTCCCACTCCCAGAGGGAGGGGAGAGGGGGAGGGGGGAGTCCCACTCCCAGAGGGAGGGGAGAGGGGAGGGGGGAGGGACTCCTGGGATAATTTATTCATATGTTCATGAAATTTTTTCTGTTTTAATTTTATTACGACGTGGTGTCCTACGTCTTACGTATACGTACAGGCCATTCATCCGTTCACTTGCCGTCATGGAGGACTGTTTTGTCTTTTTTTCTAACGATACGTGGACTTGAATAGCCCTTGGCTTGTCTATTTTATGTTAGGGGTTGGGAGAGTCTCTGATGCCCACTCCTTTCCATTTTCGACCAGGGTGTAGAGGGGGGGGGGGGGGAATTCTCCCACACCCACTCCTTCCCGCCACTTGATAGTTGAGGGGTAGGGGGCGGGAGTGTATATGTACACTTTGCCGACTTTAGAAGTGATAGTGGATTGGCTGTTAAATCGTTCTTTGTCTAGCCATATGGGGTTGTGAACGAACTCAGGCCACGCTTCTGGAGAATAAAAGGGTGAGGAAACGGGTGATATTCTGGATGTGCAATGTCCAAACAAAAAGGAAATAACGGTTGATAGCTGGTTTAGAATTGGTTATAATTTTTATTATTATTCTTCGCCAAGCGAGGTTTATAATAAACTTGTCGGAATTTATCGTGCGGGGATTTGCGAATGTGTCGCGGGCGGTTCACTTAGGCTTGTCGAATGAACAAAACCAAATCATTCGACCGCTGGCAATTGCGCACTTTCATGTTTCTTCATTGCTTAAATTCATTGCGTGCTGACATGTTTATTTATCGTCTGTGAACAATTCTTTACTGGACTAATATCTGATGCAAATGAGGGGCATTCAACAAGTGGCTGGAAATCCTCGCAGGTGGACATTTGCCACCGAAATTCAGCGTAACGATCTTCGCGAGGTTCTGCGAGTCACGTATCGCTAGTTTTTATTATCATGATTATTATTATTAGCCTGCATGGTAGACGCGAACTGAGCACGTGAGAAAGGAGAAGGGGGGCGTGGTAGTAGGCGCCCGTTTCTTTTTCCTTTCTGTGCTCGCGTCTCGCGCATACTAATTCCCCCACTCTCTTTCCTTTTTGCGCCTGTCACGCAGGCTAACCACAAAGCCGCCATCTTTTCAGAAGGAAAAGGGTTGTGGATGGAAGTTCCTCCTTCCTCCCAAGAGCTCCCTCCTTCTGTTATGAGTGGGGTTGTGGGTAAGAGTGTTTATCCTCGATGGTTCCTTAAGGCCCAGAAGATCGGGTTTGAGAACGCTATGTGTCTGGTCGGTTTTATATAGCCGAAAGCTTAGCTGATAAGGAGAAAACAAAAAACTCGTTGAAATGCGGCTTAAATGCTTCAGGACGGTCAAGCAACAACGAATGGAAACTTGTTTGGCTATTCACCTCCAGGCATTGTTCTGGATTTCGCACTTGATTCTCTCTCCACCCCTGGCCTCCAACGGGGAGGAGTGGGTATGGGAGACTCTCCAGCCCCCTATCACCACGACCTCTCCTTCTCAGTCCCTTCCTTTCTCTGTTAGTTTTTAAAACTTTACAATAACGGACTCTGACACAGTAGTTGGCCGCTGAAACCTTGTAGGTTTTGCAGCATTTTATTTTCGGGTTTGGGTTTCTCTTACTTTATTGATTATTTTGTTATTCACCTTAGTGTTGGTGAGGAGAGGTAGATATTTTTCTTGCCCCTTCACGGCGAGGGAAACCACTATTCACTACTACTTCGTTGAATGATTGTTAAATACATAAAGTAATATTTTGCCACTAAGGTAGTCTGTTCGCAATCCTGAGTGCCCTTTGGAAAAACAACTACACAAATAATACTGGAAATATTAAAGGTTTACTTGGTTTTCCCTTTCTGGCACAGTTTACTCGCTTGTATTCGTTAAGAAATGAATATGATTGCTAGGCACCCAGACTCAGTACCTTAACTTACTGTA
The DNA here is from genome assembly GCA_964030785.1 of Siderastrea siderea. Classification (NCBI taxonomy): domain Eukaryota; kingdom Metazoa; phylum Cnidaria; class Anthozoa; order Scleractinia; family Rhizangiidae; genus Siderastrea; species Siderastrea siderea. Next base: position 47,595,732 of record OZ034971.1, on the reverse strand, counting down.
ATTTGTTCGAATGTCAGGGGAGGGGGGTTGCTTAAATGAAATGCAAACTATTCGTTTTATTGTCGGCTGGTTAGCGTTACAGTGTGTTAGACTACGCAAAAGATAAAGAGGAGAAAAGAAAAAATGGACAACTCAAGTTTTAGTTTATGTTATTCTAGCACTGTAGCATTTTTGTGTTACTTGTGGCATAAACATATATTGCAACAGTCGTTATTGAATTTTTTATTTCGTGCCCACTTGGTTGTTTATTTTTGTTGTTGATGTTTTTGTTAGACCAGGTGAATTTTTTTGTAGCACACGTGTATGCATTTATTCTTACTAACCGATGCGCTTATTCAAAAAACTGACGCGTTGTTCAATACAATAGTTACTTTGCACTATGAGGCAACTATATTTATATGCTACAGATGAATCCACCCTATTGTACAGAGAAATAATAGCCGGAACGTATACGAAGTAGTAGGTGAACAACTAAACCATAGCTACATTATTTAACAATTCTCTAGTCTATCTATTATAGCTGGCAACGGTCTCCAAACGAAAAGTAGACAAATACCTCCTGAGAGATTGTTTTTTCCACCTTTTGCCCTTCATTAACGGAAAATAGAAATTCATTTTATTTTACGGGAAATCAATAACATCTTAGGAATAACATTTTCACGACGAAATGTTAATTTTAGTCATCCGTTGGTTCATTAGCGCAATTACCATGCTAATGCACCGTCAATAACATCATTGGAATATCATTTTCTTGATTGAAAAGTCTATTATGTCTTTGGAAAAACATTAACATCAATAACGCTGCCGTTTACATTTTTTGACAGTCATTTCTGGCAAGTAATGAATAAATAAGTTAATTAAATAGCGAAGTTCGATTAAATCCTCTATGTTTTCGGGGAATCCTGCGTTCTTTTTGCAGCCGTATTTGGTAACAGAATACGCAAATGATGTTCTGTAACTGGTCTAACTGGAGTGGTCTGTTGCTGAACTTCCTCTCTGCCATCAGTTGTGTCTTACGACATGTACTGAACATTCAAGGGCGTGAAATGTCGGCTTTTTTGTACTTGACATGTATATTTGTACTGCCTTGTTTAAGCACTTTACAGTGTTAAGTGCTTATTGCCTGTTCTACGATATTCAGGTACGGCCAATAGGAGCGCACCGTTACATGTTCATGTAGTTTATCTCCATTGATCTCCATTGTGCCTCTTGGGTGATATGCAGTTTGCCAAAGACCCTCTCTGGACAATGCAATTTGAACAGTACAGTAGAACAAAAGATCAAGCATTTATATATATTGTGCATGTACACTGTAAACGCGCACAAACTGTTTTGCCGTTTTAAGAGTGAATGCAGCATGTCCTCAAGACGAAATAGAATTCCAAACGAAGTCCGTAGAAGGATTGTCAGAGCCTCTGAGGATCCCACAGAAGACTACCTGTCAGTCGCTGACACATTCGTTTGAATAGGAGCACGGCCAGAAGCATTGTAGCAACCTACCTTCGTGAAGGAAGAGTAAACGAAAGACCTCGTGGCAGACGAAATGACGATAGAGTTGATAATGAGATGAGAGATTGCATAAATGAAATTTTAAACGAAAACTGCCTCCTTACATTGCAACAGATAAATGAAGAACTACGAAGGCGACTACCTGCTAAACCTTTGGTGGGCGATAGAACGATTGGAAAGACTATGGATGGAATGCTGATAAGCGTAAAGATGGCCAGAGCAGTACCAGCTGCTCGCAACAAACTCGACGTGATAGAGCGACGCTACGAATATGCCAACTGGTTTATGACGCAAGGGGTCATCAACGACTGCATCTTCATTGACAAGTGTGGCTACAACATCTGGACAGCGAGAAGTTATGGAAGGGCGAGAGTTGGGGAACGTGCTTATCGTCAAGTTTCAGGTTAACGTGGCAGAAATGTGACAATTTGTTTGGCTGTATCGCCGACAAATGGCCTTGTCTACCACACAGCTCGTATTGGTGGGATGAACAGGCAACTTTTCAGCGATTTTTTGGGAGAAGTCGGAAGACGAGTTAATCCCGACAACCAAACCTTCTTGGTGTTTGACAATGCCCCTGCACATCGAAACGCAGATTGTCCCAGAGGAAGAATCGAGATAAAGATGCTGCCCCCCTATTCGCTGTTCCTGAATATTCAGTGTAGAGCAAGCGATAATTGCTTTAAAGGCTGCAATAAAAGCCGACATTTCACGTCTGACATTCAAGCAACAATAGATGACCGAGACGAAGCTCGACGACAAGGCATTCCACTAGGAGAGTATCGACAAAGAATTCTCTTAGAAGCATCTCAAAGGAATATGAATACCATTACGGCTGCAAAGTGCGCAGGGTGGTACAGATTCATGTGGACATATGTACCGCGTTGTCTTGACCGCGAACACATTGAAGGTTAAAAATGAACTTTGTTTATTAGGGACGGTAATGTACTTGCCAGTAATGACTTTCAAAAAATGTCAGGGGCACCCAACGGTTCGTTTCGGGGAATATCTGTTCGGAAGGCCTAAACTCGCCTGAGATTTTCGGATTTAATTGCGGTGAAAGCTAGAGATTTCTTCGACAAAACATCACGTCGGACTTTCATAACAAGAGAACTTATTAGTTCCTATTGTTTTCAGAGGGACAAATATGTCGTTTAGTGGGCAAAATAAGGTCAGCTAGCATTTTCGGAGAGCCATCAGCAGCTCGAAAATTCGAAGGATAGGATTCTGTTTCCGAAAATTTTCTGCGGCCTAAATTTTCAGCTAAGAACGCCGAACAGGTCAATCTGTATTAACTTACACAAATATGCCTTTAAAAAGCTCTGCACCAATGTAAAAAAGCAGAAAATGATATTTCAAGTATTTTGCTAAAATTTTCTCGTTGGGTGCCCCTGAAATGTAAACGACTGTATTATTGATGAAATTGTGTTTCCAAAGGCATAATGCACCTTCAATAACATCATTGGAATGTCATTTTCTTTTATTGTAAAGTCTATTATCACGGACAAAACGTTTCCAACACGCCAACCAGGGAGTGTCATCTTGCAATTGCAAGTCCATCGTCAGACAGGTCCTTTTTCTCTTCTTCTTCTTCTCCTTTATTTCTTCTTCAAGCATCTTCCTTGAACAACAATATTTTTACATACGTTTTAATTACACTTTCCTCAGGTTAATTCATAGAACATCCAGGCATCCCAAACGTAATATGAAAGTATGCCTAGCGTTTTTTAAACTGAGATGCTTTGCTGACAAGTTGCCAACACACCAACCCGGGGAACGTCATCATGCAAGTCCATCTTCAGACCGGTCTTGTTCGTCTGTCTTCTTCAAGGATCGTCCTGTTGAACAATAATGTTAGCATGGTAATTGCGCAAATGAACCAACGGATGATTAAAATGAACATTTCTTAACGGAAAATAGAAATTCATTTTATTTTACGGGAAATCAATAACATCTTAAGAATAACATTTTCACGAAGAAATGTTCATTTTAATCATCCGTTGGTTCATTTGCGCAATTACTATGCTAATGCATCTTCAATAACATCATTGGAATGTCATTTTCTTTTATTGTAAAGTCTATTATGTTCGTTACAACCTAACAAAAAATCTAAGAAGAAAAAAACTTCGCGAAACAATCAACAGTGTTAGTGTCAGTGTCGTAAACATTTGCGCAGTGTCTGCATCGTGCACACATTCATTCTTTCTCACTCTTACGCACACAGGCAACAACAACCAAAACAACAGAGTACATACAACAACACAAACAACAAATGACAACAACAACAACTGATTAATAATAATAATAATAATAATAATAATAATAATAATAATAATAATAGTAAATAAATGTAAAGGAGATCCTCGCAGTTATTAACGCAACTTATGCAGTTGCGAAAAGGAAGCATGAAAAAATCAGGCTTGCCGAGGATCTCCTTTACATTTATTTCTTCATTCCGCAGTTCAAATATATGAATTTCATATATTCATAATTTCATAATAATAATAATAATAATAATAATAATAATAATGATGATGATGATAATAATAATGTTCATGACAATGATAATAATAATTATAAACAAATTAAGAAAAGAATTAAAAAAACAGGTTTCTCAGATATAGAAATGAACCAAGTACAGTCTTCAATTCAGGGAGTCACCAAATTGTAGGATAAAGTTCTCTGATCGTCTCCGCCATGACACCTTATCCCCTGCCTTCTACTTCCTTCTTATATCCTAAATCTTCAAAATCTCTTTCCTTCTTCATCTTGAGAACTGTGAGGCCATATCACGTACACCGTTTCTTGCTTACAAATCCGTCACCCTCTCAGGCTGGTAATCTATTTTCCTTTAAAACGGGTTTTAAAATATGTTGAAACCAGACCCATTGCAATGGCGGGCTTTTAAACAAGGTGATTGTAATGGTTTGGGGCGCATTTGAATTAACTAAAAGGCAGATATTATATTGCAAAAGACGTTTATTTTACCTTCGGTGAAGCAGCGTCCATTTAGTCGTATTAAAGAAGCCGACAACGGATTGTAAGAGGCGTTGACTACAGACTTAGTGTAGTGGCCTTTTGCGAGACTGGGCATAAAGGATCACTGTGATGACTACAGGTGTAGCGTAGTGGCGCGCATTTAATCATAATAAACAGGCCTATAACGACGTGCAAGAGACGTTCACTATAGACGCAGTGCAGAGGCGTGCATTTACAAAAGCAGATTGTACAATACGTTGGCTACAGGCATAGGGCTGTGGTGCGCATTAACAATATCGGATTATGCAATAGGTTGGCTACTGCTGTAGTGCAGTGGCGGGCATTTACAAAATGGGATTGTACAATATGTTGGCTACATGTGTAGTGTAGTAGTATGCGTCTCTTCATAAAACAGAGAATGATAGCGAATTGCAGAAGACGTTGACGGCCAGCGATGTTCAGTGGCGTTATTTTCACCATGAAAAATATAGGCGGAGAACATTGGCGTGCATTTGATCATAATAAAGAGGAAAACAAGGAATTGAAAAGACGTTGATGACAAGAGCGGTGAAGCAGTGCGCACTTGATCTCATGATGCAGCTCATAATGGATGTTAAATACATTTGCTACAAACATAATAAATTAGTGCGCATTTAATCTTAAAAAGAAGTTGGCTACAAAGATAACTGATCGGGTGGCCAGAATTTAATTATATAGTAAAAGAGATGTTAAGTGCAGGTGAAAGCAATGAATCTGAACATTGAACGCAGATGTAGTGCAGCGGTGCGCGTGTAATCAAAATAGAACGCTAATAACGGAGTGTAAAAGATGGATTTTCAAAGGTGTGTCTGCAGGTGTGTGCGTTGGCGCTCTTTAATTATATTAACGAGGCAGTTAACGCATTGTAATAGACAGCGGTTGTTACCTGAAAGCATTGGCGCGTATTTAATCATAACAACGAGGTTGACAATGCATTGAAAAGGACAGTGGTGTGCATCCAATTATAATAGAAAGGCCGATAACGGGTTAATGAGTCAGAGTCGTTGACTGCAGGTGCAATGAGGTCGCGCACACTAGACCATAACTGAGGGAAGACAATGGATTATAAAGTGAAGTCGTAGTCTGTAAGCGCATTTAAGTGATGAGCATTCAGTAGTGATATAAGATACATCGATTGTCATAAGGCTTTTATCGCATACATTCTGACGTAGTGCGCGTTTATTGATAATTAAGAGGAAAATATATGAGATTGTAAAAGATGTTTTCTGCAAGCGTCATGCATTGACACGCATTTGCAAGAAACGTTTACTAGGAGCGTAGCTGAGTGGCGCGCTTTTGATCATTAAAAAATGATGTAGGCGGAATGTATTTGCGCGCGTCTGATCATAGTAAAGAGGAACATAAAGGATTGTAGAAGACGTTGAAGAAAGCTGCAATGAACTGATGTACATTTGATCATAGCAAAGAGGCTTATGACGGATTGCAAAGCAAAACACATTTGCTTCAAGCATACACCACACATGTAACAGATTGGCACGTGTTGCGTCTTAATAAAGAGACCGTAACGAAATTTAAAAGACGCTGACTGCAAATGGAACCGATCAGGTGGCTAGAATTTACTTATAACAAAGAGGAAGAAGACGTTAAGTGCCTGTCAAATAAGCCGATAACGGACCTCAGTGTAAAATGCAGGCAAAGTGTAGTGGTGCTGGCGTAGTGAAAATAAAGCGGCTGACAATGAAGTGTAAGAGGTGTTGATTACGGGCATATAACATTTAAATAAAGAGGCTGGTCACGAATAGTTAAGGATGTGACTGCAGGTGTAGGGCCTTGGCGCGCAGTATTAAAATCACATGAAAGACTCTCTGATATGGCATAATAAATGGCAGCGATGAGACGTGAAGGAAGTGGCGCGTTTTTAATCATAATAAAGAGGTGATCGATAACGAACTGAAAATGACACTGTCCACAATTGTAGCGTAGTGGTGTGCATTAAATGATAAGAAAAAGGCCGATAAAGGATTGCAGGAGTCGTTGACTGCAGGCGTAGTGAAGTGGTGCACACTTGACCCTAATTTAGTATGTCTTGTCTTCTTCTTCTCCTGTTTTTTTTTTCTTGTCAGGAGAGTGGATAGACTCACCTTTAAAGGTTTTGATCGGTTCTTACGTTTTCCAGACATAGAAATATAGGAACTGTTTACCACTGAAGTTGGAGCTCAGCGAAACACGTCTATGCCGCCATGACACCATTCCCAGTTTCCCAATGCAGTGTGCTGCATTGGAGCGCATTGAAACGATAGAGAAGCCGATAACGGATTGTATGAGACTTTGACCGAATATGTTTCGCAGTGACGCTCATTTATTGATAATAAAGAGGACGATAAGAGAGTGTAAAAGATGTTTACTGCAAGCGTGCTGCATCACCGCACAATTATTGTAATAAAGAAACTGATGACGAATTGTACGAGATTTTGGCTTGAGACGTTTTGCAGTGGCGCACATTTAGTTTAAAAAAATAGGTACGCAATGCGTGCAGAAAGCGGTCATATGTTCCAACTAACACAGGGTGAATGAACATTAATATATGAAATTCATATATTTGCACTGCGGATAAAGATAGAATTATGTGAAGATCATCGCAGTGAAGGTGTTTCAACCTAAGCGGTTGAAAAGAAGAAACCTGAAAAAATTCAGGCTTGAACGGGAATCGAACCCATGACCTCTGCACCGGTATTGCAGAGGTCATGGGTTCGATTCCCGTTCAAGCCTGAATTTTTTCAGGTTTCTTCTTTTCAACCCCTTAGGTTGAAACACCTTCACTGCGATGATCTTCACATAATTCTAACATTGGGTGAATTGCCAAGGGCTTAAATGAAAGGGTTTCAATGCATAATTAGAGGTTTTTGAGAAAATAAATTGGGAATAAGATAAGACCATTAATTTGCCATTAAAAAAAAACAACAAATGCAAAACAAGGTATGAGAGCTGTGTACTGGCTGAGTATACAGGGTGTTCAAGAGTATCTAGGGTGCACAAGGTATACATGGTGTACAAGGGTATAGAGGGTGTACAATGGTATACGGGGTGTACAAGACCCAGGGTATACAGGGTATACTAGGTATAAAGGGTGTAGAGGGTATACAGGGTGTAATATAAATAGAGTATACAGGGTATACCATGGTATACAGGGTGCACTAACGTACATAGGGTATACAAGGTATATTGTTATACCAGGGTATGCATTACCCTATCTCGGGACAATACATGGAGGCTTTCATGAGTTACTGACCCGACAACGGGACAAAATCACAGACCGCTCTGACGGACTGCAATAAAGCGATATGATCGCTTTAAAAAGACTGAGTGGAAGTGAAATTCAGCGGTGCGAAAAAGATAATTTGGGTTTAAGGACAGGTCAAATTGTTCGTCTTGTCGTTGTTACTGTTGTTGTTTTTCGACCTGTTCCACAGCTTCAGACTCGGTCATATGTTGCGTTGACAGATGAAGCAACGGCGATAGGATCATCTTTTAGTGACAAAACCAAACGGTCTACTTCTTTACCACGTTGCACTTAAAATAGTACTCAGGAGTGAAAAGCTGCTCTTCGCATCTCTGACATTGTGGTAGTTGTTTTGACCCTCTGAACTATTGCGTTGTGGTCAGGTGTTGAGCGCTCGTTTCTAAGTGGAGCAATAGAATATTTTTTTCGACACATCCGGCTTGGTAACAGAGCTTTTCCACTCTAAATCCTCGAACATGGTGTTCCCCGATTTATTGTTTTAGAATTGTTTAACTTTGTTCATATAGTCATATACATTTTAAAGTGCAATATGTATTTTTATTCTTTTGATTAGGTTTTTGTTCTTGTAATTCTCAAATGTAATTTGTGAAGAGGGTGAGATCATATTTTTGTGTGTTTTGCGTTAAAAAGGGTAACAAAAGGTACTACTACTACTACTACTACTACTACTACTACTACTACTACTACATAATAATAATAATAATAATAATAATAATAATAATTTTTTTTTTTAAATTTTTAAACCTTTATTGATAGTCATAGTGAAAATACAATGGACAGATAAGAATAAGATGCTAAGAAAATTAATGCTTAGATGCTATTAATTATTATTAATAATAATAATAATAATAATATCGATAATAATAATAATATCGATAATAATAATAATAACACCAAAGTTAAATACATTTTTGTACAGTTCAAAGTTAAAATGGCCAAACGAAATTAATTTAAACTTTTTCCTACCTAATAAGACAAAATAAATTTGGCGACATACGGAATTACCTCGACTTTAACTTGCAAAATAGGCGTACAATTTTGCAGTCTTCATTGGCAAACGTGTTGTAGCGAAGTCTTTGCTTCCTCTAAACACCGACCACTTGTTGTTTTGATAGTTTTCGAGGTTTCTTCTTCATTAAGACAACCCTCAGGAAAACATAAAAGACTAAAAAAATTATATTTCTAGCTTTCCGCACACTCGTACTAAGCAAATGTTACAAAAAACAAGTGTGGACAATTTTCTCTCACCTTGTTTGCAGCAAAGTTTTTTCCATTCTACGGTTCTTTCCCTTCTCTTGTCGTTTTTAAAGTTTTTAAAGCCCTTTGAAGGGTTTTACTATTTTTTTGACTGTAACTACGCAATAATACCACCAGTATTAGAGAGCATGAAATGAAATTAAAGGTACCTAGTTCTCCGAGAAGAGCGAAATGTTTGAACGCTGACAGCAAAACAAGATGCAAATGAAGTGTGAAGAAAGCGCCAAATTTTTGAACGCACGTGGACGCTGTTACCTGATTGGTTTCTCAGTTCTCAGGTTCTTCCCCATTGACTGAGTAGTGACAGCTGAATGTCGGCGTCTATTGTTTAAAACAAGCACGTTTTAACTACAGGGAATTTCTTCACGTGAACTTCCTCTAAGATCAAAAGGAAAAGCAAAACGGGGATCCGATAATTTTGGGAAGTGGATAGCAAGGAGACAAGATAAAAGGCCATAGAAAGTATAAGACACTAATTCCATTTTTCTACCAACATCTATGTTGAGACTTGGAGTGCTCATCATTTACAAAAAAAAAAAAAAGCATCCAGAAATTTCGGTTGGACTGTATATGCAAAGCTATCTTGGTTTGCCCGACCGGAAAATTTCCAAAATAAACAGGACGTCTTGAGAGGTAGTCCAAGATTCCCCAACCGGAATATCCCAACGGAAAATTGTGTTCTATTTACATTTTTCTGTCAGATCCAGGTCCTGCGCCAATAGTCAAACTAGTTCCAGACTCACTGTAAATTAGAGTGAACTTTGCATGTGGTACATACTTATCTCAAACATGTCGAACAGAATAACCATTTTACAGTTAACTTTTCGCGTTTGCCCGCATTACAATGTATTTGAACGTGAATGTGAGGCAATTTCGGGCAGAAACTGCAAAACTGCCCGAAATTGCCTCTCATCCACGTTCAAATACATTGTTATGCGAATGAGCAAAGGTTTCTGCGAAAAGGGCTTTTTCCCCAGTTTCCCATTCGGGAGGTTTTCTTACCATTTTCACAAACCGTATACCAACTGAACGTGGGAAAACTAGGGTGAACGTGGGCAAACTGGGGTGAACGTGGACAAACTGGGGACTGAACGTGGACATACTGGGGTGAACGTGGGCAAACTGGGGTGAACGTGGGCAAACTGGGGACTGAACGCGGACAAACTGGGGTGAACGTGGGAAACTGGGGTGAACGTGGGAAAACTGGGGACTGAACATGGACAAACTGGGGAGAACCCGGACAAAATGGGGACTGAACGTGGGCAAACTGGGGAGAACGCGGACAAACTGGGGAGAACGCGGACAAACTAGGGACTGAACGTGGACATACTGGGGAGAACGCGGACAAACTGGGGACTGAACGTGGGCAAACTGGAGAGAACGAGGGCAAACTAGGGAGAACGCGGACAAACTGGGGACTGAACGTGAGCAAACTGGGGAGAACACGGACAAACTGGGGACTGAACGTGGGCAAACTGGGGAGAACGCGGACAAAATGGGGAGAACGTGGACAAACTAGGGACTGAACGTGGACATACTGGGGAGAACGCGGACAAACTGGAGACTGAACGTGGGCAAACTGGGGAGAACACGGACAAACTGGGGACTGAACGTGGGCAAACTGGGGAGAACCCGGGCAAAATGGGGACTGAACGTGGGCAAACTGGGGTGAACGTGGGGAAACTGGGGAGAACGTGGACAAACTAGGGACTGAACGTGGACATACCGGGGAGAACGCCGACAAACTAGGGACTGCACGTGGACATACCGGGGAGAACGCGGACAAACTGGGGACTGAACGTGGGCAAACTGGGGAGAACGTGGACAAACTGGGGTCAACGTCAACAAATTGGTGATAATGTGGGACGGGTTCAACAATCTCCTGGCAACAATCTTTGTTTCATACTTTGCTCTCAGATTGGTGGTGGTATCACCTTCTGTTGTGTAAGTACAGGACTAGACTTCAGGATATTGCTAGGTGAGGGGACGGTCCTCCTTTGCCTCCCAAAAATATGGCTCCCACCTCTGATGGCCCTCTTCAATCCCCTTTCACTCCAAGACCTCATGCTCACCCTACACGAAGTTCTTCAACCCTTTAAGCCCCAATAGTGACAAGCATCTAATTTCTCCTTACAGTATTACTACCTTGATCAAACATACAGGTCACGAGAATAAAGAAAATGATCACCAAGTATCAAAGGTCTTGATTTTTAATCAAATTCTCCCAACAAGTAACATATGAAATATAAGGAGAATAGTGTGGCTTAAAGAGTTAAGCTTTCCAGATTCACACAACTGCCACGATCCCTCTTCAGGCTTTCATAAAGAATTAAAGGTGACTTCGAGTTTTAAACAGGGCGGAGGGAGAAAAATTACACACTTAAAAAAGGAAAAAGTTATTTTTATTAGATATTTTAAAGTTAAAGTAATTGGGTTTTTTCACCACAGAACCCTAACTAACCCTCCTCGTTTTTTTCTCAAAGGAGAGTCGAACAAGAAAAGAAAGACGGTTTCCTGGTAGAATCAGTTTCTAAGCTATCCGGCTGATTGCAAAAAGCTTCTCGAGTAACGGAGATTCTTCACCCATATTAGACGTCTAGTACGATCCAGGTGAAAGATAGTCCTTGTTGCAAGTTATTCAATACTGTTCAATTGGAAAACGTGCAACTTGTTGCCACTGAACATTTTTCCATCGCACCACTTTCCTGGAAGTAAAAAATCCTTTAATGTCACATCACTGGTTATAGAGTACTCTAGAAGAATTTCTTGCGCAAAACCCGCACTTGTTTCCTGGCTCCCTTTATCTCTCATCGTTTCTTCAAGAACTCGAGCATAAGAAATACCAGTAAAATCCAGTTTTCAGTTGTTACTGAAAGAATTCCCTCAATATCCTCATGACAAAGTCTTCAAGGTTCTTGTGTGCTCTAACTATCAAGCTAAGAGAGGCGTCTGGGAGGTATCTGGTCAGCACTGAATGGAGATGGCCGAACACCAGTGCATCTAGTTCGGTAGGCCTAAAATAAATAAAACAAGAATGCCAATGAGGGGGACTACTTCGTTGTACAATAGGGGAAAAAAGTATATTTTGGACTGAAAAATGAACGGCTTAGTGTTACCGGCATGGTGCTACACACACAACCCACGGGTAGCCCAAGCGTAAAATAAGAGTTTGTGTGGAAAATCGATCTGAGAATTCCTATCGATAAATAAATAAGCTTTAAAAAGTAAAGCTGCTTAATAAAGTAGATAAAATTTTACTTGGTGTTGTAAATAACTTATTAAAGCTTATTTATTTATAGATGGAAATTCTCAGTTCGATTTTCCATACAAACTCTTATATTACGCTTGGGCTGCCTGTGACACAACACACAAATTTCCCGAGAGTAGCATCCCCCCCCCCCCTCTGGGAGCAGATGATCATTCTGTAGTATAGTAAATTTTGACGGCAAGCAATCTCTTACCTGTCATTAATAAAAAATCTGTTATTTCCTAGCTTTTCAGAAAGAGCTTGGCACGTCCTTCGAAATTCCTCAAGAACCTGAAAAAGTACCAAAGCACCAGGATGAAAAGTACTGTGTAGTCAACCATTCAAATCTTGTCCTCCAGTGATTATTTGGAGTGCATTTTTTTTGGTTCTGGATGTTCCACTTGGTGGCATGACTTGCAACTTTGAGACTCTCTCCACACACACTCTCTCTCTCTTGAGTGAAAAAGAGAACGCATATGCTAAACTCGAAATAAAACACAAGGTAAGTGTACATATGTATGCCAAAAGTGTCAGTCATCTCCTTGTCCTAAGTAACCTTTCCCGCCATGAAACAGGCAAATAAATATCTTTCAGAAACCTGACAGAAAACTGGAGATTACCCTACAATGGGATGGAATCCCAATGGGGGTGGGGTGGGGTGTAGTATTATACCTAGTCTCCTCGTGCCATAGAAACTGAAGATCTCTGTGAGCCCAGTTTTTCAAAGTCAGTAAAAGTGATTAAAAACGGGGGAAAGTTATGGTTTATCCAGTTTAAAAATGTTTTTGGCTGCTACGTTTACATCCATTAAAACTGAAGAGTAAAGAAAACAAAGGTCCAGAAATCGTTGTTGAGAAGTTGATGTATAAGCGCTGCATAAATTTCATATATCATTATATATTATATTATTGAATTCTCAGTTCAAGGTTGGCATAATCATACTTGTACAGTCCCAGCCTAGTCCCTAGCATTCTTCAATCATTTAGGTTTGGATTCTATCTTTGCCTGGTGATGTCACGGAGTAACTCTCGCCCACTCCCACCCCATGCTTCATGGGACCAACAAGTCCCTGCTCCAGCTTTGAAGAGGGGAACGAAGAAAGAGAGAATGCCTAGGTTTCAGCTCCAGGGGCCCTAGCTGTTCTTCAAGAACAGGCTTGGATCACATGCATGTGTACCTCATTCTCAGTCTTGTGGTGCCAGCCAACAGCCTTGAGATGTCGGTAGACCTGCCACTGTTTCCTGTATCCTAGTATAAGGTTCAGCGGTGCAGCAAATTGACTGCCATAATGCTGTCTTGTTCTCACTGCCCAGTCTTTTTTCCACCATAACATATACAGCTAAACACAGTTCAAACAACAATGTAAACATTACTTTACACGCTCACTCAGCAAAACATTTATTAAGACATTGTATGGATGCAGAAAGACAACAATGATATGAGGAGCCCATGGAGTACTTAAATTTAATTTAATTTAACTTCATACACACGTAAGGTGAAAATTAAGAAAAAAGGGAAAGAAAGAGAAAGAAAGAAAGAAAGAAAGAAAGAAAGAAAGAAAGAAAGAAAAGAGATGCAGTGGGGAAGGACTAGAAAGGAACAAAGGAACTGTACGAGCTACATGTAGTCCACATGAGCTAATTATCCACTTTTTTCTTGTGTAACTAATACCTAGTGTACAGACTGACCCGATCTTTTTCTGCAGTAGATAAAATTGAAAACAAGGCGGGAGAATTTTGGATCCATTTTGATGCCCAGCAGCATGTAGAGTACATTACGTCAACTTCCTTTAATTGGAATGAGCGCACTAAATATTTACCTGAGCTACTGTAGTGGTTCTTGAACCTTTTTAAAATTACTATAACTAATTTTCGACAAGAATCAGCAACATAAAGGATCAGTTTCAACTTAGAGAATGAGCAGTCTCTCTTTGTGCTCAGAGATAGTTGAGGAAAACGAACAAGCAAGTGAGCATGAAATTGCCTGCCGCATTGAAACATGATGTGTGTGTTGAGCCGCTAGTGTAGTGAGCCAGCTCACTACACTAGCAGCTCGACACGCACGTCACGTTTCAATGCCGCAGGCGATTTTCGTGCCCGCTTGTTTGTTCATTTTCCTCAACTATCTCTGAGGGGAAAGAGAGACTGCTTGTAGTGTAGTTTCAAATAGACGCCGACCTCAAATTAAAGCTGGTACCTCGAATACATGCCAGAGGTGTAAATTTGACCATGCTGATCCGGCGTTTTTGCCAGGTCTGGCATTTAATCGAGAAAATACGGTATGCCTAGACCTAAAAACGTACAACCCATGTCAGATTAACCCAACTCTTGACCAAAACCCTAAAATCTTTCTCTTCCCTTGCCAAAATGACAAATTCAAATATTAAAGTGCTTTCAGACCAAAAAAGTGCCTTCCTTTAGACATGCCAAACATTCCAACAAAGCGGACAAAGAGAGGAACCCAAAGGGGAGGGGGATTGGTGGGGGACACACCAATTTAGCAGAGCAGTTTCCTTTCGATTTACTTGACATTTCCTGTTGTCTACCTTAGTTAAAGCTTTGAATTTTCAACCAGTATTTCATATGTTTCATGTTTAGTTAATAAGTTTCTTTGAATTAACTCATTAGTGTTTTACTTCATGTTTCATGTTGACTACCTCAGCTGGAAGCAGTGAATTTTCAACCAGTGACACATATGCCTTCATCTCTGCTCTGTCCTTCATTTCAAAGTCTGCACTTGTAGAGAAGCCCTGTTAAATGAAAGGTGCAACCCACATACTTAACCCAGGATTTTAGCCACAGACAAAAGAAGCCTGGTGCTCATCCCTCAATGAAACTCCTACTTTGTGAGAATTTAATTGGGAGGTTGCTTGCCTTCAAATCAAGTAGTCAAGTTTGATCTCATCTCATCATACTTTCAAATTTATGTTTTAGCCCAGAAGATGTATTTATCAATTCTGGATAATTCTACTTGAGTAGTTTGGTCACCATGGATAGTTCTAACCGTTGAGTGCCTGTACATAAATGGATTACTACTTTGTTAAGCGTAAACTTCCTGTAGGCGTTCATTTTGACTAATACGTCAGAAATTCCTGAAATAATTGAAGGGCTCAGAGCATAACTGTCTCATGTTGAATTTTAGCCCGTTTTAATTTTGTGCTCTAAACTGCTTCAATCTGTGTGTGGGACCTTCAAAAAACTTTATAGACAGTGTTGTTTGATTGAACTGAGCGCCTCATGCAAAAAAAAAAGTTGTTTGAAGGAAAACAATAACACCGCCTAAAGTTCAACATAAGACGGTTATGCTCTCAGCCCTTCTATTTTTTAGCCATTTGTCACTTTGTCACTCTATGTTCCACACTTAATTACCAGAATTTGGTTAGCAAAGGAAAAACATCACTGAAAAGAGAGGAACTGAGACAGTCTTATCCATTCTGCTATTATTCGCTCTCTCGAATATTGCTAAAATGGTAAACCACTAAATCCTCAAATATCAAAAGAAACGTTCACAAAAGGTAAGGCAAAATGTTATTTTGAACTCAAGACGGAAAGAGTAGATAAGTAAGAAGCAAAATGAACTTATAGGACTTACCTTAGTCTCAATATATGTCGTTATTCCATTAAAGTTACCAATGAGCTCCCTTTCAGCCCTCAGGAATGGAACATTACCTAGAAAAATAAATAAATACAATAATAAAACAAGGTGATTAATGAAGCACTTCTTAATATTGTCATATTGTCATTTTAATACATAAATCAAGTTGAAGGACAGACTGTATGGAAGCAAGCCTCATAAGATACAGTACGATTAAAAGCAATACATCATTTGCTTCTTCTAATTTTATGGGGAAAAAAGCATTGATAAAGGATCGTTTTACATGAGAGAGAATCTTATTAAACCCACAAGGAATATTATGATAAATATTACAACAAGCATGTCTGAACAATAACAAAACATAGGCACGCAATGTGCGCAGAGCCAATGATGTTTTTTTTTCACAATATGGTGAAATTTATCCTGACAACCTATGGGACTTTACATCTCCGGTAAGTCCCCCCTAACCCCTCAGCCCCAACACCCCCCTCCCAACCACCACCACCAAAAAGATCTTGTGGTTATCCACTATAAAACCTGGTAATGATTGAGCAGCGTGACTACGCGGAGTAAAGAAACCGAAGAAAGCTCTTTATTTCACGGTTCTTCAAAGAACAGAGACAAAAACAAGTAAACTTAAACTTAAACTCGCCGTCGAAAAATATTGCATACATAATTTAGGCAAAGATCAGTGGAAAGTTAACAATTTTACTTCAGAAATAAATGCAAGTTGCAGTTGAACCTTTTAATTTCTTACTTCTACCGGCGAAAATCCAAGGGTGTCTGTAAAACCCGGAACACACCCGGAACAGCCCGGAACACCCCCGGAACACCACCGGAACAGCCCGGAACAGCCCGGAACAACCCCGGAACAGTCCTGGAACATCCCATAATACCCCGTAACATCCCATAATGCCCCGGAATACCCTCAATACAGCCAGGAACACTCTTGAACACCAAAAATAGTGGTCAGCGGTCAGACCGCTCACGCATAGACTGACCCAAGGACCTCCGAAGATTAACGAAGATTTCCGAATTTTTCCGAAGACCTTTGCGGATTACCCGAAGACAAAATGACAAAAATAAAATAAAAAATAACATTGGTGTCCTTTAGATCGACAAAGATTTGATTTTGAATATTTCAATTCAATTATTGAAGTTGTTGTAACTCATGCGAGATTTGCATTATTACTCTCGACAAACCGATGTGACGTCTATAAGTAAAATTCTGGGGGTGGGCATCCCGAATAATAATTCAATTCACCATATAACACGTCACGGTCGCAATAACTTACTCTTGGGCATTGCATGACTGATTTTGCATGCAAACAAAACAGATTTTGTAGGGTGCTAAATGTCTATAGGATTTATTTTGTTTCTGCAAAGGCTGTTCCTTTTCAATTTATGTAGCTAGTACTACCGCATTTTCTCAATAAGTGCCCCACTTGCTGTTACTGTACGAACTGGGCAAAGAAACACCGCCGTTCCTTCTAAAGACCAATTAGAAAAATGTTTGAATAGTTTTGAGAAGTAAGTTGTAACTCAAGGTTTATCGCGACGTATAAAGTTGGCTTATTGATGGAGCACACGAACTTTGCAAAGTTCAAGGAAATGTGATATGTACTCTCATTGTTGATATTTTCCTTTTTTCGTTTACTGAATTTTTTCTCTTAAAGTGTAACTAGATCTTGTGAAAGTAAATAAAATACTTGTTCCTTTTCTCACTAGAAGAGTGTAAACTCGTTCGATCCGTTTGCTCCGGGTTACGTTGTGACATCCTACATTATAAGCCCTCGGATACCTCTACAAAATTATAGTGAGTACTTTTTTGCAGGCGCACATTTCTCCTACTCATTTATCTTCCGAGCTACGCTCTTTTGTTAACCAAAAATATATGCAGGCCTAACTGCAAAAACGTTGTCATTCAAATATGACAAGAGAAAGCTGCAAGATGGGAATTTATTAGACATGGCAAAACGTTCTCGGATTTTAACATTCCTGAAGTACTCATGGCTACGGTATGATACTTCAAATTAATATAAACTGAGGTTTTTTTAAATGAGGTGTATATATTAGCGTAATGAACCGGCGGCCAAACATTTCCATGCGCCTGTGGAAATAAAACGATGACGATCGTTTGACCTCGGAATAATGACCTTATAGCATTGCGTGACACTGTATCATTTGGCTTTGTTATGTCCTTGAGGATTTTTTGAACGTGATAATGCAAACCTCGCACGAGAAAAATCAATGCAGAATTAACAGTTCAACTGTCACATTTTCATACCGCTGAAAATAGTAAGTTATTGATATGAAGGTCACGTGCATGATATATTTTTCCCATTAATTAATGGTTATTTCGCTGTTCTTAAAAGCTTCGAAAATATTCCAAGCATTCTTGAAATGCTCGGAAATCTCAGGGTGATCCGCAAAAGTCCTATGAAGAATTGGGAATCTTCGGAGGTCTTCGGCTTAGTCAATTCGTGAGCAGTCTGACCGCTGACCACTATTTTTGGTGTTCCGGGGGTGTTCCTTGCTGTTTCGAGGGTGTTCGGGGGTATTATGGGATGTTCCAGGGGTGTTCCGGGGTGTTCCGGGCTGTTCCGGGGTGTTCCGGGCTGTTCCGGGGGTGTTCCGGGGATGTTTCGGGGTGTTCCGGGGGTGTTCCGGGGTGTTCCGGGGTGTTCCGGGGTGTTCAGGTTTTACAGACACCCAATAATATCCAATACTTTTCAGTGCTCATAAACGGTCAACTTTCTAAAGGGTGCCGTTTTGACGCTCTGCGAAATTTGCGTGACATGCGACTCGCTTTACTTTGTTTAATTTGTAAGGTTTCAGACGTTTCAGTCAACCACTTACGTTCTTAGTACATTGTATTGTCAAAACAGGAGTCTGCCATCAAATGGCGTTTCTTGTATCCACAATATTTTCGTTCGAAATCAGTTTGAACTAGCGTTTATAAACACGACTGAAATAGTTTTGCAACTATATTTATTTCCCCTGTTGATTGAAGTTGCTTGCTTTGTAATCAAGTCGGCTATAATAATTTTCGTCTTTTTGCTTCACAAATCGACCAAAGTATGTTTACATTTGTAACTTTCCCACGGTACAAAGTTATTTTTAGCGCACGTGTTTATTTTGAGTCTCAACCTACAGCCGAATAAATTTCGTTTGAACAGTACGAAAATGTTCAAATTCAGGTCACTTTCCAGTAGATCCAACAGGTCTCTATTAGAATGCTTTGTCGCATATCTGTTGTTGTTAATCTTTCGGTACTGTTTCGGTCGGTTCGAGATGTCTTAAGTGTTGCGTTACATTCCTACGACTGAAATTACAGCTGTCAACTATGCAAATTTGTTCAACATACGCTTTACACTTTGAGCTATGAATAACCCCGAAATAACGTTTAGTATCTTGTAAAGATTTTAGTACATCCATCCTCTAATTCCTTGATCACCACTGTGACTTGGATTTTAATACTAGTTTCAGTCATGTTTTTCAGTTTTACGAATAGCTAGCAACAAGCCGCGCAATTTCCGATTTAGTTTTAAATGGGTTCACGTTTTATAACACGCACTCAAAAATGACACTGCAAATTTTAGATTCGCTGTTACCGAGAGATAATCCCGAAAAATTTTATGCTGTTTTACTCTAGTCTTTTTAACTTGGACTTTAAATACTGTCTCTTTCACTGTTGATTAGGGATCGAAGTAACGTTAATTTCCACGTTCTGTTCATACAACATCTCAAATTGGCAAGTCCGTCTTGTATTTGCTGCTGTGGAAATTTCTACTTCAGTTAAGTAAACACAGGACTACAACGCGAATAGAATCCTGCCAGACCTCATGTACACAAAACAGGCATTCGAAGTAGATCCACACTTGCGAATGCAAAACACTTCAAAGCCCGGGGGACGTACTCCTATAGTATAAGCTGTATGGGTTTGTGCCGCTGATAAGGTAAGAGTTTCAGTCTCCTGGTGCACACCCCCACCCATCTTCTCACAGAATATCCCCCCAGCCTCACAAATCGTAAGACAGATGTCTCACGTATCACATATATGCGTATATCGTTGATTTTTAGGCTCTGACAGTAGCCATATGACGTCACTAACGTGACGTCATTGGCTAAAAATGAAAATACAACTAGAATTCAACTTTATATCACAGCTAAAACTGCAATTCAACAAAAAAAAATTAATTCAAGGCATAATATTTTTGTACAGTCAGGAATCAGTCTTTTTTTTAATTTCTTACCTGTGGGAGACATAAATTCTGCATTCCTTCTGCATTTTACGTCATAGGCTAAGCCACAAAACCTTAAATATACCTGTTGATGATGACAATTGACACATTTAAGTAAAAGTAACAAATTAAATCATTTACTCATTATACAGGCATTCAGTGACAGGATCTGACTAAAATCCAGTGTAAGGTTACATCTTCTGAAACCTTAACTATTTTCTGTTTTAAGACAGATCATCAACTATTTCATTTATCTTAGTTTACTTTTATTAAACACATATTTGCTTAAATTATAGAGCGATTTTCAAATGAGTGTCGTAAAACCAAAACCAAAGTAATTACCCCAGCCAATCACAACAAACACAAATTACTCAATGAACCAATCAGAACTCAAAGAAAATACATGTAACCAGCGCCAAGCGCGGGAAAACGTGAGCGAGTAAGTCGCGATTGGTTTGAATTTTACTTCTGATTGGTTGAGAAAGTGGCACGACGTTTTTTAACCAATCACAGAGTGACGTAAAGCAAAACCAATGCAAAACACGAATTACTTTCGACAGTCAAATGAAAACCACTCTATATGACCAACCAATTTGCAACGTATCACTGAATCTTATTCTTATGATTTAAATCAAAGGAAAACAAATGGACATTAGCAGAAGACTCCATATTCACTTAGATTTAAAATTGAAATCAACAACCAATTAACTTCCACATCTACGATATCTATGACCCTGTTTGAGTCTCTGAACTCAAGACTTGAATGTGTGATTGATCAATTTATTACACAGTTGCAATCTGTTTTTCATCAGTCCTTTATTATTACATATATTATTCAATTTGTAATTGTACCTCTGTACTCTTACAAATGGCAGCGTCTGTTAGCAGAATAGTATCTAAAAGATGAAAGGAAAGGACAGTCAGATCCTAAACAGCCCAGGCAAGAGATAGCAAGCTTCTTTTGGAAGAATTAAGGTGGAATAATTCTAAACTGAAACAATCTCCTTCACTGGATTTGAAATTGGTTCAGTCTTGTATTCATTACTAGACAGGGCAGAGGAGAGGATTCCTAAATTTCCTTTGACTACTGAGATACATGTACAAACCAAATGGTAACAGGGTGTGGTCAGGTGGAGACGGGGGGTTCTTAACCCTTTAATCCCCAATATCCACATGCATATTCTCCTCACTGTTCTCCATATATTTCGTATGTTACTAGTTGGGAGAATTTGCACAAACATCAACACATTTCATGTCTGGTGATCATTTCCTTTATTCTCATGACCCGTATATATGATCAACTAGTGATATTGTAAGGAGAAATTAGATGCTTGTCACTCTTGGGGCTTAAAGGGTTAACTTCCTGCTCCCCTTACCCTCCAAAATCTTGCTCCCTTCTCTCCTACTTTCTTTTCATGCTGTTGAAAATGTTCAGTGGACAAGCCATGTGTCTCTCTGTGGTCTTAGCACTTAGACCACCTGACTGGTGTGCAGATAGTCAAAGATTCAACTCCCATTGGTACTTCAGTTTTTTTTCTCTGTAATCCCAAGTTTATGACGTACTGACTTCAGTTTTCTACATGTCCATATCAACCCATTTCCCATTTACCAGACCCCCTCTCTTTTCGTATCTCCCATGGACTTCCTGCCTTCTTTTCTTCTGTGGTGCTGCACCTCCATCTGGACCCTCACAACAAGTGTAGTCAACACAAAAGTGGGGGGGGGGGGACAGGAGGGCCATATGAGGGCCATACGTTAGAAAACTGTAAAAGGTTAATATGTTCACCCTCGTTAAATAAATAAAGTGTATTGTATTGGGCGGGAGACCAGGAGAAAAGGGGGTGGGAGTGTAAGGGAGGCGGGAGAAGAGGGGGTGGGAAGCGGGATTCCCAAGGTGTCCGGAAGCGGGAGAAAAAGGGAAAAATTACACAACATTGTACAATATTTTGCAATCGAAAAAATGCAAAGAGGCGGGAGCCAACAAATACAGGGCGGGAACCGGGATTAAAGGGTATGGGAAGCGGGAGGTTTAAACCCCCCTGTCCCCCCCCCC
The DNA here is from genome assembly GCA_964030785.1 of Siderastrea siderea. Classification (NCBI taxonomy): domain Eukaryota; kingdom Metazoa; phylum Cnidaria; class Anthozoa; order Scleractinia; family Rhizangiidae; genus Siderastrea; species Siderastrea siderea. Next base: position 47,573,548 of record OZ034971.1, on the reverse strand, counting down.
CACACAAAAGATATTTACTAAAAGCAAGAAGTCGTTTTATTATCGTGGATGTATTGTACATAATAATAACAACTTGTAATTATTTTCTTTTTTTTATTTTTAGTTTGTAGCCATAATTTATAGTTTTTTAAAAAAATTTATTTAATTTTTTTATGATGATAGATGTAAGTTGCTTTTTAGGGTCTCCATTGAGAACAGTAAATTTTGCAATTGAAGGAGTCACCCTATCAAAATAAAGAAAGCTATCTATCTAAAGTGCAAAAGAAAGAGGGAAAAATGCAAGAGGAAGCAAAGAAATGACAATAAGAAATAATGAGAAAGAAAGGCACAGCCAGAGAGAGGGAAGGTGTTAATTCCTTCCCCCCTGTCCCAAAAGAAATATAAATTTATCACAATCTGCAACTAAAGGTTACCTTTGCAGGGTTCATAGAGCTCCACATTCTCGGGCCACACTCCTTGCTCTGTGCCTGCAGGTTAAGAGATCAGATAATAACCAGGTCATGCAAATGAAATAAAACACAAGCCTGCAAATAACAGCCTGCCATCTGACAAATGTCTGGTAAATTTTGGATTTTGACTGGTGAAAGCTCAGTTTGGCCTGCCAAAATGACCTTTGCAATATACTAGTTAATAACATTTAATTTGAAACAGAAATGTCATAAATTTTACTGAAGGAATTAAAGTAACTTGCGAAAAAAATTAAAATGTGTCCGGCCAGACTGACTTCTTGTCCGGTGAACATTAAACCTGGACTCACAAATGCCCTGATCAGGGAAAAAATTATTTGCAGGCTTGAAAGCACATCCACATTTATTTCAATTGACTCTAGTCTTAATTCCAATGCATATTTTCTTATTTTATTTAAATCTTTTCTTTAATCTACTTTGAATGAATAATCTATAACAGGCTACAGTGTCAAGCTATTGAAGATTATGACAACCTAGATTAATGTCAGCAACATCAGTTATTTATATGTACATTGTTGGACCAAAAATGTGTATTTTAAATGGGTGCTCATTATCATTGACTCGTGGCCAAGAAAACTGTCCATAACAAGAAAGTATCTATATTGAGCAGGTAACAAAAAAAGATGGGGCAGAATATACAAATAATAAAAAAAATATTATTATTATGAGTAGGAAAGCATTTTGCTACAGCACTCTGGCCATCCAGGAGTAACATTCATATTAAGGAATTGGGGGATGTAAAATGTGTTTTTGTTGTTGTTGTTTTGTTTTTGATTTGGTGGCCATGGAACACCAAACATTTAAAGCTAGCACAAACAAAATGGTCCAAAATAACCTAGATGCTGGCAACTTCTAATGTTACTCAGGCCATAGTCCATCAGTTAGTATAGGGTAATGTTTATTATACCAATTTATTTTCAAAGTTATCTAGACAGTGTATCTAACTGTTTAAAATTGCCTTGTGCCGCAGCATTATGGTTATCCAAGTAAGACATGATACCAGTATGCTGATTCCATATGAATGGCATTTTTCATGGCAGTAGTTTTACTCTTTTGTACATACTTTTTAGTATTTTTATATCATTGTTTAAACATCTGCAAATACAGTTTTTTACCAGGTCTTATCTATTTTCTTATATTTATTTGTTATTTTAAAATTAATCCTTATTTATACATGACCCCTCAAGCTACCAAGCTTTAAATTACAAGGTTTTGTATTGTATTGTAAGAGGAAAGTTTACAGAGAATTGGGGAATGTAAAATATGTGTTTTTGTTTTGATTTGGTGGCCATGGAACCCTTGAGATGTTCAACAATATCTTAAAACATTTGAAGATTTTTTTTTATTAGCACAAAACAAAAGGGTCCAAATTAACCTAGTAGTTAGTGGCTCTTACATAGTATATGGGTCATAAACCAACAGTTAGTATCGGGCCATGTTTATTATACCAAGCTATCTATACATAGGTGCATTTTTATACAGTTAACTGGAAAATATCCACTATAACTCTCACATGTAAGCAGTAAACTTAATAATTTGGTTAGAAACATTTCTACTATTGGTTAATCACCACACACTAGACCTTGCTTCACTTCTGTTTACAAGAAATTGCAAAACAAACTACTGATACTTTTTCAATACTAAGGTCAATGTCAAGTTACAGTTGAGATTTTAAAATTGAACTTATCTAATTGAATCTGGAGATAAATATTTATTGTATATTGCATTCATAACCTTAGTTTATTATTCAGAAAAGGAGTTTAGTCTAGGTAGATTTTACTGAATAAATGAGTAAATGCTTCTCTAACTCATGTAAACTGAAAAAACTTGCGTGAGTTTGAAAATGAAAGTCTGGGGAAATTATGGAGATGTAACTGTAAAGTAGTCAATATGCCTTCTTTGTCATTGAGCTAGTATGTGCTGGTGACAAAACTGGACAAGGTGATAATTGTGTTTATTAAACAGAGAGTAATAACAAGTAAAGGCTTGATTTCTGCTGCTTTCAGTAACATACATGTATGTAATCATGGGCTCATTTTTCCCGAGCATGGTTAAAACTTGAGCCTATTTGAAACATCAGTATTGGCTCATATGGAAACCAAACAATCATGCATTTGTCATTTGTTGCCTTGTTGAGGAAGTGCCAATACCTTTCTGCTATTTTAGAAGGATGGAAAAATAGAATAATTTACACAGTCAAGTCTAGCAAAACAACACTTCTGCCTGATTCTGAGCTTGCATAGGATATGACTCCTTTTCATGTTAATTTTAATAAAACTTGCAGACAAAAGTTGTTATTGATGATTTTCCATGCATGGTGGAATAGCAAGCATGATAGGCTTTTTGCAATTACTGACAGCAACCAGAATAGGCCAATATCGGGTAATGCAGCAGCTCAAGGAAAGGCTGGTTTACATGATTTGCCTGATTTGTCAGCCTGGCATTGTCAAAGACCAAATCGCACATGTATTTTGACACCCAATTCACAGCCAATTCACTAAAATGAAAATCGACCCAATTTAGAAATCCTGTTGAAGTGCAACATAACTTTCTATCAACTCAGGCTTACATCCTTAGAGAAACTACCACATCAATAATTCTGCCACATGATTAGGTGGCAAAATACACGGACAATTTGTGTTTGATTCTGTTCACAGGACAAACTGGGTGGAGAAATCATAGCGTGCAAACCAGCTAGTTGACAGGGGAGGGGTGGTGGGAGAAGAGGCTCCCACATACAAAGTAACCAGGGTGCTAGTTGCAGCTCCTATTGGTCATGTTTTGTGGTTTGGTATCACTGAGGGTACTCAAATCTAAAATGACAATTTTTAGAATAACATTGTACCTCTTAGGATCATAGAAGACGGGGGAAATATGACAGGAAATGAAACTAATTGACAGACTTGGTATCCACGGAGGTGAAAATGAATTCCAGCAGTGCTTACAAATCATTAATGTGGTACCCTTTTGCATTTTCTTTTAAATTTATGAAAAGCACCTATGTCACTTTTATATGGGTGTATGGGAGTCACCCCTCCTCCTCACCCTTTCTCCCAACCTTCCTGGAAGGGCCTAAAAGCCATGTATGCTTGGTTTAATATTTTGATCATACAAGATTTGTAATCTTTATTCGCCTTAAATCATTCATTACAATTTTATTGCTTCTTAACTTAAACTTACATGGCAGGTGTTCCAGCAAGCTCTTTTGAGCATTTTAAAAGATCCCCCTAAATATTGTATTAGATAAATATATAAGTAATTACAGAATTTCCAATATGTAGCTGCTACATGTTGGAAATCAGTGAAGCAGTAATAGAAGCTTACAAGAACTGGTAAAATCTTGCCAGTTTACAAGTAGAACTTACCCGAGAAGAGTTATTTTTAACTAAATTTTAGTGACAAACACGTGACAAAATGGCACAATGCCTTCATTAATCACACAATGATCCAAAATAATAAGATGAGACGCGTTGTAGCATAGATATTTGCGTGTAGCGGTGTATGTATGTCAGTCCTATATCACACAAACGACAATATTGTGAAGCCAAATTTATCTCTTCACTCTTTGTTCTTTAAGTATATATATAAGCTTAGCTGAAATTTGACGGTCACGAGACATGACGAGACGGAATTTTTAATTTAATCGACAAGTACATAATGCAGAAAAGAAAAAATAGATTTTGACTTATAAATATAACTTTCAAAGATAAAAATAACGATGAAAACTCACTCATTGCAGCGATAACAGCTTCCGTCACAGGACCTCTGGCCGCCATCTTGAAAGACAAAAGATAAAGAGCTGGGAGCTAGTAAACTTCTTCAAGTTTACTGATTTAAAAAAAACAAAATAGAACTCTCTCTTTTTAAGAACAGTTCAGTAACGAGAGAAAAAACCACATATTTCCAAATGTTGTGCGTGAAAACAGAGTTTAAAACGAAAAACAAAAACAAACTTGCCAAGTAAGTAACCTTTGAACTCACCGAAGACCCTTCGGCCGGTTCTGCCCGCGCGAAGACTGGGTAAGAATACTCAAATTTCAAATTTTTGTTCAAAGTTCGCCTTTGAGCCCTCCCACTCGGTTTGTCTTCTGTCTTCAAAGAGGTCTGAGGTCGTGTCTTGTCATCATACAAGAACACTCTGGATGACAACAACAACAAGCTGGCTCTTTTAACGTGCTCCTCAGCATTTTGCACCGCGTTCGCGAAGGCCAATGAATTTTACCTCGGAAAATGACAAGCCGCAACAAGACTTTACCCCGCATGAAACTGACTCGGATATGCTGGATGCGCGTAAAATAAGATGCTTTCCCACCGTAAGACGAACCTTTCGTCAAAAACAGTCCAATTGGAGGTGGAGATGGAAGTATTTCACAAGGTATGTTTTCGCGATTTTGTATTTCTGGCTCTGTTGCGTGCTTTGTAATGCACAAATTCCCAGTAACCGTAGTAAATAGCGAGTGATTTTACATTGCTTTAGGCGGCAATCGATCCTAATCGACGGTACTTCACCTGGACTATTTTGGGAAAATAAACTCCCGGTGATTTCAGGGGCAAACATCGGTCATTGAGCAGTATTTATAATGTTAGTTATGTAACTCGACAACCCGCACAGGTAAAATGTTTGGCGATTTGCTCGATATTTCGATAGTTCGGCACTAAATTCTTCGTGTTAATGATGGGCGGTATTATGAAAAATTTTCTTTCTTTCGTATTCGGAAAACAGCTTTTGCGAGCAGATGGTTTCTTCAGGTTCAAGCTCGTTAGCAAGATTCGGCTTGTCGTTTTTCGGTTCATATATTCAGTATGGATTTTTTGACACAATTCGTGGTCGATTTCAAAGATGTAGATTTCGTGCACGCTTTGCTTCATCTCTCTTGTCAAATTTTTGCTGCGCTTCAGAGGATACGTGTAGAAATTCGCTTAAAGTGGGCGTTTATATAAAGGCATAAACACGATAAGCTTATAAGCTTATATTTTTGCGAAGTCGAACTCCTAATCTAGTCCTTGAAATAAAACTAGTGACCTTTTCTTCGATATTCTTCTTAGCGTGAATATTTATTCATCCATTCTCAAACCCAAAACAACCGCCTATTCATATTTTATAGCTCGCTTCACCACAAAAGCTAAACAATTTCCATTCATGTAGAAAATCAATACCTCTAATTGATTCCCGGACAAGTTTTGATTTTAGGCTCGGGATATTTTGTCTTTATAAACGTCTTTTATGCCAGTTCGTACAAGATTCGATTTTCCGATTATATTAATTGACCTTTGTAAACATAAATACTGAAACAATTCGTGCTGTGTTTGTTGACTTTGCCGGATGCATTCCTAAACACTTTCCTCGCCAAAACCGTTTCCGTGGAGCTGGAATATTCTAGACTAATTAGTCCAAAATTTCATGGGAATAGTTTACTGGAAACTTATATTGAAGCTGAAATTTGAAAAGATGGGCGAAACCGCGAAGCGAGGCACGCTTGCATTCGCTTTGTTGTGAGAAAAAGCACGTGTGGTTGCTTTATTACTTCGGAAACAATAGGATTTGCATTCAACCTATCGTGTATCGATTGTTAGACCTATTCGATGACACTTCATAAGAAGCAGATTGGCTTTCAAAGAGACCACAAAGCCTAAGGGGACTCCAGAGGGAGTATTGCTGGGAAAACAGTTACTGTACAAACTGTGATTTCTCATAAATTTATGAATTTCAGTTATATATTTACAAAACTATAATATAAGCTTAGAACTATAGATTATAGGTATATTCTGTGGTATATATACACATGAAAAGAAAGCTTCTATTTATGTGTGCAAATGTAACTTCAACAAGCAAATGTTTCCTGACTTTCTTCCTTTGAGTTTGGAAACTCTCTTAAATAACCAAAATACAAATAAATAATTTTTTTTTATCTAACACACATTTAGGGAATTTGGTTAACATCAGAACAATGTAATACCCTAGACCGTTTGGAAACATATATATTTTCTTTGCCCTTGTCACTTGTATATTACAAATTTTATGTATCAAACATACAGGTACTGTCATTTTCTTCCAAACTTTATAGCAGCCAAAATATTTCCTCTATTGTCAATGCACAATGTGAAGTACTCATAAGTACATTTGTGTTGTAAATTTCTCATCATTTTGTCTCCAGCTAGATCAACCACTTAAAATTCTACAAGTCTCAAAATAAACAGTAACAAAACAGGTGGTTTGAAGTGTCATCTGTATTTGTTTATCATAAACATCTTCACAAAAAGAACATTATCATTGAGGTGCTGGCATGATGTTCCCCCTTGGCATAATTTTATGCAATCTTTTTTCTAGATTATTAGTCTGTTCTTTATGGACTTGAGACTCACACATTCTTGTCTTTTCACTTAGGGCACTGCAACCGATCTCAGAACAAGGAGAAAATACAAAAGATGACACCAGCAAAGTTGATGATAGTGATGCCAATTTAGCTACAAATGATTGCAATGAAAATAATTTAGAATCCCCAAAAGTGGGGGAAGAAGAGTGCTCGGAGCCAAACAGTGATCCATTTTTAAATTCTGACGATGAGAATAATTCCACTGAGGACACAGAACCACTAAAATCAAAAGACGACTACAGTGCCTGTATTAAACTAATTGAGAAGTTTCAAGAAGCGGTAATAGACAATGCAGTAAGAGTCATTCAGGCAGCTTTTAAACGCTTCAGAGAAAGACGCCAATTTTTAAAGCTTCGAAAATCAGCAACTGTGATTCAAAGGAGTGTGAGACGATGGCTTAGACTGAAGCATTTATCAGAAAGGGTTGAGTGTCATTTAGCTCTAAATGGGAATCGTGAAGAGAATAGTGAAATGCAAAGAAACTGTTCCACTTCTGATGAGCTGGATAAGGAAGCTTCCCTGGATCATGTTATAAGTGACAATGAGGAACAAGAAGGCAGATTGCTAGATGAAACCTACGTTGATGCAAGAGGTGATTATCTATTTGATCATGAAGGAGTGACAGAAGATAATGGTGTCATGCTGAAAGCAGTATTAGAGGAAACTGACAATCAATTGGAAAACTCTTTTGAAAGTCTTGATGCCTCATTGTCTGGAAGTGCTGATAACATCAGTGACGTAGGAGTGTACATTGATCAGTGTGAAGATACCTCTCCTTCAAGTGATCCAGACTCGTTGTCATTAGCTGACAGCGGCATTGACATGTGTTCAGATACTACCGTAGAAGCCACTGTCACAGATGAGTGCAAATGTTCCTCAAGTGAAAATCCATTTTCAACCTCTTCTAATGTGATAGTTCAAGAAATTATTACTGAACATCAGTAACGTCATTTTAAACATTTTATGCACTTGAGAAAATTTTGACCATGTTATTTTGACCCTTCCAGCCCAAAGTTCAAAATCACAATTCTTCTTACTTGTTTCCTGGAGAAAATAGTAATTTGACAAGGAGAAAATAAGATCTTGGTCCTTGGGAATAAAAGGGTGCACATTCAGCAGTAAATTTTTGTTGGCATTGTTAGACTTTATCACGGTTTGTTAATTATGGCCAGTAATACAGAATATCTGCAATCAGAGGAAATTGTCCTCTTGTTGTGGTTCATATAATCTTAAAGCCATTGAATTTTGTTTATTTTGACAGCTGTTTTGAAAAGTATGGTGAGTGCCTTGATAGGTGTGTGTGACTCTTTTAACAGGCTGTTGAATTTTTTAACATGTGCAATTTCCTGTTGTTTTAGAAGACCATTTTGTTTATTTGCCCTTCACAGAACTCCTCTGTTAGTTCAACTGTGCTGAAAGAATATGGCTCAAAAAGAAGACATCTGTTGCTTGAATATAAATATTTCCTTCAAACGTCCTTGACTGTTCCTCAAATTTTTTTAAAAGCCTTAAACAGGCTCTTTTCCTCTTGTTTAAATCCATTTTTTGCCCATTTTAACTGATATTTTGAGACAAGCCACAGTCAAAGTTAAGGACCAAAAGAATATACAGGAGTCTGCATTGTTGTTAAGCCATGAAACTACACTGAAACAATGTTTATATTGGAAAAGCTACTGCTTTGAACAACTGAGACCAGAAATTTTTAAAAATTGATGGAAATCCTAACTTGATGTGCAAGTTCATCGTTGAGTTGCATAAGTTCAATTTGCAGCTCCAATTGTGAAACTTGAACATTGAAATATATGACTTCAGATTACAATAATAGACAATGGTATTTACAATAATATACAGTGCAATGATAATTTAGTTTTCTTGGTTACTCGCCTATTGGTAAGGCTGATAAGAACTGAGAACAGGTATAATTTGAATGGCTTGGTGGAAAAAGAGCAAAAGTGAAGTGTTAGTTAATTTTTCCCTTTGCTTGGAATTGCATCATACACGTTTGTTTTAGACCACAAACATTCCCTTCTTACACTCGGGTAGTTCAGCAAGAACAACATTTACTCAGCAACATCAAAGCACAGGAATGCTTGGTTGATCGAAAATCACCCTATTTATTAACAATTTCTTCAAACGTTTAGGTGCATGAAAACAAGCCTTGGCAAGAGGATTTGAATTTCCAAGCCCTTTTTCCACAAAGACCCTCATTTGTTTTTAGTAACCGTACTGAATGTATTTTTTTGAATAACAGAGGTACCCAGGAAGTACCCTGTAATTTGAAATTATTTTGAGCCTGTGGCCTTAGGATTGTAAATTATCAACAATGGTGAAAATATTCTTGAATTTTTTAAACAAAAATTAGGTATGAAAATGTTCTTTCGTGTTCATTTCAAAGGTTACTCTCAACCTGGATCGTTTATTTATAAAGAAAAATTATATACAAGTTTATAATAAAATGAGAAATTAATTGACAATGACTACTGCTTCATGTCGTGTACATCAAAAATATGAAGCATCTCTGGTGCATTCTCTCAACGACCCCCCATCCCCACCCCATCCTTTTCCCTTGCCTAGTTCCTAGGCCTCCTTATTTCGTCGCGGTCGAGCCGTTTCGGGTCACGTGGTCCGAGCGAAAAAGTTGGATACGTCACCGAAACGGATTGACCTTGAAGGCCTGGGAAAAAGCCGTAGGGGCACTAGGCAACCCCTCCAGATTGCAAATACGCTTTGCATACATCTGTCCCTCTTCTCATCAGGGACCGCGCGAGGGGTGGGCCGAGGGGGCTTTAGCCCCCCACTTTTTGGTGCCCAATAAAATAATAAAAGAAAATAAATAAAAATTTAAAAAGTTGGAAAATTCATTAGTCAGTGATTAGTTTCAGCGATAACCAGTAAATAGTTTTCCCCAGTTAGATCTAATTTTCACATGGACCAAACTCTGTAACGGAATAGAAACGGAATTCTCCGCCCACAAAAGCTCAAATCTCTTTGCTCCCATTTGGCTTGTTTAGTTGAAACTCACGTGCGCTCTAAAGAATTGTACGTTGAAGAAATGAAGATGTGACTTCGCAGTTGTAGTTTCATTTGTATTTCTGCAGTTCACATCACTTTCACTTTTTTCTCTTGAAGAGTTTGAACCTGCTCAGATTTTAATTGTAATCGACTGAAGTTGACATTCTCGCTATCGTTTGGCCTCTAACTCTCGTGAACTCTCATTGACTCCCTTCTGTTCTTAAAGGGTATGAATTTTTGTGGACTCTCGTTTTTGTTTGGCCCGGCATTACAAACTGCAGTTTGTCTCCAGATAGGATTATCGGCAACAGCGTGCTTTGATCTTTACTGAAAATCAACGTTACTTCTTCAAGCTTCTCTATATGCATGTAAACTTTACAATTAGGATAGCTGCCGAAAGTTTTGCCGAAAGATCTCTGTCGCTCTTAACGATGGGATATAAGGCATTCATGCAGCAGTCAGGACATACCGACACACTGACTCTGGTGAAATATATGGTTCCTGATACTCAGCTTAGATGACGTTATTCTGTAATATGACGACAGGTTTGCTTGTACAAGTCTTAAAAAATGTCCTTGAGTTTGAGATCTTAAATGCGAATGCGTCAAGATTTGCACCTTGCTGGATACGACTTAAAATGTGTGTAGAGATGAAAGAACAGGCTCAGGCGCGAACTATCGTGGCTATTCCTGTTCCGGTTTAGGAATAACAGAATATCCAGAGCACTGAATCCCTAAAAGAACGCGATTTTTCCTATTCTGATAAACCAAAACATTCCGACCGCATTCCGTTCATTTTGTTGTCGTTAATACATTACTAAGGGAAGGGAATAGTGTCCATACTGAGAAAACACTAGCTATATATTGTCTTCTATTCCGGATTAGACTACCAAAACGTGCCCTAAGTATAAACATTATTAATCACTGGTTAGTTCGAAGAGTTTGATACCCTTAGTTTAGCTTTGATCCTTTACTAATGGGTCTATATACTTCAATCAATTTATATTGTGCATGGTCCGTGTGTTTCCATGTTCCAATTTATACTGCGTATGTTCTATATGACGGGTACAAACTGACAACGTTTAACACACTTGGCCGCCCTAGATGCATTGGTAGTCACTAAGAAGAAAAAAAAAATCACGTGAGGCTGTCACGCCCCCACCACACCCCGATCGGATTAGCCCCCTCACTTTAAAATAGGCGGCGTGGTCCCTGCTAATGCATAAAGAGGACTACAGTTGTTTTATGATCGGAGAACGTGATCGTTAATGTTGAGAGGAAAAAGAAGTAATCTAAAAGGAAGATATCCCATTCCTCTGGAATTTTTCCTTCATATTACAGCCTATTAGGGCTGGAAATGAGCTGGAGTATAAGCTTTGTTACCGTGCTTTGGTACGTTTGGCAATCAAGAGGTTCTTCTCGAAAGAAAACAATACTGATACTAATAAAACAACTGGGTGTGAGCGGACACAACAACTACAGCACTCAGTCCTACGCAGCCGTTATCACGCAACGCTTACCGAACGAGACGTTTTGTCTCTGTCATGGTGCAAATCCTAGCAAATGGACAAATTATTTCGATAATACACTACCCTTTTTTTATTTTAAAAATAAGCTTCTCACACTTTGCAGTTTGTTTACGGCTAACGGCATTTATGTTTCAACGTTCCACGATCCGCGAATTCAACGTTCGTGTTCACTGGAACACCGAGGTTGGTATGTTTTAACTTCTGTTTTAGGGGGCATTATGTCCTCGTCTAGGGGGCATTCTGTCTTATTTTTAGGGGGCGTTCTGACTGATTTAGGGGGCGTTTTATCGGGGGTGTTTTGTCTTGGGGGCGTTTTGACCTCTTCTCACAGTCTTGCTACGTAGGCTCTGTATTTTTCATGAAAACGGTATACTGGGTACTATTGTTTGTTGCCATCACAAGTAACCATGGGCTATGGGAAACATGGATTTCGAGTTCTCACCGAACGTTGTTTCAAGCAGATAGCGATGAAATATGTCGACACTTCTATAAAACAATCGCCTTAACGTCAGTTCTGCTGTCCCGTGTCTTTGATTTGAAATTCCAAACTCACCCACCCTCGAGTAAGTCAAGTTTTTTACGTCCCGCTCCAGTGGGGGGAGGGGGGGTAGAAAAAAGGCCTGTGACGGAAAAACGATGTTCTCACAACTTGCATTACATCGTTTGGATTTCACTTAAGAGAATGGACTAATTGACGATTGAATCACACAGACAGGTTGGGGTTATGTCTTTTTTGAAATGTGTTGTGGTTTGAAAGTGCTGACGCTGACTATGGAATGTCGGTTGGCAAATTTGAATTTCCGTTTTCCTACCTTGTCCTCTCTTTAGTACGTGACATGACGTCGCAGCGACCGTTAAGCATAAAATCGCTCAAAACGGGGTCCAGAAGCTCGGAAAAGCCGTTACTGCACAGAAAACACACAGCAGGTAAAGTTATGTAAACTTATTTTATTTCGACTTTAATGCATTTTCGGCGGAAAACCGCCGATTATTTTCGATCGAATTTCAGCTCTATACAAACTCTCATATTACGCTTTGGTTACATGTGTTTCTGCAAGCCTGTGTCTCACATATTTTCGCATTCTGGAAGCCACATTTTTCAGACCAATTACCTGATATTAGTTATTTTTAAGTTTTAAAGTTATTCAGAAGTAAAAAAAAAAAAAAAAAAAAAAACGACATCTCTAAAATCGTCCTTTCCGCCCAAGATGTGCAAACTGCGACCGTGCGCCTTTCTCTTTTCCCCGCTTTTTTCGTGTTTTTAGCAGGGTCGTCCTGTTTTATTAAGTTGTCTTCATTTTAATACAAAGATGAAAACACATGAAACAGCTTATATACGAGCACAAGCCTCAATTTTGAGGTCTTCTGGGATATCGATTCAAGAAACGTCAAAAGTATTACAGAGAAGCGAACGTTGGGTGAAACAATGGTCACGTGGTGAAGGTTTTGAAGACAAACCAAGAACGAGAAGACCAGCTGTTGTGGGCAGAACCACCATAAATCACTTTAAAAATCACTTTATTTAGGTGTCAACGGTATCTAGCAAAGAATGCTAATTGGGGACACCTCCAAGATCGAATTGGAATTTGGATGTGTTGGTTTTTGAGGAGAGGGGAGAACCGGAGCACCCGGAGAAAAACCTCTCGGAGCAAGGACGAGAACCAACAACAAACTCAACCCACATATGACACCGGGACCGGGAGTCGAACCCGGGCCACATTGGTGGGAGGCGAACGCTCTTACTTATCCGGAGAAAGCGAAGTATAAACGAGGTAAATCCGCTAGAACGATTGTCAAACAACTATCGAGCAAAGGCCTGGCTCAGTGGTTCTACAGTAACAGTGTGGCGATACATGAACAAAAAAGGATGGTAACCTTTCAGACGTCAAAAGAAACCACTGTTGACTGATAGAAAACGAAAAGCGCGCTTGCAATTTGTTTACAAATACCAAAAACTAACAACGGAAGAATGAGAGGATTTTCCGTTTTACAGATGAATGTCCTAAGTAGCTTTTTCATTTATCGAATCCAAAGAATCCCTGTGGTTTGGGGTTGCCAGGAAAGCCAAATCCCACCAGCATACCAAGTGAAGCAAAGTGCAAAATGGATCATTTGGGGTGGAATGACAGGCTCGAGAACAGGCCGCGGATTTACAAACCTTTACTTTGTTCCGCAAGGGCAAACTTTAACAGCTAACTATTACATTGACAAAATACTTAATAAGGAAGTAAAGCCTTTAATTAGCCTCCGATCTACTGTAGAAGTACCCGTGAAAATAAAGTTGTTCAGTTACAATAGGAGAATGTCTTCTTACAAGATGAATCCCCGGCTCACACAGTCAAGGCTACTCAGACATGGTGCCGGAGAAACTCACCCAATTTTATCGAAACAAATGAAGGGCCTGCTAATTTACTGGACCTTAATCCAGTAGATAATCTCTGGAGCATTATTGACGAGGTTACATAATAACTGTCTCGCTAATCGCCCAAGCAAAGTACAGCAAGGACGCAGCTCGACAAGGTCGGACCGAAAGGATGTGTAGGCGCCGCTGGCAGCCGCTGTACGGTCCATGCATGACCTTGGAGCACAGCCAACAGCCAGCTCGAATAAGCTGCGTGTCGGTTTTTGCTGAGGGAGGAAAACCGGAGACCCCGGAGAAAACCCCTCGGGGCAGGGTCGAGAACCAACACAAACTCAGCCCACATATGACGCCGGGTCCGGGAATCGAACCCGGGCTACATTGGTGGGAGGCGAGCGCTTTCACCACTGCGCCATCCAGAGAAGGACATGCAGGCTACTGATATTATCCGTGGTCAAAGTGTAAATATTGATTATCAACTTGCAAGGCTTCATAGACCCGACAGTTTGGAAAGCAATATTTTTTCTCTGTTCGAGACAGGACACGAACTTTTGAAACACCCTGTAAGTAAACTGTGCTGGTAGTTTTGTTGCTACATCTCGTCTTGAAGAAATTCACTAGCCAGTCGTCGCCGGAACTGTTAATAAACCATACTAGACTGGTGTGATTTCTTTTGCATTTTTACGACAAACTGTAAAAAGTGGTCATTTCCTGTAAAACAAACGCGAATTCTTTTATTCTCATACACAAAAGTATTTACAAACGCTTACTATCAGCTAACTTACCAATTTTTTTCGTGAAAGCAATTGAATATTATCAAAAGCTCACCCTATCTATACATTAATTTAAATAGGATTTATAGCACGTTGTTTTTAAAACTCTTTCACACGAAATTACTTAAATATCATTAACGTGAAGTCATTTTACGAATTCCCATGTCATATGCTAAAACAGCCTTCGTTCTGCTCAAATAAAGCTTATAGCTGGAAAACAGGTTGTGTTCGCTGCAATTGCAAGTTGGACTTTACAAGCCCGCATTTCTTTCGAATTAGCAACCAAAAATTTTTTCCTTGATTTTGACATAATCTAACATGAACCTAGCGTTTACCGTATTTATAAATAATCAAGTTTTAATTTTTTTAAATACACTTTTTTGCAAGTAGAGCGATCTTACTTTTTTGTCATTATCGTAATTGACCCTTTCAAGTGAATTGGCCGCCGTCTTAAATTCGGGCGAACATATTTCGAAACATTGATGGACTTCTTAAATTAAAGTTTCGGCTTTTTTTACTGGATGAATTTTATTTATAATTTTTATTTTGATGAATTTATGCGAACATTCGGCTTTTCATTGGACGAGAATTGAATTATAAGCATCTAAACGGCAAAGATCGCTCTATCGCATCTGCTTTGAACGTTTATGCCTTAAAGCGTGGAGCACAAAAGCTTGACCACTTTCAAGGTATTCGCAACCTTTCGTGGACAGCATCCAATCAAATTCGAAAATAGCCCCAAGAAAAACCGTCTCAAGTTCACCGGTACTCTGAGCAACCTCGTTCCCAGGGTCTTTCATCTGAGGTGGGGAGATGACCCCTGGGAACGAGGTTGTACTCTCAGTTGGCTTCTTCAAAACTACCTGCGAGTTCTGATTGGATAGGCAATCGCACAAAAGTATGCGAATAAACTGAGAAATGGTTACACTTGACGGTTTATCTCGGTGTAGGAACTTGACAAGATTTTCTTTGTTTCGTAGGCTATCGTTTCGCCGTGGGCTATTGGTTAAAGTGTCCTGTTTAGTTTGTCTTATGTCATGCATGAGTTTCACAGGTTTTTACACCGAGGTAAAGCCACTTTTAGGCGATTCTCTGTAACACAGTAGGCACTGGGGCTGAGGTTGTCGAAATCCACCTATGTATGCGCACGGGATATCAGTACAACTTTATGAAACTCTATGGCGTTTTCTTCTCTGCCTGGCTTCTCTGTTGCCGTCATGTGAGGTTAAGACAGTTTTTCTTTTTCAGTTCATCTTCTTGACGAGGCTCATCACACCTGCAAAATACAATTTGAGAAAATCGCGTTTAATGGCTGCATAGAATGAACATTTTTGTCTCTTAGAAACTGCCCTTTTGTGTCCAATTTTTTCAAAAGAAAATTCTAAATGAGACCTAGCTAAAGAACAACAGAATTAAATCTTGACAGTTGATCAATTATATGGTTGTTATGTATCCATAATCTAAAAGCTGAAAGCGCAGGAGAATCTCAGACGTGTTTGGTCACAAAACGCGAAAGGAAACAATCAACATCGGCCGGAAAAGAGTTAGTTTGTCTAATGGACTAATGGCTGATCAATTCCCTTGAAAATTTGACGTTCTCGACCATACAAGTCTCTGATATTCGTTCTTAGGTAGGTGTTTTTGGGTAATTGTAGCCGAATTTCCGCCACTAGACCCTATTGAAAGCAGATTTTATTCTTATACAAAAAAACCTTATTTTACCTTGCAAATAACTTTTATTAGGTCACGTGCCACTTTATCCACGTCATCCAACGACGAAGCCAAGTAAATATCGCCAGCGTCCCGCGCAATACTCCTCAGTTCCCGATACACCACCTGGCGTCCAACGCCCACGACTACAATCCTGACACCATGCTTTCTAAGTGGGTGGACTGCGCGCTCGAGCGGAAGCATATTCGCTGCAGAGGACTGTGCACCTTCGGTAATGAAAACCAAAACCTGGGATGCCTTTGCAGATCCAGCAAGGCTTTGCGGTCGTCTTGTCTTGAACAGTCTTCTTGCGGTGATTAGAGCGTTGTCCTTTCTGTTACCACCATTGAGACGAGGCAGAGCGCCCACAGCTCTTTGGAAAACCGAAGAATCCTTGTAGCTGTTTAGGCCAGCCGTAGTGAAAGCTTTGTCGCTGTAGACAATGACTCCGGCTCGTGTGTTCTCCCTGGAGATGTCATAATATGCGGAAAGTCGTTGGACGAGCTCTTTTTGATGTTGGTACTCTTGTGAACTGGTGCTGTCTGAGGAGTCCATAACGAATCCGATATCCACGTTTTTGAAACAAGATTTCTGAGAGCCAGCTGCACCTTGGAACGAGGCTATAACAAGGAAAAGAAAATGATAATAAAACAACGATTCTCCTCCTTTGACCTTCATCAAATTTACTTTAATGTTGTTTCTCAGCATGCATTCTGTAGAATAAACCTTAAGAGAGTCTGTTTCTGATTTTAAGGCGAGCGTTTTTCGTGTTGTCACTCTTCGCACTTTGTGTTTTTCAATGGACGTAAACTTAATGGGCTTCAGGGGCATAAACTTCATTGTTAAAAAGGAGTCATTTTCAGCATCAAAACGTATTTTTACGAATACCAGCCGATGGCGGTTATGTTTTTACTTGTTGTCAAAGAAGGCGATTATTCGAGAAAAGCTTCAGTGTGTCTATTCGAGGGATAGCATTATTCGGGAAAACGAATTGCTTTCGTACTTTTTCAGATCACTAAATCACTCGAGCCAACTATCCATTGCTAAGGGAATGAGGTGCTCTACACTGCCACAGCTACGTGACCAGCCAGAGCGAGCGTTATATGAAAATTATCAAGCTTATTGGGAATCATCTGTACACTCCGATTAGAAGACCAACAATCAAGTCACTTACGAATAAAGTTTAGCCGTGCTTCTTCACACGCAGTGCGAGCGATCTGGTGAGACTTGACCAACAAGTCGTCAAAATCATCCACTGTGAAAATATCCTGATCCCTTTCAACAATCAACTTGAGTTCATCCCGTGAAATATCGTTTCCAACGCCAACAGCTAACACCTTCACGCCGAGCTGCAATAACGGCAAAACAGCCTCATCAAGTGGCGTAGCCTTAGGATCCGAAGACTGCTTGCCATCTGTGAGCACGATCAATACCTTGGGTAAATTTGTGCGCGCTTTTTTGATGGATCCATAAAGTCCAACCGCTGCCATTTTTAGCCCGTTGTCAATGCGCGTGCTGCCGCCCCAGTAGGGTACCTTGTCGACTGCTGCTTTAAATTCTTCATTGCTGTTATGCTGGCCAAAGCTGATCCACAGGCTGGCCTCGCTGTTGTAGGCGACAACACCGGCTTCAGTTTTTCCTTGCGCGATTGAGAACGTGTCTGCTACATTCTTTACGAAATCTCTTTCTTTCTGGAAATTTTTGACGGTGATGCTGCTTGACATGTCCATGACGAACCCTAAGTTGATGTGTTCTTCCTTGCATTGAGCTTGAATAAACAAGTAAATAAACAAATGAGTACAATGAAATATCCCAATGCAATGATCTTATGTAGAAAGGAGGCAAACGAGTCACACACGTCAGTCAACACACGTCCGGCTCTTCCCCGGTTTCTTCAGCGAGAAGCAGATAAGAGTGTTATTACCCCTCTAGATGAGATGTTAGACCATTGCAAGGTTAGCTCCATTCCCAAATATAACGATTCCCTGATACCCATTTATACACCAGGGAAAAGAAAGGCAATGTGAAAGTTACCAAGGACTCATACGATGGAAGAGACTACACCCGAACTATCGACCTGGTGTTCGAAACAACAATTTGCCGGCTCACCACCGTAATACACAAGGAAGAAACGCAATACCAGTTCATCGACTTGCATAGCTAGTAAAACAAATCAATCATTTACCTTCTGAGGGAGCAGCAATACGACAACTCTTCAACGCAATGTCGTTTGCCATATTGGCCAAGTCATCAAAGTCGCTTACAGTGAACACATCTTCCTTACTCTCGGTCACTTCGTACAGTTCGTTAAGATCCACGTCATCGCCGATGGCAATAGCATAAATACGTACACCCAGCTTCTTCAATGGACGAACTGCGTCTTGAAGAGGAACAGTATCTGGGTCTTGACTCTGCTTTCCGTCGGTAAGAATGATCATGGCTTTGGGCTGTCCAGATCGGGCGCCCCCCTCAGTAGTAAAGAGTTGGGATGAAGCAAGCTTCAACGCTTTATCCAAACGTGTGCGCCCCTTAGTATGAGGAACACGATCAACAGCTTCTTCAAACTCTTTTCGATCGGCCTTGTCCGTAAAGCTGACTTCCATCTGAGCATTGCTGCTGTACGATATGAGGCCAAGCTGGTGTTTTGTGGAAGTCGGGTCAAATGAGGATGCCAGACTCTTCACAAAGTCCTTCTGCTTTTTGAAGTTTTCGTCGCTGATGCTTCCTGATGTGTCCACAACAAAGGCAACGTCGGCTTCTTCAGAGCACTTCACAACTATAGAAAGAAAATACATGATTACCTCGATATAGTGCTGTGTTTTAAAAAGCAAACTGGAGGGTGAAGGTGATGAAGAGTGCAAACTTGACTCCTGTTTTGTTTTTCTATGTTCTGAGTCTACACAAAATCCAAAATTGTGACTTTGGAAAGAAAACGCTGATGAACAGTTCTTCCCCGTGAGGTGGTGCTGTTCGTTACCCTTTATTCTTTTCGAGTTGCACTTTCTCTTGTTCTATACACATTAAAAACTTATCATTCTTTGTTTGTTTCTGTGAAAATTTCAATATTGACCGTCACATTAAACTTCATACCATTCTCAATTTATTTTTTATCCGTATTTGTATAATCCTTTACCTGGAGGAGGACGTGTAATAATGCCGCACGTTTTGGTGGCCAGTTGCCGAGACTTATTTACCAAGTTGTCGAAGTCTTTAATGCTGAATATATCCTCCTCTTTCACAACAAGCTTACGCAGTTCCACGCGATTCACCTGACTGCCAATGGCCACGGCGTGAATCTGCACTGAAAGCTGCCGCAAAGGCAACACGGCGTCTTGAAGCGGTATGGCATCGTAATCATTACTCTGGCGGCCATCTGTTAAGACGATCATTACTTTTGGTACGCCAGCACGTGCGCCGCTTTGAGCGGTGAAAACGTCTTCAGCGGCCAGCTTGAGCGCCCTGTCAAATCGCGTTCCGGCGGCAGCAAACGGAAGCTGCTGTACTACTGATTTGAAAGAGTCCTGATTTAGGTGGTCTCTGAAGCGAATGTGCAACGTAGATGTACTGCTGTAAGTGACCAGAGCAAACTGAGTTGTTTTGGGAGCCATGTAGAATGATTCGGCCACTTTTATGACGAAGTTCTTTTGTTTGTTGTAGTCCTCTTCCGTCATGCTCTCAGATGCGTCCAGAAAGAATGCTATGTCCGCTTTTTCAACGCACAGAAGTTCTATAAATAAATAAAAAAATGGATAAAATGAGTTCATTCTTTCAGGGTTGAGTCTTTAGAGGGCTAAAATTGTGACTGTCGTTTATAGACAGTCGATCATTTTATAAGCGTGCCCAATGGTGTTTAGCTATGAGAGGTTAGACAAAGTAATGTGAGTCAACTGCAACTTAGCTAGGAGTTGTGAAGCACAAACAGCTCATTTCCCAGAAGACAACTTGCAATGACAAAAGGCAACTCTAGTCTCATCTCCTCAACTCCTTCACTGATGTTGCCTAAACACAACTATGCAATGTTTCTGCAACTTACCTGGTCTCTTGATGATTTCACAAGTCTGATTACCCACTTTCTTCGCGTTATTTAACAGGGCGTCAAAATCCTTCACAGGGTAGATATCCTTAGGATCAGCAACAATCTGTTGCAGTTCATTTATATCAACCTGATGGCCAATCGCAAGGGCAAAGATACGAACTCCACGATGACGCAGCTGTAGCACAGATCTCTCAATTGGCACTGCATCGTAATCCGCACTCTGTTTGCCATCTGTAAGGATAATCAAAACTTTCGGAAGATCAGGGCGAACACCCCCACTGGGCGAGAAAAGGTCATTCGCGGCCACACCAAATGCCTTGTCAAAGCGAGTACCACCAGCTGCAAATGGTAGCTTGTCTACAGTGTCTTGGAAGTTACGAAGGTCCAGATTGTCTCCAAACTTGACGCGTACTTGGGCATTGCTGCTGAATGTCATAAGACCGAGGTGGGATTTAGCTGGTCCAACGTCGAATGTGCCAGCGATCTTATTAATGACTTCTTTTTGTGTCTTGAAGTCTTGCGTTGTCATGCTTTCCGATGCATCCACGAGGAAAGCGATGTCAGCGATTTCGGAACAATCTGGTAGAGTAATAATGGTTAATGATTAGAGAGCTGTTGACGTATGAAGCTTTACTATCCAGCGCAGGAGTATAATCGTCTGCCTGTCCATAGCTACCCTTAAAGCCTAAATAATTGACCAGTGTCTAACTTCTCCGTTCATTATCTATATCATCAAACATACAGGTCACGAAAAAGAAGGAAATGAATATCAATGTACGGTAGTATGGCCTAAAAAGGGGTCTCCTCAGGAGAAGTACGACTGCACTGGAAATAGGAAAAATTGCTTGCAAGAGTTAGTGAGAGTTCAAACCATTTGGGAGATCTTGAGATGATAAACAAGATCGAGAGATTGAACTCTGGTCAAGACTCTCGGACTCTCGCTCTTGGAAAAACTTAGAAATGGAACACTTCCCAATTATATTTTCAATGTTTACAGTCGCCCAAATCATTTTGGGTTAGGAGAGATTGACAGTCGAGTATGTTGAAGCATCATGACGAGCCCAGAAAGGCTAAACATGGCACACCTGCGCATGACTGAGGGTTGCATCCCTGTGTCTCTTCAGCTTGGCCAGCACAATGCTTTCCTCCATGAGCTGGTGGTGGGTCTGAGCATGTGCGGGTTCTCTTTTGCTCTCCTTTGCCACATGTCTTCGAGCAGGCTGCCCAGACAGACCAGGCGTTCCATTGTCCATCAACTGTGACGAAAAATTACAGACAAGTGATGTAATGTAAAGGAAAACTTAAGGAAAAAGCACCTACGCTTTGCTGTCAAAAAAGGCATCCTGTACCGGAAGATTTAACCACTGGGGCAGAGACTGTAGTGTCACATTTGAATTGCTGGCGCACTTTGCCTTTTTTGCATTTGTCTTGTGTTTTTCAACAAGGGATTAAATATATTTGTACCTGGACAAGACTGCGTGTTGCATGGACGAGTTTGATCAGGTTTTCCAGTACAGTTCTTCCCACCATGCCTTGGAGGCGGATTTGTGCAAGTTCTAGTACGAGAATGGAGTCCACCACCACACGACCTGGAACACTCGCCCCAGTCTGTCCACTCGGTCCACTTGCCATCAACTGAATAAAAAAACAAAATGCTGAATAAAAAACACAATGCTTTGATAGGAACTAGTTGTGATCATTCAAGAGTGACGAAAATCAATTTCGAAGTGGAAAAAGTCTGGTTTTGTATAAGCTACACACCTTTCAGGATTCTATCCCCGCACTAAATTAAGAGCTTAATTCACCTGAGCAAGTGTCGGATCCACAAGGTCTGGCCTCGTTTCCACGACCGATGCAGTCTTTCCCTCCATGGGCGGGGCTGGGATTGGTGCATGTGCGAGCACGTGTTTGAATTCCACCGCCACAAGATCGTGTGCATTCGGTCCATGGTTTCCATTCACTCCACTGTCCGTCAACTGGTGAGAAGAAAAGTAAAGTTTTTGTTACTACGGCAAAACTAGGCGAAACGTTATTCTTCAAAGAATCATGGTAGGTCATTTTTGCGTTTAGGATTTCTAGATAAGTTGTTTCTACGCCGCCGTTATGTGTATTTACCTGGGCAAAGCCTTGTTTGGCATGATTTGGTCTCACGACTGGCACCAACGCAATCTTTCCCGCCAAAAGCTGGGCGTGGTCTGGTACACGTGCGCACACGTTGCTGTGTTCCAATACCACATGTCTTTGAACATGGTTCCCAGTCTCTCCACTCACTCCACTCACCGTCCACTGTGAAAAAAAAAATATATATATATATATAACGTGACGTGACGAGAGGGGACGTTTCCAAGTTTGATGGACTGATACCTTGTGTAGGTCCTAAATATTGCATTCATAGCGTTTGCTTTCTGGATGTAACCATAGTTAATAAAAGAATCTGGTTATGAAGCTCAGCAAAGTCTTTTGTTTTATGTTTTTGTTACCGGTTTTAGCCTTGACCGTGCACAAACAACAATAGGTTTGAATTTTGCATGAGCAACGAACCAATAAAAATGTCACTGTTAAGTTATTCAGCCATAGTGTGCGAACGTAAAACAAAAGATTGTGCACGGTCGTCGAACTTTCAACATAAATTGCAGCCTTTGAAACTTGCAAGGTTTCATAACCAGTCCCTCGAGTAACTATGATGTAACTATTAGGCGATATTTACCTGGACAAGGTATTCCTTGGCATGACCTGAATTCACGACTGTCACCAACACAATCTTTCCCGCCAAAAGTTGGGCGTGGTTCAGTGCATGTACGCGTACGTTGCTGTGTTCCAGTCCCACACGACGTGGAACATGGTTCCCAGTCCTTCCAATCACTCCATTCTCCGTCCACTGCGCAAAAAGAATTAGAAGGAAACAGAATAAAAGGATTAAAACATTTTCACGGAATGCAATTATGGGAAACAACCGCCCATTTAATTAGGAAGAGACAGCCTTCTCAAGTGTTACGTAAAAAAGGGTATTTATTCTCACGAAAACTTCTTCATTAATCTTTTTTATTCTAATGTGAGTTTGAATTGATTAATTCCACTTTTTACAATTGAAATAAGCTATAGCTCGTTTTAAATTTTTATCACTATTGTTAAATTTTTTATTTAAAAGTGTCTCCAATAATTTCTAGCGACACTGAAATAAAGTTTTACTTTATACTCCATACACCCAACCGATCATTGCTTTGGAAAAGTTTGTGTTAAAGCCAAGAAGAGTTGAATTCAAAACAGGTAACCTGTGCAAGCGAGGCGCAGGGGAAATCGTGTAGTTTTGAGAGATAAAGTTGACTTTGTTCTACGCTTCATGTCCACCCAACCTGCCAACATCGCAATTTTGTTTTTTGTGGGGGAACGGACGGCTGTACTCAAGCAGCAGGATTCCATAAACGGGCTCCTGACTCAAGCTTTTGGCTTACCTGGGCAAGGTCTTCCTTGGCAAGACCTTGATTCACGACTAGAACCAAGGCAATCTTTCCCGCCAAAAGCTGGTCGTGGGCTGCTGCACGTGCGCATACGTTGCTGTGTTCCAGTCCCACACGTCCTTGAACATGGTTCCCAGTCTTTCCAGTCACTCCACTGACCATCCGCTGTACAAAAAGTGATTTGAAATATTGTGAAATGTTCAGCTCTTAGACCCATTGCAAATTATGTGTCTGGGAACTTTATGGACCTTTATGCGCGGTATCAAAAGCCAATGACTTTGATGATAAATAAAGTACCAAATCCAGATTGATTTACGGATATCGGGTTTGCTTAGAGTAAAATACTTACTGTTCGAACCCTTTTTTTCGAACGCTTTTTTCCCCTTACCTATAGTTCCCTAAGATATCAAGAAATCTACGCCAGTTCTTATCATCTTGAGCTTGTTTTGAGGAATTGTGGGCGCATATTGCTTGCTTACAGCTAAGGCTTTATTCCTACCTGGGCAAGGTATTCCTTGGCATGACCTGGTTTCACGACTGTCACCAACACAATCTTTGCCGCCAAAAGCTGGGCGTGGTTTGGTGCATGTGCGCACACGTTGCTGTGTTCCAGTCCCACATGTCCTTGAACATGGTTCCCAGTCCTTCCAGTCACTCCACTCACCGTCCACTGTGGTTGGAAAAAAAGGTTTTAAATTATCTGTAGTTACATGTAAAATGCCTGTGTGTTTTGTGTGATATTAGATTTGACTGATTCATGTTTTCAAATGGATATGGTTAATCTTGTTTTCCTTTCAGTTAAAAACGGTGTCGCCTATGATTCTAATTAACCACTGATAAATAACACGAGCATCCCAAATCCGGTAACGGGAACTTTTCAGAATATTAGTCCTTTCAACGTGGAAGTAGTACCGACTGGATTAACGAAGAAGAGCTGACTAACCTGGACAAATTCTATTGCTACATTCTCGAGTTTCATCAGCGCTTCCCACGCAATCGTTGCCGCCATTTGCTGGTCGTGGGTTGGTACAAGTTCGTGATCGTCTTTTCTGTCCAATGCCACAGGTCCTTGAACAGGACGACCACTCCACCCACTGGGTCCACTGTCCGTCAACTAAGAGTAACAGAAGCAGAAAATTTGGTTGTCTTATTATCACGAAAAGTGATTGTTCTGTGTTGTTTTATATCATGTTAGGTTTGCATCATAAAAGTAAAGGTTTCCTTTTAATTTATCCTTAATCCATCTACCACAGTTTCATGTTGCGTAACAGTTGGGTCTTTATTCGATTCTTGATTCTTCATGTGACAGCTGTTTACGAGAATCAGTTTTGTGCTTGTCCTGTCTTTCTGTCACATTATTGTCTTTCTGTTTTAAGCAAGACTACATTTTTATTCACCTGGACAGGCTTGCAGATTGCAACGCTGTGTCTGTTCTCGTGAGCCACTGCAGTCTCGGCCGCCATTGGTGGGTGGTGGATTGGTGCATCTTCGTACTCGCTTCTGAGCCCCGCCACCACAGGACTTTGTACAGGAACCCCACTCTTCCCAGGCACTCCACTTACCGTCAACTGTAACAAAAAATGTAGTTTTGTTTAAATACTTGGCGATGTATATTAGTAAGTCAAACTGATCGTAAAACTAACAGATTGTAACTATGACAAAACCTGGGGTAAACACCGCGATAACTGCTGTATAGGTACTACGTATGATCTTTTCACGTCTCCATATTTTTATATATTCCTCTGACGTTGCATGGTTGGTTTTTCTATTGATTAATGTGACGTTAACACTAGCAATCGGTAGATTAAGATTCTGTTCTGGCAAATCCTCTTTTCACCGTCTTTGTACAAGCGTGAAAAATCCGTTTCAGTCGAATGCTTACAAAATCAAGCGACAACTCTCGTTATGTCGTAAAATATCTTAATTACATTTGCGCCTCAGAGTGATTTTGGTTAATCAAAACACAAGGTATTCTGTTACCTGGACAGGAACCACGGTTGCAATTGCGAGATTCAATTCTCGGACCAGTGCACTGTCGTCCTCCATAGGCCGGGCGGGGATTGTTACAAGTGCGGAACCTTCTCTGTGTCCCCAGTCCACACGAGCTCGAACATATGCCCCAATCGGCCCAAGCACTCCACTTTCCGTCAACTGTGATTCAAATAAAAAATATTATTGAGACATTGTTCTATTTTGAGTGATTTTTGGCCACTATGGTATGGTTATTGTTGCAGAGGATTCTAATAACAAAACAAACGGACTAGTGATAGAAGGAGTTCAGGTTTAAACCGAGGCCAAAATCAAGACTCGTTGCTTCGTCTTCAATCGATGAAAAATTTATTGAATTGAAACTCCTTTCCAAGAATTGGAATAAACCAATCGAAACTGTAAAAGGGGTTTAGTGTTTTGTCAAAACACGCCAGCTTGTGGTTCGTTTCTTACCAGGGCAAGGTTGTGTGTTACAAACACGTCTTCGTTCACTCTCTCCCCTGCATTCTTTGCCGCCATTAGAAGGTGGTGGATTGTTGCATAAGCGAGAACTGTTCTGTGATCCTACGCCACAAGTCTTGGAACATGCCCCCCACGGTCTCCAGCCGCCCCAGCTTCCGTCCACTGCAAGTTGAAAAGTAAAGTTCAGTTAAGTGCTAGTTGCTACCAGTGGTTATGCATTCTGGTTGCAGACACCATGTTCTGTCTTCAGACAAGACAGGTGCACCACCATCGTGAGGAGAGTTGGCCTAGAGGTGAGAGTGTAATGTCACCCTGGTTTAAATTCCGAGATCGGTGTCTTTTGTGGCTTGAATACAACCAGTACCTGGACAATCATTCGTGTTACAAGAACGAGTCTCTCCGCTTGATCCGGGACATTGCTTTCCTCCTTGAGCTGGTCGTGGATTATCGCATTCTCGTGACCTGGTTTGTATTCCTGTACCACATGACCTCGTGCACACGCTCCAAGGCTTCCACTCACTCCAGCTACCGTCAACTGTAAAAACAACGTTACAGGAGGGTCTCAATGGAGTGGTGGCTTTTACGGTTAACGGTTAAAATTTTGGCTTTTTTACGGCTAGCGGTTATTTTCTTTCTGTTACGGTTAACAAAAAACTTAAAAAGTAATTTGCATTGTTTTAAAAAGTTAAACATTAATTTCTGCTGTGGTGATACACATTTAGGGTCTTTGGATTATTCTGGGAAGAAAAAAAACAATAAAAAAAACGAGGTAATTATTTTAAAAATTGTAATTTTGATTTTCTTTCGGTACCAGGGCATAATATGTAGCCGACCTACCCGCATTAGCTGCGAGACAAGACATACATATGTACAATGTTAACAAGAGATCTCGATACTTTCAAAATGACAAACCGTGGCTACAAAAGACTTTTACGGTTAACTTTTCTTACCACTAACGGTTAAAATATTTCAATTTTTACGCCTAACGACCAAATTTTTGGTCGTTTTACGGCTAACGGTTAACCCCATTGAGACCCTCTTACAGGAATTAAGTTGCCTGACAAGAATATTTGTAACTCCGATACAGAAGTCGCTTACAAGAATATCACGTACGAAACACAGAACACAAAATAGAGTTGACTCCAGTTTTTGTTTTGTACCTGGGCAAGGGTTAGTGCCGCATTCACCAGTCTCCTCGTTTGGTCCTACGCAGTCTAGTCCACCGTTGGCCGGGGGAGGATTGGTGCATGTTCTAGATCGCTTCCGGTTTCCGCCACCGCACGTGACACTGCAGGATCCCCATTCAGCCCACTCGCTCCACGAACCGTTGACTATGATCGCAATGAAACATCAAAGTAATTAAAGAGAGCATTAATTGTTTTAGCTAATATTCTGCCCTACATATAAGTGCTAACCTTTCTGCCGTGGTACCGATTCTGGGTCCTTGCGGCCCCTAGATAATGCCATGGAACCTGGGGCCTGAATTTTTGTGAGCCCTGGAGCCCGGCTGTTTTTGGCCCACAGCCCTGGAACCCTAGATCCCTTTTGGACCTTGATTTTATACACGAAGACGGGTTTTCTGTCCGAAATATATCCGTCTAATTTCTGACACTTACACAGCCATAATAAGGCCGTTTAGGATTAGTAACAACAACAACAACAACAACAACAACAACAACAACAACAACAAGAAGCTTTATTTGCATGACTATTACAAATTATTACAGTATTGCAAGAGCTAATTTAATTATTAGAAGAGAAAAGCTGAGAAGGACCCAGATTTTAGTGTGCAGTGAAGGAGAAGCCCGATACCATTAAATTTACATTACTCGTGATTTTAAGATGGTCTTACTGCCCATCCGACGAATCGGATTCCTGTCAAAAATGATGTAGCTTATCCTTAAAAAAGCAACGAGGAAAAATTACCTGGGCAGCCTCCCAAGTTGCACCTTCGCACCTCGGACGCTTCCCCAACACAATCGCGTCCACCATTTTTCGGAGGTGGATTTGTACAAGATCGCTGACGGCCTTGGACGCCTGTGCCACATGTCTGGGAACAGGCACCCCAATCGGACCATGCAGACCAGTTACCGTGAACTACAATGAAAAAGGTATGTATGAGAAATGGAAGAAAGGATATTCAGGTTTTGGAAAATTCTTGCAGAATGCATGTCAGCTGAAAACTACCAGAATTATTCGTTATGTAAGTTAACAATCACCCAGGAAACAACCACTGAATTATATAGACCCTGATCCTCTGACGAAGAGAAAGCCAGAAAATGCCGGAAGAAATGATGCAGAATAAACCTATGCTGAAGCAACTACTCATAAGTTTTCTGTGGTTAATTGCATAAACTTTAAACAACAACAACAACAACAACATCAACAATGACAATGACGCCCACGACAAAATTAGCAAAGAAAAATCTTGTCAAGTCTTGTCAAGTCTTGTCAAGTCTTGTCAAGTCTTGCTCTTGTCAAGTCTTGTCAAATCTTGTCACACAAGCTTGTCAAGGTTCTCAACATGCCAGATGACTGTTTGCGTGAGTGCGGCCGAAAGGTTGAACTCACAACTACGTGTGCAAGGTTTTGTCGCAAAGTATCAGTAGTGCTATAGTTTTTGTAGTTTTTTTAGTCTTCACCCAGAGACTGAAGTCAAGTGTTTAAAATGTGGGGAGACAATGAACCCTGGACAAGTCGTCCATGCTACCTTCTACGACTCTCCAAAAACACGTGTAATAATAAACAATTATTCACCGAAGTGGAAGTGAATAGCGATGGATATGTACCACTCTTCACCGACACTGAGGTAAATACCAAACCAGTGGATAGCCAGCACAGAATTGTTTTTTTTTTCTCTGAGAAATGAGGCAAAACTCGCGCGCGAAATCAAGAAAAATGCCGGAAGGTGAATAGCACACACTATCCCGAGTTTGAGTAGCCAATCAGAGCGCGCGAAAAACACTATCTACTGGTTTGGTATATACTACTATTTTTTATTTCTTACTTATCGGCGGCGGAATTCTTTTACACGTCTGAGCAGCAACGCGGAGACTGTCCTTGGCCAATTCATTGAAATTCTCAGCTCGGAATAAGTTTTCTGCATTGTTCCCAACCAACAGCAACAATTCATTGATATCGATCGCTCTGCCGACACCGACGGCAAAAACAGTCACATTCTTTTCGAACAGCGGCTTCACTGCTTCGTCTAACGGTATGGCATCTGGTGTTTGAGTTTGTACACCATCGGTTAATATAACCATCACCTTAGAAACATCGGGCCTTGCACCTCCGCTGGGCGTAAACACTCTGGTGTTCGCGAGTTGAAGAGCTTTGTCGATGCGTGTTCGTTGTCGCTGATGTCGCACCTTGTCCACGGCTCTGTTGAAATCGTTTACGTTTGAATATTCACCAAATCGGATGTCGACGTTGGCGTCGTCGCTATAGGAGATGACCGCGATCTGTGATTGGTTGGGTCCCATCTTAAAAGTGGAGGCCACTTCTTTAACAAATAGTAGTTCCCGTTTGAAGTTGGTTCTTGCAATGCTACCCGATGAGTCCACGACGAAGACAACGTCGGATTTTTGAGAGCATTGTTCTGATGAAAAGAGCAATAAACACATTCGGATTAAAATAAACACACAAAAAAGTGTCAACTGTTCATCCCCAGCTGACGATTAACCTTTGGACTCATCCATAACACCCTGATCGAAAATAAACGGAGGTTTTCGAAAACGATGACGTTGTAACATTGAATAAAGTAGCGTTTTTGGCTCTTTTCAAATATTTTCGAGCGGACGGTAAAAAGAACGAAAACGCATCAGTTGTGGACAAAAAACGTCTTTAAAATGCGTATCCGAAAGTCTCCGCTTTCCACCAAAAAACAAAACAAAACAAAACAAAAAAAAAAACAAGAAAATGGAGTTGTGTGGACGAGATTGCAGTCTGCGTTTCACATTAAGCGCTTTCAGGTAGCATTTAGATCGACTTTTAAGTCGATCTAAAGCTAAAAATGTACACAAATTTGTACAAGTTAAAAGAAGAAAAAGGAAAGAAAGACCTTCCCAGCATTGTATTACCACATCTAAGCAACTGAAGTAACACTTAAAAATTTATTCATAATTAAAAAGAACTAATATGAAACCAAAAATTAACTAAGGAAAGATGGAGTTGAATAGAAAGTGTCATTGTAAATACCATTCAAAGTGTGCATTTAACTTTTCAGTTTCAGTGCATTTAACATTTCTCGTTATTAACGTTCGACCAAAGTTGTACTAAAATCTCCGATTTTCTCCCCTGGAATGCTCTTTCATGTTTTTTTGCGACCAAGTGCTTGATTCTCATGAACTGCCAGCCTTATGAACCAAATAAAGGAGGAATTAGATTCTGATGGCTGTTAGGGCAAGGGTGTCACGTAATGTTTGTTCAGAGAACGTCACCAGTTTGAACCGCGACGGGACCGTGAAACAGAAGCCCTTTTTCTCAAGTCGCCAAATATAACAGCATGAATTTGATCGAAATTTGCAGCCAACGGCGAAAGATTAAAGTTTTAAGAAGATAGATAAACTCAAGGTGTGTTTGCTTAAGCCGTAATCTTTCCTTTTCGCTCTCAGTTAAACGGAAATTTTCGTGGAGTTTCGAATACATTAATTAACGGATTTTTTCGTACACTGACATATTTCGGCTTGCTGTGGCAAATACGCACTACGTAAGGATATAACTCGAAAGGAATCTTTTTTTTATATAGTGCTTAAGAATACACATTTTTACGCAGCAAAATGTAAGAAAATACCAAACATACAGGAAATTTTTAAAAGACGTTTTCTAAAAACAAAAATATAGCCCGCGTGGCTTTCCCGCGCTTTTTAATTTCCCCACTACCTACCTTTTTAGCGCCTACCACGCAGGATAACAAAAACATCGACATGTCTGTTTTAGTGTAAGTTGCAGCGTGATATTAGCTGCCTCTTGTTAATCGAAGCTTAGGGATGCCACACGCGATTTTTCCCTGTCAATTGACAATGAACTCTTTGAGAGAATCACGAATGGAAAGTTGAAAATCAGTGAAAAAAAAAATTAGATAAAAAAGAAATAAGAAACTGAATAACTAAGGTAACACAGCAACGTCGTGCTCAGTAGCTTTCATTTGAATGATCACACTTAAGTATTTCATCCACAGACTCTAAAATAGAACACATGAGAACAGCATAACAGAAAACAATGATCGCGATCTCTTCCAGACTGAAGGGCAAGCGATCATCTGAGATCTGACGGGGGCTAATATTTGGAACATTTCCTTTCTTTCAACACAGATTGTATTGTGTCTTATATTAGGCGTGTACACTTCTGCATCCGTTAATGCTAAAATTCGGTTAGCCCGCAAAAACCAACAAAGTTAAATACTCTAGACAGGAATGTTATGACACAAAGTTCTTTAATAAGAAAACGAAGCAAAGCTCGTTCGGCAAGTTCGCTAGACTTAACCGCTCGCACCACAGTAGCGCTAACATTATAATCATTTTAAAAGATACCGTTTTAGTCTGCTGAACATGAAAACGTGATGAATGCTTGCATGACTGAATCCAATATTTTTGGCATCACAAGCGGTTTTTTCAACCTTTTTAGCTATGAAACTTTGTCACGTTTTTCGCTATATTTTGGTGAAAGCGTGCCAAGAACGGGTGCTTTTAAAAACCACGAAAACCGGCTTAGCTTTTAGAACAAAGTGTCTATATTTAGCTTGAGCTGAGGGGCTGAAAAGATGGAATTTAAAACTAATTGATCAATCTGCACTTTTAACAATAGTACAAAAAACACATGTAGTCAATTGACTGTTTTAACGGCAATAAAATATTGAGATAAAAGCGTTTTTGTATCATTTTCCTTTTAGAAAATATGATTTAAATTTGTCAAATTAGAGTAGAACTCAAAAAAGTTTGAAAAACGGAAAACGGCACGTTTTTGCGCTGCCAGAGTTTGGACAGCGAGCCAAGGACGCAATTTAGGCGGATTAACGAAGTTACATGCACTAAATGTTTTCCGATCGGTTTTGAGTTGTCTCTTTACGCACTAGGAGTGCAAAATAATGCACTAAAAAGTACAAATAGAAATTTTGATGACTTTAACGGCTTGAGAAGAATTAAAAACTAACAATTACAACAAGCAATATGGGTGGATTATAAAATTCACCCTTAGACTCATAACTGGGTTCGAAATTCCGAGGAAAAGGCAATTTTGTTGAGGATAAAAACAGTTTTGGTTTTTGCATCCTCGCATCACTCCCAAACAAGAGAAACTGACTCTGTTTTAGTCACTCCCCGGGATACAGTCTGAAATAACAACGCATATGTATTTTTGTTGGGGAAAGAAATCAAAGGCATGGCTACGTGTTTTCTTTAATAAACCGAAAACAACTCGTGCTAGGTTGCTAGGTTGTTCATATAGGGGCATACCTTTCTTTTTCAAAACGCGTGTGGAATTTGAAAAAAGGCATAACGGATTAACTACGACGCTTAGTATAAAACAAAACCACTAATGCAATATTTAGAGATGTGTTCGTGCTTCAATACGACCAGTCTTAATTGATTGCTCTTTGTTCCTTACTCAACATCATGACCCCTTTGCGTGAGCAGGCTTTCAAATGCCCCTTACTGTTGATTTCAAAGCTTTAATCCAATTGAAACTCAGATTACAGCCAATTGCTAGAGAAACGAAAACGAAGTTTCCCAGGGGGATACAAAAATGAAAATAGAAGAGAATCGACGAAAAATAAGCCACTATCAATGTCTAGTGGAAGTTTTATCTTGCCAATATCCTCCTCTTGACAATTTTAATTAACACCTTGAGAGTTTTCCCATGGTACTCATGACTCGATATACGACTCTACGCCAACCCTTTATTTCACTAGAACTTTCAGTGATTTTTAATATTGATCAACGAACTATTTCTTCTTACCAGGTTAGCGCATTGCGAAGGAGACTGATGAGGAGAAAATAGACGCTCATCAATCCTCCCTAATTGAAACAGATCTTACAAACGCGCATCAAGGTCGAAAAAAAATTTTCTTTCATATTGCAAGACAAACGAAGAACGCAAATAAACGTACATTTCGATAGCTTTCTTTTTAGGGCTTCTTCCATAGACTAAAAGTATAATAGTCAACTCGAGACTAAAAAACTATTCGTATGAGTGCTTTCGAGTTTGGTTTAAATTCGGAAAAACTAACCAACACAGGAAGTAAGGAAATAAATGTTTTAACGTAGAACTGAAAG
Source organism: Siderastrea siderea (assembly GCA_964030785.1). NCBI lineage: Eukaryota > Metazoa > Cnidaria > Anthozoa > Scleractinia > Rhizangiidae > Siderastrea > Siderastrea siderea. Next base: position 47,540,109 of record OZ034971.1, on the reverse strand, counting down.
GTTTCAACGATTTGGACGCTTTAAGTCTATTCAGTATCTGTTAAAAATCACCCCTTATCAAACAGTTTTCCTTTTGTTTTTTTTTTTCAGTAGAACTTCGAATTATCATTTGACAAAACAGTATCGCATCTTTATCGTAGGAACGTGAAGTTTGACTTACCTCTAACTTCGTCTTGCGAACGTACAACCACGAGAAGCACAGCGAAAATCGCCGAAAACCCATTGAAAATCTTCATGTTTTGTGATTGGCTGGAAGTTCCTGCTACCAGCCTTCAATCGATCTGCTAAAAGGTTAATTTGCTGGAACTTGTCGCCCGCACTTGAATATATACTAACTGATCCAACTTTGATTTAAATACCGACAGATCATCACCCTGAGACGGGAATGAGGGCAGGACTTGTGGGGCTGTTTACATTCATTGCGTTGAGAATATAGGCCGGTCAATGACGAAAACAAATAGTTTCCGTGTGGGGCGCCCTCGCTACACTACATTGGTTTCCCGAAGTGATGTCACGCACGACTGCATTTCAGGAAGTGCTTTGTTTGGTTTTATTCTCGTGAAACGTTATTATGACATCCTGCCTGTTGACGCCAAAATAAGAAAAATTTGAACTCACAACCATTTAATAACAGTAAATATCAGACTGCTCGATAAATGAAGTCAATTAGAGAAAATGCTTTATAATTATTGTTTCAAGACTTTTAAAAAACAGCTTTTGTATTTTACCGTCACTTCCTTTCTGGGATGAAACACCCTAAAAATCCACCAAAGAAGCTTTGTTTATTGTTAGTTGCGACGTTTCCGTCTGAGGAATAATTATACTCTGAATGTGGTTGGATTCAAGTATTTTTCAATTAGTTGTTTACCGCCCTTATTTCAAGATAACAAAAATGTCTGAACACACCCAATCTTTTCATAAAACGAATTGTTGCTTTTCATCTTTTCTGCTTGGAGCCTGATTTGGGCAAGGTTTGCTACAATTTGGATTCCGACTAAATAGAATAATGAAATTGTAACAAAGAGGCAAACTCGAACTCGACCAAACAAGTCTGGTATCATTTTTAGGAATATTGCACAAGCCCATTTCGTTTCGTGAGCACAAGTTTCCCTTCGTTCTGTTTTCGGTTAACAAGGCATGACGAAATAAGATTAATAATATCTTAATCCACCCGAACATTGTCGTTTCATTCTTCCGAAGAATCCCGAAAGCATTGACCTCCGGAATTAGCGATGCTCGGAAATTCTCCGGAATAAGTCGGAAAGAGGGATTAGTTAACCGAGTATTTCTGATGGTATGCGATCTGGTATTTGTTTTCATAGAAAAATCTTAACGAAATATTCAGAATAACAACTGCCCTTAAAATACCTTGCATGAGAAATGATAACTGAAAACAACAACTTTGTGTTGAGTTTTATTTAATGAGATCTACTGAAATTGTTAAATAAAGGGCAAATATTCAACTCAACAGTAATCAAAACGTATTACCCAACACTCTTGAAGTGGGTGTGAAAGAAATTTAAATTGGCCTACAATTTAACAGTTTTTACCCTCGGGCCACCCCTCCTTGCTCGTGTCTGATACAATAACTACAAAAACAAATGTTTTCTTTTGTTGTTAATGTTTTCGTTAAAAGGACAGAGTTTAAACAAACCGTGACAGCAACGTGACAGGATGTCGTTAAATAAAAGTTTTGTCAGAAAGAATTGAAGAATGATTCTGCACGTGCGTTCTTTTAACAAACAAGATTGTGGTAAAATGACTTAATTCTGGAATTCTGCGATAACAAGAATTGCGATAGCAAATTTTCCATTTTTTGTGTGTTTGTTTTAAATCGTGCATGAGTGTGGTTTTAACTTTCGAGTCTGTCTAAGAAATCCCAGTAAACATATGAACATTGTAATGAAAAACTCTCTGACGTAATGAACATATGAAAGACACGAAAGACATGAAAAACTCTCTAGACAGAACTCTCCTGTGGTGTTGTTTATTATGCTCGGAACGGTGCCTTCTTATGGTCACATATCATTTATTACTTCGTATACAAGAAGGTTCTAACTCTTGAATCTGTGGTTGGAATCTTTAAGTGTGATTATTAAAACAAAATCTACTGGGCAGAAGAACGTTCTACAACCTGCGTTTGCGGTTAAAATCCTTAATTGTGGTTATCAAAATAAATTCGCTGAGCAGAAAGTGGTTCTAACTCTTGAGCTTGTGGTTGAAATCTTAAGTTATGTTTCTCAAAATAAAACCCACGGAGCAATTATACTGACTGTCCTCGGATGCTGTGTATAAGTTGTTTAGAGAATTCCGTCACATGCTGTAAAATGGTCTCAGAACCATTTTATATGTAAAATGGAATTATGATTTCAGGTTGTCAGAAACTATCTGCAGTCGAACCTCCAGTAACGGGCACCTCTCTACAACGGCCACGTTATTGTGTCCTGGTAGACAGTCCATACATTCACTCTTGTTTTAACCTCTCTACAACGGCCTCCTCTCTATAACGGCAACGGCCACTAAAGTGCGTCCCAACTTCCCAAATAACCTCTCCACAACGGATTAGTATTTACAACGGCTAGCGAACAATTTACAAATTGACGTACTCACTCTACATTACTCGCTTTTCTTCGTTAAAAATTTTGTTCTGAGCAGTTGGTTTCTGTTTTCTTGATTATTTTGATCGTTTTATGTATCAATACGCTGTAACAAGCATTTTTAAAAATAAATGTTCTGTCCGTTCCCCCCAAGAGTAGTGTCATGTTACATCCATAGCTACCCCCCCCCCTCCAACGGCTACCTACCTCTGTCCCCAAGGTGGCCGTTGTAGAGAGGTTTGACTGTAATGAAAGAAAAGAAAGCGGTTTTTAAGGAGTATTTGTGTGGAAGGCAGAGTCAAAACTGCAGGAATTCTCAGAATTTCTTGTTTTAGCCAAAGAAATACAAATTCGGTTTATTTATATGGGTTACACAGCTCTGTCTGTTATATATAGCTGGAGGCGTTTGATCTTAAGGCGTGAATTGGCTTATTGTTCTAAATTGTTTGATCTAAGACGCTTGAGGACGTTCGCGCTCATTGTTTCTCCGCATCCTTACTGCGCGCGCAATTCACGTCGCCGTGTCATGCACGTCATGCATTGAGCGCGCGCGCTGTTGAAGAAATGTAGAGATATATATCGCTAGTGGGCATTTTAATATCTATGCAAGGATTTAACTCTCTTAAATCTTCGGTGAGCCCAGATTTTCTTTTGATAGATCACTTTCTTTACCGATTATCTACGTTCTATGAAAAAATGAACAAAATCCATGTCGTGGAAGTTTGATTTTTTCCACCCGTTTTCTGCCCACGCATCATCGAATTCCGCTATTATTTTAGCTCCACAGTGTTGGCAAAAGCCCATTTCAAAGGTTGAGTTTAACTAATAATAGTTCATGTAATGTAGTTTGCTTTTTACCATCAATTTTTGTAACATAGGATATGTGTTTTTATCTTATGAAATAAAGACTTATTATTATTATTATTATTATTATTATTATTATTATTATTATTATTAAAAGGATGACACCGGTTCAAATTATTTACTTGACAGACTTACTTAAATGAAATTTAACTGGGAAAGGGGATCTTCAGTGAATTTTGTAAAATATTTTTCAACTAACAACCACTGTGGCCATGTCGAGTTACGAGGGTCGCTTTTTGTCTAAATTGGGTTAGTTTTTCACGCGCTCCATTTCGAAAACGAAGTTGGTGACCCCCCAATTTTGTTTGCATTTTTTATACAATGTAAGTGACTCATTATCTGACTGTAGCAAAAGTATGAATTAATCTCTGTTGTAGAAGATTATCGCGCGAACGTCCTTAACGTTTGCTTCTTTTAACTCCGGCAGACTGATAAATATCTTAGATTAAGTGCAAAGCGATCCGGAGTGTAAAGGTAAGTGTGGCTTTGTCATGAATACAACGGCAAAGGTTTTGTCGGAAATGAAAGAGCTCTTGCTTGTTTATCACAATCAATTTAGAGGTTTATGAGGTAACTATTTCTGACTTTAATTTTCCGTTCAGGGTGTTTCAAAAGACCAGTCCTTTAATTAAGTGTTGTAGTAGGTTTCCGTCACAGCAAATTGCTAACGCAGGTTAACAGTTTATCCTTTCATACCGTCTGAACTCTCCGGCACTAGCTCACTTTTAAATCAGCCAAATCCTACGTGGGGTTTTGTAAAACATTGAAAAACAAACACAATTATTGTTGAATAAGCTTGTCAAAGTAAGCAGGATTTCTTGCAATCATTCCGAAGACAACTCCTGTTCCGGCCTCAGGAAACAAAAGATAAAAAAGTGAAAATTAAAAAGTTCTCGAGTAACGCTGCTACAACGGATAAGTTAAACCGAAATCAGGATAGTTAATGGCGGAGTCTACTCTTGTTTATATAGTGATGCCGAAAGACAGCAAGAAAGCAGCTTATTTTTAAGCTTGTTTGAAAAGCGGAAAAAAACAGAGTAGCTCACGGAAGGCGTTCGGAAGACGACAACAATACTTTGATTGTCCATTAACATAACACAGTGAACGACGATAGAAGTTTCAACTGAGATGTTTTAATTTTCCCTTGATCAGGGTTCTTGTTGAAATTTTTATGACGATTTTGAGAAACGAATTCCACGGCCTCAACAAATTACTCCGAACAAGCCCAGGTTTGCGAAATCTGTATCAAATCATTTGCTAGGCAACAACAACAACAACAACAACAACAACAACAACAACACACTTTATTTGCATTCCCAATTACAAATGGTATTGCAAAAGTATAGGAAAATAATGATAATAATAATACGTATTACATCGAAAGATATGTAAGGGTAAGTAATAGGATCAACTAATTGACGATTGTTGCGATTGTCGATTCATTTCTTAGTGCAAAAGCTTCATAAATGAAGTAACCTAATTTTTTACAGAGAAAGGCATCTATATTATTAAAGAGAAATATAATTTTTTGATTGGCATCTAAAGAACTAAAATCAGAATAATTTCTAACAATGTATTCTATTAGAGATTTTCTAATTGTATTATATCTACTACAATTAAGTACAAAATGTTCTTCGTTTTCAACTTCATTTGAGCTGCAGTTTTGACAGATTCTCAGATGCTCAGGAAGTTTAGGATAAGAATGTCTACCAGTTTCAATTCGTAGGTTATGGTTGCCTACTCTAAGTTTTGCTACTGCCCGACGATGTTTAAGATTTGTAATTAATTCTAGTGAGTTAGAGGGAGTAACATCTGTTTTAAAAGTAGGGTAAAATTTCAGTTTTTTGTTACATCTAATCAATTCATGTTGATGCTTTTCTAAACCAGTTTTAAAGTTTTCGATTATTTTGGATTGACACTTTTTAGTTTTTAATCTATCTCCTTTTGTAGCAATCATAGTTTGAAGATCAGTAGAGAAATCGGTACCATATTGTTTAAGTATATCATAGATGGAGAGCATAAAGCATTTTTTTCCAGAGTCTGCCAGTTGAGTTGAAATTTGAAGGCATTGTCTGGCAATGCTACATTAATGTTCAACTGATGCCCTTGAGCTCAGTTGCTGCATTGCTAGAACCAAAATTTACTGCCAGAAGGTCGGTGGTTGGTGGCTCAGTCCCTGCCATCGTGTAAAGTTTCTTGCTGCTTAGACAATAGCCTGTTCCAGGCTCTCAGATAGTTGGGACGGAATGAAAATTAGAAAGGGAACGCGAAGCCCCTTCGCTTTTTTCTCGCGCTCTTTTTCTCAATTCACGCTTTCCCCGCTATCTCGGAGCCTGGAACAGGCTGCCTAGACAAGAACCGTTACCCCACATTGTCTCTCTCCACCCAGGTTTATAAAAAGGGGTACCGGTGACATACTGCTGGGCGTAACCCTGCGATGGACTAGCAAACCATCTAGGGGGAGTAGCAATACTCTCAGTTGCTACATGCTACAGAAACCGCGTTAAGCTTTGGCTGTGTGGGCTTCCTTGGCTCGTGTACGACTTGACCTATCTACCTATCTATGCCACATTAATGTTCAACTGAAGATGCCCTAGCTCAGTTGCTGTACTGTTTGAACCGAAATTCACTGCCAATGGCATCTTGACAAGCTGAATTGAAAACTAACAAGCGGAATTTCATTTTCGATACATCTTTCACACTGATACTTCGGCGTGAGCAGTCTTACCTGTCCCTCCTTGCCGTGTTTCAATGTAGGAGGCTACTTTTCATTCAAGTCAGTTTACCGTATTTTCTCAATTAAACGCCCTCGGCGTTTATTTCAAACTTGGCTTGGTGGACCCGGCGTTTGTTTGAATCAGCAGTTTATTTGGGCCCGCCATTTTTTAAGGAAGGGTTAGTATTTGTTTTTCTTGGCAGCCGTGTATTCTTAAGTTTTTCATACAACATATAAACGCCTGAAGGGCTTATTTACAATTCACTCTTTGATACCCGGCGTTTATTCGGGACCCGCCGTTTAATCGAAAAAATATGGCACACCCACCCGGCCCACTTCACAAAACCAGTGGCTTGCTCTTTCGTCAAAAAGGTTTGTTACGTTTTAATATTATTAAAACCGGAGTTGTAGTATGTCTAACATATTACTGTAATGATATGAAGTGATTGCTTCCGAGTGGGAAGCTAAGGGGATATCTATTACTACTTCTTTCTGTTACCATCTATGTCGGTAGTTGCCCGTGAACATCCGGTATTCTGAAATGAAGAAATTTATTACATTAATTAAATTTTGATCCTAAAATTGCCATACAATAATTTCCATTGAGTGTGGGCTTGATTTAAGAATTTTTCAATTTATCGTTGAGGGTGTTTAGGCACACCCAGCCATACACATAATTAAATATAATAAATATGTCGTGCTACGTGCTAGAAGCCAGTGTGATGAGAAATGTTCTTCAGCCTTATTTTTAAGTAATTTACACGCGTTATAGTAACACGAAGAAGAACTGATGTAAAAAAGAAAAGACGACAAAATAAGGAATCCAACTTATTACTAGCATGTCAGAAATTTATTTTGTTCCACTTGCGGTTGGCAAAGCAAATACTTCAGGATCTCTATTCCACCCGAACATCGACTTTTATGGATCCGAAGAATCCCGAAACCAATTGTCTCCGGTATTAGTAGTGATCGGAAATTTTTCGGAATGAATCGTATGAGGGATTAATTAACCGAGTGTATTTTTTTGACAGCCTAGAATTTTGTTTTCATAAGATGATCTTTAGGAGCCTATTCACACCAGCAACCGACCTTTACAAATGACCCAAGGAGACAAACAACAACAATTTTGTGTTCAAATGTCATATTATTGTATTGTTAAGCTTTCAACGGCTGTTTCAAAGGGTGCAGTACTTTGTTCATATACTCATAATGATCCAAGGGAAACTAAGCAAATATCTGTGAACCCCAAACAACAATCGACTGTTACGCTCGCGCAATTTTCCACTATTGTCTTGAAGTGGGCGTAGAAGAAATCTGTCTCAGCCCACAATGTAACTCACTTTATACCCTCAGGCCACCGCACCTTGCACGTGTATACCTTATTTATCCACTGTGTTGCTTTCTCTTTAGGGCCCGGTGGGGACTCCCATATGAAAGTGACAGAGTTTTAGCTAAAAATGACGGCGATCCGTGACAAGAATGTCGCTAAATAAGAGCTGAAAATGGCTCTAAACGTGCTTTACGCAAACAGAGTCAAATGATCAAAATTCTGGCCTTTGTGTAATATATCAAACACAAGAAAGAGTGTTTCATCAGGATAACCGACTTCGAGGTGTTTGGATGCCTGATGAAACACTCTTTTGAGTTTTTGATGTGGCTTCTCAAACCATTCATAATTCTTGGAGAAATTCAAAGCAAAAGTTCGCAAAACTTTATGCTAATTAAGATCCGGCATCCAAACCACCGTCACGGTAGTGATTTCCTTTGTTTTCTCTTTATGAATTATTAATGAGTTTGAGAAGAGAAATGGGAAAGGCGACGGGAAAATTTTACCCCTCTAACACCAAATGCAAGAGCTAGTAGGTCTTGAGTGATGTATCAGTCGTCGTGTTAACGTTTCAGTCTGTGAATGAAAATCTTAGTTAAGTGTGACCATTCAAATGAAACCCACTGACTGAACTTTTCCCTCTGTTTACACTGGCATTGAATCTTGAACAGTTGTAGAAAATGTGGAGGAGTATTTGTAATTCAAAGGACCAGCTTAAACCCGCCCCACTTTAAGTGACTTATTCCCTTGTCAAAACCATTTGTTTCGGTTTATTTTAAAGTGGAATTCTGATTATTTTACCTACTGTCTTAACTGCTTCCGAAACGGAAACTTCAAAGGTATCTATTACGAGTTTCTCTGACCTTTGAATTCTCAGTAGTTGCATGTCGACAGCCTGTGCTCTGAAATAAATGAACTTGTTACTTTAATTGAGGTTTGATATTGCAATTGTTACATTAATTTCTGTTGAGAGAGTGGGCTTGTTTTAAGATGTTTTTAAAAACACACCCATGCACATGAAACATGTTGTTGTAGAAAAATTTCCTACAAACTTTTATCCAAGTAAAGTAGCGCAAACTGGATTGAAAAAATTAAGGGAAAAAAAGAATCAAACTCATCACAAACATTTCGATGTCAAAGCTTTATTTTGTGCTATTTGCGGTTGACAAGGCGTGTCCAAGTACTTCATTAAGTCTATTTTTATCTAGCCGAAAATTGGCATTTTATGTTCCCGAAGAATCCCCAAAGCAACGGCCTTCGGAATTGTCAGTGTTCGGAAATTCTTAGGAATAGATCAGAAGGAGAGCCTCCAACGCAGACGATTTTAGGGCTAGCCGGAACGAGGGTTTGGCAAAAAGAGCATTTTTAAGCAGTCTGAAATGTGTTTTTATTAGATGATAGGAAATATTCACAACAACAACTGACTTTGAATTGCCTTGTACAACAACTGAGAAACAATGTCGGGAATATGTTGCAAAGAGAAAACTGGCAAATATTTGTCAGCCCCAAACAGCAATCGGCTGCTAAACTTGCATAATTGTCCACCATCACCTTAAAGTGGGCGTAAATATTACCCTTAGACCTCCCCCCCGCTCCTTGCCAATTTTCTTTTTACGCCCACTGAAGATTGCGGACATTTGCTTTTATCATGAACAACCTATTACGTTTCCAGATTCATAAAGCGACAAACATTTAAACTTAAGCACCATTGTACTCTTTGGCTTCTGCAATAGGTGGCGCTTGATGTTTAGACAAATATTGAAGTGGGCGTAAAAAAAAAAAAAATTAACCCGCTCCTTGCAAGTGTATGATACAATAACTACACAAACAAATGTTTTCTTTTTCATCGATGTTTTTTTAACAGCAGAGTTGTAAAGGCAAATCGCGTCAGGAAGATCACTAAATGAAAAGTTAATGAGCAGTTACAAAGAATAAAAATAGCTCTGCACGTAGAAGTAATATAAATCTTCATTTTCTTCCACACCACTCTCTTGTCTTAGTACCATGATTCTTGAAAACTATGTCTATATTCAGGCGAGTTCTGATATCTTCTCTTCAAATAACAATGCTGTAGTTATTAAGTGTGTTGCTTCCGAATAAAAAACTCACAAGGATATCCTTAGCGAGCTTGTGTCACTGACTTCTCAACTATTGTTTGTCTTCGTCCGGTGTTGTGAAATAGGGGTTCCCCGAGGTTGTAAACTTAAAATTGTCCTAATAATTTCTGTGAGTGTGGGCTGGAAATTCTTTGTGAAGGTAACTGAACATACGTAACCTAGTTTTGCTATGTATGTTAAGGAAACATTGTCAATTTAAGCGTGTTCAGGCTCTTCCAGCTAACAAAGGAAGGAATAGTATATAGTACCTATTCATTTCAGGCCAAAATCGATACCCTAATTCTATAGCCTATGAGATTTATGTAAAGAAGTACGTACAGTGTATATGTGATCTCAGTCTCTTAACGTTTTTCTCAGTGTCATCGTGAGTCATGTAAGGATTTCCATTCAGAGTGATACACATCTTAGGTTATCAAATAATCCAGTTATATATAATTATAAACGACAGTATAGAGATACGCGAGAGGTGATCGTTTATCTATGAGTGGCGTTATCACGGACACAGTGGCAAAGGTTGTGTCGGAAACCTGAAATTGATAAGGTAACATAATCAATCACTGTGGGTGATTTAAAGGCGTTCAGTGTGACTCTTGTGGCTTACTTTGATTTATTTAGCGTAGTTTCTCCTGTTAAAAATATGTTTTTCTAGCTACTGGCCTGTCCATTTGAGCTGAAGATAATTTCTGCTCTCATTTACAACAAATGGAAAAATGCTGCTTGGGGAAAGCAAGCGGAAATGCCGAAAGCATGCTAGTGTATATGTCTGGGTGTTTTTATTGTTTTTAAAAATGTCCGGAAAGGCCGATGAAAAACGTCTTATTATAAGCTTGTTTGGGAAAGTGGAACAACCAAAATATGGAAACCCAGCTGAGAAAAGTCTTATTCTTAAGCCTCTTAGTATGGATGAAACAAAAAGGCTAACTAACTAGGCTTATTTATTCAATATTCAATGACGGTAATGATGAAGAACAGTTCGTTGCCAAATAAATGACGGTGGAATCTCACTGTAGCGGTGAGGCTCTGACTGATTTCTAAAAACTCGAACGGACCCTTCTTTTCGTAGGGAACAATCTCTTGAGTTCTATTTTTTTTATTAAATAAAATATGTTAACTACCATTGATCAAGATTGAATTGTAACCTTTAAAAGCTTCATTCTTGACGTTTCTGTATGCTATGGGCTGTGGGTGGTTACGTGTCGTATTAAAGCCCCTTGACACTCCCCACCCCACTCTCAAGTGACTTGTGTCTTTTTCTAGAATATTCTGGATGATTTGCCTTATGGCCATGTTACATTAGGATACTGTAATCAATTGCATGGCCGTGCTTGCTTCGGAGACAAAAACCACGAAGATATCTATTACGGAACTTTGTTACTTGCTTAATCTCAAAAGAATTTTTGACATGGTTTGTTTATAAAAAGTCTTTCAATTATTTGTTGTTATTGAACTCGATACCGTACCCTTTTTAACAAATAAACAATGTATGAAACCGCGTCCAAACCTGCCCACAAACTAAGTTGTTAAATTGGTGTTAGTTTTTCGTGTTAAAAATCACATTTTGCTAAAGCGAGCTACAATATTGCTTCTTAGTAAGGAAACGGTTAGGTTAATAAACGGATATAACGTTTCCTTTGTTTGCGTAACAAAAAGTAACCAAATGATCAGAATAACTTCATTGTGTACGCCTTTTGCGGTTGATAAGGCCTTGGTGGGAATTGGAATGAGGGTTTAACTGAGCTGTGTGGTTACATTGTGGGGTAACCTCAATAAGACTATTAGAGTTGGATTGTTTATGTTCCTTGTTTTCTGAGCTTGGCATGCATGATATGGTCGAAAGATATGGTCTCCCCATCTTTGGCATACCCTTGGCTGAAACTAAAGAAAACTAAAGAAAAGTGTCGGGGAAACTCACCCTTAAGGTGACTTGTGAAATAACCCCCCTCAAAAAATTCACACAGCAAGCAGACCCTCTCAAGGAATTCACACCTACCAAGGTAATAGACACCAGAAACACAAAGCTACGGAAACATTAGTAATGCCTCTACCAATCAAAACGCCAGACAAAATAGGGTGAATGATAATGTAAAATGTGCGCGAATCGTATCTGTAAAACCCCAACGGAGTATCTACCTATTATCCCACTTCATTTTCCTCTCCTATTAGAGCGAAGACAGTAAAATACCAAATACTACAGGGCCCGGTTGTTGCGAAAGCCATTTAACGCTACCGGGGATTAAAAACCCACGTTCCTGTTTCTCTTAAACGAAAGTCAAAACGTAAGACAAAAAGGATTTACAGGAATGCCACCGCTTGGCTATGAGACCGAATTGAAAATTGACGTTGTGGGTTAGCTTAACCCTGCTTTGAACAACAGGGCCCAGTGTAATACGGAATACAAACGTCTAATACGGATACTACAGTCTAATGCATGATACTAAAATCTAGAGTGTAGTATGGGATACCACAGTGTAATACGGGATAATAGAGTGTAATACCGGATACAACAGCGTAATACGGGATACTACAGTCTAATACGTTATACCACAGAGTTATACGAGATACTAAAGTGTAAAGGCGTGGTGTATTTTGCGTCTTCTTTTGTCTTCATATCGTAAAATGACGCAGTGACTAGTGGAGTAATAAATACTGCATTGGAAGTTACCATGGTTACACGCCGTAAGACTCTGCAAATTGAATTAAATTTTTCTTTATTGCTATTTTTGTTGTAAATGTCGTTATTAAGATTGAACAAGAGGCGCTGTGACCTTTACTAAAAATGATTTTTTGTGTTATAGTGATAAAAACTGACACGAAAAAATTTGGTCCTGCTGCTCTTCCATTTATTTTTACGACCTCTTGGCTGTCTCCAGTCTGGCACGCAGTCTGGCACATCCTCTTCCTCAGGAGGGCGAGGGTGAAGGGCACGGAAGGGCCTGGAAAAGGTTTGTCATCCTCTCTCTAAGCTGGCGGCGCCCTAGGTATGAGAAGGACAGGCGCCTGTTGGACGAGAATAGAATTCGCGCCAAAAATTGACACGAGCAGGAAGGGAAAACCTGGATACCACTATTGACTATTTCCATTGTATGAGCTTCGTTTGATTTGTTTTCTTTCTTTCGCGATTGAGAAAAATGCGACACTTTTAACGTTCCCTTAAAAAGTATATATTTTTAAGTGCTATTTTTTTCTCGTTTCTGTAACCGTTGCTTATTGTCTTATATAAGCTTCGTTCTTTCAGTACTGCTCTTGTGTAATAGGAAAACTGTTCTTACTTTTAACGTTACATTAAATAATTAGACACTTTCACTCGTTACTTGGATGTTTCAACGCAGATTCGGCGCCGTTAACCTAAAAATGTAAGGAAAAGCCAAGTGAGTACAAATCAAATAATATTATTCCAAAGTTCACGATTAACCCTTTTGTCACTAGAATTCGTTTTACCCCACAATGTCAAGATCTTAAAAAAGGATATGTTATCTCGAGTCTTCGACTTGCTATTGGTAATTTTGAGTAAGAACTGTTGCTGTTATAGAGAAACTGGTTAGAGGCCAGTGGAGAAGAAAATAAAATTTTATATTGATGCAAGAAATATAGACAATAAGTGACCAATGAGCATAAATGAAAGGCAGTTCCAACTTTTGAGTCTGTGGATGAAATTCTTACGTCTGACATTTCATATGAAAGCTACTGAGCACTACTTTCCTGCGGTCTGTTTATTATGATATACCAGGTGGTTCTATCTTTTGAGTTTGTGAATGTATTCTCATGTTTGACCATCGAAACGAAAGCTACTGAACAGGACTGTATTGTGGTGCAGCTTATTATGCGGTACAAGGCGGTTCCACCTTTTGAGTCTGTGGATGAATTCGCAGGTGTGACCGTTCAAATGAAAGTTACCGTTGTCTCCTTGTCCTCAGAGCCATTTGCTTTTTAATATTTGAAAAAAAAAAACGATTTTTACTACATACTGACTTTATACACTCTAGGAACTCTAGGAAAGTGATAGGATTTAGCCTAATTAGCGTCCCAGAGTAGCATACCTTGACATATCTTTTCGCTCAGTTCCTCTGCGATACCTCCAAGGCCTTGGAATGTCTTAACCAACAACACATTTTGATCACTGTTCGTGACGGAACGCAGCTCATCATAGCGTACGTCCCTACCAATACCAACGGCGAACACGTTTACACGCTTCTGTCTAAGCGGTTCAACGGCGTATCTAAGCGGAATGGAATCGAACGTCCTAGACTGATGTCCATCGGTCAATAAGACGACAACTCTTCGCACGCCTGCTCTCATTCCTGCTCTTTTGTTAAATACGCCCACCGTCGCCACACGCAGAGCCTTGTCAATGCGGGTCTTTTTGCCCAAATACGGGACATCTTGAAGGGCTTTATTGAATTCCCGAATGTCTTCGTGGTCGTCCAGTTTTATCTGCACTCGCGCGGTGTCGCTAAAGATGATGACACTTGCGTGACTTCCACTTGGGGACATTTGCAGTGTTTTGGCAATTTTACGGACAAATTCCAGCAGCTTTTGGTAATTTTGTAAGCCGACACTTTCAGATGAGTCCACTATGAAGCTAACATCCATCACACGGTCACATCTGGGAAGAGCTGTTTAAGATACAAGATTAAGGTTAAGAAGGGATCGACACAGTTCTTACAGCAACCTGCAAGCTGGCTCCAACGTTTGGGTTTCTCACAAGTATCTCATAAAAGAAGAAAGGTAAACTCCAAAAAGAGAACCTACTTTAAAGGGGTTACTTCATCTCAAGGCCTTATGGATCAAGCGTTACATTATACAAATTGAGCTAAATTTATTATGTCTTCCCGACAAAGATGTTGGATGTTGATTAGTATTATTTTGAGATTTCATTCAATTGTAGCCTTTTTTTGAACGTGATAGCAGGATCCAAAACAGCGTGGAAAAAATTAATTAATTTGTTTGCTTATAAATGATCTCAACCTTCAAGGTTATAACGCATCGTACCTCCACTCTCACAAGTGTCCTTAGATATTTTACGTAGCTGAAGTGCCAAATCATCGTAACTTTGCACGGCATACAAGTCCTCTTTTCGTTGTGTAAGCAGATACAGATTTTCTCGACCCTTCTCGCTTCCAACAGCAATCACAAATACCCTGACGCCAGAACGATGAAGAGGGACCACTGAGTTGTCCAACGCGACGGCGTCAGCCGAGTCCGTGTTGACGCCGTCCGACAGCACGACCAAGATCTTAGGTATGTCCTTCCGCGTGTCTCCTCCATCGGAAAAGAGTTTTTCAGCCGCTAGAGAAAGAGCGCGATCCAATCGTGTGTAGCCCCCTTGGTAACGAACATTGTCGAGTACAGTTCGGAATCTTTCGTACGTAAGTCGGTCGGAAAGCCGAGCGTTGATCGTGGGAACGATGCTGAACTGAATTAGCCCTACTCGACTTCCGACTTTGTTTTTGAGAAAGGAGTTTGCCATGAGGGCGATGAAATCCTTGCTTTGTTGGAACTCGGATGGTGTCAAGCTACCAGAAGAGTCAAGTAAGAACCCGATGTCCATGATGTTATCACAAGGGTCGATTTCTGGAAGGAGAAAATTAATAAACCAGAGAGTTTCTTGGACTGACGGAAATGGTGGGTAGGGTGAAAGCAGTTCACTCGCAAGCTGCAATTACACGGAAGCAATCTGAAGTAAACTTCGAATTCATTAATTTTTTGTGGAGTTTATTTGCTGTGTGAATGTTATGGTGACTCGAGGCTTGCATTTCACAGATTTATGGTTTTTCGAGCTGTTTAATGAAAGGAAAATGCCACTTAGTAACGTTGATTACGCGTTCTTTACGCTTTTATTACGAATGCTGTGCAAATTTAAGTTTTCATGCTCTTAAGAGCGGTTATCTGTAACTTTCACCTAGGACCATGCAAGATAGAAAAATCGAAAATTGCCAAACTTTGTCACAATAAAGGTCTTCCCAAACCATTTATAAAAATATAAGTTTCAGTTTATTTCGGTAGATATTTTACCGTTTCGACGACTTTATCATTCCGATGGCTCGGGAGCGAGTAAAAACGACTTGAAAGTGTCACTTAAATCAACCGCTCGTCTTGAATTGTGAAGACAGAAATATCAATATCAAAGCCATGTAGTATAAGTAGGATATTCCCTTGTCATGATTGTTTTGTCAAATTTGAATTCGATCGAGACCAGAATTTTTGACAGATTTTTAAAATTTAACCGTTTCGAGCGGCATAGTCGCACGCTAAAAAATGGCGAAATTCAGGACCAAAAAAAGCACTCTGGTATATGGCTTTCGCTGCTGAGGCTACACTTGTTGGAATAAGCAATCTTTCCTCTACGATTTGATGGAAAAAAATTTTTGGGTAAATGAAATGGTAAATTTTGGGAGCGCTTTATCTACACCCTATTTTCTAGGCGAAGACGACCTTTTGACCTTGACAGGCGGGGAAGTAATGACCAGCGTTTTCAAATAACACGCGCTAATTCCATTCTTTAAAGAAAAGTTTCACAATGTTTGGTACTTACTAATTAATAGAACCTCAAATAAAGTCATCAGCCGAAAACAGGACAGGTTTTCGCTCGCAAATACGTTTTTTTGGCCAAGGGAAACTTTGGTTGTTAGGGATTAACATCGGTAAATTTGCATAAATTTGAAACATTTGTTTTTCACAAGAAACTCGTTTTACCTTCCTTGTTTCTAAAGTAAAAATACCAACGAGAACCAGTGAAGCATTACCTAACTATATATCTATGTAGCAAATCGTACCTTAATAACCATTTTCTGTGAAAAAATGACGAGATTTCTACTAGCCGCCCATGACAACTGATGACAACCGTAGAACATTTTTGGGTAAGTGATGGATATACTGTCACGCAATACACAGTGGTCTTAGATTACAAAACCACATGGCCAGGCAAATGCGAACAGCTGTCAGCAGCGACTCTCCAATGCGCAGGAATGGACGAGAAACAAAAGAGATGTCTAAAACTTTGCTGCTAGTGCAATGAATTGTTTTAAAATTCAAACCCGTCATTAGTACTGTAGAATGTAAAATTATCTCAAAAAATTCTTAACCAACGAAAAATAAGAGCCAAATAAAGTTACCGGTCATTATACCTGAAGTTGCAAAATACTTCCACAATCCTGATGTAACAAGCCTTTCTCGTGACAAAAAATCCCGACACAAATCTTGCACGTGGGTTGAACTGTTTGGAACGCCACCAGTCTGTCAAACCTCATAAACTACCATGGCTTTCTGTGGGTATTCGGAAATAGTTGGAGGAAGTTGTGGGGCTAGTTCAGACAACCCAGCGAATGTCCAGTGTGTTACTTACTTCTTATTAACTGAGCGCGAGGGCCGTACTGGAAAGACTGAGGGCAATATTCTCCTAGTACGGTCCCGAGCTAGCGAGAGTTAATAACAGGGTGGTAACGAGGTATGTTTTTTCATCGCTGATCCCATTTTTGTACGCAAATTTCTGTTCCTTGATTCCAAAAGCGTGACCAATTTTCATCCCTGATCCCACAAATGTGGTAAAGCCCGGTCCCTGATCCCTATAAGAAACTGCTGATCCCATGGTCTGTGATTCCTGATCCCAGGGCTGTGGTCCTAGATCCCACCCTTCTGATCCCCGATCCCACCCCTTTGATCCCTGATCCCACATATCCTCGTTACGACCCTGTAATAAGAAGTTTATTATATGGCTATGCCTGACACTTTATTACTTGAAAAGTGAGCCGTAGCGGATTGGGATGAATGAAACAGTTTACCGGAAAGCATACAAAACTCAGCAGTTTTATTCCACACAAAAAATTTATAGCGCACCCGGGGGAGGGGGTACTCCCTTACATAGGCTATATAGGTATGTGCGACGCCAAAGGGTATGGTTTTTGAGCCTTTTTGGTCTGAAATAGGACACAGATTTTGACCATTTTGGTCTGAAATAGGGTGAGGTTTGTGCCCCCGGGGGGGGGGGGGAGCGGGGGTGGGTACTCCCTTATATAAGCTATATTGGTATGTGTGGTGCCAAAGGGTATGGTTTTTGAGCCTTTATGGTCTGAAATAGGGTATAGATTTTGACCATTTTGGTCTGAAATAGCGTAAGGTTTGTGCACTTTAATATGGGATCTGGTAAGGTTCTTACAAGAAGCTATCTTTTTATTAATTTTCTTCTCCAAAGAACTGAGGTTTGATTAACGTTGGGAATTTGAAGCCCTTCTCAACTGTTTACGCAAACGAAATAGGGTTAGGGTCTCGTCTGAAATAGGGTATCAAATATTAAGTCAGGTCTGAAATAGGGTAGGGAAAATCACATATCTTGGTCTGAAGTAGGGTAAGGGTTTCCAGAAGTGCGGCGCACACGCCACCCAAATCTTCGGGAAGTACCCCCGGGGATATCGCACAAGAAAAAGTAAAAACTTTCAAAGAAACTGTCTCTTTTCATTTAGCTTCAAATCATCCCAACTATTTGAATCAAATGTACTTTTACATTTGATGTTAATGCCCGGCCGGGCATTAGCATTGCTCATAATGTCTCTGGGCATTACGGGAAAATCTGGCCCCGAGTATTGGCCAATCACAGCGCGCGTTATATATTTACAAGCTCTAGCCATATAATAAAATTGGGGAATGCAGTAAAGACATCAAAGGACATCTGAGAAGTTACATGGTGTCGAATGCGTCACTAGATTCAGAAGTAAAGCTTTTGCTGGCGAAAGCAGGTAACTGTACTGTTGAAAAATTTGGGTACTTATTGCTGTAGACTGCAAAATACTATTTGCTGTTCGCTCTCTTTCCCTGCCTCAAAATAAGAAAAGGAAAGACAAGAAAAAGAAAACTCGTGGGGGCACGAATCTTCTGAAAAAGGTTAACTCCCTTGGCGCGAAGTGCCGAAAGTGTGGCTTTTCCCGCGCGAGCTACATATGTCCCGCGCGTTCGTATGATGCACCAAGAAATATGTAATGTTTTGGGCTCGGTCTTTGGCTTGGATAAACTGTACATGCCGCCACCAGGAGTTGTAAAATCTTGCCTAAGGGCCAAATAACACGAAAAACATTCGTGCAACTATTTGCGCAACGATGTTGCGTCGATTATCACCTCCGCGTCGCGTGTTCAGGTTGCAGAAAGTTAGTTGATTCTACTTTTCGAAAAATAAAGATTTGTTGCGTGTATAGGTGAGAAACTCTCAACTTTTAACGCATCCTTGTTGCGCAACACGTTGCACGAAAATCTTGCCGGTATTACTGAAGCGAAATAATGAAATTACTCCTGGTATCCACATTTGTTATATATCACCTGGGGTGCAACACCCCTCTCTCCATCTTGGGGTACATCCATAGATAAGTGAGGGGTAAACGAAGTTCTGCACTGCCCAAATTAAAAATTCTGTTAAGATACCTGCCTGTTACTATGAGACATATTTGGCAGCTAGGGTGGGTGAATACTTCCACGGGATATATTCCTTTTGACCTAAATGAAGACAGGAAAACTCAAAGTACCTTGGTACAGATTCTGACGTTTGACGATACTCGGAACTGTTTTTTTTTCTTCTAATTTTTAAAGGAATTTTTGAATTCAATGAAGTTTGTTTGGGTTTAACAATATGCCCGCGACACCGGGAAAGGTTTGGAATCCTCTGGAGATCCTACAAGAAAAACTGCAGCTGTCCAAGTGAAGTGTCCGTTAAATATTTAGGTCCAATTTGCAGCAAATTATGTGGTAGGCCAGATAGTAGAGAATTACAGTAATCGATCCGAGAAGTTGCAAAGGTGTGTCTTAGTATTTCGCAGTTTTTGTGTGACAGGAACTTTCTGGTAGTACTGAACTAGATTACGTAGATGATAGAAAGCTGTTTTGCACAGTTAGTTCACTTGCTTGTTCATAGAAAAGGCACTTTCAAACCATACGCCAGTGTTCTTGGCTGACTATTTATATAGCAGCCGTTTATATATATGTAGTCGTCGGTAGGATCGTGGAAGCCATTGAAGCACACCCGCAAGACAGTTTTTCATTACCTAGTGTTCGCAACACGAAAAACGGAGGTTTTCAAAAAAAAGGCTTAGGGTGGACCGGAATATCTACGTTTGATCAAGAAATGTTTTTAGGGCAAGGGGCGCCCAGCATACCCCTATGATTGATATTTTTTTCTGTTTAGAATGGTTAAAAGTAAAACCATCAGCATTAATTTTATCACAGGCACTTCTATTTAGAAAAAGTGGCAACCCCAACAAACAAACAAAAAACAAGTCATGCCCAGAGATGGTAGCCAGACAGCATTCCAGGAGACAAGAGCAGGAAAAAACATCGAACAGATTCTGCCGCAGGCTAGCAATAAAAAACAATTTAAATCCCGTCGCTTATATATGCCCTTCCCCTCATTCCCTCCCCTCTCCGGCTCTATACGTTGCAAGTTGTTGAATACTTTCAATATCATCTGAGCCTTTTCTGCTGCCTTGTCTTTCTGTGAACTGCCTACACTTTTAAATTGAGGATCGTATGTGTGGCTCAAAAATAACACGGTAAAAGCCAGGATGGGACCTCTCTGGTTCGTAATCTAAGACAAGTGTATATTGCGTGACAGCAACGTTTTCACGACCACCCAAAAATGTTCGACGGTTGTCTCACGCAGCCAGAAGAAATCTCGACCTTTCTTCATCAGAAAAGAGTCATTAAGGTAAGATTTGCTTTATAAATAGGTTGGGTCACACTTTATTGGTCCTCTTTACCATTGTTTTGGTAAAAACTGAAGGCAGAAAACCGACTTTGTTGTGAAAGAAAAATGTTTCAAATTTATGCAAATTTACCGATGTTAACCACCAACAACCAAAGTTTGCCTTTGCCAAAAAAACGTATTTGCGAGCGAAAACCTGTCCTGTTTTCGGCTGATGACTTTATTTGAGGCTCTATTAATTAGTAAGTACCAAACATTGTGAAACTTTTCTTTAAAAAATGGAATTAGCGCGTGTTATTTGAAAACGCTGGTCATTACTTCCCCGCCTGTCAAGGTCAAAAGGTCGTCTTCGCTTGGAAAATAGGGTGTAGATAAAGCGCTCCCAAAATTTAACATTTCATTTACCCAAAAATTTTTTTTCATTAAATCGTAGAGGAAAGATTGCTTATTCCAACAAGTGTAGCCTCAGCAGCGAAAGCCATATACCAGAGTGCTTTTTTTGGTCCTGAATTTCGCCGTTTTTTAGCGTGCGACTATGCCGCTCGAAACGGTTAAATTTTAAAAATCTGTCCAAAATTCTGGTTTCTATCGATTTCAAATTTGACAAAGCAAACATGACAAGAAAATATCCTACTTATACTACATGGTTTTGATATTGATATTCCTGTCTTCACAATTCAAGACGAGCGGTTGATTTAAGTGACACTTCCAAGTCGTTTTTACTCGCTCACGAGCCATCGGAATGATAAAGTCGTCGTAACGGTAAAATATTTACCGGAGTAGACTAAAACTTATATTTTTATAAATGGTTTGGGAAGACCTTTATTGTGACAAAGTTTGGCAATTTTCGATTTTTCTATCTTGCATGGTCCTAGGTGAAAGTTACAGATAACCGCTCTTAATTAGTAAAGTGCTTCCATAACCGAAAACGAACCAAAAATGTGCTTTTAAAACAAAAATGTGCTCGTGTGGACGAAAACGAGGCCACCTTGAACTTACCAGCCATGTCAGTTAATAATTGGTATGATTGGTTATAGTAAATTTACCTGAACTCTCGCAAGTGGAAATGGACAGCTGCCGCACACGTGCAGCGAGACCATCATACGATGGAACCAAAATGGCATCTTCTTTCTTATCAACAATGAGCTCCAATTCTTTCTCATCAACTTCTTTTCCAATCCCCACGGCAAAAACGCGAATACCTGCAGACAAAAGAGGAGCTACTGCTTTCTCTAGATCAAGGCCATCAGGAGCCTTTGATTGCCGTCCATCTGTTAACACGATCACCACTTTGGCAACGCCAGCACGAGCTCCACCGCGATGCGTTAACAGTTCGTAGTACGCTAGCTGGAGGGCCTTGTCAATGCGCGTTTCTCCTCGTACGTATGGAAGTGCGTCGACTGCCGCATTAAAAATCGCATTACTTGCAGCATCTGGAAACCGGACGGCGGTGGTTGCACTGGAACCATAGATGATGACGCCGGCGCATGTTCCACTAGGACCGATGTCAAAATTGTTTGCAACAGCCTTAATAAAGTCCTTCATTTTTGGGTATCCGTGTTCTCCTATGCTGGCAGAAGAATCCAGGAGAAAGGCAATGTCCACCGGAGCTCCGCATTTCTTTAAAGCTATTAAAAGATGAAGAAGATTTCGGCAGACGAGCTTTGTAACTTAGTAACACTCCTTCGTTTAACTTCGAGTTTTGAAGGACAAATTACTAGGAAAATTACTACTCGCCCTCGATGTGGTGATACCCATCGTAGAATTACCCACCACAGTCTTGCCAGGTTTCTCCAAGAACGTACTGGTATCTACTTATGCCATAGAGTGGAAGGAGATAGAATTGGATTTGGAAGTGTTGGTTTCTAAGGAGGGGGAAAAAACTTCCCCATGGAACATGGCGAGAACTAACAGAAAATAACTCGATCAACATTTAAAGCTGAGGGGAACTATGTCGGAGTTGGGTGTAAAATAGGATGGACACGGTACGCATTGTCAGTTGCTCTGAAACAGGGAAACAATTCCAAAGTGAACACCCCTGGCAAAACATTAAATCTTATGAGGTACAGTCGAACCTCTTAAAAACAGACTGCGAAGTGACCGGGATGAGCGTCCGTACTATACACATGTTAGTATCAGAGAGGTAGAGATTCTATGAATTTTTATCTCTTTCGAACCAACAAAGCTGTCCGTGAAAGAGAGGTGTCCGATTATGCGGGTTACGAGGTGTCCGTATCACAGAGGTAGAGCATCTATGAATTCTGCTCTTATTCGGACCAAGCAAACCGTCTGTAATAGAGAGTTGCTCTGAGGTGAGGTTCGACTGCGGTTGAGCCTCTTTAAAATTGAGACACCGAAGGGCAAAGAATGAGTTTCCACATTACAGAGTTTGATTTCAGTTGAATTTTGGTCTCCTTCGGATCAAGTGAATTGTCCATGAAAACCCCAAAGCCTAGAAAAATTCAGTTATTTTCTAGCTTCATGAAGTCTAGCCAGGGTCTCTTCGATAACCGAGAATAGTACAGAAGATGAAACCTTTCTTACCTGCACTCGTACATATTTTGTCTGAGACTAAATGCAATGAGGAGAGTAGGTCATCAAAACTGTCAACTGTCATAATATCATCCTCTTCATCCACCACCTTACGAAGCTCAGAGGTGCTTATTTCATTACCAATTCCCACAGCCAATCTGGCCACCTTTTTGCCTCTAAGTGGTTTCACCGCACTCTCCATGGAAATCGAATCCGGTGCGGGTGTTTGCCTTCCATCCGTTAACAGCACGAGGGTTTTGGCCACATAGGGTCGACATCCTCCCTTGTCGCTAAACATGGCCGTGTTTGCAACCGACAAGGCTCGATCGATTCGCGTGGTGCGTCCGTAGTAAGGCATGCGATCGATGGCTTGCATAACGGACTTGCTACCGTTGCAGCTTTCAAACGACTGTTGCACTGTAGCTACGTCACTGTACACCACAGACCCAGCATTGGCCATGCCACTTTCCAGGGCTAACGTGCCAGCAGCTGCTTTCACGAACGCCTTCTGCTTCTCAAAGTCGGCTGTCCCCACGCTACCTGAAGCATCCAACAGGAAAGCGACATCGATAGGTTCGGCGCAAATTGGAGGTTCTGAAAAAAGCAATAAGAACAGGGTATAAAAAGGTAAACGGGTAAACATTTTTTATTTTAGAGTGTCTTCCAATGGACAGTCGTTAAACTAAAACCAAAACCACTCTGGCTATTCAAAACGAGACACACACAAACCACAGAATGAACTAATCATAACTCGAAGCAAATACGTGTAACCGATTCCATGAGCTGGAAAACGGGTGCGAGCAAGTCCCGATTTATTTAGATTTTCCATCATTTGACAAAGTGACGCAACGTTTAAACCACTCAAAAAGAGCAGTAAAGCTAAGCAACAGCAAAAAATTACTTTTCCCAATCAATTCAAAACTTTTCTTCAAAAAGTAAACTTTCTATAGTCTGAACAAACGGTAGTTTTGTTTCCTTTTCGAAAGCGGATTGTGTGTTTCAAACGTAGGTGACGTGAAAATTGGATTAGGATAGTTAACAGTCAGTTTGATGTGGTTTGTTAGCATACACGTCAACAGCCAAATCCAATGTGACAGTAGCATGTTTCAACCAAATGTTATTGATAAAAATAATTCACTTCCCTTTTAAAATTTTCTGTAATAAGAAGGCTAAGAATTTGTGACATTAGATGCAAACAACCAATACTTACTGGCTGCTTGACAAGTTATCTTTGAAACGGAGCCACTTAAACTGATCAGATCATTAAACGATGGCGCCAGGAACATATCTTCATCCTTGAGTGTAACCGCACGTAGCTCATTTTCTTCTACATCCTGTCCCATCCCCACTGCAAGAATCCTTACGTTAGCTTCGTGAAGCGGCCTCGCTGCATCTTCAAGATTCAGCGCATTCGGAGCCGCTGTTTGCCTGCCGCTGGCCAACAAGATCAAAATCTTTGGAACGCCTCGTCGCGTGGCACCACTGGAGTCGAAAAGGGACCGAGAAAGCTTCAAAGCTCTGTCAATTCGCGTCTCTCCTCGCTCGTGTGGCAAACCATCTACGAGATTGCTAAAGGAGTCCATGGTTGTTTTTTCTCCCAGTTCGGCGCGAACTGTTGCGAAGTTACTGTACAGGATTAGTGATACCCGGCTTCTGCCAGGTGCGATGTTCAGTGTTGTTGCGACTCTTTTGACAAACTCTTTTTCTTTTCTGTACTTTGAGGGACCAAGATTCTTGGGAGAGTGGACCGCGAAAATCACGTCTGCTATGCCGTCACACTGTTTGTACGCTTGAAAAATCAAAATAGATCACATTGTTAGGCCTTAACCAGAGTAAAACATTTACGTCTGTGGGTAAACTAATAAAGTTGCGACCATGCAAATGAACGCTATTCGCAAGACTTTCGTGTGGTACTGTGTATTATGATCTACAAGCTAGTTTTAACTTTTGAGTCTGTGAGTGTAATCCTTCAATGCGACCATTCAAACGAAAGCTTCGAAGGAGAACTTTTCTGTGATGCTATTCCCTTATATATTTTTTCATGTGCAAATTTTACAAATGGGAGAATTTTTACTCAGAAATTCTTGGCATTCTACCAGCCAAATAACCATGCCTATATTTCGAGTTCAGCTGTCACTTGCCACATTGCCTCTTTATCTTGGTTTTTTCAGTTCTTTAATTCCCTAGCTAATTCAATGCAATTTCCTACCTGCACCGTAGCAGACCCTCTTAAAAAGATAACTGACTTTGTCCACCAGACTGTCGCACGAGCGCGACCTGATAATATCTTTGGGATCCTTCGTTAAGGCTCGTAACTGCTTCCAGTCTGCTGAAGAGGTGACACCAATGACAATCACTCGAACTCCCGCCCGGTGGAGTGGCTCTACAGCTTCTTTGAGGGCTTTGGAGTTTTTAACAGCAACTCTCTTTTCATTTGTTATGAGGATGCAGACCTTTTGGACTCCAGGGCGTGCTCCTGGCAATAATCAACAAAACAGGGTCTGAACAGTGGTCACCTCTCAGTGGGGAGTACACAGTAAATGGCTAGGACCGTTGATTGACAGTTGTTTGCTTTATGCAAAACCTCTTCCCTTATTTCACCTTTCGGGTAACGCTAATAAATGGATGGAATACACCAACTGACTATCGACTTTCTCGAGTCCCAACAAAAATCACATAATCACTCTTTTTCACCATCCGACAGTCAGAAACGTAATACAACCAAAGACAAAAGAGAGATTAAGATGGAATCCATCAGGAAATTGAGTAATCAGTGGACAAAAATCTTGTACCAGAAAAATTTAAAGTATATCGCATTCTTTTTTATACTTTTTAAGAGCTATAGACGTAATTAGTTATCTGTAATAACACCAAAGACAATTTCTTATGGGAGCCTGTGAAATTCAAATTCAAATTTCACAGGAATTGTGTAAACACAGGTAAAATAGATAAATTTTTATGCGTAAGATTTCATTTTGTGAAATTTGAAATTTATGTTCTCGGGCTCCCATGAGAAATTGTCTTTGGGGTTATTACAGATAACAAATTACATCCATAGCTCTCAAAAAATGTAAAAAGAATGCGATATGCTTTAAATTATTCTGGTACAAGATTTTTGTCCACTGAAAATTAAAATTACTCAGTTTCCTAATGAATTCCGTCTTAAGCATCACGTTTATGGCAAACGCGAACGGCAAAAATACCACGTGATCATGAATTTCCCGCCATATTTCATGTTTGCCGTTTTCAACGTGAAGAGGCCTGTTCTCGCGTTCGTCAACAACGCGAGTATTCCTTTAAAGTTTTTGATTCGTTCTGTTACAGTTACTAGCCCGTGCTTAAGCCCAGGGATGTTTTATTTATTTTCGTACGCAAACCGACCGGTTTACTGTCTGTGTTTACACAAAAGGGAACAAAAAGTGCGAGAAAGGAATGTTTGGTTGTCACCTTCCCAAAGGCTAACACATTCAACGGGTAAGTAATATTTTAGTTAAAAGTTAGAAAGCTGCTTTTTTGTGTATCCTAGCATTTAATGAGTTTAAAACGGCAGATGGCAGACGGCAAACGGTAAACGCGATAACTAATCTCTCTAAAACCTTAAGATTGCCTCTATACGCGACTTCTGAACAAGTAGTCAAACTGTCATTGACAATTAACAGCTTTGTACCCTACAAAAACTGCTTAAGGAAATATAATTACAAGACTTCAGTAAGGCTAGCGAAACAATTTACTCGTTACCTCCTTCAGCAGTAAACACTTTAGAAGAGGCAAACTCAAGCGCATTTTCAAGTCTAGCTTCTCCCTTCTCATGCGGCAGGTTGTCAATTGCGTCGTTAAAATCAAGCTCGGAGGAATATTGGCCAAAAGTGATTTCATTTGTTGCTTCAGTGCTGTACAGGGTAACTCCAACTTGTTGCTCGCCTCCGGTTGTTAAGAGATACTTGACTGCATCTTTCATGAAGTCTTTTATCCTTTGGAAGTCGTTTGGTGAAATGTTTTCGGATGATTCTACCAGAAAAGCTACATCTAGAGGAGCATCACAGGATTGCGGTGCTGCAAAATTGTAAGAGAAATCCCTTTTAGTGAACATGAAAGAGCAAATGTGATAGTAATAAGGATCTAATTTCTCATTAAAATATCAACCCATAGGTAAGCTTGCAGGCTGTGAGAACAAAGAATGTCGTCACTACGTTATTCCCTCCTTATCTTGCTAATGTGTGTCGACCTTCAAGTGGCAAGCACAAGGAAACAGTATTCTTATAGATTTAGATTGGGGTGTTATGATGCCGAATTTTGGTCTCCATGTCATAAAAGTACTAGTATTACCCTCACCCCCCCCCCCCTCCTTGATGGCATCCTAGTCCCTCTCTCGGCTCCCTTCCTACATTTGGTTTGGTTATCACCACAGTACGCAGTTCCCTTATTTTAAACCTTGGATGGAAAGGGACAGTGTGAGTTAAAATGTCTTATGTAAGGACACAACATCAGTGACCAGCACCCTGCCTCCACATTAACGTAACAAAGTATTCTACAAGTACCTGCTACTTCGCAGATACGTGCAGCCACCGGTTGCACAACACTGGGTAAAAGTTGTAGGGATGGGGTAAGGAAAACATCCTCATCTCGCATGGTCATCTTTTGGAGTTCTTTCTTGTCTGCCAGTTCACCAATTCCGACCACTAACGTCTTAACTCCCAACGTTTCCAGGTTTGCGGCAGCTTCTTCCAAAGGCGTAGTGTCCGAATCCGGGGTTTGTCTTCCATCTGTCAGAATGATCATAACTCCTGGAATGTCCTCCCGTCTCCCCCCTCCTGGAGTCATGAGCTCTTTAGTTGCCATGGCAATGGCTTTGTCGATCCGCGTTGTCTTGCCGTTGTATTGGAGGGTGTCGACAGCGTCAACGAGGTCCTCTTCGTATTGGTAATCGGAAAATTTTATCTCCACCGAAGCTTTGTCGCTATAGGTTATGACGCCGATCTGGCTGTCCGACGGAGACAAGTCCAGAGTCTCAGCGATGGCTTTAATAAAGTCCTTCTGCTTACTAAAACCTTCTTCATGAAGACTGCCCGAAGAGTCCACGAGAAAAGCGACATCAGCTGGATTCGCGCATCTTGAAAATCCTGAAAGATGATGATGATGATGATGATGATGATGATCATAATAATAATAATAATAATAATAATAATAATAATAATAATAATAATAATAATAATAATAATAATACCGACTATTAAAATACTCTCACAACGGCCACCACAACGACTAAGCCGAGATGCTTGTTTAAAGAAATAGTGTTTGTATTTTCTACAACCTTCAGGATTGCCTGTAATGATGCAATAAGATGTTCAGTTTGAGCTAAGTAACCTTTTGTTCGCGTTATTCTGGATATGGGCAAGCGCGCTCTTGTTGCTTCCTTACTGATAGGCTTTCTACGCATATTCTACGAGTACATAACTCGTACAAAAAGAAAGCGAAAATGAATGATTTTATTACACGAATGTCTCTTTTGTTAATTTAAAAACATTTCTCGTAACCCCAGGGATTGCCTATGGAAGTGAAAGGATTGTTCCACTTAATCTTGCCAACATGAACTCACAGGATAGCCGGGTCTTCGCTTCTCGGTGGCTGTGATTTCATGGGCGATTCAATTTTGTTAAAAAATTGTTAAATGCATATGAGATAAAAACAACAACGAACCTGCACTATCACACGCACTCTTTGCAACTTGCCGGGTTTTCATCATCAAGCTTTCAAACGATTCCTCCAAAAACACGTTCTCTTCCTCGGTTACTAAGGAACTGAGTACTTTCGCGTCCACCTGGTCACCTACGCCCATGACAAACACCGTCACTCCTAGTTGTCGAAGTTTCTTAGCAGATACACCCAGCAGATCGTCATCGCCTGTTTGAGCCTTTAATGCGCTTGACACTACTATCAAAATCTTAGATAATCCAGGCCTTGCACCGCCTTGTGCACCTAACAACTGGGAGAGGGCCACGTGTAGGGCGTGGTCAAGTCTTGCCTTGCCTTGCGTGTAAGGTAGGTTATCGACCGCCTCTTTGAAATCCTCCTCATGCAAGTGGTCACTAAATTTTATGTTCATAGTCGTGTCGTTTCCGGAAATAACGACTCCAGCTCGGCTCCCCGAAGGTCGAATATCAAAACTTCCAGCGATCACCTTGATGAAGTCTTTCTGTATCTGATAATTGTCAATGCCTATCCTCTCTGAGGAGTCCATTATGAAAGCGATGTCAGCCGATTTAGTGCATTTTTCAGGTGCTAAAAAAAGGAAGAGATGGCGAGTAAGTGAGAAGGAAAAACGAATCACGGTCTCACGCACACCGAGATACTACATTTATAACCTCCAGTAAGGAAACACCTTCCAAAACGCATCTCAAACGTAAATTTTGGGTGTGATTGGGCCCATGTCTAAGTGTCGTCGGTCCTTATTAGTAGTCAAAATTGCAGCCACACTAGGAGAACATAAATGGCCACACTTAATCCTGGTCACGGCCAAACATAAACATCATACAGTTGCATCTCTCGATAAATAGATCAGAAACGTGACCGCTTACGGGAAACAGTAGGTTAGAAGAGAATGTAGATATACTGCTTGTTTAAAATTATTAAAAGTAGATTTTATCAAAATGATCGTTTATAGGAGAGTCCAAATGATAGTCCAAATACAGTGCTGGTTCAAAGAGGATTTCATTTAGGATGGTCGCTTACAAAACAATGTTAATACAAATTGTGACTGAGAACCATTTCAAACAGGATTTCTGGTTGCTTACGAGAGAAGCTCAATTAACTGTTTGACTGACAACTAATCCACGCGAAACTTCATTATTCTATGATGGTCGCTTACCAAGTATTCTAAATGCAACTTTTGACTGAGAAACGATTAAGATAGCATTTTCTGAAATTGGTCGCTTATATGAGAATCTAAATACTAATTCAGAAAAATCTAAAACCCAATTCATTACGCAAGTTTCTCAAAAAGTAGGATTTCGTTTTAAGATGGTTGCTAAAAAGATGTTACGAAAACAACTTTTGAATTGATTCAAGCAGTATTTCAGAGACATTGGTCGCTTTAAGGAGATGGTGCATCATAAGAGATCCTAAATACAGTGATTAACTGAGAAGTGATTCTAAAGAGATTTCATGGAGCTGATCGCTGATCGCTTACAAGAGAGGTAGCTCAGATCGATTCCACTGTATTGTTAATTTCTGCAAAGGGGCGATGTTGTACCTAAGAAGTACGCTTATAGGAGAAACGACTTCATTATCAAAGCTTGCTAAAGTACCTGCAATCTCCGCTGCCGCCGCTCTAACCCTCTCCGCGGCCGCGGCCAAGTCCTCAAACGAATCAGGAGTGAAAACCTCCTCTGCGCCCTCAACAAGCGTCTCAAGCTCCTGTTTGTCGTCTTCATCTTCACACCCAACAGCTACGACGAGAACCTTGACACCATTGTTTCGCAAGAGAACAACAGAATTATCCAAACGACTAGGACCAGCCATGGGATCTTGTTCACAATCCGTTACTATGACAACAGTTTTCGGTACAGCAACGCGGGCAGGGCCAGATGGAGAGAACAACTGGGCAGCCGCCATTTTTAAAGCCTGATCAATTTGCGGTCCTCCTCCAAGAAAAGGGATGGAATCGACACCTTCTATCAAACTGTCAGTTGTTTGTTGGTCAGAGAAGGTAACAGTAAGATCTGTCGCATTTCCGTAAGATATTATGCCAACACGGCTCAGGTTGGACGATATCGTAAAACTTCGAATCAGTGTCTTTACAAAGTTCTTTTCTCTCTGAAAGTTGAGGTCGCTGACACCTTCGGAAGTGTCCACGAGGAAGGCCACATCCATGAGATGAATGATTCGTTTAGGTTCTAGAAAAAAAAAAGCGTAAAGCAACCTTTGAAGGTTTGGGCTTTGGGTAATCGCATGCAACTGTTTCCACTTCTAGCCACGCGATTCGGAAGCAAATCTTGCAAAATGGTTGTACATATTAATAATCAAGACAAAAATTGCAGCTTCCCGAATCCAAATTTTGCCTCCGAAGCATGTTTCCTAGTAAAGCCACATAAAAGAAAACTAGCAAACGTTTTTGCAACAACGTTTTCTATATCAGCAAGTCACTTACATGACTGTAGGAAGAACCCCTCTTTCTTGACTGTAGAAAAAGACCCGCAACAAATGCTCTAGTAGATGTAAGAATCAGGTTGGACTTATCGTTATTAAACTCCTACAGTGGAACCCAATTTAACGAAGTGCCATGGGGTTGGGAAAATGAGTTCGTTATATAACGAATTTGTGGGAAATCGAGCAAAATCTTTATATATCTGGGTTGGTTAATAATTAATTGCGCAATGTATCTGGGTTAAATGAACAAATGACATGCGTACTTTTTGTCTGCGTGCTCCTACACCGCTAAGTGTTGTATTGGTGCTGTTTTGCCTTCAACTTCAGTCGCGTGATGACATTTGTTCGTTATATCAGGGTAGATTTTTAGTTTGGGCTTTTCATCTGTGTTCGTTATATCGTGGATTTTGTTATGCCGGGGTTCTGCGCCATACATTTTACTGTAACTTTGGCCGGCTTAAGAATATCGTTCGTTATACCGGGGATTTCGTTAACACTGTTCCACCATCTAAGTCATTTTAAATGTTTCGCTTTTACAAAATCCACGTCAAGCAGCGTTTTCAAAAATCACGATTTTTGGTTCATTTTCGATCGTTTTCAACCGTTTTCATTTGGAAGAAAGGGCTAACCATAACTATGAGAAACCCACAAGAGTAAATGGGATGTAATTTATTGGAGCATAATTTTGTAAATAATTTCCACTCACCTGCAGCTTTACAGCCCAGTAGAGTGAGATTCAACGCCAAGGCGTTGAGCCTTTCAAATGATTCCGCAGCTAGAACCATCTCGTCGCTGTCGACCAACACACGCAATCTTTGAAGGTCGGCCTTCGGGCCAATGCCCACTGCAATCACCGCAATACCCTCTGCTTTAAAAGGTTCTACTGCAGACCTCAGGATTTCATAGTCCGTATCATTTATCGCCTTTTCATCCGTTAAAAGTAAAGCAACTTTTGGGACACCAGGTCTGGCTCCGGCACTTAAACTGAACAGGTCGTTAAAGGCCAGCTCGAAAGCTGTATCAATACTGGTACTTCCACCTAAGAACTTAAGATCGCTAATCGCAGATTGAAGGCTACTAGGGTTGTCGTGGTCTTCAAGCGCAACATCCAAACGGGCTACCGAACTGTATGAGATTACCCCGACTCTGGTTTCAGCGGGAGACATATTTATGATGCGGGAGATATCTCCAACAAAATCCTTCTGTTTTTGGTAGGCAACCTCGCCCGCCCTACTCGAGGAATCCAAAAAGAAACCTATGTCCATAGGTATTAAACAGGCAGGTTTTCGCCGTGCTGTAAACGTAAAGCAAAAAGTTAGAAAAATTCAAATAATTAAAAATAGTCAGGGCCTTTACAAGGCTGTACTCAGCAAAAAAAAATAATAATTCAGACACAAAGCAAAAAGATTGCTTGGTAAATCTGTTTTCTTATTATGACCTCAAGAACGTTTAAGAAATTCTTTCACACCCTCCAACTGTTCAAGGAATTCAAAAGGTTCCTTAATTTCAACCTACACACTGTAGTAAATTCAACTGGCTTCAGCTGTGTAAATAAAACTGTAAACTTCGTGTGAGCGAGCTGTAAAAACGAAAAAATTAAACAGCACTCAACATTTTACGTCTACGCAAGCCATTCACATATCTTCACGTTTTTTCTTTCAAGTTTTAAAAGAGATACACACAAACAGAAATTTCGAAATAGGACACAGTCTAAACGAAACATCAAATGCGCAAAAAGACAAAACATTTTAAAACCAATCAATAAATAAACCCTCGGTGTTTCCTCCAAACATACGAAGTCCGTTTCGGAAGCCCGATCGCAGACTAGCTGACAGCCAGAAAACTCAGTTTTTATATCTCCATGCTACTCAATGTTTTGCCAAAGCCATCGAAAGGCCGTGGCGTGGCACAAAGCGTTAACTGCTACTTACCTGCGAGTTGGCAGGCTTGGCTGGTTATGTTGCCAAGTTTGAGTAGAAGGTCTGCGAAGTCTGCAGCCACCACAACATCCTCCTCACTCCCTGCTACCAATCGTAGTTCATCTGGGTCCACGCCGGAGCCAATACCCACGGCCAGGACACGAACGCCTGCCTTCCGCAAGGGCTCGGAGGCCTCTTTCAATCCCTTGGCGTCGGCTGCTTTGGTCTGCTTGCCGTCAGTGATTACTAGGGCAATCTTGGGCACGCCCGTCCTCGCTCCAGGGAAGATTTCAGTGGCTGCTACGTCCAGGGCTTTGTCGATTCGTGTCAGGCCTCTCTCGTAAGGTAGAGCGTCTACAGCTTGGCCGAACTCCTCGGCGGACGCATACTGTCCGAATCGAGCCTTTACTGAAGCTGAGTTACTGTACAGAACCATCGCTGCCTGGCTCTGACCTGGTGCTACGCCAAAACTCCTAGCTACTTCCTTGACAAAGTTCTTCTCTTTCAGGTAGTTGGTTCTTCCAATACTGCCCGAAGAATCGATGAGAAATGCCAGGTCCACTGGGGTGTCACATGGCGGTGGTGCTAAGGAGGACGAAATGCAAGTCAGTTACTGTCAGTTCTCAGCAGCTTCTAGAAACCCAAGAAAGCTGCACGCTATACCCCGGCCTGGTATTAGCATCTCCAGATGACAAGTTTGCTGCCATTTGACTCACTCGGGTTTGTGGCTTTTAAAATAGCCCAGTAAAAGACAACAACAAAACCTTTTTTCACACGGGCGCTACTTCTTTGAATGGAGACAAGCTGCTGCCCGCTCAAAGGTTCCAAGCTGCATTTAAGCATAATTTTTACTGTGCAGCGTTAAATGTCATCTCGCGCTCAGTTTCACAAAGCGATCAGATTGCTTTGTGGACGGACATTCACAACCGTACTTGGCGGGCTAGCTGACAGCCAGAAAAACTCAGTTTTTATATCTCCATGCTACTCAATGTTTTGCCAAAGCCATCGAAAGGCCGTGGCGTGGCACAAAGCGTTAACTGCTACTTACCTGCGAGTTGGCAGG
This sequence comes from Siderastrea siderea, assembly GCA_964030785.1. Taxonomy (NCBI): domain Eukaryota; kingdom Metazoa; phylum Cnidaria; class Anthozoa; order Scleractinia; family Rhizangiidae; genus Siderastrea; species Siderastrea siderea. Next base: position 47,506,151 of record OZ034971.1, on the reverse strand, counting down.
CTTGGCTGGTTATGTTGCCAAGTTTGAGTAGAAGGTCTGCGAAGTCTGCGGCCACCACAACATCCTCCTCACTCCCTGCTACCAATCGTAGTTCATCTGGGTCCACGCCGGAGCCAATACCCACGGCCAGGACACGAACGCCTGCCTTCCACAAGGGCTCGGAGGCCTCTTTCAATCCCTTGGCGTCGGCTGCTTTGGTCTGCTTGCCGTCAGTGATTACTAGGGCAATCTTGGGCACGCCCGTCCTCGCTCCAGGGAAGATTTCAGTGGCTGCTACGTCCAGGGCTTTGTCGATTCGTGTCAGGCCTCTCTCGTAAGGTAGAGCGTCTACAGCTTGGCCGAACTCCTCGGCGGACGCATACTGTCCGAATCGAGCCTTTACTGAAGCTGAGTTACTGTACAGAACCATCGCTGCCTGGCTCTGACCTGGTGCTACGCCAAAACTCCTAGCTACTTCCTTGACAAAGTTCTTCTCTTTCAGGTAGTTGGTTCTTCCAATACTGCCCGAAGAATCGATGAGAAATGCCAGGTCCACTGGGGTGTCACATGGCGGTGGTGCTAAGGAGGACGAAATGCAAGTCAGTTACTGTCAGTTCTCAGCAGCTTCTAGAAACCCAAGAAAGCTGCACGCTATACCCCGGCCTGGTATTAGCATCTCCAGATGACAAGTTTGCTGCCATTTGACTCACTCGGGTTTGTGGCTTTTAAAATAGCCCAGTAAAGGACAACAAGAAAACCTTTTTTCACACGGGCGCTACTTCTTTGAATGGAGACAAGCTGCTGCCCGCTCAAAGGTTCCAAGCTGCATTTAAGCATAATTTTTACTGTGCAGCGTTAAATGTCATCTCGCGCTCAGTTTCACAAAGCGATCAGACTGCTTTGTGGACGGACATTCACAACCGTACTTGGCGGGCTAGCTGACAGCCAGAAAAACTCAGTTTTTATATCTCCATGCTACTCAATGTTTTGCCAAAGCCATCGAAAGGCCGTGGCGTGGCACAAAGCGTTAACTGCTACTTACCTGCGAGTTGGCAGGCTTGGCTGGTTATGTTGCCAAGTTTGAGTAGAAGGTCTGCGAAGTCTGCGGCCACCACAACATCCTCCTCACTCCCTGCTACCAATCGTAGTTCATCTGGGTCCACGCCGGAGCCAATACCCACGGCCAGGACACGAACGCCTGCCTTCCGCAAGGGCTCGGAGGCCTCTTTCAATCCCTTGGCGTCGGCTGCTTTGGTCTGCTTGCCGTCAGTGATTACTAGGGCAATCTTGGGCACGCCCGTCCTCGCTCCAGGGAAGATTTCAGTGGCTGCTACGTCCAGGGCTTTGTCGATTCGTGTCAGGCCTCTCTCGTAAGGTAGAGCGTCTACAGCTTGGCCGAACTCCTCGGCGGACGCATACTGTCCGAATCGAGCCTTTACTGAAGCTGAGTTACTGTACAGAACCATCGCTGCCTGGCTCTGACCTGGTGCTACGCCAAAACTCCTAGCTACTTCCTTGACAAAGTTCTTCTCTTTCAGGTAGTTGGTTCTTCCAATACTGCCCGAAGAATCGATGAGAAATGCCAGGTCCACTGGGGTGTCACATGGCGGTGGTGCTAAGGAGGACGAAATGCAAGTCAGTTACTGTCAGTTCTCAGCAGCTTCTAGAAACCCAAGAAAGCTGCACGCTATACCCCGGCCTGGTATTAGCATCTCCAGATGACAAGTTTGCTGCCATTTGACTCACTCGGGTTTGTGGCTTTTAAAATAGCCCAGTAAAAGACAACAACAAAACCTTTTTTCACACGGGCGCTACTTCTTTGAATGGAGACAAGCTGCTGCCCGCTCAAAGGTTCCAAGCTGCATTTAAGCATAATTTTTACTGTGCAGCGTTAAATGTCATCTCGCGCTCAGTTTCATAAAGCGATCAGACTGCTTTGTGGACGGACATTCACAACCGTACTTGCCGGGCTAGCTGACAGCCAGAAAAACTCAGTTTTTATATCTCCATGCTACTCAATGTTTTGCCAAAGCCATCGAAAGGCCGTGGCGTGGCACAAAGCGTTAACTGCTACTTACCTGCGAGTTGGCAGGCTTGGCTGGTTATGTTGCCAAGTTTGAGTAGAAGGTCTGCGAAGTCTGCGGCCACCACAACATCCTCCTCACTCCCTGCTACCAATCGTAGTTCACCTGGGTCCACGCCGGAGCCAATACCCACGGCCAGGACACGAACGCCTGCCTTCCGCAAGGGCTCGGAGGCCTCTTTCAATCCCTTGGCGTCGGCTGCTTTGGTCTGCTTGCCGTCAGTGATTACTAGGGCAATCTTGGGCACGCCCGTCCTCGCTCCAGGGAAGATTTCAGTGGCTGCTACGTCCAGGGCTTTGTCGATTCGTGTCAGGCCTCTCTCGTAAGGTAGAGCGTCTACAGCTTGGCCGAACTCCTCGGCGGACGCATACTGTCCGAATCGAGCCTTTACTGAAGCTGAGTTACTGTACAGAACCATCGCTGCCTGGCTCTGACCTGGTGCTACGCCAAAACTCCTAGCTACTTCCTTGACAAAGTTCTTCTCTTTCAGGTAGTTGGTTCTTCCAATACTGCCCGAAGAATCGATGAGAAATGCCAGGTCCACTGGGGTGTCACATGGCGGTGGTGCTAAGGAGGACGAAATGCAAGTCAGTTACTGTCAGTTCTCAGCAGCTTCTAGAAACCCAAGAAAGCTGCGCGCTATACCCCGGCCTGGTATTAGCATCTCCAGATGACAAGTTTGCTGCCATTTGACTCACTCGGGTTTGTGGCTTTTAAAATAGCCCAGTAAAAGACAACAACAAAACCTTTTTTCACACGGGCGCTACTTCTTTGAATGGAGACAAGCTGCTGCCCGCTCAAAGGTTCCAAGCTGCATTTAAGCATAATTTTTACTGTGCAGCGTTAAATGTCATCTCGCGCTCAGTTTCACAAAGCGATCAGACTGCTTTGTGGACGGACATTCACAACCGTACTTGGCGGGCTAGCTGACAGCCAGAAAAACTCAGTTTTTATATCTCCATGCTACTCAATGTTTTGCCAAAGCCATCGAAAGGCCGTGGCGTGGCACAAAGCGTTAACTGCTACTTACCTGCGAGTTGGCAGGCTTGGCTGGTTATGTTGCCAAGTTTGAGTAGAAGGTCTGCGAAGTCTGCGGCCACCACAACATCCTCCTCACTCCCTGCTACCAATCGTAGTTCATCTGGGTCCACGCCGGAGCCAATACCCACGGCCAGGACACGAACGCCTGCCTTCCGCAAGGGCTCGGAGGCCTCTTTCAATCCCTTGGCGTCGGCTGCTTTGGTCTGCTTGCCGTCAGTGATTACTAGGGCAATCTTGGGCACGCCCGTCCTCGCTCCAGGGAAGATTTCAGTGGCTGCTACGTCCAGGGCTTTGTCGATTCGTGTCAGGCCTCTCTCGTAAGGTAGAGCGTCTACAGCTTGGCCGAACTCCTCGGCGGACGCATACTGTCCGAATCGAGCCTTTACTGAAGCTGAGTTACTGTACAGAACCATCGCTGCCTGGCTCTGACCTGGTGCTACGCCAAAACTCCTAGCTACTTCCTTGACAAAGTTCTTCTCTTTCAGGTAGTTGGTTCTTCCAATACTGCCCGAAGAATCGATGAGAAATGCCAGGTCCACTGGGGTGTCACATGGCGGTGGTGCTAAGGAGGACGAAATGCAAGTCAGTTACTGTCAGTTCTCAGCAGCTTCTAGAAACCCAAGAAAGCTGCACGCTATACCCCGGCCTGGTATTAGCATCTCCAGATGACAAGTTTGCTGCCATTTGACTCACTCGGGTTTGTGGCTTTTAAAATAGCCCAGTAAAAGACAACAACAAAACCTTTTTTCACACGGGCGCTACTTCTTTGAATGGAGACAAGCTGCTGCCCGCTCAAAGGTTCCAAGCTGCATTTAAGCATAATTTTTACTGTGCAGCGTTAAATGTCATCTCGCGCTCAGTTTCACAAAGCGATCAGACTGCTTTGTGGACGGACATTCACAACCGTACTTGGCGGGCTAGCTGACAGCCAGAAAAACTCAGTTTTTATATCTCCATGCTACTCAATGTTTTGCCAAAGCCATCGAAAGGCCGTGGCGTGGCACAAAGCGTTAACTGCTACTTACCTGCGAGTTGGCAGGCTTGGCTGGTTATGTTGCCAAGTTTGAGTAGAAGGTCTGCGAAGTCTGCGGCCACCACAACATCCTCCTCACTCCCTGCTACCAATCGTAGTTCATCTGGGTCCACGCCGGAGCCAATACCCACGGCCAGGACACGAACGCCTGCCTTCCGCAAGGGCTCGGAGGCCTCTTTCAATCCCTTGGCGTCGGCTGCTTTGGTCTGCTTGCCGTCAGTGATTACTAGGGCAATCTTGGGCACGCCCGTCCTCGCTCCAGGGAAGATTTCAGTGGCTGCTACGTCCAGGGCTTTGTCGATTCGTGTCAGGCCTCTCTCGTAAGGTAGAGCGTCTACAGCTTGGCCGAACTCCTCGGCGGACGCATACTGTCCGAATCGAGCCTTTACTGAAGCTGAGTTACTGTACAGAACCATCGCTGCCTGGCTCTGACCTGGTGCTACGCCAAAACTCCTAGCTACTTCCTTGACAAAGTTCTTCTCTTTCAGGTAGTTGGTTCTTCCAATACTGCCCGAAGAATCGATGAGAAATGCCAGGTCCACTGGGGTGTCACATGGCGGTGGTGCTAAGGAGGACGAAATGCAAGTCAGTTACTGTCAGTTCTCAGCAGCTTCTAGAAACCCAAGAAAGCTGCACGCTATACCCCGGCCTGGTATTAGCATCTCCAGATGACAAGTTTGCTGCCATTTGACTCACTCGGGTTTGTGGCTTTTAAAATAGCCCAGTAAAAGACAACAACAAAACCTTTTTTCACACGGGCGCTACTTCTTTGAATGGAGACAAGCTGCTGCCCGCTCAAAGGTTCCAAGCTGCATTTAAGCATAATTTTTACTGTGCAGCGTTAAATGTCATCTCGCGCTCAGTTTCACAAAGCGATCAGACTGCTTTGTGGACGGACATTCACAACCGTACTTGGCGGGCTAGCTGACAGCCAGAAAAACTCAGTTTTTATATCTCCATGCTACTCAATGTTTTGCCAAAGCCATCGAAAGGCCGTGGCGTGGCACAAAGCGTTAACTGCTACTTACCTGCGAGTTGGCAGGCTTGGCTGGTTATGTTGCCAAGTTTGAGTAGAAGGTCTGCGAAGTCTGCGGCCACCACAACATCCTCCTCACTCCCTGCTACCAATCGTAGTTCATCTGGGTCCACGCCGGAGCCAATACCCACGGCCAGGACACGAACGCCTGCCTTCCGCAAGGGCTCGGAGGCCTCTTTCAATCCCTTGGCGTCGGCTGCTTTGGTCTGCTTGCCGTCAGTGATTACTAGGGCAATCTTGGGCACGCCCGTCCTCGCTCCAGGGAAGATTTCAGTGGCTGCTACGTCCAGGGCTTTGTCGATTCGTGTCAGGCCTCTCTCGTAAGGTAGAGCGTCTACAGCTTGGCCGAACTCCTCGGCGGACGCATACTGTCCGAATCGAGCCTTTACTGAAGCTGAGTTACTGTACAGAACCATCGCTGCCTGGCTCTGACCTGGTGCTACGCCAAAACTCCTAGCTACTTCCTTGACAAAGTTCTTCTCTTTCAGGTAGTTGGTTCTTCCAATACTGCCCGAAGAATCGATGAGAAATGCCAGGTCCACTGGGGTGTCACATGGCGGTGGTGCTAAGGAGGACGAAATGCAAGTCAGTTACTGTCAGTTCTCAGCAGCTTCTAGAAACCCAAGAAAGCTGCACGCTATACCCCGGCCTGGTATTAGCATCTCCAGATGACAAGTTTGCTGCCATTTGACTCACTCGGGTTTGTGGCTTTTAAAATAGCCCAGTAAAAGACAACAACAAAACCTTTTTTCACACGGGCGCTACTTCTTTGAATGGAGACAAGCTGCTGCCCGCTCAAAGGTTCCAAGCTGCATTTAAGCATAATTTTTACTGTGCAGCGTTAAATGTCATCTCGCGCTCAGTTTCACAAAGCGATCAGACTGCTTTGTGGACGGACATTCACAACCGTACTTGGCGGGCTAGCTGACAGCCAGAAAAACTCAGTTTTTATATCTCCATGCTACTCAATGTTTTGCCAAAGCCATCGAAAGGCCGTGGCGTGGCACAAAGCGTTAACTGCTACTTACCTGCGAGTTGGCAGGCTTGGCTGGTTATGTTGCCAAGTTTGAGTAGAAGGTCTGCGAAGTCTGCGGCCACCACAACATCCTCCTCACTCCCTGCTACCAATCGTAGTTCATCTGGGTCCACGCCGGAGCCAATACCCACGGCCAGGACACGAACGCCTGCCTTCCGCAAGGGCTCGGAGGCCTCTTTCAATCCCTTGGCGTCGGCTGCTTTGGTCTGCTTGCCGTCAGTGATTACTAGGGCAATCTTGGGCACGCCCGTCCTCGCTCCAGGGAAGATTTCAGTGGCTGCTACGTCCAGGGCTTTGTCGATTCGTGTCAGGCCTCTCTCGTAAGGTAGAGCGTCTACAGCTTGGCCGAACTCCTCGGCGGACGCATACTGTCCGAATCGAGCCTTTACTGAAGCTGAGTTACTGTACAGAACCATCGCTGCCTGGCTCTGACCTGGTGCTACGCCAAAACTCCTAGCTACTTCCTTGACAAAGTTCTTCTCTTTCAGGTAGTTGGTTCTTCCAATACTGCCCGAAGAATCGATGAGAAATGCCAGGTCCACTGGGGTGTCACATGGCGGTGGTGCTAAGGAGGACGAAATGCAAGTCAGTTACTGTCAGTTCTCAGCAGCTTCTAGAAACCCAAGAAAGCTGCACGCTATACCCCGGCCTGGTATTAGCATCTCCAGATGACAAGTTTGCTGCCATTTGACTCACTCGGGTTTGTGGCTTTTAAAATAGCCCAGTAAAAGACAACAACAAAACCTTTTTTCACACGGGCGCTACTTCTTTGAATGGAGACAAGCTGCTGCCCGCTCAAAGGTTCCAAGCTGCATTTAAGCATAATTTTTACTGTGCAGCGTTAAATGTCATCTCGCGCTCAGTTTCACAAAGCGATCAGACTGCTTTGTGGAAGGACATTCACAACCGTACTTGGCGGGCTCGCTGACAGCCAGAAAAACTCAGTTTTTATATCTCCATGCTACTCAATGTTTTGCCAAAGCCATCGAAAGGCCGTGGCGTGGCACAAAGCGTTAACTGCTACTTACCTGCGAGTTGGCAGGCTTGGCTGGTTATGTTGCCAAGTTTGAGTAGAAGGTCTGCGAAGTCTGCGGCCACCACAACATCCTCCTCACTCCCTGCTACCAATCGTAGTTCATCTGGGTCCACGCCGGAGCCAATACCCACGGCCAGGACACGAACGCCTGCCTTCCGCAAGGGCTCGGAGGCCTCTTTCAATCCCTTGGCGTCGGCTGCTTTGGTCTGCTTGCCGTCAGTGATTACTAGGGCAATCTTGGGCACGCCCGTCCTCGCTCCAGGGAAGATTTCAGTGGCTGCTACGTCCAGGGCTTTGTCGATTCGTGTCAGGCCTCTCTCGTAAGGTAGAGCGTCTACAGCTTGGCCGAACTCCTCGGCGGACGCATACTGTCCGAATCGAGCCTTTACTGAAGCTGAGTTACTGTACAGAACCATCGCTGCCTGGCTCTGACCTGGTGCTACGCCAAAACTCCTAGCTACTTCCTTGACAAAGTTCTTCTCTTTCAGGTAGTTGGTTCTTCCAATACTGCCCGAAGAATCGATGAGAAATGCCAGGTCCACTGGGGTGTCACATGGCGGTGGTGCTAAGGAGGACGAAATGCAAGTCAGTTATTGTCAGTTCTCAGCAGCTTCTAGAAACCCAAGAAAGCTGCACGCTATACCCCGGCCTGGTATTAGCATCTCCAGATGACAAGTTTGCTGCCATTTGACTCACTCGGGTTTGTGGCTTTTAAAATAGCCCAGTAAAAGACAACAACAAAACCTTTTTTCACACGGGCGCTACTTCTTTGAATGGAGACAAGCTGCTGCCCGCTCAAAGGTTCCAAGCTGCATTTAAGCATAATTTTTACTGTGCAGCGTTAAATGTCATCTCGCGCTCAGTTTCACAAAGCGATCAGATTGCTTTGTGGACGGACATTCACAACCGTACTTGGCGGGCTAGCTGACAGCCAGAAAAACTCAGTTTTTATATCTCCATGCTACTCAATGTTTTGCCAAAGCCATCGAAAGGCCGTGGCGTGGCACAAAGCGTTAACTGCTACTTACCTGCGAGTTGGCAGGCTTGGCTGGTTATGTTGCCAAGTTTGAGTAGAAGGTCTGCGAAGTCTGCGGCCACCACAACATCCTCCTCACTCCCTGCTACCAATCGTAGTTCATCTGGGTCCACGCCGGAGCCAATACCCACGGCCAGGACACGAACGCCTGCCTTCCGCAAGGGCTCGGAGGCCTCTTTCAATCCCTTGGCGTCGGCTGCTTTGGTCTGCTTGCCGTCAGTGATTACTAGGGCAATCTTGGGCACGCCCGTCCTCGCTCCAGGGAAGATTTCAGTGGCTGCTACGTCCAGGGCTTTGTCGATTCGTGTCAGGCCTCTCTCGTAAGGTAGAGCGTCTACAGCTTGGCCGAACTCCTCGGCGGACGCATACTGTCCGAATCGAGCCTTTACTGAAGCTGAGTTACTGTACAGAACCATCGCTGCCTGGCTCTGACCTGGTGCTACGCCAAAACTCCTAGCTACTTCCTTGACAAAGTTCTTCTCTTTCAGGTAGTTGGTTCTTCCAATACTGCCCGAAGAATCGATGAGAAATGCCAGGTCCACTGGGGTGTCACATGGCGGTGGTGCTAAGGAGGACGAAATGCAAGTCAGTTACTGTCAGTTCTCAGCAGCTTCTAGAAACCCAAGAAAGCTGCACGCTATACCCCGGCCTGGTATTAGCATCTCCAGATGACAAGTTTGCTGCCATTTGACTCACTCGGGTTTGTGGCTTTTAAAATAGCCCAGTAAAGGACAACAATAAAACCTTTTTTCACACGGGCGCTACTTCTTTGAATGGAGACAAGCTGCTGCCCGCTCAAAGGTTCCAAGCTGCATTTAAGCATAATTTTTACTGTGCAGCGTTAAATGTCATCTCGCGCTCAGTTTCACAAAGCGATCAGACTGCTTTGTGGACGGACATTCACAACCGTACTTGGCGGGCTAGCTGACAGCCAGAAAAACTCAGTTTTTATATCTCCATGCTACTCAATGTTTTGCCAAAGCCATCGAAAGGCCGTGGCGTGGCACAAAGCGTTAACTGCTACTTACCTGCGAGTTGGCAGGCTTGGCTGGTTATGTTGCCAAGTTTGAGTAGAAGGTCTGCGAAGTCTGCGGCCACCACAACATCCTCCTCACTCCCTGCTACCAATCGTAGTTCATCTGGGTCCACGCCGGAGCCAATACCCACGGCCAGGACACGAACGCCTGCCTTCCGCAAGGGCTCGGAGGCCTCTTTCAATCCCTTGGCGTCGGCTGCTTTGGTCTGCTTGCCGTCAGTGATTACTAGGGCAATCTTGGGCACGCCCGTCCTCGCTCCAGGGAAGATTTCAGTGGCTGCTACGTCCAGGGCTTTGTCGATTCGTGTCAGGCCTCTCTCGTAAGGTAGAGCGTCTACAGCTTGGCCGAACTCCTCGGCGGACGCATACTGTCCGAATCGAGCCTTTACTGAAGCTGAGTTACTGTACAGAACCATCGCTGCCTGGCTCTGACCTGGTGCTACGCCAAAACTCCTAGCTACTTCCTTGACAAAGTTCTTCTCTTTCAGGTAGTTGGTTCTTCCAATACTGCCCGAAGAATCGATGAGAAATGCCAGGTCCACTGGGGTGTCACATGGCGGTGGTGCTAAGGAGGACGAAATGCAAGTCAGTTACTGTCAGTTCTCAGCAGCTTCTAGAAACCCAAGAAAGCTGCGCGCTATACCCCGGCCTGGTATTAGCATCTCCAGATGACAAGTTTGCTGCCATTTGACTCACTCGGGTTTGTGGCTTTTAAAATAGCCCAGTAAAAGACAACAACAAAACCTTTTTTCACACGGGCGCTACTTCTTTGAATGGAGACAAGCTGCTGCCCGCTCAAAGGTTCCAAGCTGCATTTAAGCATAATTTTTACTGTGCAGCGTTAAATGTCATCTCGCGCTCAGTTTCACAAAGCGATCAGACTGCTTTGTGGACGGACATTCACAACCGTACTTGGCGGGCTAGCTGACAGCCAGAAAAACTCAGTTTTTATATCTCCATGCTACTCAATGTTTTGCCAAAGCCATCGAAAGGCCGTGGCGTGGCACAAAGCGTTAACTGCTACTTACCTGCGAGTTGGCAGGCTTGGCTGGTTATGTTGCCAAGTTTGAGTAGAAGGTCTGCGAAGTCTGCGGCCACCACAACATCCTCCTCACTCCCTGCTACCAATCGTAGTTCATCTGGGTCCACGCCGGAGCCAATACCCACGGCCAGGACACGAACGCCTGCTTTCCGCAAGGGCTCGGAGGCCTCTTTCAATCCCTTGGCGTCGGCTGCTTTGGTCTGCTTGCCGTCAGTGATTACTAGGGCAATCTTGGGCACGCCCGTCCTCGCTCCAGGGAAGATTTCAGTGGCTGCTACGTCCAGGGCTTTGTCGATTCGTGTCAGGCCTCTCTCGTAAGGTAGAGCGTCTACAGCTTGGCCGAACTCCTCGGCGGACGCATACTGTCCGAATCGAGCCTTTACTGAAGCTGAGTTACTGTACAGAACCATCGCTGCCTGGCTCTGACCTGGTGCTACGCCAAAACTCCTAGCTACTTCCTTGACAAAGTTCTTCTCTTTCAGGTAGTTGGTTCTTCCAATACTGCCCGATGAATCGATGAGAAATGCCAGGTCCACTGGGGTGTCACATGGCGGTGGTGCTAAGGAGGACGAAATGCAAGTCAGTTACTGTCAGTTCTCAGCAGCTTCTAGAAACCCAAGAAAGCTGCACGCTATACCCCGGCCTGGTATTAGCATCTCCAGATGACAAGTTTGCTGCCATTTGACTCACTCGGGTTTTTGGCTTTTAAAATAGCCCAGTAAAAGACAACAACAAAACCTTTTTTCACACGGGCGCTACTTCTTTGAATGGAGACAAGCTGCTGCCCGCTCAAAGGTTCCAAGCTGCATTTAAGCATAATTTTTACTGTGCAGCGTTAAATGTCATCTCGCGCTCAGTTTCACAAAGCGATCAGACTGCTTTGTGGACGGACATTCACAACCGTACTTGGCGGGCTAGCTGACAGCCAGAAAAACTCAGTTTTTATATCTCCATGCTACTCAATGTTTTGCCAAAGCCATCGAAAGGCCGTGGCGTGGCACAAAGCGTTAACTGCTACTTACCTGCGAGTTGGCAGGCTTGGCTGGTTATGTTGCCAAGTTTGAGTAGAAGGTCTGCGAAGTCTGCGGCCACCACAACATCCTCCTCACTCCCTGCTACCAATCGTAGTTCATCTGGGTCCACGCCGGAGCCAATACCCACGGCCAGGACACGAACGCCTGCCTTCCGCAAGGGCTCGGAGGCCTCTTTCAATCCCTTGGCGTCGGCTGCTTTGGTCTGCTTGCCGTCAGTGATTACTAGGGCAATCTTGGGCACGCCCGTCCTCGCTCCAGGGAAGATTTCAGTGGCTGCTACGTCCAGGGCTTTGTCGATTCGTGTCAGGCCTCTCTCGTAAGGTAGAGCGTCTACAGCTTGGCCGAACTCCTCGGCGGACGCATACTGTCCGAATCGAGCCTTTACTGAAGCTGAGTTACTGTACAGAACCATCGCTGCCTGGCTCTGACCTGGTGCTACGCCAAAACTCCTAGCTACTTCCTTGACAAAGTTCTTCTCTTTCAGGTAGTTGGTTCTTCCAATACTGCCCGAAGAATCGATGAGAAATGCCAGGTCCACTGGGGTGTCACATGGCGGTGGTGCTAAGGAGGACGAAATGCAAGTCAGTTACTGTCAGTTCTCAGCAGCTTCTAGAAACCCAAGAAAGCTGCACGCTATACCCCGGCCTGGTATTAGCATCTCCAGATGACAAGTTTGCTGCCATTTGACTCACTCGGGTTTGTGGCTTTTAAAATAGCCCAGTAAAAGACAACAACAAAACCTTTTTTCACACGGGCGCTACTTCTTTGAATGGAGACAAGCTGCTGCCCGCTCAAAGGTTCCAAGCTGCATTTAAGCATAATTTTTACTGTGCAGCGTTAAATGTCATCTCGCGCTCAGTTTCACAAAGCGATCAGACTGCTTTGTGGACGGACATTCACAACCGTACTTGGCGGGCTAGCTGACAGCCAGAAAAACTCAGTTTTTATATCTCCATGCTACTCAATGTTTTGCCAAAGCCATCGAAAGGCCGTGGCGTGGCACAAAGCGTTAACTGCTACTTACCTGCGAGTTGGCAGGCTTGGCTGGTTATGTTGCCAAGTTTGAGTAGAAGGTCTGCGAAGTCTGCGGCCACCACAACATCCTCCTCACTCCCTGCTACCAATCGTAGTTCATCTGGGTCCACGCCGGAGCCAATACCCACGGCCAGGACACGAACGCCTGCCTTCCGCAAGGGCTCGGAGGCCTCTTTCAATCCCTTGGCGTCGGCTGCTTTGGTCTGCTTGCCGTCAGTGATTACTAGGGCAATCTTGGGCACGCCCGTCCTCGCTCCAGGGAAGATTTCAGTGGCTGCTACGTCCAGGGCTTTGTCGATTCGTGTCAGGCCTCTCTCGTAAGGTAGAGCGTCTACAGCTTGGCCGAACTCCTCGGCGGACGCATACTGTCCGAATCGAGCCTTTACTGAAGCTGAGTTACTGTACAGAACCATCGCTGCCTGGCTCTGACCTGGTGCTACGCCAAAACTCCTAGCTACTTCCTTGACAAAGTTCTTCTCTTTCAGGTAGTTGGTTCTTCCAATACTGCCCGAAGAATCGATGAGAAATGCCAGGTCCACTGGGGTGTCACATGGCGGTGGTGCTAAGGAGGACGAAATGCAAGTCAGTTACTGTCAGTTCTCAGCAGCTTCTAGAAACCCAAGAAAGCTGCACGCTATACCCCGGCCTGGTATTAGCATCTCCAGATGACAAGTTTGCTGCCATTTGACTCACTCGGGTTTGTGGCTTTTAAAATAGCCCAGTAAAAGACAACAACAAAACCTTTTTTCACACGGGCGCTACTTCTTTGAATGGAGACAAGCTGCTGCCCGCTCAAAGGTTCCAAGCTGCATTTAAGCATAATTTTTACTGTGCAGCGTTAAATGTCATCTCGCGCTCAGTTTCACAAAGCGATCAGACTGCTTTGTGGACGGACATTCACAACCGTACTTGGCGGGCTAGCTGACAGCCAGAAAAACTCAGTTTTTATATCTCCATGCTACTCAATGTTTTGCCAAAGCCATCGAAAGGCCGTGGCGTGGCACAAAGCGTTAACTGCTACTTACCTGCGAGTTGGCAGGCTTGGCTGGTTATGTTGCCAAGTTTGAGTAGAAGGTCTGCGAAGTCTGCGGCCACCACAACATCCTCCTCACTCCCTGCTACCAATCGTAGTTCATCTGGGTCCACGCCGGAGCCAATACCCACGGCCAGGACACGAACGCCTGCCTTCCGCAAGGGCTCGGAGGCCTCTTTCAATCCCTTGGCGTCGGCTGCTTTGGTCTGCTTGCCGTCAGTGATTACTAGGGCAATCTTGGGCACGCCCGTCCTCGCTCCAGGGAAGATTTCAGTGGCTGCTACGTCCAGGGCTTTGTCGATTCGTGTCAGGCCTCTCTCGTAAGGTAGAGCGTCTACAGCTTGGCCGAACTCCTCGGCGGACGCATACTGTCCGAATCGAGCCTTTACTGAAGCTGAGTTACTGTACAGAACCATCGCTGCCTGGCTCTGACCTGGTGCTACGCCAAAACTCCTAGCTACTTCCTTGACAAAGTTCTTCTCTTTCAGGTAGTTGGTTCTTCCAATACTGCCCGAAGAATCGATGAGAAATGCCAGGTCCACTGGGGTGTCACATGGCGGTGGTGCTAAGGAGGACGAAATGCAAGTCAGTTACTGTCAGTTCTCAGCAGCTTCTAGAAACCCAAGAAAGCTGCACGCTATACCCCGGCCTGGTATTAGCATCTCCAGATGACAAGTTTGCTGCCATTTGACTCACTCGGGTTTGTGGCTTTTAAAATAGCCCAGTAAAAGACAACAACAAAACCTTTTTTCACACGGGCGCTACTTCTTTGAATGGAGACAAGCTGCTGCCCGCTCAAAGGTTCCAAGCTGCATTTAAGCATAATTTTTACTGTGCAGCGTTAAATGTCATCTCGCGCTCAGTTTCACAAAGCGATCAGACTGCTTTGTGGAAGGACATTCACAACCGTACTTGGCGGGCTCGCTGACAGCCAGAAAAACTCAGTTTTTATATCTCCATGCTACTCAATGTTTTGCCAAAGCCATCGAAAGGCCGTGGCGTGGCACAAAGCGTTAACTGCTACTTACCTGCGAGTTGGCAGGCTTGGCTGGTTATGTTGCCAAGTTTGAGTAGAAGGTCTGCGAAGTCTGCGGCCACCACAACATCCTCCTCACTCCCTGCTACCAATCGTAGTTCATCTGGGTCCACGCCGGAGCCAATACCCACGGCCAGGACACGAACGCCTGCCTTCCGCAAGGGCTCGGAGGCCTCTTTCAATCCCTTGGCGTCGGCTGCTTTGGTCTGCTTGCCGTCAGTGATTACTAGGGCAATCTTGGGCACGCCCGTCCTCGCTCCAGGGAAGATTTCAGTGGCTGCTACGTCCAGGGCTTTGTCGATTCGTGTCAGGCCTCTCTCGTAAGGTAGAGCGTCTACAGCTTGGCCGAACTCCTCGGCGGACGCATACTGTCCGAATCGAGCCTTTACTGAAGCTGAGTTACTGTACAGAACCATCGCTGCCTGGCTCTGACCTGGTGCTACGCCAAAACTCCTAGCTACTTCCTTGACAAAGTTCTTCTCTTTCAGGTAGTTGGTTCTTCCAATACTGCCCGAAGAATCGATGAGAAATGCCAGGTCCACTGGGGTGTCACATGGCGGTGGTGCTAAGGAGGACGAAATGCAAGTCAGTTATTGTCAGTTCTCAGCAGCTTCTAGAAACCCAAGAAAGCTGCACGCTATACCCCGGCCTGGTATTAGCATCTCCAGATGACAAGTTTGCTGCCATTTGACTCACTCGGGTTTGTGGCTTTTAAAATAGCCCAGTAAAAGACAACAACAAAACCTTTTTTCACACGGGCGCTACTTCTTTGAATGGAGACAAGCTGCTGCCCGCTCAAAGGTTCCAAGCTGCATTTAAGCATAATTTTTACTGTGCAGCGTTAAATGTCATCTCGCGCTCAGTTTCACAAAGCGATCAGATTGCTTTGTGGACGGACATTCACAACCGTACTTGGCGGGCTAGCTGACAGCCAGAAAAACTCAGTTTTTATATCTCCATGCTACTCAATGTTTTGCCAAAGCCATCGAAAGGCCGTGGCGTGGCACAAAGCGTTAACTGCTACTTACCTGCGAGTTGGCAGGCTTGGCTGGTTATGTTGCCAAGTTTGAGTAGAAGGTCTGCGAAGTCTGCGGCCACCACAACATCCTCCTCACTCCCTGCTACCAATCGTAGTTCATCTGGGTCCACGCCGGAGCCAATACCCACGGCCAGGACACGAACGCCTGCCTTCCGCAAGGGCTCGGAGGCCTCTTTCAATCCCTTGGCGTCGGCTGCTTTGGTCTGCTTGCCGTCAGTGATTACTAGGGCAATCTTGGGCACGCCCGTCCTCGCTCCAGGGAAGATTTCAGTGGCTGCTACGTCCAGGGCTTTGTCGATTCGTGTCAGGCCTCTCTCGTAAGGTAGAGCGTCTACAGCTTGGCCGAACTCCTCGGCGGACGCATACTGTCCGAATCGAGCCTTTACTGAAGCTGAGTTACTGTACAGAACCATCGCTGCCTGGCTCTGACCTGGTGCTACGCCAAAACTCCTAGCTACTTCCTTGACAAAGTTCTTCTCTTTCAGGTAGTTGGTTCTTCCAATACTGCCCGAAGAATCGATGAGAAATGCCAGGTCCACTGGGGTGTCACATGGCGGTGGTGCTAAGGAGGACGAAATGCAAGTCAGTTACTGTCAGTTCTCAGCAGCTTCTAGAAACCCAAGAAAGCTGCACGCTATACCCCGGCCTGGTATTAGCATCTCCAGATGACAAGTTTGCTGCCATTTGACTCACTCGGGTTTGTGGCTTTTAAAATAGCCCAGTAAAGGACAACAATAAAACCTTTTTTCACACGGGCGCTACTTCTTTGAATGGAGACAAGCTGCTGCCCGCTCAAAGGTTCCAAGCTGCATTTAAGCATAATTTTTACTGTGCAGCGTTAAATGTCATCTCGCGCTCAGTTTCACAAAGCGATCAGACTGCTTTGTGGACGGACATTCACAACCGTACTTGGCGGGCTAGCTGACAGCCAGAAAAACTCAGTTTTTATATCTCCATGCTACTCAATGTTTTGCCAAAGCCATCGAAAGGCCGTGGCGTGGCACAAAGCGTTAACTGCTACTTACCTGCGAGTTGGCAGGCTTGGCTGGTTATGTTGCCAAGTTTGAGTAGAAGGTCTGCGAAGTCTGCGGCCACCACAACATCCTCCTCACTCCCTGCTACCAATCGTAGTTCATCTGGGTCCACGCCGGAGCCAATACCCACGGCCAGGACACGAACGCCTGCCTTCCGCAAGGGCTCGGAGGCCTCTTTCAATCCCTTGGCGTCGGCTGCTTTGGTCTGCTTGCCGTCAGTGATTACTAGGGCAATCTTGGGCACGCCCGTCCTCGCTCCAGGGAAGATTTCAGTGGCTGCTACGTCCAGGGCTTTGTCGATTCGTGTCAGGCCTCTCTCGTAAGGTAGAGCGTCTACAGCTTGGCCGAACTCCTCGGCGGACGCATACTGTCCGAATCGAGCCTTTACTGAAGCTGAGTTACTGTACAGAACCATCGCTGCCTGGCTCTGACCTGGTGCTACGCCAAAACTCCTAGCTACTTCCTTGACAAAGTTCTTCTCTTTCAGGTAGTTGGTTCTTCCAATACTGCCCGAAGAATCGATGAGAAATGCCAGGTCCACTGGGGTGTCACATGGCGGTGGTGCTAAGGAGGACGAAATGCAAGTCAGTTACTGTCAGTTCTCAGCAGCTTCTAGAAACCCAAGAAAGCTGCGCGCTAAACCCCGGCCTGGTATTAGCATCTCCAGATGACAAGTTTGCTGCCATTTGACTCACTCGGGTTTGTGGCTTTTAAAATAGCCCAGTAAAAGACAACAACAAAACCTTTTTTCACACGGGCGCTACTTCTTTGAATGGAGACAAGCTGCTGCCCGCTCAAAGGTTCCAAGCTGCATTTAAGCATAATTTTTACTGTGCAGCGTTAAATGTCATCTCGCGCTCAGTTTCACAAAGCGATCAGACTGCTTTGTGGACGGACATTCACAACCGTACTTGGCGGGCTAGCTGACAGCCAGAAAAACTCAGTTTTTATATCTCCATGCTACTCAATGTTTTGCCAAAGCCATCGAAAGGCCGTGGCGTGGCACAAAGCGTTAACTGCTACTTACCTGCGAGTTGGCAGGCTTGGCTGGTTATGTTGCCAAGTTTGAGTAGAAGGTCTGCGAAGTCTGCGGCCACCACAACATCCTCCTCACTCCCTGCTACCAATCGTAGTTCATCTGGGTCCACGCCGGAGCCAATACCCACGGCCAGGACACGAACGCCTGCTTTCCGCAAGGGCTCGGAGGCCTCTTTCAATCCCTTGGCGTCGGCTGCTTTGGTCTGCTTGCCGTCAGTGATTACTAGGGCAATCTTGGGCACGCCCGTCCTCGCTCCAGGGAAGATTTCAGTGGCTGCTACGTCCAGGGCTTTGTCGATTCGTGTCAGGCCTCTCTCGTAAGGTAGAGCGTCTACAGCTTGGCCGAACTCCTCGGCGGACGCATACTGTCCGAATCGAGCCTTTACTGAAGCTGAGTTACTGTACAGAACCATCGCTGCCTGGCTCTGACCTGGTGCTACGCCAAAACTCCTAGCTACTTCCTTGACAAAGTTCTTCTCTTTCAGGTAGTTGGTTCTTCCAATACTGCCCGATGAATCGATGAGAAATGCCAGGTCCACTGGGGTGTCACATGGCGGTGGTGCTAAGGAGGACGAAATGCAAGTCAGTTACTGTCAGTTCTCAGCAGCTTCTAGAAACCCAAGAAAGCTGCACGCTATACCCCGGCCTGGTATTAGCATCTCCAGATGACAAGTTTGCTGCCATTTGACTCACTCGGGTTTTTGGCTTTTAAAATAGCCCAGTAAAAGACAACAACAAAACCTTTTTCACACGGGCGCTACTTCTTTGAATGGAGACAAGCTGCTGCCCGCTCAAAGGTTCCAAGCTGCATTTAAGCATAATTTTTACTGTGCAGCGTTAAATGTCATCTCGCGCTCAGTTTCACAAAGCGATCAGACTGCTTTGTGGACGGACATTCACAACCGTACTTGGCGGGCTAGCTGACAGCCAGAAAAACTCAGTTTTTATATCTCCATGCTACTCAATGTTTTGCCAAAGCCATCGAAAGGCCGTGGCGTGGCACAAAGCGTTAACTGCTACTTACCTGCGAGTTGGCAGGCTTGGCTGGTTATGTTGCCAAGTTTGAGTAGAAGGTCTGCGAAGTCTGCGGCCACCACAACATCCTCCTCACTCCCTGCTACCAATCGTAGTTCATCTGGGTCCACGCCGGAGCCAATACCCACGGCCAGGACACGAACGCCTGCCTTCCGCAAGGGCTCGGAGGCCTCTTTCAATCCCTTGGCGTCGGCTGCTTTGGTCTGCTTGCCGTCAGTGATTACTAGGGCAATCTTGGGCACGCCCGTCCTCGCTCCAGGGAAGATTTCAGTGGCTGCTACGTCCAGGGCTTTGTCGATTCGTGTCAGGCCTCTCTCGTAAGGTAGAGCGTCTACAGCTTGGCCGAACTCCTCGGCGGACGCATACTGTCCGAATCGAGCCTTTACTGAAGCTGAGTTACTGTACAGAACCATCGCTGCCTGGCTCTGACCTGGTGCTACGCCAAAACTCCTAGCTACTTCCTTGACAAAGTTCTTCTCTTTCAGGTAGTTGGTTCTTCCAATACTGCCCGAAGAATCGATGAGAAATGCCAGGTCCACTGGGGTGTCACATGGCGGTGGTGCTAAGGAGGACGAAATGCAAGTCAGTTACTGTCAGTTCTCAGCAGCTTCTAGAAACCCAAGAAAGCTGCACGCTATACCCCGGCCTGGTATTAGCATCTCCAGATGACAAGTTTGCTGCCATTTGACTCACTCGGGTTTGTGGCTTTTAAAATAGCCCAGTAAAAGACAACAACAAAACCTTTTTTCACACGGGCGCTACTTCTTTGAATGGAGACAAGCTGTTGCCCGCTCAAAGGTTCCAAGCTGCATTTAAGCATAATTTTTACTGTGCAGCGTTAAATGTCATCTCGCGCTCAGTTTCACAAAGCGATCAGACTGCTTTGTGGACGGACATTCACAACCGTACTTGGCGGGCTAGCTGACAGCCAGAAAAACTCAGTTTTTATATCTCCATGCTACTCAATGTTTTGCCAAAGCCATCGAAAGGCCGTGGCGTGGCACAAAGCGTTAACTGCTACTTACCTGCGAGTTGGCAGGCTTGGCTGGTTATGTTGCCAAGTTTGAGTAGAAGGTCTGCGAAGTCTGCGGCCACCACAACATCCTCCTCACTCCCTGCTACCAATCGTAGTTCATCTGGGTCCACGCCGGAGCCAATACCCACGGCCAGGACACGAACGCCTGCCTTCCGCAAGGGCTCGGAGGCCTCTTTCAATCCCTTGGCGTCGGCTGCTTTGGTCTGCTTGCCGTCAGTGATTACTAGGGCAATCTTGGGCACGCCCGTCCTCGCTCCAGGGAAGATTTCAGTGGCTGCTACGTCCAGGGCTTTGTCGATTCGTGTCAGGCCTCTCTCGTAAGGTAGAGCGTCTACAGCTTGGCCGAACTCCTCGGCGGACGCATACTGTCCGAATCGAGCCTTTACTGAAGCTGAGTTACTGTACAGAACCATCGCTGCCTGGCTCTGACCTGGTGCTACGCCAAAACTCCTAGCTACTTCCTTGACAAAGTTCTTCTCTTTCAGGTAGTTGGTTCTTCCAATACTGCCCGAAGAATCGATGAGAAATGCCAGGTCCACTGGGGTGTCACATGGCGGTGGTGCTAAGGAGGACGAAATGCAAGTCAGTTACTGTCAGTTCTCAGCAGCTTCTAGAAACCCAAGAAAGCTGCACGCTATACCCCGACCTGGTATTAGCATCTCCAGATGACAAGTTTGCTGCCATTTGACTCACTCGGGTTTGTGGCTTTTAAAATAGCCCAGTAAAAGACAACAACAAAACCTTTTTTCACACGGGCGCTACTTCTTTGAATGGAGACAAGCTGTTGCCCGCTCAAAGGTTCCAAGCTGCATTTAAGCATAATTTTTACTGTGCAGCGTTAAATGTCATCTCGCGCTCAGTTTCACAAAGCGATCAGACTGCTTTGTGGACGGACATTCACAATCGTACTTGGCGGGCTAGCTGACAGCCAGAAAAACTCAGTTTTTATATCTCCATGCTACTCAATGTTTTGCCAAAGCCATCGAAAGGCCGTGGCGTGGCACAAAGCGTTAACTGCTACTTACCTGCGAGTTGGCAGGCTTGGCTGGTTATGTTGCCAAGTTTGAGTAGAAGGTCTGCGAAGTCTGCGGCCACCACAACATCCTCCTCACTCCCTGCTACCAATCGTATTTCATCTGGGTCCACGCCGGAGCCAATACCCACGGCCAGGACACGAACGCCTGCCTTCCGCAAGGGCTCGGAGGCCTCTTTCAATCCCTTGGCGTCGGCTGCTTTGGTCTGCTTGCCGTCAGTGATTACTAGGGCAATCTTGGGCACGCCCGTCCTCGCTCCAGGGAAGATTTCAGTGGCTGCTACGTCCAGGGCTTTGTCGATTCGTGTCAGGCCTCTCTCGTAAGGTAGAGCGTCTACAGCTTGGCCGAACTCCTCGGCGGACGCATACTGTCCGAATCGAGCCTTTACTGAAGCTGAGTTACTGTACAGAACCATCGCTGCCTGGCTCTGACCTGGTGCTACGCCAAAACTCCTAGCTACTTCCTTGACAAAGTTCTTCTCTTTCAGGTAGTTGGTTCTTCCAATACTGCCCGAAGAATCGATGAGAAATGCCAGGTCCACTGGGGTGTCACATGGCGGTGGTGCTAAGGAGGACGAAATGCAAGTCAGTTACTGTCAGTTCTCAGCAGCTTCTAGAAACCCAAGAAAGCTGCACGCTATACCCCGGCCTGGTATTAGCATCTCCAGATGACAAGTTTGCTGCCATTTGACTCACTCGGGTTTGTGGCTTTTAAAATAGCCCAGTAAAAGACAACAACAAAACCTTTTTTCACACGGGCGCTACTTCTTTGAATGGAGACAAGCTGCTGCCCGCTCAAAGGTTCCAAGCTGCATTTAAGCATAATTTTTACTGTGCAGCGTTAAATGTCATCTCGCGCTCAGTTTCACAAAGCGATCAGACTGCTTTGTGGACGGACATTCACAACCGTACTTGGCGGGCTAGCTGACAGCCAGAAAAACTCAGTTTTTATATCTCCATGCTACTCAATGTTTTGCCAAAGCCATCGAAAGGCCGTGGCGTGGCACAAAGCGTTAACTGCTACTTACCTGCGAGTTGGCAGGCTTGGCTGGTTATGTTGCCAAGTTTGAGTAGAAGGTCTGCGAAGTCTGCGGCCACCACAACATCCTCCTCACTCCCTGCTACCAATCGTAGTTCATCTGGGTCCACGCCGGAGCCAATACCCACGGCCAGGACACGAACGCCTGCCTTCCGCAAGGGCTCGGAGGCCTCTTTCAATCCCTTGGCGTCGGCTGCTTTGGTCTGCTTGCCGTCAGTGATTACTAGGGCAATCTTGGGCACGCCCGTCCTCGCTCCAGGGAAGATTTCAGTGGCTGCTACGTCCAGGGCTTTGTCGATTCGTGTCAGGCCTCTCTCGTAAGGTAGAGCGTCTACAGCTTGGCCGAACTCCTCGGCGGACGCATACTGTCCGAATCGAGCCTTTACTGAAGCTGAGTTACTGTACAGAACCATCGCTGCCTGGCTCTGACCTGGTGCTACGCCAAAACTCCTAGCTACTTCCTTGACAAAGTTCTTCTCTTTCAGGTAGTTGGTTCTTCCAATACTGCCCGAAGAATCGATGAGAAATGCCAGGTCCACTGGGGTGTCACATGGCGGTGGTGCTAAGGAGGACGAAATGCAAGTCAGTTACTGTCAGTTCTCAGCAGCTTCTAGAAACCCAAGAAAGCTGCGCGGTATACCCCGGCCTGGTATTAGCATCTCCAGATGACAAGTTTGCTGCCATTTGACTCACTCGGGTTTGTGGCTTTTAAAATAGCCCAGTAAAAGACAACAACAAAACCTTTTTTCACACGGGCGCTACTTCTTTGAATGGAGACAAGCTGCTGCCCGCTCAAAGGTTCCAAGCTGCATTTAAGCATAATTTTTACTGTGCAGCGTTAAATGTCATCTCGCGCTCAGTTTCATAAAGCGATCAGACTGCTTTGTGGACGGACATTCACAACCGTACTTGGCGGGCTAGCTGACAGCCAGAAAAACTCAGTTTTTATATCTCCATGCTACTCAATGTTTTGCCAAAGCCATCGAAAGGCCGTGGCGTGGCACAAAGCGTTAACTGCTACTTACCTGCGAGTTGGCAGGCTTGGCTGGTTATGTTGCCAAGTTTGAGTAGAAGGTCTGCGAAGTCTGCGGCCACCACAACATCCTCCTCACTCCCTGCTACCAATCGTAGTTCATCTGGGTCCACGCCGGAGCCAATACCCACGGCCAGGACACGAACGCCTGCCTTCCGCAAGGGCTCGGAGGCCTCTTTCAATCCCTTGGCGTCGGCTGCTTTGGTCTGCTTGCCGTCAGTGATTACTAGGGCAATCTTGGGCACGCCCGTCCTCGCTCCAGGGAAGATTTCAGTGGCTGCTACGTCCAGGGCTTTGTCGATTCGTGTCAGGCCTCTCTCGTAAGGTAGAGCGTCTACAGCTTGGCCGAACTCCTCGGCGGACGCATACTGTCCGAATCGAGCCTTTACTGAAGCTGAGTTACTGTACAGAACCATCGCTGCCTGGCTCTGACCTGGTGCTACGCCAAAACTCCTAGCTACTTCCTTGACAAAGTTCTTCTCTTTCAGGTAGTTGGTTCTTCCAATACTGCCCGAAGAATCGATGAGAAATGCCAGGTCCACTGGGGTGTCACATGGCGGTGGTGCTAAGGAGGACGAAATGCAAGTCAGTTACTGTCAGTTCTCAGCAGCTTCTAGAAACCCAAGAAAGCTGCACGCTATACCCCGGCCTGGTATTAGCATCTCCAGATGACAAGTTTGCTGCCATTTGACTCACTCGGGTTTGTGGCTTTTAAAATAGCCCAGTAAAAGACAACAACAAAACCTTTTTTCACACGGGCGCTACTTCTTTGAATGGAGACAAGCTGCTGCCCGCTCAAAGGTTCCAAGCTGCATTTAAGCATAATTTTTACTGTGCAGCGTTAAATGTCATCTCGCGCTCAGTTTCACAAAGCGATCAGACTGCTTTGTGGAAGGACATTCACAACCGTACTTGGCGGGCTAGCTGACAGCCAGAAAAACTCAGTTTTTATATCTCCATGCTACTCAATGTTTTGCCAAAGCCATCGAAAGGCCGTGGCGTGGCACAAAGCGTTAACTGCTACTTACCTGCGAGTTGGCAGGCTTGGCTGGTTATGTTGCCAAGTTTGAGTAGAAGGTCTGCGAAGTCTGCGGCCACCACAACATCCTCCTCACTCCCTGCTACCAATCGTAGTTCATCTGGGTCCACGCCGGAGCCAATACCCACGGCCAGGACACGAACGCCTGCCTTCCGCAAGGGCTCGGAGGCCTCTTTCAATCCCTTGGCGTCGGCTGCTTTGGTCTGCTTGCCGTCAGTGATTACTAGGGCAATCTTGGGCACGCCCGTCCTCGCTCCAGGGAAGATTTCAGTGGCTGCTACGTCCAGGGCTTTGTCGATTCGTGTCAGGCCTCTCTCGTAAGGTAGAGCGTCTACAGCTTGGCCGAACTCCTCGGCGGACGCATACTGTCCGAATCGAGCCTTTACTGAAGCTGAGTTACTGTACAGAACCATCGCTGCCTGGCTCTGACCTGGTGCTACGCCAAAACTCCTAGCTACTTCCTTGACAAAGTTCTTCTCTTTCAGGTAGTTGGTTCTTCCAATACTGCCCGAAGAATCGATGAGAAATGCCAGGTCCACTGGGGTGTCACATGGCGGTGGTGCTAAGGAGGACGAAATGCAAGTCAGTTACTGTCAGTTCTCAGCAGCTTCTAGAAACCCAAGAAAGCTGCGCGCTATACCCCGGCCTGGTATTAGCATCTCCAGATGACAAGTTTGCTGCCATTTGACTCACTCGGGTTTGTGGCTTTTAAAATAGCCCAGTAAAAGACAACAACAAAACCTTTTTTCACACGGGCGCTACTTCTTTGAATGGAGACAAGCTGCTGCCCGCTCAAAGGTTCCAAGCTGCATTTAAGCATAATTTTTACTGTGCAGCGTTAAATGTCATCTCGCGCTCAGTTTCACAAAGCGATCAGACTGCTTTGTGGAAGGACATTCACAACCGTACTTGGCGGGCTAGCTGACAGCCAGAAAAACTCAGTTTTTATATCTCCATGCTACTCAATGTTTTGCCAAAGCCATCGAAAGGCCGTGGCGTGGCACAAAGCGTTAACTGCTACTTACCTGCGAGTTGGCAGGCTTGGCTGGTTATGTTGCCAAGTTTGAGTAGAAGGTCTGCGAAGTCTGCGGCCACCACAACATCCTCCTCACTCCCTGCTACCAATCGTAGTTCATCTGGGTCCACGCCGGAGCCAATACCCACGGCCAGGACACGAACGCCTGCCTTCCGCAAGGGCTCGGAGGCCTCTTTCAATCCCTTGGCGTCGGCTGCTTTGGTCTGCTTGCCGTCAGTGATTACTAGGGCAATCTTGGGCACGCCCGTCCTCGCTCCAGGGAAGATTTCAGTGGCTGCTACGTCCAGGGCTTTGTCGATTCGTGTCAGGCCTCTCTCGTAAGGTAGAGCGTCTACAGCTTGGCCGAACTCCTCGGCGGACGCATACTGTCCGAATCGAGCCTTTACTGAAGCTGAGTTACTGTACAGAACCATCGCTGCCTGGCTCTGACCTGGTGCTACGCCAAAACTCCTAGCTACTTCCTTGACAAAGTTCTTCTCTTTCAGGTAGTTGGTTCTTCCAATACTGCCCGAAGAATCGATGAGAAATGCCAGGTCCACTGGGGTGTCACATGGCGGTGGTGCTAAGGAGGACGAAATGCAAGTCAGTTACTGTCAGTTCTCAGCAGCTTCTAGAAACCCAAGAAAGCTGCGCGGTATACCCCGGCCTGGTATTAGCATCTCCAGATGACAAGTTTGCTGCCATTTGACTCACTCGGGTTTGTGGCTTTTAAAATAGCCCAGTAAAAGACAACAACAAAACCTTTTTTCACACGGGCGCTACTTCTTTGAATGGAGACAAGCTGCTGCCCGCTCAAAGGTTCCAAGCTGCATTTAAGCATAATTTTTACTGTGCAGCGTTAAATGTCATCTCGCGCTCAGTTTCACAAAGCGATCAGACTGCTTTGTGGACGGACATTCACAACCGTACTTGGCGGGCTAGCTGACAGCCAAAAAAACTCAGTTTTTATATCTCCATGCTACTCAATGTTTTGCCAAAGCCATCGAAAGGCCGTGGCGTGGCACAAAGCGTTAACTGCTACTTACCTGCGAGTTGGCAGGCTTGGCTGGTTATGTTGCCAAGTTTGAGTAGAAGGTCTGCGAAGTCTGCGGCCACAACAACATCCTCCTCACTCCCTGCTACCAATCGTAGTTCATCTGGGTCCACGCCGGAGCCAATACCCACGGCCAGGACACGAACGCCTGCCTTCCGCAAGGGCTCGGAGGCCTCTTTCAATCCCTTGGCGTCGGCTGCTTTGGTCTGCTTGCCGTCAGTGATTACTAGGGCAATCTTGGGCACGCCCGTCCTCGCTCCAGGGAAGATTTCAGTGGCTGCTACGTCCAGGGCTTTGTCGATTCGTGTCAGGCCTCTCTCGTAAGGTAGAGCGTCTACAGCTTGGCCGAACTCCTCGGCGGACGCATACTGTCCGAATCGAGCCTTTACTGAAGCTGAGTTACTGTACAGAACCATCGCTGCCTGGCTCTGACCTGGTGCTACGCCAAAACTCCTAGCTACTTCCTTGACAAAGTTCTTCTCTTTCAGGTAGTTGGTTCTTCCAATACTGCCCGAAGAATCGATGAGAAATGCCAGGTCCACTGGGGTGTCACATGGCGGTGGTGCTAAGGAGGACGAAATGCAAGTCAGTTACTGTCAGTTCTCAGCAGCTTCTAGAAACCCAAGAAAGCTGCGCGCTATACCCCGGCCTGGTATTAGCATGTCCAGATGACAAGTTTGCTGCCATTTGACTCACTCGGGTTTGTGGCTTTTAAAATAGCCCAGTAAAAGACAACAACAAAACCTTTTTTCACACGGGCGCTACTTCTTTGAATGGAGACAAGCTGCTGCCCGCTCAAAGGTTCCAAGCTGCATTTAAGCATAATTTTTACTGTGCAGCGTTAAATGTCATCTCGCGCTCAGTTTCACAAAGCGATCAGACTGCTTTGTGGAAGGACATTCACAACCGTACTTGGCGGGCTAGCTGACAGCCAGAAAAACTCAGTTTTTATATCTCCATGCTACTCAATGTTTTGCCAAAACCATCGAAAGGCCGTGGCGTGGCACAAAGCGTTAACTGCTACTTACCTGCGAGTTGGCAGGCTTGGCTGGTTATGTTGCCAAGTTTGAGTAGAAGGTCTGCGAAGTCTGCGGCCACCACAACATCCTCCTCACTCCCTGCTACCAATCGTAGTTCATCTGGGTCCACGCCGGAGCCAATACCCACGGCCAGGACACGAACGCCTGCCTTCCGCAAGGGCTCGGAGGCCTCTTTCAATCCCTTGGCGTCGGCTGCTTTGGTCTGCTTGCCGTCAGTGATTACTAGGGCAATCTTGGGCACGCCCGTCCTCGCTCCAGGGAAGATTTCAGTGGCTGCTACGTCCAGGGCTTTGTCGATTCGTGTCAGGCCTCTCTCGTAAGGTAGAGCGTCTACAGCTTGGCCGAACTCCTCGGCGGACGCATACTGTCCGAATCGAGCCTTTACTGAAGCTGAGTTACTGTACAGAACCATCGCTGCCTGGCTCTGACCTGGTGCTACGCCAAAACTCCTAGCTACTTCCTTGACAAAGTTCTTCTCTTTCAGGTAGTTGGTTCTTCCAATACTGCCCGAAGAATCGATGAGAAATGCCAGGTCCACTGGGGTGTCACATGGCGGTGGTGCTAAGGAGGACGAAATGCAAGTCAGTTACTGTCAGTTCTCAGCAGCTTCTAGAAACCCAAGAAAGCTGCGCGGTATACCCCGGCCTGGTATTAGCATCTCCAGATGACAAGTTTGCTGCCATTTGACTCACTCGGGTTTGTGGCTTTTAAAATAGCCCAGTAAAAGACAACAACAAAACCTTTTTTCACACGGGCGCTACTTCTTTGAATGGAGACAAGCTGCTGCCCGCTCAAAGGTTCCAAGCTGCATTTAAGCATAATTTTTACTGTGCAGCGTTAAATGTCATCTCGCGCTCAGTTTCACAAAGCGATCAGACTGCTTTGTGGACGGACATTCACAACCGTACTTGGCGGGCTAGCTGACAGCCAAAAAAACTCAGTTTTTATATCTCCATGCTACTCAATGTTTTGCCAAAGCCATCGAAAGGCCGTGGCGTGGCACAAAGCGTTAACTGCTACTTACCTGCGAGTTGGCAGGCTTGGCTGGTTATGTTGCCAAGTTTGAGTAGAAGGTCTGCGAAGTCTGCGGCCACAACAACATCCTCCTCACTCCCTGCTACCAATCGTAGTTCATCTGGGTCCACGCCGGAGCCAATACCCACGGCCAGGACACGAACGCCTGCCTTCCGCAAGGGCTCGGAGGCCTCTTTCAATCCCTTGGCGTCGGCTGCTTTGGTCTGCTTGCCGTCAGTGATTACTAGGGCAATCTTGGGCACGCCCGTCCTCGCTCCAGGGAAGATTTCAGTGGCTGCTACGTCCAGGGCTTTGTCGATTCGTGTCAGGCCTCTCTCGTAAGGTAGAGCGTCTACAGCTTGGCCGAACTCCTCGGCGGACGCATACTGTCCGAATCGAGCCTTTACTGAAGCTGAGTTACTGTACAGAACCATCGCTGCCTGGCTCTGACCTGGTGCTACGCCAAAACTCCTAGCTACTTCCTTGACAAAGTTCTTCTCTTTCAGGTAGTTGGTTCTTCCAATACTGCCCGAAGAATCGATGAGAAATGCCAGGTCCACTGGGGTGTCACATGGCGGTGGTGCTAAGGAGGACGAAATGCAAGTCAGTTACTGTCAGTTCTCAGCAGCTTCTAGAAACCCAAGAAAGCTGCACGCTATACCCCGGCCTGGTATTAGCATCTCCAGATGACAAGTTTGCTGCCATTTGACTCACTCGGGTTTGTGGCTTTTAAAATAGCCCAGTAAAGGACAACAACAAAACCTTTTTTCACACGGGCGCTACTTCTTTGAATGGAGACAAGCTGCTGCCCGCTCAAAGGTTCCAAGTTGCATTTAAGCATAATTTTTACTGTGCAGCGTTAAATGTCATCTCGCGCTCAGTTTCACAAAGCGATCAGACTGCTTTGTGGACGGACATTCACAACCGTACTTGGCGGGCTAGCTGACAGCCAGAAAAACTCAGTTTTTATATCTCCATGCTACTCAATGTTTTGCCAAAGCCATCGAAAGGCCGTGGCGTGGCACAAAGCGTTAACTGCTACTTACCTGCGAGTTGGCAGGCTTGGCTGGTTATGTTGCCAAGTTTGAGTAGAAGGTCTGCGAAGTCTGCGGCCACCACAACATCCTCCTCACTCCCTGCTACCAATCGTAGTTCATCTGGGTCCACGCCGGAGCCAATACCCACGGCCAGGACACGAACGCCTGCCTTCCGCAAGGGCTCGGAGGCCTCTTTCAATCCCTTGGCGTCGGCTGCTTTGGTCTGCTTGCCGTCAGTGATTACTAGGGCAATCTTGGGCACGCCCGTCCTCGCTCCAGGGAAGATTTCAGTGGCTGCTACGTCCAGGGCTTTGTCGATTCGTGTCAGGCCTCTCTCGTAAGGTAGAGCGTCTACAGCTTGGCCGAACTCCTCGGCGGACGCATACTGTCCGAATCGAGCCTTTACTGAAGCTGAGTTACTGTACAGAACCATCGCTGCCTGGCTCTGACCTGGTGCTACGCCAAAACTCCTAGCTACTTCCTTGACAAAGTTCTTCTCTTTCAGGTAGTTGGTTCTTCCAATACTGCCCGAAGAATCGATGAGAAATGCCAGGTCCACTGGGGTGTCACATGGCGGTGGTGCTAAGGAGGACGAAATGCAAGTCAGTTACTGTCAGTTCTCAGCAGCTTCTAGAAACCCAAGAAAGCTGGACGCTATACCCCGGCCTGGTATTAGCATCTCCAGATGACAAGTTTGCTGCCATTTGACTCACTCGGGTTTGTGGCTTTTAAAATAGCCCAGTAAAAGACAACAACAAAACCTTTTTTCACACGGGCGCTACTTCTTTGAATGGAGACAAGCTGCTGCCCGCTCAAAGGTTCCAAGCTGCATTTAAGCATAATTTTTACTGTGCAGCGTTAAATGTCATCTCGCGCTCAGTTTCACAAAGCGATCAGACTGCTTTGTGGACGGACATTCACAACCGTACTTGGCGGGCTAGCTGACAGCCAGAAAAACTCAGTTTTTATATCTCCATGCTACTCAATGTTTTGCCAAAGCCATCGAAAGGCCGTGGCGTGGCACAAAGCGTTAACTGCTACTTACCTGCGAGTTGGCAGGCTTGGCTGGTTATGTTGCCAAGTTTGAGTAGAAGGTCTGCGAAGTCTGCGGCCACCACAACATCCTCCTCACTCCCTGCTACCAATCGTAGTTCATCTGGGTCCACGCCGGAGCCAATACCCACGGCCAGGACACGAACGCCTGCCTTCCGCAAGGGCTCGGAGGCCTCTTTCAATCCCTTGGCGTCGGCTGCTTTGGTCTGCTTGCCGTCAGTGATTACTAGGGCAATCTTGGGCACGCCCGTCCTCGCTCCAGGGAAGATTTCAGTGGCTGCTACGTCCAGGGCTTTGTCGATTCGTGTCAGGCCTCTCTCGTAAGGTAGAGCGTCTACAGCTTGGCCGAACTCCTCGGCGGACGCATACTGTCCGAATCGAGCCTTTACTGAAGCTGAGTTACTGTACAGAACCATCGCTGCCTGGCTCTGACCTGGTGCTACGCCAAAACTCCTAGCTACTTCCTTGACAAAGTTCTTCTCTTTCAGGTAGTTGGTTCTTCCAATACTGCCCGAAGAATCGATGAGAAATGCCAGGTCCACTGGGGTGTCACATGGCGGTGGTGCTAAGGAGGACGAAATGCAAGTCAGTTACTGTCAGTTCTCAGCAGCTTCTAGAAACCCAAGAAAGCTGCACGCTATACCCCGGCCTGGTATTAGCATCTCCAGATGACAAGTTTGCTGCCATTTGACTCACTCGGGTTTGTGGCTCTTAAAATAGCCCAGTAAAAGACAACAACAAAACCTTTTTTCACACGGGCGCTACTTCTTTGAATGGAGACAAGCTGCTGCCCGCTCAAAGGTTCCAAGCTGCATTTAAGAGGAAGTTTCCAGAAAAATCGAACAAAAATGATTTTTTGCGGCAAGGCTAAAAAACAGAGAGTTCGCTCATCTTCTGCATATAGGTAGCCCTTAGTAAAACTAAAAACGTTATGTTGTTTTTTTCTTCAAATATTTTTATCTTTCTGAGAAATACGAAATTTTCGATTTCACGTCTAGACTCGATTCAGAGGGTCTAAACTAGGTTGAAAATCGACCATTTTCATTCGATTCGCATGTCAAAACGATCAAGCGCAGAAAAAAATTAATACAACCGGTTGATTGCATGACTCTTCCTTGTCCAAAGAAGCATAGTTTCAAGAGTTTTGGTTTAATCTAGTTATTCAACGGTAAACAAAACCAGACTATTCTCACGCGCCATGAAAGTCGGTCGGTCAAAAGAATCGTCATTTTGACCATGTGCCATATCTCGGAATTCCTTGAGATGAAGGTATTTCAAATGTAGAAGGATGATACTTCCAAAATATGCAAAGTTTGGTTTGGGCCAATGATTAAGCACTTGTCAAAAAATTATTCAAAATCGTACAAAAACGGCACAAAATCACGCCAGCCTTCGAATGCGTGACCTAAAGTATTACCACCGTATTTGTTATTTAAATCAATTTAATCGCAATACTAGCAATACTAAGGTATAAATCAACATAAATATGTTCACCTTTGTTCGGTTTTGATGTCCTGACCGTTGCAATACGTTTCTTTCCTGTCATTTCTTCAATGGCTTCCCGTTCAGTTCGCATGCTCTTGTCGACTCTTGAACGCGAATCCGTCTTGCGACTGGTGAATTTGAAGCAACCACTGCTAGGTTTTCATCCAAATATGTATCGTCATGATTAACGTGCGCTACTTGTGTTACTTGATTAAGCCATATTTCAGGAAATAACCGGCAAAGCGTTTTCAATGAGCCACTTTGCTGTGCCCGTTGGAGATGAATTATCACAGATTGGCGAGCAAACCGGGCAAAAGGTGGATTCAGCATTGGTATCCAGAGGTATGAGGACAGCTAAGGGACCAATCATTATTTAGCGGGGGGGGGGGGGGGGAGGGCCACTAAACTGAGAAAAAGTTCGGCCAAGAAGTTGTGGCCCTCCCTCATAAGAGTTTTAAAAATATCTGACCCTCCCCTAACTCGAATAAAAAATTTGTGACCCTCCCCAACGGCAAAAAAGTACAACAGCGGTTTGCAAAAAGGCCCAGCGTTTCCTTTAGTCAAAGGTGAAACTTTAATAGAATCAGAAATATATCAGATATCGTCCTTTCCATGGCCTAGCTGCATGTTTTACCTGAGATTTGGTAGTACACATTATGATTGTCGTCGGACAAGGAAGTGATTCTCTTATGAGTTCATCTGAGCGAACACCGATGAACTTCTTTTACAATCAAGTGTATGAGTCATTTTTTGTTGAAAATGTTTCCTTCTTGGCTGTATCAAAACAAAGTTTTCTGAAGAGTTTCACAAGGAGGCAAGGCGCCATTACACTGTCCGCCAGGAAGTCGAGAAGGTGAAGAGCAAAACACAGCAACTGGACAACACAAAAAACCCTTCCACAGCTGGTTAGCTACTGAGGGAGAACCACACATTAAAGCTCCATGATTCTAGCATTATAACAAAGAACTTGAATGGAATCGATCAGGTGGAAAAATCTCTGCAGGAAATTGAAGACAAAGTGAAGAGTGATCTGCAATCAGCCAGTCGATTCTTGCAAACGGAAAAATTGAAGCTCGCCGTAAAATGTCACATCATTTTGACGAGGACGTTATTTCTGACCTGCTTCAGCTTAAAACCAAGCTGACTACCACGAGCTTGGAGAGAAAGGCTCGAATCTCTTTCAGGTTGATTTGGAGCCTTCGGGAAAAAATCGCGATCCAACTCAAAACAGAACAAAAACCGTGCGGCAAAACGTAAAGCTATGAGTAGCTCTGAGAGGAAGTCAGAGGTTCTGAAAAAGATCGCCCCTGGTTTAGACGAAGAACCTCTCTGTGATAAAAGTCACATAGAAAAAGAGCTTGTGTTAAAA
This sequence comes from Siderastrea siderea, assembly GCA_964030785.1. Taxonomy (NCBI): domain Eukaryota; kingdom Metazoa; phylum Cnidaria; class Anthozoa; order Scleractinia; family Rhizangiidae; genus Siderastrea; species Siderastrea siderea. Next base: position 47,473,261 of record OZ034971.1, on the reverse strand, counting down.
CTCAACAAAAGAGAAAAGAAAAATGGGTGGAATTATTGCTATGCCGATATGATACACCTCGGCTAAGCCGTGACGCGAAGAACTACCTCTCAGGTATACTAAGCAAGAATGGAGGAAATGCTGCAACTAGTAGTTACCACGGCGACGACGACGACCACCATGATGATGATGATCTGGATTATGATGGTGGTGATGAGAGCTATGATGAAGAAGATGACTGCAGTGTTGTTGAAGCAACCGCAGTCCGAATAAGGCCAGTGCAGGAGTATTCTTCAGATGACGATTACGGTCCATACTGGGACAATTCCCCAACTTCCATGCCATACCTGGACCATTTATCAGACTAACTATCCAAATCAGAAGTTTTGTATATTTATATGGCAAATTTTATCCTTGTTAGGTGTTATTAGGTATAATAATCACTGAAAAGGCCCGTGCGAATGCTCGCAACTGCCAAATTTGTTGGGCGCAACATCGTTGCAGATGTGTGCTGAAATGGTCCAAAGAAGTTCAAACAATATTGGATGAGACACTTGCAATGCTGAAATCTCTATGGATAGAATCGGTGCGTGTGCGCGAGTCCAGCATTACAATTTTGCGGCCGGTTTTTAGCTTCTTCTGAAATCTTCTCATGCATGTTGTCTTTAAATTTGTACGAACTTTGTACAATAAATGAATGGTGTATAAATTTAATATTGTGGTTTATTAAACAGATACGCCTTTAAGACCTTGTGTATTCACGATACATGTACTTTTATTCCAGAGGCCCACATTTCACTTATAATGCTGCAATCAATGACAAATTAAAAACCTACAATAGGTAGAGGTGACCAAAATCAAGAGATATTTGAGTTCAAGGCACGTGGTAAATACGTATCTCCAAAAAAATCGTAGCCCTCCCCTTAATAACTTTTTTTTAATAATGGCCCTCCCCTAAGTGGAGTTCAAAAAATAGTGATCCTCCCCCCAAATATAGTGGCCCTCCCCCTCCGCTAAATAATGACCGGTCCCTAAAGACAAGAACGGCGAGCGCCTTTTTAATAGCAACGAGTTTCTTACAAGCCGACAGGTTGCTAGTTTCTTTTCACGCCTGGCCTCAAAGCGAAGTATTGATGTTGGTACTGACTCTGAGTCGCAAAGTGACGACGAAGACCAAAACGAAGCAGAGAAGGAAGCCCGGCAGAGGCAGACCCTAAGAAACGAAGTGATGACTGACATTTCAATCCAGCATGCGCATCCAATCGTGTATGATGCTCATAACATCTGTGACCTCGTCAAAAATTCGAAGCTTTCAAAGTTTTCTATCAAAATGTTAGATGAAATTTGCTCTTCTTTTGGACTTGATGTATCAAAGATCAACGTCAAGAAAAAGAAGCCATAGATAGATTTGTTGACAAATCTTGTCATGGGTTGCCACTGCCAGAAGAGCGCTCACTGACTAGTGATGGTCACTTGTACGCTTGAACAGTGCAATCCGATTCCCAAAAGTTATTTAAATCTCTTGATATCTCTGGTATAAACAGGCCGCTGCTAAGATTATTTTCGTGTCTATGTCGTTGTCAAGTATGCGAAATTTTGTGTCCGGTAGCGATGCTTTTAGTAATGTAAACCATGCTTGTTATAATGTAATCGAGAAACAGAATTATCGGGTACAAGAACGGTGTATTTTTGACCATTTTTAGGAAGCCCAAAACAACCCTTATTTTATTTCATTTTAAACGCCAGAGCTTTCTGTTTGTATCGAAAGGAGGCAGAACCGGGACCGAATGTGTCATCTGTTGCCTTAGCAGAAAAAGGAAACAGAGCCTTGATCGTTTGTTAAAAAAGACAACAACAACAAGAAAAATAATGGTGATTGTCTTTTTTTCTCTCTCTGATTTTGAACGTAAGCAGAACTTATAAGTTAAGCAAATCACGTAGTATAAATACGAGTTTGTGATAATTCATCTCCAAACACTTTTCAGCTGAAATTCAAGACCCTACCCCCACCCCACCCCGTTAAGTACAAAAAGCTGTCACGCTTGTCTCGGAAGTATGCAAATTACTTCGCTTTTCGAATAATAATGGCTTCCAACGGGCACTGCAAAGTGGCTCATTGAAAACGCTTTGCCGGTTATTTCCTGAAATATGGCTTAATCAAGTTACACAAGTAGCGCACGTTAATCATGACGATACATAGTTGGATAAAAACGTAGCAGTGGTTGCTTCAAATTCACCAGTCGCAAGACGGATTCGCGTTCAAGAGTCGACAAGAGCATGCGAACTGAACGGGAAGCCATTGAAGAAATGACAGGAAAGAAACGTATTGCAACGGTCAGGACATCATGATCGAGCAAAGGTGAACATATTTATTTTTATTTATGCCTTAGTATTGCTAGTATTGCGATTAAATTGATTTAAATAACAAATACGGTGGTAATACTTTTGGTCACGCATTCGAAGGCTGGCGTGATTTTGTGCCGTTTTTGTACGATTTTGAATAATTTTTTGACAAGTGCTTAATCGTTGGCCCAAACCAAACTTTGCATATTTTGGAAGTATCATCCTTCTACATTTGAAATACCTTCATCTCAAGGAATTCCGAGATATGGCACATGGTCAAAATGACGATTCTTTTGACCGACCGACTTTCATGGCGCGTGAGAATAGTCTGGTTATGTTTACCGTTAAATAATTAGATTAAACCAAAACTCTTGAAACTATGCTTCTTTGGACAAGGAAGAGCATGCAATAAACCGGTTGGATTCAATTTTTTCTGCGCTTGATCGTTTTGACATGCGAATCGAATGAAAATGGTCGATTTTCAACCCAGTTTAGACCCTCTGAATCGAGTCTAGAAGTGAAATCGAGAATTTCGTTTTTCTCAGAAAAATAAAAATATTTGAAGAAAAAAACAACATAACGTTTTTAGTTTTACTAAGGGCTACCTATATGCAGAAGATGAGCGAACTCTTTTTTTTAGCCTTGCCGCACCTTGTTGAATTTTTGTGGAAACTTCCTCTTAAGCATAATTTTTACTGTGCAGCGTTAAATGTCATCTCGCGCTCAGTTTCACAAAGCGATCAGACTGCTTTGTGGACGGACATTCACAACCGTACTTGGCGGGCTAGCTGACAGCCAGAAAAACTCAGTTTTTATATCTCCATGCTACTCAATGTTTTGCCAAAGCCATCGAAAGGCCGTGGCGTGGCACAAAGCGTTAACTGCTACTTACCTGCGAGTTGGCAGGCTTGGCTGGTTATGTTGCCAAGTTTGAGTAGAAGGTCTGCGAAGTCTGCGGCCACCACAACATCCTCCTCACTCCCTGCTACCAATCGTAGTTCATCTGGGTCCACGCCGGAGCCAATACCCACGGCCAGGACACGAACGCCTGCCTTCCGCAAGGGCTCGGAGGCCTCTTTCAATCCCTTGGCGTCGGCTGCTTTGGTCTGCTTGCCGTCAGTGATTACTAGGGCAATCTTGGGCACGCCCGTCCTCGCTCCAGGGAAGATTTCAGTGGCTGCTACGTCCAGGGCTTTGTCGATTCGTGTCAGGCCTCTCTCGTAAGGTAGAGCGTCTACAGCTTGGCCGAACTCCTCGGCGGACGCATACTGTCCGAATCGAGCCTTTACTGAAGCTGAGTTACTGTACAGAACCATCGCTGCCTGGCTCTGACCTGGTGCTACGCCAAAACTCCTAGCTACTTCCTTGACAAAGTTCTTCTCTTTCAGGTAGTTGGTTCTTCCAATACTGCCCGAAGAATCGATGAGAAATGCCAGGTCCACTGGGGTGTCACATGGCGGTGGTGCTAAGGAGGACGAAATGCAAGTCAGTTACTGTCAGTTCTCAGCAGCTTCTAGAAACCCAAGAAAGCTGCACGCTATACCCCGGCCTGGTATTAGCATCTCCAGATGACAAGTTTGCTGCCATTTGACTCACTCGGGTTTGTGGCTTTTAAAATAGCCCAGTAAAAGACAACAACAAAACCTTTTTTCACACGGGCGCTACTTCTTTGAATGGAGACAAGCTGCTGCCCGCTCAAAGGTTCCAAGCTGCATTTAAGCATAATTTTTACTGTGCAGCGTTAAATGTCATCTCGCGCTCAGTTTCACAAAGCGATCAGACTGCTTTGTGGACGGACATTCACAACCGTACTTGGCGGGCTAGCTGACAGCCAGAAAAACTCAGTTTTTATATCTCCATGCTACTCAATGTTTTGCCAAAGCCATCGAAAGGCCGTGGCGTGGCACAAAGCGTTAACTGCTACTTACCTGCGAGTTGGCAGGCTTGGCTGGTTATGTTGCCAAGTTTGAGTAGAAGGTCTGCGAAGTCTGCGGCCACCACAACATCCTCCTCACTCCCTGCTACCAATCGTAGTTCATCTGGGTCCACGCCGGAGCCAATACCCACGGCCAGGACACGAACGCCTGCCTTCCGCAAGGGCTCGGAGGCCTCTTTCAATCCCTTGGCGTCGGCTGCTTTGGTCTGCTTGCCGTCAGTGATTACTAGGGCAATCTTGGGCACGCCCGTCCTCGCTCCAGGGAAGATTTCAGTGGCTGCTACGTCCAGGGCTTTGTCGATTCGTGTCAGGCCTCTCTCGTAAGGTAGAGCGTCTACAGCTTGGCCGAACTCCTCGGCGGACGCATACTGTCCGAATCGAGCCTTTACTGAAGCTGAGTTACTGTACAGAACCATCGCTGCCTGGCTCTGACCTGGTGCTACGCCAAAACTCCTAGCTACTTCCTTGACAAAGTTCTTCTCTTTCAGGTAGTTGGTTCTTCCAATACTGCCCGAAGAATCGATGAGAAATGCCAGGTCCACTGGGGTGTCACATGGCGGTGGTGCTAAGGAGGACGAAATGCAAGTCAGTTACTGTCAGTTCTCAGCAGCTTCTAGAAACCCAAGAAAGCTGCACGCTATACCCCGGCCTGGTATTAGCATCTCCAGATGACAAGTTTGCTGCCATTTGACTCACTCGGGTTTGTGGCTTTTAAAATAGCCCAGTAAAGGACAACAACAAAACCTTTTTTCACACGGGCGCTACTTCTTTGAATGGAGACAAGCTGCTGCCCGCTCAAAGGTTCCAAGCTGCATTTAAGCATAATTTTTACTGTGCAGCGTTAAATGTCATCTCGCGCTCAGTTTCACAAAGCGATCAGACTGCTTTGTGGACGGACATTCACAACCGTACTTGGCGGGCTAGCTGACAGCCAGAAAAACTCAGTTTTTATATCTCCATGCTACTCAATGTTTTGCCAAAGCCATCGAAAGGCCGTGGCGTGGCACAAAGCGTTAACTGCTACTTACCTGCGAGTTGGCAGGCTTGGCTGGTTATGTTGCCAAGTTTGAGTAGAAGGTCTGCGAAGTCTGCGGCCACCACAACATCCTCCTCACTCCCTGCTACCAATCGTAATTCATCTGGGTCCACGCCGGAGCCAATACCCACGGCCAGGACACGAACGCCTGCCTTCCGCAAGGGCTCGGAGGCCTCTTTCAATCCCTTGGCGTCGGCTGCTTTGGTCTGCTTGCCGTCAGTGATTACTAGGGCAATCTTGGGCACGCCCGTCCTCGCTCCAGGGAAGATTTCAGTGGCTGCTACGTCCAGGGCTTTGTCGATTCGTGTCAGGCCTCTCTCGTAAGGTAGAGCGTCTACAGCTTGGCCGAACTCCTCGGCGGACGCATACTGTCCGAATCGAGCCTTTACTGAAGCTGAGTTACTGTACAGAACCATCGCTGCCTGGCTCTGACCTGGTGCTACGCCAAAACTCCTAGCTACTTCCTTGACAAAGTTCTTCTCTTTCAGGTAGTTGGTTCTTCCAATACTGCCCGAAGAATCGATGAGAAATGCCAGGTCCACTGGGGTGTCACATGGCCGTGGTGCTAAGGAGGACGAAATGCAAGTCAGTTACTGTCAGTTCTCAGCAGCTTCTAGAAACCCAAGAAAGCTGCACGCTATACCCCGGCCTGGTATTAGCATCTCCAGATGACAAGTTTGCTGCCATTTGACTCACTCGGGTTTGTGGCTTTTAAAATAGCCCAGTAAAGGACAACAACAAAACCTTTTTTCACACGGGCGCTACTTCTTTGAATGGAGACAAGCTGCTGCCGGCTCAAAGGTTCCAAGCTGCATTTAAGCATAATTTTTACTGTGCAGCGTTAAATGTCAACTCGCGCTCAGTTTCACAAAGCGATCAGACTGCTTTGTGGACGGACATTCACAACCGTACTTGGCGGGCTAGCTGACAGCCAGAAAAACTCAGTTTTTATATCTCCATGCTACTCAATGTTTTGCCAAAGCCATCGAAAGGCCGTGGCGTGGCACAAAGCGTTAACTGCTACTTACCTGCGAGTTGGCAGGCTTGGCTGGTTATGTTGCCAAGTTTGAGTAGAAGGTCTGCGAAGTCTGCGGCCACCACAACATCCTCCTCACTCCCTGCTACCAATCGTAGTTCATCTGGGTCCACGCCGGAGCCAATACCCACGGCCAGGACACGAACGCCTGCCTTCCGCAAGGGCTCGGAGGCCTCTTTCAATCCCTTCGCATCGGCTGCTTTGGTCTGCTTGCCGTCAGTGATTACTAGGGCAATCTTGGGCACGCCCGTCCTCGCTCCAGGGAAGATTTCAGTGGCTGCTACGTCCAGGGCTTTGTCGATTCGTGTCAGGCCTCTCTCGTAAGGTAGAACGTCTACAGCTTGGCCGAACTCCTCGGCGGACGCATACTGTCCGAATCGAGCCTTTACCGAAGCTGAGTTACTGTACAGAACCATCGCTGCCTGGCTCTGACCTGGTGCTACGCCAAAACTCCTAGCTACTTCCTTGACAAAGTTCTTCTCTTTCAGGTAGTTGGTTCTTCCAATACTGCCCGAAGAATCGATGAGAAATGCCAGGTCCACTGGGGTGTCACATGGCGGTGGTGCTAAGGAGGACGAAATGCAAGTCAGTTACTGTCAGTTCTCAGCAGCTTCTAGAAACCCAAGAAAGCTGCACGCTATACCTCGGCCTGGTATTAGCATCTCCAGATGACAAGTTTGCTGCCATTTGACTCACTCGGGTTTGTGGCTGTTAAAATAGCCCAGTAAAGGACAACAACAAAACCTTTTTTCACACGGGCGCTACTTCTTTGAATGGAGACAAGCTGCTGCCCGCTCAAAGGTTCCAAGCTGCATTTAAGCATAATTTTTACTGTGCAGCGTTAAATGTCATCTCGCGCTCAGTTTCACAAAGCGATCAGACTGCTTTGTGGACGGACATTCACAACCGTACTTGGCGGGCTAGCTGACAGCCAGAAAAACTCAGTTTTTATATCTCCATGCTACTCAATGTTTTGCCAAAGCCATCGAAAGGCCGTGGCGTGGCACAAAGCGTTAACTGCTACTTACCTGCGAGTTGGCAGGCTTGGCTGGTTATGTTGCCAAGTTTGAGTAGAAGGTCTGCGAAGTCTGCGGCCACCACAACATCCTCCTCACTCCCTGCTACCAATCGTAGTTCATCTGGGTCCACGCCGGAGCCAATACCCACGGCCAGGACACGAACGCCTGCCTTCCGCAAGGGCTCGGAGGCCTCTTTCAATCCCTTGGCGTCGGCTGCTTTGGTCTGCTTGCCGTCAGTGATTACTAGGGCAATCTTGGGCACGCCCGTCCTCGCTCCAGGGAAGATTTCAGTGGCTACTACGTCCAGGGCTTTGTCGATTCGTGTCAGGCCTCTCTCGTAAGGTAGAGCGTCTACAGCTTGGCCGAACTCCTCGGCGGACGCATACTGTCCGAATCGAGCCTTTACTGAAGCTGAGTTACTGTACAGAACCATCGCTGCCTGGCTCTGACCTGGTGCTACGCCAAAACTCCTAGCTACTTCCTTGACAAAGTTCTTCTCTTTCAGGTAGTTGGTTCTTCCAATACTGCCCGAAGAATCGATGAGAAATGCCAGGTCCACTGGGGTGTCACATGGCGGTGGTGCTAAGGAGGACGAAATGCAAGTCAGTTACTGTCAGTTCTCAGCAGCTTCTAGAAACCCAAGAAAGCTGCACGCTATACCCCGGCCTGGTATTAGCATCTCCAGATGACAAGTTTGCTGCCATTTGACTCACTCGGGTTTGTGGCTTTTAAAATAGCCCAGTAAAAGACAACAACAAAACCTTTTTTCACACGGGCGCTACTTCTTTGAATGGAGACAAGCTGCTGCCCGCTCAAAGGTTCCAAGCTGCATTTAAGCATAATTTTTACTGTGCAGCGTTAAATGTCATCTCGCGCTCAGTTTCACAAAGCGATCAGACTGCTTTGTGGAAGGACATTCACAACCGTACTTGGCGGGCTAGCTGACAGCCAGAAAAACTCAGTTTTTATATCTCCATGCTACTCAATGTTTTGCCAAAGCCATCGAAAGGCCGTGGCGTGGCACAAAGCGTTAACTGCTACTTACCTGCGAGTTGGCAGGCTTGGCTGGTTATGTTGCCAAGTTTGAGTAGAAGGTCTGCGAAGTCTGCGGCCACCACAACATCCTCCTCACTCCCTGCTACCAATCGTAGTTCATCTGGGTCCACGCCGGAGCCAATACCCACGGCCAGGACACGAACGCCTGCCTTCCGCAAGGGCTCGGAGGCCTCTTTCAATCCCTTGGCGTCGGCTGCTTTGGTCTGCTTGCCGTCAGTGATTACTAGGGCAATCTTGGGCACGCCCGTCCTCGCTCCAGGGAAGATTTCAGTGGCTGCTACGTCCAGGGCTTTGTCGATTCGTGTCAGGCCTCTCTCGTAAGGTAGAGCGTCTACAGCTTGGCCGAACTCCTCGGCGGACGCATACTGTCCGAATCGAGCCTTTACTGAAGCTGAGTTACTGTACAGAACCATCGCTGCCTGGCTCTGACCTGGTGCTACGCCAAAACTCCTAGCTACTTCCTTGACAAAGTTCTTCTCCTTCAGGTAGTTGGTTCTTCCAATACTGCCCGAAGAATCGATGAGAAATGCCAGGTCCACTGGGGTGTCACATGGCGGTGGTGCTAAGGAGGACGAAATGCAAGTCAGTTACTGTCAGTTCTCAGCAGCTTCTAGAAACCCAAGAAAGGTGCACGCTATACCCCGGCCTGGTATTAGCATCTCCAGATGACAAGTTTGCTGCCATTTGACTCACTCGGGTTTGTGGCTTTTAAAATAGCCCAGTAAAGGACAACAACAAAACCTTTTTTCACACGGGCGCTACTTCTTTGAATGGAGACAAGCTGCTGCCCGCTCAAAGGTTCCAAGCTGCATTTAAGCATAATTTTTACTGTGCAGCGTTAAATGTCATCTCGCGCTCAGTTTCACAAAGCGATCAGACTGCTTTGTGGACGGACATTCACAACCGTACTTGGCGGGCTAGCTGACAGCCAGAAAAACTCAGTTTTTATATCTCCATGCTACTCAATGTTTTGCCAAAGCCATCGAAAGGCCGTGGCGTGGCACAAAGCGTTAACTGCTACTTACCTGCGAGTTGGCAGGCTTGGCTGGTTATGTTGCCAAGTTTGAGTAGAAGGTCTGCGAAGTCTGCGGCCACCACAACATCCTCCTCACTCCCTGCTACCAATCGTAGTTCATCTGGGTCCACGCCGGAGCCAATACCCACGGCCAGGACACGAACGCCTGCCTTCCGCAAGGGCTCGGAGGCCTCTTTCAATCCCTTGGCGTCGGCTGCTTTGGTCTGCTTGCCGTCAGTGATTACTAGGGCAATCTTGGGCACGCCCGTCCTCGCTCCAGGGAAGATTTCAGTGGCTGCTACGTCCAGGGCTTTGTCGATTCGTGTCAGGCCTCTCTCGTAAGGTAGAGCGTCTACAGCTTGGCCGAACTCCTCGGCGGACGCATACTGTCCGAATCGAGCCTTTACTGAAGCTGAGTTACTGTACAGAACCATCGCTGCCTGGCTCTGACCTGGTGCTACGCCAAAACTCCTAGCTACTTCCTTGACAAAGTTCTTCTCTTTCAGGTAGTTGGTTCTTCCAATACTGCCCGAAGAATCGATGAGAAATGCCAGGTCCACTGGGGTGTCACATGGCGGTGGTGCTAAGGAGGACGAAATGCAAGTCAGTTACTGTCAGTTCTCAGCAGCTTCTAGAAACCCAAGAAAGCTGCACGCTATACCCCGGCCTGGTATTAGCATCTCCAGATGACAAGTTTGCTGCCATTTGACTCACTCGGGTTTGTGGCTTTTAAAATAGCCCAGTAAAGGACAACAACAAAACCTTTTTTCACACGGGCGCTACTTCTTTGAATGGAGACAAGCTGCTGCCCGCTCAAAGGTTCCAAGCTGCATTTAAGCATAATTTTTACTGTGCAGCGTTAAATGTCATCTCGCGCTCAGTTTCACAAGGCGATCAGACTGCTTTGTGGACGGACATTCACAACCGTACTTGGCGGGCTAGCTGACAGCCAGAAAAACTCAGTTTTTATATCTCCATGCTACTCAATGTTTTGCCAAAGCCATCGAAAGGCCGTGGCGTGGCACAAAGCGTTAACTGCTACTTACCTGCGAGTTGGCAGGCTTGGCTGGTTATGTTGCCAAGTTTGAGTAGAAGGTCTGCGAAGTCTGCGGCCACCACAACATCCTCCTCAGTCCCTGCTACCAATCGTAGTTCATCTGGGTCCACGCCGGAGCCAATACCCACGGCCAGGACACGAACGCCTGCCTTCCGCAAGGGCTCGGAGGCCTCTTTCAATCCCTTGGCGTCGGGTGCTTTGGTCTGCTTGCCGTCAGTGATTACTAGGGCAATCTTGGGCACGCCCGTCCTCGCTCCAGGGAAGATTTCAGTGGCTGCTACGTCCAGGGCTTTGTCGATTCGTGTCAGGCCTCTCTCGTAAGGTAGAGCGTCTACAGCTTGGCCGAACTCCTCGGCGGACGCACACTGTCCGAATCGAGCCTTTACTGAAGCTGCGTTACTGTACAGAACCATCGCTGCCTGGCTCTGACCTGGTGCTACGCCAAAACTCCTAGCTACTTCCTTGACAAAGTTCTTCTCTTTCAGGTAGTTGGTTCTTCCAATACTGCCCGAAGAATCGATGAGAAATGCCAGGTCCACTGGGGTGTCACATGGCGGTGGTGCTAAGGAGGACGAAATGCAAGTCAGTTACTGTCAGTTCTCAGCAGCTTCTAGAAACCCAAGAAAGCTGCACGCTATACCCCGGCCTGGTATTAGCATCTCCAGATGACAAGTTTGCTGCCATTTGACTCACTCGGGTTTGTGGCTTTTAAAATAGCCCAGTAAAGGACAACAACAAAACCTTTTTTCACACGGGCGCTACTTCTTTGAATGGAGACAAGCTGCTGCCCGCTCAAAGGTTCCAAGCTGCATTTAAGCATAATTTTTACTGTGCAGCGTTAAATGTCATCTCGCGCTCAGTTTCACAAAGCGGTCAGACTGCTTTGTGGACGGACATTCACAACCGTACTTGGCGGGCTAGCTGACAGCCAGAAAAACTCAGTTTTTATATCTCCATGCTACTCAATGTTTTGCCAAAGCCATCGAAAGGCCGTGGCGTGGCACAAAGCGTTAACTGCTACTTACCTGCGAGTTGGCAGGCTTGGCTGGTTATGTTGCCAAGTTTGAGTAGAAGGTCTGCGAAGTCTGCGGCCACCACAACATCCTCCTCACTCCCTGCTACCAATCGTAGTTCATCTGGGTCCACGCCGGAGCCAATACCCACGGCCAGGACACGAACGCCTGCCTTCCGCAAGGGCTCGGAGGCCTCTTTCAATCCCTTGGCGTCGGCTGCTTTGGTCTGCTTGCCGTCAGTGATTACTAGGGCAATCTTGGGCACGCCCGTCCTCGCTCCAGGGAAGATTTCAGTGGCTGCTACGTCCAGGGCTTTGTCGATTCGTGTCAGGCCTCTCTCGTAAGGTAGAGCGTCTACAGCTTGGCCGAACTCCTCGGCGGACGCATACTGTCCGAATCGAGCCTTTACTGAAGCTGAGTTACTGTACAGAACCATCGCTGCCTGGCTCTGACCTGGTGCTACGCCAAAACTCCTAGCTACTTCCTTGACAAAGTTCTTCTCTTTCAGGTAGTTGGTTCTTCCAATACTGCCCGAAGAATCGATGAGAAATGCCAGGTCCACTGGGGTGTCACATGGCGGTGGTGCTAAGGAGGACGAAATGCAAGTCAGTTACTGTCAGTTCTCAGCAGCTTCTAGAAACCCAAGAAAGCTGCACGCTATACCCCGGCCTGGTATTAGCATCTCCAGATGACAAGTTTGCTGCCATTTGACTCACTCGGGTTTGTGGCTCTTAAAATAGCCCAGTAAAAGACAACAACAAAACCTTTTTTCACACGGGCGCTACTTCTTTGAATGGAGACAAGCTGCTGCCCGCTCAAAGGTTCCAAGCTGCATTTAAGAGGAAGTTTCCAGAAAAATCGAACAAAAATGATTTTTTGCGGCAAGGCTAAAAAACAGAGAGTTCGCTCATCTTCTGCATATAGGTAGCCCTTAGTAAAACTAAAAACGTTATGTTGTTTTTTTCTTCAAATATTTTTATTTTTCTGAGAAATACGAAATTTTCGATTTCACGTCTAGACTCGATTCAGAGGGTCTAAACTAGGTTGAAAATCGACCATTTTCATTCGATTCGCATGTCAAAACGATCAAGCGCAGAAAAAAATTAATACAACCGGTTGATTGCATGACTCTTCCTTGTCCAAAGAAGCATAGTTTCAAGAGTTTTGGTTTAATCTAGTTATTCAACGGTAAACAAAACCAGACTATTCTCACGCGCCATGAAAGTCGGTCGGTCAAAAGAATCGTCATTTTGACCATGTGCCATATCTCGGAATTCCTTGAGATGAAGGTATTTCAAATGTAGAAGGATGATACTTCCAAAATATGCAAAGTTTGGTTTGGGCCAATGATTAAGCACTTGTCAAAAAATTATTCAAAATCGTACAAAAACGGCACAAAATCACGCCAGCCTTCGAATGCGTGACCTAAAGTATTACCACCGTATTTGTTATTTAAATCAATTTAATCGCAATACTAGCAATACTAAGGTATAAATCAACATAAATATGTTCACCTTTGTTCGGTTTTGATGTCCTGACCGTTGCAATACGTTTCTTTCCTGTCATTTCTTCAATGGCTTCCCGTTCAGTTCGCATGCTCTTGTCGACTCTTGAACGCGAATCCGTCTTGCGACTGGTGAATTTGAAGCAACCACTGCTAGGTTTTCATCCAAATATGTATCGTCATGATTAACGTGCGCTACTTGTGTTACTTGATTAAGCCATATTTCAGGAAATAACCGGCAAAGCGTTTTCAATGAGCCACTTTGCTGTGCCCGTTGGAGATGAATTATCACAGATTGGCGAGCAAACCGGGCAAAAGGTGGATTCAGCATTGGTATCCAGAGGTATGAGGACAGCTAAGGGACCAATCATTATTTAGCGGGGGGGGGGGGGAGGGCCACTAAACTGAGAAAAAGTTCGGCCAAGAAGTTGTGGCCCTCCCTCATAAGAGTTTTAAAAATATCTGACCCTCCCCTAACTCGAATAAAAAATTTGTGACCCTCCCCAACGGCAAAAAAGTACAACAGCGGTTTGCAAAAAGGCCCAGCGTTTCCTTTAGTCAAAGGTGAAACTTTAATAGAATCAGAAATATATCAGATATCGTCCTTTCCATGGCCTAGCTGCATGTTTTACCTGAGATTTGGTAGTACACATTATGATTGTCGTCGGACAAGGAAGTGATTCTCTTATGAGTTCATCTGAGCGAACACCGATGAACTTCTTTTACAATCAAGTGTATGAGTCATTTTTTGTTGAAAATGTTTCCTTCTTGGCTGTATCAAAACAAAGTTTTCTGAAGAGTTTCACAAGGAGGCAAGGCGCCATTACACTGTCCGCCAGGAAGTCGAGAAGGTGAAGAGCAAAACACAGCAACTAGACAACACAAAAAACCCTTCCACAGCTGGTTAGCTACTGAGGGAGAACCACACATTAAAGCTCCATGATTCTAGCATTATAACAAAGAACTTGAATGGAATCGATCAGGTGGAAAAATCTCTGCAGGAAATTGAAGACAAAGTGAAGAGTGATCTGCAATCAGCCAGTCGATTCTTGCAAACGGAAAAATTGAAGCTCGCCGTAAAATGTCACATCATTTTGACGAGGACGTTATTTCTGACCTGCTTCAGCTTAAAACCAAGCTGACTACCACGAGCTTGGAGAGAAAGGCTCGAATCTCTTTCAGGTTGATTTGGAGCCTTCGGGAAAAAATCGCGATCCAACTCAAAACAGAACAAAAACCGTGCGGCAAAACGTAAAGCTATGAGTAGCTCTGAGAGGAAGTCAGAGGTTCTGAAAAAGATCGCCCCTGGTTTAGACGAAGAACCTCTCTGTGATAAAAGTCACATAGAAAAAGAGCTTGTGTTAAAACTCAACAAAAGAGAAAAGAAAAATGGGTGGAATTATTGCTATGCCGATATGATACACCTCGGCTAAGCCGTGACGCGAAGAACTACCTCTCAGGTATACTAAGCAAGAATGGAGGAAATGCTGCAACTAGTAGTTACCACGGCGACGACGACGACCACCATGATGATGATGATCTGGATTATGATGGTGGTGATGAGAGCTATGATGAAGAAGATGACTGCAGTGTTGTTGAAGCAACCGCAGTCCGAATAAGGCCAGTGCAGGAGTATTCTTCAGATGACGATTACGGTCCATACTGGGACAATTCCCCAACTTCCATGCCATACCTGGACCATTTATCAGACTAACTATCCAAATCAGAAGTTTTGTATATTTATATGGCAAATTTTATCCTTGTTAGGTGTTATTAGGTATAATAATCACTGAAAAGGCCCGTGCGAATGCTCGCAACTGCCAAATTTGTTGGGCGCAACATCGTTGCAGATGTGTGCTGAAATGGTCCAAAGAAGTTCAAACAATATTGGATGAGACACTTGCAATGCTGAAATCTCTATGGATAGAATCGGTGCGTGTGCGCGAGTCCAGCATTACAATTTTGCGGCCGGTTTTTAGCTTCTTCTGAAATCTTCTCATGCATGTTGTCTTTAAATTTGTACGAACTTTGTACAATAAATGAATGGTGTATAAATTTAATATTGTGGTTTATTAAACAGATACGCCTTTAAGACCTTGTGTATTCACGATACATGTACTTTTATTCCAGAGGCCCACATTTCACTTATAATGCTGCAATCAATGACAAATTAAAAACCTACAATAGGTAGAGGTGACCAAAATCAAGAGATATTTGAGTTCAAGGCACGTGGTAAATACGTATCTCCAAAAAAATCGTAGCCCTCCCCTTAATAACTTTTTTTTAATAATGGCCCTCCCCTAAGTGGAGTTCAAAAAATAGTGATCCTCCCCCCAAATATAGTGGCCCTCCCCCTCCGCTAAATAATGACCGGTCCCTAAAGACAAGAACGGCGAGCGCCTTTTTAATAGCAACGAGTTTCTTACAAGCCGACAGGTTGCTAGTTTCTTTTCACGCCTGGCCTCAAAGCGAAGTATTGATGTTGGTACTGACTCTGAGTCGCAAAGTGACGACGAAGACCAAAACGAAGCAGAGAAGGAAGCCCGGCAGAGGCAGACCCTAAGAAACGAAGTGATGACTGACATTTCAATCCAGCATGCGCATCCAATCGTGTATGATGCTCATAACATCTGTGACCTCGTCAAAAATTCGAAGCTTTCAAAGTTTTCTATCAAAATGTTAGATGAAATTTGCTCTTCTTTTGGACTTGATGTATCAAAGATCAACGTCAAGAAAAAGAAGCCATAGATAGATTTGTTGACAAACCTTGTCATGGGTTGCCACTGCCAGAAGAGCGCTCACTGACTAGTGATGGTCACTTGTACGCTTGAACAGTGCAATCCGATTCCCAAAAGTTATTTAAATCTCTTGATATCTCTGGTATAAACAGGCCGCTACTAAGATTATTTTCGTGTCTATGTCGTTGTCAAGTATGCGAAATTTTGTGTCCGGTAGCGATGCTTTTAGTAATGTAAACCATGCTTGTTATAATGTAATCGAGAAACAGAATTATCGGGTACAAGAACGGTGTATTTTTGACCATTTTTAGGAAGCCCAAAACAACCCTTATTTTATTTCATTTTAAACGCCAGAGCTTTCTGTTTGTATCGAAAGGAGGCAGAACCGGGACCGAATGTGTCATCTGTTGCCTTAGCAGAAAAAGGAAACAGAGCCTTGATCGTTTGTTAAAAAAGACAACAACAACAAGAAAAATAATGGTGATTGTCTTTTTTTCTCTCTCTGATTTTGAACGTAAGCAGAACTTATAAGTTAAGCAAATCACGTAGTATAAATACGAGTTTGTGATAATTCATCTCCAAACACTTTTCAGCTGAAATTCAAGACCCTACCCCCACCCCACCCCGTTAAGTACAAAAAGCTGTCACGCTTGTCTCGGAAGTATGCAAATTACTTCGCTTTTCGAATAATAATGGCTTCCAACGAGCACTGCAAAGTGGCTCATTGAAAACGCTTTGCCGGTTATTTCCTGAAATATGGCTTAATCAAGTTACACAAGTAGCGCACGTTAATCATGACGATACATATTTGGATAAAAACGTAGCAGTGGTTGCTTCAAATTCACCAGTCGCAAGACGGATTCGCGTTCAAGAGTCGACAAGAGCATGCGAACTGAACGGGAAGCCATTGAAGAAATGACAGGAAAGAAACGTATTGCAACGGTCAGGACATCATGATCGAGCAAAGGTGAACATATTTATTTTTATTTATGCCTTAGTATTGCTAGTATTGCGATTAAATTGATTTAAATAACAAATACGGTGGTAATACTTTTGGTCACGCATTCGAAGGCTGGCGTGATTTTGTGCCGTTTTTGTACGATTTTGAATAATTTTTTGACAAGTGCTTAATCGTTGGCCCAAACCAAACTTTGCATATTTTGGAAGTATCATCCTTCTACATTTGAAATACCTTCATCTCAAGGAATTCCGAGATATGGCACATGGTCAAAATGACGATTCTTTTGACCGACCGACTTTCATGGCGCGTGAGAATAGTCTGGTTATGTTTACCGTTAAATAATTAGATTAAACCAAAACTCTTGAAACTATGCTTCTTTGGACAAGGAAGAGCATGCAATAAACCGGTTGGATTCAATTTTTTCTGCGCTTGATCGTTTTGACATGCGAATCGAATGAAAATGGTCGATTTTCAACCCAGTTTAGACCCTCTGAATCGAGTCTAGAAGTGAAATCGAGAATTTCGTTTTTCTCAGAAAAATAAAAATATTTGAAGAAAAAAACAACATAACGTTTTTAGTTTTACTAAGGGCTACCTATATGCAGAAGATGAGCGAACTCTTTTTTTTAGCCTTGCCGCACCTTGTTGAATTTTTGTGGAAACTTCCTCTTAAGCATAATTTTTACTGTGCAGCGTTAAATGTCATCTCGCGCTCAGTTTCACAAAGCGATCAGACTGCTTTGTGGACGGACATTCACAACCGTACTTGGCGGGCTAGCTGACAGCCAGAAAAACTCAGTTTTTATATCTCCATGCTACTCAATGTTTTGCCAAAGCCATCGAAAGGCCGTGGCGTGGCACAAAGCGTTAACTGCTACTTACCTGCGAGTTGGCAGGCTTGGCTGGTTATGTTGCCAAGTTTGAGTAGAAGGTCTGCGAAGTCTGCGGCCACCACAACATCCTCCTCACTCCCTGCTACCAATCGTAGTTCATCTGGGTCCACGCCGGAGCCAATACCCACGGCCAGGACACGAACGCCTGCCTTCCGCAAGGGCTCGGAGGCCTCTTTCAATCCCTTGGCGTCGGCTGCTTTGGTCTGCTTGCCGTCAGTGATTACTAGGGCAATCTTGGGCACGCCCGTCCTCGCTCCAGGGAAGATTTCAGTGGCTGCTACGTCCAGGGCTTTGTCGATTCGTGTCAGGCCTCTCTCGTAAGGTAGAGCGTCTACAGCTTGGCCGAACTCCTCGGCGGACGCATACTGTCCGAATCGAGCCTTTACTGAAGCTGAGTTACTGTACAGAACCATCGCTGCCTGGCTCTGACCTGGTGCTACGCCAAAACTCCTAGCTACTTCCTTGACAAAGTTCTTCTCTTTCAGGTAGTTGGTTCTTCCAATACTGCCCGAAGAATCGATGAGAAATGCCAGGTCCACTGGGGTGTCACATGGCGGTGGTGCTAAGGAGGACGAAATGCAAGTCAGTTACTGTCAGTTCTCAGCAGCTTCTAGAAACCCAAGAAAGCTGCACGCTATACCCCGGCCTGGTATTAGCATCTCCAGATGACAAGTTTGCTGCCATTTGACTCACTCGGGTTTGTGGCTTTTAAAATAGCCCAGTAAAGGACAACAACAAAACCTTTTTTCACACGGGCGCTACTTCTTTGAATGGAGACAAGCTGCTGCCCGCTCAAAGGTTCCAAGCTGCATTTAAGCATAATTTTTACTGTGCAGCGTTAAATGTCATCTCGCGCTCAGTTTCACAAGGCGATCAGACTGCTTTGTGGACGGACATTCACAACCGTACTTGGCGGGCTAGCTGACAGCCAGAAAAACTCAGTTTTTATATCTCCATGCTACTCAATGTTTTGCCAAAGCCATCGAAAGGCCGTGACGTGGCACAAAGCGTTAACTGCTACTTACCTGCGAGTTGGCAGGCTTGGCTGGTTATGTTGCCAAGTTTGAGTAGAAGGTCTGCGAAGTCTGCGGCCACCACAACATCCTCCTCACTCCCTGCTACCAATCGTAGTTCATCTGGGTCCACGCCGGAGCCAATACCCACGGCCAGGACACGAACGCCTGCCTTCCGCAAGGGCTCGGAGGCCTCTTTCAATCCCTTGGCGTCGGCTGCTTTGGTCTGCTTGCCGTCAGTGATTACTAGGGCAATCTTGGGCACGCCCGTCCTCGCTCCAGGGAAGATTTCAGTGGCTGCTACGTCCAGGGCTTTGTCGATTCGTGTCAGGCCTCTCTCGTAAGGTAGAGCGTCTACAGCTTGGCCGAACTCCTCGGCGGACGCATACTGTCCGAATCGAGCCTTTACTGAAGCTGAGTTACTGTACAGAACCATCGCTGCCTGGCTCTGACCTGGTGCTACGCCAAAACTCCTAGCTACTTCCTTGACAAAGTTCTTCTCTTTCAGGTAGTTGGTTCTTCCAATACTGCCCGAAGAATCGATGAGAAATGCCAGGTCCACTGGGGTGTCACATGGCGGTGGTGCTAAGGAGGACGAAATGCAAGTCAGTTACTGTCAGTTCTCAGCAGCTTCTAGAAACCCAAGAAAGCTGCACGCTATACCCCGGCCTGGTATTAGCATCTCCAGATGACAAGTTTGCTGCCATTTGACTCACTCGGGTTTGTGGCTTTTAAAATAGCCCAGTAAAGGACAACAACAAAACCTTTTTTCACACGGGCGCTACTTCTTTGAATGGAGACAAGCTGCTGCCCGCTCAAAGGTTCCAAGCTGCATTTAAGCATAATTTTTACTGTGCAGCGTTAAATGTCATCTCGCGCTCAGTTTCACAAAGCGATCAGACTGCTTTGTGGACGGACATTCACAACCGTACTTGGCGGGCTAGCTGACAGCCAGAAAAACTCAGTTTTTATATCTCCATGCTACTCAATGTTTTGCCAAAGCCATCGAAAGGCCGTGGCGTGGCACAAAGCGTTAACTGCTACTTACCTGCGAGTTGGCAGGCTTGGCTGGTTATGTTGCCAAGTTTGAGTAGAAGGTCTGCGAAGTCTGCGGCCACCACAACATCCTCCTCACTCCCTGCTACCAATCGTAGTTCATCTGGGTCCACGCCGGAGCCAATACCCACGGCCAGGACACGAACGCCTGCCTTCCGCAAGGGCTCGGAGGCCTCTTTCAATCCCTTGGCGTCGGCTGCTTTGGTCTGCTTGCCGTCAGTGATTACTAGGGCAATCTTGGGCACGCCCGTCCTCGCTCCAGGGAAGATTTCAGTGGCTGCTACGTCCAGGGCTTTGTCGATTCGTGTCAGGCCTCTCTCGTAAGGTAGAGCGTCTACAGCTTGGCCGAACTCCTCGGCGGACGCATACTGTCCGAATCGAGCCTTTACTGAAGCTGAGTTACTGTACAGAACCATCGCTGCCTGGCTCTGACCTGGTGCTACGCCAAAACTCCTAGCTACTTCCTTGACAAAGTTCTTCTCTTTCAGGTAGTTGGTTCTTCCAATACTGCCCGAAGAATCGATGAGAAATGCCAGGTCCACTGGGGTGTCACATGGCGGTGGTGCTAAGGAGGACGAAATGCAAGTCAGTTACTGTCAGTTCTCAGCAGCTTCTAGAAACCCAAGAAAGCTGCACGCTATACCCCGGCCTGGTATTAGCATCTCCAGATGACAAGTTTGCTGCCATTTGACTCACTCGGGTTTGTGGCTTTTAAAATAGCCCAGTAAAGGACAACAACAAAACCTTTTTTCACACGGGCGCTACTTCTTTGAATGGAGACAAGCTGCTGCCCGCTCAAAGGTTCCAAGCTGCATTTAAGCATAATTTTTACTGTGCAGCGTTAAATGTCATCTCGCGCTCAGTTTCACAAAGCGATCAGACTGCTTTGTGGACGGACATTCACAACCGTACTTGGCGGGCTAGCTGACAGCCAGAAAAACTCAGTTTTTATATCTCCATGCTACTCAATGTTTTGCCAAAGCCATCGAAAGGCCGTGGCGTGGCACAAAGCGTTAACTGCTACTTACCTGCGAGTTGGCAGGCTTGGCTGGTTATGTTGCCAAGTTTGAGTAGAAGGTCTGCGAAGTCTGCGGCCACCACAACATCCTCCTCACTCCCTGCTACCAATCGTAGTTCATCTGGGTCCACGCCGGAGCCAATACCCACGGCCAGGACACGAACGCCTGCCTTCCGCAAGGGCTCGGAGGCCTCTTTCAATCCCTTGGCGTCGGCTGCTTTGGTCTGCTTGCCGTCAGTGATTACTAGGGCAATCTTGGGCACGCCCGTCCTCGCTCCAGGGAAGATTTCAGTGGCTGCTACGTCCAGGGCTTTGTCGATTCGTGTCAGGCCTCTCTCGTAAGGTAGAGCGTCTACAGCTTGGCCGAACTCCTCGGCGGACGCATACTGTCCGAATCGAGCCTTTACTGAAGCTGAGTTACTGTACAGAACCATCGCTGCCTGGCTCTGACCTGGTGCTACGCCAAAACTCCTAGCTACTTCCTTGACAAAGTTCTTCTCTTTCAGGTAGTTGGTTCTTCCAATACTGCCCGAAGAATCGATGAGAAATGCCAGGTCCACTGGGGTGTCACATGGCGGTGGTGCTAAGGAGGACGAAATGCAAGTCAGTTACTGTCAGTTCTCAGCAGCTTCTAGAAACCCAAGAAAGCTGCACGCTATACCCCGGCCTGGTATTAGCATCTCCAGATGACAAGTTTGCTGCCATTTGACTCACTCGGGTTTGTGGCTTTTAAAATAGCCCCGTAAAGGACAACAACAAAACCTTTTTTCACACGGGCGCTACTTCTTTGAATGGAGACAAGCTGCTGCCCGCTCAAAGGTTCCAAGCTGCATTTAAGCATAATTTTTACTGTGCAGCGTTAAATGTCATCTCGCGCTCAGTTTCACAAAGCGATCAGACTGCTTTGTGGACGGACATTCACAACCGTACTTGGCGGGCTAGCTGACAGCCAGAAAAACTCAGTTTTTATATCTCCATGCTACTCAATGTTTTGCCAAAGCCATCGAAAGGCCGTGGCGTGGCACAAAGCGTTAACTGCTACTTACCTGCGAGTTGGCAGGCTTGGCTGGTTATGTTGCCAAGTTTGAGTAGAAGGTCTGCGAAGTCTGCGGCCACCACAACATCCTCCTCACTCCCTGCTACCAATCGTAGTTCATCTGGGTCCACGCCGGAGCCAATACCCACGGCCAGGACACGAACGCCTGCCTTCCGCAAGGGCTCGGAGGCCTCTTTCAATCCCTTGGCGTCGGCTGCTTTGGTCTGCTTGCCGTCAGTGATTACTAGGGCAATCTTGGGCACGCCCGTCCTCGCTCCAGGGAAGATTTCAGTGGCTGCTACGTCCAGGGCTTTGTCGATTCGTGTCAGGCCTCTCTCGTAAGGTAGAGCGTCTACAGCTTGGCCGAACTCCTCGGCGGACGCATACTGTCCGAATCGAGCCTTTACTGAAGCTGAGTTACTGTACAGAACCATCGCTGCCTGGCTCTGACCTGGTGCTACGCCAAAACTCCTAGCTACTTCCTTGACAAAGTTCTTCTCTTTCAGGTAGTTGGTTCTTCCAATACTGCCCGAAGAATCGATGAGAAATGCCAGGTCCACTGGGGTGTCACATGGCGGTGGTGCTAAGGAGGACGAAATGCAAGTCAGTTACTGTCAGTTCTCAGCAGCTTCTAGAAACCCAAGAAAGCTGCACGCTATACCCCGGCCTGGTATTAGCATCTCCAGATGACAAGTTTGCTGCCATTTGACTCACTCGGGTTTGTGGCTTTTAAAATAGCCCAGTAAAGGACAACAACAAAACCTTTTTTCACACGGGCGCTACTTCTTTGAATGGAGACAAGCTGCTGCCCGCTCAAAGGTTCCAAGCTGCATTTAAGCATAATTTTTACTGTGCAGCGTTAAATGTCATCTCGCGCTCAGTTTCACAAAGCGATCAGACTGCTTTGTGGACGGACATTCACAACCGTACTTGGCGGGCTAGCTGACAGCCAGAAAAACTCAGTTTTTATATCTCCATGCTACTCAATGTTTTGCCAAAGCCATCGAAAGGCCGTGGCGTGGCACAAAGCGTTAACTGCTACTTACCTGCGAGTTGGCAGGCTTGGCTGGTTATGTTGCCAAGTTTGAGTAGAAGGTCTGCGAAGTCTGCGGCCACCACAACATCCTCCTCACTCCCTGCTACCAATCGTAGTTCATCTGGGTCCACGCCGGAGCCAATACCCACGGCCAGGACACGAACGCCTGCCTTCCGCAAGGGCTCGGAGGCCTCTTTCAATCCCTTGGCGTCGGCTGCTTTGGTCTGCTTGCCGTCAGTGATTACTAGGGCAATCTTGGGCACGCCCGTCCTCGCTCCAGGGAAGATTTCAGTGGCTGCTACGTCCAGGGCTTTGTCGATTCGTGTCAGGCCTCTCTCGTAAGGTAGAGCGTCTACAGCTTGGCCGAACTCCTCGGCGGACGCATACTGTCCGAATCGAGCCTTTACTGAAGCTGAGTTACTGTACAGAACCATCGCTGCCTGGCTCTGACCTGGTGCTACGCCAAAACTCCTAGCTACTTCCTTGACAAAGTTCTTCTCTTTCAGGTAGTTGGTTCTTCCAATACTGCCCGAAGAATCGATGAGAAATGCCAGGTCCACTGGGGTGTCACATGGCGGTGGTGCTAAGGAGGACGAAATGCAAGTCAGTTACTGTCAGTTCTCAGCAGCTTCTAGAAACCCAAGAAAGCTGCACGCTATACCCCGTCCTGGTATTAGCATCTCCAGATGACAAGTTTGCTGCCATTTGACTCACTCGGGTTTGTGGCTTTTAAAATAGCCTAGTAAAAGACAACAACAAAACCTTTTTTCACACGGGCGCTACTTCTTTGAATGGAGACAAGCTGCTGCCCGCTCAAAGGTTCCAAGCTGCATTTAAGCATAATTTTTACTGTGCAGCGTTAAATGTCATCTCGCGCTCAGTTTCACAAAGCGATCAGACTGCTTTGTGGACGGACATTCACAACCGTACTTGGCGGGCTAGCTGACAGCCAGAAAAACTCAGTTTTTATATCTCCATGCTACTCAATGTTTTGCCAAAGCCATCGAAAGGCCGTGGCGTGGCACAAAGCGTTAACTGCTACTTACCTGCGAGTTGGCAGGCTTGGCTGGTTATGTTGCCAAGTTTGAGTAGAAGGTCTGCGAAGTCTGCGGCCACCACAACATCCTCCTCACTCCCTGCTACCAATCGTAGTTCATCTGGGTCCACGCCGGAGCCAATACCCACGGCCAGGACACGAACGCCTGCCTTCCGCAAGGGCTCGGAGGCCTCTTTCAATCCCTTGGCGTCGGCTGCTTTGGTCTGCTTGCCGTCAGTGATTACTAGGGCAATCTTGGGCACGCCCGTCCTCGCTCCAGGGAAGATTTCAGTGGCTGCTACGTCCAGGGCTTTGTCGATTCGTGTCAGGCCTCTCTCGTAAGGTAGAGCGTCTACAGCTTGGCCGAACTCCTCGGCGGACGCATACTGTCCGAATCGAGCCTTTACTGAAGCTGAGTTACTGTACAGAACCATCGCTGCCTGGCTCTGACCTGGTGCTACGCCAAAACTCCTAGCTACTTCCTTGACAAAGTTCTTCTCTTTCAGGTAGTTGGTTCTTCCAATACTGCCCGAAGAATCGATGAGAAATGCCAGGTCCACTGGGGTGTCACATGGCGGTGGTGCTAAGGAGGACGAAATGCAAGTCAGTTACTGTCAGTTCTCAGCAGCTTCTAGAAACCCAAGAAAGCTGCACGCTTTACCCCGGCCTGGTATTAGCATCTCCAGATGACAAGTTTGCTGCCATTTGACTTACTCGGGGTTGTGGGTTTAGATTTGTGACTTAAAAGATAGGTTCAGAACACTGGAATGTAGATCGATATTTTCTACATACGTAACGGAAACTGAATATTTTATGATATTTTTTGAGATTTCTTTTACTCAATAAGAGCTCTTAAAAGGAGTATTACTATGTGTTACAATTTAAGGTCAAGGAAAGGTTTGAAAATATGCACCCTTTGGGGTGTTTGTTTTTGCTGAAAATGGCAAATGTTCGTGTTAGCAGGAATGATGTTTCCCCTGTCCCCGCGCAGTGTGACCGAAACGATCACTCATTTGTATACTAAATATAAGCTGATTTGCGAAAACGTACACTAACGGATGTCTTTTAAACGGATTGAGAACGTTTCCTAACCGTTCAGCTCTCATGCGGTTTTTGATCCGTTTGATAAATAAAGAGAGCTTTTTAACGGCAATGGCAATCCCTTTTAAGTAATTGCCATGATGGAGACATCCACTTGGTGATGATGCCTCACTGAACGGACACGATTTCTGAGGCTCCATTGAAGGTTGAGCTAAATAGCTCATAAAACGTTGAAACTGCTTGAATTGTGTTCCGAATAACAGCTATGTTCACTAATCTCTAGCAAGCTATGGGAAAGACGCCAAAGAAGAGCCCAAAGAAACGAAGCGACAACGCAAAACGTGCCAGGCCAAGCTCGACCGAAGAAGAACAATATGGCGGCAACGAAGACGTGTTGTACCTTGAGCTTTTTGACTTAATTAGAACATTGCAGGCAAAGGATAAAACCAAAGAAGAACAATTAAAAGGGCTCCAAGAACAACTCGACCAGGCTCGTGATGAGATTAAATCGCTAAAGTCCAAAGTAGAGGAATTAAAGGAATCGCTCGAATTCACGCAGAAGCAGCAAGATGAGGCGAATGACAAAATAGAGAGATGTGAATACGACCAGGACAGGCAAGAAGATGAATTAATCAGGCAAAGCATTTACAGTAGGCGCTGGAACCTTATTTTTTACGGTATTCCGGAAACAGATGATGAAAGCTGCTCAGACCTAATTAAACACACCATGGTATCCAAGCTTAAAATGGACCAGAGGAAAGTAAACGCGACCATGTTTTGTGGAGCCCACCGCCTCGGGAGGAGAAAGAGAGCAAGCAACAACAACAAACCGAGGCCGATTATAGTCAGGTTCACATGCCGCGCTGACAGAGAGTCCACATGGCGTCAACGCTATAACCTTAAAGGGTCTTCAACCAGAATGGCGGAGGACTTACCGCAAAATGTTCGCGAGATCAGGAGAGACGTCCTCGTGCCGGCCCTTAAAAATGCCAGAAAATGCGAGGGAACCAAGGCGACAATAATCGGCGATCGCTTACTAGTGAACGGTAAGCGATATTCTTTCGACAAGATTCCAAGGAAATGGCAAAATGTCTCTCAGGCTCCCGATGATGAAATGCACAACGCAACTCATGATGAAGAACCTGAGCAAGCTCAAACAAGCCAAGTAAATGACTAATAGGTAGAGCAAAATAGTTTTAATTCATCTAATTTTGTTTTCTTGTGGAATATTACAAGCTTAGATAAAATTTCAAGTTTTAATTGAAGCCACTAACTCAAAATTGTGATCTCTGACAACAGCACTTGATAAAGTTGATGCATATGCTAGCCAGTCAAAAACGCCAAACCTCGTTATCGCGGTGCGTTTTAAGGCCAATATTTGAGCCTCTTTTAGGTTATCTGTGTGTATTTTTGTTACATGTTTTTGGTAATTTTCCGTATGTTGTTCGTTTTGGTTTGCCCAAAATGCTATCAAGCTCAATATTATTCTTAGTATGTTTACATTACACTACAAATTATGCTAGTTTTGTATATCGCACGTCTAATGAAGCTTTCAAAGTCTCAGCCAATCGCATTCTCCTGAGCGTTACATTTTTGTTTTTCACGTACATAAATAATGAATCTGCACGAGAATATAAATGTTAAGTGCGAATCGTTAAATGTGAGAGGTCTTAATAAGTCGATAAAACGACGCTCCATCTTCCGATGGGTGCACAACCAAAATAACCATTTCACATTCCTGCAGGAAACGTATAGTTCCAAAGAATGTGCCAACATATGGGAAGCTGAATGGGGCGGGAAAATTTTCTTTAGCCATGGCTCAACTCACAGCAAAGGTGTCATGACACTTATAAACCCGAAATTAGACTTCAAATTAGAAAAAATGATTTCCGACAAAAACGGTAGATACATCATTTTAGACGTAATCGTTGACGAAACCCATTTAATACTTGTGAATATTTACGCCCCAAACGATCTTAATCAACAACTCGTTTTTTTTAAAGACCTGCATGATCGTCTACAGGAATTTGCAAAGGAGAACATTATAATAGCCGGGGATTTTAATTGCGCTTTGGCTGACAAAGACAAGAAAGGTGGAAACCCAGTGTCAAAGAAAACTCCGGTAATTAAGGAAATTGAACGAATCATGCATGTCTACAACTTAACTGATATCTGGCGCAACTTAAACCCAAATACGGAATGTTTTACTTGGAGAAACAAAGCGCTTAAAATCCAATGCCGACTTGACTACTTTCTCATTTCTAGCGACCTCAACAGCCTAGTAACATCCGGTACAATCTTGAATTCTCCAGAAACCGATCACTCTGCAATCACACTACATCTCAAATCAGAAGATCTAAAGCAAGATAGAGGCCCGGGCTTCTGGAAATTTAATAACTCATTACTACAAGACTCCGAGTACGTTACCATTCTTCAAGAAAATATAAAGGATTATAAAGAAAAATACTCTGCTATTGAAGATTTAGGGCTAAAATGGGACCTAATTAAAATGGAAATCCGGGGTTTTACAATTAAATATTCCAAGATGAAAGCAAAGAAACGCGAAAATGAAGAAATGGCGCTAAAAAAGAAAGCAGAAAAGCTGTTGTTAGAATCCGGAAAGAATCCGAAGGACAAACGAATACTAAATGAGCTTTACGCGACTAATTTACGTCTACAGAACATAATGCATCATAAGACAAAAGGCGCTATTCTCAGAAGTAAAGCACGATGGTATGAACATGGTGAACGTAACACCAGATATTTCTTTAACCTTGAAAAGCGAAACCACTGTAGGAAAACGGTGACAAAATTGAAACTTGGTGAAAATAAGTACACAAAAAATCAGTTTGAGATTTTACAAGAAGAGAAACGTTTTTACGAATCACTTTACAAATCCCAAAACATAGACAACAGCACCTTCCTCGCTTCCAAGTTTTTCAATCCCGAGAACGTATCACCATTATCGCAAGAAGAAAAAGAGTCGTGTGAAGGCCTCCTCTCAGAAAACGAGTGTTTCAACGCTATTAAAGAGTTTAAGAATAATAAATCTCCTGGCACTGATGGATTTACAGCGGAGTTTTATAAGTTCTTTTGGCCAGAACTAAAAACCGAAATGACTTCTAGTTTCAATTACGCTTTCCAGAATGGATCACTGTCAATAAGTCAGCGACGCGGAATTATCTCTCTCATTCCTAAAAAAAATAAAGATAAAACGCTCCTAGAAAATCTTAGACCAATTTCACTCCTCAACGTGGATTATAAAATTTTGACTAAAGCAATTGCGAAGAGACTAGAAAAAGTACTACCTAGCATTATCAACCCTGACCAAACCGGATACGTCAAGGGTCGTTACATCGGTGAAAATATAAGGCTAATTCAAGACCTCATGTTTTACACAAAAATGTTGGATAAACCAGGCGTCGCAATATTTTTGGACTTCCGAAAAGCTTTCGATACAATTGAATGGAATTACATCAACGCTGCTCTAAAACTTTTCAATTTTGGACCGGACCTATTAAATTGGTTCACCGTATTATATAATCAAGTGTCCAGTTGTGTCCTAAACAATGGTCATGCATCTGAATTCTTCCTCCTGCAACGAGGAGTAAGACAAGGTTGTCCGTTATCTGGTCTTTTATTCGTAATCGGAATTGAATTATTTGCCAGAGCGTTAAAAAATGACCACACAATCAACGGCATCGAAGTAGAACAAAAGGAAATTAAAGTTACGCAATACGCTGATGATACCACAGTCTTCGTGCGTGACCGTGAGTCGGTAACGCAGCTTCTAAAACTCTTAGAAGAATTCAAAATGAATTGTGGACTGGAAATTAATACCACCAAAACAGAGGCGTTGTGGCTAGGTTCCTGGCGAAACAACAAGGAAACTCCTTATAATTTCAAATGGCCGAGGGAGCCTGTGCACGCCCTTGGTGTGCACTTCTCTTATGACGAACAACAGGCGAATAAGTTAAACTTCGAGGAAAAGGCTCGCAATTTAGAAACAATACTTAATGCCTGGAGAAGAAGAAACCTTACTTTGATCGGTAGAATAAAAATCGTGAAAACCCTGGGAATAGCTAAACTCATATATGGTACATCCGTTTTATCCATTCCAGAGCATTTTGCAGAGAGAGTCAACAAGCTTATCTTTAACTTCATATGGGAAGGTAAAACCGCAAAAATTAAAAAGAAGACGATCATTGCCGAAAAGAATCATGGTGGACTAAAGATGTTAGACTTCGAAATAATGGAGAAAGCTCTGAAAATCGCTTGGATTAAAAGAATACATGAACAAAGCGATGCTTCCTGGAAAACAATTCCCGAACAAGCAACAAGTCATTATGGTGGTCTTTCGTTTTTAACAAAGTGCCGTTACGACACTAAGCTACTCGACCTACGAAAACTCCCTGCTTTCTATCATTCCGTACTAAAGTATTGGTAAGAATATAAACATTTAACCTCCTTTGAGGAAAAGAACCCGGAAAATGAGATCATTTGGAACAACTCTAGTATCCTGGTTGACCAAAAGCCGATTTTTTATAGCACCTGGTTTAAAAAGGAAATTATACATGTCAAGGACCTGTTAAATGAAAATCGAGATTTCCTCTCTCTAGCTGACTTTAAACAAAAATTCAAGGTCAACAACCCATTCACTATGTATTATGGTCTCATCAGAGCTATCCCGATCAGTTGGAAAATGTCAATTCGAAATTCATCTCGCAGTACCCAGAGCTCCCCTTCTGAAACCACACTATCAACAACAGTCATCTCCACTCGAGGGGCGTATAATGCTATTCTTGCTAGACGTTCCGCGACACCAACAAATGAAACTAAAATTTTGAAATACGGGTTTAATACAGAAAATATTCACAACATTTATTTACTCCCTTTCCGGGTTACCACAGAGGCAAAGCTAATCGCTTTCCAGTTCAAAATAATACATAATATTCTGCCTACTCGTGTCAGCCTACTCCGTGCTGGCCTAGTAGACGACGACATTTGCCCTATTTGCAATTCCGAGAGGCAATCACTTGTTCATATGTTCTATAGTTGCAGGGAATCGTCAATCTTTTGGGAACAGTTTACTCAATGGTGGAGCGAAAAATTTCTTGAAAAAATAACTTTATCAGAAGGTACGATTTTATTTGGGTGGCACCAAAACACCAGCAACGAGCGAGAGCTCAATTACATTCTTCTTATTGCAAAATACCATATTTTTGCAACTTGTATCTGCGAGGACAAGCTGAGCTTTGATCGCTTTCTTTTAAGACTGAAATCGAAATTAGAAGTTTTACGTAAAGTAGCCATAGCAAACAAAACGCTTCATAAATACAATGCTACTTGGGCACCTATACTGTAGGTAATTTTTTTTTTTTTTTTCCCTTCTTCTGTTTTACTTACATTTTTTATTGCTTGTTAATGTCAACCCTTAATTTATTTAACTGTGTTGTAGTTTATCTGTAGTGTATTTATATATACACATAGTATATATTTTGTATGTAGTGTAGGTATTGTTAGTGTTATTTGTTTGTTTTTTTACTGTTTGTAACGTAAGTTTCTGCAAATAAATAAATAAAAAAAAAAAAAAAAAAAAATGGAGACATCCACTTAACACCAAAAGACATTCCTTTAAACGAAAAAATCACTTTGACTGATAGGTCTACCTGGAAGGATCAGGAACGTGTGTTTGAATGGAATCGTTTTTTAGAGCCGCGGTCAGTAACTTTCGCGAATCCGCGGTCAGGAAGCAAAAATTCGAATTTTCTTTCATTACACCAAAACGACCCTCTTAATAAACCCTTTTAAAAAATGATACCCAAAATTTACAGCGAGGTCTTATTTTGACAAAAGCCGGGGAAGTTCGAAAAGCAGCCCAACCGTCAACGAAGGCCGAAGTAAATTGTGCAAATTAGCGTATTTTCAACTCGCCAGAACATGGCAACTAAAGCTCGCCATGAATTCATTTTTTCACCATTTGTTAGCCATCTCTTGGACGTCTTTTTAAACTATATTTCATCTGCATGTTAACAATTTTTGTTTGCCATCCAAATATAAAATTTCGCTCTTCAATTGATTGACCAAATTTTATCTTATCTTGGAAGATCACAGCGCCGGGGGAAAACGTATATACAGGCCAAAAAAGGGTTCTATTGAACAAGCAGTTATTATTCTTTATCATTCTGAAATGGTTAGTTTGGCCCGTCAAAAGGAAGTGCTTTGAAGCGCAAAACGTAGAGCCCGTTTTCACACATTTCGCCATTTACTTTGTTGTTCTCATTTTAGAAACTGCACTTCATTTTGAAATAAAAGACAATGTTACTGGTCGGTACTCCCACTTTTATTTGTTTAATTTAACACTTTTTAACTGTAGCAATAACCTGACTTTGTTTTTTCAGTTAAACCAGACTATTTTCAAATAAGGAAAATGTGAAGTACTGAATAAACAAATCGCTTGGACGTGTACAGGAACATGAAGTCGGCGAGGGAAAAGATGATCTTGGTGTCGACAAATGCTTGATAAGATATCGGTTTGGTTGAACGTCTCCGACTCGCTAATTTGCAGTTCAGCAACTTCTAATGCATTTTAAGCTGACGTCTCAACTATCAGGCGTTGTCCGCTTTAAAGTTGACTTCCAGTCCGTACTGCGGAGGCTCAACGGTTTGTTTTGGTTTTTTTGTTTTGAAAGACTACTTACGTCATGTACGACTTTATGAAATGTAACAATTTGTGACGTCTTGCATCAAGTGAAATTACAATTTTTGTCTCCCGTCATCATGGATGTGAGCTTTACTCTCGATGAAATGGAAGAAAGAGACGTTGAGGTGGCTGCGCGTCCAAGACAAGATAACATCTCGGTGTGTACATGTACTAGGTTTTGTTTACGGGAAACAGGAAGAAATGCCTGCCCGTGTCGTAGTGCCCAGCAGTTGCCATCGAGCACGAGGAACTGCAAGCTTGCGCATGAACACGCAGTGTGTGTTGCAGGAAGAATCTTCCGAAAATGACGAGTAATTGAAGTCTCCTTTGTTTTTCCCATGTGGAGAAATTTTCGAACAGCTCCAAACGTGCACTCTATTTCATAAATTATCTGTTTTTTTTCCCATACATTCCATCATGTGAGGCTCACAAACAATTCGGGGCTGAGGCTGCGCGGTACGGACTGGAAATCAACTTTAAGAAATTTTGAAATGAAAATCAGTGTATTTGTCCGTAGCGGGTTTCACTCAGTAAAACCGTCTGTTGATAAATAGACTGTATTCGACTGCGAAAGTAGCTAAAACGAATTGTGCACGTAAACGTAAGATGTATTTGCATTGCACTCTTAAACGTGGACGAGTGCAGAGTTAATTTAGCTTTCACATAGTCCCGATTACAAACTTCCAGTCACTTGTCAGAGAAAATAATTTGGCGTCTAACAGTATACTTGCGTGGGAAAATGGCCAGGAACATCGATCCTATTTCAACATTTGCGCGAGTGGCCTTTTTCGCCTTTTTACCAGTCAGAGAATAAAAATTTGCCCGGAAATGGTTTATACGCAGGGAGAGATTTTTTTTGGGCCAGAAAGTCTTGAATAAAAAGGGATAAAAAACAAAGTAATTGCAGACTAGTGATGGCAACTTGTTGAAGGAAAAAATAAGACAAATATGTCTTCTTGTCAGTCAAACCCACTAATGAAAAAGGAAAACGCATTCTACTCGGTTAATGAAGGAATCAAACAAGCCGTACCAGTTTCGAAACTTCAATGCTGCATTTCTCAACACTTGTACAGCTCGAGCATCAACATATCAATAAAACGCTGACTCGGGTTCGGGGTGTCTTTTTTCCATTATTTTTTTTGCGATTTATTGGGAAATAGACTCCTTTTGGTCGAAAAAAGCATCTTTCGGTTAACATGAACGGAAAATCCTTTTAAAGAAATTATGAAACAAATGAAAATGCGCATGTGGCAAGCTTGTTTCAGTTGGCTTATTTTCCCGCGAAAAGGTCACGTAGTCAATGATTCCCGCGTTTTCCTTTCATGAAGATGGCCGAATTTGGAAGGACTGGCAATTCTGGTACGGCAAGGAATGCGGTTATGATCTAGAGCATGATTAACCCCCAATATAATTTTCAATCGCTAGAAAAAAAGGCCAAATCCTAGCTTTGGTCTAAGAAGTTGGAAATACTTCTCACCTACTTGAAAGTAATGAGGGGTTAGCGTGTCATGTTTACTTTTTTGTAAGTTTCGTGGTGAGTATTAAAGAGCTACCGAACTGTAAATGGTTTGAACTCAGGATTCATATCATAAGTCGAGAAATTATGATCGTCCGGGTGAGTGAAGCCCTGTTTGCGATGACACTGACTGACGTTTCGACAACCTGAGCGGAAGTCATCGTTAGAGTCTAGGATGATGACTTCCGCTAAGGTTATCGAAAAAGATTGTAACGCTGAAATCGGGATTCCAACCCTGTACTATTGCATGCAAAGTCTGGAACCTAACTGTTAAACCTCTCTCCGTCAAGGGTCCCCTGATCTGTCCGATATCCCTGCCAGTGCTAGCCTGGGAAATAGGAGACGTTTGCATGCAGGCTCTTCCAGTGCCTGCCCTCAAGACCGTAGGTTTTCGAACTTTAAAATTACACCTGCAACAGAAGCGATTTTAGCTTATTTTAATACGTTACTTTTCCCTTCACAAATCAAGTTTTCAAGCATACGGACCCAAATAACAAGCAAACAATGCGATTTCCTTCCTAACCAAAATTGCATCCTTCTGCCATGCTCGCAAAAGGAAAACGCGGAAAAGACTCCTTTATTTTGACCACGCGACCATTTTTTTTTGGGGGGGGGGGAGGGGGGGAATGAGCCAACCGAAGGAAGCTCAGGTCACATGCATAGTTTCATGTTTTCACGATTTATTTAAAAGGATTTTCCGTTCATGTAAACCGACAGATACTTTTTTCGACCAAAAGGAATCTATTTCCAAATAAACTGCAAAAAAAGGGGGAAAAGACACCCCGACCCCGAGTCTGCGTTATACTGACACGCAATCATCAACCCACAAAGTGGGGTGTTTGCTAACGGCATCTTGTAGCTTTTCATCCTTCTTGAACTGCACTTCGCCATGTGGAGCAAGCTCCAGAAGTACGCAAGATTTGGCATGTGTTACGTTTACCGTCATCTTAAATCAGTTTAAAGGTCGGCGCAGATGAAGGGATTCACGATGAAATGACGGTGTGATTGGCGAGAGCAGGTAAAGTTGTCCTTTAAGCGACCTCACACCTCCCCTCGGGAGGGCAACACATTGCAAATCTTGCGGATTTCTGGAGCTTGATCCATATGGCGAACTGACACGGTTTGTTTGCTTATTTCATAGGTCGAGTAGAATGTGTTTTCTTTTTTTCATAAGTTGATTTGACCGACAAGAAGACATTTTTTTCCTGCAACAAGCGGGCATCACTAGTCCGCAATTACTTTGTGTTTGTTCAGAGTTAATACTGTTCTGGCAAACAAAAAAACCCTCAATACTGTTCTGGCAAAAAAAAAAAACCCTTTCCCTGCGTATAAAACATTTGCATGGAAATTTTTATGCTCTGACTGGTAAAATGAGAAAAAAGTCACTCTTCGTGCAAATAGATGTTCCTGCCCATTTTTCCACACAAGTATATCACGATTCACTTGTCACGCAACGTGACGTCTTGTTGCTACGGTGAAATACAAAATCGCAGTCTTGTTCCACCTTTGCTTTGCGAAGAAACCGATGTCTTCAGCAAATTTAGCACAAATGTCCAACCTTCAAACAGGTAGGTCAGGTTCCTATGATTTTTCAGTCGAATCGGGCCTACAGAATTACATAAAGACAAATTAGGGGCGAATGACACTATACGCAGATGCATTTCAAAAAGAATACGTTAGACGCCAAATTATTTTCTCTGACAAGTGACTGGAAGTTTACAATAGGGACTTTGGCTATGTCTACACTATAACGGATAGCTCTTGGCCCGGCACGAAAACCATATCGGATAGGGCTTTTGTTCACACATAAAATGCTGATTTCGGGGCGGTTTCTGTAACGGAGCGAAGCTGCGCCGCGTCGATCTTGAAAGTGAATCGTCACCTATCGGATAGGTTCCTGTGCCACTCTTTGTGGCAGCGTGAACAGGTATTCGAGTAGGAGCGAGGATTGGAATCCACTGAAATGGATGTAAATATTCAGGAGTGAGGATTGGAACTTAGTGCAAAGATGGCGGTCTTACTTTTTACACAGGGCATTTCTCTGGATTTCTACTATCTCGAGCGCTTTTCCGAGTTTACAGTTCCGTATTACGAGTTTAATGGCTTTAAATCACTGGAAAAGACGACGACAGAAATACAGCTTTTACTGATGCTGAAAGAAATGACGAAGAGAACCAAGAGAAGGAGGTTTTTGCGTGCAAGATTATTTTGTACTGTGTTTTGGATCAGGCCTGGACGATGCGGTGAATGGTGGGACAATTGTGTTACTGGAAGGGTCGCTGCAGACGAATAGAAAGAGAATTTCCATATGAATCGCGGGACGTTTATGAATTTGAAATAGTATGTTCAGCACCAACCCTCTTCGGCCAACCACTCCGATACGATCTGTTAGACTCTGTGAACGACTTGTTCCAGTTCTGGGCCATTTCTGTTCATACCAGGCCGGAGCAGTTTTCATGTCGACACGATAAGCGGTCCGGTATAGTGTAGATATAGCCTATGTGAAAGGTAAATTAACTCTGCACACGTCCACGTGTAAGAGTGCAATGCAAATACACCTTACATTTACGTGCACAATTCGTTTTAGCTGCTTTCGCAGTCAAATACGGTCTATTTATCAACAAACAGTTTATTGCAACCCACAAAGGACAAATACACTGATTTTCATTTCAAAATTCCTTAAAGCGGTCAACGCCTGATAGTTGAGACGTCAGCTTAAAATGCATTAGAAGTCGCTGAACTGGGAAATTAGCGAGTCGGAGACGTTCAATCGAACTCGCCGGCTTCATGTTCCTGTACACGTGTAAGCGATTTGTTTATTCAGTACTTCACATTTTCCTTATTTGAAGATAGTCTGGTTTAACTGAAAAACAAAGTCAGATTATTGCTACAGTTAAGAACTGTTAAATTAAACAAATAAAAGTGGGAGTCCCGACCAATAACACTGTTTTTGGTTTCAAAATGAAGTGCAGGTTGTAAAATGAGAACAACAAAGAAAATGGCGAAATGTGTGAAAACGGGCTCTACGTTTCTTCCTCTAGCGCACTCGCTTTTGACGGGCCAAACTAACCATTTCAGAATGAAAAAGAATAATAATTGCCCACTCAATAGAACCCTTTTTTGGCGTGTATGTACTTATACCCCCGGCGCTATGATCTTCCGAAATAAGATAAAATTTGGTCAATCAATTGAAGAGCGAATGTTATGTTTTTGAAGCGTGTGGATAGCAAACGAAAATTGTTAACATGGAGATGAAATATAGTTTAAAAAGACGTCCAAGACATGGCTAACAAATGGTGAAAAAATGAATTCATGGCGAGCTTTTGTTGTAGGGTTCTGGCGAGTTGAAAATACGCTAATTTGCATAATTTACTTCGGCCTTCGATGACGGTTGGGCTGCTTTTCGAACTTTCCCCGTTTTTGTCAAAATAAAACCTCGCTGGAACTTTAAGGCGTTATTTTTTTTTTTAAAGTTTATTAAAAGGGTCTTTTTGGTGTAAAAAAAGAAAATTCGAATTTTCGCTTCCTGACCGCGGATTCGCGAAAGTTACCGACGGCGGCTCTGAAAGCGATCAAAACTTTGAAAAGACGAATTTTTCGACAGGCAAAGTTGACAAAGAATCTCCGCAACGCGACAAAATTACGTGACGCTTTATTTGTTACGATACGCGGAACACATAGGTTTATTTAATACCGCGTGGTAGAAACGAACGTCGTTGGAAATTACTCCAATACTAAGGAAAGAATTTAAGGTTACAGGTTAGTAATTATGGTGTCGTTCTGAATGGACGGCTGATCAAGTTATTGGCATGTACTATTTTCATGTCTGAAATCGAAGGTTCAATCGGCTTGGCTTGTTATGTTTCATTTCGCACTTTAACAGTATTTGGCGATCGAATTTAGCACTGACATTTATCAACCGCAAAATCTTCATCATTACGTCTTTGCTGCTCCTGTCCTATTGCACGGTTTCCGGTAATCTGGTTACAATTATTCAGTGCGCTTATTGGCTCCTAGAATAGTATACTTAACGGTATACCAAAACCAGCTACAATGTGTTTGCTGACTTTTCAGGAAACAGAAAACACATTGTTTTGTTCCGAAATTACAAATGAAAGAGACATTCTGTGCAATAAAACATGACCTCTGATCTCATGGAGTAGTCGGGGTGGGTAATGACAGGAAATGTGCCAATTTACTCCACATCTACTTAAACCATGATGTTTGCAAGATGAAATCACTACAGCTTTCTAAGGACCATTCATTTGAAACAAATTGTAATTGTTAAGCGCTCTGTAGGTAAGTTTCCATGCAAACACGAGCTCGATATGGCAAATAAAAACCCTATTAACTTACCCGCTTCCTCACATATCTTTTGGCTGACATTTTTCCTCTCCAAAATCAGTTGGTCATATGAATCAGCCTGCCAAACGTCTTCATCGTCCTCCACAACTGATCGCAAGTCTTGAGCACTGACTTCGGTTCCCACGCCAAGGGCCACCAACTTCACCCCTGCTTTGCGCAATGGCTCAGAAGCCACATCTAAGGTTTTTGCGTCAGAAGTTTGTTTACCACTTGCCACAACAAAAGCTATTTTGGGTATTCCTACGCGGCCACTGGGAAACACATCTCTAATTGCCACCTCAAAAGCCTTGTCCAATCTGCTTCCTCCTTTTTCGTGTGGCATTTTTCTAACAGCGTTTACAAACGTCGCAGTGCTCGATGAATCTCCAAACCGAAAACGAACTGAAGCTGTGTCACTGTAAAGTACGACGGCAGCTCGACTAGCATTTTGAGAGATTCCAAAGGTTCTTGCGACAGATATAACGAGAGACTTTTGTTTTTCAAAGTCTTTGACGTTGATATTGTCTGACGAATCCAAGAGAAAGGCGATATCCGCCGCGAAGACGCATGACGGTTTTTCTATTGGCTCTGCGTAGGACAATGTTTATGCTTTTAGTGTACCACTTTTAAGAATAAATAGATCGCTACCTTTTTGTATCCAAACTCACTGATGTGCTCAATGTCTACAATGGAACCCCGATATAGCAAACCCCTTTAAAACAAAGTCCCTGCTATAGAAAACGATATTTCTCAGCTGGGCGAAAGTTACAGTTAAATGTATGAAACAAAATCTCGATATAACGAGCCCCAGTAAAACGAAAATCCCGACATAACGAACACAATTCACAAGCAATCCACAAAAAATTGCCCTGATTTTCTCGATTCAACCGATTGCTGAATGTTGCAACATAACACTGTTTATCTTAAGGGAAAATAATTATTAGCCAAACCACGATATAACCAAGACCTTGGCCGTTTTCCTACAATTTCGTAAAAACGGGGATTCGTTTGTAACAGTCCATTGGCACTTCGTTATATCGGGTTTCCACTGTACGTCCTCAAGGCACGACAATGATGATGACGCCGGTTCCCGGAAAGCCGATTACATTATCCCCGATTAGCAGTTAATCCACGATTAAATTCCTTATCTCTAGAATAACTAATCCAGGAATAAAAAGGCGTTCCTGAAAGCAGAGTTATTCCTCGTTTAACTTATCCCTCGGTTAAACTCATATCAAACCAGATAAACAAGTTACCAGCATATAAAAGCGTGGGAAAACGACAGAGCGGGAGAAAAAAGTCGACTCCGATACTCGTTTTACCGAGAGATACCCGTTGTAGTCTATTGTCGATATTTGACCGCGGTGCGATTTGCCCTTTTTCTGGTTGTGAAAAAACAAAACTTCAAACCTTTCCTCAAAGAAAAACAAAGTGGAAATCAAGCTTCAGTGCAAAGTGGTGCTGATTCGAGGTGAAATGTGAGCTAGCTATTAAAATCGGTGAGTTCTCTACCTCTTGATGCTTTCAGCCATCGAAACTATTTTGAGCTTTATGCGCCGATCAGTTCGCAACTTCAACATCCCCCCCCGGGCATACCCCGGGCATTTGACTGCGTATCGTGTCCGGGGAGGGGGGAATTTGAACGTTGCGTTGGGAGGGTGGGGAATTTGAACCGGATTTATCTCTTGTTCTGACGTAAAACGCTCGTGAGTTTTTTCGGTTTTTGCAGGGTTTGACAGATTTACAAGATAGAATGTCGCCTTTGTTAGTGAATAACTCTTTCAAAAGGGTCTTTAAAAGACGTTTGAAGGTGTTATTACAGCCTATCTCTCTCTGGAAGGCGTGTAAAATGTTTGATTGAAGACGAAATTTATCTTTGAGGAGAGGTAGTTCAGT
This sequence comes from Siderastrea siderea, assembly GCA_964030785.1. NCBI lineage: Eukaryota > Metazoa > Cnidaria > Anthozoa > Scleractinia > Rhizangiidae > Siderastrea > Siderastrea siderea. The sequence continues at coordinate 47,433,980 of OZ034971.1, read as the reverse complement.
ATTAAGTGGTGGGGCATTTGAACGGCTTTTTTGCCCCGACGGGAGGGAATTTGAACAAGCCAATCTTCAAAAGTTCAAATGCCCGGGGGGTTGCCCGGGGGGTTGCCCGGGGAGGGGATGTTGAACTTTCGAATTGATCGGCGCATTACAAAGCAAGACTTGCCTCTCGGAAACATGTCAACAATAAAGTACTGATTTGTGCGGAATAATTGTCTTTGATATTTGTAGCCTATCTGTTTTTTTTTTTTTACGTTCGCCTGCCACAGAAATTTGACATTTTGTTTTTGTTTTAAATCAGTGAAAAACCTCTGTTTTAGTGTCTGCATTGTTTGAGAACGACAACAACTTCGCTTTAATTAATCGTGAACATTTTCGACTTCTATTTACGTTAATTCAATAAAACATCTCCTTCTGCTTTTGCAAAATTGCCATAAATATTTTATTTCATTCAATAATTCTTCTGTAGAAACCCAAAACCGGCAAATTGTTCCGTGAAAAGTTGATTGTTCGCGCTATCGCTTGCGATGAAAGATGGCTTCGAAATTCATGGCTTTCTGTTTCATTTTATCATAAGCCCGAAGTGCTGAAGATCGGTTCATAAATTCTGCTTTGTGAAGATCCCATTTACTGAAGCCACATTTCCAGAGTTACCGTTTGATAGAATTTTATAGAGCTATTGATGGAATTGTTTAATAGTGTTTTAAAATATATAAGCTTACTAAAATCGAAAACTCGGCTACACGATTTGCCTGTTTGTGGTCCTTTTTGCTCCATCACATTTCGCTGCAGGTTTTTGCGCCCAAAACTCAGTCGATTACCACTCGAATTTGTGCAGACAACAAAATTCTTTGTCATTTAAGTTGCCGAGAGTAATTTATCTAGCATAAATTGCCTTCTTTCTTTTCCTTACTCAACTAAACTAAAATTTAAGCAAAATTTAAGTCCGCCATTTTGTTTGTTTCGATCAAGTTTTTCCCCCGATTAGTGAGTTAATCGAGCTCGCTAGGTGGATTAAATTTAACCCCTCGTTTATCACTTGGTTAGTGTTAATCGTGCTTTCAGGAACAGAATCTAACCGAAGGATAAATTTTCATCCTTGATTAGCGAGATTTAACCCACGATTAGCGCTAATCGGCTTTCCAGGAACCGGGGCCTGGATGGTCAAGTAGGCGAGATAATCATGCGGAGAAGCGAAGGAACAAAGCAAGATGATCGGCGAGACTGGAGTGAGAGAAGCAGCCGAGGGGAGAACAGTGGAGAGGCCTTTCTCTCCTGCCTCTCCATTATTTCTTCCTTGACTCGCCAAGCTTGATCCGCTTGATCAACTTGCCCACTCTACTATTTAAAGAACAGCCTGATAATGTTCTAATGATGGTGATGATGATGATGATGATGATGATGTACCAGCTACTTGTTACGTATTCTTACCTGCCGCGGCACAAACGGTAGCAGCGATATCACGAATTTTAATGGTCAAATCCTGGGAATCCTTTAACTGAATCAGGTTTTCAACCATACCACTCCACTCATTCACATCAATACCTTTACCAATTCCCAAAGTAACCACGCGAACGTCTGCTTTTCTTGAAGCTTCAAAGGCACGTTTGACCTCCAAGGCATTTGACCCACTTGTTGGACTCCCGTCAGTGAGAACAACAGCAAGTTTGCTTACTCCTGGTCGGGCGTTTGAAAAAACATCACTGGCAGCTAAATTCATGGCTTTGTCCAACTGCACTACTTTCTTTCCATCTTTGTCCTTTGCAATTTTGTCAACGGCTTTTTCAAAGTCAGTGGTGTTAGGGAATTGATATAAGCTGGCTTCAACCGAAGCACTTTCCCCGTAGGTTACAATCGCGGAACGCCAGTTTGGTCCAGAACTTTTCTTCATAATTTTTACGAAGGTCTTTTGTTTGGCAAAATAGTTGTCGTCTGTATTTCCAGAAGAATCTACTAGAAATGTGACGTCTGCTGAAAACCGGCACGGAGGTGGAACTGCAAGAAGATGTTTCATAATTTGACAATTATTCGGCGAAGGCGAAGTGAATATTGTGGAATAATCCCCGGGACGAAGTCGAAGGGATAATTCCACAATATTCGCTGAGCCTGAGGAGAATAACTGTTTTAGTATAATTGCTCAGGTGATTATCAGAACAAATGCATTTTCTTTTTTCTTTTCTCCAGAAAAATCAAAAAATCGCGCGGTGGCTATTTTGAAAATTAGTGCTTCAGTATTATAATCACCTCGCACGGGGTGATTATAGCAAGATATGGCGTATTTTACCGCATCTTATCAGATTCTCGTTTTCTGATTGGTCAAGAGAAGTGGGAGATGAGAGTCCATACCACGGCTCGGGTCATCAATGCCTGTGGTTGATTTATTGTAGACTCGCACCGCGTAAAAAAACTTTTTGTCTGTAGTAAAATTGTTCATTTTATTAAAAACTCAACCACTATAATTGTTATAAAATCAAGAAAGAAAGAAAAAGTGGAAAAAGAGATAAAAAGGGAACAAGAATCGGTCACACGACTGAACGAAAAAGGCGCCAAAACCTTGCGAAGTGTTGGAGCATTTATTTCCAAAGCTGAATGAATCAACGAAACTGCTCCGAAGTGATCCTGAACGAAGTGGTACAAGCTTTGGGGAAAACATCTTTTAATTATTGGCTCTGAAATGAAGTACACGTTTGATTTTTCTTGAAACATTGCTGTAATCATCGTTCAAAGCGGATTGAAGCCGTACGATTTCACCACATTAGCTGAGGGAGTGGAACCGAACGAGCTTGTTATCCGTTCGCGCAACAGTGCCATCAAGTGCCTGTTTGATCGAACTGAAAACAGAATTTGAACTTGAACAGGTAACTTCTATGCAGATCAGAAACAAGATTACTGTTGTGAGGAACGTCAAAATATACCATCTTAGTTTGTTAAACGCAAAGTTTAGAGGTTGCGGACAGAATGGTAAAAACAAAACTCAAACAACTGGGAAAGCAATTCAACTCCTTTTACATGGCATCCCATTTGTATCTAAACATTTGGAACTTTTGGAACACAGAGCTACAACGAGAGCAGGTAAACCAGTGTCAATTTTGCGTGGTATAGCCGAAAAAAATGTTGCCCTTCCTTCTTTCTTTCTTAGTTTGTTCAGTATTTGTTTAGGTTTAGAGTGCTTCTTGATTTTCGTACTGATTCGCAATGAATGTGTACAGTTTTTATTCAATGCTTTTGTCCCATTTTACTGTGTTTTATTTTATGTCTTGTCTTGATATTTCGGAGTGGGAAGCCTTCCTGATGAAACTTACCATTCAGTAAAATTTTAATGATCGACGCGACGATGAAAGAAATTATAAATGTATACGCAACGCTTAATGCTTAAATATCTATTTTTTTCCCTATTTTTTCTCTCGGCTTCGCCTTGGGAGTCCACAACATTTTGACGGCTAGATGACGAAAATCGTGGGAAATGAGAGACCATACCACGGAAAACTGGAGCAAATTTGTTCAATCCTCCACCAATCAGTGCGCGCGCTTCTCTATAATCACCTGAGCAATTATACTAAAAACATTTAAATATGATTGGATAGTCAATTTATTTTGTTACTTCGGGTTGTTCAGAACTATGAATTACTAACTTTAAATTTCAACTTTCCACCAACGTTAAATCTGTTTATTTTTTCCTAAATTTCCTTGAAAGTCACTTCACCCCTATTTTCGTCTTTACAAACACTTTAAGAATCATGAAAAAAATATGCTACACTGCAAACCTATCATCGCATGTTTGGATTGCACGAACCCTGCAGGATACAATAAAGAAACATGGTAAAGTTTACTCTAGGAAAATTCACTTGTTAAGGAAAATAAGAACTTGCGTCGAAGTCGCAATCGTTTTCCGTAAAAAGGGGAATGCTGGAGCTCAGTGCGTTCGTTCGCTTATAAATAACATTACGATTGATTTTCTCATTGACCGAGATCAACCATTAAAGCAAAAATAAGACCTACAGAGTAGGTTTAAGACTACGTCATTTACGTACGTACTTGTAAATGCCACGCCTCGAGTACCTCAGAAAAGGGTTAGAGTTTCCTTTGTGTTACTTCAAACCCGTTTTGGTACAAAATTAAGTTATTAATTTTTTACTTTGATGATTGGAAACAAGAAACCAAAGTTTCGATTTCAAATTTGGACTGGACTGGGATGTGGAGGACCTTTGAAAAAAGGTTGAGTTATTGTGAATTAAAGCTCAAATGCAAATGAACAACAACGAGAGAGAAAGAAAGCTGAAAACCAAAAAGCTCTATTTTTTTTGTTCTTCGTGACCGGTAATGGGGGAACGTAAGAAGTCATGGATTTAAATTAGGTAGCAAACTCTCGCAAAACCTTCCGTAATTAATATAGCTGTATCACTATCTTATTCTCACTTATTTTTTCAGGAACTTACTTCGGGAAATAGACAGACCTGTATTTTAAGTAGCCTGCGTTGCAGCCGGCACGCGCGTTGTCGAAACTCGAAACCGTCGATATAGTCCGTCTGCGAATTAGTGCACAAAAGCTCGTTCCGACATCCAGCAGAGTCGCACGGATATATGTAAGCGATTCTGATAGGCGGGTTTCTTACGCGCCTCACGATTGGTCCAATTCTTGCGTGTGCGTGACGGTGCATCACTCCTCGCTCGACATGTCGAAATTTACAGAAGGAACTGAGTTGGCAAAGAGCTTTTACAGCAGTGAAAGAGCAGTTCGAACTTGAAAGCCTTCTTCCTGAACAGGAAAATGCTCTGAGAGAATTCCTTGAAGGCCGGAATGTGTCTGTGAATTTGCCGACTGGTTACGGGAAATCCTTGATTTTCCAGTGTCTTCCAATCGCTGCAGATGCTCTGCTTGATAAACCTCAGGGCTCCAGTCTTGTGGTCGTGATTTCGCCTTTGCGATCTTTAATGGAAGACCAAGTTCTTTTTCTCAACAACAATGGAGGGCCAGCGATCGCTATTACTGACGAAGAGGACCCAGATATCGTCCAACAAGTAATTAATGGCAATTACATTGTCGTAGAGGAAAACTCTCAGGTTCTACAGTTCTTGCCCTTTTTGCTGCCGATGCATCCACATCGTTCTCCAATGACTCTCCTGCTCTCTTTGCTTTGTCGCAAATATTTTTTAACTCGGATTCTACTTGTCCTTTTTGGATGACAAGTCCGCGACGCTTTTTTAGTTTCGCAACACACTGTCTGCATATATACTTGCTGTCGAGGGGCGAGAGTTCGAGGCTTTCGATTTCGGCGAGAATGTCGAAGTCCTTGCTACATCTTTCTAAGATTAGTCGTCGGTAACTCTTTTTAATGTCACGCAAACATAAACAACAGTTAACTGGCGAATCAGACATAAGGTATTCAGGTATTCATATGCAAATACAATGTACAATTTCTGAATATATTTGTATTTCTCTTGTTGTCACAAAATCTCGCGTGATGATCTTACGTGATCATTGGACCAATCATAAACTGCGTAAGAAACAAACCAATCAATAACGCCTACATATGTTCGTGCGACGCTGCGGGATTCGAACACGATATTGTGCACTAATTCGCAGACGGTCTATACAGGCGGTGTAGAGTGTCTGCGACGCAGGCTATATTTTAAGAGACGTTACGATCTCGTACCCCTTATTTTCGCAACCTCGTACCGAGAGTCCTCCGGCTTCTTGGTCAGCGGGTTGTCGCCGGGAGAGACTCTGGAATAATGGAAAAGATTTGAGTTTTTTTGATTGGCTGTTCACTGTAACAAAACTCAACAAAACTAAGAACCGTTAACCGCAGAATTCCTGCGGTAACAATTCTATTACCCCAGAGTATCTCCTGGCGACCAACCGCTGACTAAGAAGCCTGAGGACTCTGGGTACGAGATTGATTTTATACCATGAAAAATAAACGACAGTATATTATTAGGGCCAAAGGTTCATGTCCATTACTGCAGAGAACATCATTTTCTCCTGCAGTACTTCAACTCTACTAGAAAAAAAAAAGAAAAAGAAAAAAAAAGGGAGTTGTAGTCCCCTCGAATATTTACTAACCGGCAGCATCGCAAGTGGTCTTCGTCAGTCCAACTGAATTTCTCAGCAAGCCAGCAAACGAGTCTATAACAACGAGGTCTGCGTCGTTTTCCACCAGTGGACGAAAGGACGAGTACTCAATTCCTGGCCCAACACCCACAAGAACGATACGAACGCCCGCCTTCCTCAGCGATAGGACAGAAGCTCTCCAACTTTGGTCTTTGTCTTCCTGTCCATCGACTATGATGACGGCGATTTTTGCAACTCCATCTCTTGCTCGTGGAAATACCTTAAAATAATTACAATGTTTAAGTTTAAAATGTTTCCACAACTGGATAGTTCCGATGTATGTTTGGAGTTTCATTTTCAACTCAATTTGGTGCTCTCGTTAAGCGAGACAATACGAATAGGTCAAAGGAACAAAGCTTCTATTGTGTGTGATTTCATTTTTAGCTTATTGAAATTTAAATTCTAAGCTAACTTATCAATTTATTTTCCTTGGTGGCACCCCAATCGACTGGCCTACTTGATATTCGGTCTGGGTTGCATATTTTTGGTCACGCGATAACAAGAGATGGCAGATGGTAAATGTGAACCAAATAAACCTAGTGAAATCACTTAGCTCGCCATGAATGTCGCTGTAGCTTAGTGACTAGACCATCCAAACGGTGTGCGGAAGGTCTTGCATAAGTTGAACTCTCTAAGAGCTTAGACGTTTACTTTGTCTTTTGTACTCCCAGGGTCGTCACAAATTACACTATTATACGAAATTAACCCTTGGGGTAATTGAGGTAATTCAAATTAACGGGACTAACGGAAGAAGGTAAGATTTGCAAATGACGGAAATTCATCACACAGAATGCCTATTGTTCTTGGGACATTTACTTGCAGTCGAGTTATAATCATAGGTCTGTAATATTGCACGTTCTGCTTCAACTAAGCGCATCTGATTGGTTAATGATTACGCGCGCTTTCTTCCACTGGGAATACCTTCTGCTCATCAAAGTGCAGAAGGTGGAGCAAAGAGACAATACACATGCGAGGCATTGTTAAACCTTTTGTTTCGCGATATCACACCTTCAATTGCTTATTTCGCGGAGCGTCCTTCAGATTTTTTTTCTTGCTGAGAGAAAGGTTCCGTTTTCGTTCTGTCTGCATTTTCGTTAAATATATCGCAAAAGAGAAAACTGCCAGCACATACAAACACCAAAAACGCAACCCCACGCACAAGAATTAAAAGTCTTTTATCTTTGTGCATAAGTTTCTAAACATAAATAAACTTGCGCGTGCCAGTGAATGGAGCCTAGCCGATTGTGTCGTCATGATAAAAACAAACGAATCCTTCTGTTGTTCTCGCTAATAGACTTTTACTTTCACTATTACAACCATTCTATGTAATTTTTCGGGGTAAGTAGACTCAACTTGGGTTTTTGAAGAGCTCTGAAAAGAGCTCCCGATCACTGGGATTTTCTGTTTCCTTGTTCATTGCGCGATTTGGTCGGCACGTGGAATGAATCAGCTGCCGCATTGGGATCAGTTTAAAATTCGCGGCTATTCTGGGGTGTCTGTAAAACCAGGAACAGTCCCGGAACACCCCGTAACACCCCGGAACACCCCCGTAACACACCGGAACATCCCCGGAACACTCCCGGAACAGCCCAGAACAGCCCGGAACAACCCCGGAACACCCCTGGAACATCCCATAATACCCCGGAACATCCCATAATGCCCCGGAATACCCTCAATACAGCCAGGAATACTCTTGAACACCAAAAATAGTGGTCAGCGGTCAAACCGCTCACGCATAGACTGACCCGAGGACCTCCGAAGATTAACGAAGATTTCGAATTTTTCCGAAGACCTTTGCGGATCATCCGAAGACAAAACGACAAAAAAAAATAATAACATTGGTGTCTTTTAGATCGACAAAGATTTGAGTTTGAAAATTTCAATTCAATTATTGAAGTTGTTGTAACTCATGCGAGATTTGCATTATAACTCTCGACAAACCGATGTGACGTCTATAAGTGAAATTCTGGGGGTGTGCATCCCGAATAATAATTCAATTCACCATATAACTCGTCACGGTCGCGACAACTTACTCTTGGGCATTGCGTGACAGATTTTATACGGAAAACAAAACAGATTTTGCAGGCTGCTAAACGTCTATAGGATTTATTTTGTTTCCGTAAAGGCTGTTCCTTTTCAATTTATGTAGCTAGTACTACCGCATTTTCTCAATAAGTGCCCCGCTTGCTGTTACTGTACGAACTGGGCAAAGAAACACCGCCGCTCCTTCTAAAGACCAATTAGAAAAATGTTTGAATAGTTTTGAGAAGTAAGTTGTAACTCAATGTTTATCGCAACGTATAAAGTTGGCTTATTGAGGGAGCACACGAACTTTGCAAAGTTCAAGGAAATGTGATATGTACTCTCATTGTTGATATTTTCCTTTTTTCGTTTACTGAATTTTTTCTCTTAAAGTCTAACTAGATCTTGTGAAAGTAAATGAAATACTTGTTCCTTTTCTTGCTATAAGAGTGTAAATAATAAAATAATAATAATAATAATAATAATAATAATAATAATAATAATAATAATAATAATAATAATAATAATAAAAAGCATTTCTATAGCGCCATATCCAAGGGCTCACGGCGCTTAACAACGTAATAGTAATATTTAAAATAGATTAAAAAATTGACATCAGTGATAAAAAATACTTAACTAAAATATATATATAGAAGAACATAAATATCTCGTTCGATCCTTTTGCTCCCGGGTTACAAGCCCTCGGATACCTCAACAAAATTATAGTGAGTATTTTTTTGCAGGCGCACATTTCTCCTACTCACTTATCTTCCGAGCTACGCTCTTGTGTTCACCAAAAATATATGCAGGCCTAACTGCAGAAACGTTGTCATTCAAATATGACAAGAGAAATCTGCAAGATGGGAATTTATTAGACATGGAAAAACGTTCTCGGATTTTAATTTTCCCGAAGCACTCATGCACTACGGTATGATACTTCAAATTAATGTAAACTGAGGTTTTTTTAAATGAGGTGTATATATTAGCGTATTAAACGAACTGGCGGCCAAACATTTTCCATGCGCCTGTGGAAATAAAACGATGACGATCGTGTGACCTCGGAATAATGACCTTATAACATTGCGTGACACTCTATCATTTGGCTTTGTTATGTCCTTGAGGTCAAACCTGTTTTTTGAACGTGATAATGCAAACCTCGCACGAGAAAAATCAATGCAGAATTAACAGTTCTACTGTCACATTTTCATATCACTGAAAATCGTAAGTTATTGATATGAAGGTCACGTGCACGATATATTTTTCCCATTTATTAATGGTTTTTTCGCTGTTCTTAAAAGCTTCGAAAATATTCTGAAGCATTCTTGAAGTGCTCGGAAATCTCAGGGTGATCCGCAAAAAGTCTTATGAAGAATTGGGAATCTTCGGAGGTCTTCGGCTTAGTTAATTCGTGAACAGTCTGACCGCTGACCACTATTTTTGGTGTTCCGGGGGTGTTCCTTGCTGTTTCGAGGGTGTTCCGGGGTATTATGGGATGTTCCAGGGGTGCTCCGGGGTTGTTCCGGGTTGTTCCGGGCTGTTCCGGGGGTGTTCCGGGGATGTTCCGGGATGTTCCGGGGGTGTTCCGGGATTTACAGACACCCGCTATTCTGGGCCATTTTCCAGTTGAGTGGTTTTCTTGACTGGGTATTGTTAATTTTGACATCCTTTGTTATGCAGTCGAGGGCTTCAAACAATGGCTTGCTTGCCCAAAACGCGCCATTTTCAAACACAACTTCAACCAACAGTTTTCAACCTAAAAAGAACAGTGGTTCCTGTTGGCCGATTCTTAAAATTAAAACGGATTCTGTTCATGAAGAGTTCATCTTCCATTTGCCGCGCGTGAAAATTTGGAAGCCCGTAAAATTTTTAGAAAATCGCTCTTGAAAATGGCCTCCATACAAAAAAAGGCCGGTTTTTCATGATTTTCAAGTTTAAAAGAACAGTCCTTACACTTCTTCAATTTCCTTCGTTTTAGGCTTAAAATGCAGGTACAACGTTATTCTTCAAAAAGCCGTGCGTGAAACGTTAACTTCTCACTTCTGTAAACGAAAAATTATATTTTTACTAGCCCTACTTGGTCGATTTGGGCCCTTCCTTCTCTTATTCTGGGCTTTTCAAGGCGCACTCGACTTCAAATTTGCCGCTTCACTGGTTATGAATAATTAATGATGTCCAGCCATTCTGCGCGATGTAAAGCGAGCAGCGAGTGTGGAGTTGTCCTATTCTATCGTGGAAGAGTATTCCTAACGCATTTTGTCTGAAATACATTGAGTTGCGCGTTGAGATACAGTTCTAAACGGGCAAGACTGAACTTGAGCAGACTGAGCAGAACTTGAGCAGACTGAAATTGGTACACAATGTATAAAGATTCGAATATGCCAAACAAAGAAAGCTGTTGTTTAAGTAGCAAATTGGGTATAGCCAAGGACAGGATTCAGGATTTGGGGTCTGTTTTAAGGTACATGTGTTTCGTTTATTTCAATTTTTTTGTAACTCTTATTATATTTTTTAATAAGCTTGTTATTGTTGGTGTTGCTGGTTGGGTGGGTTGAGGTTGCAATGAACCGATATCGGTTGAGAAAGGCGCCTTTACGTGCTCGCGTCGGATCTTAGCCCTCAGTTTTGAAAAGCGCATTTGAACATACCCTTATATCTATTTTTATACCTTTTCCTCTGCAAGTTTCAGTGCTTGTCTGATATCACCTCGATCTCGGCCATACTTCAAGGAATCAACAGCTTTAAGGAAGACGTCCGTTGATGAAATAGCGTCAATGCCTAGAGACGCGTCCACTGAGGCCGAAAAACCACCATACGTCACAATGGAGCCTCGGCTTCTCCTCGGGGAAATGCCAAAGCCCTTGGCGATAGTTTTCACGGCACCCTTTTGTCTCAGGAAGTTGGTTGCTCCAATTCCTCCGGAACCAAATATAAATGCTAAATCTGCCGGAATCTCGCAGGGTACTGGTTCTGCAAATTCGGAACAAAAAAAAATCACTTGTCAAGGAAAAAGTTAGGGTATTACGATTTGTCAGTGTCGCGCGCCACAGATAACTGATTCTTTTTCTGGTTTTGGTGGTTTGTCATCACTACTGTTTGTCGTGATGCATGGTTTTTTGGAGATGATGGAAATTCAGGCTTATAGTATTTTGTTTTTGCAAAATTAAGGACAGCCAGCTAGTCTTCTAAGTGTGCAAACTCCCAGATAAAGCGATAAGGAGCTGCAAAGGTGGTTTTGGAGAGGGTGGAAACTCAGGCTTAGGGAAAGTTTTTGGTTTAAGAACACAAAACACAGGAAAAAATCCGGCTTAATTCGTTTCGGATACTTAGTATTTACAAGCATTCCATTATTTATTTTGATATTCAGTATTTCTGCCTGGTTATGGAGTAAGGCAAAAACATTAGTTGGTTCAACAATGTTAGGTCGTTTAGCACCCTAGGTTAGATTTTGACCAAGATGTTTTGTTCGATGACTGTCAAAGTGATGTTTATGCGTGGTTGAATTCTAGCCGTTATCATCCCCCCGGGCACACCCTCGGAAAAAGCCAGCCCTTGTGGCCCGGGTGTGGGGAATTTTTTCGAGTAGTTTTGTCCCGGGGTTAAGGGGTGAAGCAAATCGAAATAACTACTCGTCCAAGGATTTGAGGAATTAGATAATGGCGTCTAATTTCGTGGACGAGTCCACATATTTCGTAGATAAATCGGTCGAAATTCTAAGGGAATTGGTAGAAAAAAATAATCTGTCTTTTCCATAAAAGGGTAAAAATATTCCTTAAAACAGTCATTCCACATTGTTTCCAGGAATTTAAAGGGACTATGTCACGCTATTTTAGTATCTTTTTAAAAAGCTAAACCATAATAAATGTTTTCAGCTTTTTGCAAAACGAAGCAGTGTATTTTTAGTCAGTCCCAGGGGATGGCGAATTGTCCCTTTTTGTGCGCCCGGGCGTGGAGAAAAGAACATGAAGTAAAAGGTCCCCGTGGGTGTGCCCTGGGGGGGCATAGTAACAGCTGGAATTGAACCACGTATTAATAATACAATGTTATACAACTGAAATGTTGTAAAACAATGTTAAAACGTTTAGCCGCGGCAGAACTTAGTTTCACCGAAGCGTTTCATTAAGTTTAACATAACCTTGAACCTAAAGAACGCTTAGAATTCAACAACACGCTCAGGTTAGCTAAACTACAGATACGTAGTACCGGTGGTACATAAGAGTTAAATGTCACGCTCACGTAAAACCAACTTACATGACAGTCACGCAACCTATCCTAATGGTGCGCGACACTACAAAGGCCACTCGCATTTTCGAAACTGAAAAACAATCGACAGCGGACAATGCTCGAAATAAGACCTCGGAATTAAGAAAAATGTGAACATCGGCTATATAAATTCGGTCTAGATGCAAAGATAAAGGGGGAGAAAATTTGGAGATCGACGTTAGCATGCTGGTAGCCGGCCATTCATTTACAGCTGCATTTAGCACTGCCGGATCGCGACATCTCCAAATGAATCGGCCGGAAATTATAACAAGAAACAAACTGTATATGAATATCCTATCTAGAAATGACGGGAATTTGGTTACAAAATGAATGAATTGAGAGGAATGAACGACCTAAATATGTCTACAGACTAACTGACACTAATTGACTTACTGCTCTTTCGGTTCCAAGGTTAATATCCTTGAGAGCGACAGAAAGGGGAAAGAGGCAACTTCTGGACAGATTTCCATGATTAGAATGCAGTTTGAAACAGTCACACTCAACAGTAAATCGAGGAGTGACGAGTACAGACCACGCAATTCTTCAAGCACGATCGCTAAATATCCGACGAGAACTACAATAGCCTGAGACGACGCAGGCGAGTTTTAACTTTGGTCCCAGATCACCCTCAATTTTGAGAATTTTATCGACGATTCTCTCTGGCATGACTTCTGTGCTTTTTTACGACCCTCTGCAGTTTTGCCAAAGCAAATTATACACGTTTTTGGCAAAAATCACACTCCAATTAATAACGTTTTCGAATAACATTTTAACAGAAAAATCAGCAATAGAAAAAGCAAACAAAGTTGCTATGTCTTATGACATCATTGTCATATAGTACAATTGTCGTAAGTTCTTAAAATCTCACGCATGTAAGTAATTGTGACTATTACACGTACCATTACACGTTCAAAGCTGCAGCTGTTGTTTTTACATTTATGATTTTTTTTATTATAAAGATGTACATTCTTTGCTCCTTGCTGCACTAGTTTAACCGCGGTGGGGGTGAAGGACGGAATGAGTTTGCGGATTGGCATGTGGTATGCCTTGCGAAATGGCATATTATGTGGAATGCAATATACGCGGAATGACATAAATTCACTGAAAAGCGCGCCCTTACCGGTTTAACTGGATGTAAGAGCGAATTGCGTAAAACCTCTAGGATAGAGCTCTTTTCAAATGAGTGTCGTAAAACCAAAATCACAGTAATTTCCCCAGCCAATCACAACAAACACAAATTAGGCAACGAACCAATCAGATCTCGAAGCAAATACATGTAACCGGCGCCAAGCGCGGGAAAACGAGTGCAAGCAAGTTACCATTGGTTTTTTAACCAATCACAAACTAAAGCACATTTACCTGCGGCGTCACAGGTGGACTTGACCAAACTATTAACCTTCACCAGCAAATCGTCAAAGCTTTTTGCCAGGAGAACATCCTCATCTCTCTCAACCATAAGTCGCAACTCGTCTGGATTCACACCTGAGCCTATACCTAACGCCAATACCTGAACGCCTTCCTTTCGTAAAGGTTCTGACACGTCCTTGAGATTTTTGGTATCGGGTGCCTGCGTCTGTTCGCCGTCTGTGATAACCATGGCGATCTGGTGTACATCTTTACGGGCGTACGGGAAGACATCTCGGCTTGCAACTTCCAGTGCCTTGTCGATGCGTGTTAATCCTCTCTCGTGGCGAAGGCGATCAACAGCTACCTGCAGAATTAAATGAAAGGCTCAAAAACCATTGGTTGATGAAGATCTTCGTTTAAGGTTGCGACAGGTTATTGCTTCATGCTACCATAAACTGCGATAAGCGCAGGTCGTGTGTTCCACCGTGCGCCGTGCTTTGCGAAAGCAGAGATTTTTTATTTTCTATTTTGGTGTTAGGCTGTGCTTTTAAATTAGCATTGGGGGTTTACGAATTGAGGAATTGAATAAAATGAAATAACTGTGTTAAAGGGATACAGTTTCACGGTATGGCACATGTGTAAGCTGCGACGTTGGTCCATTATGGTCCATTGTTTATGAAACAACAAAAAGTGAATATATATTTCTTGGGGAATATTTACCTTTGAAAATTTTACGATCCGGTTGCGAAAACGTGTGGCTGAGGGGCTAAACGTTACAATACCCGGCCACTTTCGAGCATCACAAATCTACTGCTCCCGTGATCCCTCAGTCATAACTTTATATAATGTAGCTGAACTAGTGATCCCGCAGTCCTGCAGTCTCGTAGTCAATGATTAACTTAGGTTAAATGAGATGAACTAGTAATTATACATGGTGTTACCATAACAACAATTGAAAGCTAACACTTCAAGTCAGGGTTACGGTTAGGGTGAGGGGGGAAGCACTGATGGACAGTGATTAGGGTTGAACACTGACTCGAGGTGGTTAGCTTTCAATTGTTGCTATGGTAACAATTGCTAGTTCAAATCATTTAATCTAAATTATTTATCGACTACGGGACTGCAGGACTGCAGGAGCACTAGTTCAACTCTCTTAGTCTAAGTTATTCATCGACTACGGGACTGCAGGACTGCGGGAGCACTAGCTAAATTCATTTAATTTACTTATTTATCAACTTCGGGACTGCAGGACTGCGGGAGCACTAGTTCGACTCATTAAATATGAGTTACTCATCGACTACGGGACTGCAGGACTGTGGGAGCACTAGTTCAACTACATTATAAGTCCATAACTGAAGGACCACGGGAGCAGTAGATTTGTGCGCTGGAAAGTGGCCGGGTGTTGTAAAATCGCTCCGGCAGAGGTAAGATTTTTCTTTAGTATCCTGTTTGTGTGTTCTGACTCGATGCATAAAGATACCCCTAGATACCCCTTTCGCTTTCTCACCGACGTTTTCGGTTTAAAAACCCCTCATATGTACTTCAGTGATCAAAGACTGTAATTGCGCAAGCCGATCGACCGATTTACACCAAAAAATCGGAAAATAGCACTTAACATTGAACTTATTCTTCGGCCCGAAGGATGTATTCTGGACAAACGCACGAGTTGTTGCTTCCGATTGGTTTACAAATAATAGAATTCAATTAGTTTACGTTATAGCTTGCACTTGCGCAAAAACATAAAACACTCCCGTTAAGGGTATTGACAAATTTTGAAATAACCTTTGTTTGCTTGTGTTTGTTTTGTTGATTTTATACTTTTCGAGGTCAGTTTTTCGAATAAACAGTTTACCATACTTGAAAGAAAGAAAGAAAGAAAAAAACAGAGAACAAACGATCGCGCCAAAAATGACGATTCCAAACGTAATTTGAACTGGTGAAAAGTTAAGAAAACTAGGAAAATGAATGCTCAGGTCGTATCTCAAATCACGACCGTAACTATATCCCCTTCGAAAATTGCAACGAACCCCCTCAAAATCGGTAGTTTCTTGTGTTGCGGTTGCTATTATCACCAGAAACGACGTTCGAAGAAAAGGCAATTATCAATACCCAGACCTAACCACAATAGCTTACCAGCGATGGTTTCCACAACACCAAGAAACACCCCACAAATCTCTTCCAGAAGGAGTTATTACTATACTGGATAGTCAGTTACCTGGAAAGAGCTTGTGCTGCTATGATCCCGGAACCTGATCTGCACAGATGCTGAATTGCTGAACAGCACGAGCGCCGCACGGGACTGGGTCCTAGATATCCCGAAGCTTTTGGCGACAGCTTTTATGAAGGCTTTCTCTCTAAAGTAGTTTATTTTTGAGATACTCCCAGATGAATCCACGAGAAATGCAATGTCCACAGGAGTGTTACAACTAGGAGTCTCTGGTGAAATATGATTGAAAAGAATCCGCTTGTGGCGCTAATAACTAGCTTACCTCACTTTAGAAAAGAGCAGCGGACATGTGTAATAGCGGGGCGTAGAAAACTATGGGATCGTTTTTGTAATTGCTTGTAAACTTAAAATATTTCTATTATAATGAATACAAGAAAAATGGGAAGAAAACTAGAAGATCAAGCAATACCTTCTGGTGTTTATTTTAACTGAACAGAAAATGTTGCGTTTGCTCTGTGGCAAAACAGCCTTTTCAGATCTGGGTATAATCGTGTCGTAATTTGTTACCTTTTACATTCTGGAAATACGTTTCTGTACAGCACGCCCACTTTTGACTAATGGGTCTGAAGTACATGCCCCAGGTTAAATACAGAGGACGCGCATCATTCAATTTTGGTCAAAATTCGCATGCATGAGAACAACTGGAGCCCAAGTACCCATGGAGTGGTTACCACATCAAAACTATGCTTTTCCAAATAACATTGGGATTCAAGGGAGGGTGGGAAGGGAGTGTAGTGGTAAGAACTCGGCAGTAAGAAATCTCACAGGAGGAAAACGAGGATAGAAACTAGCCAGTGTCATGTATCAACGAATAAAGAGTATTGTAGTTCATAACAGTTGGTATTGGTGTGATACATCTCTTGCGACACACTGAAGAAAGCTCAGAAAACGTAAAGGAGCCCATGACCAGGAGTGTAAAACTCCACTACTAAGCCTATGTCACGGCGTTTTCACAGACCAGGTTATTTTTAGACATGTGCTAGATTGCTATTTCCCGCGAAA
Organism: Siderastrea siderea; assembly: GCA_964030785.1. NCBI lineage: Eukaryota > Metazoa > Cnidaria > Anthozoa > Scleractinia > Rhizangiidae > Siderastrea > Siderastrea siderea. Next base: position 47,417,013 of record OZ034971.1, on the reverse strand, counting down.
ATTGAAGCTTTGGTCCGCACGAGTCCCCACTGGCCAAAATCCGGCGGCTATCCATTGTTCTTTTTTGTTCTAAAATCCCCGATTTATAACGGAACACATATCACAAGGCTTATAATTATTTATAAAAGCTCGCAGTTGGTTAGTAAGGCTCCTTGAGAAGTCTGAATTCGAAGGGAAATTCCAGCTAATTCCACGCTCCGGGTTAGGGGCTCCTGCTCCCATATAAAAGTGATTGAGGTGTTTGCCATGTGAGGACCGGCTAAAAGGTATTAGTGTAAATCTACTAGAGTTCTATCACTGATGCTGTTCTCTGATTGGCTACGCTACTCACTATCTGTTCTGTTGTAGATAGTGAGTAGAGTGTTTTCCGCGCGTGGTGTGACCTATTAATATCATTTTTCAATAAAAACATGTAGTGTCTGCTGTTAAGTTTTGAACGTCTAGTAGATTTATACCTTCGGCCTCATCAACTATCACGCGATAGAAATCGAGAGCGAGTAATCTAGTTGTTAATTAGAATCTCGTTTTATAAGCATGGTAAAATTGATTTTCATCCCTAAGAAATACCAACTCTGGCGAGTAGTAACGTTTCTTAATTAACCTTTTCTAGGCTTCCACCCTTTAAAATACTAACATAATTGTAGCTGAGTAATCGTCTTTTTGACCTCTAAAAGGAAGGATGACCAACCTGTCACTTTTAGGGCAAAAAACTTTATTTCAATTGAAAAAGAAAGAAATAACACTAAGTCTACGTGAAAATGTGTTTTAGGTTACAGACTAACCTTCAATTCCCTCACACGCGCTCTTGGTGAGCTGTTCCACGGTTGCCAATAAAGTGTCAAATGACTTGGTGATTATAACATCCTTGTCACTGCTTGCAATTTGCTTAAGCTCGTTCGTCTTCACGGAATTTCCTATACCTATCGCAATGACACGCACGCCTGCGCTCTTGAGCCTCTCAGATGCTCTGTCAAGGGGAATATAACCCGTGGCTTTCGTCTGCTCTCCATCCGTAAGCACGAACATAATTTTTGGGGCTATAAACCGAGTGTTTACGCGCGGACTGAACAAGTCAAAATAGGCCCTTCTCAGAGCGAGATCTATCCTAGTGTATCCTCGCTCATGCCTCAAGCGTCGGACAGCCGCTGCAAACGACTGTGAGTTTGTGTGGTCTCGGAACCTGATGGCCGTGGTTGCTCTGGTGCTGTAGAGAACGACGGCCGCACGGGATCCTCCTGGGGAAATTTCAAACTTGGAGGCCAAGTTCGCCACAAAAGATTTCATTTTTATGTAGTCGCTGCGCCTGATGCTTCCTGAGGAGTCTACTAGGAAAGCGACGTCGGCATCGGGAGCACATTTTTCTGAAAAAGATAAAAAGATTTAAAAACCTGGACGAATAAAGTTCGGTGAATTTTTTTTTCAATCGCCGTGATAACGGACAAATTTCTGAAAATTTCGGACACGTATTAACTAGAAACCGACAAATGGACTTAAAATTTCTAACTTGAATTTCTAACTGATAAAATAAGTATAAAGCTTACTTTAACTCACTGGAAACATTACACCGAACTATTTAAATCAACAAATTTGACGTCCTGTCCTTCTCTTTGCAGCGCATCTACCAAATGAGCACACCATAATTAAACAAGTAGCTTTATTGAGCACCTTAAAAACTGATTTTCAGACAGTAAACTTAGAAGCGCTAAAACTTTGAAAGGTTTTCAAAATCGAACTCGTCCGAATGTTTTGGGGCTTCAGGAGGGTTCAAATAATAAGGAGTAGCCAGACATACTTGATGGTCCAACACAGTTTTGCAGGGTGCAGTAAAGGGCTTAAAATAGGCTTGAAAAACGGCAACTACCTCACCACGTAACGTATTTTACTGACCTTTTCTGGTATGTTTTTATAGTTGCCAGTGTACTGAAGAATTTTGGAGAGGGGTACACAGATGATCTATCAGTCGAGCACCTGACTATCTCAACAGGGGCACCCAACGGTTTGTTTTGGCGAAATATCTGTTCATTAGGCCTAAATGGCCTGAAATATTTGGATTTAATTGCAGTGAAAACTAGAGATTTCTTTGGCGAAACATCGCCTCAGACTTTTGTAACAAGGGGACTGATTAGTTCACATTGCTTTCGGAGGGACAAATATGTCGTTTAGAGTGTAAAATGAGGTCAGCTAGCAATTTCGGACAGCCATTAGCAGCTAGGAAATTCGGCGGATAGGATTTCGTTTCCTAACATTTTCTGCGGCCGTAAGTTTCAGTTAAAACAGCCGAAAAGATTAACCTGTATTAGCTTCATTGCACAAATATGCCTTTAAAAAACTTTTAAACAATCTACGAAAGCAGAAACTGACGTCTTAAGTATTTTTTTTAAATTTTCTCGTTGGGTGCCCCTGCCTCGAGTGTGTCACATTGACATCTGACATTGGTATTAGGAACAATTTGCGAAGGTAGGGAAAGACGTTGATTCTCGCTCAAAAGGCAACATATGCTGAATATGGAAGTAAATGTCAACAAAAAGAAACATCTGTATCACTGAAGGTATATCGTATTGACTTTTCGTCAAATCTAAAGCTGTGGTTACTTGTGGGTGAACTGCATGAGTAAGACTATAGATTTTGTCGTCTACAGTGATTCGACGGGCGCATTTGAAACAGTCGAAATTCGCGAGTAAATAGGAAAACAATTACGTTACGTGCCTACCCAATTTATTGTATTTGCGTTATTAGCATCGCCACAATAAATGAGGAAAAACTGAGAACAATGCAGTACAAATATGCATGGCAGGGGTAACCGCTACAGCGTGAACGGCTCCCCCTCCAGGGAGGGGGTACCTCCTTATATGGCTTATACGGTGATGTGCCGCTGGACAGGGTATGGTTTTTGGCCTCTTTGTCCTGAACAGGATTTATGATTTTATGTATTTGTCCTAAACAGGGTGTGTTTTTTGTCCGATTTGTCCTAAACGGGGACCTAAAATGAAGGGTGTTGTTCTAAACAGAGTAGGTATTTTAGGGTGTTTTAGGCCTTTTTTGGTCCTAAACAGGGTCAGGGTTTCAAACCCTCAGCGGCAGCCCTATACCAAAACATGGAACAAGTGCCCCCCCTCCCGGGGGGGGGGGGGGAGCGGGTCTGTGATAAATGAAACTAAAGGAAGTCACATAAGTGTTTTTCTACCCGATGTTAGAACACTGAAGCGTTTCGAACATGAAATGAGCTTTAGGTCGTAAAGAAGCGAAAGCAAAATCTTTAGAATTTCCTCTATTTGGTAAGCTGACGCAAGCGAAATTGAGTTGTCAGAATACTACTAGCTGCAAATCGTATGGGACAGTAAACCTGTCAGCAAGAGTTTTGAGTTCTGCCTGTATTTGACTGAGTCAAGACCAGCAATAAAACGACATGTTTCATAAACAATTCCGATCCAGTTCTGATCCTGGTCAGTAGCAGGGCACCTCTCGCTCAACCACTGAGTTTAACCCCCAAAGAGACCTTGTTGCAAAACTTATAATGATAATTACTAAAAATTACAAGCAAAAAAATTCTAAGCGGACACAATTTCTTAGACATGGTAATGGAATGACAAGAATTGCATTGTCACAATTCCTGAATTTACTGAAGCCCTTACAAGTCACTGCGCCACTTTGCCATTCGCAGTATTTCCGTTCCAGAACCGTCCCCAGTCTAAAAATGCACCCGTTGATGAAAGATGTAACAAAGAAAATAACTTGTTAATTAACTTGCCAAGTAGCATCTTATCAAAGTAATTTAGATAATCTATCAGAAAAAAAGCATGTCTTTTCAAAGGTTAACTCTAGAGAGTGTCAAAGGTCAAAGAATAAAATTTTTCAAATTTTGCTAATGTTTCACTAAAGAGAGAATATAGTTGAAAAAACGTGATAGTATTTTCCAATTGATTGTAATACTTTAAGCTTTAAACTTCTTGGCTTCTTCTTCTCCAGGTAAAACCACCATTTAAAACAGTAAAGCGCACTGAGGTGGAGTACTGCTCAGCAACTTTCATTTCAAAGACCATGCTTAAGGATTTCATCCGCAAACTTAATAGTTCATACCACCTTTAACAAAATAATAAACAGCACCAAAGGAAAATACTCAAAAGTAAGAACCAACGTTCACACCGTAATAAACCATCGAAAACCAGATCAGTGGAAACAACGGCTCAAGAGCTTTCATTTAAAGAGTTGCACTTGATCATGTGTCTTTAATATAGGGGTCCCGGTCGATGCATATCGGTCAATATGTTGGTCGATATATCGACTGATTTAGTCCGCAGATTGACCTACACTCGATTGATAATCGGTCGATAGTCAGTCGACAGTCGGCCGATGTGTCCGTCGATATATCGGTTGAGATATGAGTCGGCTAATATAGCGAATACTTCGTCGACTGCTTCACCGATGCTTCACCGATATTTAATTTGAATGTAACAGGCAATGCATTGCACATTTTTTCTTTTTCAAACCGGTGTAATTAATCGATGAAACCAATACTAGGTGAAAATCGATGTTAATCTGTAATAATCGACATTCATTAATAGACTAATATTGGTAATCGATAAGTAGACGATGGCTGACTTTTGTATGTTTTTTCATCCATTAGTAATTAATATCGATTATCATCGATTATTATAGTTTGTCATCAGTTCTCGATTGTCCCCCAAACTGAAACACCCCTCTGTAACATACCCGGCGAAACCCGACCCAGTTGTTTTTTTTTTCACTCTACCCAGTGAAAATTTAGCCTCCCTGGTACCTGGTGAATATTTTGATTTTACCCATCTATTTTTTTGCTTCCCTGGTGACTGTCTGGTGTGATTTTTACATGCCCGGCGTATTTCTTACATTTGTTTGTTTGAAAAAGGCAAAACAGCAACATTGACAAAAAGAATCAGAAAGCGATTAAAAAAAAAAAAAAAAAACGCTGCAGAGCTGAAAGGGGTCTGTCCTATACCACAACAACACCGTAACTGGTGGGAAACCATGACGTTTTTAACCAATAGAACGCTGAATTGTAAACACGTGACACTACAACTTCGCAGTAAAATGAGAGGAAGAAACAACTTACTAACTTGATAGAAATATATGTAGACCATTGCAGTGACGGTATTTCAACTAAAGCAGTTGAGAGAAGAAACCTGAAAAAATTCAGGCTTGAACGGGAGTCGAACCCATGACCTCTGCGATACCGGTGCAGCCATCTGTTATTAAGCCATCTGGGAGCTGGTTAATTGAGAGTTCGTATATATTTCGATCTTTAATCCGCAGTTCAAATATATGATAATTTCATATATTAACATTCATTACTAACTTGAGTTACGATACTCTACTTTCCTTTCTGGACTAAGGCAGTGGCTATCTGTCATGAAGATTTAGATAACTGACGATTTTTTACCTTTGGAGGGAGGGCTAATTAGAGAATGTCCATTAAGCTTATTATTGAATAAACCTGGTAGACAACTGAGAAACACCCGGTGGAAAATTAGCCAACCTGGTGACGTTTTTTCCGAAAACTTGGTGAGGATATAGATTCCACCGGGTCTGTTACAGAGCGGTGTACTGAACTCCGATGGAGGGAGAGCAGAATCACCGAAAGCGCGAATTTGCGAGCCCCGAGTCGAAAGTGTAACTTATTAAAAGTAATACACTACAATAATACAATACAATTACGGTTTTATCAGGTCAATCCCTGAAGCAGTTTTTCAGAACTAATTTACGATGCTAATGTATAATGTTTCTATGGTAACAAACTAACCTAATGACAAATATAGTGACAAGAAAGATGAAAGTATAGGCTATTGCAAAGTTACGTAATATTACTGCTACTTAGTTATTAACACGCGTTTGAAGTGGCATAAAGTAGCTACATCGACCGATAGATTGATCGAGGCCCCCCCTGTAAGACACATGAGCCAGGATTTCGACTACAGCACGTCTACTGTCTTATAAACAACACTACTGGAAAGTACGGCTGAATAGCTTTCATTCGAATGGCTACACAGTTACGATTTCATCCGCACACAAAAAAGGTATAGTGTGATAACCACCACCGCTGGAATGTATTACTAACTAGAAAACATTTGTTTACAGTGGTGGATATTTGGTGAGCCGCGAATAGTTGTTTTAGTATGTACCAAAATAACACCAGACAGTTCCTTTTTTCCTGAGAGATGAGGGAAAACTCGGGCGCGAAATCCAGAAAAATGCTAGGAGCAGGGGCGGATCCAGGAATTTCTGAAAGGGGGGGTTGTACACTATTGTAGTAACCTTTAACGCCAATGGTGTGGAAGGCGAGTTAAGGCCCCGTGCCTCTGGCACGAGCTCTTAAGGGGTCCGGAGCCATGCCCCTCCCCCAAAAAATAATGTTTCCGATTTTTCCCTCTAAAACGCCTTTAGAGGGAAATTAAACTAAATAACAAAAAAAAATGCTGCTCAAAGGGGGGGTTGCAACCCCCTCAACCCCTCCCCTGGATCCGCCTCTGTAGGAGGTGAATGGCAGAGACTTAGCCACTCAGAGCGGGCGAAAAACACCATCCACTTATTATCTAGCAGACCACACTTAATGGTTTCAATGCAGACCAGTTTGACTTTCGGGAGATGTCAGAGATGGGGTTGATATGAAATGATAACAGTACGAAAGGCTAGAGCTGTCGTTAATGAGTTCAACTTCGTGTTATTTCACTACAACATAATTTACATTACATTTGCTCCAAACTGGGAGTAGCGTATCTCTTGAAAGCGTAGAGAGTCATATCACCGGAAATGGACCTTCGTTTAACAGGAACTGCCAAGAATTGTTTCCATGGAACATTGTAACTGTAAAATTATTTAGCAGCATTCGAGAGTCCGTGGAAGGAACAGCAAGTGACTACATTCGAAAAATGTCGAGATGTTGTTATTATTACTTAACTTTTCTTTCAATTGTTTGGTATATCAAGTCGGTAATATAAACGGAATCTTAGTGATGTCTTAAATCTGTGCATATCATGATCGTAACGCAAGTAGCTCTGACGAAGGACTAACGCTCGAATTTCTCTACAATGGCCAATTTACTTATCAACTCAAATCTTTGTGTTTTACTTCCTCACCGACACAGCACCACAGTCCTTGTTTGCAAGTAGCAAGTAACAACGATAGAAGAAGAAAAAAATTCGCAAAAATGGAAACAAGCCAGAGAAATTTGAGCTGTTTTTTATGCGAAACCAGAGGATGGAGGGAAAAACACGAGATCTACATCATCATGTTCCACATAACTCCCAAAGCCGACGGACCACCCAGTGTCGCATGTATAAACCCAGGACCGTGTCAAGGCTGAAATAACTGGGAGGGGGAGGCAAATTGGCCTAGTTAAAGCCCCCCCCCCCCTTACCCCGTCAAAATACAGACGTTAACAAACAGTTCATAAGGCATACAAAAAATTCATGTCAGATAGATACTACTGGTAAAGTTTACAATGCCACAGTTTGTGTCGATTTCGTGCAAAAGGACACCTTTATGGGGACATCGTTTGTTGAAAATTTGGCAAAAAGCTGCTTCCTGTTTGCTTTTTCGCCTAAAAAGGTGTTGGCAACATCCGCCAGATTTATAACATCAGTTTTAATTAGTATCCTTAGAGTTACAAGGTTTGTTAAAATTCAAACATTTCGACAACTAAGCTACGAATTTCGGACCTGTTTTACCTAACTCTCGTAGACGTTTACGTAACGTTTGTCACTCGATTGGTGAGATAAATATAGTCTTGTTCCTTGGACTTGTTTTACAACAATGGGCTTAAATTAATTTGTTTTAATTATATATTTTTTGGCATATTAATAATTGTAATGTTTTTTAACTTCCAAATATTCTGAAGGGGGGGGGGGGGGGTTTGGAGCCCCCTGTCCCTCCTCCTGCTACGGGTCTGAAATGTAACCTGTAGTGATGTGATTGATTGGCGGTTTTGGTTTGTCTAAACTGTCAACTCAAGTCCATTTTATTGTGTCAGTGAAGGAAAAATAGAGATAAAGCGTCTGTATGGAATGTTTGATAGGGTTACCAATTTCGACATTTTTCAGATAACAACAAAAAGAAATATAATCCGGTTCCTTGTATACGAAAACGAAGAACTGTTTTCCTAGCGGGACTTAAAGGCAAGCATTTTTTACTGCTGTTTCTAGTTCTTTCAAACGTCTACGAGTTTTCAGTTGTATTTATTCCACACGAATAAACATGAGAAAGACATACACACAACGAACGCAACCTGTTTGTTAATGAATTAGAAGACAAATGCATTGTCTTGGCGACGGGTTCTTTCTGTCTAGGCTATCAATTTTCTCCGGATGGAACCTATCGTCTGATAGTGTCTCTCCATAGATGAACGCTATTATGTCACGTGATATACCGATGAGCTATCAAAAGGTTAGTAGACATTTGCCGTGGTCTACTGAAAATAATAAGACGAGTCTGATTAGCTCCATCTTCATTGTCTTTTCGCTGATGGTCAGCGATCGCAACCGAATAACAAATATCGTTATTTTCTGACAACAATCATTTAAATGTCTTCTAAAACTATTAGACTACTCGTCATGGTTTTTCATGCCTTGACTATTGCTCCTTGAAAACTCGGCCCTGTAGTCCTCATCAAGGCTTTCGTCCAATCATAGCCCGTGCTTACATAATTAGGGTTATTTTCTAAAAGATCTTATACGGTGAACAGAAATTTGTCGTCCCAGCACAACTCGCCTGACCATGCTTTAACAATACCTTTATAATGATAGATGGTCATGTCGTTAGGTAGAAAGTGAAACAAACAAACAAACAAACAAACAAATAAATAAACAAATAGCTAACTAACTAACTAACTAAATAAATAAAAAAATCATTTCTAATGGGTAGTTGTTTTTACCGTTAACTGTAGAAATCTATATCAAATAACTCTTTAATTATGGAATGCTCGTTAATGTTGAGTTCTTCTTGAAAATTTTATGAAACTGAGAAAGGGAGTGTTTTCAAGTTTTGCTATTTTTGGACTCCAATAATCTACTGACCTAGTCACCCACTAGTCAACTTAAAGTTTTAATTAACTTTCTTGCTGCCAGTGACGAAAGACGGGAGTGGCAAAGAAATTCTTATTTTACAGCAGTGTTAATTATGTAGAAATCACTGCCCCAAAATGTCAATCGTCCTCTGCCTTACCTCTTCAATCGCACAACCGCTTGCGAAGGTATCAAAAATACCGACCGTAAATAGTTTCAGGGGTGAGGGGTGAGGCTGGGCATCTCCCCCCAAATAGGACCTAACCAGGATTTTTCGGTTTTCAGTCTAGAACTGTTTTGAGCAAAGTTACTATTTATAGCCTTAAATGGGCCATCTTTTGGAGATGACTCAAACAAAATCATAACCGAATGTTAATGATACACAGATAACCTTATTGACTCTGCTAATCATCTGTTATCGTTGGCCCTGGCGTCGACGACAGTGTAAATTAATTGCAACTGCAACATCAGCCGTGGCTGTCTTAAAAGTGTAACAAAACGAGGCATTTCTGTACTAACTAGAATAGTAAATCAAAGATCTAAAAAACAGTAGAGAATATGTGATGATAAATCCTTTTCTACTTCTACACGCCATCCCTTGGACGCCATCACGATGGCATAACTGACGTCCGCAAATAAACCCAGGAATAAAGATAATTTTAAATTGAGTTTTTCAATCTTTCAACCATATAAATTGTTTTTTAAAAATCAGTATTTCGGTAGCAACCACTTGTTGGAATTCAAAACATTGCAGTAGTAGAGGCCTACGTTAGTCATGAAACCTTACTTTGCCACGCCGAATATTTGGATCATGGATAGCCCGGGTGGATGGGAGGGGATGGGGGTTATAGATTATCGTGGGCTTTAAATCTCCCCTAGGCTCCCTACCGTATACTTTTGCGTTGTGATTGGTGCTAAAATCTTCCAATCTTTTTAGCACTTAGACTTGGTATATAATGCAAGCACTAAAAAGGGCACCCCTTTCGGGCGAAGCCTTCCCTTGCAGCCCAATATAAAGAGTCCCCCCCGAACGGAGAATAGTTAGAATTGTCAGCTGTGGACAACGGAAACTGCAGGTCTTTGTTGTCGAAGTTTAGGGGCGCGTTTTTTGACATTTATTGCGTTAACTTTGAGTTTTTCGAAAAAAAGGGATTGAAGCACTAAAATATATCTAAACGGAGAAAGTAAAAGTAAGAACGTCTCGCAAGATTTTGAATGATTATTGCCGCTATGAGAGGGTTTTAACGAGCTACGGCTCCTGAGCTCTACGTGGGTAAATAAACTATGTCTATGTCCGCTATGCGCAAGGTTTCAAGATATTCTGATTTGGGAATCAGGAATGTGTCTCGTTAAGACTTGTCAACAAGTTACCACACGTCGTTCTGATAACTAGCCAGATCACGATATCTTGCAATTACCGTTGCTCAGCTTTCATCGATAAGCTCGCCTAGCAGTCTATGACGATTTCTGATATTACAGTTTTCAGTTTATACAGTTTAGTCTAAACTGGGCTCGAATATATTTCATTGTTGCCCTACATTGACCTTCTAGCTTGTGTTATATTTCCAATCTACTATTCAATGACAGTAAGACCACATTGTGAGTAAGCTCGAGGGTATGATCCCTTTACCGTAATCTGTCAGTCTTTAAGTGTAAAGCGATAACGCTCTATTCACTACCGTCTCTCTGTAGAATGTTCTTTAATTCCCTTTAAGCAACAGACAACAGAAATATCGATGGTTAACCGCATGAATTGTAGTCTTGCAGTAAAATGCAAATCCTTGCAAAGATGTTGTAAACTAGCACTCTTCCACGAAAACTAGACGCTGTGTTTTAAGACAGTTCTAATCAAGTTTACTCAAACAGTAAAAAAAGGCACAATTTTGATTAATGGAGTTATAAAAACAAGCTGACAACCAGGTTTGTTGCTTTAGGAAAACATCAGTTTTCGTTGAGCCATAGTGCGTGACTGTAAAAACGAAGGTTTCCGGTGAAAACAAAAACAAGGAAAACAGCTTGTCATTTTACCCGAGAATACTACCGCATAAAGTGTTAAAAGAAACAAACTGCTTTCGTTGTAGGAAGAGAACTTTAGGGATTCAAAGCCGGCTCGTTCGGAATAATAAAATTGCAACTATGTTACACGTGGAGAACACTAATCATTTAAAGAATGAACTCTATTCAACTACCACTGCGATTTTTTTCAGACTCTATGGCACAACTCGGGTTCGCGTTTACGAGTTTACTCACTTCCTCAATTGTTTTCAATATAAAGACTTCATTTACGAAGACAATTGTCAGAGCAAGAAAAGCTTGGATATGCATGTTGAAGAACGACATTCTATAAGCCCTTAATGATATAATTAATTGGCTTTACACTGAATAGTTTAACTGTAGCAAACTTACCCTGTCCAACAGCAAACTGCTGAAAGGACGCAAGCAACACCACCACAATAACTAGTGATATCCTTTTGTCTTTCATTCTTAGCTTTTCAGTAGTTACATAACAAATTGTTTGCAGAAGCCCCTCTCAAATGTACTTTTCGACTCGCTCGGATCGTTGAAAGGACCGCGAATTAGCAAGGAAAACAAACGCCTCAAAAGCTTTTCCAGATGGGCTTGTTTTAGCTTCTCTCTGAGCCACAGTTCCAAGACGGGATCACCAAAGTGACCTGTTTCTCTCAGTTCGTGAATTCACGATAAATGTCGTGACCGCAGAATATATACCTGAGAGATTACAAACTCTCCTGCCCTCATAAAATCACGCAGTGACCTACCGTCTCGCTGGGCCCGATGCCGAATTTCTTAATACAAAGCATAATGAGCTTTCAATTTAGGTGTTGACGTTTGTAATATAGATGTAACAGACTGTAATCGTTTCAAGCAGGACATACCTCTCAGACCACAACCAAAGCCTTTGACTCTCGAATTCATGCGTGTTTGAAAAGAAAAGCTCCAGACAGGCGTTGACCGTTTACTATAAACACAAATATTATTCACGATGATAATTGATATTATCTTAATCCTAGGACCAGGGTTCATGATCACGGATCTTTGTATGTTCCATTACGCCCCCTTACTGGTCGCAGTTGGGATGATTTGACGTCGGCTTCGAGCATGTTGTTTTCTTTGGTTGAATGCTACAGAGCCGGCTATCACTGAACTTACAAGCAAAATAGACAAACTATGCCACATGTGGCGTATATACCTCCTCGGGGGAGAAATACCGATATATAGTACGTGTGGCCTCAAAGGGTAACTTTTTTCCATTTTGATCGGAATAAGGGTGAAAATTTTCTGAACCATTTCGTTTGACATTGGGTGTAGTCAGTATAGTACTAGGCTGAAAGGAGGAGCAGATTTTTTGTTGCCTTGCTTGACCTGAAAAGCGGAAAATATATTAGCGCCAGGTCTAAACCGGCTAAGGTTTCCAGCTCTGAGTCCACTGATTGATTTCTGTAATATTTCCAAGCTGAAAATCTTTTGAAATATGTAGCTATTAATGCCCATGTATGGATAGTATCGAATATTGGCGAAAAATGTTTCAACATGCTGGGACTCACAAAATATTCCGTGAATGTATGATTGACTTCTTGTTTTACCTTGACAGGTTCTCAACAGAAACACGGATGAAAGATGAGCGAAAGATATGCTGCTCTTCACAGGCACATCACCGAGTGCAGATACCACCGACCACCACCACCACAAAAACAACAACAATTACAACAACTACTGCTACTACTACTACTACTACTACTACTACTACTACTACTACTACTACTACTACTACTACTACTACTACTACTACTACTACTACTACTACTACTACTACTGACGACGACCACGACGACGAACACGAGGCGTTGGTGATAGTAACGCTTAGCACCCTTTTCCCAAAAACGTTCTTAAAAAAGATTAACACCCTTCATTATTTATCAGCCTTTTCCGGTCGATTTGGCTATCGTTACCGACCGCCCTAGCGTACAGCAAAGGAGAACGCTATCGGGAAATTGTCGCTTACAACGAGCAATAAGAACAACGAGGGTCTGAAAAGGTCTGAAAAAGTCTGAAAAGTGATTCAAACAAAACTACATTCTTCGCTTGAGGAGCGGAAGGTCTCTTCCTTGAAGGGTTCGTACGTGCACGAATTGGCAATAATTTAACAACATGATGTCATGCTACTTGCACTTACGCGAAACGTACGTACTCACACTATGCTTACAATTCTACCGTGCGAGGTGCTTCGTGCAAATTACGCATACGATTATTACATAATCGTATCCGGGATCATCACGGCTCGGGCCAATGTCATGCAACCAACAGTCGTAGTTGTGAACAACGTTAAACGTTTGCGAAATGCAAACTCTTTTTTTGTTCGTGATATACAAGTCCTCTACGGGTTTTTTTAGAGAGCGATTGATGTACACTATAAATATAATTTTTGTGACTCTTCATAAATTTGAAAAAATCACCAGTAAATCCTATTACTGCACCGACTTCGTTGAGTGATCAAAAAGTATCGTGTGCACAACAGTAACGTGATTGGAAACTTTGACACACCCCTTGGGACCAAGGCAAGTTTTTTTTCCTTATTATTATTATTATTATTATTATTATTATTATTATTATTATTTTTTTTTTTTGTAAATTTACACGCCGATCTTTACATGAAACGTAACATCCCCATGTCTATGATTTGCTCCATCATTTTCTATTACCATAAACAATTCCGTCTAATTTCAGGTAAATCAAGAAATTCAACCAAAATTACAGAAGAAATTAAATGCGAAAGAACTTTGTAAACCATCTACCCGAACAAACTTTCGGATATATTCTCATGTAAAAATCCGTAGAAACCAAGAGGCCATTTTTTGCTATTGCATTATTGTACTTTAATTTTTGCTAACTTTATATGGTAAGACAAAATCCGAATAATAATAATAATAATAATAATAATAATAATAATAATAATAATAATAATAATAATAATAATAATAATAGGCTTTAATAGGCTTTATTCAAAGAGGGTAAACACTTGACAGAAGTAAGCAGTGAACAAGAACCTTTCCAAAAGAAAGAAAAAATAAAAGATTTCCGAAACTCCTTAACCGATCAGAAAATTGCAAAAAGTTGTTAAACCAAAGAAATGAAGGGTGAAAAAAATACTTATTAAACTCAAAATTGTCACATGTAATAACGCTTAAACTTAGTCATCCGAAAGATGCCCGTTGGAGTTCACATATGGTCTTAATTTGTCTTGGAGTAAGAAGACGTAGGCTTTCGTTGCATCCAGGAAACAACTTAAAAGCTTGTCAGCGGTGAATTTTGATTCCGTCATTATAGTATAGCAATAAAGTTATTATATTTCTAATTTCGTACTTACACTTGTGACCTTCTGTATGGAGAGGAGGAGTACACTATTAGACAGTAGACTAGTATTAGGAGTAGACTAGTAGACTAGTAGACTATTTTTAGACAAAGCGAGATGCGATGCGAGAGCGTTCAAAGGGAGAATACGTAATACCAGCATAACAATGAGCCTATTGTTGAAAATTTCTTGCGCTTTTTTTTTGCCGTACACAGTTGAATGATCGCCCATTTACGGTACCTAAATTGGCTTTAACAAAGCTCGATGTTACTAGCCTGTGTACAGCTGCCTGCTCTCCGAGTTTTTCTCGAGGAGAGCGGGCGGCTGTACACAGGCTTGATGTCATTGGCTGTGTTTGTGAGCGACAGGACACGTCCTGTCCCTGTATTGCTTTGTTCACTCGTGCTGAACATTACGTGAACTTGTTTCTCGCTTCACCTAGCTCTATGATCAACGATTAACGCTAATCCGGGATTAATAACAACAAAGAAAGCTTAAAAGTTTCCTTTTCATAAAGCCAATTACTGTGTTGGTGTTATGTTCTACTTAAAAACTGAATCCAAAATAAAAACGGCTCATAAAAGCAGGTATTTTTGGCAGAAGTCCTGGAAAGTTTCTCGTTTAGTTTAATTCCCTCTTTCATGTATTGGCTAAGCCAGCAATTAGCCTGCGTAGCCGGCGGGATCGTTCGCGCGCGCAAAGTTTTGGCTTGGTAGAGGAGAAGAAGCCACGCAGAGAATGGGGAGCAGACGCTTTGAAATCCCGCCTGCCGGAAGACTAGCATTTTTTGACTGGTTTGGTCACTGTGCGGACGGAAAATTTTGATTGGCTGAGAACAGAAACACGTCAATCAAATGCTACTTGAGAGCTCAGACGCCTCCCATGGGAAACGAAAACCATAACATTTGTGTAAACTTCGCTGTTGCTGTAAAATGTCGACCATCGGGGATGGCATATCGAAAGCTCTGTCTTATCTGAACATTCAAAGAGAAGGCAGAATTTTGTTAAAGAAAGAGCAGGAAACGGCTACAAAGGAGCTGCTATCCAGCAATGATGTATTGGCTGTTCTGCCGACTGGTTTCGGTAAAAGTTTAATTTACACGATCTTCACTTTGGCGAGAGAAGAAATTATGTCCACGAATACTTGTGCTATCATTGTTTCGCCGCTAAAAAGTATTATAGACGACCAAATAGCCGAGATGGAGTCGTTAAATTGCAAGTCTACACGGCAACTTGGACTAACGATCGCAACTTTTACTTGCGTGCTTTGATATCACAACAAATCGTCCACGTTCAAATTAAGTTCAACTAGAGGCTTGTTCAGTTGAGGTGTGATCATTTCCTCGTTCTTATCCTCGCTCGGAAGTTCATTCTCCGAATTTTCAAGAATCTCAGAGATTTTTTGGCTTCAAAAGATCTTCTCTGGCCTTTCAGTTTCGGTCGAGGACTCCGATCTGGCGACGAAACTGAGGATGGCAGGAGTCGTTTGAATCTCGCGGATGTCGAATCCTCACTTGCCGAATCCTGACATGGTGTATCTCGAGAAAGTGCCCTCTGTAAACTACCTTTAATAAAAGTATACAACTGAAAGGCGTTTCTTTTTCTCTCCCGCAAGGTCTGCAGACTCGATCAGACAGGGCAGAAGAATTAGCAACGTGCAGGCCCATCCTCGAGCACAGTTCCGCCAAAGTTTTGTTACACTCGCTTCCTTCTCGCTTAAATTGAAACAAGTTTTCCGTTGAAATATACGTTGTCTTTTTGAAATCCCCGAATTTCACTTTCAGATTACATGCACATAATCTACAACAATCATTTGCAGCTTTGCTTGACGGCCGTCCTCGTTTTGCTCGCTTTTTCGGCGTATCTACGCGCGCCATGCACGCGCCGAAACAATTCAGTATTTACACACCAGCCTGCATGCTGCTGCGCCGCCTTCATTTATTCCCTGGCAAACAGGTAATTGATACATGTGGTTTTCGCATTACACCCTTACTCTGATTGGCTGGTTATAATTAGTCTTAACGAAGTGCGAAAAGTGGGCGGCATTTAAAAAAGCCAAGTTATCCGGCAGGCGGAATTTTCTCGCGCCTTCGGCGCTCGCTTCTCGCGGCAAAGCCTCGAGAAAGGCGGCTTCGCCGCCAAAACTACGCGCGCAAATACAATTCCGCCAGCTACGCAGGCTAGCCAGCAATCTGATAGAGCACGCACGGAACAGGACGTTTTTGGCATAACTTCAAAAAGCTAATAATAATCAAGGAATGTTAGGATTCCAACCACACACCTCAAACAAAGATGCCCTACTGGACATCGTGATAAACAATACCTCACGAAAAGTCTCGTATGAAACTGATTTCCCAGGACCAACGAGTCAAGCATCTAACCGTTTACTTGCGGACCAACGAGTCAAGCTGCTAACCGTTTACTTGCGGCCCGCTATCTTAATCCTTATTTTAAATGCTAATACCAAGAAGAAACAGGGTGGCCTCTCGCCAAATTGCTGCCCACGACTTAACCTATACAGGAAATCACTACTCGTCTTCATTTAGTAAATATATCCAAACCAGCAAATGGTTGCCAAACTATTCAATTAATTTACTAATTTGCTATTTAGCTGCCACCCGTGTTTCCTTTAATAACGCACGGCATATGCTGGACATTAAACGCCAACAGGTTTTGGAAACGTTTCAGCTGTGATCAAAGAAGAAAAAAAAAATTAAAAATAGTGAATTTCCCATGGTTAGTTAAATGATATCAAACATATTTTATATCTCATGGGTGGACTAGTACTGTTTTACCCATACCAAGCTAAGGTATAAAACCACTGCAAAAACTGTGTACGATCAACCTTGCTCTTGAAACGTCGGATCAGAAAGAGCGTGATCAGTCAAGACTGATAAAATTATAACTGATTGTCAGGATGACTACTGCAGGGACTGATCAAACAACGTGAAAAGACGTGAGTTACAATATTTAGCTAATATTTCGACTGGCCACTAGTACCAGTCTTTCTTATGAAAAAACCTAATGAAGACTGGTATTGGCCAGTCGAAATATTGTAACTCACATCTTTTCACGTTGTTCGATCAGTCCCTGCAAAAGTCATTTTGACTACCATTTATACGTTTTACTGCTTATTTAACGAATTAATTAATTAATTAATTACCGCTTAATTTACCGCTTTGCCGCTTAATTAACGAATCATTTATTATTACGCAGAAGATAATGAATCTCATGAATAATCTATTTAAAATCTGTTTCCGCGGTTTTCTATTCCATGTGCTTTTATAGTCTCTTTTTATAGTAGGAGTGGTAACTCCATGATCCAAGTTTGTGGATAATCATTTGAATACCGCTAAATGACAGGAATGAATGACTCATCGATGTGTCACTTATTTTTTCAGAGTATCATCGTTATCCTGGATAAATGAATGGTTTTCACTTGAATAAATTGTTATTAACGCCCTTAGCATTCCATAACAATCGGACACCAAAACGTTTTTTGAAATCAATCAAAGAGTTATATCGATTGATATCGATTATCGATAAATCCAGCGGATTCTTCTAGAAATTTGAATTCTGTTCAAGCCCATCCGTCACTTAAAAATGCTGGGGTGGGGGTGGGGGCGCAACCCTGTGATGATCGCATATAATTACTAAGTACAACACACCCGACATAGGCATTTGCAACGTTCACCAAATTCCAGTCCAATCACGAAAGTCTGGACATTTGAATGTGCGGGTGCTTATTTTTTTCGTATGTTTAGTTTTATACGAAATTTTAACAGTATATACCAACCACATATATGGAAGAGTAATTCATGGGAAATGTTCCATTCCCCCCCCCCCCCCCAGGCGTTCTTTGGTTTGTTCCCTGCCAGATAAACTGGGCCCGGTTGTTCAAAGCAGGGTTAAGCTAACCCAGGATTAGCGTCAATTTTTGATTCACTTTTAATCCATAACGACGTGGATTCCAGTAAATTATTTTCAGTAAACCATTTGACTTTGGCTGCTTTTAAATTTTTACGTAAATTAGCAGCGGTAACGCTTTTAAACAAGACAACCATAAACCATAAACCATCTTAACCCGACACCCCTGACAGTGACGAAAGTGAAATTTCTCTTTATATTATCACTAGTTGTTCAAGCATTCAAGTGCTGAGAAAAAAAAAATGATCTCAAAGGATAACATGTCTTGATATTTAGACAAGTTCTCCTTACTAGCCCCATAAAGAAATGCATGGAGAACAGTAAGGAGAATATGCATTTTTATATCAGGGCTTAAAGGGTTAAAAAGCCAAAAGAATCAAAGAAAAGCCAAAAATAATGGTTGAGTTTTGTTTAAAATATCTCTACTAATTTTCTGGAATTACAAGTAATTTTGCTTAGCTGTGGATGGCCAGGATGAAAACGGATTGCAACTTGAATAAAATTGGGTCAATTTTCACAAGTTCTCTCCTTTTGTCTTGGAAAATCACAAAAAATGATTCCGGCTGGTCTCCCTTTGATAAAATCAGTTGTCGCCTGTTACCACTTCTCCTGCTCACTAGAGTCACTGAGTTATGTTTCAGCTGCTTCAGGCTCGCAATGATCCGAAGATCGCAGCTCTCGGGATTTATGCTAGACGCTGTTCAAATCTGTCGTTACTTTCTGCTTTCGGAACTTTAATCATAGTACGTATTTCACGGTTTTCGCTCTAGAGGTTGAGCAGATTCGCATAAGAGGGCGTCGCTGTGTAACGATTGATAAAATATCTTTGTACCTAATATTTTTGCTGGCCTAGAGTTCGTGAAAAAGGCGAAATAAAAAAAAATAGTGGAGGTAAGTTTTTCTCGATATTCCACTGAGTCAAACACAAAGTTTTTATTCAAAATAATATGATTTTTTATTGTCAATAACTCGTTAATTATCAGTTAGGATAGAATACATTACCACTATGCATTTTTGTAAGAAAGTAAATATCCTTCTGTAGATTAATTATTGTGTGTATAATTTCCGGGAACCTCTATCGATGTGACAAAGTAAGAGGAACGATGAGACAAAGTAAGAGGAAATTATTCCCATGCGAGATTTAAAGGCACTGTGTGGCTACGTTATGGAAAGCTCTATAAGGTGAAGGCTGCAGATAATTCACTGGCTTCATTAAAGCCAAGGATACGTTCAATTGACTCATTCCAGGGCAGCCAGCAGACATGCCGGAATATCTTCTTGAACATTCCGAAATATTTCGATAAAATTGAACATGAGTTCTTGATCAATTTACAGTGGAGTTAGGCTCGACTTGAGTTAACATAAATTCCAACGTACATGCTAGAAAACGGTGTGCCCATTCTTACGTGAAAACTAACCGTTTACATCTTAACTTTTACCTGACCGCCTATAATGCTTAATAACGAGAGTAGTGTTTAGGCATTCGCAAAAGAGCCCATTTGACCACTGGGTGATCACTAAAACGATTATAGTACAACGCCAAATTTTGGCGTGTTCCCATTGGTCGAAATTGATCACGTAACGCGATAGGGTCTCTCCTCAGGGGGCGCATATCAGCGAATACTGCCCGTTTTGGCAATTTTCGCTCAAAATTTAGCCTTGTACAATAAAACAATAGAGTCCTTCTGTCTCAAGTCCTATGTGTGATAGGTTCCCTCGGAAATTTGATGTTCAAACTTCATAATAGCCCTCGAACTACGTTCTCGGGCGAATATTTGTTGTGAACATCAAATTTCCTCCGGCGACCTATCAGAGATAGTGCCTTCGACAGAAAAACTCTATTGTTTAAATAGTCAACGACAAACTTATTAATTAAACTGTAAACAACTTACTTAAACTGTTTTTATCGTCTATTTAGTTGAGTGTGTGCAAAAACAATCCAAAACAAACAAACAAACAAACAAACAAACAAGCAAGATATACGAGTTACTCAATTGTAATTACTCTGACAAGAATGACGAAGATCCCTAAAGTTTTATTCATATAATGTTTTACCAGAATAACAACGTGGACTGGTAAAAAGTTCATCAAGTTTGCGCGATCTCACTCCATGAAGTCCTAGCAGTCAATCCAACGCACCCTACAAGTTATAATCAGCGACGTTTAGCGGTTTATAACAAAAATGCTACTTTCATCAACGAGGCGTCTTTTGTCCCAGCGACCTGTAAAATGTAGGGTAAACAGAAGATGTTAAGATCATACATTCAAAGGTTATGGATTTCTTGGGGGGGGGGGGGGGGTAAAGGATAATTTTCAGAATGTTGTGGAGGTGGGGTGTGCGACCCAGCACTCAATACCCTAATTCAGACCTAATTCCTAGAATAATATCCATATTTCGACTACATGTGTTTCAGGCCGAGTCAGTAGATACCTACTCTCTTAGTTAGACCTAAATGATCAAAATCTTTAGCTTATACAGTCGGAGCTCTCCTTGCGACCACTCTCGTTAGCGACCAGCTCTAGTTACGATTAGCATTGTGAAACCTAGTTTGCATTGACACTTAAACTCTGTAATATAAAGCTTTCGTAAGCGACCGCGACCACTTTGTGAATAACCGACTGGTCTTTTCCTTACGTTTTGTCTTTAAGTTCTCGTAAGCGACCACACTAGTGTTTTCCACTCAACAGTCTATTGTTTTATTACATGGTCGCTTACGAGAGCAGCCCATTCTCGTAAGCGACCAGCTCTAGTTGCGACCACTTTTTTGAATTACCGCGGTTGTCGCTGAAAAGAGCTTGGACTGTATTGTTAGCTATTATTTTGGAGGTAAACAGCTCAAAAATTGTGCTCTTTGGAGCTCGGGATATCTTTATAGTACATATGTGGGAGCACCCTAGCTGCTTAGTGCTGCGTTACAGTTTTCTTAGCTTGAACACAAAAAGCTCGTACAACTGCCATACCAGAGGGATAAAATAGAACATTACTCACAATGTATTACCACCGATTTTACGCTTTTCGTTTCCTTGGTATAAAGGATTACTTTTGTCTTGAGGATTTCAAGTGATAGAAGTCGGCAGTTAGGCTTGAGTCTTTTAGTTTATCAGGCTTTCTTCTTACGGCGTGTTACTTCTGATTAAAGCTATAAGCAGCTTTATCCATCAGACTTCATTTGCTTGATTGTTCAATTAACACATCAAGAGGCAATTAAGTAGCACAGCTTGTAAGGATTCCTGAAGAAATCATTACGTCTTGGACAAAAAACGCATTTTTCATGAAAGCGTCACTGTTTCGCTGTTTTTAATAACGCGTGATTCAGGATATCAAAAACAAGAATGCTGATTAAATTCTCCAGAACATGTCTCGGCAAAAGACTTTGCCAAATGATGACAGTGAGCACTAATTAGATTGCAATATGGAGAAACACAAAAAACGCAAAATGCTTGCTTTCTATTTTAGTTCTGAAGTTGGAAAAATTATCGGCAAAGTGGAATGTGTTTTGTAAGAGAACTAGAAATCATTTACATTAGCTGTTAGCTTAGTTGTCTTCTATGTATAAAGATTTCGTGCTTAAGTTAAACGTTGGAGCTCATGCTTAACGAAAATATTCCGGCAATCAGGCTCCACGTTGGAGGTTGGAGCCCAAGAATAGCTCTGTTTCCCCATCGAGATGAAAAGTTTTCCTTTGCGCCGTGCCTAATGGCCTCTCCTGTGCAATTAGCAAGAAATTAAGAATATCCTAGAAGCGATTATTTGTGTGGGAGGCACGTATTTGATAATAATGGAAACGAATACAAAGCAAAAGATAGTCTGATTGTTTTACCGTCTGCTAGTCTATATCGGAAGCAGCCCAGCATTTCGTCACAATTGAGAAAGACGCGGATAAAACATACGCACACAATCACTCATTTCAGTTATACTCCATCTCTCGCTCGAGACGTTCCTGTTGTAGCCTTGACTGCTGTTACTCGTGTCCCCGATATAAAGGTTTCCCGTTACGCCCTCCTAATAATAGAGGACAGTTATCTTTTTTAGCGAAAGCAAAATAACTGCTTTCACAACTGGGTTAATTCAAACCAAGTGAACTCAAAGCTGTGTGTGTGTGGAAGGATCGCGACTGTAAAGCGTTACTCCTGCGCCGCGCATTCAGCGTAAAGAATATTTTCGTGTAAGATTGAACGCGTACGCGTAATCAATTCCTGAGAAGTGAAGACACAAATAAACTCATACGCAGGCTTACCTTTCTAGATTTTGCAAGTTTTAGATACGAGCTCTCTTTGTAGTCTGTCGATATCATCAAACTCCTTTTCCGGGAGAATGTTATCAGAGCTTCCAGTTATAATCTCCAAATTCTTATTGCTGACCTTTCCCCCAAAGGCAACCGCTAAAACTTTAACTCTTTGGCCCTGCAGTGGTTTAATGGCGCGGGAAAGCGGGGTATGTCCAGGATCTTCGGACTGTCGTCCGTCGGACACGAGGACTAAAACCTTTCAAAAATAAAAGAAAAAAAAGAAAAAGTTTAAATAAAAATACCAAATACAGTAGCAGCTCGATAGGAAGAGAGGCCATAGGGATGTTGGTCAGCCTCATAAAGACAGTGGACTGCTCACGTCTTGCGCGGGCTGCCATGTTGCTGTAATGTTATGATCGCAATAGAAGAGTTTCTGATTACTTGGATGTTCTTTTGTTCTCAATTCCGTTAAACTGTTGGCAACAGACGTACGTTAAATCGTCCTGGTAAATTTAAGACGTCCCCGATTGAATTTTTGATTCTGAACAGTCTTGGGAGCGAAAGCGTCAAATTGCCTCAACATTTTGACCTACCCTAGGTACTCCACTTCTTCTGTCAGTGAAGAAATCCTGTGATGCCGCTTGTAAGGCAAGGTCTATTCTTGACCGCCCTCCCTGGAAAGGCAGTCGGTCTGCAGTTTCTTGGAATTGATCAATAGTTATTCTCTTGAAGTCCCCAAAGTCAACGAATAGCTTTGGAGTGTCACTGAAGCTAATCAGTCCCAGTCTGGTCTCTGGTGAGGAGTCTGCAATGCGCCTGGAGACTAACTTCACGAAGTTCTTCTCTCTGGAAAAATTGTCCAATCCCATGCTCCCTGAAGCATCTATTACAAATCCCACGTCAAGGGTTTCTTTACATGAAGGCTTTATGGTGTCTGTCGAGAATAATGCACAATCAAAATAGTGCTAGAAATGGGATTGTCTCAGTTGAAGGAATTATACTTCAAAGTTAACGGCGGCAGCCAGCCAGGCAGTCAGTAAATCAGTAAGTGATGAGTAAGTGTCAGTCAAGTTAGTGTCAAGTGATGAGTTAGTGTCAGTCGGTCGTTCGGTCGATCGGTCGGTCAGTCCGTCTGTCCGTCGCTTGGTCAGTCAGTCAGTCAGTCAATCATCAGGCAGCCAGCTGGCCATCCCTCTCTACTTATAGTACTCAGACAGCTGGCAGGTATAACAAACTAACTCTTACCTATAAGTTGTGATATCGACACCACTTGTCTCAACAACTCTGCAAAACCAGACACTGTGACAATATTTTCAGAATTTTGAACCAAAGTTTCCAATTCTTGTCTGTTTAGCCTGTTTCCAATTCCCACAACAAAGACAGCAACTCCAAGCGCTTGAAGAGGCCTGACGGCGTCACGCAGGGTTGCTACTCCGTCTGATAGGTATTGTTGCCCTTCAACAAAAACGACCACGAATTTCGGAATGGCTTCAGGTGACTTTTGTAGGGTGTCCCCAGCTAATTTCAATGCCTTGCAAAAAACAAATAAAAACATAAATAAATTTGTTTACTGGGACATCAATAAAAGAACAAACTGAAAAATTACCACACACCTCTACCTCATTGTTTAACTTGTGATTTTAACAGTTTCAACTAGATGGAAATGATGATCAGTAAGAGCTAGAAAACTGAAGTCAACTTATCAAATGTACGTATGTTGCGTTGGCTATTCGTATGCAGAGGACATAGAATACCGGTTAACATTTCGATTAAACAAAAACCTTTTCAAAAGAACCCCCCCCCCCCCAACTTAGAAAACGTAGTTCTGCGTATCCCGAGTACACTGGTTTTCCGTCCATTCCTCTCGTTCCGCCATCGGGAGCAAATAAACAGTACCATTTCATTCTTTCCAAAAAGGAATAGGTCCTAAGAGCTAGGGCATGGTTTCGGTATTTCCATTCCAGGGTAATAAAAATACGGCTAGTTTTAACCCTTTCACTTCCAGTGTCAATTATTTTGAACCGTGGACAAATTCCTATGGAGTCTGGCGTTCAAGTGAAACCTTTTTTAGCAGTGCTTTTGCGTGGTACCATCTGTAATTCAGTATTTTACAAAATGAAAATCGGGATTCTTCTTGAATTTTGATTTTGTGCACACTTGGGAGTTAAAGGATTAAATTTCCCTCTGGAATGGGATTAGCGTGTCGGACGTTTGATCTAAAGTCATTGCTTTGTTGTGTCATGTTTAATTATGTCCACAAGAAGATCCTTCGTTCTACCAAATAAAGGTTCTCTTTCAAAATTGCCGACAAGAAGTCCTGTTGTTTCATAAGAGAGTATCCCCATCCGCAGTCAATTAACTTCTTACCTTATGGAGTTCACGCCCACCTCCTTGCCATGAAAGACCGTCAAGCAAAGCGTAAAACTCAGGAATTGTGTTATAGTCATCTAATGTAATACTCAGCTGGGGTTCACTGTCGTATAAAATAACTCCAGCACGTGTTCCAGTAGGAGAGACATTAAGGCGCTTAGCAATAGACTTGATGAAGTCGATCTGGAATGCAAACTGACTTGTGCTGCGATATCCTGAGGAGTCGACAAGGAACAGACCATGTCGCACTTGGGGTCTAGTTCCAACTGGTTGAGAGAAAACAATAAGATGCCATGAAGAAAGAAATTGATTGCAACTCAAGTGTAGTTCGTTCCTATAACCAACACAAACTCCAGATCCTTATCATCATGTTCATCATCATCATCGTCATCATCATCATCATCATCATCATCATCATCATCATCATCATCATCATCATCATCATCATCATCATCATTTTTGAGCTCAAAGAGTTATCCCTTACTTGTGCCTTATAATATTTTGACTCTTATCTTTTCAAGTTTATCGATCTTAACTTTAACGTATTTAATCCTTTTTAGTCTTCCTTGGCGCTTCTCGTTCACCTTCCTTTTCATGACATAGAGGTATGGATGTTTTAGCACTTCAGCTAACTTTTTGGTATTTTTGTAACAAATTACAATTGACCTTCGTTTTAACCAACCAATCAAAATTTTCGAAGTGTAGGAAGCGGATTTGTAAATTGTTAGAATAAAAGTTTAAAGCTCGAAAAGCCAATGTCTCATATATCTTACATTTTGAATTGTCAGTTGAAACCGAAATCGAAAGAAAGTTGTTTTCTTAAACTTTTACAGTTCACGTTCTTATGGAAAATTTTCAGTTTCATAGATGACAGTAAACTTACCGGATACTATCTGTTCAAAGACAACTGGAACTAGCTGAACTAACACTTCAAACGATTTCGAGTAAAACAGGTCGTCAGGCTTTGAAGTAATTTTACCAAGCTCCACAGCGTCTACTTTTTCGCCCGCGCCAACAACGTTAACCTTCACACCAAGTTCATGGAGCGGCCTGGTAGCTTCATCGAGTGGTTCGCGACCAAGAGGTTGCTTTCCGTCAGTTACTACGACCAAGAATTTGTTAACGTCTGGTCTGCCCTTATCGAGGACTCGTGCAGCGGAGAGTAATGCCTTATCTAGACGCTTTTGTCCTCCCATGTAGGGAACGACGTCGATGCCTCTTACCAATGACTCGATGGTAGCGTAGTCCTCGAATGCAATACTGGGAGGAGCTGGATCGCCCCCGAACGACACAACGCTTACACGTGACTTGTCAGGGGAGATGTCAAGCGTACGCGCAAATGCCTTCACAAAGTCAAGCTCTCTCAGGAACTTTTCCTTGCTGACAGTTTGAGAAGAGTCCACTAGGAACAGCACATCCGCTTTGAAGTTTCTTGGTAACGGCGTGCCTGTGTTAACATATGTAATATTTTCAGTGTAAGATAAATAAACAAACAGTTCAATACATTAACAGGAGAAATAATAGTAAAAAGACAAGAAACAGAGATCGCCGATCGACTGACCAACCAATTATCTAACCTGCGAGCCAACCAACCGACCAACCAGCTAGCCAGCCAGCCAGCCAGCCAGCCAGCCAACCAACCAACCAACCAACCAGCCAGCCAGCCAGTCAGTCAGCCAACCAACCAGCCAACCAGCCAAACAGCCAGCCAGCCAGCCAGCCAACCAACCAACCAACCAACCAACCAACCAACCAACCAACCAACCAACCAACCAACCAACCAACGAACCTACCTACCAACCAACCAACCAACCAACCAACCAACCAACCAACCAACCAACCAACCAACCAACCAACCAACCAGCAACCTATAAACAACTAATTTAAAATGCTCATATCAACATCAAATAGACACATAAAAGATTAAAAGTTGTACTGAAACACAATAGCGAATTTCAGTGGACGTTTTATTTCCCAAAATCATATTCAAATTAAAAATCTCTTGCCTCCTTGAGAAGCCAGGTATACTACAAGCAAAGGAGCTTGAAGCTGCAATTCAGCAGGTAGAAGCCTAAACACATCTCTGTCATGGTCTACCATAGAGCGCAATTCTCTATCGTCAGGTTGAGAACCGATGCCCACCACAATCACATGCGCGGTTGAATCAAGTAACGGCTGGGCAGCCTTGTCTAGTGGCTGTGTGACGGCTTGACGGCCAGCTGTCAGCACAATTACGTACGTCCGAACGCCCAGTCGCGCTCTCTCTCGCATTTCGTTGGCTTCTTTTAGGGCGGCATCCAGGCGTCTTCTACCAACCAGGAACCGAATGTTATCAATGCCCGTCAGGAGATCAGGAAGGTTATCATGGGTGTTAAAGTTAATGACGGCACTGGTGGAATTGCTGTATCTTATGACAGCTGCTCGCGTCTTGTTTGGCGCTATCTGAAAGTGCCCCACGATTGACTTGATAAAGTCTTTTTGCTGTTTGAAAACCGCAGATGTGACGTCATCGGACGAGTCCAGCAAGAAAATTAAGTCTGCCCTGGGAATGAGGGCCGGTTGTTTTTCTAGGAGGAAATCAAATGCCGTTGCAAGCATGATCAGTAAACGCTTTATCTTGTACCGACACTGTAGACTTTTTGTCTTTAGCATATAACTGTTACCTTGGCCAGTCAGCTGCGGCTCTACAATCTTTATTTACCAAAAGCAGTTCTGTGTATAATTTTAGAAGAAAAATTATCTTGTCTTTGCCTAAGCCAAGATCCGAAATCAATCTCTTAGCAGGCTGCTGCCTTGGGGAACTCCTTAGACAAGCACAAGAACTGCTGACAGTTTACCTAGTTTTAAGAAACTTATTAGGAATTTGAAATGAAGTTACAATTAATTGGTAGTTAAATTTGTTTTTGTATTAGACGTATTTTAATATTTTTTCTTTCTTACACACCACCACATCAGCTCTGCTGTAATTAGTAATTATTATTATTGTTATTATTATTATTATAATTATTATTGTATCATATGTTTGACACTGTAATCAATGAAGCGAAATATCAACGTACGTCAGAAGCTAAATAACCGGAAATTGGATTAAAATAAAATATATTTTCTTTGTTTAACGAGGGTGACACTAAACAGTCTTCAACTGATAAACCTTTGGTCCTTGGATTCCAGATCGGCATTGAGTAAGGACGAGAACCAACAACAAACTCAACCCACGAATGACGCCGGGTCCGGGAATGGAACCCGGGCCACAAATCTTGTATTGTTCGAATATCTCATGAAACTACAGTAAGGCGTTACCTCACAAGGTGATCAAAATTTCCCTGCCCGAGACTTTAATAATAAGTTGTGTCACACGTTTTGTCTCAACTAGTGACATAGTCGTCGCATTTCAAAACCCTCAGCCACATAAATATCTTTTCTTGTAACAATTCGTTAACATAGATATTATTTTCCTCTCAATTCGATAAAAAAAGTATTCCCTTGCTTGTTATGGCTATGGATTCCACAATAGTAAAATAGCTTTGGTGCGGAAGTCAGTCGAAATAGGATATGCAAAAACAGCAGAAGATTTAAAGGAATCGAAACGATTCGAGGCTTATTGCTGTGTGGATTACGTTCCCTTAGCTACTCATTAGATCAACTCAACTGGTCACGAACCCAAATTTCTGAAAAACAATAGGCAATGAAGAATTACAAATATGCCAAGTTTCCGTATACAAAGTCGTAAAAAACGAAAGTCCTCTTACTAAAGAAAAGGAAAAGCGAATTTTTAAAGAAAAAAGAAAGAATGAAAGAAACAAAAAAAGAAAGAAAAGTGGACTTTTCACCTTTATTGGCTTCTCGCCTTAGTTGCCTTGACAGTAGGTGCACGTTGATAATGACTTCATCCGGGGATGGGATGATCTTGACATTTTGCGGATTCTTAGAGATAAGGTTAAGTTCCCGGATGTCGGGCTGTTTTCCGATACCAATAACAAGTATATTGGCGTTAGAGTCTCGTAAAGGTTGCGAGGCCCTGTCT
Source organism: Siderastrea siderea (assembly GCA_964030785.1). Taxonomy (NCBI): domain Eukaryota; kingdom Metazoa; phylum Cnidaria; class Anthozoa; order Scleractinia; family Rhizangiidae; genus Siderastrea; species Siderastrea siderea. The sequence goes on along the minus strand of OZ034971.1, from coordinate 47,388,063 downwards.
AGTGGAGTCATGCCAAGCACTTGAGCCTGCCGTCCAGTGGTGATCAGGACAACAATCTTGGCAGCTGACGGTCTCGACTGTCTAAGTTGTTGTGCCGCTGCAGCCAGAGCTTTGTCAATGCGTCTGATACCTTTTAAAAGACCAAAAATCTTTTCTAACAAAAATCTGTTCAATTTAAGCCTCGGCGCTCTAGAGAGTAAAGGTCTATCTATCTTTGGCCTACTCCTGTGTTATGGAAAGGCAAAAATCCAACAATATACAAGTCAAAGCTACACACACCTCTCACGTATGTTGCACGATCTACTACATCTTCAAATCGTTCGAGGGTGGTGTAAGAACGTAGGTCGGCCAACACGTTTGTTGATGAACTGTAGACTAAAAGGCTTGCGCGCAACTTGACTGCTGCCGTACCAAGGCTCCGTATTATGGACTTAATGAGGTCTTTCTGGCTTTGGAAGTAGCTTGAGCTATCAGCGGTGGAGGCATCCATCAAAAACACAACGTCCGCGTTCAGTCGCTTTCGGGTGGTGACACCTGACGTAAGAGAAAGAAAGGATTTGTAAGAAAGAATGCACTTGGCATTTTGCATTTTGTAACAGCTGCTAACTCTGCTAACTCTATGAAACTGTTAAATAGAAAATTGAGATTGCGCCTTGTAGGAATATATTTTAAGTCTTTTGTACCCAATACCAATACAAGTAAAACCAAATTGGTTTAGAGCCACTTTCAACACGGAAAGGACGCTGAGAAGGTTATGGAACACCAACATCACATGTCAAGGTGTTTTAAAATTCAATTCCTACCAAAGTTTTAATGTACGGGTACTCACAAATGACTAGCTCTCTTGTAGGCTTAATTGGTGCGAACATTGTACCGGCATCGAAAAGTTAGGGCTTCAAGGCTGAAGTTTTTGCAGTTTGTTTTTTCCAGTTGCTGGGGTTGCTGATAACACCGCTAGAATCTTTCACTCCAAGGTTTACATACGTAATTCTCATTTATGAGTATTTCTTACGTTATTTTAAACATGTACCTTCTTCTATTCCACTTGCTACTTGAGATAGGGCGTTATTCAGCACATCGAATGAAGGCACCCGTGATACATGCCTACTGTCTTCTACCAAGACGTTAAAGTACTTCGGATCGAGGTCATTAGCGACGGAAACAACGTAAACCACAGCGCCAAGTGAGTGGAGCGTCGCAGCAGACGTTTCTAGTGATGGAGCATCTTGCGGCTGCCGACCAGACGTTAGTAGTACTACCATCTTGGAAACGGAGGGCCGTGAACCTTTCAGAGCACCAGCAGCAGCTTCGAAAGCTTTGTCTATTCTGCGGGCCCCGCCTATGTAAGCTATGCGATCCACTAACCTCTCAAACGCAGGAAGATCGTCGTATCCATTAAAATCAATATCCAGTCGTGCGCGAGAACCATAGGTAATGACAGCAGCGTGAGATTTCTTAGGCGATACATTTAAACGCTTGGCTAGCAATTTAACGAATATCTTTTCTTTGTAAAAGCTGATTAAGTTTACGCCATTTGATGAATCCACCAAAAACACAACGTCCACGATATCGTCTGGTTCTAAAGTTACTGAAAAAAAAAGGTGAACAAGTAAAGCAAGATGTGATATAAGTTAGTCCAGGATAGATGGAGTAACCACTGAGGTAATTGGTGAGATTCGGTGAGGGTGATAATACAACTTGGTTTATAAACATGTCCTGCAAAGCTAAGAGGTCCCTAGGGCGTTCAGATGATGTCAAAAACCTCAACGAAAAGCACATGTCGTCAAAGGTCACTCTAAAGATCACTCTCGAGCTCAAAACCTGAAAAGAAAAGATTGTTTCTTCCCTTACCGGCTTTCTCCCTGACATGACTTGCAATTCGTGATGTCTGAGAATTAAGGTCTTTGAATGTTATTACAGTTAGGACATCGTTTGGCGATGCAACGAGAGGTCTTAGCTGCTGAACATCTGGCTGCTTCCCGATGGCAATAACAAACGTTTTGGCGCCAGACTGGCGAAGAGGCTCCACGGCATCGTTTAGAGAGCCACCACTACTCGACTGTTTTCCTCCAGTAAGGAAGATTACAAGCTTCGAGGAAGCTGCTTCGGCTTCATTCAGTAGTCGAGCAACCATTTTTAGGGCGTTGTCAATCCTTCTGTCGCCACCAATGTAGGATGCATTATCAACAGACTTGTCAAAGTCATCAAGGCTCTGCAGACCAATAAATCTAGAGGCTATTGAGCTATGATCTCCATAAGTGATTAATGCAGCTCGAGAACTTTCCGTTGACATGTCGAGGCCTCGAAGAAGCGACTTGATGAACTCTTTCTGTCTTTTGTAGTCGCCTTGATCGACTTCGTATGAAGAGTCGATTACGAACAAGACTTCAGCTTCCAATTCAGGTTGTTTTAAAGGAGCTACAGTGGTGAGAAAAAGCGAAAAAACAGTCATGCAACCCGTCAAAAAACATCGATTTAGCGATAAAAAGAAACAAGGAAACGAACGAGCTAAAGGAAAGAGAGACGGACAACAACAAACACTCTGAGAAAAGCAATGTTTTGCTGAAAACAAAGTTGAGGAACCTGAAATTTCGATGTCAAAATTTTCGTTAAAATGTGTTGTTAATAGCCATAGCTCTTACACTAACCATATCTGGCAAAGTGTCGTAAATTTAACGTAAGATATGCAGTTAGGATAAAGTAAGAGTGTGTTTTTTCATAGTCTGGAAAGCGAGAGAAGAAAGGGCTTCACCCGCTATCAGCTTTAAAAAAGAGGCTTATACAACTCGCAAGAGCCCTAGTAGTTCTAACGCGTCCTCACCTGAGGGACCTGAAGTGATGTATGTGGCTATCAAGCTCACATACGGAACAAGATCATTCGCCCCTGGCACGGGGTGAATATCTTGTTGTTGAAGAACAATCGGGAGAAGCTCCTGCACATCGTATCGATTTCCAAATGCCATGATGATCACCTTTGCTCCAATTCCCCTCAGCATTTGCACCGATTGCCTTAGGGAGTTGGACCCCGCTTCCGGTGAGTTTCGGCCTCCAGTTAAGAGGATTACCGTTTTTCGTGACTCTGGCTTTCTTGAAGATAACATTGACGAGGCGGCTTCAAGTGCCCGGTCCATTCTCCTTTGTCCACCCTGGTAAATACTTGAATTCACTGCTAAGTAGAATTCTGGCAAAGAACTGTAACTGCCAAAACGAACCACAGTAAAAGACCTGAAAAGACAATAAACTGTTACGCCTACTATTTAAACTGTAAAGTTGGAATATTCCAAGCGTCGTTTCCTTCTGTTTAGGGCGGTTTTTACCATGGTAAAAATACTTTGCCATTGAAAATACTATGTGTAATGGGGGAACACTGAACTCTCCTTTCTGGTAGTAGGCTTGGAATAGAGAGAAGCCCAACAATCTCTTTTGTTCATAAGCTATTTGTTAACTGAGGACCTGGGGCTGGGTACAGAGTTGACACTCATCAAACCGTATGAAGGCAGGTAGACTATGCACGAGTCCGGTGCCTAAGTGCTCAACTTTCTTTCGGCCTTTGAGAACACGTTACGTCCATATTGGTGGTGTACCCGAGAACTCTTCCAACGTGCCAAGTCAGAGCGATACTTTAGTGTTAACACTGTTATACATCTGGCCATGCTTGATTATTTTGTCGCTTAGTTTTACCTGTCTCCAAAGGAGATAACGGCGGCTTGAAATTCGGAGGGTGTTACGCTGAGTTCCCTGGCTAAAGATTTCACAAACAGAATTTCTTGAAGAAAGTCCGTCCGAGTCACATCGGATGATGAATCCATCAAAAACACAAAGTCGTTTTTAGGGTGCGGTCTTGGATTTTCTACAGAGGTAAGAACAAATTGAAATTGTTATTTGCAATGCAGTGAGTGACAAGCCATCCTCTCTTTATCTAACCAAAAGTACACTCCCATGGCCAAGAAGGAAAATCACCACTCCAGAATAACGTTTTACCTATTTCATACATAGCGCACTGCCTTGTCCTACTAGAGCGGCTGAAAAATCAATGTCAATCTGCAGTGCTGATAAAGACCCATATTTAGGTGATTACCTCTGAATAAACTTGAGCTGAAGAACAGAATTTTTTTAATTTTTCGTTCATATGTAGTTTGAAATGTGCAATTTTACAATCGGTCACCGTGCCTGTGGCAATTGCTTATTTGTTCAGTTTTGTGTTACGTTTATTACGCACAGGAAGGATAGGGAAAAGGTAAACTTAAAACAACCTCGTAGATTTTTGTATGAAGCTCGTGGAACAAATTAATATCTGTTTCCTGATCCAGTCACACAGTATCAAGCGGAATTTGCGCAAAGCGTTTCGCGCCTTCATTTTATGCGAGGTCCTGTAGTGGTGGCCAAGCTTGCCTGCTGAAAACGAAATATTTTTAACCTTGATTTTCAACACTTTAATAATGGGATAAAAACGTAGGTCACTAAGCTCGTTTAGGAGTAGAAAACCCTTGATTTCTCTAGACCGTTCAGTTCAGTCTAAAAAAAATATACGGTACCAAGGTTTGCACGTGCGCAGGCTCTAGTGCGCGTTAATAACGGGCAGTAAGGATGCGCAGTCCAATTTAATGGAGTCTACTTAAGACCGACTTTCAGTAAAAATCAAGCAAAATTTCAATTTAGCCGCAGTAGTTGAAAAATCGATTTCTTTCGTATTTTGCATATAATTAGGTATTAGTAAAGCTAGAAACCTGATGTGGTTTGTTTTCGCCAGAAGCGCTTTATTTTCGGGAAAAAATAGGAAATCGATTCTCGGGTTCAAGAGGTCAAAATCACAGGAAATTAATCTTGCAAACAGTACTATAAACTTTCATCGCGCTGGTAAACTAAAGCGCAGAGAAAAAGACAGGCACTTTCTATTGACAGAGCAAGTCTTTTTCATTAACTAGACAGTTGTGAAACAGCAGTAGCGAAATCTACTGAACACAAACAATTTCAAACTAAAAGGCACGTTTTGATGATCACGTAGAAACTGATTTGGAGCCTAACTTTGTGAAATAATTTAACATGTACCATAATTCTAAATGATCTCAATCCTCATTCAATAGACAGCGCAAACATTGAAATACACCATACCTTGAAACTGGCTTGGGGTATCCAAGCTACTTTGTTTGGGGCCAGTTCGAACTCAGCAAAGTTTTAACAAATAAGACTTAGAGAAGTTGAATTCTGCCGTACACAAAAACACGGGAAATTTTGCTTCTTTCACCAAACGGGCTCGCTCTACTTTATTCTTGTTAATTTCCAGCGTTAACATTCTTTTGCGTTCCAAAAAGAGGAAGAAAAAGCCCTAAATGGGCGATTTTCACGTTTCCAAACTTCTGTTCCTTCGTGTGCAAATATCCTCTCTACAATTGTTTGCATTGCGTTACCAAATACCGTGACCTAATTGTTTAACCAAATTTGGATATATGATGTCACAGGTGTAGCATATTACATGTCCGTTATGTCACGTTTTGTCGTGGTTTGCACAGAGAGCTCACAACGATATCACCAGTATCGTTCAATTTTTTCTTTTCCCTCTACCTTTTTTGAGATCAACCGAACATTTTAGTTTTGAAGCCATCATCAAGCATCAAGCAACGACGACGAAAAGAGAGATTGTGTAGCTTAACACGAAAATTTTTTTCGGGATGCGGCAAAGCTGAACTTCATTAAGCCCCATTTGTTAAATTCGCTGTCTTCGAAGTTTTCCCAAAGACAGCAGCATGGATACCCCAAGCCAGTTTCAAGGTATAGTTTAGTTCAATGTTTCTACTGCCTATTGAACGAGGATTGAGACCATGTGGGGTTATGGCACATGTTAAATTATTTCACAGAAGTTAGGTTCCAAATCAGTTTCGACGTAAACATCAGAACCTGCCTTTTAGTTCGGAATTGTTTGTGCTGATTAAATTTCGCTACTGCTGTTTTGTAACTGTTTAGTTAATGAAAAAGACTTACTCTGTTAATAAGAAGTGTCTATCTTTTTTTCCGCGCTTTAGTTTACCAGCGCGATGCAAGTTTATAGTACTGATTTTCAAGATTAATTTCCTGTGATCTTGACCTCTCGAACCCAAGAATCGATTTCCTCGTTTTATTCGAAAATAAAGCTCTTCTGGGGAAAACGAACCACATCAGGTTTCTAGTTTTACCTATACCAATTTATGTGCAAAATATGAAAGAAATCGATTTTTTAACTTCTGCCGCCGAATGCTCGATGTTTACTGAAAGTCGCTCTTAAATTACCTTTTCTAATGTGGTTTACAAGACGTGATGCTTCACTTTCCATAGTGTCAAACAGAACACGGAATAAATCCTCTGCTTTGCTAACCAAGGGCCGAAGCTCTCTCGTGCTTGGCTCGTTACCGATCGCAATAACGTACGTGTTGGTACCCATGTCTTTGATCGGCTGGATTGCCACATCAAAAGGTGTAACATCAGACTCTGGAGCCTGGCGACCTGTTGTTAGCAGAACTAGAATCTTGGATGAAGACGGATCAGTTTGTTTAAAGATACCAGCTGCTTCATCAAGAGCACGGTCGATTCGCCTTCTTCCTACATAAACAAAAATAAATATCCAAACAAAGGAACAAATGAATAGATTATAAGCAAGTTCGGAGTAGAATGCGCCTCTCAGCAGTTGCTGGGTGCAGGACAGGAATGGACAACAAGACGCTATTGAATACCAACAATAAAGTTGCAGGTATGTATATATATTTAGCATGAGAAAAAAATGTACATATATTTAGCAAATTTTAGTCGAGCTTTGACCCAGAGGGTGGGTCTTGGTGATGGGAGCGGACTAAAAAGAAGGACTTCTAGGAAGGACCTCATACATGTGCTGTATTTCTGGCCTTTATACGATGATGAGCGTCTTAAACAGCTATCAAAATTGCTGAACACTGCATCAGTATTGTCAACAGTCACAAAACTACTTGACAGATGATGAAAAAACGCGTAAAGGCATTATTGCAATGTTGCGGCTGGCCTATATCAGCCAAATTCGGGTTTATTTGAGAGAATTGCGAGTAAAGAAGGTATATATACTGTTAAAACGAAGATGAGAAATTACACGGACTATGCGCGATATGATGTGTCATAAAACTTGAAAAGGGCTGGTATTGGCCAGCCAAGATATTATAACAATGCCTTCACTTATCAGGGGCACCCAACGGTTCGTTTCGGGGAATATCTGTTGGGAAGGCCTAAACTCGCCTGAGATTTTCGGATTTAATTGCGGTGAAAGCTAGAGATTTCTTCGGCAAAACATGACGTCGGACTTTCATAACAAGAGAACTTATTAGTTCCTATTGTTTTCAGAGGGACAAATATGTCGTTTAGAGGGCAAAATAAGGTCAGCTAGCATTTTCGGAGAGCCATCAGCAGCTCGGAAATTCGAAGGATAGGATTCTGTTTCCAAAAATTTTCTGCGGCCTAAATTTTCAGCTAAGAACGCCGAACAGGTCAATCTGTATTAACTTACACAAATATGCCTTTAAAAAGCTCTGAACCAATCTAAAAAAGCAGAAAATGACATATTATTGGATGCGTCCTTCGAGGAGGTGTTTTTAACTTCAATAATTTTTGTTATCTTCTGAGTACAACATTATGTTATTATGCTGTTTATGTCCTAAAGGGGTTTCTTGTTCTATGACTTCAACCAAAATAGCACAGAATTCTAGGACGACATAACGGGGAGACCAGGGGTCTGGGAAACCAAACACGGTTTTTGTGGGGAATCCAAACAGAGGAAAGTTCTGTAATGCTGATTAAACCAGAGCTCAACCTTCGTTCCGTCTGAGTTCAAGTTAGCAATAGATTACATGCTCGTTATACGAATCACAAACCTTGAGCGGGTGTCAAGCTGTCCACACCGCTTTCAAATTCTCGAAGAGTAGAGAAGCCATCAAATTTAACGCTAACAGATGGAAGACTTCCGTAGTTGATGACAACTGCTTTGGTCTTGTCTACATTTCCAACATTTAGTAATTTTGCCAAGGTCTTGATAAAGTCCTTTTCTTTTTTAAACTGTTCTGGTTTCACGGCAGAAGAGGAGTCCAGTAGAAAGAGAATGTATTCGTCTTCCAGTGGTGGAGTAGCTAATAATGAAACACGGGAAAAAGTCAATATCCGTAATCATTTTATGATTTACACATGTTCTCTTGTTATTCAATATCCTTTACATACATGCTACGACCTTTCTGACAGTATTTTGACATCGAAACTAAAGTTGTATGCCTTTCACGAACGTCACCAAGGAATGTACTGCTCAGTAGTTTCATTTGAATTGTCACACTTTACTAACGAATTTATCGGCAGACTAAACAGTTAGATAAATAGCACCAAAGGACAATACAAAGCCCCGATGAAAGTACCGCTTTATAGGTTTCATTTGAATGGTCACAATTAAGACCTTTATGCAAAGACTAAAAATTTATGAACCATAGAGTGGAATGAGAGTATGAAGAGACGGTGCTTACCTGTTCTGCTAGCAGCCCTTGAGGCTGTTGACGGCACGTGAGATAGGAGTTCTTGAAACGATGGAACCTTAATAACATCATTCGGATCCTCGACAGCTGTTGTTAATGTTGAGAAATCATGGTCGTTGCCTATGGCAACAATGAAGGGCAGAGCACCGACCCCCATCAACATTTTCTTGACTTCATCCAAGGGTTTTTCGTCTTCGCTTGGGGTCTGTTTTCCAGCTGATAGCAGTATAACCTAGAAATATTATTACTTTAGTAAAATGTGAGTGAGGGGTTTCATTTGATTGTTCAGTAAAAAACTTGGCATTTGCCGGTTTGAAAACGTGATTGGTTTTAAAGCGATGTGCCTTTTTCGCAACCAACAAGAAGTAACTGGGACTTGCTCACACGGGTCTTGCTATCATGATTTACTTCCAGTTCTGGTTGCTTTTTTGAATTGTTTGCATCTTCGTTCGGTTGGCCAGAGAAGTTACTTCTGGTTTAAGTTTTGATATTACGACATTCAGTGAAAACCGCTCCTAGAAATTAAAATTAAAACACACGATATATGACAAAATTTGTCACGTGATAAAAAGGACATCATTTCTTCGTTATAAGCGTTATAAAAGAAAAGAAGTGACAAAGCTCACCAATTAGGTAATGCTGTGTAATGCTAGTGCTGTTTTTATCTGTTTTGTGACTACAGTCTGTATTGCCTGCATGGGGTCAAAATGGTAAAAGCCAAGACTCACTGAAACGCCAAGTCTTTGTTTGAAATTGGAGTCCTGAGACTTCACTTTTCTATGAAACCTTGGCCTGATAATTTGTAGATTTGAAAAGTTTGAGCCAATAAATCAGAAAACAGGAGTCCAAAATTGAACGATCCACGAGCAGCTGAAAACTGTTTAGGGCTACATCGAAATCATTTTACTGACCGACAGTATCCAGTTTTATAGTCTAATATTTCGAGATCACTAATTCTGGCGAACCTGAGAGTTCGAGACTCTAGCTTAAGAAAAGTCAATAAAAGAAGTTTTACAGAAAATGCAATGAAATTTACCTTTCTCTGAACACCAGGCCTAGCTCTCTTAAACAAATCGACTGCCTCTTCCAATGCTCGATCTATTCTCCTTTCACCTCCATAGAAAGATATTGCATTTAAGGTGCGCTTAAAGTCTTGAACAGTGCTGTAATTGCCCAGTGGTATTACCGTGAACGGGTTGGTGCTGTAAGTCATCAGGGCTGCTCTTGATTTTTCAGGAGCAACGTTCAGCGACCTGGTCAATAATTTAACAAACTCCTTTTGTTTGTCGAAGTTGTTTCTGCCCACAGTTGTTGAAGCATCCAAAATAAAAATGACTTCTGACGTGATGTTAAAGATGGGCGAATCTAAAATAAAAAACAATGAAGATAATTTAAACAATTTTACAATTTTTGGTAATTTGGGCGACAGCTAAATCTTAGCTGAGCAGGAAGGTAATTATATTTTGCAGTTTAAAATGATAACAATACAAACAGTCGAAATTTCATTGACTTACCGAAATACTTAACAGTGTATTTAACAATTGGTTGCACTTCAAACCGAAGGTCATCAAACAAAGGAACAGCAAACAGATCGTCACTGCTGTCAACCACTGGGAGGAAATCCCTGTAGTTTATCTCAGTTCCCACTGTAACCACGATAGTTTTAGCACCTATATCCTTCAACGGCTGAGCAGCAATCCCTAAGGGCGTATCACCAACAACGCTAATGTGCCTACCGCCCGTTACTAAGACAACGACTTTTTGAGTATTCCCACGCGGTTGGGCTAGCAAAGTGTCTGCAGCTTCTAGAGCTAGATCTATACGCCGGAGTCCACCGCTCCAAGGCTCTTTATCGAGCTTTTGATGAAACTCTGTTTCCGTTTGGTAGTCTGTGAACTTGAGTAAAGTGCGAGCAGTGGTGCTGTAAGCGACAAAAGCAGCTCTGGATTTTCCCGGAGAGACGTTTAGATACTTCGCCAGCGATTTAACGAAGCTCTTTTGTTGATCAAACCCGTCTCGTCCAACGGAGGTTGAAGAGTCCACCAGAAAGACGACATCGACTGTAATCTTTGCCGGTTTTGGCTCTGAAAATAAAGAGAAATGTAAACAAGGTAAGACAAGAGCTGAAAGCAAAGAAGGCCAACGGAGCTAATTAAAGAAGATAGACTCGCTCGGTTGGCTAAACAAAATAATGTCATTTCATATTCTGCAACAGAAAACAAGGAACTGTTTTCATATCGTTACGTTTGCATCAAGAAACTCAGGATGTTTCTAACGTAACCCTAGCGAGAACTTGCGGCTGGAAAGTGCATGATTTTTTGTTCATATCTCTAAAAAAAGGGCGTACACCGTTACGGTGGGTACCATTATCAACACAACGCAAAATTATCACAAACGAGGTGTTCAGCCCTAAGAATAGAGTAGAAAAATGAAAGATTTTTGTCTTAGAGTCAAGGTTTGATGGACCCAAGTTGCCATAGCAAAACCCCCAGGTATCTATCCCGCCCTGCATTATCCAATTCGTATTCAAGTGCATTCGTACTCAAGTGCAAAAGAACCTCCATACCGCTTTCGCTCTTGATACGTTTCGCTATGTCATAAACACGTGACGGAAGGTCGTTAAATGAAGGGACGGGAAGGACATTTGCTGAAGTATCTGGATCGTGTTCAATCGCAACAACGAACGTATGAACTCCCAGTTTATCTAAAGGCTTCATTGCATCATCAAGAGGAAGACTATCATTGCTGCTTGTCTGCTCTCCTGTTGTTACCAGGACAACAATATGAGGGACTCCTCGCCTTCCATCAATAAGGATATCGGCCGCTTCTCCTAAGGCAAGATCCATCCTACGTGAACCTAAGATACCGTGGAATACAGAAGACAAATAATTTGTAACAGCAAGGTTAAATGTTTGGTAACTTATGTGAATTAAGAAACGAAGAGGATGTTTTAAGGTTTCCCTATCGTCATTGCTTATAATTGTTTAGTCATAAGTAGTAGCGTCCATTTGGTAATCTCTGAGGTGGAGTAGAAGGTTTTGGGTAAAACTAAATTAAGTTAAAAATAACCCAAAATACAGCATTTCGTAATGCATGAGAACTCGATATATTACAAGCCCTTTGAAAGATTGCTAATCGACGTAGTCTGGAACGTATTTACCGGTAATTGATAAATATTTGGTAAATGCTATAATGACATAAAAACGGTGTCTGCACACAAAATTTCGCGCCGCTGGCTATATCAACCCTTTGAGTCCCAATAGCGACAAGGATCTAATTTCTGCTTAGAGTATCGCTACTCCATCAAACATACAGGTAACGAGAATTAAGGGAATGCTCATCAAAGATGACATGTCTTGATGTGTAAGCAAATTCTTCCAACTAGTAGTACCATAGAAAATATAGGGAGAACAGTGAGCAGAACATGGATGTTGATAGTGGTACTTAAAGGATTAAAGAATTTGACTGACCTCCAAGGAGCCGAGTCTGGTCGAGGCGCAGGTTGAATTCGCTCAGTGTACGATAATCACCGAATCGTATTTCTTTGTTGGGGGAGGAACCAAAGAGAACCACAGAGGCTCTTGAGTACTCAGGAGAAACATTCAGGAACTTGACTAAAGATTTGACGAACTCCTTCTCTTTCACAAAGTTTTTTTGAGAAACGAAGCTAGAAGAATCCACCAGGAACACTACGTCAGCGTCAATGTCCATGGGCTGTTGCTCTGCAAGACAAAAAGGAAAATGGTCTGTTTAAACAAGGCTTTTGAAAGATCCTATAGCATCACAGATAACCTTCCAGTATTTTTTTTTCGTTTTGAAGTATTAGCTTTTTCTTCAATGGAAAACTCCCACACCAGCATGACCAAAAATTGAGACATCCCCTTAAAGGCAGCAGAATTTCATTATGAGGGCTTGGTCATGATTTATATTTTCCATTTTAAGAACTGTGTACCAGTTTGGCACCCTAATTGGTACTACATCTTCATTTTCAAAACCTTAAGGTAGGAAGACTATTGCCATCATTTTCTGCGGCAGCCCATGGGACCCATTTCAACGCAGCAGCACTAAGTCAGCGCTGCCTTCTGATACGTAATACCACCCGCTATCCACTGGGCTAGCGCGTATTTACAAGTTCTTTATCAACCAAATTTTTATCACACAAGCTAACAACATTCAAAATAACTGTGGGACACGAGAATACTTACATTGAAACAGATATACCAACTTACGTGATCTCCCAGCAATTGATTTTGTTATCTGTCGTGTTTCAGGCAATAAAGCCTCAAACGATGGAACTTCAAATACGTCTCTTGGATCTTCCACCACGGAAAAGAGTTCTTGCTTATCCGGATCGCTTCCGATGGAAACAACGAATGTCTGAACTCGAAGATCACGTAACGGTTTTACAGCATTGCTCAACGGGTCTTGTTTATTAGTTGGAGATTGCTCTCCTGCTGTCAAAAGGATCACAATCTTGGGAATGTTTTCCCGTGCCCGGTTCATCACTGCAGCCGCAGCTTCCAGAGCTAGGTCCATTCTTCGCGGTCCATCAATGTATGTTGCGTTATCTACAAAACTCTTGAAAATATCCAAGCTGGTAAACGTTTCCAAGGACATCACGACGTCATGACTAGAGCCGTAAACTATGACCGATGCCCTGGACTTATCTGGGGATACGTTCAAAGACCTCGCCATGGCCTTCACGAACTTCTTCTCCAAATTAAAACCGATGGACGTCACAGAACTTGACGAGTCGACCAAGAAAACAACATCGGCCTTTAAGTCTTCTGGTTTTGGGCCTTTTAAAGACAAAAATAAACGAAATTTGGCAAAAGGTGCCTTGAGAATCAAACCCTTGAAAGAAAACATACTAAAATACAGTAGCTTTCTCTTTTAAACTCTCAGTTAGCTCTGGAAACAAGAAGAGGACATTTAAGTGGACATTTAAGAGCTAGTGCGAACATCCTTCAGCCATAAACGAGAGCGAGAGATAAAGTCCTTTCGTGCACTCTTCATGTATAATTTTTCGTTTTCCTTTCGAATTATTTCTTAGCACTCAAGTTCACTTTATAATGTTACTTGTACTTCTCAGCACTGTAACTTCAACTTTTTGTATTTAATTTAGCACTTTATATACTCTTATAGTTTGTACTGTGTATTTTGTAATTGCTGCTTATTGAATAATAAAGAAGAGTCTTGACTGCTCGATAAATTAACTCTTGTTCTCATAGTATTACATCTCGTATCGTGCTTGCCTGATTCTCAGACGGCCCGAGGTCGCTCCCTATCACTCCCTCCTCTTCCCGTCTGAAGGGAGTGGTCATAATAACAATAATAATAATGATGATGATGATGATGATGATGATGATGATGATGATGATGATGATGATGATAGGAGAAGGTGGACCGTCTGAGAATCAAGCTATTAGGGAACTTAAGCACAGACGTTCTTGAGGCACGGACGTCAGCCGAAAGATGAATTTTTCCTTTGTTGGCTTGTTTTTGCTCCTCAGGCCTCCAAGGCCGAAAGCTCTTGCCTTGCTGTCTCGTGGTTTGCCATAATGAACTTGATGACTTCAAAATATGTCAAAAGGCAAACATCCAACTTTTGGTTACTGTTCGTGGCTCATGAACGTCCGTGCTTAAGCTCATTGTAATCGTAAAGGGGCCATGTGACCTATTTCGAGTAACACAAAGAAAGTTCAACGACATATGGAAACCAAAGGAAACACAAAATAACGCTTCAGTTTTGTTTGAAATTACTCTACTAGTTTGCTGATACTAAAACTAGTGTCTCTTGTTACGGATGGCCAGGGTGGAAATGGACTGCACCTTGAAAACAACCGGGCTATGGTTTTAACTTCATATCGTTCTCTTAGTGTTCTTAGTCAAGAAGGTTTCGTGGACGAGGGAAGATGCATAGTTTGACCCAAAACGAACGAATGCCCATGACCCCATGACCGAATGCCCCTTTAAGTGCGATACATTTTTCAAACCTTTAGGTTTTAATCATTGTTGGTGAAAAGGTTGCGAGGTATTTACCTGTTATATCTTCTATTGCGTGTCCAATCGTCCTAGCATGTAACGCCAATGAATCGAAGGACGCTAACTCGAATAAATCCTTTGGTGCAGTTACAACAGCGCTCAGCTCAGGTTTGCTGTATTGCTTCCCTAAAGCTACAACAAGAGTGCTGGCATTCAAGCTTCTGAGCTGCTTGGTGGCAGAGTTTAGTGAAATACCACCAGGTACTTGGCTTCCTGCTATTAACAGCACTGCAATCTTAGGAACATCTTTCCTGGCGGAGCTAAGTACCTGTCCAGCTGACCGTAAGGCGAGGTCCATTCGCCTGTATGGACCACTAAGCAACGGGATCTCGTCCAACGCCTTGTCAAATTCATCAAGGGACTTATAACCGTCGAACCGCACCGCTAGGATGGTTGATCCACTGTACACGACAACTGCTATTCTTGACTTTCCGGAAGTGATGTTTACCAGGCGCGCTAAGGACTTGACAAATTCCTTTTCTTTATCGTAGTTTTTGCCAGCGACGGCAGCTGAAGAGTCCACCATGATCACAATATCAGCGGTTACGTCAAATCGTCCAATCACGCCAGCTAATGGTAAAAAAAGGAAGGAAAATAATAGATAAGGTATGGTTTAACCTAAAACGTGGACTACAGGTGTACGCCGTGTTGGTACAGTGCGAAAGTGACATAATGTGACATTTTCTTTCTAAGTAAGGTTAAAATGTGAACATAAAGATTAAAACGCGATCACTCTTTTCATTAAAAATTTATCGACTTGGTTATTTCACTTTGTCAACGTAACAAAAGCAAACATTTAAAGGGACTCTGTCACTGATTTTTAGGACAACTTTGAAAAGATAAAAGTCTTATTCTAATCAGAGGAAACCCAAAAATACTGGTTGAATTTTCTTTAAAACTACTCTACCAGTTCTCTGATGCTATAATTAAGTGAGTTTGGCTGCAGATCGCTAGGATGAAAATGGTTGCAACTTGAAAACATCAGGCCGATGTTTTCAAGAACTTCCTTTGTTTCGAGGAAAAATTGCCAGTAACTGACTATGATTTGTTCTTCCTTTGAGAAAATCATTTGATTTCCTTCTCTTGACGTTCTAGGAGTATTCTGTGTACGTGAAAAGGCATTTAATTTAAATTTCAGCTCATTTTTCATCCCAAACCCTAAAAATCCCTGTGACAGTGTCCCTTTAAACACTTAAACGGGCCATCCACTACCGGTCCATACTAGTATTTTGACACTTTGTTCTGAACACCTACAACTGGTAAACACTGTAAGACATAATCACGGAGGGATGAGCTTTGCGCATAGGTTACCGCTATTTTTTTAAATTTTTTATTCTTATTTTTACACTCTTTAGAAAGCCCTTAAAAGATATGCAATGGCTCTGAACTTCAACCTCCCCTACTGGTCGATTTGAGACCGTTAGACGAATAATAACAACTACTTCCGATGACGGTTGATGGAAAAAATTGTCCCTCTTGGCAGTTGGATATTAAATTCGAGTCCTTTGACATAACTCATACTTAAAGAACCAATAAAAAGAACCAATAACGGCATTAGCACTTACCATTTCTGATATCCTTTCCAATGGGGCGAGCTTCCCGCTGAAGGTAATTGAACGACCCAATTTGGTAAATGTCCTGTGAACTTAACACAATGGACTTTAACTCATCAACACTGTGTGCCTTGCCGATAGCTACAACAAATATTTCAGCACCGGCTTCCATAGCACCTTTCCCAGAATTCGTTAGAAGGACTCCTCGATACCCAACAGCTTGTCTCCCAGCCGTCAATAATATTACGATATTACGTTCTGCTGCTTTTTCCCTTCGAAGTATATTTCTGGTAGCCTTCAATGCTTCATCCATTCTCCGTGAGCCAGTTAAACGCTGCAGTGAATCAACATCCCTGTCAAATTCACTCAGTGTCTGGTAAGGGTTTAATATCCCAGACTTCACTGAAGCACCGTAAGGTATTGCTGCTATCTTTGTTTCGTTGAGGGGCAGTTGGAGTGATCGCGCAACAGACTTGACAAAGTCTTTCTCTTTTACGAAATCACTTCCTGTGACGTCCAAGGAAGCATCGATTAAAAAGATCACGTTTACTTGCTGACTGTCCGCCGTAGGACCAGAATCTGCAGACAAGGTATATATAATAGGTAGCTAGTATTGTTATCTAATCAGTTAGTTATTAACAGTAAAATGCTTGATAAACTTGTTTTTGTTGAAGTTGTCTGTTGTGACACTATAGGAGGACTCGATTAGTAAAATGATGTTAACTTTAACTACTGGTGTTGGTTCCAAATTTTGTCCCTGTAAAACTGTTGCATGGTGTTAGGGATCTTTTGTCCAAACTTCACCGAGTTCAAGCATTTATTAGTTAATGTTTATGTGCACAAGAAACAACAGGCTCATCTCCTGTGACTCAGTGCTAGTTCTTATAAGGCTAATCCATGCGAGCGAACACGAACTCATGGTTTCCCAAGACCAATCCTCACCTGGTATCTTAATTTAAACTTTTTAAAGGGTCAGTTAAGACATACCGTGTGGCGCTAAATTTTTGTGGGTCCTAATTTTTGTGATTTTTTACGTTTTTTTTCGCGATCCGCAAAATAAATTCCCACAAAATAAAATTACCGCCAATTTTTTTCCCGCAATTATTTACTCCACTGTAGAAGTTATATACAAAAATACTAGCTTGAAGGAGCAAATGCCGTAGACAACTCGGTGGATAATAAGTGGTACCCTAGTTATTGTCGATCCATTGTAGTTCAATGGGACTATAAGAGAGTGACATCGATTAATCTGTCTTACATTCCCATGTTGTTTTATCTGTATTTCGAAGGAAACCCTTCCCGCTGCAATTTATGTCTGTCGGAAAAACGTTGCATCTTAACTGCTCGCGATGTTTCCCTTCTTAACAAGAAATCTGAACTTGTTACCAAATGTCGCCACGAAAACAAGTCCTTCACAACCAATCAGAAGAAGCGTCGCTCCAACCGTCCTTGAATTGGAAAATTAAAAACTTAAAACTGACACTTGCTCGTGCGGAGCATTAGTCTGATGATCGCTTAGTGAGTGAAACTCGACTAACAACTTTCCGTCTTTACATTAGCATCATTATTATATATTTCACATTATGTAAATTAGTATTTTATTAGTCTTTTCTATTTGGTACCATACTTTTTGAAGTATTCTTTCTTGTTAGGAGCATTTGATCATATCCAAATGTTAATTTATTGCGCCTTATAAGTAATAAATTATTATTATTATTATTATATTATTATTATTATTATTATTATTATTATTATTAAAAGAACTTTGTAAAGGTTGTTTTGCTGGTGTTTTCTCAAAACTGTTCTAAAATCAGGAGCACCCAACGGTTCTCTTCTAAAAACGCCGAACACATGAACCTGTATTAGCTTACACAATTATGCCTTTTAGAACGCAGAAAATGACATTTCAATTATTTCATTAAAATTTTCTTGTTGGGTGGCCCCCGTAAAATTATGATTGAGTACCCTCATATATACCGTATTTTCTCGATTAAACGGCAGACCCGAATAAACGCCGGGTCTACAGGGCCGGGTTTAAAATAAATGCCCCCGTCGTTTATTCGGTATCCTGGCGTTTATTCGAGACAAGTATATTAAATCAAGATTATGTGTCGTAACTGCATACTCGTTCCCTTTCTACCACTTTATTTGAATTTTATCCACTGATAATCAAACCTAAACTACCATTTACAATTGTTCTTCTAACTATAAAACGGAGAAACCAATGACGCATCAGGTATGGCGTCAATTTCTTTTAATTATGGTAACTTTTCTGCGCGCTTGTCATCAAGCTAGGGTCGTCTCGAGGGTTTCTCCAGCGTTTTTTCCAGCAGTTTCTCGAATCGTTCCATAATTTTGCCTTTCTCGGAACTCGTGGAGCAAAAACCTCGACACCACCTTGTTCTCAATTGCTTACAAAGTACGTTTGCTGCCGAGCAGTTGCCGACACATTTTTTCCGTGTTTCGCGGTGAAGAATTAACGTTGAGAAGAGCCGTAATCACCGTTCCTGTCGGAGACGTTTTTTGCTAAATGAAGTACCAAAATGATTCACTAAGATAAGACAAAGTTGGTGACATTGTTTTTGTATTTTTTACGTTTTTGTTGAAATTTGGTTCTTAATTCAACAAACCTGCAGTACTGCTGAAGATAAAAAAATGAATGGCTGAAAAAGGTCGAAAAATGCACTCAATAAATAAACGCCGGGCCCCAAATAAACACCGGATCGAATAAACGCCGGGTCTACGAGGCCGAGTTTTAAATAAACGCCCCCGGTACATAATTCAAATAAAGTGGTTGATGTACGGTACATAAAACACCCACATCTGTATTATATGAATATTGTATGAGTTTTCAAAGAGAGCAAACCGTAACGCTTTTAATGAGTTCTTAAAGACACAATCCCAGAACTCAAAAAAAGCTGCCCTGCGTTTTCAAGTTGAGATCCAGTTTCATCCTAGCCATCCGTAGCCAGAGACAGCTACTCAGTTGTAGTCTCAATAAATACACGTTTATAAAACGTACATAGTTTATTGTTTTTGAAAAAAAAAATTGGGCCACTGCTTTTTAGTTACTACAATTTATCTAGTTCTAACGAACTTTCATTAACTGTAATGTAGCTGTTCTTTGTGGCTTTTCAAATGCCTGATTTAAATTTCAGCATTCATGTTTTTAGGACCCCCTTTGCAAGTGTTGAAGGCTTTTTTTTCTTATAACGGCACCGGTTAACACCCAACGAGGACAAAGGACGCTCACATGCGTCAATAGATTGCTCCGGTAAGTCAACACAAGGCGTTACAAACCTGCAATTCTCCAAGCCATTGACGTTCCTTGTTTATGGAGATCATCGAATGAAGGCACCTGGAATAAATCCTCACGTTTTCCTACCAAAGTTAGAAGCTCATTCACATCAGGTCCGCTACCAATAGCGACGACATACACCTTTGCGTTAAAACCACGGAGCGCTTCGGCTGCCTTGAACAAAGTTTCCGTGTCAATACTTTGCGTGTCAGGTCCTGACGTCAGCAGAATTACGACCTTAGGTAAAGACCCTCTTGCTTCTCCTAAGACTCGTCCTGCATTCCAGATCGCACGGTCCATTCTTCGATCACCGCCTTCATAAGGAGCCGAGTCTACCCTTGCATCAAACTCGTCTACAGAACTGTAGCTGGTGAATCGAGTCACCAGGGTGGAGTTAGCTCCATAGGAGATAACTGCCGCTCGTGACATTTGAGGTTTGACGTTTAGTAGTCGAGCTATTGTTTTCACGAAATTTGTCTCTTTTTTAAAGTTGTCCCGGCTGATTGTAATGGAGGAGTCCACGAGGAAAACCACGTCCCCATTAAAATCTGTTGTGTTTTCTACTCCTGTGTATAGACAATAATATAAAACTTATGTAATGTGGACGGAATACTTGCCAAGAAAGTTAATGTTTCGTAGCTGTTTTTTAGGGTTTCAATCCAGCGTCCGCTAACGGACAACCACCGTCAGCGGAGATCTCTCCAAAGCATGCGTTGAGTCTTTGCCCCAACCAAATCTACAACGTTCCTATAAGCAGACACTTCTTGAAAGCGAACACTTGAATATAGTCGACCCAAGTGTGTCACCATGGGGACTAGGGTCACTAACCCTTTTACTTCAAACACTGGGTAAATTGATCAATAACTTTTCGCTAGTTTGATTTGTGGACGAAATCCCAAAGTCTGACCATTAAAGTTGAAACCTATTAAGCACAAGAAACACCTTCGTGGGGTAAAAGAAATGTTGGCGTTTTGTGTTAGGTTTGAAGTTGGACATTAGAATAAATTCCAATTTGGAAAATTCTGGACAAAATTGCCTCCTTGATCGGTGTATTCCGATCATGAGAAGACGAATTTTCAGGACGTACTGATCCTTATCGAGCATTTGGCTCCTTTGCTAGGGTGGGGTGAGGTGGGTCCAGTCAGCAGGACACTGGACTTTTAACTTTTCATTAGCAGACACCTCTCCTACGCGGATTCTTGAAAGTGGTATCAAGTTGTCGGGATATTCAAATGCAAAATCAGATCATTTTCGTCGTAAGAAGGACAATTCTTTGGTTCAGTTCCAATGCCAAAGGCAAGGACTAAAGTAAAGCAGAGAGAAACGCTTGTTTCAGAGAGGTATCCATTGGAAGGCAAATAGTTATTAGTAATTGTTCCATGTCATTAGGGTTCTTTTGCTGAAGTACAATGAAACAAAACCCACCTTTTGAAATGTGCTCTGCAATTTTAACCAACTGCGTCATCAAGCCGTCAAACGTGTTCACAGATATGACATCTTCATCTCTTTTTACGATTGGTCTCAGCTCTTCTCTACTCGCCCGTGGTTCTATGGCGACCACATACATTTCTGCTTTATCTGCCTTCAGCCGGTTAACAGCATCATCTACAGCAAATTCTTGTGTTTGCTGTCCAGCTGCTAACAGGATAACGATCTTACGAACATTGTCTGTACTACCTCCAAGCGTCTGAGCCGCGCCTACTAGGACTCTATCAAATCTTCTTCCTCCACGTGCACTAAGCAAAGGAAGGCCATCCAGAACCAACTTGAGAAGTTCTGGGTTTTTAGCCACGTCGAACCGTACTGCTGGCCGAACGTAATCACTGTAAAGTAGGACTGCTACACGAGTCTCTCCGGAGCCGAAGTTAAGTCGTTTTGCAAGAGACGCCACGAAGTCTTTTTGTTTCTTGAAGTTTTCCTGACTAAGATCATTAGAGGAATCTATCAGAAAAACTATATCCGTCGTGACATCTGCAACCTTTGTGGGCGTGGGCGTGGGCGTGGGCGTGGGCGTGGGCGTGGGCGTCGAGGGCGTTGTGGACTTTGTGGGCGTGGGAGTGGGCGTGGGCGTCGACGGCGTTGTGGACTTTGTGGGTCTTTCAGATTCTTAAAACCAAAATAAAAATAATAATAATAATAATGATGATGATGATGATGATGATGATGATGATGATGATGATGATGATGATAATCAATAATCACACAGGGTGTCAATGGAAAAGCGTAGAACTGTATTAACTTTCAAAGGAGTCGCTATTATTATATTTTTTGTCAAAACTTTCTTTCCTTCATGCTTAAGGACGACGCTAATGCGTGCACTGCTTCTAGACCACCAAGGTGGCAATATCAAGTGAAGTTTTAAAGTAAGAACGACCGACAATCAGTTTTTGCCTATTCCTATCTGAGACGTAAGAAATAGCTTTAAAAAAATCGGCCCAGTGTTTTTTTTTATTGAAATCCATTTACTGACTGGCCGTCTGCACGCAAAGGCACCTTGTGGACTTTTAAAATGGTACTAAAAGCAATAAGTAAATATTACGCTCCTCGGTCGAGGGAGGTTCTAAAACCACATCGTTTTCAAATGTTCAGCAAAACTTGCCATTCGCTAGGAGAGAGAGAGATAGAAAAGCGATACTTCGAAACGTGGTTTACAAAATATACTACCCGAGGAGGATAATCATCTATTTATAAACTATCAGTGTACCTGTTTTATTCTTTATATCTTGAGCAATGGTTTGTGATTGTCGCCTTAAGAGATTAAAAGCGGTTGCGTGAAAAATGTCATCAGGCTGAAGTACGACGGCTCTGAACTCCGTCTTGTCCACTTGCGGTCCAATTGCAACCACAAACATATTGGCGTCATACGGCCGGAGCGATGCCATGGCTTGGTTTAACGGCTGAGCTCCATCTACCTGAGTATTGCCAGCTGTTAGAAGTATGATAACTTTACTAGCAGAAGCTCTCGCTGTTTTGAGAACTGATCCTGCCTGAATCAAGCACACGTCAAACCGCCTTCTCTCTCCAAGGAAAGGCAATGAATCAACCCTTCTTTCGAAGGACGATGGGGAAGTGTAGTCTGTAAAACCTATAACTGGCCTGGCAGAGTTGCTGTATATGATCACGGCCACTCGTGTCTTTCCAGGGCTGAGGTTAAGTATATACGCGAGGGACTTGACGAAATCCTTTTCTTTCTCGTATTTTTCTCGGCTTACGTCATAAGATGAATCGACCAGGAACAAGACGTCGGCATCAAAGTCAAGAGGTTTGGCGGTATCTTTGATAACTGTAAAGCAAAAATCACTTTTCAGGCAGACTAAAGCAAGACAAAAATATGATCACCAATTTGTTTACATTTCACTTGCAATTCAAGCTTAGTTTATGGTGAATGACATCTTATTATGGTCGAATGGTGAGATGCTAAGAGTGAAGGTAGAACCTTCAGGTATAGCCAAGGATGTCAATGCAAATTATGTCATTTTCTTGATATGTGTATGCCCTATGAAAAATTAACGCTATTTGCAACGTGCTGGCTACTTCGACTTTTACGAAGATCCCTCTTTAAAGAAATTGAATGTGAAATGATTTTCGCCGCCGGTGAATATAGCCAAAAAAAACATCAGACCCCGAAATTTAAAACAAAACTATGAACTCTCTAATGGAGCGATGATTGAAAGCAAGCGAAGAAGCAGCCAAAATAAAACAAATCTTACTTGTTCTCTTGACCAGTTCATCAATTACGTAACCACTTCTCCATGTGAGCTCCTGGGGCGTTGTAATAGAGAAAATATCACGTGGATTGTCAACGATGGGAGTAAGATCTTCCTCATCAGCTCCCACTCCAATGGCGATGACGTATCTGTCGGTACCGTAATCTCTCAGAACCTTTGAAGGCACCATGAGGGACAGGTCGCTTCCAGTGGTTAGGAGGACGACAACTTTTGAGACGGATACTCGCGCCTTGTTAAGGAGGGAAGCAGCGTGCTCCAAAGCCTTGGAAATATTACGCCTACCAGAGACAAACTGCATTTTGTCTACTTCACTGGCGATTGTCTCTACATCACCAGAAGAAGAGAATCTCGCAACGTCAACAGGCGTGCTACCGTAGCTAATAACAGCAACACGTGATTTTCCAGCTGTTAAATCAAGAGACCGCATCATGAACTTGACGAAGGCCTTTTCACGGGTGAATACGTTTTGATCTACGCTCACCGAAGAGTCCACTAAGAAGATAATGTCAGCGGAGAAATAGCCGTAATACTCGGGTCCTGAAAGTACGAAAGATGAAGAGTGATGAAAGAAAATAGGAATAGGTGTAGAACGGATACGAAGTACATGCAGCTAACACAACACAAAACATTGAAAAACTGCAAAATACCAATACTGTTCAAAATACATTATACATGTAGATATCAGTGAGGTACAAACACACAGGACATAAATATAAAATACACGGGAAAAAAGAACAAAAATATATATAACTCTTCAAAATGGCCTGAAATCAGAGGTGAAAAACCACACCTACTGGTCTATGACACCTGGACAAAACTGGTTGAAACAAATGAAAAATGGTATTACTGTTTTCTCTTTCCTCTCCTTTTATCTATTGTTGTTTTGAGGATCTGACAGTTCACCAGATTGCTGTTTTCCGGTATAGGGGAGAGGGAGCATCATCTAAGTGAAATTGAAACACTCCCATCGTTTACTTAGTTTATTAGAAGAGTTTAAGTAATTGATCAACTGCAATCTGTGTGACGATTAGAAAACACGCACTTTAGTTTGGCAGAGTCGGCTGGAGAGGTATACCAACGATTATGTGTAACAATTTTTTTTGGGAGCCATCCTATAGTGAAAGAACTAATAAACTCTTAGCAACGACTTTAGCTAATGATTGTGCAAGCGCAGTCGATATAATAATATTACAAATTAGCCGTAACAATTTTATAGATGACGAAAAACTTAACCCAAAGTACTTTCCTAAAATGCAGTTTAACGTCTGACGGAAATATTGATCTATAGCTGGGTTTTTATCACTGGTAGTGTACTTACGTGCTATTTGCACCATACTGCGGGTTACTTTTTCGGACTCCTTCTCTAAGTTCGAAAACGAGGAAACATTGAAGACATGCTCCGGCTTCTTCACTACCGCAGTCAGTTCTGGTGCATATGGTCTTCTGCCGATTGCAATTATAAACAGTTCAGCCTTTTCTTCAAAAATGCTTTTTGCGGCCTCATACAAATCTCTCGAAGATGGATCTGCTCTCCCGGAAGTTAACAGTATAACACTCCTGCGTACAGAAGGTCTGGCCTCTGACAGCAGCCTGCCAGCATCTTCTAAAGCGCGATCTATCCGCCGAACTCCTCCAATGGTTGGCGCTCGATCAATGGCACTTTCAAGGGCAGAAAAGGTGCGATAACTATTGAACTTAACAACACGCGATGAAATGATGCCGTATGTTATGACAGATACTTTGGATCGACCTGACGGAACTTTCAGGGAGCGCGCCATTGATTTGACAGTTTCTTTCTCGTCTCTGTAATTACTCTGAGAAACTTCAGAAGACGAGTCCATTAAGAACACAACATCTGTTTCTGGAACTGAATGAGATTAAAAAGAAAAGTTAAATCTAGGACTGTATGACAGTACAACAGTGTATGTAGCGCCGTCAGCTCCGACGACGGAGAGATCCGTGAAACTCAAGAAAACTAAACGACTCACGATTCCACAAAGCTGGGGTTTATTGTGCCAACTCTTATAGCAATCCTCAGTGATAGGACATGTTGGGGCGAACGCTCTAATAGGTTCTGAGGTAAACGGGAATAATTGATTCCCGTCGTTCCCGTCGAATTTCTGTAAGCCTTATGGAAAATCCCCCAAGGTTTTGCGATATAAAGGGTAAAGGCGCGCGATCACTGGCGGGAAATAGTTCTGACATAAATGCGGTTAAAGCTAAATATATACAAGAAAAAAAAACTATTGAAAACTATAAGGCACACGGGTACCGTCACAGTATAAAAAAAAAATTTTGTAACATCCCGGTGTCACAAGTGGAACCAGAGCGAACGTGATGAAAAGAATTTTATCAAACCCTAGTCGAAATATGTCACGTGACTAAATTCTGCAAGTCGTAGCAACCAAATCTAACAGTCATCACCGCACATCCCCAAAGCCTGTGCAACCTAAGCATTTGCTCAGCCATCGACCTACCGCCCAAACTCCAATCCGCTATTTGTTAAAAAGTAATAATTATAAGTATTTTTTATTACATCCCGCAAATTGCAAAACGTTATTTAAAAATGCATGTAAAGCGCAAAAGGAAATGCACCATAAGGCCTTCATCAGATTCACATTCCTCATTACCCGCAAGAGTGTTTGTGTTTGTTGGCTCGACGACTGAGGTGAATATATGATTCATATGAAAAAATTTCTTAATGTAAAGATCTCAAACACCGGTTTTGCCGTTAGTTTCACCTGCTTCACTTGAAAAGTGGCTATTTGTGCTAAAACCTTGATTTCATTGATCATTGATAACTTAGTTTTAAACAAATAGAATATTTGGGGTAAATGTACCACAAAAATCATTTACGAAAAAAATTAATATTTGAGCGAAGAACCGACATAAGTACCTGTGATACCAGCGGTCCTTTGTACGACATAATATGCCAGTCGTCCCATAATTGGCTTTAAACCCTGGAATGTTTTAACCTTGAATAAGTCTTGCGCATCTTTCACAACTGGTCTTAGTTCTTGAATGCTAACATTTCTGCCGATTGCCAGGACAAATGAAGTTGCACCAGTCTCCTGCAGGGCTCTGCCAAACGAAGAAAGTGGTTGTACTCCCTCTTCCTGTTAAAACGAGACAAATTGACGGCGTGTGTAGTTAATATAATTAATATAAATGGATTAGTTTCTGTGGAAACTAAGGCGTTTCTTGAGTGAAACACTTAAATTTGATTTCAACTCAGTTAATTTAAGGACGGTGCCTCCTAATACAGAGATATTTTTGCAAAGGTTGTGACTTTGGGGAAAAAAGAATATCTAAGCAAGGGTCATTGGAATCCAAAAGAAACATGTGGGTAGCCACGCATTTCTCAGAGATAAATAAGCAACCATAATTCTAAAAAAGCTTTAAAATACAAAGAATGAATGACAATTTCTTTCCTAATTTAAGCTCAATTATCTCTTAAAAAAAAGCGGTTGGACCCAATTTCCTTTTTGGATTGTGATAGCCCTTTCTAAGATCTGCTTTTCCCACATAGTTAAAAACCGCCCAAAAATTAAGAAACTTTAAAATCTTGGACCAGATCCGAGATGCGCAGAACGTACGCGCAGTAACAAAAGAAGGCACCGTGCTTAAGCAACATTGGTTGAAGAGATTCGAAAGCTGACGTATTGAGAATCCACTCTGACGAAGGACTAGACACACTAATACTGAGTATTTTCCATGTTTACAAACTTCGTGTATCACGTCCACTTTGTGTAAACCTAAGAATTGCCAAGTGTACGTAGGGAATGTGAACTATATACCTAACTGAGAAAAGATGATCCATGCATTATACTCGACAACGTTTTCTAATTACCAGTATATCACGTGCTTACCTCGACCTGCTGACCTGCTGTGATAAGGAGAACGATTTTGGGAATAGAACGTTTAGAATTCCTCAGAAGCTGTACCCCCTCTTCAAGGGCGCGGTCTGTTCTTCTTCCTCCTCCTACTGGTTGCGCCGAGTCGATCGCTCTTTGTAAAGCAATGGAACTCGTGTTATTGTCTAGTTGGTAGATCACTTGCGGTCTGTTACCGTATGTTATGAATGCGGTGCGAGAGTTTACTCCAGGTGAATTCAAAGTTTTGGACAAAGCTTTAACGAGCTCTTTCTCCTTTTCGTAGTTGTAGGGTGAAACGTCGGAAGACGAATC
Organism: Siderastrea siderea; assembly: GCA_964030785.1. Taxonomy (NCBI): domain Eukaryota; kingdom Metazoa; phylum Cnidaria; class Anthozoa; order Scleractinia; family Rhizangiidae; genus Siderastrea; species Siderastrea siderea. The sequence continues at coordinate 47,360,745 of OZ034971.1, read as the reverse complement.
CACTATGAAAAGGACGTCAGCTCCTAGGAAGTTAGCTGGTAATTCTGGATCTAGGAAAATAATTTTGGAGAATTTTACCATTTAACTCTTATGATGACCTCCTTTTAGGTTGCCTAAACGTAGGTAGGTAGGTAGGTAAAACTTTATTTATACATGCTTGCCCTGTCACCTATAATTTAATACCGAAAGCTGATTTCCACAAGGGGCATGTGGCTACAATAAAAGATTAAAACTGTTTAAAATTGTTTAAAATTAACATAAACAGTCCCTCTCAGAACTACACTCACCTGGCTGTTTACCAAGTTCTTGAGCAATAGGCAACATCTTTCGCTGAAGGTCATCAAAAGAGGAAACTTTAAAGACACTCTCCTCGTCTCTCACAATCGGTCGCAGCTCATTAAGATTCGGTTTATCGCCTATTGCAACTATGTACGTCTTAACATCCTGATCTCGCAGCCTTTTAGCTTCTACATCTAAAGGATAGCCAAGCTCCTGTCTTCCTGCTGTCAACAGTACCACAATTTTGGGGAGCAGCTTCCTTGAGTAGGGTACAATTTGTGAAGCGTAGTCGAGGGCCTTATCAATTCTTCTTGAACCTAAATTCAAAAGCTCGTAATTAATTTATAAATTCATAAGCATATCATTCTAACACATGAAGCCAATCGATCACACGCTTGAAACTTTATACTCGGTACATTATGGGTCATTCTGTAAAGCGCGGTGAGGGTTTTGATCTTGGTCTCGGGAAGAAGCGGGAAATAATTTGCAAACAGTTCATTTTTCGCTGGACTTTTTATAGAAAAGGGCGCAATTAATAACATTTATTTAGTACTGTTAATCAAAACATCGGACACCAAAAATTCTCCCGGAAGTCTTTGAAAAATTCTAAAACGGAAAAAAGTACATGTGACGAATAGAATATCTCAACTGTATCAGAGTGGAATTTTTCTAAACAAGTTGAACTGAAGCCATGTGACTTTTGTCTTCCCTCGGCATGGACCACTTTTTTCACGATACAATTGGACTTTTTGTACAGAACTTTATACCCAGATGACTATTTTCAACTACCAAACTTTCCCAAGCGAGAAGACAAATGTACTCACAAAGCGAGACCACCTATGCGTAAGGGGAGAACGGGTTTGGGGGGAGGGGGCTGTTAGCGAAGGAAGGTGAGTACATTGACTATCACTATGACACATTGACCGACGTGGAGTGTGCACAAAAAATTCTTGATACAGCTTCTCACTAGTCTTCAAATAATTTTTTCTGCTAGTGCTGTGCTATCCACCCTTCGCTCCTCTTCTAACCCAAACAATGTTGACAGGTTTTGAAATTATTTAAGTTATCTCTTAAGTAACTTAGGATTTAGGTTCAAATAACCTCTTTTGGAGGTCATTTTCATCTTCATTAGATGCGTAATCTAGAGTTAAGAGCTCTAACTCTCAAATGGAGTTAATTTTACTCTTTACAGAGTTAACTCCAAATAAAGTAACCCCCATAAGGAGTTAATTTAACTGCAATTGAGGGGAAATTTTAAAATCCGACCAATACTATTGGAGCGCTTCAAAACAACATTATACAAAGTGTTGAGGAAAGTGACGGTATTTATATTTCGATTAGCGTCCAAAAACTCTTTTGGCCAGGATTTATGCATCACGAATCTTACCGCCAATGTATGGTGCTCCTTTCACGGCATTCCTAAAAAGTGATAGTGTGTCATAACTGTCATAGGCAGCGACACGTATTGCTGTGTAGCCGTATGTCAGAAGTGCTGCTCGTGTTTCGCTCGGAGATACCCGCAAATAATTCGCCAAAGACGCCACAAAATCCTTCTCTTCCTTGTAGTCTTCGCGAGACACCCCCGAAGATGAATCCATGATGAAAAGAACATCAGCTTGGAAGTCACGTAGTACTACTGGGTCTAAATGTAGAGAAAGAACTTATTCAGAGCTAGTGCATAAACTTGCTTAAGGGGATTCCCTTCAATTGCATTGCGCATCCTTTCCGCGCATCAATTTTTTGCGTGATAAGCGCGCGCACCTTCGTTACTTGATAGGTTTTCTATGAAAGCTGAGCAGTTCAGAGAAATTACAGGTCGTTTTCTCCTAAACGAGCGATTTCAAGAAAAGTTAAGAGTTCTGCTTTGAGATATTTTTATTTAAATACCGGAAAAAACACTTCTTTAGGTACAGCAGGGTATGTACGCACGCGGCGAATTCTTTAATATTTTTGGTATCCTTAATTCCTGTTCAACTAAAATAGTATACAATGCAAGATAAATGTCTATTTTGTTGAACTGCTCCAATATTTCGATACAAGCAATAGCTTTTTAAAGCAATTGTACTTCTCATTTCTGATTACTAGGGTTTCTCAGGAACACTTGCAGGTCGTATATTTGTATCAATAGCTATCCATATTGTACCAAAACAAGCTCGGTGACCCCTATTTTTTTTTATTGCATTTTTGAAATATTCTAAACATAATTACTAGTTGGACCAAGTCTTAGAAAATTTTAAATATTCCTTTTATTTCGATGGAAATCACCTTAAGGAACATTTCCTCGCTTTACCATTCTTGTCCAGAGGTAGTTGCTTTAGCTTACTGTATTTGTTAAAATACATCAAATTTCCGCCTGCCAAACGGAAAGTCTAGGGGCTTGTTTGTTGGAATATATTCTGGATTCAAATGGATATTCCGAATAAGAACACCTCGAACTCTTGCCAGTATTGTTATTCTAAAGTACCGAAACAAGTTGTTACTTTTCTTGTGGTCTTTTGGACATTTCCTCAGCTATTTCCGCTATTGTCAATGGACATAATTTTTCATGTGTTCGCCTCCTCGTCCCCACCCCCCCCCCCCAAAAAAAAATCACCACCATAAGCAACAACAACAACAAACACAACAAAGACCAAACAAGAAAGTAACAACGATAAGCAAGCACTTCGCATACGTCGAGAACGAATAGGTAAAGTCAAGCGTAGGCTAGGCGCCACACTGGGCCAGAGCCTAACTCCGGTTAGCCCATCAGTCGCTTATCCATTGACCGGAGGTTACACCTAAGCGTTTTCTTATGTCCCCTTATGGTAAGCCCGGATAGTTATCTGATCTTATTTGATCTATACATTGACTCTCTCCACCCCAGGGTGGAAAGAGATAATAGAAAGACAAGGGTGGCTCGTTGAAACGTAAGTGATCTCTTTCTGCCCCAATTTCTCAATGGCCCCTCTATTTTGCTTTCCTTTTGGAACAGAGTTATCTTACCTACTCGCTCTGCTATTGCCTTTGAAGTATTCCATGCATGCTGCAGCAGGGTCTCGAATGAAGTAACTGCAAAAATGTCTTCCGGTCTTCTTACTCCAGGGAGTAATTCTCTTTTCTCGTGATCGCTTCCAATGGTGATGACAAATACATCGGTGCCTGAAGCGCTCAATGTTTTAAAAGATTGTTTCAGCAAAGGGACATCTTGTAGAAAGGACTGTTTTCCGCCAGTCAGAAGGAAGACCACTTTAGAGACATTTGCTCTTGCTGTTCGTAATAAGGCACCTGCGATGTCAATGGCGTAGTGCATCCTGCGGGGACCTCCAATATATTGGGAACCATCCACAGCTCTGTCAAATGAAGATAAACTTACATGCATGGCAGAAGAGTCTGGCTGCGATGAGGTGGACCCATACGTGACGATCGCTGCCCGGGAGTTTTCTGGCGCGACGTTAAGTGATTTTGCCATGGATTTCACAAATTGCTTTTGGCTTCTAAAGTCCAATACTCCGACCAGTGATGATGTGTCCACCAGAAAGACTATGTCAGCTTTGAAGGTTTTGATCACGCGAGGATCTGACAAATTATGTAGAGAAAACAAACGACAATTAGTGCAATGGCAATTGCAATAATGAGACAAAAATAAACTGTTACTTGAGGAGGGAAGCCCTAACAATTTGCAGTGTAACTGTTAGCATAAGTAGTCTTGTATATGCATAAATCATTATAAATCATTGCGTCTGCTTTGTTCTCGTATCATCACTTTTCATAACTTTTCAATTCTGTTTTTACCTGTAGCAGTTTGAAACGAATATATTTAAAATTTAATTAAAGTGCCAAGCTACCGCTTAGGTCTTTCCTGTGGTGCTGTTTACTTTAAGGGGCAAAGTTGTGCTAACTTCTGAGTCCGTTGATGCAATCCTAAGGTTTGACCATTTAAACGTAAACTGCTCGCAATACGAAGTACAGCTTCCTTGTGGTGCGGCACATCAATTAATTTTAAAAGAAGTCATCTTAAAGCCAACTTAACTGATGCCTTTGCACTAAGCAATTAAAAAAAATTGTCCAAACAAAAACAGAAAATAGCAACAACAATAAAACAAAAACAAAAGAGAAAGAACTTATTTACCGTGCCCTTTCACGATTGCCTCGGCAATCAGCTTGGTCTGTGGTTTTAGACTTTGGAATGAGCGGACAGAAAATATATCTTTCGGATCCTTCACCACATGACGAAGCTCCTTGATATTCACTCTGTTTCCAATGGCAACTACGTACGCCTTATTGCTAAGTTCCCGCATGACAGTAAATTTTCTTTTCCATTATTGAACTTGAATACCGTCACAACGATTTCAGTTCCAGGATAGTTCGGTCACATTAGACAAATTGTATAATTCATTTTTTTTTCAGTCATAAGTTTATTTTTAAGCAGTTATTTGATATACGTGAAACACATATTAAACTTGAATACCTTAAATGCCGTCCCAAGGAATTCAGCTCCAGGATAGTTTGGCCACATTAGACAAATTCGGTAAGATTGAAGTGGTTTCAAGTAAGCCGTATAAAGCTTATTTCTACGAAGTTACACAGAGTACATGAAACACATATTTGCTTTCGTTCCGTCAACTACACCTTACGTGGTTACCATATTCTGTCGATCACTAACCCGCAAACTACAACTTATGGTGATCATGCCTTTAAACACTTAGCTGTAAAACTCTAGAATTGTATGTGTACTGAAACAGTTATTTAAGTTTGTTTGTTTTCTAGCATATTGTTTTGCTCGAAGATACTGCGCCTGGGATACGAGCTTATGTGGGCTACTCTTAAATTCCAGTTTATATGAAGCTGTAACACAAAGTTTCGGTTACCTTTTCATTAATCTGCAAAACAAGTTAGAACAGGGAAAATTGAATTCGCAAAACAAGATCGAACGAAATACCTGCTGGTGTTGGTGTTGGTGTTGGCTCTGTAATAAAGAAAAGAACTTTTTGCTTAGAACTAAGAATACAGAAAATGTATTAAGGGAAAACACTCTAGGAATTCTTAAACTGGTACAGTTACTTTGCGTTGCTAACGAGTTAATAATTGCATAGAAGTGCTACCACATTGCAGTGGGAGGTAGAGAAGGAAACCACACGTTAAACGCAAAAATCGTTGCGTTTAAAACTCATTGTTGAATATTTAAAAAAGCAAGAGATCACACAAGTTTAAACAGTGTGTGAGTTTTTAACGAATGTGTGGCTAATTGTATATATATTGTAAATATTTATGCAAGATTTGTTTTATTTTTTGGTACATTATTTTTAATTACTCGAAGATACTAGCTTATATGACATACTCTGAACTTCGATTTGGTCACTTTTGAGAGATTCTTAATGCATTGTTTGACTGAAATTTGTTTTAAACGGGATTTTGTTATAAAAAAATGGTCACTGAAGGGAGATAGCTGCTTGTCCTCCTCCTTCCTCTTCTGATTATTATTGTTATTAACATTATTATTGTTTTAAATGTTATTGCAATTGTTAATCGCAATCATGAGATCAGCCCTTTTATGCCTTACAGGATCGAGGGCAACAAAGAGAATCTACATGAATATATAGGACACGGACTTTGACTTAGAGAGAGGACTTGCAGAGACCAACTAAATGTTTCTTTTTTTCTTTTTACTGTATATACATAAATTTTACAGGACACGGACTTTGAAGTAGAGAGAGGACTTGCAGAAATCAACTAAATGACAGTGTTTCTTTTTCTTCGCCAATATTATATGATTCATGAACTTACAAGACTCGGAATTCGAAAAAAGAGTGGATTTGCAATGTTCTTTTTTACACGTATAAAAGTTTTTTCGACATATTTTTATCATCTCTTTTTTAACTATTGTAGTCTTTTTTGGAACTCATTTGAACAACGATTAATTATTATTATATTATTATTATTACAAGAAAAGCCCCAGGGGCATTAAACCCGCCGTTGTTCTCTCCCCTCGTTTCTTCGACGACAGGAACTTCTACACTACTCTCTTCGATTTCAACGCAACTGCCACCCAGAAATTTATTACGCCGATTGCATCATCAAACGCAGCCGAGAGTCTGCCCGCTCATCGGTGAGCGGGTGCATACCTGCGTGCTTGGCCTCGTAGCTCAGTTGATAGAGCGGCGGTGATCTAATCCGGAGGTTTCAGGTTCAAAACCTCCCGGGGTCAAAGTTCTTTCTTTGATCCTGGTTCTCATTTTTAATTTCTTCTTTAAGGCCTGTGGCCGGGGGGAAATTATGGAGGGCAGTATTGCTCACTTCTTGGCACTCATACATACACTTAACATCATATTTACCAAGTCTATAACGATCGTGAGTTCATGCCAGCTTTGAAATTAAAGCTCGTCGAAGATCAGAAGTTAACTTCATTGAATTCCTTGTAGTTTTCTAAACAAATTTCCCTAAAGTTTTTAGCGAAGCAAAACAAAACTGCCAAAAAATACTTGCATTTCAATGTTGAATAATGTTTGTTTAGCAGGCTCAGGTTGAGTATAAACCCTCTTCCTCTCTCTCTTTCGAAAATTTGGCTAAATTGTAACGTTTCGAGACATTTTGTTAACTTTTGCAGGCGATTCCCGGATGAGCGAACTGGATTTAACTGTTACGTCATGAGATCCGGATTATTTCATCCTCTCGCTATCGGTATAAACATTCTCAAACGTGAACGAATTTACCGTATTTTCTCAATTAAACGCCCCCGGCGTTTATTTCAAACTTGGCCGGCGGTTGTTTGAATCAGCAGTTTATTTGGGCCCGCCATTTTTTACGAAAGGGTTTTTATTCGTTTTACTTGACATCCCGTATCTTGCCCTTACACCTAAAGTTCATTATACCACAAATTAACGTCTGAGGGGCTGATTCCCGTCTTCCTCTTTTAGACCCGGCGTTTATTCGGGGCCTGGCATTTAATCGAGAAAATGCAGTATATCGATGTTCAGCTTTCGAGTTGAATTTATCATTTACAACTAAATTAGAAGTTCAAAACAATGAGAAAGAGAATATGAATCATCAGTTTTAAAACATTACGCCATCGAATAACGCTGTGGTCAAAACTTTGTGTCTTACAGTCACACTTTTCGTCACGCCGGTTCGTATAACACATCTGCGTGGAAACAAGCGGATACATATGTGGAGTCATGCTAACATTTGTTATCCTGGGGGGAGGGGGGGTAGGTTGGGGCAGAACGGCCGGTTAAAATGCCCATCGGGCTTTCTGGTTACTTACTTGAAGTGTCGATGATCATCTGTACAATTGTTGTTGATCGTGGCATTAAATCATCATAGGATGCCATTCTGAAAATATGCGAAAGATCCTGCACCATAGGACGAAGCTCTGAGATATCTGTCTCTCGACCAATCGCTACAACGTAGGTATAGACTCCGTCTTTAAGGAGAGGAGCGGCGGCTTGGCCAGGAGTCTGGCTGCCGACTTCCGAGGATTGCTTCCCAGCGGTTAGCAACACAACTATCTTCGTTGCTGAGGGTCTAGCGTTGGCCATTACCTGAGCGGTTTTGTTAAGAGATCGGTCGATCCGTCTCTTACCATTTATATAAGGAGAATTATCCACGGCAGTCTCAAAAACTGACAAAGGTCGTTCAATGTCAAAACCTATCACCTCAGCAGCTCTGTTGCCATATGCTACGAGCGCTCCTTGAGAATTCCCTGGAGAAATGTTAAGATACCTTGCAAGTACCTTGATAAAGTCTTTTTCCTTTTTGTACTCTCCAAAAGGCACGTTGGAAGAAGAATCAATCACAAATACCACATCTGCTATGATATCTAGTGGCTTGACTGGGGCAAAAAAAGATAAAAGGGTGTTGGTAACCAATGACGTGTTGTTTGTTTATTTCAAAATTGATTTATACCGTTACTAAAACATCAATGAAAAGAATCAGCTGTTGTGCGATGTTGGCAAACAAAATCCCCACAGACGGCAAATGGATGTTGAATTACTCACCTTTAAAACGCATTTTCACAAATTTACGACCTCAAAAGAAAGCCAATGGACACCAAAACAAGAGTTTTCCAGCGCTTAGCTTGATACAAAGAGCCAAAGGAACGTCTGCCCTTGACCCTTGAAGCCCCAATAGTGACAAACATCTAATTTCTTCTCACAATATCACTACTTAATCAAACATACAGGTCATGAGAACAACGGACATGATCACCAAAATTGAATGTTTCGATGCTTATCCAAATTCCCCAAACTAGTACCATAAGGAATATATAGAGAACACTAAAGAGAACATGTATGTTGATATTGGGGCAACCATAACAACGATGATAACGACATGGAACAACGGTTCTGTATATGCCTTGTACTTCAAAATTAACGTCCGAAACAACTTTGGGAAATGAACTTTTTCTTGGTTTTAATGAGGAGTGTGAACACGTGCCAGTAAATTTTCTTTTCCATTATTGAACTTGAATGCCGTCACAACGAATTCAGCACGAATTCCGACAAATTGTAGAAAAATTGAATTAGCTTCAAGTAAGCCGTATAAAGCTTATTTTAAAGCAGTTATTCGAGATAAGTGAAACGCACATTGAACTTGAATGCCTCCAATGCTGTCCCAAAGAATTCAGCTCAAGGATAGTTCGGCCACATTAGACAAATTGTAAAATTGAATTTGTTTCAAGTAAGCCGTTATAAGTTTATTTTTAAGCAGTCATTCGGCATATGTAAAAACCCATATTGAACTTGAAGCTCCAGGATAGTTCGGCCACATTAAACAAATTCGGTAAGATTGGAGTGGTTTCAAGTAAGCCGTATAAAGCTTATTTCTATTAAGTTACCTTGAGTACATGAAACATATTTGCTTTCGCTATCACTAACCCGCAAACTACAACTTATGGTCATCATGCCTTTATTCACGTTTGTTTATTTTCTAGCATATTGTTTTGCTCGAGGGTACTGCGTCTCGGATACGAACTGATGTGGGCTACTCTTAAATTCCAGTGTATATGTAGTTGCAACACAAAGTTTCGATAACTTTTTCATTAATCTGCCAAACAAATTAGAACCAGGAAAATTGAACTTGTAAAACAAGATCGAACGAAATACCTGAAGTTGTTGTTGGTGTTGTTGTTGTTGATACTTCCAGAGTTCTGGTTGATGATACTTCTGGAGTTGGTGTTGGTGTTGGTGTTGTTATTCTTAAAACTAAGAATACAGAAAATGTATTAAGGGAAAACACTCTCAGGAATTCTTAAATAGGTACAATTAGTTTGCGATGATAACGAGTTAATAATTACATAGAAGTGCTACCTAATGGCAGTGGGAGGTAGAGAAGGAAATCACACGTTAAACGCAAAAATCGTTGGACTTAACAAAATGGAAAACCTATCGTTGAATATTGAAACAAGCAAGAAATTACAAGATTAAACAGTGTGTGAGTTTTTTCGAGTGTATGGCTAATTGTGTGTAAATTTGTTTTATTTTTAGTACGTTATTTTTCTCGAAGATACTAGCTTATATGACATATTCTGGACTTCAATTTGGTCGCTTATGAGAAATTCCTAAACTGTGTTTGACTGAGATTTGATTGGACACTGAAGGGAGATGGCTGCTTGTCTTTCTTCTTCTTCTTCTGATTATTATTATTATTGTTATTAACATTGATATTTTTACTGTTAGGGTATTGTTAATGTTATTATAATTGTTGTTAATATTAATATTATTGATGTATACAGCTATTTCAATTAACGTTGTCAGATGAAAGTTTAAGCCTACGCGACAAGACCGCAGGGTAATATGGGATTCTTATGCCTAAATTCACCAAAATCAGTATAGTACCTTGCTTGCCGTACAATAGCAAAGTGTATGGAAGAGTTTTTAAAGCATGAAAATTAAACAAATAACCTAAAAGAATTATTTTCAGATACAGTTTTCGTTTAAAACAATTTTGAATCCAACTCATCTTTTTGTTTACCGGGTAAAACGGGATGCAAATTTTAAATATGTGGGTACACGTGGAGCACGTGCATGGTATGTAAATTAGAAGTAGGCAAAACAACATCATGAAAAATATGGAGCATGAATTTTTGCACTTCAAGACAAGAACTAACAACTGAAAATGGAAAGCCAAATCAGGATTGCCGCTGACAATAATCGGATGGTGCCAATTTATTACTTGTACTGAGAAGTTCAAAGTTCCCGACCAACAACTGACAACCGTTAAACTAAGACTAATTTGCAACTACCCACACTACCCTTCGGTCTTGTCACGTAAGCTTAAGTCGGATCCGACAACCTTAATTGAAATAGCTGTATACAAGTCTAAAAAAGATAAAAAGGGGGTATAAACAATTAAAAAGGAACCAAACGTTTTCGACACGTGTGTCATCACCTGATGATGACATACTTGTCGAAAACGTTTGGTTCCTTTTGATTGTTTATATCCCCCTTTTTATCTTTTTTAGCCTTGTATATACATCATTTTACCTTTTAGCGAATGTTATGTCAACATTAATATTATAATTGTCCTTATTATAATTATCATTATCATCTTCATAATAATAATAATAATAATAATTATTATTATTTTATTATTATTATTATTGTTATTACGTCTGCCAGTATAATGTATCCGTTTCTAAAGATTACTTACCAAACGAAGAAATAATATGCTTTGGAAATGATCCTTCAATTCGCGGAAGAAAGATAAAATATGGAACTCTAAAGATGTCGCTATCCTTGTCAACAACTAGCCTCAGTTCTCTTATGTCCAATGCATTGCCAATAGCAACGATAAATGATTTCGCACCAATAGTTTTCAGTGGTTTACTAGCAACGTCAAGAGGATTGGCAGAAGCCCGCCTTCCAGAAGTAATGAGAACTGTAACCTTGGGAACGCCCCTTCGTGCTCTTCTTAACAGACTGGCCGCATACTCCAGCGCTTTGTCCACACGACGAGTGCGTCGAAGGTAGGGGGCTCGGTCCACCGCCCTTTCAAACTGTCGCAAGGTCTTGTGACTGTCGAATCGCGTTACGAGCCTCGCAGTGTCGCTGTAAACTACAAGGCAGGCCCTCGTAGCTTGTTCTCCAAGGCTCAAGGCTTTGGCGATGATTTTGATGAAATTCTTCTGCCTTCTGTAGTTTTCCACTCCAACACCAGAAGAGGAGTCCATTAGGAACACAATATCAGCTATGAAAAGGGGCCTTGCTCCTGTAACGGTAAATTATTTTGTTTAAACTCGACTTATAACGGTAAAACTTTGTCGCATCCGAGCATCCTACGATAAGACTTGTTCCGACTATTTAAAATCGCACTATTTAAATAAGAGTTCTCGAGCAGCAAGCTGCAAGCAGTGATGTACTTCACAGCGATCACACGCAAAAACCTACGTAATTTCCTAGTCTTTGAGAGCCTTGAATTTTGAATCACTTCAAACATTTACGAGTGTGAAATTCGCATGAAAGCGATACAGAAAATGTCTCGACATAAAGAAATTTTTCGTCGACAAACCTTGTGGATTACAGTAACCTCATTTTAGACACATACTCAACGTAAAAACCTGAAGTTTTCAGAAACAGCGTTAAGTTTCGCGGTTAAAGTGAAGCTGTCACATTTGCCTTTATCTTTCTTTGCAAAATTATGGCGGTAACTGCACACGCGTTGTAAGTTTGACCGCTGTGAGGTGATGCACAATATGATTTTGACTCTTCAGTCAGCGGATGAGCTTGTTAAGTGTGACGATTTAAATGAAAGCGACTGAGAAGTATATGTCTGTGGTGAATTGTATGCCGTCGAAATTGATTCTAACTGTTAAGTCAGTAAATGACAGAAATGAAAGCGACTGAGAAGTATATCTCTGTGGTGATGTGTATGCTGTCGAAATTGATTCTAACAGTTAAGTCAGTAAATAAATTTTTTGAAGTCTGAGAAGGGTTTCAAAACAGCTATTGAGGTGTAGTTTTCTTGGTGTTGTTTATTTCTGTATGCAAGGTGGTTCTAAATTTTTAAGTCCGCGGATAAAATTACCCGAAAATTTGTGAAGGTTCGTTGCTTTAACCCTTAAAGGGAAAACAAAAGTTCACTGGCCTTAGTACACACCTTGCGTACGGCTTATGTGTCTTCCAACAGTATGAATTTCAGACTGCAACTTTATGAACGAAGGGATTTGTATAAGGTCATCGGAAGTGTTCACCAGGTTCCTTATTTCACGGTAGGAAACTTTAGCCCCTATGGCTATCACGTAGATGCGTGCGCCCAATTTCTCAAGTTGTTTTGTGGCGCCGTCTAAATCAGCGGATTCGTTAATCGATTGTGGTCCGGATGTGAACAACACAACTGCTCTTGGTCCAGGTTTTACGTGGTCTTTGAGCATGCGGACAGCGAGTCTTAATGCCTTGTCCATCCTTCTTGGGCCTGTGAAAAAATATTAAAAATTATAAGAGTTTGGCTATTTGAGTTTTTGATTAGTTTCATAGCTGCTTTTGATTAGTTTCATAGATGAGGTTATGTAACTACGGCTATGAAGCATTACGGCTGACATTACATCACCGCATCATTTTGTTTGGCGTAATTTCACAAGGGAAACAGAAAACGCCCTCCTTGTGTTTAAACAATCGGTTGCAAACCCCTAGGGAGTTTGGAACCGATTGTTCTTCTCTGGTCTTCTCTGATTTGCTGAGAAAACAATAGAACAAACAACAAAACAATGGACCCTAGCCCTGAAAACAATAGAGCTGCGTGATACCAAGGTCCAATGAAATTAGAGGTTGTTAAGAGCTGCGTGGTATCGAAAGCATTTCTGTTGACCCTTGTCTGCGGTTCGGGTATACATAAACTTTAGGGACGACGGCAACACAAAGGAAAACGTCATTTAAATTGTGTATTTTGGTTTTTTATTCTACTTTCTGTTTATCCCAATTCGTTTAACTTGTCTCATGTGGCCGAACTATCCTATAACTGAATTTGCAGTGACGTTGCTTAAGTTCAGGCAGAGAAAGAAAAATTCACCGTCTTGTGTTTCCCGTTCTACCTAAAACCTTAACACTGGTCATTTCACGTTGTTGTTCTGTTAAGGACGGCAAAGAAATGTATAGTACTAAAAAGGTAGATCACACGTGTGGAATCATTGTTTTGCTCATTAACCTTTTGTTTTGTCACGTTCTCGTTGCCGTCGCCATCGTAGTTCCTTAAACTCCCTTTTAATCCTTTCAAAACACCTTCGAATGTTTGTATCAGGTTCATAATCATGCGCACCATTTTATACAATTTGACTTTTAGAGTTGCTCAGCTGAAGATCGATCGAAGATTTCCAAAGATTTTCGAACATAAACCAAAGTTTTCTCAAGATTTCGAAGGATAACCATTGACAATACCGTTTGCTGGCTATCTTGAAGTGAGCGTTGAATTGTCGGGTATTATTTTAAAACAAAAATCTTTTACCACTATGTACCATACCAGTAAGATGATGAAGATGAAGATGACTTGAAGATGACTTGAAGTTTCTCGAACAACATCAAAAATCATCTAAGATCTCCTAGAATCTTCTAGGATCATTAAAAGGTTATGTTAGCACCACCTCATTCACCTACCTCTCATTTGGCTCGTTTTTATCATTGAAACCACGAATCGTTCAAAATCGGCAGAGTCCTTGAGTTGCACGGTTGGACGCGCACTTCCTCCGTAAGTAATGACACTGGCACGTGCTCCATTCTCAGGGATCTTGAAGGCCTTCGTTAAAGAAACCACGAACTCTTTCTGTCTCTTAAAATCATCTGTTTCTACATTTTCGGAAGAGTCTATCAGGAAGACGATAGCAGCGTATTTGTGTAATGGAGTTGAAAAATCTGCACAAAGAAAAAAGTTGATAACTTTCACATTAGTCGACGTGCATAAGAAGTGAAAAGTTTCTCATCTGAGAGCTGCGTAACCATGTGGTGTAAAGATCCCGGGTGTGTGTGTGTGGGTGGGGTGGGGGGCACCTGTTCCATGTTCGGGTATAGAGATGCCGCTGAGGGTTTGAAACCCTGACACTGTTTGTATATGTAATCGCATGAGGCCGAGTAGAATTAAGGATAAATTGAAAAATTTGAAAATACAAGTGAAATTTATCCTTAATTCTACGAGGACTCAATGCGATTACTTGTTTATAACACAGAGGGCAAAATTTTCGGACAACTTTCAATCAGCCAGCCCTCAGAATAAAAGTACCCGCTCGTAAACAATTCACCACAGTTTAAGCAGTTTAACTGTTCCTCAGCGCACAGAACAAGAAAGACTGACAACTATGTACATCTTAAGAGATAAATACAATTCTAGTTCATTGACAAAACACACTTAAAACACTTAAACCTCAAACTAAGTAAATTTTGTTCACCTGAGTTGCGAAGCTTCCTCTCGCTGGAAAAATTATCGCCCACGTCGCTGCAAAGTTTTCAGTAGTTTTAAAACAAATAACCATTTGCTGTTTCCCGTAACACATATAGGTTCACCTTTTGGAATTTCTCTTAAAGGTAACACCCGATTTCCATACCATTTTTACCAACCAACCCGGTTAAAAGTCAAACTTTGAAGCGATCCTAGTGTTGCACAACTCAAAATCCGTTTTTCGTTTCAAGACGCCTACAAAATGCAAACGGCGCGCTCTTGCGCTCAGCCAATCAAATGCGAGTAATTTTGGCGCTTGGCCAATCAGGAATTAGTAATTTTGCCCTCGTCCGAAAGAAAATAAGAAAAAATGCCCTTTGTCTCAACCAATCAGCACTCAGTAATTTTGCCCTCTATGTTATAAAGGACAAAAAACTCCCTAAATACCTATCCTGTGTAGGACACCCTCCGTTTTAGGTCCCTGTTTAGGCCAAATGTCAAAATACACACTCCCTTGTTTTAAACAATTTTAAAATTTTTCAAATACCAGCAACCATCTCCGATCTAGGATTGCTAAAATACTCGGTATCAACCATATTTAACGACGACAATCGTATAAATATATATATATATATATGATTTTATAAAATATATATATTTCATTTTTTAAAATTTGTTCCATTGAGTATCTCTCTTTTTTGTTCCATACGGTTCGAATTTCCTGTTTTACTTCTCTTCTGGCAAGAGATTCTCTCGCTTCTGCTTAAACGTAGATGCATATACGATTGGACACATGCGCATGTTGCTTCCGTGTTGCAATTGACTTTCCACATTTTAAAATGAGATAAAAAGGTGCGAATGTCAGTTATTCTCTTTCATTTGGCCTAGATAAATTGACGTGGATGTGTGTATAAATCTGAGCTGTTATCAGGATTAAAAAGGTAAATAAATAAAGGAAACGGTCCTTTTAATTCTCCTTCCAAAGTAAATATATGCACAATGAGGCCTAAACTTTAAACCTGGAGTGTATTTCATACTGTCTGTACTCAAAATAATCAATAGTAGTCTAGGAAAGATAAAAAATATGCATGACACACGAAAGGCACCTCATCCGACAATGGTCGTTGTGGAGGCCCCCTAACTGCAGAGTTGTGTTTTTGAAATTTTAGCTTTGGAGGGCGGAGGAGGCGGAGGTTAAGAAGCTTGGAAAAAAAAATAAAAACAGAAATCGTAGACAGTTGAGAACCATTAACATACGTTACTCACATATGGGGCATTGTTAAGAGGGTAAGAGCAGGTCCCTCCCCATAATGTTGTCCGGCTTCCAATAAACGATTCTGTGTCATGTTTTGGCTGAGGTAAATGTTGATTGTCGCTTTGGTTCAGGATTTTAAACTGTTTTCGCTGGCTTCCCGCTCCACAAACACACACACAAAAATTCAAGCTGCAATTCAACCCAAAGTCCCTCCAACAAATTCGTTAACCCAAATGAAATCCAACCAGAGGGTGGCGAGACTGAGTTACTTTCACAATAGGGATCTGCTTAACTTTTTCCTACCTGAATTCACTCTTATGTAACTAGCTGCAGATGAAAGGTAAGGCACGAGTGTTTCATGAGACTTGTCCGTGATCACGTTATTCCTTGGAACAATCTGTCCCAAACTCAAAGAATCGATGTTCTCTCCAATCGCAATCACAAACATGGCGGTCCCTTGATCACGGAGGGCTTGGACAAGGGTCCTTAAGTCGGTCCCAGGCTCGGTCAGTCGTCCTCCGTGCGTAACAATGAGCAGAATCTTTGGAACCAATGGACGCGCTGAAGAGAACGTCTGATTAGCTAATATTAATGCTTGATCTATTCTCTTTGTGCCTCCTATGTACGGAAGTGAGTCAATTGAACGGTTGATAGCTTCATTAGTCTCATGCCGGCCCAGTGGAATAGACAGCTCTGCTCTGTTTCCGTAGGGAATGATTCCAGCTCGAACGTAGCGAGGCGATATTCGGAATAACTCGACGACTTTTTTGAGGAAATCTAACTCCTCTTGATAATGTGATTTGGACAAAGCTGATGAAGAATCCACTAAGAACAGCATGTCCGCTGTGATTTCCAAGGGTGGAATTAAATCTGAAATAATAAACGATTAAATGACAAAAATAGCTTCATTGATAAGGAAAGAAATGACGAAAAGGATGAAGCTTTTACACTCCAACACCCACAAAAATGATTAAGTCGTTAGCAAGGGGATAGAGATGTTTTAAGAAAGTTGTTTGTTGAACGTGGTCACGATCTACAGTTAAATTTCAAAGCCACCATCACAAGGCAAAGAAAAGTTTGCAAACTTGTTTTGGCTAATGCGAGTTGACGTGAATTCACGTCAGTCGTAATGAACAAATTTTGGTCATTATTCGCACAGACCCTTTAAACAACTTATTGTGTTTAATAGATGCCTGTGAAACCGATCTCGTTCCCAGAATCCTCAGGCTCCTTGGTCAGCAGGTGGTCGCCGGGAGAGACTCTGGGGTAATGGAATTGTTACCGCAGGTATCCTGCGGTTAACGGTTCCTAGTTTTGTTACTGTGAACGACGGTGAACAGCCAATCAGAAAATCAATCTTTCCATATCCCTAGAGTCTCTCCCGGCGACCACCCGCTGACCAAGAAGCCTGAGGACTCCGGGTACGAGATTGTTGTGAAACAACAGCGAATAAAGGCCAAAGGTGTTAAAAGCCTTTTGCAGGTGGCTTCTGTGGCCTGGGAAAAGAGGAGAAAATCGAAGGCGGGAGGAGCCACGTTGTTTGCGATTAATAGACACAGAGTTGCCTGCTCAAGAAACTAAGCCAAACAGAAGGGGATATGAAAAAATACGGCCGTACGATATTTGCGTTTGCCGACCTCTTTAAGTTTACCGGCAAACTGTAACTTCCCCTGGAAAATAAAGTAATTAAGGAAATGCTTGCTTTTTTGACTTGCACTCAAAGGATCACACAAGTTACCATTCAAATCGTAGGTAAAGATCACTCGAATTCTATGGAAGGCAACCTATCCCAGCGAGTCGTGCTTTTATACTTATAAAAAAACCTTTCTACAACAGGAGGCCTAATACTCATGTATCCTGAAAGCTTTTCCATATTAAATTCTATTCTTTATCTATGCATTACTGGAAAAATTAGGCTTACTTTCAACTCACCATATGTATCTATCTGATTCACGATGCGATAAGTCTGCTGCAAAAGTTTCTCAAACGAGTCCACAAAGAACACGTCCTGCCGTCTTCTGGCGAGCAGATACAACTCATCCTTTTTGATGTGACTTCCAATTCCGATGACGTAAACATAAACACCAAGGTCATGAAGCGGTTTCACTGCAATGTCCAGCGGTTTCGCATCATAGTCTTGCGTCTGCCTTCCGTCGGTCAACACAAACGCGATTCTCGGAACAGAAGGACGAGATTTAGAGAACACGGTCAGGCCGAGCGCCAGAGCTTTATCAATCCGTGTTCTGTTGCCTAGATACTCCAAGTTATCGATGGCAGTATTAATGCTGCGTTTGTCACTGTAGCTATTGAAGTCAAACACCAGCTTTGGAAAGTCGCTGTATATTATCGTGCTGACTCGGGTCGCATTCGGTGAAATGCTAAATACATTTATCAGATCTTTAACAAACTGTTTTTCCCGGTTGTAATCGACTTTCCCAATGCTTCCTGACGAGTCCATGACAAACACCACATCAGCTTTGTTTCTGACCGATGGTGTTATTGTATCTTGAAAAAGAAAAGAAAACAAACGAAAAAATAATAAAATATAAAATAAAATAACATAATTTATAAGAAAACTTAAAAGTTAACTGGTGACTTCCTGAAGTATCATAAACTCGCGCTCGCTGAAAGTAAATCTGCCCCAGCTCGCACGAAAACGTCCAGATTTGGTGACGTCAAATGGTACGGGTCAAGCCGAATCATCATAGGTTTCAACATAAGAATAAAAATGTTCACACTCAAGATGATGGCAAGGGAAATGTTTTAAACGCAGCCATAGGGGCATAAAAACGTTGATCACCATTTTAAGAGGGACACTGTTTGCTTGTACTGAAGCATGTGATATAATACTGAGTTGCGTTGTCTTTGTTTACATACATGATGCTGGAAGATGCAGGAATAATTGCAAGCACAAGAAAAAACTTGTTGTGGTTCCGGTTATGCCCAGCTTGCCCTTGTGCTTCCACCGCACAGGTTTAGACGTAGGTGTCCTGAGTTTTATTTGCTTACGCTTATACTAGCCTGGTCCAGGTGTGTAGTAAGCGAGGAAGGATTGCTCGCTAAGAAAAAGTATTGTGGTAGCTATTCCCCTTTCCTTTTTTACCATCGCAATATTTTTCCTGTGCGCTGTATTTTCTTTGCTCCCGCAACCTGCACGCCGGGAAGGGGATACGCTTGAAATCGCTTAGTCTTGCCTCGAACGTGTAAACCATCCTTTTAGGGACTTTAGTTGAGTGCAACTGACTATAGTCACCAGTTCCTACCTGGCTCAAGACAGACATGCCTGCATCCATCCAGACAGCATTTGGTATTGCCTGGGCAGTCAAGGTCGCACGTGCAGTCATCCCAAACAAACGTAGGACAATCATCTCGCTTTTTGATTGGTGGACATCTCCCTTCTCGTATACCTGTAAATTTGTGTAGTCGATTTATTGATGTACATTTAAATAAAAAAGCGGCGCCTGCAGCAGCAGCTACTGTAACAGAAGCAGCAACAATGATGGCAACAACAACAAGAACGAAAAAATGAAATGAATCTACCACCGACAAGTGGTAAGGGAAGGTACGTTTTTTCTTGGGGGGGGGAGGGCTGGGGAATTTTGGTATTTTTTCCCAAAAAAGTGTTGGCCCTCCCTTGCGTTTTAATAAAAAAACTCCTGACCCCCCACCTTTAGGTGACTGACAAAAGCGCGACCCTCCCCTCACTACAACATGGTATGTTCCATGCTGTAGAAACCTCAGAACGTTTCGCTTGTGAACGCAAAGTGTTTGTATATGAATATATCTCGATATTGAATGTGTGCGTGCTGAAACAAGGAAAATGCGAACAATCAGTGTGGGGTATTTACGTTTTATAGCTGAAGTTTGAATATGGAAGTATTTGAGTATTATAAAAAGTTTGAACATAAAATATCTAAGGCAAAATACACGCGCTTCTTTCTCCGACTAGCCGGCATTGCTGTTGGTTATTTTAACAGAAAGGTTTAGTTGTTTAGCATGCGAAATCTGCCTCTCAAAAACAAATATTTCCGACATTTCCGACAGGGTAGAGCGCATTGTTGGATCTACTAGTAACTCTTCAGAACTAAACGACTCAGGAGATCAGGCAGCGGATAGCCAACAGCAAGAAGCTGAAGAAACGATACCTGCCGGTCAAGTACTTCTCGATACGGACGGAAAAGGACACGAGTCCTCCGAGAAAAAACTATGTGCCATGGCATAATATACATGTAAAAATGTAACCTAGTACCTATAATAAAACACCAAATGAAATCAAAGTAGGTGAAAAGAAAACTTAATCTGTAAGAAAAATGGAAAGCAACATCACAAAAATTCTCATTAAAAAATTCTGGAAAAGATGTGTGACCGGCTCCCTTGAATAGCTCACATGAGGTATGGCCCTCCCCTTTTGGTGCTCACTTTCACTGATGACCCTCCCCTCTGAGGCCCCAGCCCTCCCCCCTCAAGAAAAAACGTTCCTTCCCTAACAGCACAAAGTGCTAGTGGACCAAACTTACAAGAAAAAATACTTTCATTTGGAAAGAGGTAAATCCAACTGGCAAAGGCCAGACAGGAAGAGGCCTTAGAAAAGACGTTTTCCTTGCTAGAAAATGTTCAGTATGTTGGTTTTCAAAGATTTTCCTCTTATCTAGATCTGGCTTTAGAGAATACCCAATTCTAGACAAAGAGAAATTAAGATGAAGAAACTTTAGAAACGATTTAAGTTTCAGTCGCGCTCTAAATTGGACCTCACGCCTAAAGCTGAATGTTAATTTTTTAGTGTTTGAACCTCGAGGATTGTTGTTTAAGCGTAACTAGACTTAAAAACTCTTTTTGAGAAGAGAGTACTTAGCGACGATGGCAGTGGACTTGGCGGTGTTTCAGATGTCATATTCTAATGTAAATACGTCGAGTTTCAAACTATTTCACCTTTTATGAATTCATAAAGCTAGTGTTTCCATTGTTATTATTTGCTCCATTGTTATTATTTGCATCAGAGGACTGCGCGATGGTGAATTTGCAAGAAGGTTATTCCCTGCTTTTGCTTTGCTGTCACTCAGAGCGAGAGCTCACTTGTCTCGTCTCCAAGTTCTCGACTCGGCATTTTCCTAAGGTGAATCGATTGCATGAGCGGCTCATAGTGCGTTTCATGTGAACCGCACGTCACGTTTTTTTTTTACTTGATTAGATTTGGTTACATTTACTTGGTTAGAAATTGACCAAGAGGCTCTTATCTTACATTCTCATACTTGTTTATCATAACAACCATAATTATGGATCTTCTAATCAAATCATAATGTGACTCTAACACAAGTTTGTATTCAGAGATATCCAGGTGCATTATACGAACGTTGAACGAAGAATATCCACAACTAGGCTTTCTACCGTAAAAATTGCCGCACTATTGTTACATCATGCATTGAAGTTTACAACGTGTCATAATCAGTGTTGTTCCACAAGCTCTTTGGATAAAAAAAAGGTCTTTCGAACTATTATGTGACTGCAATCGTGCAGTCATCTAAAATACGTCGTTCTTCCAAAAGGCTGTTGCCAATTTTAGACTTACAAGCGTCTTAATTATCCAAAATATAGTCTTAAAAGATTGAGATTAGATTTGAAGTCGTTTATCTCTGTTTCTGATAAAACTAAGATAAAAGTAAGCCGGACTGGCAGGTGGAGTGAGCAGTACAAGAACAAAGACAAAGTGTAAAACTTTTCGTCCAGTCGACTAAATAAATGTTAATAATTTATCTTTTGCGGTGGCCAGACAGATTTTTGAACGTAACACACCCCGGGAAAAAATACTACGGGGGCAATCGTCGGGATTTGGAATGGAAACTTGGGGGGTCAAGTGCTGCAAATTTATTTTTAGACCAAAATATGTCAAAGGACGAATTTGGCTTATTAAAATTCCGCCAATCAAGACATCACTACGATCCTCCTCAGAAAGTATTGTTCTGCAGCTTGTACTTAAATGTGGTCAAACTTTAAAGGATTTCATCAGCAGACTGAAAAGATAGAACCATCTTGTAGTGCAAAATAGATGTTGTCACAAAACTAAGTATTCCTCATTTACGTTTAACTTCAATGGCCACGTTTTATAGCAGAGGGAAGAATGATACGTTAGACTAGTGACATTTAAAAAAAATTCGGCGAAATGATATCGTTTTGATGTAGTGCAGTAATATTTATCGACTTTATGTCGGATTTAGCCTACATTTTCCATAATCTATGAAACTACAAACCACAGTTGGCCAGGGGTTTCGGGTATATTCGTTACAGTGAGTTTTAAGTTAGGGATACGTATTTTCACAAGGAAATAAGCCTACGAGCAAGCTCGCAAGCTAGAAAATATGGTTATTTACAGTATAGTAATTTTTTTCTATTTTAACGGAAACTTTTGGCTGTATTTTGAAAGATGTATTGTTATACCTCTCCCCAGACTCCCCACTCCTCCCGGCCGACCGTAACAAACGCGCGTTCTTCGGTCGCCATCTTAAACCCAAATCGTGTCATCGTAGACGATAGACAAGGACGTGCTGTTTCAAAAAAAGGCAACCAGGCGCAAGATGTCCGACTTTTCACGCACACTCTGATACCAATTCTTGATGTTCCATTTCTGTTACGTGACGACTGAATACATACACATGAATTACATTATAGAATGACACAAGAAAGAAATTAATTACCACTTCGTTATTTGTCATTACCCTCTTCTAATAGCTGCTACGTTATATGGATAGACACAACCAGATAGTATCATACTGTATGATTACAATTACAGTAGGGTCACTTACGTTCAAGTTGTGACTTGGCGATGAGAAGTTTGATAAAAATCACGAGCAGCAGTGTCCAGACGGACACAGACGTCGCCTTCATTACTATGGCTTCTTTTTCTTTAAAACGTCATCCACAAATTCAGTGTTGCTTGTCAAACCAAGGACAGAGGCTTTGTTGATTCGCGTTTTCCCCGTGTTCCCTGCGGCGGATTTTCTGACCGATTTCTTTAAAGGGCTTAGCTTAGCAAGCAGAGCTTCCTGTGAAATTAATTCCTCACGTGTCACGCATTCAGCAGTTCAGTGAGATTTGACGTCGGAGAATAAACAGATCCAAGGAATGTGTTCGTCAGTTAAAATGAGATCAATTTTAAAAAGGATTCGGAGTTTATGCTTTAAAGAAGCCACAGCTGTGAAATTAAGGCGCACCTAATGATAATATTATTTCACCTTTTCACCTCACCCAAGGTCGTATCTCGGAGATTATTTTGATACCTTTATCGTGACGATATAAGTTTACAGCGGTCGGAAGTGGTGGGTGTGACAAGGAAAGAATGATCTCTTTCTTTTCTCAAATACCTACTTTGGATCAAGTGAAAACTGACGATCATCACAGGAAAGTTTAGTTATGTATTCTATTCTTGTCTTCCTTACAGGCGAGTCTTTAGTTTGCTAAATGGTCACATCAGTAGGGTCCTAGACTACGAGCAGTCGCTCCTTCCGCTCAGGGATAGTCGAGAAAAAGCGACCAAGCGAGCGAGCGCGAAAATCGCCTGCCGTATTGCGTGACGCGCGTGTGGAGCCGCCAGTGTACTCATATCGGCTAACAACACTAGCGCTTCACGCAACGCGGCAGGCGATTTTCGCGCTCGCTCGCTTTTTAATATCGAGTATCCCTACCCTGAGCGCAAAGAGAGACTGCTCGTAGTCTAGGACCCTATGTGTCGAGACAGAATTAGCTAGAATTACAGAAAAGAACTGCTCCGTAGCTTTATACCAGAGATTCTAAAGTTCAAACAACCTCCACTCCAGAAGGAAAAGGGTAGGTTAGGTTGAAAGGCGTGGTTTATTTGTCGAATGATGTGGAAAAAACAGACAATTCTCGTACAACCTATTAAATTTACGGATCAATTTAACATCACGTACACTCCCTTTTTCTAGATACGACCTTTCATCAGGTGTGAAAATCATCCAAATTGGCTTCAAGACTTCACTGGAAAGGATAAATAATGGACTTCTGACAATGAAGTAATATTTCGAAAGAAGTTTGTAAACAGTGGTAAAAGAAACCAGAATGGGGAGGACCGCGTGGATGTACACATAGTTTGCGTGGCAAGCACAGAAATAAATGATGGGGACAAGAAAGAGGGAAATTGGAGGGGGAATTTTAACTGACACTTTTTAATTATCTTATATCTTTTTTTGGCAATTATCTTATATCTTATTTAGGCATGTTAATAGTTTTAATGATTCTTTTCTTTCCTTTTAGCTAATTTCGTATGTCAATTTATTTTATTTTTCAAAAACTCGACGCATTAGCTACTTAAGCTAGGGGCCTTACAAGCTCCAGGTTTCGAGTATAAATACTGAGTATGATGATGATGATATCTTAGATTTTGCATACCTAGCTAGGTTAAGCGAATGCAAAAACAAACAAAAAGGGTGACGTGAGGCTCTTTCCCACATTATCGTGCTTTGCTCTGAAACACTTACCTCATCCAGTTATTGTGACTTCCAGTAACTGGATAAAGCATCCTATGGCATAGTTGTAGTTCTATAGTTCTACGTGTCGCCACTTTTGCACGCGATGCGCCTCTTTCTGTCTTCTGTGGCTGGACCCCTCTGGCTGAGCAAAGGTTTTGAATACAGCTGTCCGTTATCGTTCTCAAGACACCTTTGTTTAACTGGCTACTTGTTGTAATATTTAACGCAAGAAAGTTACAGCTTGTTGTATTAATTATTTTGCTCCAAGAAGACGCACGCCGAAATTAAGGTTACGCGCAAACTTTTAACGTGTCTCAGGCCTCAATAGATCTCGCGCGAGAACAAAAAAAAAGCGTGAGCGCGAGTGTGAGCGCGCGGAAAATCGTTTTCCATGCGGAAACTGATCATGTCTGCCTCGCAGGCCTCGTTTTATCGGAGGCTCTGAGTTGTTTGTTTGTGTCACACACGCGGGATATTATAAATCCAATTTGGCCTGCTTCCAAAGCGCCACAGCTTTTAAGCTTAGTTGCCCTGTTGGTACGCAACGATATCCTGGAACGCAGGTCATAGGTTCTATAACCGTGAAAAACTGAAAGTTATTTTCAGGCTAAAAACAGTGCATAAGTATCAGTTGTTGACCACTTTGATCCTGGTACGTGACTCAACTTTGAAAGAGCCTTTCAGTTCGGATTTGTAGCTTAAGTTAAAAATGCGGTTATCCTCTTTCAAGAGATTTCAAAAATAATTTTAGGCGTTCTTTAATATTAGGAGAAACAATCATTGTATTAACATTGTTCATACTTCTAGTGAACGCTCCTGAACTTCCTAGGCATGTCAGTCTCTTTAGAGAAAGGCTAGAGAAAGGCTACTCTTTTTGAATATAATTTTAGGTAATTGGGTGGGGGGGAGGGGGTCGGGGGGGGTGGGGGTGGGATGGGGATACTTTTTATTGGCAAGGGGAACCAAATAGAGGCATTTTTAAGTATTGTGTTTCTCGCTAGTACAAGCTCTACTCTACAGTTATAAGAATGTTATCGCCTGTTTACGCACATATCACGGTAACTTGGGAGCGGTATCCTGCTAAATTGTTTACCAATTTAGTTAGAGTAAAAACATAAACAGCTTTAATATAAATTCTTAGCAAGGGGGCCTGAGAGCGTTAAATCCTCTTTAAGTTTATCACAGACTGAAATCAGTGGCATCCTTGATTGTGAATGAGCAAGAAAGTACGAGCTGCCATTTTCAACCGCCCTTAAACGAACTATGTCCCAGGTATTTTGCGTGTTGCGGTTATGTGAAAGCCATTGTTTTACGATCGGCAGAAATTTTTCAATGCTTTAGGCACAATCACGTCAACAACATTTTACCAGTGGGTGTCTGTCGTCAAATCTTATACTCAAACTGACAAAGCCACGGCTGGACAACCGACCAAAAAAGCAACAGGAAAAACACTAAAACAAACATACAAACAAACAAAAAACAAACAAAACAAAACTGAAGCAAAAAAATTGAACACAAGTCCATAATTCTGGTTACATCTGTCTTGTCCAAGAACCCCCCCCCCCCAAACAAAAAAGGACAAAAAGAGAACGTTGCATATTTACCAGAGTAGCCAACGAGAAATAATAATAATAATAATAATAAAAATCATTATTTTGCTCGAAATCTCGGGAACTATTGGATAGCCGATGTCGCCAAGTGGATTGCTAAAAACGAACCAAACAAATGAGTTATTGGTCTAAGAGTGTGGCGAGGTCACTAGTACCAGGCCCCCACCTAGTGGAAAAACACGTGAAGCTCCCACGCGTTTTATTTTCGCAAGCACTTACTTTATTTTCGGTTCCATTCTATCTTAGAGCCTAGAGCAGGCTGGATTTGAAAGCAACACGACTGACACATGTAGTTGTATTGACAGAAAACTTTATTTTAAGATATTACATAAACGACACAGCCAACTATAGTGCTACTACGTTAGCTTTAACATCCAAGCTTTGCACCTAGCATAAAAACAACAAGCTTAGTGGATCCGCATGAGAATTCCACTACAAAAGAATTTAACGTGTTTTGTCTAAGCGAAGCCACATACGAATGCTTTATATTCATGCAGGATAACCTAGATAAGCTAATAGGTTTTTTAAATCTCTACGCAAGTAGAGTAAGACTCCCTTTCAAAGGGTTGTTCATTTGATGAAAGAAACCAACGCTACTTTAATAGTTGTTATTATGGCCACCTAGCTGCATTCGAATATCGATGTTATATAACTGCAGATAAGAATGATTAAGATTGACCCTTCTTTTTTCAATGCGAATTTCTTCGGAGGCGTCTTCCTAGAAGAAGAAAGCACAAAAAAAAATTGAATCAATAATTGAATGTTCTCTAGTTAAAATACTATAACGAATGACGAGCTGTCGGCTGTCTGAACTGCATCATTTAACCCGTTTAATGCTGCTGTTCACCGAAAGCTGATCTTTCTTAAGAACCCTGGACAAGAAAACAACATTACACACATGGAAATGTTTTGAAATACACGAGTATTAATCAAGACCAGAAAAAGGGCGGGAAAACACACGCGGCCACTTCGCTTCTCGCGCCAAAAATTTGCCATATTCTAGTGAATGTGTGCAAAGTCTTTCAGTTTGCTTCACTGCACTATTAGGAAAGTCCCTGGACTAATTTGTACACGTACCTCTGTTTGGTGGGCAAACAATATGGCTTTGGCACGAGGCTTAGAGTCCCTCTAGTAATTTCGCTCCTGAGATGAGCTTTCCTGTGGCTCATTTTTGCTCCCCATAACAGGTTTCTCAAGGAGCTCACGCATTACCTCAGGCATTACCTGTTATTAAAATGTATTTTCCAATTTTTTGCAGTATTTTTAACCTATTACTAACATCTGCAAGTACACCGCTTACTGCTATCACCTGCTTTGATGCGTTCAAGAACTCTATGCTGCTGAGTTGAGGAGAATATTTTTCCGTGCTTTCTCCTCTGTTTATGGATCACGTCTTTTGTAATTGTTTGTTTCTGTAGAAAAGAGTTTCAATTTTTCCTTATAAAAGCAAGAAGGTGGCAAACATTGTATCTATGTCGTTTCAGTGTTGTGTTCGAAGCAAAATGACTCTGTCTATAAAAATATAAACATTGCACAAGCAGGACAAATTTTTGGCGCGAAAACGTATTCGCCGAGCGTACTTTCTCGCCTTTTTCACTGCCTTAATGGAACACTGAAGCATTTTAAAAATTTTCCATGTGTGAAATGTCCTTTTCAATTTTGCTGTTGTTTTCTATGGAATTTAGTTGAACCATTTAAAAGTGACACTTTGTCCAGGGTACTAAGTATCTTAACCAGAGAACGTTTATGTTGCAGCCCTTCAATATTTTTACCACTTTTCTAGGTGTGGTGCTGTATATCATGCTTTACAAGGTACCTCTATCTTTCGAGTTCGTTGATAAAATTTTAAAATGTGACCAAACAAAAGAAAGATGTCTCGCGAGTTTTTACTGTCTGTTATGGCTTTAAGATTACGTACGTTTCGGTATACAAAGTGCATCTCGAAGCCTTTTGTCTTCCAGTAACGGTTTCAAATCGTCAAACGTTGGAACAAGGAAAAGATCATCCACTGGATTCTCCACTAAGGATCTCAGCTCAATTTCATCGACATCATCCCCAATGCCAACGACGATTAACTGAAAGATAAAAGTACGTTTATATCAGTGCCTGACCGCTTGCAATTCTATGTGTTGCTACACGAGGCAATTTCACCTGCAGTTTGTCCCGAAAAGTTGGGAAAGAACTGTGTGTGACACGACAAGCCTGCCCTGCATATGGTTTAGCAATGAAACGGGTTTTGCCGCTCTTGGACTGGATTGAACTGACCTGGTCTGAGCTGTGTTTGTGTTTGGACTGGCTTCAGTGTAAAAAGAATTGGATATGTGAAATGTAGATTTGTACAACACAACCGGATTTGTATAACATAAGCTGGACTGAAAAAAAAAAAACAAACAAACAAACAAAATAGTATTTGCTCGACTGCTTATTTGTCACATTTTACTTTAACTGCTGTCCTTTTGCGTGCCTTATACCCTACATCGTTCCATGACCGTTTTAGAATCAGGTTTACAAAACAAGGCATTCTTTCTTAAATAGAGAAGGACAATCAAACGATTTTGTCTTAAACAAGGCCGACCCAAGTACAAAGCTCCAAGTACAAAGACATCTCATGTGACTCCTTGTCGTAGTCATTGTACAACATCGCGGTATTTTAAAATTGAAGGTTATATAACTGCATCTTTGACAGTAAAAGGGTAGAAAAGTACAGTCGACGCTCTTCTTGCGACAACTCCTGCAAGCTACCAGCCCTAGTTACGACCAGCATTGCCAGAACCCGTTTTAATTGTCACTTAAACTCTGCAATTAAAAGCTCTCGAAAGCGATCGCTCCCGTAAGCGACCACGACCACTTTTGCTAATTACTGGCCGACTGGTGTTTTCCTTGTTTCCAAGTTCTTCAATATGCGAACCACTTCTGTCATGGGCAATAAAAACTATTTATTGCTACAATACAATTAGCAGCCATCGACGGATGCCAAGCTTTATACTAACAACTCTCGTTAAGTGACCAGCCTATAATTGCGACCACTTTTCTGAATTACCGAGGTGGTCGCTTACGAGAGTTTCAACTGTGGTTTACTACTTTACTCATCCACAGCGGCCCAAAGCGATAAGAGGCACCTGACAGATTGCTAATTAAGAGAGACAGAACTAAATCAACAACAGACAATAAGATGAAAGTGGCAGGCAAATATCTTCAATGTGTGCCAATAACCTGTACCTTAATTCCTTTAGCCCTCAGCTGTTGCACGGCTTGGTCCAATGCAACAGCTCCGGGATCTTTCGAATGACGGCCATCGGTCATCAAGAAGAAGACTTGAGGCACACTTCCTTGGCGACCTTCGGGAAACAAGTTAGTCGCGGCGCTCTCGAGCACGCTATCTGTGCGTGTGCGTCCACGAAGATACGGCACACCGTCCACAGCGGCTGTAAATGAAGTGCGGTCAGTGCTTTTCAGCGTTCCAAATCTAACTGATATTATTGGCACATCGCTGAAGACGATCAGACCGAGTTGAACGGTTTGAGGTCCGACTTCGAGTAGCTCAGGGAGACCTTTGACGAAGTTCTTCTCTTTCTGATAGTTGGCATCTCGTATTGAGCCAGAGGAATCCATTGCGATTCCTAAATCGAACGCTTTCGCACACTGTGGAACAGGTTTGGAGGTTGTTGTGGAATGTGTCGTAGGTGGTCCTGTAAACACGAAAAAAGTGGTACTGTTGAGCTCAGGTAGTCTTTGACAGGTTCCCTTTTCAGAATCCAAAATGACCATAGGTGGTGGTGTCAAATGACAGTCTGAATTGTTTTCGGGCTCTATATGCAACTTCCTAATCCTAAGGCATCAGCAGTGACAAAAGTCTGATTTCTGCTCATAATTTCATTACTTGTTCAACATGCAAGTAATGAGAACAATGTAAGTTATCAGCAAACATGAAATGGCTTGATGGTGAAACAAATTCTCCCACCTTCGTTTGGTTCATGGAAATGTTGGCTTACGATTTGAAAATTTTTTCCGATGTTTATGGCTGTTGATGCTTTGCCCACACTTAGCCTTTTTTCGATTTTGTGTACGTGTGTGTTAGGCCGGTAAATTTCGTTTGTGCACGTAAATCGACCATGTTAAAATAAAAGTTAAATTTGTCGTGGGAAAACGCCTTTCACTCACCAGTGATTAAACCGGCAGGCAGCACACAGGTGCGCCTACAGCCATCATAACAACACAGCTGGCCACAAGAACACTGCTCGTCACCAATACAGTCACTGGTGACAGAAGAGCACACACCAAGAGGAGGGACGGTCAATGGCGGACAGGACCCAAGAATCGGAGCACATGTCGTTACTTCTCTGGTCGTTGCTTCTGTGCTTGTTACTTCTGTAGTCGTTACTTCTGTGGTCGTTGTTATTTCTGTGAAAAATTTAATTTAAAATTGTTAGCATTCAGCATTGCAATATACTCCCCAGAACTTAGTATGGATTCTTCGGTAAACCGATCAGTCTCCTACGAAAAATGCAAGACAAAATATGACAAAATATACCGCCAATACCTTATCTAGAAAGGTCGCGTTTCTTCCAAAAAGAAAACTACAAAAAGTGTATCGTTCTTCCCTTTGTTTCCTTCATTCCTTGCTCAGTAATTTCCTGATTTTAAATGCATTTTAGAAGTATATTTCTTACCACCGCCGCTTTCTGGTGGGGTACAAATATAGCGGCAGTTGTCAAAGCAACACTTCCAGTTTCCATAACAGTCGCTGTCATCAACACACGTGCTGATTGTTACTGCGCATCGTATGTTGAATGGGAAGACTGGGCATGACCCCGGCTTCTTGGAGGGTGCTCTGGTTGAATTTACTGAGAAGAAAAAATGTTCGTCAACACGTCACAAACAATCTTAGAAGACTAAGAATGTGAGCAGCTGAAAATACCGATGGAGATGGCAATACACTGGGGTTAACGAATACGATAACAAAGTTGATGATGACGATGGTAAAGATGATAATAATACAGTGAGGGTGATAATAATGATGGGAGGATGGTAACGTCGATGACAACAGCAACACAGCATCTCTTCCCTCCAATAAGCTAAATCAACTTAAACGACAACAAAGACTACAAGAAAAAATCTTACTCGATTTACTACATGCTGAAGTAGCCACATCTCGAGTTGCCTTTTCCAACTTTTCGAATGACTGGACAGTGAAAACGTTTGAAGGATTCCTGGCAATCAAAAGAAGCTCCTTCATGGAAATTTCAGGTCCAATGCCCACCACAAACACACGCGCCTCCTGCTTGTGTATGGCGTCAGCCGCGATATCGAGGGGTACTGCATCTGGGTCACGTGTTTGACGGCCATCTGTCATGACGATCACCGCTTTCGGGAAGCCCTCTCTGTAGATAAGAATTAAGATCAGATAAGGTACGGAGGAGGCAGGTATGGGGAATCTCCGCTTGAAGGTTCGCCTGTCTTGTACTTGGATTTGCTATATCCGCTAATGTAAGGAAATGTCCCGTTTTGGTGTGCATGGATCACAACAAAGAAATAAACAATAAAATCCTGCATGCACGATAGAAAAAAGATGTGCAATTTTTTCCCTAAGTATAAAGAAGGGGAACTATTTCAAAATAAGGATCCCTATACTTAAGGGTCTGGGTAGAGCCTTCACGTACGAAACTTTAATGATTCCTCTGGGCTAGGTACAATAGAGGCATAGTGTTCTAGCGATTATAATTAGCGCGTCACCTTGACTGTCCACCCGAACGTCGGTGATTCAAGTTGTGTTTAGAAGCGTTTCCGGTGGTGTTTTGAACTTACAGCTTTAAAGCAGCCAAAGTTAAGAAGTCGGGAAAAAATAATTCAATAGGAATTTACATCGCTAAGCCACCAATCTGAACTTATCCTCGATCAGCGTTAAGCTATTTTGAAAAGCCGAGCTTAGTACACTCGGGATTGGATCAGATCTTTAAAACTCATCAGTGCAGCTTACTTGTAATTGAAGTTTTTAAAAGTTTTATTTTCACTAGAGAGCCAAGGAAAGGGGGGTATATAAAGGTTTAAAATTTCACGACCGTTATTTCCTCTGCCGTCACATTATTTAGTGAAATGAAACCAACAAAATGCCCCCTTATAAGCTCGCTCTGTGCTCAAGATACGATATTGTTGAATGAATAGCCATACAGTAGTGTTAAAGTGTTTTACAGACATAAATCGTAGATATCTTGCAAAGTCCATAATTCTCAACACTACACCACAAGTACTTAAGGCTTTGAAAAACTATAACTACAGCTTTTATTAAAAACAATTTTTACCTGGCCTGTTTTAACACTTGTGCTGCCAGAGCAAGCGCCTTATCGATTCTAGTTCTCTTCTGGAGGTACGGCAGAGCGTCAACTGCACGCAGGAAACTATCCAAGTTGCTGTGCTGGCCAAACGTAATCCTCAACTGGGTATCGTCACTGTAAATAATCACTGCCGCTCGACTACCGGCTCCAACGTTAAATATGGCTGCCAGTTTCTTCACAAAGTCTTTCTCTCTGTCATATTGAGGTGCATTGATACTCCGCGATGAATCCATGACGAAAATGATATCCAAAAGTTTGTCGCATTCCACGGAGGTCGGTGTAGTGATGGTGGGAGTGGTGGGTGAGTCCTGGGTCGTTGTAATTTCTGATTTTTTGGTTGGTTTTGTCGTCCTAGCTTTTGTTGTTACTGTAGTAGCTGAGGGACGAGGCGGCGGTTCTTTTAAAAGGGAAACATACAAACATCGTCAAGAGTAAGCCACCAATAAAGTTAATGAAGAGACTCGCAGTGGTAGATAATTCGAGCGAAGTTTCAGGCAGGTTAAGTCCAACACGAGCCAAGGTGGCCCACACAGCTGGAGCTAAACCCAGTTTCTGTAACATAAAGCAACTGAAAGTACAGTATTGCTACTCCCCCCTGGATGGGATGCTAGTCCATCGCAGGGTTACCCCCAGCAGTATGTCGCCAGTACCCATTCTATAAACCTACGTGCACAGAGACAATGTGGGGTAAATTTTATCGTCTAAGAAAACAACACGATGGCAGGGACTGGGCCTCGAACCACCGACCTTCGGATCGGCAGTCCAACACGCTAACCACTACACCACTGCGCCCCCAGATTTGTAAATGGAAAATGACTAGAATGGACGATGAATTGGTAATGAATTGGCAATGAACCTGTGGCATCTTTTTTGCAGTTCCATGGAAAATTTATTAGTGCAAATAATCCCTCTAGCTTGCAATTGTTGTTGTTGTTCATGTAGAGCCTCTGTATACTTACGAGGGCAGACTGTTTCCAACAGCTCTGTAGATTTGTTAATTAATTCCTGGAAAGAGCTCATCTGGAACACATCTTCTTGGCTCGTTACCAGATCTCTTAACTCGTTGCGGTTCACTCTTGGTCCCACGCCAACTGCAAGCACACGTACTCCTTTCAAACGAAGAGGTAACACAGCTTGGCCAAGAGACTCGACATCAGGCCCCGGAGTTTGCACACCGTCAGTCATGACCACAGCAATTGAAATCACCGAGCGACGCGGATTCGCAAATAACGTTTCCGAAGCATAGCGAAGGGCACGGTCAATTCTCGTCATGCTGCGTCTGTGTGAGAGGGCGTCTACGGCAGACTTAAAGTTGTCGAAGGCACTTTGACTTATGAAATCAACGCTTAGTTCCGGACGCCCGCTGTACATTATTACTCCAGCTCGGCTGCCTTGCGAGGCTTTCAAGAAGCTTGCAGCTATCTCTTTCACGGCTGTCTTTTCCCGATCAAAATCCTCGTCACTGATGCTTTCAGATGAGTCCATTAAAAATGCAATGTCGACTCCTTGGACACATGAAGTGACTAACGAAAAATAAACCTCAAGTCATTAGCAATCGTTAGAGGGTGAGGAGGAGGAGAAGGAGGAGGAGGAGGAGTAGAAGTAGTGTTAGTGGAAATAGTAGTAGTAGTAGTAGTAGTAGTAGTAGTAGTGGAGGTGGCGGTGGCAATAATAATAGTAGTAGTAGTAGTTGTTGGAATCGTTGTTCCATGAATGCACTAAAGCACGTGCGAGCAAATTGTTTCTGCGCATCCTTACTGCGCACGCAATTCACTTCGCGATGTCATGCCACGTCATGCATTGCGCGCGCGCGCGCTGTAGAAGAAATCTGGCCATATATAGCGGTAGTGGGCACTTTAATATCTATGCACGGGCTTAACTCTCTTAAGAGCCAGTGTCTGTAAATATCGAAAACCCGGCGCCAGTTGTGAAATTTTCAATTTCTTCATATTTTGCCTAAATAAACCCTTTAGTGAGTTATTTTCGAAAATGCAATTAAAAGTTTCTAAAGCGCTTTAGTTTTTTCAAAATCGAGGAAAGTCTGAAAATCGCCATTTTGGCTTCCCGCCGCCATCAAAAAAAGGGTAAAATGGTGCATTTTCGTTTCGCTCGTACAGCTAAACGCGGTAATGTTTACCGATGTACTTTTAGCAAATCATAACACCATTCCTGCTCTTTCCAAAACTGTAGTTTATTTGGGAAAAGCTTTTAAATTTTATATCTTTCTAGCTGTTTTATCTACCCCGCTCTAAGCGCTTCAGCGGATAAGCAAATTTTAGCTAATTTCTAAACCATAGAAAGCCCACTGGTACATTGAATTTCAAGCCGAAACTACGCTGGTTGTTAAGCTCATACTTCATATTATGCTGTGTGAAAATGTCTTCCGCGGCCCGACAAAAGTGTCCCGTTGAGAGATGGAAACGATGAGTCAATTTTGGCAACGCGACCAATTTGTACTACAAACAGACGTCACTATAAATAAACCCAACATCAATCAAAAATCAGCTCAGAAAACCTTCCACAGTTCAATATCAGACATCAGACACATTGTAACTCAAAATACTTTTTATTTTGATGAAAAAACATCCTACCTTTGGGTATTCGTCGTAAAATAGATGCTAAAAGAAGAAGCTTTGATTCTAGCTTTCGTTATCCGACACCGAATAAATTACATCTCAACCACAGGTCGAAAAGTCAATGCAATCGTCTGTTCGTCACACAAGGGTCGTATATATATTTGAGTATTTTCCTCCTTGTACTGTAAAACAACATATTTTATAGCAAGGAAATTAACTTATTATCTTGAAAAGTTAACATTCCTGGTACTTTAAGCGTTCTTAAAAACAAACATCTGTTTCCACTCGCTTACATTTGCGTGACAAGAATTCGCTTGCTGCTTAGTAAGGACTAGTAAAGCGGCAAACTGTATCGAGAAGATAAAATGCAGTTTTCAATAGATTAAAACTGCTCATCGTAGGGAATTTATTGCAGAATTTGCGTTGACTGGTTACTGGCAGCGAGGAGGACTTAAAGTCCTAAAAATAAAACAGGGACAGACTAGTGAAAGCCAGTCATTTGGAATTAATTTCCAGGCAGTCTGTCCAACTGAAATACCCTTGTTCTGAGAAAACATAACAAAGTCTAACATGGTTAAACTTACCAAGGTGGTTGAAGGATGATCAACTTGACTGTTAGTATTCTGGTAAAATAATAGGAATGTCTTTCTTGCCTAGCTAGTACTAGAACGTTTTAAGACGGCCATGTCAAAGAGCCTGTCGTGACCAAATTTGTTTTAGCGTGATTGGGGATTGGGGCGAACGCCGGGGAGTGGGTGGGGGTAAGGGGAAGGTAGGGCTTTCGGAGAGAAAAATATGCAGGTGTTACACTAAAGGCTACATTACTGAAATGATATGAATAAAGAAAGTTACAAGGCACATTGATATTTTTGTCTGTATTCCCGTTGTTATTTTTATAATAACGTTAATCGACAATGATCCCTTAACCAGTGATATAAACAAAATTTATATTTTAAAAAATCTATTTGTATACATATACTCTGCCAGACTAATTGTTTTACTGTAACCTGAATCGAAAGTAAGAAATAATTTGTATAAAATCATTTCTCTTTCGTAAAACCCTTCCTGTTGCGGTAATAGTTGTTTTTCGGCCCACGGCATTAGCTTTACAAATCAATCTTGCAGTGTTATTGTGTGGTCTTGTTAAATTTACTCCACAGAGCAACGACAACAATCTACTAATTCTTAAAGAAGAGAAATGTAAGGTACATTCCTCCGTACTGGCGAGGTTGGTGCTTGAAGTTCCAAGGCAACCCCACCTTTAGCTTTTATATTTCCTTGCTTTTAACTAAGGTACACAGATCGTACGGATCGACAACAATAGGGTGGGTGATGTGAGGGAAGGTGTCTCCGGTTGTAGAGAAGTTAACTTGCTCTTCTACCGCGAGCACATCTTGGTCCGTCACCTGCACTTCTTGCTGACAACCTTACGCTACCAAACGAGAGAAGAAGGATAAAATTTGCTGGGCTGATAGAATTTCTGTTACGGAAAAAAGCTTCTCACCATTTGGACCGCGAGCTCGACGCATTTCTTTGGCGCAACATCGGGGTCTACTTTCTTCCCGGTGCCAGTTAAGACTTCTGCGCGTCCCTAAATCTTTCAGGGTCAGGCCCGGTCGTCCTTGTAGCCTTGGTCGTTGTCGGCTGACACATGCGAGGCTGGGACTTGTAACGAAGGCACAAGGCTTGTACCTTCCTGACTGGCGTACTCCTGTTTTGCAAGGTCTAAGATGCAATACTTTTCAGGGGACAGCTCGCAGGCTTCCAGGGAAAGGTGGCGTTCAATAGTAGAGTGGTTGGAACACACGTACACAGCCCTCTTGTGGACAAGAGAACAAATCTCCAGTACTGGGCAAAGCAGGAGCCCTACGAACTTGAGGAACATCGGTTGTTTCTGTGCTGCCGAGTTGCCTAGGCTGCCTGACCGTGGATATCGTTTTAAAATGACCGTTTGAAAACGGAGCGGAGAACCAACTTTAGTTTACATCTGAGATAAAATAACAACTTTGGATTAAATTACTGTACCAATGGTAAAGAATAAGTAATTTAAATAACAGAGTGCGAAAAATTGAAATGTCATCGGAGTGCCATCCAAGGCCCCTTTCCTTGTACACCCTAGGGTAAAACGTTGCTTGACTTTGAATTTATAAAGACGTTTCTGTATGAAAATTCATCTCAAAATTCGTTTTCTCGTAAATAAAACAGTTATAGAGCCCTTCAATACCAACATACTACCTTTCTAAAATCATAAAATAACAAACGTAAAGCGACTGACCTGTCATGATTTTTGTCCACCAGAAAACGCTTTCCTGAAACAATGCCATACACTCGCCATACCACATTTAGTTCCCCATCGGCAAACTCGAAATTGTGCAATTGTTTATTCCAAGGAATAATAAATTCAAAGTCAGGCAACGTTTTACCTACGTCTTACCTAAAAGCGAAGTTTGACATCGGTCAAGACACCGGGAAGAAACTAGACTCCGATGTTGTCGCCAAAGGCATGCCTCGAGCTCTAGGGCCCAAATGGTGAGAGGTTGTTTGCCCAGCAAATTTCATCCTTCTTTTCTCGTTTGGCAGCGAAACGGTGTCAGCAAAAGGTGCAGGTGACGGAGCAAGATGTGCTTGCCGTAGAAGAGCGAGTGAACTTCTCTACAGCCAGAGACACCGTGCTTTCCTCCCCTCATATCACCCGCCCTATTGTTGTCGATCAGTACGATCTGTTTGCCTTACTTTAAAGCAGGAAATCAAGAGAAAATAGGGGGGCAGAGAGGGACACTGTCAGTCTAGGCTTCGTTTGCATCTCCATTCAAAATATTGTTTGTAATGGCGGACCAAGTGGTGTTACGTTTTGTCGATGAAAACGACTTCGAAAAACAAGGGAAATGGTATTTATGCGGATGTTTCAGGAAACAGACCCGTTGAAAAGCCAGTCTCTAAATAACTTTTGTGGAATTGACATATCCCAACCAACGCCCTCAGTTTCCTTATTTTCTCTTGAGGAAATATAAAAGTTAAAGGTGGGGTTGCCTTGGAACTTCAAGCACCAACCCCGCCAGTACGGAGGAATGTACCCTACATTTCTCTTCTTCAAGAATATTAGTAGATTGTTGTAGTTGCTCTGTGAAGTAAATTTAACAAGACCACACAATAACAATGTAAGATTGATTTGTAAAGCTCATGCCGTGAGCCGAAAAGCAAATATTACCGCAACAGAAAGGGCTTTACGAAAGAGAAATGATTTTATACAAATTATTTCTTACTTTCGATTCAAGTTACAGTAAAACAATTAGTCTGGCAGAGTATATGTATACAAATAGATTTTTTAGAATAAAAATTTTGCTTATATCACTGGATAAGGGATCATTGTCGATTAACGTTATTATAAAAATAACAACGGGAATACAGACAAAAATATCAATGTGCCTTGTAACTTTCTTTATTCATATCATTTCAGTAATGTAGCCTTTAGTAGTGTAACACCTGCATATTTTTCTCTCCGAAAGCCCTACCTTCCCCTTATCCCCACCCACTCCCCGGCGTTCGCCCCAATCCCCAACACGCTAAAACAAATTTTGTCACGACAGGCTCTTTGACATGGCCGTCTTAAAACTTTTAGTACTAGCTAGGCAAGAAAGACATTCCTATTATCAGTTACCAGAATACTAACAGTCAAGTTGATCATCCTTCAACCACCTTGGTAAGTTTAACCATGTTTTCTCAGAGCAAGGGTATTTCAGTTTGACAGGCTGCCTGGAAATTAATTTCAAATGACTGGCTTTCACTAGTCTGTCATTGTTTTATTTTTAGGACTTTAAGTCCTCCTCGCTGCCAGTAACTAGTCATCGCAAATTCTGCAATAAATTCCCTACGATGAGCAGTTTTAATCTATTGAAAACTGCATTTTATCTTCTCGATACAGTTTGCCGCTTTACTAGTCCTTACTAAGCAGCAAGCGAATTCTTGTCACGCAAATGTAAGCGAGTGGAAACAGATGTTTGTTTTTAAGACCGCTTAAAGTACCAGGAATGTTAACTTTTCAAGATAATAAGTTAATTTCCTTGCTATAAAATATGTTGTTTTACAGTACAAGGAGGAAAATACTCAAATATATATACGACCCTTGTGTGACGAACAGACGATTGCATTGACTTTTCGACCTGTGGTTGAGATGTAATTTATTCGGTGTCGGATAACGAAAGCTAGAATCAAAGCTTCTTCTTTTAGCATCTATTTTACGACGAATACCCAAAGGTAGGATGTTTTTTCATCAAAATAAAAAGTATTTTAAGTTACAATGTGTCTGATGTCTGATATTGAACTGTGGAAGGTTTTCTGAGCTGATTTTTGATTGATGTTGGGTTTATTTATGGTGACGTCTGTTTGTAGTACAAATTGGTCGCGTTGCCAAAATTGACTCATCGTTTCCATCTCTCAACGGGACACTTTTGTCGGGCCGCGGAAGACATTTTCACACAGCATAATATGAAGTATGAGCTTAACAACCAGCGTAGTTTCGGCTTGAAATTCAATGTACCAGTGGGCTTTCTATGGTTTAGAAATTAGCTAAAATTTGCTTATCCGCTGAAGCGCTTAGAGCGGGGTAGATAAAACAGCTAGAAAGATATAAAATTTAAAAGCTTTTCCCAAATAAACTACAGTTTTGGAAAGAGCAGGAATGGTGTTATGATTTGCTAAAAGTACATCGGTAAACATTACCGCGTTTAGCTGTACGAGCGAAACGAAAATGCACCATTTTACCCTTTTTTTGATGGCGGCGGGAAGCCAAAATGGCGATTTTCAGACTTTCCTCGATTTTGAAAAAACTAAAGCGCTTTAGAAACTTTTAATTGCATTTTCGAAAATAACTCACTAAAGGGTTTATTTAGGCAAAATATGAAGAAATTGAAAATTTCACAACTGGCGCCGGGTTTTCGATATTTACAGACACTGGCTCTTAAATGTTCGGTGACCCCATATTTCCTTTTGATAGATCACTTTCTTTGTGGATTGCCTACGTTTTGGGAAAAAGTAAAGAAAATCTGTGTCGTGGAAGTTTGATTTTTTCAACTTTTCTACCCTCCCATCATCGAATTCTGCTGCTATTGTGGCTGCAAGGTGTTCGCAAAAGCCTATCTTAGAGGTTGGACTTTAACTAAAAGGATGACACCAGTACAAATTATTTACTTAACAGACCTACCTAAAATAAAATTTGACTAAGAAAGTGGGTCTACAGCGATTCATTTTTAATATTCTTCAATTAACAAGCACTGAGGCCATGTCGAGTTACGAGGACCGATTTTTCAAAATTGGGGTAGTTTCCCACGTGCTTTATTTCGAAAACGAAGTCGGTGACCCCCCAATTTTTTTGCATTTCTGACATAGGTAACTCATTATCTGACTGTAGCCAAGGTATGAAAAAAATCTGTGTTGTAGAAGTTTTTCGCGAACCTCTTTTAATTGAGACGTTCATGATAAAGCACCAAACGACTCACACTAATAATTCGTTGACAAACTTCAGACACCACTCACAGAGCGTAGTAGAACAAAAGAAAGGCAAAGCGAACTACTTTCCACACCAGCTGAAAAGTGCTCAAATACAACTTACCACTTCCAATCTCGCTGCATGCTTTTTCAGCAATCGACTGCGACTTTCGTAGGAGATCCACAAACGAATCAACCAGGAACACATCGGAATTACTCTCCACCATAGATCTGAGCTGGGTAACGTTAACCTGGTGTCCTACTCCCAGTGCATACACTTTCACGCCCTGGTCACGCAGAAGCTGGCTCGCTTCATCAAGCGGCAAAGAACCAGGATCTGGTGTCTGAGCGCCGTCAGTTAGAGCGATTAATACCTTTGGGACATTTTTCCTTGCTGATTTAAACATTTCCGATGTCTTTACAAGAGCACGATCAATTCGGGTTCGTCCTCGGGTCTGGTTGATGCTTTCAACGGCTTCTGCAAATGAATCGGTGCTGTCGAAATCGTCGAAGTTAGCACGAACGATTGGAAAGTCGTCGTACGTTACCACCGCTGCCCGGCTGGCGCCTGGTCCGATGCGGAAGACTCGCGCCAGATCTTTTACGAAATCCTTCTGCTTTTCGTAGTCGTCGTGACCAATGCTTCCTGAAGAATCCATGAGATATATGATATCCACTTTTGCGGTGCATATTTGACCTGTAGGACAACAAATGAAACAGTATACAAACGTTGGAGAGTATACAACTAATAGGGAAAAGACGGTCGCTCTCACCAAACACCCTTTTTCCCCTTTAAGTCTCAATACTGACTAACATCAAATTATGGCACATGCAGGTCACGAGAAACAAGGAAATGATCACCAAAGATGACGTGTTCCCCTGTAGTTGTCTCCTTTGAAGTACACGTTAAGTACATACCAGCCTTCTTTCTGCAAAGTCGTCGGCAGCCGTCAAAGCAACATTTATAATCGCTGGCTTCGTCGCAGTCAGAATCACACGTGCACTCGTCTTGAACTGAGCCGGGGCATTGTTTGTTCGGGGAGTATGGCGGGCATCTATTTGCGAGGAAACCTTTAATTCAACAAAAAATGTTACTGTTAACTTATTCAGCCATAGTGTGCGAACGTAAAACAAAAGATTGTGCGCGTAACACTTTCAACATAAGTTGCTGCGTCTTCGTTATGGCCTCGACTAACCAGTCCCTTGACTAACTATGATGATACTCACCGACAGTTGGCGGAGTGTAACTGGTGGACACGCAAATCTTGCCACAGCCATCGTCGCAGCACTTGAGGTCTCCTGTACACTCCATGTCGTAATTACATTCCGTTGATCGAGAGGAACACGAAGATGGCCGAGGAATGTAAGGACAGGATCCTGGCTTATCACGCTTCACCACTGCGTAAGCGAAGAGCAAAATTGTACATTTTTCATTAATGAATGGGATTTTGATTAAATGGATAACATCTGTATTTTCAACGCCTGTAAAAGCTAATTTAAATACCTTTAATTTGCTGTGTATATAACGCTTGTATTATTAGAGACGATAAATAGATAAATAAAATAAAAGAAGAGAAAATGAATGAATAGACGAACGAACGAACGAACACATTTTCGTTTTATTAATGTACAGAACTTTCTTTAAGCCATCTGAACATCGTCCTTCTCTCTACTGTCCGTCAATCTCGTGAGCTCCCTTTAGCAACCAATCAGCTCTCTCACTGCCAGAATCAAACCTGTCTATCGAGTTCTTTTAAAGTTTGAGTCTGTGGATGAAATCCTGAATTGTGACTATTCAAATGAACGCTAGTGAGCAGCACTTTCTTGTCATCACTTTATTATGCCATGCAAGGGTGGTTCCTAATTGTCGGCCTGTTGGTGCAATCCTAAAGATACAGAACAGTATGGTCTTGTGGTGCCGATTGTTTTGCTGTACACGGTGGTTCTAACATTTAGGCACATGAATAAATCCTGAAGTGTGACCATTCAAATAAAAGCTTCTGAGCATTTATTGCTTGTGGTGATGTTTATAACGCTGCAAAAGGTGGATCGAATCTAACTTGGGGAACTCTGGATGAAATCCTAAATGGTGGCCAACAAATGAGAGCTACTTTTCGTCTTTAAACGTGAACACTTCACTCTTGGGAGCTAAAGGTCTAAACTTTCCGCTGTTCGGGTGGCTTTATTTTGCACGGGGTCTTCCGTAGCTGTGGGTGTCTTTTGTCAGTCCTTTGTCTTACCATCAGAACAAAACAGAAATCCACACGAATGTTTGCAGCACCGTTGCTTCCCAGGACACTGGCGGTCATGTTCGCATAAGTGGTCTCCGGGGCATGGGACGGTAAATCTCACCGGACAAAAATCTGTCTTTTTAGGTCGCGTTGGTGGGTAAACTGTAAAATGATGAGCAATAACAAACAGTTCATAATGAAATTAACCCTATTAAGGTGAAAGTCGTTTTCACTGAAATGAAATTGGAGAGCGTTACAGAGATCGTTTGTTTGAGAACAAATTTGCAAGTGAAATCTATGCCGAATCCTTTTGTGAGATAAGATTACCGGCTTAACTTTTCGTTTTAAGGATCACGTCGTCAAGATGATTTCTGTCTTTTTTCTGTAGTAAAGGCAGAACTTTGTGGATTTTTTTTAGCCATAGCTGATATTACTACAGTTGTTATGCGGACCGTTTTCGAACATGAGCTCTATCTTTGCTTTGGTTTCAGCAAGGGTCGCTGAAAGTAACAGACTATTGTCTAACTCTCAAATATGCAAAGTTGAGCCTGTACAAGAGACCATTCCTGAGACGCAAATATTTTCCCGTCAGACCCGACCTAACTCAGCCACTAATATGACCAATTCACAACCGTTTATTATCGATTCAAGTTGCAGCATGATTATTATACAACTGGCGGCAGATGTGGAAATTAAAATTGCTTTTACCTTCTTCACTATCCAGTGGGCTACACGTGTAAGTGGAACAAAAGGCCATTTCTTGATACGATGTGATAAGGACTTTTCAATCTTATCATAAAATATCTATGATCACTGACAACTCGTTCGTTTACTTACACGTTGGGGTTGGTTTGCTTGTTGAAGCTGTGGAGCGTGTAAGAGGTGTGGTTCCTGCTGAGGTCGTGGTTTGTTCTGCAGGTGTACTCCTGGTCGAGGGTGTAGTTAACTTTGTCGTCATCACATCCTTGGTCGTAGCTGTAGTTTGTTTCGAGGAAGTGACCTAAAAGTTAATGACTTGCTAAGCGAATTACGTATTCTACCACTTTCCGTGACGCATATATTTTTTAGTCTCTTCATCAAAACATAGCTAGGTTACAGGATTAGTGATTTTGGCACGTTCTGTGTGGCTGAAGTGATCGACAAACCTACCGATTGATCAACCGACCAATAGAGAGAGAAAGAAAGACAGACAGACAGACAGACAGACAGACTGACGAAAGACAGAGGGAAGGACAACCAGAGAGGCGACAGAAACAAGGAGAAGAGAGAAAGAGCCACACAGACATTAAGAACAATTGGATCGACACAAGTACAGTCGAAAGGACAGAGTGACGGACAGACAGACAGACAGACAGTCAAAACACGGACCGACAGAAGAGAAGCAGACAAAAGACAGCCGAGATACAGAGAAATGGCACAAAAGATAGACGTACAGACAAAAAAGAGAGTCAGACAGACAGACAGACCAACCTTTAAAGTCGTAGTCGCTACAGCTGTTGGAAGTAGCGTAGCATTAGGAGGAATTGTCACTGCGAACACAAAAGAAGGAACTCCAGTTAAAAAAGTTATTCTGAGCTTCTTCTCCATCTTTTTTCTTCATCATGTGCTTCCCCTGTCATTATTGTTGCCCGGCGTCATAAGTATGTTGAGTTTGTTGTCAGTACTGGTGCTTCTTTGCTATTGTGCTTTGGGTTAAGGTAAAGATTTTAAGCATTTATGGCATTAAATAAAGTATTGGTAATTTTAACCATTTCGGTCTTAAGTGTATGTTTTCTAAAACAAACAAACAAACAAACAAACAAAATGGAGAGGAGAACTGAGTGGTTAATCCTGGAATACGGTATTGGAATCATGGTTTGAGGTTGTGGACCGCAAAGAATTCAGAATTAAGGCCCAGGGTGTTAGAACCTATGAATAAAAAAAAGATGAGTTGACTTACATGCTAAGATATTTGAAGCAACTTT
Source organism: Siderastrea siderea (assembly GCA_964030785.1). Taxonomy (NCBI): domain Eukaryota; kingdom Metazoa; phylum Cnidaria; class Anthozoa; order Scleractinia; family Rhizangiidae; genus Siderastrea; species Siderastrea siderea. The sequence goes on along the minus strand of OZ034971.1, from coordinate 47,316,197 downwards.
AGGGACATAGCTCATCAAATCGTCGAACGACTTTGGGGTAAACATATCTTCGGGGCGAACAGTTAGACGGCGAAGGTTTGGAAAGTCCGTGTCATTGCCAATACCAACCACGTTAACAATCTATATTGAAAAAATTGAGAATTAAAATAAATTAGTGTTAATCCCAAGTTAATTGGTACCTTAGAATATTGACGCTCACGGACGACTACAAGAAGTCCTGTTTGCGGACTAAAATATCCAGGACATCAACGCTGTCGTTGCCCAAGATCCCTGTTTAAATCGATACTCACAGCGCTATTTTCCAAAAAAAATATAACGAACTCAGATGTTTCAATGAAGATCGCTGATTCAAAAGGTCGCTATATGTGAAATGTTAAAGGTGAATGCAATATTTGAAAATCGTACAAAAATTCGAGTTAAGCGGTAAAATAATTCCAGTCACTGGGAAGCGCTGAAACTTGCCTAACAGTTTTTAAATTTTAAATTTTCCATTCGTATACGGTCGTTGCCATTTTTAAGACACTTAGAAAATTTTTGAAAGTTTTTTTTCACTAAAAGAAAGACATTTACAACCCAGAATCGAACCTGATCCTTTCGTATGCTAATCTCTCCCCCTTATCACTACACTACCATGCCAATCCGTCTCAATTCCGAAAAATTGAAGTATATATTAAAATTAACTGTCTTTTATAACTGTTATATCTATGAAATTATGAATATATTAAATTCATATATTTGAACCGCGGAATGAAGAAATAAATGTAAAGAAGATCTTCGCAGTTATTAATGCAACTTATGCAGTTGCGAAAAGAAAGCCTGAAAAAAAAAATCAGGCTTTCCGGGATTCGATCCCTGACCTCTGCGATACCAGTGCAGCGCTCTAACCAATTGAGCTAACAAGCCAACTGGGAGCTGGTCATTAAATTGGTTCGTAATATACCCGGGGAAGATGAAGATGAAATTATGAATATATGAAATTCATATATTTGAACTGCGGAATGAAGAAATAAATGTAAAGAAGATCCTCGCAGTTATTAACGCAACTTATGCAGTTGCGAAAAGAAAGCCTGAAAAAGTCAGGCTTGCCGGGATTCGAACCCTGACCTCTGCGATACCGGTGCAGCGCTCTAACCAATTGAGCTAACAAGCCAACTGGGAGCTGGTCATTAAATTGGTTCGTAATATACCCGGGGTGTAGCCTGATTTTTTCAGGCTTTCTTTTCGCAACTGCATAAGTTGCGTTAATAACTGCGAGGATCTTCTTTACATTTATTTGTTATATATATAATAGGTGACCCTAGCCCTTTCCCGAACCTTTGACGTAAATTAATCCAGAGCATATAGTACATCTACCAAGACTAAAGGCTTGGTTACCAATGATGGCATCGACCGTCCAAAATGGCAACGACCGTTTACGAAAGGGAAATAGGCCTCAGCGTCGACTCGTAAACTAACGACAAAAAAATTCACTACCTTGCCCTCCTGACGAAAGGTTTCCGCAAGCGATTCTATGGATCCTCTTCTTGACGGGTCCTTGTTCGTAAGTACAATGACGATCTTAGGAACTTTGGGGCTATCAGTTGAAAATTCCACGGCTGCAATTGTTAGCGCAAAATCCAGTTGGCTGCTTCCACCGAGGTACCGAAGATTATCGACGGCTTCTGAAAAACGACCGATGTCTGTGTAGCTACCCATGCGGATTGGCCTCCCAGGAAAAGAATCAAATATTATAACTGCCGATTTTGTGCCAGTGGGGCCGTGATTCAACATTCGGGCTAAAGCTTTGGTGAACTCTTTCTCCAGCTTGTAATTTTCTTTTCCAACGAAGGAGGAAGAGTCTAATACGTAAATGATTTCGGTTTTGTAATTGTCTGGGACCATGTTATCTACAAAGTGAGAACAAAGATGATAGATATCAGTAAAGCGACGTAAATAAACAGAGGCTCCTTCAGTAGTAAATCGGGGAGAGAAAGGGGGAAAGAACAAAAAAAAAATGAAGGAAGGAAGGGCACTCTTCTTGCTTAATCTGTGTTCTCCTCAATCTCTGCTTTATTATCTGTGTGTCATGAATACTCTGATATATTTACTCTTCTTTAGAAGATTGACACTTCGTTTAGCCTTTTATGACGTATTTATATCTTATACCGCTGATCGCTTGTTTGTATATATTACTTAGGTGTCATTTTTCAATCGATAAATGCATATGGTTTAGTTGCTTGCGATGGAAATACGTTCTGGGATTTTGCGGTTTATTTTGTAAGTTCAGCGGAACAAGACACGAAAAGCATCAATCGGTTTATGCAGATTTTCTTTAGTTCAGTTTTTATTCAGCGAATTTCTGTACTGTTTTGATTACAGTGAATCGTTAGTTCGTGTAATGAATACTGCAGTTCAACGCATCTCAAAGATACTGTTGCTGCTGTTTAGTGGACAAAGGGGTCCCTACACTGTGCGTGAGCGAATACAAAAGAGGCCTCTATGGAGTGGAGAGAGCAGTGAACTATCTAGTAGAGACTCCCAACAGTTCAAAGGATTCAAAGCAAGCTTATGCGACCATGAAGTGTACAAATGGTAGACCCCCCAGGATAGTTACGTTATATTGCCTTAGACCAATCCAACAGTTCTAAGTTTCTTCGAAACTGTGCACTTAAGAGGGCCGTTAGAGCTCTTTTCTCATTTTCTTCAACCAAAGGTCGAACCTGTTCTACTGATTAGTAAATAAACATTTGAAATTGTCTTACCTAATCGAGAAGCAACATAATAAGCAATGGGTTGCACGTACGACTGAAAATCGTCCGACGCTGGAATCTCGAAAACGTCACTCGGCCTCTTTAAAATCGGCTGAAGCTGTGAGTTGCTTACATCAACGCCTATACCAATAACATACAAGTTGGCACCCATGTCTCGAAGATCTTTTGCCGACTCTTGGAGTCCTGCAGAACCAAAGTCAGGTGTTTGTTGACCATACGTTATGAGGAAGACAACGTAAGGAACTGTTGGACGTGCAAGGCTGTGCATTCTTCTTGTTTGCTTAAGAGCTTCTTCGATATTCCTCTTTCCTCCAGTGAGCGTTACGGAGTCGACGACCTCCTCAAAGCTTGTGCCTCTGAGATTGGCGTAGAATCCACCTTTCAGACGGGGCCTGTCGCTGTAGCTGAGCACCGCAGCGTGGGAATGGCTTGGTGAGACGCCGAGATGCTTAGCGAGCAGTTTTACAAATTCTTTTTGCTGTCTAAGATCGCTTTGAGTGACGCCGTTTGATGTGTCCAAAAGAAAGACGATGTCAGACGGAGAGGGACTCCCAACTGCGAATAAGGAAGAGAGGAAGGTAATCAGTATGTCGCTAAGATTTTTTCATCGAAACGCCAGTACATTTAATAAGAACAACTGAAAGAATATCCTTTCATAACTCAGCAGGGTGACTACTGTAATGCGGTTCCACGAGAAAACTTCACGCTAAACGTCTATATTATAGACGCAGTGTTTAGATATTGATCACCCTAAGGACGGTGCATCCTTTTGTTACTGCGGATACGTTTTGGGGATCTCGGGTGTGGTCCGAGATATTCAAGTTTCTTAAGGAATTTGTCTACTAATACAAAGGTATTTCTGCGCAGTTTATGTCTAGGTGGAAAAAGCAGGTCTTAGCACGGGATATCAGAATCCAAAAAGAAAATTGGGAGTAACCGCGCATTTTTCAGAGATGATTGAGCTTAAATTTGGAAAAAAAAGCTTCCATGCATCCTTTGTATTTTAAAGCTTTTTAGGAATTAAGGCTGCTTAATGACCTTTGAAAAATGCGTGTTTCTTTTTAGATTCCGATAACCCTTGCTAAGATCTGTTTTCCCCCCATAGTCACAACCTCGTTACGGACTCGATGTACTGACATGAAAACTTTTCCCTCAAAGATAGGTGTAAAATCGACCTAACTGAATAGATCTCACGAGTAGCTCGAATTTTGTATAAGCGATGGTCCTATAAAAAAATTCTCCACCGTTTTGCTTTGAGTCAATTTTTCTCAATGGATTAAGATTCAATTTATTTTGTACACCTGAAACTGATAATTACAGGAATAAAACTGAAATGACTGCTAAGATGTTGCCTGTTTTCTCTTGCAACTTTTTGTATCGCACACAGGATTTTTGTTATACCTTTATCTGAAGGTGTACTTGTTATACTTTGTTCCGTTGTTATTAATGTCACTGTTGGAGTTGTCATCTCTGTCGTCGTCGGGAGTGGCGACGATGTTACCTTCGTAGTCGTAGTTCCTGCTTGAGTTGGTGGTTCCTTTGGAGCAACTGTTCGTAAGAAATGTAAAAATCTCTAACTCCGCCATCGTAAAACTACTTGTGTAACTTTTATGTGATGACGTACAAAGTAACGTGTTGAAAGCTAAGTAGGATGATTAATTGATTGGAGTGATTTGGAGTAATTTTTAATGAATACGGCCAAGCAAACCCTTAAGGACCATTCCTATGTCATTATCAAGTAGTATGCAATATGCCACTTGCTACTATTTCGACATGAAGGTGTACTGAAAATATTATATTGATACCCTGCCCTTTTTTAACCTCTTTGTCAAAATTATGAACCTTAGCTCGCTTCACAAAAATAGTCTCCTACCGTAGTCACTTAACAAGTCTCTTGCGACCCGGTTGGCACTTTCAGGCAAATCCGAGAACGTAGGGACAGAAATAACATTTGTCTTCTCTTGCTCTTCTTCCTGAAAGTAACTCGGATCGATATCATCTCCAATAGCCATGACATGCGTTTTAGTTCCAGTGAGCTGCAGAGGCCTTACGGCGGCACCAAAAGACACTGAACCTGGCTCATCAGTTTGACGACCAGCGATGAGCAAGACGACGAACTTGGGAACATCGGAGTCCACGTCATTGAGAGAGACCGTTGCTGCCTTTAAAGCGTTGTCGATTCGTCTAGAACCACGCAAATGAGGGAGATTGTCGACGATCGCTTCAAGACTCGATTTGCTTTCCTTGTTTTGGAAGTTAAGAACCATTGTCGCTCCACCGCTGAACACCATGATTCCAACGCGAGCACTGCTGTTGGCTGGATAAATATTCAGTTGGCTGATTAAGAATTTTATGAATTCTTTCTCTTGTGTAAAGTTGAAGGGAGACACCTCAGCGGACGAGTCCACAACGAACAAAACGTACATCGTGAGATTCAGCTTCTTAGGTATAACTGAAGGAAAAACAACAAAAATAAACAACAAAGTTGCGAAGTTCATTTTACAGTCAACTACTAAAGATTAATAGTTAATAATAATAATAATAATTTAATAATTTATAAAGGTAAGCGCTATTAACATACGCTGATCAATAGCACTTTACAGGAATAATGAAAATAAAATTATGAAAAATATATATGCTATATTACATATGTACAAAAATACCAGCTACAATTTAATAAGAACTAAGATCTAAAGACTAACTAAAAAAATTGAGAGAGAAAACTATATTAAAATTATTAATAAATAGAAAATGCATTAAAATGCTGACCTAGATTCGCAGCATTGCTCTAGGTTTCCTTGTAAATTGTTTGATACTGTTAGTACTAGAACCAGTATTGCGATCGGTAGCAGACATTTTTTCAAAGAAAAGTTTTTTAACCGATCTGACTTTTGCTTCTTTCTAAATTTTCGGTGGAACACAGCTGAACTGACAGTTCGTTGGTGATCGCGCTAACAAGCTCGTGCGTTGTCGTTGATATCTCTGCTTTTGGATTAACGGCATACAAGTGTGAGAGAACGCTTTCCTCTCATTTACGGCATGACTACTCATTAGTACACCAAGACGAAAAACACAATGTGTCTTAGGGCACAACACGAGAGCAGGGAAGGAACACCCTGAAAATTAACAGTGTTCACCATCATGTCCGCACAACTAAAACACTCAAAAACTAAGGGAGGATCTAGGAAGTGCCCTCGTGTGTACAGCTTTCCCTAACTTTACTCCTTTCATTCACATCCTGTTTCACAAACGTAAAATTGTACAAGGTACTATTTCTTTGCAATACGAAGAAATGATGTTGTTTGGAGAATGAATGTTCAAAAATGAAGCTTACCAGAGTCTGTCAACACTTGACTTCCAACCCGATTGATCTGTTTGGGAATGTCACTTTTTGCTTCTATCGCGAACACATTCTCAGGATTCCTAAACTTGGACGTAAACTCTTCAATACTAGGTGTTGGACCAACCAAAACCACATAAGTCCTCACTCCCAAGGCGCTTAACTTGTCTATCACGTCACCCATTGAACCGTCATCATTATTATTTAGTGGTTTTCCCGACGTCACAAGAAAAATGACTTTGGAAACAGAAGAGGGGGAGTTTGGAAACATCCCGGCTGCAGTCTGCAGGGCATCACTGACACGCCGATCTCCTCCAAGGTGCGGGGCTCTGTCAACGGCAGACTCAAAGTTTCGAGCTGAAGTAAAGCTTTCAAAGTCGGAGATGACCATAGGTCGGCTGTTGAAAAGTACCACGGCAGCTCGTGTGTCCCGAGGGTTAATGTTTAGGTACCTCGCAAGGTATTTGACTACGTCTTTTTCGGTGTTGTAAGTGGCAGTGGTGTCACTGGACGAATCCACAATGAACAGGACATCAGCCGAGTACTTGGCCTTGGGATCTTCAAAGGAAGGGTAAAAAAACTGTCGTATTAACATCTTCACGATCGTTACTTTAGCAACTACAGTTAAACCTGTATCTATTGGACACTGTCGGGGATTAATAAACTTCCGCTTACTACGAGTTTGGTGAAAGTTAGCTTGAGGTTTGGTGAAATATATTATTAGGGAACGATGTTACTTTGGACTGAGTATTAAGCATGATAAAACTGTGGCAAACGTTTTCCCATAAAAAAATAATTACCAAGAATTACCTGAGAAAATTAGCCATCACGTTTAACTGGAGGATCAAACAAAATCCTTCTCACCTTCGCACACTGCTTTACGGATCTGAGGTGCAATTGTTTGGAGTGCTCTGAATGAAGAGGACGTCAAAACATAATCAGGACTGGATGCAATCTCCTCGAGTTCATCTCTATCCACGTTGTAACCTACACCAACAGCATACACTGTAACCCCCTTGTTCTTGAGTCCACCTGAGGCTATTGCTAATCTTGTGTAGCCTCCAGTTGTAGTCTGTTTTCCATCAGTGACAACAATTGCTATCTGCAAGTATATCGGTAAAGTCGCATAGCAGCGTGCCTGTTGACGCTTGGCTTCGGCTAATGTGGCACGAAATAACAAGAGTTTCGTCCCCCTGCCCCACCCCCAACTGGATATGGTGAGACGAGAGCGCTGATGATAGCAGTGCCATCTTTTTTAAGGACGGTGCCTCCTAATAGAAATGCATTTTTCCAAAGGTTATGACCAAGGGGAAAAAGTAGACCTTAGCAAGGGTTATTGGAACCCAGAAAGAAAAATGTGGGTAACCACGTATTTTTCAGAGATAATTAAGCAACCATAATTCTAAAAAAAAAAGGTAAAGTACAAAGAATGTCTGGCAATTTCTTTCCAAATTTAAGCGCAATTATCTCTTAAAAATGCGTCGTTGCCCCCAATTTTCTTTTTGGTTTCTGATAGCCCTTGCTAAGATCTCCTTGTTCCACATGGTCATAAACCACGCAAAAATATTGTTGTATTGGTGGGATGCTCAGAACGCATGCGCAGTAACAAAAGGAGGCACCGTCCTTAACGGATCCGAAAGTAGCTCTAACTCAGTAGCCGGAGCATCTCACCGGTAAGCCGAAGGACATGCGTTTGATTTCTGACGGGGTCTATTTTTTTCTTGCCTGTGAAGTGCTAAGTATTATCACATCTTTCTCGAGCACTAAAAGACCACCGTTGTGGCTTAGGTCATAGGCCACCTGCAGAGCCATTCAAATGATGAACCCATAATCACTCACTTCCGTTTGCTGATGTTAAACCTTTCTGAAGATTCCTTTGATTTCTCTTGTACGTCTGTGGGTATTTAACGAATTTATCAAATGCTAGCAATAAATTATCACGGATGAATTGACCGTTTAAGAACACAGTAGAGGACTATGAACGAGTATTTAAGTCAGTTGTTGATTGGTTAGAATTGTACCCATTATCCGATAAAGTAACTTGAAAATAGTACTCTTGATAAGTTTGGAGCTAATTAGTTGAAACGAAGCTGAATAAATGGATAAACAATGGACAAACGAAACTGAACAAACAATTTACACAGTTTTTATGGTTATCAGAGATACACTGTTTAAAATAGAGAAGCTTGTAAGGGAAAATCTCGATGTTTGAAAGTGTCTACTTTGGTAGTGAACTGTTATTTCAACTGACTGTCTTTTTCGCCATAATTAATTGATTTCAGCGATAATCTTAATTTGGTCCTCTCCTATCCGTTTTGCACTTTTTTTTTGTCGTACCTTGGCTACATTTGGCCTCATGCCCCTTGATGTCTGAAACAGATCTCTGTCAGCAAGGAGGAGAGCCTTGTCTGTGTAGGTATACCCACGCTGCCAAGCCATCTGATCAACCACACGATTGACCTCGTCTGTATCCTGTACGTCACTGAATCGCATCACCACCCTAGGATTGGTACTGTACGCTATAGCTGCTACGTGTGTGGCGGAATTACTAACATCAAGTTTGCTGACCGAGGCCTTGATAAATCTCTTCATTTTTTCCCAACTCCTGCGCCCAATACTTCCAGACGAATCAATGATAAAGGCGATATCCACTATGGAGCGGCATTCTTTGTCTGTTTTGGAAGTTAAAGAGCAATAAAATTGAAACAGTGAGAAAAAACCCCGACAATATCGTTAATGTTGTATTAGACATCGAACTTTCTGCGGATTTCATAGCTTGCAAGGCAGGTGTATATGAATTTTAAAGCAGAGGAAGACTGGAGAGAGTACAAAGTACGATCAAGGGGGTGGGTGTCGCCCCATTTCCCAACTCCCCACGGTTTTTATGGGTTTTTATTTTTGCAATATGCATTTTTTGCAATTTTCAGAAAGATCCCGCAAAATTTATTTACAATAACCAATCGAAAAAAATCAATGAATCTAGCTGCCCACAAACGTACAACTCCAGCTTGCAAGGGCATCTCTTTGATAAGCCACAGGTCTTCATGTCATTTGTTTGTTTAACAATTATTCCAGGTTTTGGGGTGAAAATGTGCTGAAAATTAAATTTAATGCCTTTTTCACGTACACAGAATACTCCTAGAACGTCAAGAGAAAGAAATCAAGTAATTTTCTCAAAGGATCAACAAACCATAATCAGTTAATGGCGATCTTTTCACGTAACACAGAAAAACTTGAAAACATCAGTCTGATGTTTTCAAGTTGAAACCACTCTCATCCTAGCGATCCGCAGCCAAACACACATAATTATAGTCTCAGATACCTGGTAGAGTAGTTTTAAACGAAACTCAACCAGTATTTTTTGGTTTCCGCTGATTAGGATATGTCTCTTAGCTTTAAAGTTATCCTAAATATTGGTGACAGTGTCCCTTTAAAATTAAAACGTCGAAAGAAAAGTCGAATGCTATGCGGTAAATATCTTTTAACAAACATACCACATGGTCCCTCCTTTGCAACAAAGGTAACAATATCTCCTCGACATGCTTGCTGTTTAAGGTGACACTGGCTCAGGTCCTGAACACCATCAGATGCACAAACAGGTTTATGAATACTGGGACAAGTAGGGCAGATACACTGCGCTGTGCTGTTCACTACTCGGCAGCCGATATTATATAAAGCAGTACACCCCTCCGTCTGGCAGGGATCTGTAAAATATACAAAATTACAAGTGGGCAGCACTTAACGGGGCTGCAAATAATTTTTCTTTTTTGAAAGGACATATGTTCGAACAAGTCTCCATTTTGGTCGGACAAATAGAAATTTGGTCGGACGTTTCCTTTTTTAATTATTATTTTTTAGGGGAAGTCTTTTTGGAATAATTATTTCTTATAATTATTTACTTATTATTTCGTTAAAAAATTTGTCCGGACATAACGTCCGTTCAAAGTTAAGATTTCGTCAGACATGGGCCGATTTTGCATCCTTTGCATTTTAAAGCTTTTTAGGAATTATGGCTGCTTAATGACCTTTGAAAAATGCGTTGTTACCCACATGTTTCTTTTTAGATTCCGATGACCCTTGCTAAGATCTGTTTTTCCCCCATAGACATAACGTCGTTACGGACTCGATGAACTGACACTAAAGCTTTTCCCTCAAAGATAGGTGTAAAATCGACCTAACTGAATAGATCTCACGAGTAGCTCGAATTTTGTATAAGTGATGGTCCTTTAAAAAAATTCTCCACCGTCTTGCTTTGAGTCGATTTTTGTCAATGGATTAAGATTTAATTTATTTTGTACACCTGAGACTAATAATTACAGAAATAAAACTGAAATGACTGCTACGATATTGCCAGTTTTCTCTTGCAACTTTTTGTATCGCATACAGGATTTTTGTTACCTTTATCTGAAGGTGTACTTGTTATACTTGGTTCCGTTGTTGTTAATGTCACTGTTGGAGTTGTCATCTCTGTCGTCGTCGGGAGTGGCGACGATGTTACCTTCGTAGTCGTAGTTCCTGCTTGAGTTGGTGGTTCCTTTGGAGCAACTGTTCGTAAGAAATGTAAAAATCTCTAACTCGGCCATCGTAAAACTACTTGTGTAACATTTATGTGATGACGTACAAAGTAACGTGTTGAAAGCTAAGTAGGATGATTAATTGATTGGAGTGATTTGGAGTAGTTTTTAATGAATACGGCCAAGCAAACCCTTAAGGACCATTCCTATGTCATTATCAAGTAGTATGCAATATGCCACTTGCTACTATTTCGACATGAAGGTGTACTGAAAATATTATATTGATACCCTGCCCTTTTTTAACCTCTTTGTCAAAATTATGAACCTTAGCTCGCTTCACAAAAATAGTCTCCTACCGTAGTCACTTAACAAGTCTCTTGCGACCCGGTTGGCACTTTCAGGCAAATCTGAGAACGTAGGGACAGAAATAACATTTGTCTTCTCTTGCTCTTCTCCCTGAAAGTAACTTGGATCGATGTCATCTCCAATAGCCATGACATGCGTTTTAGTTCCAGTGAGCTGCAGAGGCCTTACGGCGGCACCAAAAGACACTGAACCTGGCTCATCAGTTTGACGACCAGCGATGAGCAAGACGACGAACTTGGGAACATCGGAGTCCACGTCATTGAGCGTGACCGTTGCTGCCTTTAAAGCGTTGTCGATTCGTCTAGAACCACGCAAATGAGGGAGATTGTCGACGATCGCTTCAAGACTCGATTTGCTTTCCTTGTTTTGGAAGTTAAGAACCATTGTCGCTCCACCGCTGAACACCATGATTCCCACGCGAGCACTGCTGTTGGCTGGATAAATATTCAGTTGGCTGATTAAGGATTTTATGAATTCTTTCTCTTGTGTAAAGTTGGAGGGAGACACCTCGGCGGACGAGTCCACAACGAACAAAACGTACATCGTGAGATTCAGCTTCTTAGGTATAACTGAAGGAAAAACAACAAAAATAAACAACAAAGTTGCGAAGTTCATTTTACAGTCAACTACTAAAGATTAATAGTTAATAATAATAATAATAATTTAATAATTTATAAAGGTAAGCGCTATTAACATACGCTGATCAATAGCACTTTACAGGAATAATGAAAATAAAATTATGAAAAATATATATGCTATATTACATATGTACAAAAATACCAGCTACAATTTAATAAGAACTAAGATCTAAAGACTAACTAAAAAAATTGAGAGAGAAAACTATATTAAAATTATTAATAAATAGAAAATGCATTAAAATGCTGACCTAGATTCGCAGCATTGCTCTAGGTTTCCTTGTAAATTGTTTGATACTGTTAGTACTAGAACCAGTATTGCGATCGGTAGCAGACATTTTTTCAAAGAAAAGTTTTTTAACCGATCTGACTTTTGCTTCTTTCTAAATTTTCGGTGGAACACAGCTGAACTGACAGTTCGTTGGTGATCGCGCTAACAAGCTCGTGCGTTGTCGTTGATATCTCTGCTTTTGGATTAACGGCATACAAGTGTGAGAGAACGCTTTCCTCTCATTTACGGCATGACTACTCATTAGTACACCAAGACGAAAAACACAATGTGTCTTAGGGCACAACACGAGAGCAGGGAAGGAACACCCTGAAAATTAACAGTGTTCACCATCATGTCCGCACAACTAAAACACTCAAAAACTAAGGGAGGATCTAGGAAGTGCCCTCGTGTGTACAGCTTTCCCTAACTTTACTCCTTTCATTCACATCCTGTTTCACAAACGTAAAATTGTACAAGGTACTATTTCTTTGCAATACGAAGAAATGATGTTGTTTGGAGAATGAATGTTCAAAAATGAAGCTTACCAGAGTCTGTCAACACTTGACTTCCAACCCGATTGATCTGTTTGGGAATGTCACTTTTTGCTTCTATCGCGAACACATTCTCAGGATTCCTAAACTTGGACGTAAACTCTTCAATACTAGGTGTTGGACCAACCAAAACCACATAAGTCCTCACTCCCAAGGCGCTTAACTTGTCTATCACGTCACCCATTGAACCGTCATCATTATTATTTAGTGGTTTTCCCGACGTCACAAGAAAAATGACTTTGGAAACAGAAGAGGGGGAGTTTGGAAACATCCCGGCTGCAGTCTGCAGGGCATCACTGACACGCCGATCTCCTCCAAGGTGCGGGGCTCTGTCAACGGCAGACTCAAAGTTTCGAGCTGAAGTAAAGCTTTCAAAGTCGGAGATGACCATAGGTCGGCTGTTGAAAAGTACCACGGCAGCTCGTGTGTCCCGAGGGTTAATGTTTAGGTACCTCGCAAGGTATTTGACTACGTCTTTTTCGGTGTTGTAAGTGGCAGTGGTGTCACTGGACGAATCCACAATGAACAGGACATCAGCCGAGTACTTGGCCTTGGGATCTTCAAAGGAAGGGTAAAAAAACTGTCGCATTAACATCTTCACGATCGTTACTTTAGCAACTATAGTTAAACCTGTATCTATTGGAAGAAACTTCCGCTTAATACAAGTTTGGTGAAAGTTAGCTTGAGGTTTGGTGAAATATATTATTAGTGAAAGATGTTACTTTGGACTGAGTATTAAACATGTTAAAACTGGGACAAACGTTTTCCCATAAAAATAATTACCAAGAATTACCTGAGAAAATTAGCTATCACGTTTAACTGGAGGATCAAACAAAATCCTACTCACCTTCGCACACTGCTTTACGGATCTGAGGTGCAATTGTTTGGAGTGCTCTGAATGAAGAGGACGTCAAAACATAATCAGGACTGGATGCAATCTCCTCGAGTTCATCTCTATCCACGTTGTAACCTACACCAACAGCATACACTGTAACCCCCTTGTTCTTGAGTCCACCTGAGGCTATTGCTAATCTTGTGTAGCCTCCAGTTGTAGTCTGTTTTCCATCAGTGACAACAATTGCTATCTGCAAGTATATCGGTAAAGTCGCATAGCAGCGTGCATGTTGACGCTTGGCTTCGGCTAATGTGGCACGAAATAACAAGAGTTTCGTCCCCCTGCCCCACCCCCAACTGGATATGGTGAGACGAGAGCGCTGATAATAGCAGTGCCATCTTTTTTAAGGACGGTGCCTCCTAATAGAAATGCATTTTTCCAAAGGTTATGACCAAGGGGAAAAGTAGATCTTAGCAAGGGTTATTGGAACCCAGAAAGAAAAATGTGGGTAACCACGTATTTTTCAGAGATAATTAAGCAACCATAATTCTAAAAAAAAAAGGTAAAGTACAAAGAATGTCTGGCAATTTCTTTCCAAATTTAAGCGCAATTATCTCTTAAAAATGCGTGGTTGCCCCTAATTTTCTTTTTGGTTTCTGATAGCCCTTGCTAAGATCGCCTTGTTCCACATAGTCATAAACCACGCAAAAATTCTGTTGTGTTGGTGGGCAAATTCCTTAAGAAAACCGAATATCCCGAAATGCGCAGAACGCATGCGCAGTAACAAAAGGAGGCACCGTCCTTAACGGATCCGAAAGTAGCTCTAACTCAGTAGCCGGAGCATCTCACCGGTAAGCCGAAGGACATGTGTTTGATTTCTGACGGGGTCTATTTTTTTCTGGCCTGTGAAATGCTAAGGATTATCACATCTTTCTCAAGCACTAAAAGACTACCATTGTGGTTTAGGTCATAGGCCACCTTCAGAGCCATTCAAATGATAATCCCATAATCACTCACTTCCGTTTGCTGATGTTAAACCTTTTTGAAGATTCCTTTGATTTGCCTTGTATGTCTGTGGGTATTTAACGAATTTATCAAATACTAGCAATAAATTATCACGGATGAATTGACCGCTTAAGAACACAGTAGAGGACTATGAACGAGTATTAAAGTCAGTTGTTGATTGGTTAGAATTGTACCCATTATCCGATAAAGAAACTCGAAATTCTACTCCTGATAAGTTTGGAGCTAATTAGTTGAAACGAAGCTGAATAAATGGATAAACAATGGACAAACGAAACTGAACAAACAATTTACACAGTTTTTATGGTTATCAGAGATACACCCTTTAAAATAGAGAAGCTTGTAAGGGAAAATCTCGATGTTTGAAAGTGTCTACTTTGGTAGTGAACTGTTATTTCAACTGACTGTCTTTTTCGCCATAATTAATTGATTTCAGCGATAATCTTAATTTGGTCCTCTCCTATCCGTTTTGCACTTTTTTTTTGTCGTACCTTGGCTACATTTGGCCTCATGCCCCTTGATGTCTGAAACAGATCTCTGTCAGCAAGGAGGAGAGCCTTGTCTGTGTAGGTATACCCACGCTGCCAAGCCATCTGATCAACCACACGATTGACCTCGTCTGTATCCTGTACGTCACTGAATCGCATCACCACCCTAGGATTGGTACTGTACGCTATAGCTGCTACGTGTGTGGCGGAATTACTAACATCAAGTTTGCTGACCGAGGCCTTGATAAATCTCTTCATTTTTTCCCAACTCCTGCGCCCAATACTTCCAGACGAATCAATGATAAAGGCGATATCCACTATGGAGCGGCATTCTTTGTCTGTTTGGAAGTTAAAGAGCAATAAAATTGAAACAGTGAGAAAAAACCCCGACAATATCGTTAATGTTGTATTAGACATCGAACTTTCTGCGGATTTCATAGCTTGCAAGGCAGGTGTATATGAATTTTAAAGCAGAGGAAGACTGGAGAGAATACAAAGTATGGTCAAGGGGGTGGGTGTCGCACCATTTCCCAACTTCCCACGGTTTTTATGAGTTTTTATTTTTGCAATTTCCAGAAAGATCCCGCAAAATTTATTTACAATAACCAATCGAAAAAAATCAATGAATCTAGCTGCCCACAAACGTACAACTCCAGCTTGCAAGGGCATCTCTTTGATAAGCCACAGGTCTTCATGTCATTTGTTTGTTTAACAATTATTCCAGGTTTTGGGGTGAAAATGTGCTGAAAATTAAATTTAATGCCTTTTTCACGTACACAGAATACTCCTAGAACGTCAAGAGAAAGAAATCAAGTAATTTTCTCAAAGGATCAACAAACCATAATCAGTTAATGGCGATCTTTCCACGTAACAACAGAAAAACTTGAAAACATCAGTCTGATGTTTTCAAGTTGAAACCACTCTCATCCTAGCGATCCGCAGCCAAACACACATAATTATAGTCTCAGATAACTGGTAGAGTAGTTTTAAACGAAACTCAACCAGTGTTTTTTGGTTTCCGCTGATTAGAATATGTCTCTTAGCTTTTCAAAGTTATCCTAATTATTGGTGACAGTGTCCCTTTAAAATTAAAACGTCGAAAGAAAAGTCGAATGCTATGCGGTAAATATCTTTTAACAAACATACCACATGGTCCCTCCTTTGCAACAAAGGTAACAATATCTCCTCGACATGCTTGCTGTTTAAGGTGACACTGGCTCAGGTCCTGAACACCATCAGATGCACAAACAGATTTACGAATATTGGGACAAGTAGGGCAGATACACTGCGCTGTACTGTTCACTACTCGGCAGCCGATATTATATAAAGCAGTACACCCCACCGTCTGGCAGGGATCTGTAAAATATACAAAATTACAAGTGGGCAGCACTTAACGGGGCTGCAAATAATTTGTCTTTTTTGAAAGGACATATGTTCGAACAAGTCTCCATTTTGGTCGGACAAATAGAAATATGGTCGTACGTTTCCTTTTTTAATTATTATTTTTAAGGGGAAGTCTTTGAAATAATTATGTCTTATCATTATTTACTTATTATTTCGTTAAAAAATTTGTCCGGACATAATGTTTGACCAAAGGTAAGATTTCGTCGGACATGGGCCGAGTTTAGTCGGACATTGTCCGATGAGCGACAGTTATTTCCAGCTCTGTTTTAATTGTTTTCAAGTGTCGAAGGGACAGCAGAGGCAAAGTGCCTTAGCAAGAAGCGCAGCTGTTATTTTTGTGTGCAAAGAGTTGTCTCGAATAAAGTAAGTACAAAAAAGTAAGTTAGTTTAATTAAGCATCAATCGTTCTAACGCAAAACAGCATTAATTGTTCATGTAAAGACGAAAATGGGCGAATTGTTAAAGCAATTCCCAGCCGCCTATGAGAACAGACAGAACTAAAAAAAAAACAATCAGGCAGGTAGGCCGGCTGAAGGGAAGACAGACAGACAGACAGACAGATAGACACAAGCAGGAGAGCGGGAAGGCGGGAAGGTAGGCAGGCATACGAGCATCAGGTAATCAGAAAAAGAAATATAATTGTAGATAAACTATAAAATAGTAAAATGAAATTACCTGGGGTTGTTGGTGCTAACGTTGTTATTTGTGTTGTTGTTGTTATTGGTGTTGTTGTTGGAATTGGAGGTGATGTTGCTACAGCTGCAAACAAAATAAATGAGTGATAGCAAACCCGAATGTTTTACTCCCTTCCACTCAGTCAACCTTTGTAGCATCATAAACAGCATAGTAAAAATTTTGACAAGTCCTCACCTTCACACAACAATCTTGTTATCTCTGAAGATATGCCTTGCAGCTCGTTAAATGACGAGGGTGTGAAAACATTGTTTGGACCTGATGCAATCTCTCTCAGTTCTCTTTGATCTACTTCGCTGCCAACGCCGACTGCAAATACGGTCACTCCTTTGTTTTTGATTCCTTGTGAAGCAACTGAAAGTCTGGTGTACTGTTCTGTTGTTGTCTGCTTTCCATCTGTGATGACAATGGCCAGCTACAAAAAACAATAATACATATGCACGTTGAACGCAAAAGATCAAATAAAAGTAGGACGCGTAGAGGCATAATTCTGGGGACATAAAAATAACCAAGGCATAGAAAGTTTATATACTATCCACACGTGCGTGATAGCTTAACATTTCTAAAAAAAATAAACGACGCCTTTTTGGAGTTACTGTAAGTTCAAAATAGTCATTTCACCATCAGAAGTTAACTTACGATCATTTGAAGTGTTATTATAATTCTTCATAATATTTTGCAAAAGGGTTTGTATGGAAGACCCTACTTTCCACAGGTATGCTTACCTTTGGTACGTCTGGTCTCATTCCATTTCCAGTCTTAAACAGATCTCTAGCTGCAAGCTGCAGAGCTTTGTCCGTGTAAGTATAACCACGTTGCCAAAGCATTCTGTCAAACACTCGATTAACCTCCTCTGTACCCTGAGTGTTCCAGAAGCGCATCTCGACTATGGGATTGGTACTGTACGTTATAGCTGCTACGTGTGTGGCGGAATTGCTAACGTCAAGTCTGCTGACCATTGCCTTAAGGAATCGCTTCATTCGTTCCCAATTTCTGCGCCCAATGCTTCCAGATGAGTCAATGATAAAGGCGATATCCACAACAGAGCGGCATTCTCTATCTGTTTTGAAAGTGTCAGATACAGATTTAGACAAAACTATGTTTATTTTCTCTCAAACAGATGAAAATAAAAAATATAAGAGGTGAAGGATACTACTTTTCTCTTTCGTATTACAAATCAGCTAAAGCGATTACCCTCAGAGACAGAGACAAATGTGTTTCTTTTCGGAGCATAGGAGCTGTAAAGGGTCACTATGCGCGTGTGTTCATTATCATTTTGTCAGACCAGGTGTACGTGGAACTGAAGTCCTTTCTAAAGTGTGGAAAATGATGACCACAGATGCAATTCACAATTTGGAGAAATGCCAAGGTTTAGGTAGTCGTGCGTGGCGTAAAGTTCACCAGGTATGATTGCCTATTTCGATTTCTTACTAGAACACAGATATCCACTTACTTTCCGACAACAGACCCTCACCAGGCCAAAAACTTCTAATTCTGACCACAACGCACATTCCACCACAGCGGGCTCACGTTATAGAGGGCAGCACATTACCAGAGCAGTTTTTAAATCAATAATACATGGACAAACAAAATACAGAAAAATATACAAACAACTTAATGTATCAAAACTTACCGCATGTCCCTTGTTTTGCAACGGTTACTCTCACGTCTGCCAAACAAGCTTGTTGCTTCATGCGACACTCGCTCAGATCCTGAACGCCATCCGATGCACAAACAGGTCTGCGAATATTGAGACAAGTTGGACAAATACACTGCGCTTTGTTGTCCACTACTCGGCAGCCGACATTGTAAGGAGCACTGCAGCCCTCGGTCCTGCAGGGATCTGCAAAATGTACCCATACAAATTAGCTTAGCATCCGTTGATGGTCTAGAGAATGGGAGTAAATTATTATAAAAGGCACGAATGTAACTAGAAAGATACCTGGGGTAGTTGGCGCTGGTGTTGGGATAGTTACTTTTGGAGTTGGTGTTGTCACTGCCTCCGGAGTCAGTGTCGCCTCTGCTGGAAAAAATTCAAAATTTAATTTGTTACCATCAATGAAATATACCACGAGTGTTCCGTTAGCTCTGTGACTCATTAATTACGGCGTCTGACCTGTGTGCAATTAGTCTTCCGTCGGGCACCCAAAAGTTTCCTTAAAAGACCCTTACCTTGGCACAGCCGCTTCGTCAGCCCAAGAGATAGATTCTGGAGGTCTTTGAATGACGACGATGTGAAAACGTACTCTGGTCCGGATGCGATCTCTTCCAGCTCTGCCTTGTCTACTCCGCTACCAACTCCAACGGCATACACAGTTACTCCTTTGTTTTTGATTCCTTGTGAAGCAACTGAAAGTCTTGTGTACTGCCCTGTTGTTGTCTGCTTTCCGTCTGTGATCACAACCGCCAACTGCCATTATGCAGGATACACACAACGTTAACTCTTAACCCCTTGAGTCCCAATAGCGAGAAGCGTCTAACTTCTCCTTACACAATTACTGCTTGATCAAACACACAGATCATGAGAATAAAAGAAATTATCACCAAAGATGAAACGTCTTCATTTTTTTAAATTAAAATTGTCATAACGAGCGACATAGGAAATATATGGAGAATGGTGAGGAGAATATGGATGTTAATATTAGGGTTAAAGGGTAAAAAGTGAACTCAGATTTTTCAAAAGGAATTGTCATCCATTATAGAATGAATCCAAATAGTCCAAAACATACGTAAAACACACGGCGAACAGTAATTTGGCACTTGTCGCTTTGCAGAGCGATACGCGAAAAATCAGAGAACAATACAATACGCTAAAACATTCATACCATCAAGAAATGTTTGTGAATTTATATATTAGAAAAGAAATGTGGTGATTGGCTTAAATTATAGAAATTGATTTCTAAATCGAGTTCAAAGCCACAAAAAGAATCATTCAAAATTTAAAGAAATGCTCGGTCGCAACACGACAGCCTCGGGTACGAGCCTTAACATTTCCATTTTAACCACTGTGAGTCACACTATACAAGGAACAAAGGAACAATAAAGTGACCATAAAGAATGTGGAACAGCCTGTTTACCTTTGGTACGCTTGGTCTCATTCCATTTCCAGTCTGAAACAGATCTGTATCTGCAAGCTGCAGAGCTTTGTCCGTGTAAGTATAACCACGTTGCCAGTGCATTCTGTCAAACACTCGGTTAACCTCATCTGTACCCTGAGTGTTCCAGAAGCGCATCTCTACTATGGGATTGTTACTGTACGCTATAGCTGCTACGTGTGTGACGGAATTACTGACGTCAAGTTTGCTGACCATTGCCTTAAGGAATCGCTTCATTCGTTCCCAATTTCTGCGCCCAATACTTCCAGATGAATCAATGATAAAAGCGATATCCAGTACGGAGCGACATTCCTTATCTGATGAACAAATATCACAACATAATTGGAATGTGTTGTGTATATATCAAGTGTGGAAAATGGTGACCACGGATGCATTTCACAATTTTGGAGAAATGCCTTTCCCAAGGTTGAGGTAGCCGTGCGTGGTGTGAAGTTGATCAGGTATGATTGCCTATTTACCTGGACACTATCATAGTTCTAAGTCAATTTTCCAATACACTTTTGCATTTTTTACCAATACACACAGATATCCACTTACTTTCCGACAACAGAAGCTTCCCAGGCCAAAAACTTCTAATTCTGACCACAACGCACATTCCACTACAGCGGGCTCACGTTATAGAGGGTAGCACATTACCAGAGCAGTTTTTAAATCAATAATACTTGGGCAAAAAATATACAGAAAAATATACAAACAACTTAATGTATCAAAACTTACCGCATGTCCCTTGTTTTGCAACGGTTACTCTCACGTCTGCCAAACAAGCTTGTTGCTTCATGCGACACTCGCTCAGATCCTGGACGCCATCCGATGCACAAACAGGTCTGCGAATATTTAGACAAGTCGGACAAATACACTGCGCTTTGTTGTCCACTACTCGGCAGCCGACATTGTAGGGAGCACTGCAGCCCTCGGTCCTGCAAGGATCTGCAAAATGTACCCATACAAATAAGCTTAGCATCCGTTGATGGTCTAGAGAATGGGAGTAAATTATTATAAAAGGCACGAATGTTACTAGAAGGATACCTGGGGTAGTTGGCGCTGGTGTTGGGATAGTTACTTTTGGAGTTGGTGTTGTCACTGCCTCCGGAGTCAGTGTCGCCTCTGTTGGAAAAAATTCAAAATTTGTTACCATCAATGAAATATTCCACGAGTGTTCCGTTAGCTCTGTGACTCATTAATTACAGCGTTCTGACCTGTGTGCAATTGGTCTTCCTTCGGGCACCCAAAAGTTTCCTTAAAAGACCCTTACCTTGGCACAGCCGCTTCGTCAACCCAAGAGATATATTCTGGAGGTCTTTGAATGACGACGATGTGAAAACGTACTCTGGTCCGGATGCTATCTCTTCCAGCTCTGCCTTGTCTACTCCGCTACCAACTCCAACGGCATACACAGTTACTCCTTTGTTTTTGATTCCTTGTGAAGCAACTGAAAGTCTTGTGTACTGCCCTGTTGTTGTCTGCTTTCCGTCTGTGATCACAACCGCCAACTGCCATTATGCAGGATACACACAACGTTAACTCTTAACCCCTTGAGTCCCAATAGTGACAAGCATCTAACTTCTCCTTACACAATTACTACTTGATCAAACACACAGATCATGAGAATAAAAGAAATAATCACTAAAGATGAAACGCCTTGATTTTTTAAAATTAAAATTGCCATAACGAGCGACATAGGAAATATATGGAGAATGGTAAGGAGAATATGGATGCTAATATTGGGGCTTAAGGGGTAAAAAGTGAACTCAGATTTTTTAAAAGGAATTGTCATCCGTTATAGAATGAATCCAAAAAGTCCAAAACATATCTAAAACACATGACGAACAGTAATTTAGCACTTGCCGCTTTGCAGAGCGATACTCGAAAAATCAGAGAACAATACAATACGCTAAAACATTCTTCCCATCAAGAGATGTTTGTGAATTTATATATTAGAAAAGAAATGTGGTGATTGGTTTAAATTATAGAAATTGATTTCTCAATCGAGTTCAAAGCCACAAAACGAATCATCCAAAATTGAAAGAAATGCTCGGCAGCAACACGAAAGCCTCGGGTACGAGCCTTAACATTTCCATTCTAACCACTGTGAGTCATACTATACAAGGAACAAAGGAACAAAAAAGTGACCATAAAGAATGTGGAACAGCCTGTTTACCTTTGGTACGCTTGGTCTCATTCCATTTGCAGTCTGAAACAGATCTCTATCTGCAAGCTGCAGAGCTTTGTCCGTGTAAGTATAACCACGTTGCCAGAGCATTCTGTCAAACACTCGGTTAACCTCATCTGTACCCTGAGTGTTCCAGAAGCGCATCTCTACTATGGGATTGTTACTGTACGCTATAGCTGCTACATGTGTGACGGAATTACTGACGTCAAGTTTGCTGACCAGTACCTTAAGGAATCGCTTCATTCGTTCCCAATTTCTGCGCCCAATACTTCCAGATGAATCAATGATAAAAGCGATATCCAGTACGGAGCGACATTCCTTATCTGATGAACAAATATCACAACATAATTGGAACGTGTTGTGTATAGATCAAGTGCGGAAAATGGTGACCACGGATGCATTTCACAATTTTGGAGAACTGCCTTTTCCAAGGTTGACGTGGCCGTGCGTGGTGTGAAGTTGATCAGGTATGATTGCCTATTTACCTGGACGCTATCATAGTTCTAAGTCAATTTTCCAATACACTTTTGCATTTTTTACCAATACACACAGATATCCACTTACATTCTGGCAACAGACACTCCCCAGGCCAAAAACGTCTAATTCTGGCCACAACGCACATTCCACTCACATTCCACCACGGCGGGCTCACGTTATAGAGGACAGCACATTACCAGTGCAGTTTTTAAATAAATAATACTTGGGCAAAAAATATACAGAAACATATATCAACAACTTAATGTATTAAAAATTACCGCATGTTCCTTGCTTTGCAACGGTAACTCTCACATCTGCCAAACAAGCTTGTTGTCTCATGTGACACTCGCTGAGATCCTGAACACCATCCGATGCACAAACAGGTCTGCGAATATTGGGACAAGTGGGACAAATACACTGCGCTTTGTTGTCTACTACTCGGCAGCCGACATTGTAAGGAGCACTGCAGCCCTCGGTCATGCAAGGATCTGCAAAGTGTACCCATACAAAATAGCTTAACATCCGTTGATGGTCTAGACAATGGGAGTAAATAATTATAATAGGTACGAATATTACTAGGAAGATACCTGAGGTAGTTGGTGTCGGGGTAGTTACTTTTGGAGTTGGTGTTGTCACTGCCTTCGTAGTCGGTGTCGCCTCTGTTGAAAAAATGTCAAAATTTGTTACCATCAATGAAATATTCCACGAGTGTTCCGTTAGCTATGTATCTAATTAATTAGGGCTTCTGACTTGTATGCGGTTCGTCTTCCGTTGGGAACTCAGAATTTTCGTTCAGAAACCCTTACCTTGGCACAGCCGCTTCGTCAACCCAAGAGAGATATCCTGGAGTTCTTTGAATGACGACGATGTGAAAACATACTCTGGCGCAGATGCAATCTCTTCCAGCTCTGCCTTGTCCGCTCCGCTTCCAACTCCAACAGCATACACAGTTACTCCTTTGTTTTTGATTCCTTGTGAAGCAACTGAAAGTCTTGTGTACTGCCCTGTTGTTGTCTGCTTTCCATCTGTGATGACAACCGCCATCTGCATACAACAAAAAACTGCGTTATCTGTTAACGTAAAATCGGATGCTTAGAGGGGAAATTGTTGTCCATCCAATAGTATACGGGGTAAACTCTTGCACTTTTACTCCTAGTGAAGGATGCAAAAGGCTGGTGTACTGTTACAGTTATGCCAACAAAAACTCGATCCAATGCGATTAGCGGATTCCCCTGCAAAACGTGACCTATGGAGTGGCCTTCAGGACTTTTTACGGACGTAAATAGTCTTCCTTAACTTGTTAAAGTTTACTTTTAAGCTGATCTTCGCACATGAACAGTTCTTACGTCATAAACGCATCTTCGCAGATTCTTGTGCCCTCCCACCCTACCCTATTGGCAGGCTCTTGTGCAGGTAAGTATTTGTCAAGCTAGTCGGTTTCCACTGAATTCGGTGTGACAGTGGAGGTAGGCGGCTGCTTGCAGAGATTCCATGGATATCTCCCTGCTGCACTTTGATTTCATTACGTTCCCCAGTAATTGTTAAGACAGTCGTTCGTAAGCTAATCAACGGGCAATGAGATTAACTCTTTACCGTGTGTTATCAAAACCGCCAAATAAAAAAAACATAAGAATAAAACAAAACGCCTAGAATATCAAAGGCGGAGAAATGGAATTATTCGTTGGTCGACCAATTGCAGCTAAACAAGATTTCTGGAGGACAATTTTGAAGACCACCAGTAGACCTGCAATAGGCAATTGTTGTCCCAAGCACAGCAATACAGCACCTTTCGACTGTTATCCTTCGTTTCTCCTTTTTACTGAGTGAAGTACAAGTAGGCAAACAACTACTAATTAATATATACAAGACTGCTTACTTTCGTCACGCTTGCTCTCATGCCATTTGAAATCTGAAAAACATATCTGTCTGCAAGCAGAAGAGCTCTGTCCGTGTAAGTGTAGCCACGCTGCCAACGCATTCGATCAAGTACTCGATTAACTTCGTCAGTACCCTGAATGTTCCTAAACAGCATAACCACTTCCGGATTGTTGCTGTACGCTACAGCTGCTACGTGTGTGACGGAATTACTGACGTCAAGTTTGCTGACCAGTGCCTTAAGGAATCGCTTAATTCGTTCCCAATTCCTGCGCCCAATACTTCCAGATGAATCAATGATAAAAGCGATATCCAGTACGGAGCGACATTCCTTATCTGATGAACAAATATCACAACATAATTGGAACGTGTTGTGTATACATCAAGTGTGGGAAATGGTGACCACAGATGTAATTCACAGTTTTGGAGAAATGTCTTTTCCAAGGTTTAGGTAGCCTTGGCTTTTGTAAAGTTGACCAGGTATGATTTACCTGGACGCTATCGTAGTGCTGCATCAATTTTCTTTCTTCCAACCCAATTTTGCTGTTTCTACTAGTACACACAGATATCCACTTACAGTCTGAGACTAAAATACCTAACCTAAGAGCAGACACTCCCCAGGTTGAAAACTTCTAATTTGGGCCACAACGCACATTCCCCCACAGGTGGCTCAAGTTATAGAGGGCAACACCCTACCCGTGCAATTTTAAATATATAATTTAAGGACAAACAACAAACAGATAAATATATTGACAACTTAATGTATTAAAAATTACCGCATGTCCCTTGCTTTTTAACAGTAACTTTCACATCCGCCAAACACGCTTGTTGCTTCATGTGACACTCGCTCAGATCCTGGACACCATCCGATGCACAAACAGGTCTGCGTTTCATGGGACAAGTGGGACAAATACACTGCGCTTTGTTGTCTACCACTCGGCAGCCGATATTGTATGGAGCACTGCAGCCTTCAGTCTTGCAAGGATCTGCAAAATATGCCCAAAGAAAATTAGTTAACATTCGATAAACAAGTACACAATGGGAATAAATCATTATAAAAGGCACGAATCTTACTAGGAAGATACCTGGGGTAGTTGGTGTCGGGCTAGTTACTGTTGGAGCTGATGTTGTCACTGCCTTCGTAGTTGGTGTCGCGTCTGTTGGAAAATTTCAAAATTTGTTACCATTAATTAAATATTCCACGAGTGTTCCTGTAACTTGGTAGCTCACTAATTAGAGCGTCTGACCTGTACGCGGTTGTTCTTCCGTCGGGAACTCAGAATTTTCCTTCACAATTCCTTACCTTCACACAACCGCCTCGTCAACCCAAGAGAGATATTCTGGAGTTCTTTGAATGACGAGGAAGTGAAAACATACTGTGATCCGGATGCTATCTCTTCCAGCTCTGCCCTGTCCGCTTCGCGTCCAACTCCAACAGCATACACAGTTACTCCCTTGTTTTTTATTCCTTGTGAAGCAACTGAAAGTCTTGTGTACTGCCCTGTTGTTGTCTGCTTTCCATCTGTGATGACAACTGCCAACTGCAAAATAAGGAAGTGAGAAAGTTACTAAAATCTATTGTGAAATAGGATACTCAAACGGAGGCTTCTTTTCTTTTCATTATTTCTTTCCGAGTGAAACATGAAGACCTCCATATTGCGCTAAAAGGCTTTTTACGATGTCAGTCAATTCGCCCACTTACACATTCAATCACTGTAAAATAACTTGCCTGCACTTTAAAACTCCCCTACATTGACTAAGAGGAAGAATTACAGAGGGGACTGCATTGTTACTAGCAACTCATGATTTAAAAGCTGACAAATGATAGGCACCAACCATAATGGACAAACACAAGCCTATAAGTCTTATCTTTGGTGCGTTCAGTTCGTTGTCTTTAAAAAACAGTGTGAGCATCTACTCAAAACTGAATTCTGAATGATACGAGGACCGATTGCTACGATATTCCTTACCTTTGGTACGTGAAATCTCATGCCATTCGATGTCTGGAACAGATCTCTGTCAGCAAGTTGCAAAGCTTTGTCCGTGTACGTAAAACCACGCTGCCAACGCATGCGATCAATAACTCTATTAACCTCGTCCGTACCCTGAAAGTAACGGAACCGCCATACTATCTCGGGATTATTGCTGTATGCTATAGCTGCTATGTGTGTGGCGGCATTGCTAACATCCAATTTGCTGACCATTGCTTTGACGAATCGCTTCATTCGTTCCCAATTCCTACGCCCAATACTTCCAGACGAATCAATGATAAAAGCGATATCCACTACAGAGCGACATTCCTTATCTAAAAAGCAAATACAAAAATACATTAATTTCTTCATCTGGTGCGATAGCTGGTTATTTCAGATCTAAAAGACAAGAGCAACAGACAACTGCAAAATCCTAGAAAACTTACCGAAACTGACTCTTATCTCTCATTTGTGCATAAAGTACGACAAGGTTTATTGGTAATTCTCCGAGTTAGAACACAATCTCTTACCTGGATACTGCAGCAAATTGCTAGATTTCTCAAACAAATCGTCACCCGAAAGAAGATAAGCACTATGCGAAGCAGACACAGCGCCATGTTGATATCACAGACTTGGTTATGGGTACAGCAAAAAGGACAATCGACTTTCATAAAAGTGCAGACTAGCTTTGGCTACATTTAACTAAGCGTTTTGTTAATGTCAGGGTGCAATCTCAAACAATATGCACACCAAACTTACCACACGGCCCTTGCTTTACAACAACAACAGTTACATTTGCCTGACAAGCTTGTTGCCTCATGTGACACTCGCTGAGATCTTGCACACCATCCGATGCACAAACAGGTCTGCGTTTCATGGGACAAGTAGGGCAGATACACTGCGCTTTGTCGTCTACGACTCGGCAGCCGATGTTGTATGGAGCGTTACAGCCTACTCTCTCGCAAGGATCTGCAAAATGCGCCCAATGACAATTTACTTGTCACGTTTAAAAGTCATCGATGACACAGTACAAATCAATTACGCATAAAATGCACGAACGTTGAAAACAAAATACCTGGCGTAGTTGGTGTTGGGGTTGTTACTGTTGCAGTTGGCGTTATCGTTGTCGTTGCCTTCGGAGTTGGTGTGGCATCTGCAACAAAATTTCAATACGTGTTTCTGACAATTTACTTGACACTTTTAAAATCCATCGATGATACAGTACAAATCAATTACCATAAAATACGCGAACGTTGGAAACAAACTACCTGGCGTAGTTGGTGTTGGGGTTGTTACTGTTGCAGTTGGCGTTGTCGTTGTCGTTGCCGTCGGAGTTGGCGTGGCATCTGTAACAAATTTTAATACGTGTTACTTACTACAAAGAAAACATGCCATTCAGAAACAACAATTAAGAGAAAAAAATCAACAATTCTCCAAGCGCACGCAAGAGTCTTCCTGACGCTACGCATCAGTTGGGGCATTGGCCGGTGTTCAAAAGCTGTTATGGGTTCCACTTCCTTCGGGGACTCAGAAGCCCGGCTCAGAAGTCTCCTTGAAATATTATAGTTTACTTATTGATCTTTCGTTGTAATCAAAATACAATGCATCAGCGACTAACATTTACCTTCGCAGAGTCGTCTTGTCAAACCAAGAGAAATATTCTGAAGTTCTTTGAACGAAGGGGATATGAAAACGTACTCTGGCCCGGATGCTATCTCTTCCAGCTCTGCCTTGTCTGCTCCGCTTCCAACTCCAACGGCATACACAGTTACTCCTTTGTTTTTAATTCCTCGTGACGCAACGGAAAGTCTGGTGTACTGCCCTGTTGTGGTCTGCTTTCCGTCTGTGATCACAACCGCCAACTGCAAAAGCATCCAATAAAAGCAACCTTATAGTCGAAATAGACAACCGTACGAAATAGGCCACAGCCTGAGCAGTTCTGATTAAAGCTAGAAAAAATATTTATCAGTGCAGCGTGTTCTATTTATTTAGTACGACCCCCAGTTTGAAACTCAAATGCTGTAATGGATAAGATTAGGGTTTGCTGACTTTCGCTATGGTCCGTGAATGTATCCACATCTCGTAATTTACAATGGTTATTTAACAGATAAACGACTCTTTTGGGAAATGGTGAAGATAGAAATTAGAACCAAACCATTCTATTTGTGTGTAGAGAATAACTAGGTACCTGCAACGGAACTCATTAGCTTTGGGGTGATCTTTTTTTGGGGGATGTGTTTCACTGCTTGTAAGTTACTATTGTTTATTTCGTGGCTCAAGGGAGGAAGGCTTGATTGGTTTTGATTGTTAAAAGAAAAAGAAATAATATTTTGTCACTTTTCACGACTTAACCGCAAATTCAGCTGAATGCACTTGTCATCGGATTTATGATGCCCCAACTCTCGGGGGAAATGCGGGGATTTTGCGTCTGGCAAAGAAAGAGGAGATTGGGAGCAAGTTGTGTTTTCGCTCCGTTGATGAAAAGATTCGAAAAAGATGTGCGGGTGAGAACGAGGAGGTGTATGTTAAAATCCAGCAGATTTTTTTTCTGTGCATGAAATGGACCATCTGTCAAATATCTCTATGAACAGAACAGTAGAACAGCTAGCGGGGAATTCAGGAGAGAAAAAAGGAACTGTAAAATGAACTTAAATGAGGCGCCTAAGTATAGGTCTAATCTTTCATGAAGTAAGGTGCGTTGTGTTTAGAGACATGCAGCAAATGAGCCATTATCATAGTATGTTCTTTGTTACCATAGCATTTGCCTATACCTAACTATACAGATGTAATGGGAGAGGTTTAGAAAAGCTTGTGGACTATTCGGGACCAAAAAATAAACGTTGAATTTTTCATTAGAATGTTTATTGTCTCGAGCGTTGGATACTTGTTCAAGAACTAAAATGAATTGCATCTTGAAGTCTTGTTGGTTGTTTGGCTTCCCCCCTTAAATACTGGGGACTTTGCTGCTAGGAAAAAAATCCCCAACCGGTGGGGAAATACAAGGACTTTGAAATGCCCAATTAGCAAAGTCCCCATAACAGCGCGGGGTCCCCTTCCCTCGGGGAAGCCGATGACAAGTGCATAAGACCCGATGCAGTTATTTTGTGTGGCCTACGTGAATAGTTATTTGGTGCATTCCTGCAGACTTATGCTTGTCACCTCTGCAGGCTGCTATGTATGTGTCTGTCTCTATTAAATGAGAAGAGAAGCGGTAGACTGCATGGAATCTTCATTTCTCGATTACTAGAGCACTACTTACCTTTGGTACGTTTAATCTCATGCCATTAAATGTCTGGAACAGGTCCCTGTCAGCAAGCAAAAGAGCTTTGTCTGTGTATGTAAACCCACGCTGCCAAGGCATACGATCAATGACTCGATTAACCTCGTCCGTACCCTGAAAGTTACGGAACCGCCATACGACCTCAGGATTGTTGCTGTACGCTATAGCTGCTACGTGTGTGGCGGCATTACTAACGTCCAGTTTGCTGACCATTGCTTTGACGAATCGCTTCATTCGTTCCCAATTCCTGCGCCCAATACTTCCAGATGAATCAATGATAAAAGCGATATCCACGAGAGAGCGGCACTCTTTATCTGTTTGTAATGTTAAAAAATAAAACAGCAATGGTAAATAGATATTAGTGAATGAACTGACACTTCACCCTATTGGCTCAAACTGGGTAAATTCTTGCCTTCCTCAGCGTTGGTGTTTTACAAGTTGGTATACAACATGCAATATACATCTGTATTAACACTTTAACTTGCAAGATTAATAGTTTTGGTTATGGATTTCGATTGTTTTTAAAATAATCTATGTAGCAAGTGTAAACGGTGAGCGTAAACGGAGATGGGGAAGAGGGGCGAGAAAGTGGGGGTAAATAGGAGTCTGGGGAGAAGGGAGGAGGGAACGCCCGGCCTGAGGAACGCGTCATTTACGTTTTCACGAATTTCAGGTTATGCAATTAGGTTACAGTCAAAATACTCAGCGCAGTCCGCTCATTATTCAGGAATGATTTTCGTTAATCGGGAACGGATTGCACTATTTCAATCACAATTCTATTTCTAAATTGACGATTGAAATGTTCCAACGGTAGACTCATTCGAAGTAACGAATGTTGATTGGATTGTTATTAACAAAAGCCAAAAGTTCACACGCGAAATACAAAACCGTTGGCAGCTGTTAGTTTCAGTCCGTTTGACATTACAGGGAATTTTTCTCAATTTTCAGGAACATTCGTTGTGCATTTACAGCACACTTGCTTTTAAGAAATTATTCTTTACAGTTTTACAACAATAGACTGTTTATTTACGTGGAAACCAATAGTCTGCTACTTGCACGTGACACATTTGCCAGATGTCAATAATAAACCAATCAGTATTCCTTACTTGAAACAAGGCTACCGTCGGAACATTACAATATTCAATTTGAAAGTGGAATCTTAATTCCAATAATGCAATCCGTCCCCGATTAATGAAAGTCATTCCCAAATAATAAGCGGAATGCGCTGAGTATTTCGACTGTAACTGTCAATGTAATCACTAATCAGAAAAAGGCACGTGCTTTTCTGCGTGACTGACTTGTTTTTCTGAACAACTCAAGTGTTTGGCTTTAAGTACTCAAATGAAACAAACTGATCAGAATCCTAAGTACTGTTAAGTATGTTGTTAAGGCTCGCTCTTGCTACAAATACGATAATACACATGCAGGAGTGCCAATAAAGGTATCTGGGAGTGCGTTCCTATAGTGGCTTTCACCGCAACTATTATTTCTTAAAATGTAACGATCTGTACTATAGTACTCCCTAGACGTAAATTACAGGGGCTAAATTGAATCAGTATTCAGCAAACCTACCACACGTCCCCTGCTTTTTAACAGTGACGGTGATATCTGCCTGACAAGCTTGTTGCTTCAGGTGACACTCGGTCAGATCCTGTACTCCATCCGATGCACAAACAGGTCTGCGAATATTGGGACAAGAGGGACAAATACACTGCGCTTTGTTGTCCACTACTCGGCAGCCGATGTTGTATGGGGCACTGCAGCCTTCCGTTTTACATGGATCTGCGAGAAATGCATTGGAAAGGTGTTTCATTAACTCAATATCGACATACAAATTATCCTCACCGTTTTTTTTATATATTTTGTACGACCGCAGTTGGAAGAGGTTGTTTAAATATCAGAACAATATATCTTCGGTGATCATTGTCGTTTTTCGCATGATTCATATAGTCAGTTGATCACGTATTGATATTACAAATTAGATGGTGATCAAAAGAATGAAATAGCGCTCTCAAGTCGAATACTCAGAAAAAAAATTCTGAGTCCTCCCAACGGGAGTCCAACCCATGACCTTCCAGGTGCCGGTTGAATGCTCTTGCGAGGCCATACAACTAGGTTAGGCCATACAACTAGGTATTCGACTTGAGACCTCTATTTTATTCCTTTCAGTTACATCAAAGTCGCCATTTCCCTGATCATATAGATGGTGATCATTGTAGGGTTTGGATGGTAACTTGTCAGTTGTAAGTCACTTTGCGCAGATCCTGTACGACAGAAAGAAGTGATTCCGTACAACTTGAAGCCCAGTTGGTTAATTTGATAGGACTACATCCACATACCAATCAAATTAGTAAATACCTGCGCGAAAAACATTGCAAGGGCTGTCAAGCGGAGTCCAATTTGTCAGTCCGGCCACCGGAAACGTTTTTTGAATCCAGCTACTTTCCAAATTGGCCGGTGCGATAGTTTCCTGCTTGAAACGTGACGGCAGCTTTTGATATGAGATAAGCACGAGTCACCCGTGATTTTCCATATACACAATTAAATTATCTGTAATAGCTTTCTTTATCGTTTATCAAAAGATATAGTGTCTTACTTAGACTGGTCTCTATTAGTCAATAGCCGGTCGACTGTTTGTGTATGTGAACACGTAGAACACGTAGCACTGTGTCTGCGCGATCTAATTGGAATTTGGAAGTGTTGGAAGTGGAGTAACATCTTTCATGAAAATTAATAGTTGAATTTGTCATGAAGTACGATTTTCTAGCAAACAAACAAAATGATGAACTTGTCTTTTTTCCCAAAAATGGCATCGGACACGATTTCCCCTTCCCCACTCTTGTATAAGAGGGCCGTCTTTATGTACGTCGAGGGGAGGTTGTAGATTGGAACATGGCAAAGGGAAACGTTTTGACTAAAAACAAAACACAGTGGCAGAGGTATGGATTGCAAAGATCTACAGTCGAATGCCCAAGATGTTCACCGCGCACACCAAGACTTTACAAATGAGATGACACGCGAGAAAACAAAAAATCAAATAAAAGAAGAAACAAACAAACAAATCATCACACCTGGCGTTGTTGGTGCTTGCGTTATTGTCGGTGTTGGCGTCGGAGTTGTTTTTCCCGTTGGCGTTGAATGTGCTGTAACAAAATTAACAATTTCTTCTTGGAAACTAGTGTAGTTTATTATATGGCTCTGAATGAACAATTGCAGGGTGTTTGAGTGTCGAAAAATGCAGTTTGCGTTTTCTTTACTACGCTCTGCGATTGGTCATAAAATCACGCTCCTTTCTTCACCAGATAGAAGTAAAACTAAAACCAAACGTGAGTTGCTTGCACGGGTCCTTTCGGGCTTGACCTACCGACATGTCAGTATTTGTTTCGAGTTCCTACTGGTTTACTGGATTGTTTGCATCCATTGCGATTGACCTAAGTGATTACTGTGGCTTTGTTTTACGATACCGGCATTACCCAGATGAAAACTGCTCTTTAGAAACAACATAACAACCACAAGAAGAACCTTTTTTCTGAGATAAATAAAGTTAAGAGGATGCCCAAGTCATCAACATCCTGCACCGGAAGTTTGCAATTCAAACCCTTGGGTGCGAAACGAGGGAGGCTATATGTCTTTCCCAGTAAAACGCGTTGTTTACAGTCAAGGCCGGCCAAGCGTTCTCGTCGTTAACGGACTAATGAATTCGTTAATGAAAAATTGATTCCGTTCGTTGATTGAATAATCCATTCGTGAAATGAATAATCCAATATTCAAATTGAGCCTCGATTCAATAATCGAATGTTGATTGGATTAATGAACAACTGAGCTATTCCATATATGGAAGGCAAGGCGAAGCATGGTGCAACCAAACATGGCGGAAACACGTCATTAGTATAGAATGTTGTTACTTTTTCTACCGGCGTTGGTACAAACGATTAATTCTCCGGTTGATACTTGTCGGTTAAACAATACTTGTGAATATTTACAAAAGCGAACCAGTTTGATCGATCGATTGATCTTTGTTGTCCGCTGTGATAAGCATGCAACCTTTGCGTTATTTTACAATCTCCTCTTGCACTTTATACTCAAAATAAACTTGAACATTGGCGTTTCAGGAGATGTATGTGGCAAGGCTTTTGTTCCTTTTTTTAAAAAAGCAAATCAACATTTGTTTATTGAATCGAGGCGCAATTTGAATATTGGATTATTCATTTCACGAATGGATTATTCAATCAACGAACGGAATCAATTTGCCATTAACGAATTCATTAGTCCGTTAACGACGGGAACGCTTGGCCGGCTTTGATGATGACAATGAAAGTAAAATATAAAAATGCTAATGTATACCGCTTGGTTTAGTTATGTTCGTTGCAATGGGCTGTACTTGTCGAGGAAGATCGTCAAATGACGTCACCGTGAACACATCCTCTGGTCTTTGAACTGGTACATCAGATTGCGAGCCAATAGCTATGATGTAAGTCGTAACGTCAAGATTCCTCATTGGTCGCATGGCTTCTTGTAAGGAGCCTCCATCTGGTGATTGCCTTCCACCCGTGAGAAGTATCGCCACCTTAAATGAAAAAAAAATCGGCATTCAATCTTTAGGACTATTAAGCTCAGTTCAGACCCTTTTAAGTACATATGAGTCAACACATAAATGACATTTTTTATTTCGGTAGGCAAAACTTGCCGCACAACACTTTCCTTTACTTCATCATAAGATTAACAAAGCTCTTGATTGGATAAGGCCTGGCGATGTGCTTAGTCAAGAAGGAAGTTTGCGTGAGCAAAAAACCCCGGTAATTTAAGTTAGACATAAGCCCCATGCCGTCGCTCCAAAGTCGGGCCAAAGTAGAACTTGATTGCCTAAGGTGTGCCGTACAAGTCAACCCGTCGAGCTATTCTCGAGATGTATCTCACGAGACAAATGTGATGCACGGCGTCTGACTCAGGCTTAATAATTTGTCTTGATGTTGAAGAGCTGCTCCCGATTAATTCAATAAGAAATATATGGAGATAAGGGACCGTTCATTTTTTATGGGGTAGGGGGGGCTGGTGGGATTTGATGGGTAGTACCTGTAAAATATAATGACCCCCCCTCTTCATTAGAATTTTTTTACCTGGCCCCCCCTTATAGTCCTAAATATTTGAGATGACCCCCCCCCCCCAAAAAAAAAAGATAAAGTAAATCTACAATTTATCAAGCTTAAATTAAATAGTCAATTTTAACACTCAAGTCCTGCAGAAGTAAATGTCTTTGTTGACAAGCACTAAAGGTAATTTTCTGGTAGAGATTCCAGGGGTATCTTCCTCTGGAAAACATTGAAAATTTAGAGATGGTCAAAGCAATTTGCTGCATTCTGAAGTACAGAAACAGAAAATTAATGCCGGTTGAAAGCATTATTTTGGACACTGTTATCAGTTGTTCAGTTGTTTAAGAATCAGACAAACAGATGCCAAAAGAGTTGACATTTCCCTGGCTGTATTTTGTAATGAAACAGTTGGTGGGGTAAAGTTGCCGCTGGGTGTATAATAAAGTAGGGGGGTCCGGGATCCGGGGTCCGGGGGCATTCTCCCCCGGGAAAATTTGAATTTTCAGAACCTTAGAAATGCTATTTTTGGCCTTCTGGCATTGATGTTTGCATTATTACAGATGCTGTCACTACTAAACTTAAAGGCAATTTTTTGGTGGCCCGCCCCTTTACACACCGTATTTTTTTGGCTGCCCCCCCCCCTTTGAAGCCATATTTTTTTGCATGGCCCCCCCCTCAAATCCCACCAGCCCCCCTTACCTCATAAAAAATGAACGGTCCCTAACTGAAAAAAAACTTGCATACTGATATCGGTAGTTATTAAAAGGCTTTGAGAGAAATACCTTGAGAACACTTGGTCTGGCGCTCTGAAACAAAGTTGAAGCAAGACGAAACGCTCGGTCGATCCTCCTACTACCGCTTAACTGAGACGCTCTGTCAATCACTGCATTGAAGTCAGACATGGTGGTATAGCCATCAAAGGGTAAGATCGGAGTTGCGTTTGTGCTGAAAATGATCACTGAGCCGCGCGACTTTCCTGGCGTGATGTTCAGGTACCTTGCAATCAACTTGACGAATTCCTTTTCGTTCAGATAGTCTTCTGGCGTGACGCGTGACGAAGAGTCGAGCATGAAAATCACGTCAGCAGAGAAGTTATCAGGGCCAAGGGCGGCTGTGAATAAGGTCAAACGTGGAAGAGTTTGAAACAATTATAACTAAACGAATGAGACGACACAGATCTTAAAAGCTTTGAAAAATCTTACATTCCAAAAAACCTGGGAAAATTTCAAAACCAGGGCATAGCAAGTAAAACAGCTAAAGCAAAGAAATCAACTTCGTTTAACGAGAGCAAGACTTGACAGTACTATCACCGACATACCTATGGCCCTTGATATCCTCCTAAAACTTAAATTTAGAAATGTTGGTTCTCAATTATGTGGAAGGAGGAAAACGGGACCCAACCAATAAGAGCCAACAACAAACACAATACATTTTCACAGGCCACACTGCGGGAAGGCGATTGCTCTCAACATCATATTGAGGCGCCATGTTACCAAGCACGTCAGCAATTTTAGCCGATTTCACTGCTATGAGTAGACCCGAGTTTTTCAGCATGATTCGCCAACCATGATTCAGTCTTCACTTTCTCGTGACTACAAAAAGATGGAGAAAATTAGCAAATCTATCTCAGAAAGAAAGCATTGTTCTGTAAACTGTCATTTCAGTCGAATCATGGCCTGAGGCGAATCGTGATTCACCCAAGTCTAAAGAAGAAATACAGTCGAAGCTCTCGTAAGCGACCGCCTCAGGGATTTAGAAAAGTGGTCGCAACTAAAGCTGGTCGCTTACGAGAATGGGCTCTCGTAAGCGACCAAGTGAGGGTGATGGTCGCTTAAGAGAGCCCTTAACAGAAAGCTTGTGTAAAAAGTATTGTGGTAACAATATAATTGTTTTTCAATTGCACAGGTCAAGGAATCATCGTCGCTTAAATTATGTATATTCGCATGTATTATCAGACACTTTTACGCTGATGGGTTTTCTTTGGTCCTTATATTTTTGTTATCTCGCATAAACTTCAGATGTTTTTACATCGATTGACAGCTATTATGGATATCAATTATGGAACACGCAAATCTATTATCGGACACCCCAGGAAATCTTGAAAAACTGAGCGAATGTGAATCACCGCACGAAAACTACGCGCTCTCACTGAGAAACAAACCTGTCGATCACTACTGTTTTGAGGGTCATCACAGCTGGTTCTAAACAGGAAATGGAGTCTTCAAAAACACAGGTAAGGATTTTTAACATCTTTCACATCGCTTTACCTTCCTTTTCGGCGGCTCCGTTGCAGGCGTCCGATATTAGATTTGCAGAAGATCCGAGGACTAGAGCGAAAGCTAGACACTTTCATAGAGTGACAAGGCCGCTATGACTTGTGGGAGACAAAATGGTTGCCAATGTTCACCCCAACGAAGTTTGAAGTAAATTGGAGCTTGTTTTCCACGGTTTTTTCAAGTTTTTCTCCGTGCGCATGGAAATTTTTATCTTTTTCACGCGCCATCTTTTTTCTGCAGGTACAGAAGAAGGTGTTTTGGCGTTGTTTTACTCGTTCAAGGCTTAAACAAAACTCGTCTGATAGAGCGTTTGCATTGTGTTCCCAACTTGTATGGGTTTGGTTCTCGTATTTCTGTCTTTATAAAGACATACGAAACAAGTTTTTTCAGCTGTCCGATATTTGATACTGTCCGATATTAAAGACTAATACCTTACGTATTATTCTAAATTAATTTTGATCAAGAAGGGAACGCATTTATTTTATTGTTGACTGAGCGGTTGCTTAGGAGGGCTTAATTTAAACAAAGGAGAAGACCTGTCCGTAATTTACAGAAGTGGTCGCGGTCGCGTACGGGGGCGGTTGCTTACGAGAGCTTTTAGTTAGAGAATAAAAGCGACAATTCAAACGGGATTTCACAGTGCTGGTTAAAACTAGAGCTGGTCGTTTACGAGAGTGTTCCCAAGTTAAGGAAAGCTTCGACTGTACTCACCATCTGAAACATAAACACTCATAAAAAAGCAGATCTGTTAATTTCCTTCATCGCTTTGCGATAATGAGAACACCAGGACAGGGGAATCAAGTTTGAAATACCTAGGTACTATACACATACATAAGAGTGAAATCAGCTGTAAAAACGGACAAAATCATGTTGTATAGAGAAGAAAGCCAAGTCCTCTATATCCCAAACACAAAGAAACTGTTGGGTTCATGACCCTACCACTTTTCCTAATGAGCCCTCATCTAATCCCAACCCTAAATTTAACCTAACCTTAACCTAACCCTAACCCTAGCCCTCACCCTAACGCTAAACAAGACACAAACCTAAGCCGGCCCAAGCCAAGTGCAAATCCTAACCTAAAACCTGGTTTTTAATGGTGTGAGGATAACAGGAGAATCCGGCTAAAAGCATTAACAAGCTGACATCTGACATCAGACATCGAGTCCGACACTTTAACCTGGGGAACAATTTGGGATTACCACTGGGTCAACCCCGCTCAACCACTGTAGATAGGAGTACAAGCCGGGATTACGACTGGGCCAACCCTGTAGAAGGACGCAAGTAACACTAGAAATGGCAAACCTGTATCAAGAGCTATATGTCTTGCCAGTGGCAGCACTTGAATTGGCAAATCCAAATAGGACGTCACGGGGAACCAATCAGACCCGTCCGTACTCCTGAGGGGCAATAGAACAGGCGGAGTCTTGATCGTCACGGCGTACAACCGAGCTCCCAGGCCATAAAGCCGCTGGAATGCCGTTTCTAAAACTCTCGGCTCAATTCCTGCTGCTTGGTTTCCAGTGGTCAGAAGAATCACCACTTTAGGAGTCGCCGGACGTGCGTTGCCCAAAACGGTTCGCGCCGCATCGACGGCGCGATCCATCCGTCGCTGGCCGCCTATCTTTGGAGCGTTGTTCAAGGCTTTATCAAAATCTTGGGTTGTGTTTGTTTCGCCTAAGTTTGTCACTACAGTCGAGTTTACTCCGTATGTGATTACATTGCCTCTGGAGCGAGAAGGCATCATGTTCAGATAGCGGGCAAGATATTTGACGAAGACCTTTTGGTCAACGTATTGTTCCGTTGCGACAGGATCAGATGAATCGATGAGGTAAACAACATCTATCGCAAAGCTGAAGGGCGCAAGAAGAGCTGCAAAAATGGTAATTGAGTTGTTACTCGGCTTTCACTTTCACAAACAGCAAATAATAAAAACGTAATAAATCACGTAAAATTACCCATCTAGCTAGGCTGGGGCAGTATTCTCTGTCATTTCACGGTCTAAAAATATGGAACAGCATTGACAAAAAGACAAAAGATATAAAGTCAATTTTCCCCTTTAAAAAATGTATTAAGCAAAAATTTCTTTCACAGCAGGGCAATGACGATAGTGGCAAAAAATTCTCCAATGATCAATTTTTTTCACTCTTTGTATTTAATTATGTATTTAGTTAATATTATTATTATTATTATTATCATTCAATTGATTTGTAACAGAAGCATTCAACATTAAGTTATGTTATGGCCGTTGAAGGGCGTCTACTACTTCAAGCATTTCTGCTTTTCTGAAGACTCCTCATCACTTTTCATTTAAAAGCTTGTCACTGAGATTATTTATAATATATTATTGTATTAAAAGTGATGGAAGCAATAAAGTTGAAACTTGAAAGTAACTGCAACAATAAAACATTATTTCACAATAGTTGAAAGACCCTTGGAAAGCCGCAGGTAGCGATCACGCTAATCAGGGCTGGCTCAAGGAAAGACGGAAATGAAAGAATAAAATAAATACAAAAAAATCTACAACCTATAGAAGATATAGAAGCACTCTAGTATTTAGTGTGGTGTACAAGACAACGTTGTGGCACTAAAATAATGTTAATGTCAAGGCGCGTATACTGTCCGCCCAACTTCTCAGATTTCTCTTTACAAGATAAGAATTGATCGTCACACCACAGAAAAGTACTGCACAACAGCTTCCACTTGAATGGTTGGACACGAGAATTTCATCCACAGACTGAAAAGTTGGAACCACCTGGTATAGAGGGTCTCAATGGGGTTAACCGTTAGCCGTAAAACGGCCAAAACTTTAACCGTTAGGCGTAAAAATTGCCAAATTTTAACCGTTAGTCGTAAGAAAAGTTAACCGTAAAAATTTTTCCTGTCTACGATTTGTCATTTTGGAAGTGTCAAAATCTTAGACTTTTATGTGTCTTGTCTTGTGGCTAATGCGGTTACGACGGTTACACATTCTATCCTGGTACCGAAAACAAAGACATTTGGCTCAGGTCCGGCAGAGTCATATTCGCGAACCGGAAGTGTCTGCTTTTCGCGCGTGGGATAAGTTGACAGACAGCTCTTTGTTTAAACTATTCTTAGGATCTTCAGTTTCTTCATTTAGTATGTGAGCGATGGCTGTCTCGAAAGGCGTAATTAGTTTATATCGAGCTGGGGAGGAGAAGCCAATTGAAAGATCTAAGGCAAGAATAGGCCATTTCCGAATTGTCTTGTGCCTCCTTTTCAAAGCGAGGCCTCGTGCAAAACCTTTCATATGAAAATGAGTTTTATCTGCATGTGAATGAAAACTCATTTTCATGTGAAAGACTATGCACCAAGACTCGCTTTGAAAAAGAGGTACAAGTCAACCAGGAATTGGCCTATTAAAATCGGAGAAGAACACCGCTCTATTTCAGCATTTAAAAGAAATCTCATCGATTTTCTTGGTCTTATCGACCAAGCAAAGAAGTCCGGGCTAGGGTCATTTGACCTGAAACTCTACCGCCTTGTGAAAATCAGCGGGAAAACGGAAAATTACTCTATATCAACCAGCGATAGTGACATAGAGCCCCCCCCCCCCCGGTGGGGGCCCCCAGGGAATAGAGCTTGATTCGGAGGAACTGATCATAAGTAAGCCAATGATAACAAAGTCTGGAAGACAAGTCAAGGTGTGGACACGGTTTGATGTTTGAGTGCAGAAAGGCAAGTAAGTCAAGTAAAGTCATGAACGTTATTGAAGCGCCGTAAGCCAGCTAGCGAGGTTGCTATTTTAACCGTCTTAACAGGCATATATCTCATACAATTAAATATACTTTTGATGTAGGTTAATTTTATGGCATCGTCGTTCCTTGTTTACCGTACATGCTGTTTCATATACATTATATTTCTATAGGTATAGTAGTACTACTCCCAGTGGGGGGGTGGGGGGGCATTTAAGGGAAGTTTGGGTGGGGGTGTGCCACCGAGGCTTTCAAACCCTGACCCTGTTTAAGACAAAATCTGTTCATTTCAATATCCTGTTTATGACAAGCGACCTTTCTGATATTTTGCTTTTGTTCTGGGTTTTTGTCTGCCTTGTTTTTTATTTTCCATACAAAAAATATTGTTTTTTATATAAATGACATCCTAGGATGAGATCTGAAAAAATTGCTGGTACCCACATGTAAGGTTCAAGGGTTCCGGTCCAGAGAGACACCCTGTTCAAGACGCTAAATAGTGAAATTGCATACCCTGTTTAAGACGGAAGGCCCTGAAAACCATACCCTGTTGAGCAGCACATACCCGTTTAAGCCAAATAATGGAGTGCTCCTCCCCCCCGGGGATACTACTGCTGTAGTAGTATGCTATATTTATTATATAGACAAGAGTGTTTTAGTGGAAAATAGACCACTGGTAAAGTTCATACGAAACTACATCCGGGACTCGAGTGGCGTATTTTCCACAAGTGGCGTATTTTGACGTCATTTCCCGCTCTTACACTGTTGTTTGTGCAAAAATACTCTTGTCTATATAATGAAAAGAAAATTACACGGTGGCTTGAAGATATGAATTTTATTTTCTCGTGGTAAAAAACAAGATTTTACCACTCGAAAATAAAATTCATATCTTCGCGCCATCGTGTAATATCCTCTATAATATGTCCATTACAATTCTTATAACACCGTAATTTGTTTTTATATTTTTTTATCCCAGAATTGACCTAAGAAGTAAACGACCGGTCGTAAAGGTGTTTTACAATAATGAAAATTAATTATTAACTTTTGGAAACAATGGAAATTAATTTTTAACATTTCTGTTAACCGTAACGGAAAGAAATTAACCGTTAGCCGTAAAATGGCCAAAATTTTAACCATTAGCCGTAAAAAGACCAAAATTTTAACCGTTAACCGTAAAAGCCATCACCCCATTGAGACCCTGGGTATAGCATAATTTACCGCACCCCAAGAAAGTACCGGTACTGCTCAATAGCTTTCACTTGAAATGGCCAAAGATTTCAAAATCAGTACAAAACCTCGCCAGGGAATTTCCGACTGATTTGATAAAACAACGATCCATTGACTCGTGCCATGGAAGGCAACTACTCGAAACTACGTATCTACTGGTACAGTTGACTCCCAATAACTCAAAGCTTCAAGGGAAATAAAAAAAGATTCGAGTTATCGGGAGTTCGAGTTATCGGGGAATGGGATACCTGTGACACCACTTATCCCATGTATTATCACTGAAAGAACTGAGACGTTTTGTGTACCAAAACACCAGGAAACTAAAGGAATTAACACAGAGGACAAATAGACATGTTAAACTAAATTGCTGCTCATTTTTTTGAAAATTGATTCAAAATAAATTCAGTGTTATGAAGCGTGTTTTGTCTCACTACACTTTGACAAACGAGGTTCGAGTTATCGAGGGTGAAATGATGAAGAAAATGACCTGCAGGGAATAGGAATTCACTTCGAGTTAGCGGGAGTTTCGAGTTATCGAGGGTTCGAGTTTCTGAGGGTAAAATTACAGTGAATGTACGGAGCAAATCCAGGGGAAATCAATTTTGGTTCGAGTTAGCGCGAGGTTCGAGTTACCGAGGGTTCGAGTTTCTGATGGTAAAATTACATTGAATGTACGGAGCAAATCCAGGGGAAATCAATTTTGGTTCGAGTTAGCGCGAGGTTCGAGTTACCGAGGGTTCGAGTTTCTGATGGTAAAATTACATTGAATGTACGGAGCAAATCCAGGGGAAATCAATTTTGGTTCGAGTTAGCGCGAGGTTCGAGTTACCGAGGGTCCGAGTTACCGGGTGTCAACTGTACATGTAAATGCCGCTTAGAGTAAAATAAAAAATATTTGAAGTAAATGTCCTCTATAAAAGTAGCAATTTCACAAATAAAACAAGCCACCCGTATTAACTACAACTGTAGGTAATCA
Source organism: Siderastrea siderea (assembly GCA_964030785.1). Classification (NCBI taxonomy): domain Eukaryota; kingdom Metazoa; phylum Cnidaria; class Anthozoa; order Scleractinia; family Rhizangiidae; genus Siderastrea; species Siderastrea siderea. The sequence continues at coordinate 47,273,160 of OZ034971.1, read as the reverse complement.
TAAGAAGATCGTCCATACAAAACATAAACGTGTCATTCATACCTTGTAGCAAAAATAGATATTTCAAAACATTTGTCATCGCAATTAATTCGCAGCTAGGCCTCCAATTGCCCAGAAATGCGACCTTTACCAGAATCGAGAGTTTCTTGCCTTCGGGCGCAACTTGTTATTTGAAAGGGAGCGATAGAACTGTCGAAAATTGAAGAGCTAATGTCCTTATTGAACAACAAATGAGTTCCTATCGAGACATCTGAATTCCTGGAAAGTGTGAGGTCACCCAGATTGCCAAATTTCTCAGTGGGATGTTGAAGAATTCGCCTCCGTGAAATTTTGTTTCGTGGCTGGATTATTTCAATTCTGTAAAAGTTACTGCATTTATAACTGAATCATTACTTTTGTTAAAACTGGTCTTCTATAATTAAACATAAGATGAAGCATTCTCGTCGTAATGCTGAAGATATTTCACAAGGATGCAATGTGCTAGTGGTTGCGTTTGAAACATAACCCGTCTGCACTGTAGAGCATCTCTCATTTCTAAAACAAGTTAGCAATTACGCCCACTATTCGGCTGTCCACTGATGTTTTCTGGTTTCTGGTAACCCGTTATCACAATTACTTATCATATTGCTTTTTTGCGATACAAGAGCGATGACATTTTCATCATAGATTTACCAGATTTTTTACTTTAGCTTTTTATTACCCGGTGGTGTATTGAAAAGTTGACATATCGCAGCAGTAGGTATTGTATGCTGGGTACTGACGAACATGTTCATACACTGCGCACAGACGTCTCCTACCGTGTGGAAATAAATTTTTGCGGTTTTTTTCACGATCCGCAAAAAAAAGTTCCAGCGAAAAAAATCTCCAGCAAAAATTTTCTCCTGAAAAAAAATTTACTCCACAATCGAAATTATATGCAAACGTTGCCTTTTACATGTAAGGTAAAATCATATTGGTGCCCATTCACTTAAACCGTCTCTTTCGTTCAGAAACAAAAGGAAATTAGAACAAAAACATTCAGAAATAAAACGACGAAATTGCAGTTGGTAAGGAGCTCCTGAGCTGGCGCACTACAAATACATGTATCTGACAGTTAATAAAAAGTTTCAACGAAAAGGATCGTCTGAAGGTACTCCATTGATTAACTGCATGTTTTTCACCTGTATTCGATTGTTTGTACTCAAAAAACGACAACATTGTAATTCCAAATAGAAGGTGACCTCATGAAAATCGCAAAAATTGATTCCCAGCAAGAAAAACCAGTTTCTCCCAATCGCAAAAATTAGTTCCCGCGAAACACGAAAAATCGCCAATCCGCAAAAGTAAACTCCCGCAAAAATTTAGTGGTACACGGTATTTCTTTTGCTTCAGACGTCTGCGCGCAGGCCAGCATGTTCCCTCACCAAGAGTAGGGTAAAACTTACGAGGGGAGGAGTGGGAGGAGGTAGAGACCATCCTAAAAAATGATCATTTAAATGAAGCTATTCATTAGCAGTTTCTTATGGTGCTGTCAACTTTTTCATGTTTGGAGTTTATTTTATTAAAAGTAACTTCAATACTTACAAAGTATTCAGCGCAGAAGCACCTGCTGCTTAATCTTACTTGGTGAACAAAACTTGCGCGGCTTACGATTTCAGAAGAAGCAACAGGATTACCGTCCCACGTTTTAACTCATACTTTTCAATAGACTGCGAGTAGTCTCTAATTTTGGCGATTGTGATTGTGGGGCGGGCAAAATACACACGCGCGCGCGCGCGAAAGCTCGAGGAGACGGCGCTCCCTTCGCGTCGCGTCTCCTCGAAATTTCGCGCGCGCGTGTGTATTTTGCCCGCCCCACAATCGCCATCGCCAAAATTAGAGACTACTCGCAGTCTAACTTTTTAAAAACTCAGTTAGCCATAGAGGTGCCATTTTATGGAATGCTGTTTCTACATATTTAAAAGGCTCCCAATGTACGGCTTTTTACCGTAATGTAAAGACGGATAAATACGTTAAGGAACTTGATTTTAGTGCACAGTCAGTTCAGTCGCTTCCCAGACAATACCATGATGTTAAGTGCTATTAGCCATTTACTCACTGTGCTCAATTTCTTATCGAATAATATTCTTAGTAGAAGTATCATAGTTAAGTACTATACCTAATTAATTACACGATCCCACAAGCATTATGCTTTAAATTTTTTATCGTATTTAAATATAGGATGTGTGACGATGATGGTGATGATGATGATGATGATGATGATGATGATGATGATGATGATGATGATGATGATGATGAATTCAAGACCCTAGATTAATTATTTTTAATGACACCCTGATTGAAGGAGAACATAAACTACATACCAGAGTAAAAAGGTATATGTCTGGCCACAGACGGGACCCTGGCATCCATGTCAGCAAAGCGTGAAAAAGTGAAGATATTTCCGGGCCTATCCACAGCTGGGAGAAGCTCCTTTATTCCCGGCTCAGAACCGATACGGAAAATGAAGGTGGTAACTCCCTGCTGTTGAAGCGGCTTAATTGCATCTTTCAACGATATCGCACCTGAAAAAAAATTGTTGGGAGACGAATGCTGGTCAAACCATAGTTTACATTTTGATCTTTGAATTTCACAAACTAACCTGAGGATCAAAATCTACAGAGCACAGCCAACCAAACGAATGATTACGAGAACTAGTCGTCATCGCCTTCACAACGATCATTACGTCTCCTGAAGTCAATTTAAGAAACTTTTTCTTTTAAACATTAAGAATTTTATCATTTTATCACAATTTTGGAGCCTTTGGTGCATCTCGTCGTACATGAGCTCGTAGTCACACAGCTTACGACCACAGTCAACAACTTCCTTTTAAGTTAATGGAAACAGGAATATAATGCATTTCAGGCGAGGACTTTAGTTCACTGTTCTATTGCTTTTTGTCAATGTTAGTGCAGGAGAAAGGCATTATCGACAACAACCGCCCTTTCTGTAAATTTTAATTAACTTTAAATTTTTAACAGAAACTGAGCCGTAAAGAAATTGGACTTTTAAAAACCAAAACATTAAAAATATGTACACCCCTCTAATACAAGTTACCTGAAATCTGTGCTTGTTTTCCCGCCATCAAAAGCAGCATCACTTTTGGCACGTTTTCCCGCGCATTCCCGAAGATATTTCGCGCGATGTCTAGTGCCTTATCGAGCCTTCGGTCTCCCCCGAGATAAGGGGCTCTGGTCAACACAGAGTCGAATCGGACAAAGTTTTGCGAGTTGTGAAAGCCAATGACAGACAAGGCTCGACTGCCATAAATTACCACGGCGGCGCGTGACTGACCAGGTTGGATGTTTAAGAACTGCACCAATGACCTCACAAAGGATTTTTGTGTCCCAAATTCGCGGTAAGGGACACTTGATGAGCAGTCGATTATAAACACAATATCGGTGTTTAGAGGTGACGTTCCTGTTATAACTGAGAAAAGATGAAACAAATGGAAGTTTAAATTAAAAAGACTTTCACAACGTAGTTAGAAATTTAATTTGGCGGTAGGAGCTCCGGATGAGAGAACAGAAAATAACTCATCATAGTTTTGCGAACGGACTTGGTTTAGTACAAGTAATAATTTAGTGTCTTTGCCGTTACTGTTGTCCTATACAGTCGAAGCTCTCGTAAGCGACCACCTAGGGAATTCAGAAAAGAGGTCGCAACTAGAGCTGGTCGCTCACGAGAACGTGCTCTCGTAAGCGACCACCTGATGAAACAATCTGAAACAATAGAGTGGTCGCTTACGAGAGCTTTTAGTTCATTTGTAGTAATAATATTGAATAGTTTTTTATTGCCTATCACAGAAGAGGTCCTCTTAGGTACAAGTCAAAGAACCATTAGCATTTGTGTTGTGTATTACTCTAAATCTGAACAAGATTTGTAACTCACAAAAGTGGTCGCGGTCGCTTACGAGAGCTTTTCATTACAGAGTTTAAGTGACAAGTCAAACGGGGTTTTACAATGCTGGTCGTAACTAAAGTTGGTCGCTTACGAGAGTGGTCGCAAGGAGAGCTTTGACTGTAGTTGCGTGTCCTGCATTCGGTTTGTCAGCCCTCAGTTACTGCAAATTCCAATTAAAGACATTATAATGCACAACAATTCTAAACTCATATCCATTGTTTTCGTCTTTTCCAATTTCGTGTCCTTTTCACCGGTTCAAATTGCGGGGACTATTTTTTAAAGAAAATGATACTTTAAAATGAATTCAATTGAGGTTAACGCAGATTACTTAACCCTCCCCAATGCACGTAGGCTTTTCTTGGTCTAGGGGGAAATGTTTTTTTTTTGTTCCTAAATATGGGCCACCTTGTACTCAACAAGGACAGAGCTAACATTGTCAGTAGTGTGTTTTTGACCGTTATTTTGCTTTTTATTTACGCGTTTAAAGGTTTTTATTACTATCACAACATACCTGAGATATTTGCTATGTATCTAGCTACAGGTGCTATATATCCGTAGAGACCAGAAAACGACCTGGCAAAGAAAACGTCGGTCGGTCTTATGGTGGCTTTTTGTAGTTCTCTTGCATCACTCTGCCCAATAGACATAATGTAGAGCCAGGCTCCCAGATGATGTAACGGACGTGCAGCGTCCTTGATAGACAAAGCATTGGGTGCACTGCTCTGTTTTCCCGCCATAATAAGCACGACCGCCTTCGGCATAGTTGACCGTGCACCTAACATCAGTGCTGCAGCGGTGTCCAAAGCTCGATCAACTCTTCGCTCGCCTCCGAACAACGGAGCTTCGTTTAAGCGCCTAACAAACTCTGCATTGGTACTGTAGCCTCCAAAGCCGAAGATGATCAAGGAGTTGGCACCATAGGCCACGAGGGCGGCACGTGATCCTCTGTTGAAAACACCGAGATGCAGCGCGATTCTCTGGACAAATCCTTTTTCCATTTTATAGCCCTGTAAATCCACGCCTGACGAGGTGTCCATTAAGAATAAGATGTCCAACTCGAAGGTCGAGTGTCCGTAGAGATCTGGAAGGAACAACAGAAGAAAAAGCTTAAACATAGACAAAAGAGATAAACCGGTGTATACGTTAGGCAAATAAAACCATGCAATTTTTCAGACCTTAAAAGGTCTGAAACGTTGTTCTTGTGATAATCATCTACAACTATGGGAAATATTAGTATCAACATACGTTCCAAAGCCAAAGGAAAGGAATTCTGTGAACCAAACACGCATGTCTGGTGCTGCAATGGCAAAGCAACTGTGAGCCATCGGTGAACTAATGATAAACCAACAATGGGCCAATAATGCACCAGTGATGTATAAATTTTATCGATGCTGTTGTTTGGCATGAAACTTTTGCGTACTAAGTTCTTGATAATTTCTCCACTATATCTGTAAAGTAAAATAAAATTAAAGTAGGTCGTGCAAAAACATATTACGCGCAGGAATATTTTCCACGAAAACCTATGCAAAAACATGTAGATGTCAACAGTTACAGACTTTGTCAAAGAGCAAATTTCAAAACAACCTCTTTGATGATGAGTTCAGTTAAAATAAGAGCATTTTTGTCAGTTTTGTGTCTTAAACTCCACTTGTCTCTTTGTGAATTTCTGCTTTTCCCTTAGACACCAATAACTGAAATCTGAAAGATTTAATTCTTCTAGACAGCGAGAAAATAAAATCCTTCGAACCTTCCCAAAATAGCCACTTATACATGCTTATACTGTTTTTCATCTGATTGTTTGCCCAATACTCTAGATTAGTTATACTTACAATTGTCATTGGTTATGTAACTAGCCACAGGTCCAATATTTGCGGGTAAATCGCGATAGGAAACAACTGAGAACGCGTCCCTCGACTCCACAAGCATCGGACGCAGCCAGCCAACATACGGGTTCTCGCCAATGGAGAGCACGTACAGCCAGATCCCGCGATTCAACAGTGGACGGGCAGCGATCTCTAAGGTCCTACTGTTTTGGATGTCAGTCGGTCTCCACGGCGTCACAAGAATGGCTATCCATGGATACGAACCGCGCGCATCAGAAAATAGAGTGCCTGCTGTCCTCACAGTGCTGCTGATCGAAGGCTCGCCTCCCAAATAAGACGCGTCGGTCACCTTAGTTCTGAATTCGGAGTGTGACTTGTACGAGTCAAAACTAAAGACTACTACAGGAGTCTCTCCGAACGTGACCATCGCCCCTCTGGATTTGCCGGGGGAGATATTGAGATACTCGGATAGTATTCGTACAAATCGTTTAGCTCGGGTGTACTGGAAAGGAGATACGGCTGAAGTGCAGTCTACAATGAACACAACATCGGCAGCAAAGCTCTGCTTAGTTGGTGCGCCTGAGACACAGAGAAAGAAAGTTAAATAAGCACTACGAGGCAACTATGTAAAATAATAGATAATTGTCAGGTTTGGTCAGTTTGGCAATGATTTTGTTGTCTGTCAATACAGTTGCCTTTTTGTCTGCGCTTTCTGCTAACCATAGTCAACTCACACATTCTTTGTCAGCTGATATTTGTCTTTCAAAGGCATATTACGAACTCACACAATGAGCAGCCTGATAGCTCTGTTCATAGGATCGAATCCTTTTCAAGCATGAATTTCTTGAAGCTTTCTTTTGACAATTGCTTAAGTCGTAAATGATGGTCCATGATGATGGTCCATCTATTAAATCTTTATTCCGCTGTTGACATGATTTTTCATAATTATATTCTCTGTCAGTGGCACAAAGCTGACTATGCACTAACAGAAAAATCGGCCTCGTTGCCGAAAGTCTGCTTTCAATAAGAACACCGTACAAGGGTTGAAATGGTAAACATGTTTTAGTGCGAACAAACAAAATTAACATTAACTTACGCCATGATGCCATTATACGTGCAGCGATGGAAGGTGCTCGCGGGAGGAGATTGGTGAATGAAGACACAGGGAATGCATCATCGAGTCTCTGAACTGCTGGATAAAACTCATTAATTGTATATCCTCCTATGAGGATGGCAACAACGAAAACTCTGCCACCATAAGATCGAATGACGCGCGAAGCATCGACCAGGGAACGCGCGTCAGGTTGGACTGTTTGTGTCCCGGTCGTGAAGAGAACGACGTACTTGGGAACTGTCGCACGAGATTTTGTCTTCAACAGCTCTGCTGCTGATTCTAATGCTTTGTCGATGCGTCGATTACCCTGGAGATGAGGCGCTTTATTGACGGCAGCGTCAAAAGCTTCGCGGTCTTGGTAGCCATCAAAGCTAATTTCCAGTTGGGGAAGGTCGCCGAAGGTGTAAAGCGCTGCACGGCTTCTATTGCTGGCGAGGTTAAGAAGGCGCGCCATGAGTTTGACAAAGTTCTTTTCTAAGATGTAGTTGTTCGCTGTAACGTATTTTGAGGAGTCCATGAGGAATATCACGTCCGCGCGCCAATATGCAGGTTCATATTTAACTGAAAGGAAAAGGTAGGAACAATGAAATTAGATAGACTTCAGAAAAAGCCCCTGAATTTGATCATTGATCGAGGAGCTCTGATTGAGTTCTTGCATCTCGGTTTCTAGAATGCAAGCAAAGAACTTCCCTAAATGTATGACGGAAATCTTCCTTCGACGGACATGTTAATCACATTTAATAAACGTTGTTATAATGAAGGATTTGTTTATCGATAAAAGACTTCTTTCACTTTGTGCAAGAATTTACCTTATCGACTGTAAACTGGAAGGGAAAATGATACTTGAGAAGAGATGGTAAGAGAGAGAGAGAGAGAGAGAGAGAGAGAGAGAGAGAGAGAGAGAGAGAAACCGGACTGACTACCTGAGGAGAAATGAGAGAAAGAGCTCTCTCGTGCCTTTTTACCACGCGTATTTTCCCGCTGCCTTTCCGTTTCCTCTAAACTCTTGAAACAGTCTCTCTATATCTTTACTTACAAGCATTTGCAGACAGCCTCAACTGTCTGGCAATCCTCGACTGCCAGGGTGCTAGATCACTGAAAGACGGTAACTCAAAACTGTCGGCGGGCCCACGGACCATGGGTGTGAACATTGAGGGAGTAAAATACGACCCAATACCAATCACGTATATATGGGCATCGAGACTGTGCATTGACGACATAACGGATGACATGGAATTTGCCCCAGGTCCCATGTAATAATTTCCGGCAGTTAACAAAATGACAATTCTCAAACCGACTCGTCCGGTTTCTTGGAACAATTTGGCTGCGTGGATTAGCGCTTGGTCGATTCTTCGCCTTCCGCCTAAGAAGGGAGCACTGTTGATCTTGAGACGGAAGTCAGCAGTGCTGGTGTAACCAGAGAAACTGATGACCGTGTATGAGGTTGCAGCGTAACTGACGAACGCAGCGCGAGGTCCCAGCGGAGATACAATAAAGTATCGAGCCATCCTTCCAACGAACTGTTTTTCCATGTCAAACTGTTGCGAGGAAACACCGGTTGAGGAGTCAACCAAGAAGATGATATCGGCGTCTGGGTGAATGGGCTCCGTCTCTGTAAAGTACAAAGAACAAGTTAGAGTGTGTTTAGGCGCAAAAGCAAAGCAGGCTTTCAAGAAAGGATTTTCCTAAGCTAATTACGTTTACTTTGTCGCGCTTTCTCTTCCGTTTTCTTCTTCTTGTTTCTTCTTCTGATTCTACTGCAAAGACCAGCCCAACCGTGACAGAAAGCAAAAATACAGATTCTTTCAAGCCACACCCTACACAAATTAGTGCAGGCATGTATTTATGAATATCGGCTATTAAATTTGTCTTTCCCGAGGCCCTAGATCAAAACGACATTAACTTGCCCTTGTTAAGAAATTTCTGTACCATGTCAGTAAAGAAACTCCTGTTTTCCAATAGCCTACGCATAGTACGGCTACGAGTAGGCAAGTTTTCCAACATATTTAAATCTGAATAGTGGGCTATTAAGCCCTACAAAACTACACACTGAGATACTTCACGATGCTTAATTCAGTGGGCATTTGGAATGTAGCATCGTAAGTGGTATCCTTAAAACGAAATGTTATCTCTACAAATCCTAAATGTTATCCTGAAAGTGGACAGCGAGCAGCCTTTTTAATCCTCATTCCAGCATCTCTCTCCTCCGCAGAGGTCTCCTACAGTCACGCTGGGTAGAAACGCGTGGAGGCTGGGAAGAGGGAAAAATTATTTGATGCCTCTTCTGCCATTCCCCATCAGTGACAATCCCAACCTAATCTGCTTTGAGGACGGACAATTTCAATAATGGATTTACAGTGGGCTAAAACCTTGACGTCATGGTGAAGTTTGAGCTTCTCAATAACTCTAAGCGCTATATGCCGGCTGGAACCTCGGCCCCTGGCAGGTTTATGGCGCATTGAACAAGGGCGAGAGCAGAAGACCTACCCTACCACTCCCAGTTGGAGGATCGGTGTCGGGCTAGTCAGCTGACAACGGGAAAAATCTTGTTTACAGAAACCATGAACACTCATGTTAGACACAAAGAAGTTAGACGGCAGGTAACAGTTTCAGTGGGGTCGTGATATGTGCTTTCCGCCAAAAAAGAAAGCATCATTCTACTTCCTGTCATTGCATTTTAAACCCGTTTTCCTTTCGTGGTAACTTGCATCTGGCTTTATCGTTACCCCACCCCTTATCACGGATCTTGCAAAACCTATGGCAGTTCATCGTAAAGGGCGTCCCCATCTCTGGTCATTGTGCTTCGCTCACCTGCAGCTTGGCAGAGATTCACCGTATAGTTCCTAACTTTAGCAGCCAGATCATCAAACTTTGTCACTCTTATCACATCTTCGTCTCGTTCCACAATTAGTCTTAATTCTCTCACATTAATGTTCTTTCCGACTCCGAACGCGAGTACTCTCACACCCTCGCGCCTTAACGGCTCCGACGCTTCTCTGAGATTGACAGTTCCGTCCGGATTCGTCTGCATTCCGTCCGTCAACAGCATGGCAACCTTAGGCACGTTTTTTCTTGCGCGCGCGAAAAGCTGGGACGCAGCCAACCGCAGGGCAAGGTTTATGTACGTCAGGCCTCTTTCGTGTGGCAGGCGATCCACAGCTTTAACAAACTCCTCCGTGGTGGGATACTGACCAAAGTGGGCTTTGACTGAAGCCGAAGTGCTGTACAACACGATACCTGCATGGGTTCCTGACGGCGAGATCCCAAAACTCTCGGCGATGTCTTTCATGAACGTTTTTAGTTTTATGTAGTCCCTTCTGCGGATGCTTCCAGATGAATCAATGATGAAGGCTAAGTCCACGATTGCGTTGCAGGTTTTCTGTGCTGTTGTAATAAAAAAAAATCATGTCAGGATAATGTACGAATCCATGTTCTTACATTATTCAGGTTCAACTTACGTAAAGTTGTGGGTGGTTGCGTCGTTGCGACCGTGACAGGTTCCACACAGATCATCCTGCAGCCGTCAGAGCAGCACTTTTGTCCAGCAAGGCATTCATTCGGATCACTTTCAGTGCACTCATTCGGTTCATTCGGGCACGGTGAGGGTCTGGGTAATATTGGGCACACGCTATGACCTGTTCCAAAGAAGATAATGGTTACATTAACACGCTTGCTTGGTTTTTCTTGGGCACAGCCTGGCGAGTATGTGTGTAATATTGGGTCTGGGTAGCATTAGGTACCATTACTACCTCCTACATAAGGAAGAAAACGAAAAATGGTCAAACATTTTCCTGCTTGGTTACTGAAATGCACAGTGTATCTTGGTGATATGTGGAACACTCGGTCACTTGAAACGTGAAGGGGTAAAGATGGTTTCATTAATACAATTGCTCGGTTCGTTTAATTATGTTGAGTCTTGACCAGTCTCTGGGTGGCACACGTTACATTACGCTAAAGAAGATAATATTAACGGGAACAGCTGTTATATGAAAGGATAAAGAGGATAATGGTTTCATTAATACAATTGCTCAGTCTGATCATTTATGATGACTCTTTTGATAATATTGGACACAAAATACCACACGTTACATGAAGGAGTAAAGGAGAGAAACGGTTTCATTGATTTGCTTCGCACGTCATGGTCTGGGTAATATTTGGTCACACACTACCGCTTGTTTCATGAAGGAGTAAAACATTAAAGAAGGAATAACTGTTACATTATATTGCACTTGCTCGGTTCGTTGGTGCACGACGAAGACCCGTCGTGGTAATGTTAGGCTGGGGTAGAGTGGACACCTTGAACAGGACAACCTTCGGCCGAGAGGAACCTTTTGGGCCCGGCAGAATGAAATGTTTTCTTACGTCACAACATTAGCCTGTGAAGGGGCTCCTTAGTGGAGGATAGAGCGCAGAAAAGAAAAAAGAGCGAGCGGAGCGAACGTTGTGAGGTTTGGGAGGGGTTAAGACCCGGCTTGTTCCGCTCGCCGAATTTTTTTTTTTTGCGCTATTTCTTGTCAAGGTGTCTGTCCACAGACTGTTACGAATATGTAGCCAAGGCCAGGAAAATAGATCTTCAGTTTAGCTTACTTTTGTTATGCAAGACAGGAGCCCATTACCCGCGATGGTCTCCTGGTAAGGTTCTTACCGCTAATGGATGCTTCTATAAGCGATGGATTCAGGCACATCTTCTGGCATCCGATCAAACAACACTTGTGATCGTCGGACTCCGAGCAGTCTGCATCGTACTTGCATTGGTCTACAGCAGAGTGGGGAGCACAATTCGGGACTTTCGGGAAGTCGGGACATTCACCGCATTTCACTGACCTTGCTGCAAGAACTTACAAAAAACTGATTACTCAGAAACGAAGCTCAACTGACCAAGCTTCGTTGGGACTTGAGCCTCTATACACTCTGTTTATATATATATATATATATATATATATATATATATATATATATATATATATATAACTTCAAATTTCTTGTGTGGAACGGTTTTCAGAGAGCGCTCAACTTTTTAGGAGCAGTAATATATAGATTTAGCCATGCCTAAAAGCGGAGCCTCCAAGGAATAAACTGGTGCTCGTTTCTCAAAAATAGTCCTGAAACTTTTCGCTCTGAAATATATTTCGGGGCTTTCTTTGGCTCGTTCCCTTTCGAAAAGTGTTTCTCAAAAAGCCCGAAAGTGTTCCGAATTGTCCTCCAAGATTTTGAGGATCTGTTTTAAAACCAAGCTCGAAAGGTCATTCAAGAGGCTGAGCACAGCTTAATTTTTTTTTCGGGCATCAAACTGAACGCATATTTTACTCAGGAGCAGTCTTGCTTGGTTTTTTAAATGTTTCCATATCCTGTCATTAACTGTCAAGGCTTGTCAAATCTCCTTGGATTATTGGCTGTTGGCTCGAATGAACTTGAAACGGCGCTCATGTACAACAACAAAATAAAACTTATTCTGAAGTAAATGGGTTATCTTCATCGCGTTCGGATGTTCAGTTAACAAATAACATGAACTGCCCCTATTAGTCTGGTCAAAATTTATACCATCAACATTGAAAACGAGCAAACACCAAACACGCTTTAAATTATGGAATAAGTTTTGCGGATGCGAAGTAAGCCCATTTAAAGTTAGGCGCTTTGAGGAACGCAAAACAACTTGTTTTTCGGAAGCTTTTCGGATAAAATAGCCTTAAACTGACAACTGCTTCGCTTACTATTGAAAGTTCTAGGACAAGAAAATCGACAATTGCACAAACCGATCCGACAGTTAAAATTGAAAGCAATTATTCGCCGTAAGTGATGCTTGTGCAGTTGCCTTGCGACTGTGCTTTGACCTACTGTTATGAATAAACAAACACAAAATAATAAACAGAGAAATCATTTTTGAAAAAGTTTATTCGAAAACCCGTAAGTTTATACTTAAATGCAATTCGCATTACACTTCCAGCATGGCAAAATATTCTAAGACTACATCTGTCACAAATCTGAGCTCGTTTTCTAATAATTTTTTGAAGTCAAAAGTAAATGACACATTTCTAATGACATAAATTCAATTTCAAAATGTAATTTCTTTGACCGTAATAAATACTCAAAATCATGCACCTTAAACCCTTTAAAAACTTCACTTACTCGGTTGTGTTTCAGAACAAGGCAAGCTCTCCGCCGTGAAGAAAACAAAGCGATGAGGTCCTTTGAAGGCAGCTTTCGTAACTTGAAGTTTTCGCCTACTACCAGTATTCTTTTGAACTTTTTCTTTCCATTTATAGGTATTAAATGTTTCTTTCTCAAGTTTAAAACTACAGTACCGTCGAACAATCGTTTTGCTAAATAAACTTAAGCTTTTTAAAGAAACCTCTTTTTCAAAAGCGACGATGGTCATGCGATTTCCCGCCAAGAAAACGCCGGTTGCCCAGAAGCACCGCGCGATTTCCCGCCAAGAAAAGATGGCATTCTCCACTCCCGGTCGGGTTGCCTTGGGACTTCCCTCCCCCTCCCCCAGAGTCTGTACGGACGGTCGGACGGACGGATGGACGGACGTACGCTGACGTCATAACCAAAATTTTTCGGATCGATAGATTACCAAATTTCCTTAGCAATGGAGCTCCGCTGGCGGGCTTTGCCCGCAGGCTCCGCTATTAAATTATTCAAAAAGGTTCCAGGCTTCAAAAGTATTTCATCGATTTAATGCGACAGGTCTGTTTCGTATAGTCAATGGATGACCACACTCTTCAGGCAATTTTATCGAATGACGGTTAATTTAAATGCTGGCGGTTAAATACAAGATATAAGACATAAGATATAAGATATACGATATACAAAATGTGGTTGCTAGGTAGCAGTTGTGAAGATTACGTTACTTTAAGGTTTTTGAGTACAAATCTGTTTCTATGGGGGCATGAACTCGCTAATTCGTTACGTTTGTTTAAGCTGCAAAGATTTTTTTTACAGATAATAATAAACTTTTCATGGAGACAAAGGTTACATTTCTTGCTGATATTATTGTAAGGTTGACATTTTTTTAGCACTTTCCATTTAATTTGAAAGGCTTTTTTCGCGTCTTTTAGAGTCCAAATGTGTTTTGAAAGTTCAGTTTCGTTTCTTTTGTTGCTGTGCCGAAAGGACCTGCAGACTTCTTAACCCAAGCAAATCCGAAATCGGCATTGTAAGCAAAAATATTTTAGATAATATCAACACAAAAGTCATCCAAGCAACCAAAGTAAATCTCTGGAGAAGCACTAGCAACGCAATTGAGTGGTTCAAAACGATACCAAATAAGCAAAAGCACGCATTTATCACATTTGACGTGTGCGACTTTTACCCATCCATCTCCGAAGAACTCTTAATTAAGGCCCTCAATTACGCTTCACAATTCACCACTGTCACCCAGGAAGACCGTGAAATCATCATCCACGCAAAAAGATCACTCCTGTACCATCAAAACTCTCCATGGACAAAAAGAGACAGTGACAGTATGTTTGACGTGACAATGGGCTCTTACGACGGAGCAGAAACTTGTGAGCTGATCGGAGCGTATATGCTATCCCTCATCGCGCCTAAATTCAAACATGAAATAGGCCTCTACCGTGACGACGGCATCGCCGTATGTAGAGCTACACCCAGAGAAATTGAAAAGATTAAGCAAGAAGTCAGCAACGCATTCAAAGCAAATGGGCTTAAAATCACAATCGACGCAAACAAAAAGATCGTTGACTTTTTAGACGTGACCTTCGACCTCGCAAGTGGCAGCTACAAACCTTACATGAAACCTAACAATAAATTGCTGTACGTCCACCGACAGAGTAACCATCCCCCCGCATTACTAAAGAACATACCGCTGAATATTAACAAAAGATTAACAAATATTTCATCTAGCAAAGAAGTTTTCGACGCAGCCATCCCTCCCTACCAAAAAGCACTTCAAGAAAGCGGATATGACCACAAGCTTACTTACCACCCAGAAGCACAACAAACAACGAGAAATAAGAGAAAGCGAAAACGAAACATAACATGGTACAACCCGCCATGGAATTCAAATCTGAAAACCAACCTTGGAAGAAAGTTTCTGTGTATTGTTGGCAAATGCTTCCCCAAGATCCACCCGCTACACAAGACCTTCAACAGACACACGCTCAAGCTCAGCTACTCATGCATGCCAAACATGAAATCCACTATCGCATCGCATAACAAAGGCATCCTCTCAAATGTCACACCAGCGCCTACTAAGCAATCACGCGATGGGTGCAACTGTAGAAAAAAGAATGAATGTCCCCTAGAAGGCCAATGCCTCCAAACCAATGTTGTCTACCAAGCAACGGTGACAAGCGAAGCTTCCACAGAATCGTACGTAGGACTAGCAACAAACTTTAAGAACGCTACAGAAACCACAACGCATCCTTTCGGCACAGCAACAAAAGAAACGAAACTGAACTTTCAAAACACATTTGGACTCTAAAAGACGCGAAAAAAACCTTTCAAATTAAATGGAAAGTGCTAAAAAAATGTCAACCTTACAATAATATCAGCAAGAAATGTAACCTTTGTCTCCATGAAAAGTTTATTATGTAATGTTTAATAAACGAGCAGGAGTGCTTTATCAAGTTTAAAACACGAGGCGAAGCCGAGTGTTTTAGACTTGATAAAGCACGAACTGCGAGTTTATTGAACGGCTTCAAAAACCTCTCATGTAGATCTTTTCATTCTTGCACTGATATTTAGATTTTGGGTTATTTTGGCAATGAAAATTGGACATAAAATTTAGCCGTGTCTTTATCAGATATAAAGACACTCATTAAGCATTAATTTCCTTTGTATTTTCTTAATGAATTA
Organism: Siderastrea siderea; assembly: GCA_964030785.1. Taxonomy (NCBI): domain Eukaryota; kingdom Metazoa; phylum Cnidaria; class Anthozoa; order Scleractinia; family Rhizangiidae; genus Siderastrea; species Siderastrea siderea. The sequence continues at coordinate 47,257,479 of OZ034971.1, read as the reverse complement.
TTAATGAGGTTTTGAATATCTGTAAAAAAGATCTTTGCAGCTTAAACAAACGTAACGAATTAGCGAGTTCATGCCCCCATAGAAACAGATTTGTACTCAAAAACCTTAAAGTAACGTAATCTTCACAACTGCTACCTAGCAACCACATTTTGTATATCGTATATCTTATATCTTATGTCTTATATCTTGTATTTAACCGCCAGCATTTAAATTAACCGTCATTCGATAAAATTGCCTGAAGAGTGTGGTCATCCATTGACTATACGAAACAGACCTGTCGCATTAAATCGATGAAATACTTTTGAAGCCTGGAACCTTTTTGAATAATTATATATATATATATATAGCCGGATTTTTGAAAACGGTACCGCTCGGTTGAGGTGTCCGAGCGGTGTGTCGCGAGCACTTTTTTGTCGTTCAGAAACTATCTCCAAAGTAGGCAATATAAAAATTATGAGTGCCAGCAGTCCTTTTTTCTTCTCCCCTCTCTCCCCTCCCTTCTCTTTTCTCTCCCGTGTGGTTTCTAGGCTCATGGGAGTCCAAAAAACCCAGTTTCGGTGTCGTTCCGGTCAAAATGGGCAACTCTTGAGGAGCCACCTTTTGAAAAATCCAGGTAGATATTGCAAGCAAATGTTGCCAGATGGCGAAAAATGACCGAATTCTGGCTGATGAGCGGCCTTTTCAGCATTTCTTGGCCATCTTAGCCCATTTCGTGCCAATATATAGCCGGATTTTTGAAAACGGTACCGCTCGGTTGAGGTGTCCGAGCGGTGTGTCGCGAGCACTTTTTTGTCGTTCAGAAACTATCTCCAAAGTAGGCAATATAAAAATTATGAGTGCCAGCAGTCCTTTTTTCTTCTCCCCTCTCTCCCCTCCCTTCTCTTTTCTCTCCCGTGTGGTTTCTAGGCTCATGGGAGTCCAAAAAACCCAGTTTCGGTGTCGTTCCGGTCAAAATGGGCAACTCTTGAGGAGCCACCTTTTCAAAAATCCAGGTAGATATTGCAAGCAAATGTTGCCAGATGGCGAAAAATGACCGAATTCTGGCTGATGAGCGGCCTTTTCAGCATTTCTTGGCCATCTTAGCCCATTTCGTGCCAATAATTATTGCAAGCAAATGTTGCCAGATGGCGAAAAATGACCGAATTCTGGCTGATGAGCGGCCTTTTCAGCATTTCTTGGCCATCTTAGCCCATTTCGTGCCAATATATAGCCGGATTTTTGAAAACGGTACCGCTCGGTTGAGGTGTCCGAGCGGTGTGTCGCGAGCACTACTCCAAAGTAGGCAATATAAAAATTATGAGTGCCAGCAGTCCTTTTTTCTTCTCCCCTCTCTCCCCTTCCTTCTCTTTTCTCTCCCGTGTGGTTTCTAGGCTCATGGGAGTCCAAAAAACCCAGTTTCGGTGTCGTTCCGGTCAATATGGGCAACTCTTCGGGAGCCACCTTTTCAAAAATCCAGGTAGATATATATATATATATATATATATATATATATATATATATATATATATATATATATATATATATATAAACCTTTTTTATAAGAACGTTGAGGCTGAAATTAACCCAGATTTAAAGAACATACCAAAAACGTACCCAAGCTTAGACTAAGAGACAAAGCAGTAATTTTATTCAGTTTTGCATCCGTTTTTGCATCGAGTTAAAAATACGTAGTAACAACATGATTTCTATCAAGTCACATTTTCTTTTTTTTATTGTAGAGCTCAGACTAGATTTTCTTGTCATTCTCAACTGTGGAAGAGTAATAAAGTGAATTTTAGCTGAGAAGAAAAAACAACAACAGCATGTGTGTCAAAGAAATTTGACATGATACAGCGCACAAATGGGCGTTTTACGGTTTCCTGGTCACGTTTATATCAGATTTCTGAAATTCTATACCACGTAACTTAAGAACACGCTAAAGAACGTTCCAGGCTCAAAACGTGAAATAAATAAGAACATTCAGTTTTCGGTTCAGCCTCAGCCGCTAAATAAAACGTTCTTATTAAAAAAAAAAGTGTATTGGCATCGCAAAGGTAATCGTTTTGAAGCCTGATAATTAATAATCGACCCGACAAATCGATGAAACGACCTATGAAAATCAATGCTAGCTGATCAGTGTCAGTCGATATCAAATGATCCTCAGTTTATACGGAAAATCGATGAAAAAGTGATTTTACTGAGCTTTTTAACCCTCTGAAGGACAAGCAAAGTCACTCACCCTACTATGGTAGAAGACGGAAAAGCACTGAATCAGAGAGAGCGAAAACTGTGAGTTTTTGAACGCCAGACTTGTCGAATAGGATTTTTAAATCAAACACGTTGCTGCTTTCGTCACGTTTTTATGATCCTTTACAAACCTTGGTTTTGCAAAACATGCTTTTTCATTTAAAAATTGCTTCGCCTCATACTGTTGGTCATACCATATAAAACGATTCTTTTCTAAGGGATACACGAACGGTTGCTGAAAATCACAGTTCCTGGTGAAAATCGGATAAAACAAACTTGTGAAAAGAAAAAAAAAGGAATCATACAATTCTCAGCAAAACACTAAATATATCATAACATAACGACGTGATAAAGTTCTACACAGCTCACGGGGAAATGAAAGCAACATTTTCATTTTGGATGCAGTCACAAGTCTCTTGAACTGTTATCGATCGAAACTGCAGGTCGTCCAAACCATTTCCGGAATTCACAACAACAATATCATTACGTTTCCAGACAAAGGTCCACTTTTCTAGAATTCGTGATGTTCGGTAAAATGTCCCTGATCTATTTACAACCACAGCTTAAATTTCAAGGATAAAGGATTAACAAAACGTTTGAACTCCTTTTTTATAAACAGCCATTAACCATTTGGCTGTTGAGATCGATCTCGAGAGCTTTTAATAGGGGGAATAATCCCGGGGATTGCCGGCGACTCCCCGCCGAAGTAGATAAGATTTTGCTTTTTAAATATCATATCATCTCCCTCATTGAGACACTGGGCGAATCTTATCAATATCTTGTTGTAAAAGATAAGATCGTAGACAATATGATAGGGATGTCACGTTTCGGGTCAGTTAAAGAAACAATATTCTAAAGCTGCTGAGGTAGATTGCTTTTGTTTGTTTTTTTAAGTGTTAAAAATACACAACATTTTGCCATAACCGTTTAAAATAAGTAATTTAAGATCAATTGAGTCACAACAACGTTTCTTCTCTTCATCGAGTTTTTAATCGAATGAGAAAAGGAGCCCATCTGATTTGAGAACCATGTATGTCAGTAAAGCTAACGGGTTAATTAAAGAACGTTGTCCTTCATCGCAAACTTATCTGGCTTCAACATATAGCTACTTAGTATTTGACATATCAGGTAATAGAAACGAAGCGACAAAACTGAATCAGATGTAAACATTTTCACACTGCGGGTACATACCTATGAGCAAGAACACAAGTGACAGCAATCTTAACGGAGTCTTCAGTCTGCCCATACCGTTAACCCTCGTCCACGAAATTTAGTTGGATCTCGGCCGCGGTTTGGTTGGCAATTTCACGTTATTGTTCAAGATCTCTACTGCTGGTGAACATTTAAATAGAACGCCTTGTACAATCACGGGTTGACCTGACGTGAGGCAATAGCTGAGACTTTCAAGTAGTTCTTTCGTCGCTTGTTGCCGTGAGATGACGTTACTCACGCTTGCACGGCCACCGCGTCCGTACGACAACTAGAAATATCCAGTCGAGTTCCTCCAGCGGCACGGAATTAATGCCAGTACTCAAAATCGTAAGGATAACGCCTTTGGCGTTGATAATAACCAGGTTGTATAATATGGGGGTTTAGGTCTCGCCCATTTTGAGATAAAATGTAACTAAATACTTCTCATGTGTGATTGCCAAATTGAATATCGTGTGATTATGTTATTTCCCTGTATTTATTTGCCCCTTCCGGTGAAATAAAAATAAGCTGAGATTACTTAAAAGCAGAACACGAAAGACCGCCACGGAAACAGACACAACTGAACACTGTTTGGGAGCTCAAGCAGAGCTTTCCTTCATTCGATACCACGAACCAATTATTGCCCGCGGAGCGAAGAAAATAATCTGACCTATCGAAAACATGATACCCAGAATACCATTACTCTTTCAATAAATATTTTGTTATCTCCAGAGTCGTATGACAGCTTTTCGTCAACGCAGTGCTCATAATTCCCGCATCTAGCACGTTCGATTTCGTTTTCTTCATGTTCTTTCGTATTTGTAACTCTTACTCGAGCAGAATAGCGGGATTACCTCCAACCTCGCAAGAAGGTAGGTAGGAATTAGAGAATATTTACACCTACTTGCACTCTGCTTCGCAAAAACAACAGATTTTATTAGGTTAAGTCGATAACCTTCTTATCGACTTAACCTGATAAAATCTGTTAAGTCGATAACCTTCTTATCTTTTTCCTCCCCGGATACACAGAATTATTATTATCGTGACGAAAACTGCGTGACACACAACGGAAGGTTTCCACATCTGTCTGGTTTGAAAATGCTGATATAAGGATTTTGCAAAATAACAAGACAATAACCACAAAGAGACGGCGATTTTTAATACGACCAGGTCATAAACTTGCCATATGGATTAAAAACGGTACAAGACCGTCAGCTTTTTAATACAAGCTAATATGAAATATAACCGCTTACCCGAGGTGTCCCATTCTCGCCTCGCACGAGATAAAATCTGCGTGAACTCCACGCGTGATGTGCATGCAGGGATTGCAGGCCTCACGCTCACCCACGCCTTTTCACGCGTGGCACCTCCGGTTCGTGGGCTCGCGTGTCACCTACATGCTCCAGATCTTGCTGACCTTTTTCCCTTTCTTAGCTATAGAGTTTCTCGTAATTGCGCTAAGCTGATAAAATGAGAGCTATTCATTTACCGACTTTCTAAGGTTTGCTGGTTTTCAAAATGTGAAATGGGATTCTAGTGTTCCGGGATATCATTTTCACGTATGGATCATCATGCGTTTCTGGGGAAACTCCCCACCTACCCCTCTCCCCTAGCCCAACATTCTGCCCTAAGTGATAATATGTAAATAAGTTAGTGTTTATGTTCGGTTAGGGGAGGGGTAGGTGGGAAGTTTCCAGAAAAGCATTTAAATGATCCATTTTCACACGGAGCGCATAACCCAAGGGCTCTTGATTATCGTGGTTGTTGTTGTTGTTTTTTTTTTTGCAACTTGCGCTTCCTTTAGGTGTTTATTTTGTGGGCTTTTTTTTTGTTTTGTTCAAGGTTTGTTTGCTTGTTTGTTTTTTTTTTTTTTGTCGCCAGTGCACGAGCGCGGAGCGTCACAACGAGCAAGAATAAAAGAATACGGTTTTCGATCGCCGAGTTCACCGCACAGTAAGGTTCTATCTAGAAAAGGGTTGACAGCGAGTCACAGGCCGATTAGAGCATTAGAGCATTTCATCTCCTACATACACTGTGGGAAGGGTTATTCAACGATGTTTCGTACGGCAAACAACGCTACTATATCCCAAAGCTTAAGGCCCTACCATGTGCCTAAAACAAAAATTGCACCTTTTTCTTGCTTCAGGCAACGGCCAATAAGTAGGTTCTTTGATTTTTCAAAGGCTCAAGCTTATATTTAAATTATTTAGTCATTGTCGATTTTTTCATGTAGCCTGTGTAGCAAACCCTTGAGTATTGGGGAACGCACGATCGGAGGCTATTTTGCGTTATTTCTAGCACGGCACCCCTTTAAAATCATACAACGACAAGAGTTTGAAGTCTCTTAATGCTTTGTCACCGTCGATCACCGGCGGACAGAAACATAACGGTACGCCAAGGGTTGGGCCACAGCTGAAATAGCTGAAATTTGTTCGCTCACCCAAGTGAGAGAATAAATGAGAGACATTTAGAATTTTTTTTATCTATTTTGAGACTGGTGTCCTTTATTATTATTTTACTTTAAAACAATTATATCAAGAAGTTTTCTTTAAAATAATAGACTTATGAAAACACCCCAATTCCTTCTATTTTCGCGTGGCTTATTTTCGAGAAAACAAATCCACAAAAAGGTAATGTAAATATATTCCTCTTTTGCTTGCCACAGCACAGAAACAGCGAGGTTAAGCTACTGCAATCTTTTGGCTTGACATGAAAAGCGTTGTACATTTCTGAGATTGCAAAGTCATAGCCATTGAATATATCATTGACGAGGAAACTATTACGGCCCAATTTTGTTTTTAAGCCTGGGACGCAATTTTTGAACGAAGTTTTAGGCTTCGGTGGTGTTTATCCACTACGCGATAAGCAGAAGCAACAAACCACATGCACATACGCGGTTGTTATCTTTGTCCTTATTTCACGCCGACTCCGCACGTGCAATTTTCTTATGTTTGTGCTTGTCATTGTGCTTATCGTCAGCACAGGAACCAGACTTAAGCCCCAAGAAAATAAAAGGCATTAGCGCGCACTTCTTTCCTGAGAAACAGAGATTATGTGACGGCTACATGTTGTTTTAGAGATATGTCTCTCTGTCTGGATCCGGCTTAGGTTTTGGAGCCGGTTTCACCTTCATGTAGACGATAATGCCGAGGCACATAGCGCAGAAGGCGGCCATGGCGATGACTACCACTGTGTTGACGTTGAGGGACGACTCTGAAACAGAGAGAGTTGGTTATTAGGGTTAGAAATATTGAAGGCATCATGTAAGGTGGTTCGATACCAGTGTTTGAAATCGATCCGATACGAGTATTGGCTTCTAACTCAAGGAAACGTCCAGGCCCCAGTTGTTCAAAAGGTGGATAGCGCTATCCACTGGATAAATCGCTATCCAGTGGATAAGTATTAGGGAAACCAATTGGGTTATCCACTGGATAGATATTTATCCAGTGGATAGCACTATCCATCTTTTAAACAATTGGGGCCATCAGGCTTACAAGAGTCGAAAACCCTCAAGGTACCGGGCTGCAATGCAAAAGCTCGATTGTAAATTTACGCATAAACAGACAGGTCAAAAATTGGATTTTGCACAAGAACGCGATCAAATGCTTGATTCCGCTTCATAAAAACGAAACTTTTTTGAGAACACAGTGTGGAATAGACACACAACTTCTCCTTCCAAGTGGTCAGGTTACCATTATCAAACAGCATCGAGATAATCGATATTGCTCGCCATTATAGATATTTTTAGGCAAACCAAGTATCGATGATAGCAAGTATTTGCACAGGGTGCCAAGACTCACAACAGGACTTCTGAAAGGCAAAATATAAGGATTTTATGGGACTTCACCGTGAATACGATAAAATAACGAAAGGAGAGAAACCAGAACACCAAAACTTGAAACAAAGACAACAATCTATAAGGTATGTACACTTTGATGGCTGTTTATGTACAGTTTTGCTATTTTATCGAACTAACGATAAATTTCCAAATCCTTATATTTTGCCTTTGAGGAGTCCCGCTGTGAGCCTGGGTGCCCTGTGGCATTTGGTATCAATAACGGCCCACCCTTGGCATCGTGTGTGGCGATGAAGAGAGAGGTGACCTGTGACCGTTTGCACATCGGTCGGATGGTCTAACAACCGAGCCAGGAAGACTGAAGGCGAGCTAGATATTTTCTTCTTCTGCAGCTCAGTGCATGGTTAAGGTCAGAAACGACCTGTATGCGAAAGGTCCTGGTATCAACTCCCATTAGAGACCAAGGGTGGATTTCCACCGTTGCGTAAGTTTTGCGCGTACGGGCGTGAATTCAGTTGGCTGTACCTGCGTAACTAAAACCGGATGCGATGTAGGAACGGCTTACATAAAAGTAAAAAGGTGAGCGTTTTTCAATTTTTAATATTTACGTAAGCCGTTCATCCATCTTCTCTAATTTTATTTTAGACTGCGAGTAGTCTCTTATTTTGGCGATGGCGATTGTGGGGAGGGCGAAATACACACATGGGTGCTAACTAAATTCACGTCTGTACGCACGCAAAATTTTCCCAACAGTGGAAATCCACTCTAAGATTCTTTCTTTGTAGTCACCAAGTCGTTCCAAACGGAACACAGTTTTGTTAAACTAGTACCTTTTTCTCTGTATTCATCTCTGGCCTCGGCAATCGGTTCGCGCCTGAGGATGAATGGTCCTTCAGTGAGCCCTGCCCTAGCCACTCCTTTCTCATCCTCTGTAGCCCGTTTTCGTCTGGGGAATTCCAGACTCAAACAGTCCACAGAGCAGCGAGAGGTAGGCTTAGAAGCGTTACAAACCACCAAGTTACAGTGGAGGTACACAAAAGTTCCATAATCGCCGCTGAACTGGAAAGTGTCAAAACTGAAGCGCCTTGTACCTCTAGGAGCTGAGTAGTACGTCACCGTGGAATCTACAGGGCAGCTGAAATGTCAAAAGAATGAACGTACGATTCATTTTAGGATATCTTCTTGAATGGAAAAATGGTAAACTTCCCGTTTAAACTTTTCCCTTCCCGCACCCGTTTCCTCTACCCTTTAATCCCGGTTCCCGCGCAATTTTTGTTGGTTCCCGCCTCTTTACACTTTTTTGATGCGTAATATTAGGTAATTTCCTCTCTGTTTCTTCTGCCTCCCATCACCTTGGGAATCCCGCGTCCCGCCCTCTCTACTCTCGCCTCCCGAACAACTCCCACCCCTTTTTCTTGGGCTCCTGCCAACCTTTACCCCTCCACTAATGGTCGAGCCCCGAGGGACTACGTCATAGGGATTTTAAGCGTCTGGGGTCAAACTGTCCTGAAATAAAACCTAAGGTTCTTTCTTGTACGAGAAATGTTCGTAGTTTAACGAGAGGATGACGTCACGCGGTTTTCTCGAAAGAAGCACAATTCCTTATAGGTTATTCTATCGATGTTTTTTCGGGACACGAATGAAGAACTTGAAAACATTACCCCGTTTCTGGCCATCCTCTGAAACTTATTAATTAATTCAGAAAACTAGTAGAGTAATTTTGAACAAAGCTAGACCATTTTTTTCTTATTATTGATTCCAATATGACTGTTATCTCATCAGTCAAAAGAGTAGTATGCAAAACACGTGAAGTATCCCCTTCATATCAGCTACACTTGTACTTTCAGACTGCTCCCCTCCCCTCTGCGTAAGATTGTAAAGAGAAAGTTTACCTATCCCGAATGATGTCATATTTCATGTCGTCATCAGGATTCTGAGTGGGCGTGGCATAGCATTTCTCTTCTCGGAGTTGCAGTCGTGTATCTGGTGAGTCCACGGCCAACTGAACAGAAGCAAATGTAAAGTAACAACATCAATTGATTAGGAGCATCACCACTCAATACCCCCTCCCTGGGAGCATTTTGGCATCAACAAATCCATGACCGCGCAATTCCAGTTCAGTTACAATCGGTTGGAGTTCACGTTGAGTACCAGTTACGCTACAGTATGTTGATCCCTAAACCTTGTGCCATTGCCCTAAACACAAAACTCAGCGCTTAACTTGAAGACTGAACTCTGCATTCCTGACGAACGTCCGGTTAACGCGGACACCTCGTTATTGAGGAGAATTTAATAAACGTGTTTAGTACGTGTTTAACCATGTTAATAGCAGGCTTTTCCAGGCACAATACCAATATGTTTTCTAGTCTAAGAGATGACCGTTACAACAGGGCTTGTGCTAGACATAGCACTTAGCTTTAAATTAAATATTGCAATCAGTGCTTCACCCTAAAGAAGTATACTTGAACTTAACTCGAACTCGAATTCACAAATTCAGCAATAATAACAAATAATCGATACAGCTTGTATTGTTACCTGTATAAAGAGGGGCTTGTTTAGTGTGACCTTCAGTGGGAAGTCCCTGACACCGAAAGGAAGCAGATAATCCTTGTCTTTAAACACAGAGATTTCCAGTGTGAACTCAGTGGTTGCGTCACCGCCATCCATGGTCATCTTCAGCTAGAAAATATTGGAAAACCCATCATAAGGTTACGTCGTTTTGCCTACTCAAGGCATATGGTGTATAACAACCCAATTGTTAATTTTCGCGGTTTTATTGGTCGGAACATATTACATGGTACAAAATCGGACGACGGGTGATGAGGACATACTTAATGAATAAATAAATAAATAAATAAAAGAAGGAAGGAAGGAAGGAAGGAAGGAAGGAACGAACGAAGGAAGGAAGGAAGGAAGGAAGGAAGGAAAGAACGAAGGAAGGAACGAAGAAACGAACGCCCTCCGCGGCTGGTATAGCGGAGGATAATGCTCTTAGCTGTTAAATTTCATTGTTGCCCTCAAAGCTTCGCTTCTCAACCAACTGTTTATATTTTGAACAATCTTTCAGCTTTGAGCATTACGAAACCCTTGTTTGTTGTTTCTGGTTATAACCTTCATCTTTCTTCGAGTCACTGACATTTTACTCTGTACTTGTGTATATTATTATACAATTATGGGTCTCAATCTTTTCGTGCATCAACTTGTAGCTAATTCCTAAAATAATAATAATTGTTAATTTTTAAATTGAGATCACAACATCCGCAACACCAAGTTTTCTTACATTTTTGTTCAACTGAAAGTAAGGTTGCTTTTCGGGAATGGAATATAGAGGACCTCTTCTTTGGGAAGCTACATTTTATTATTATTAGTAACTGCCAGATTTCGTCGTAACGTTTTTCTTGGTCGCTAGGTTTGAAATTTTTAACAACGTGCAAGATTTAAAAGTTGCCGTTTGGGGGGATCACTACTTTGGTGTGATCAAAAATTTGAAAGCTTACGGTTTATTCAAGATAGTGGCGCTACCTTCGTGCTCTATGTTTATTAGTGACGGTCCAGAAATTAAAACAATCCATAAAGAACTTTTACCTTTCTAGGAATAATACCGTACGTTGATGTTACGCCCTCTTTCGTGTAGTAACAACTGAAGGGTATCGTAAGTTCCGGCATTCTTGTAATCATACCCTCATATTCCACCTCCTCCTTTTCAACACTGTTGCTATAGACAACAGCGTCATCTGTGTGACTGCTGACCGTTCCACAGCCCATCAGGGGCGCAACAAGACTAAAATGAGTGTCATTCCCTTGTGCCTTACACGAACGGTCGTTCAGACGGAGATACGTGGACTTAAATCCATTCAGAACCCCCTTCTCCACGTCAATTTGCATCTCATCTTTTCCGCAGGTTATAGTAACGCCCTCTGGAAAAGAGAAGAAAAATCTGATTCAATAGTCAATTCGAGCGATGCTTAGCCCCACAGAGGACTCGGAGTGTAGGACCTTAAAAAGGACCTTATAGAATAAGAGTTGTTAGAGTTAAAAATTGCTGGGTAGAGAATTAACATCAGGAAATCAGCCCGAAATTGGTATTGATCCAACCAATTCTTGAATTCAGTAAACACTTTTTTCTAGCAAAAACACTAATCCGACACAATCTACAAGAACCCGTAAAGAAATAATGTCCATGGTGGAGGGGGTGGGGGGGGGGGGGTGGGGTGGGGATGGTTGGGCGTGGTATTGGCTCGTGTTCACTTGTTAGTCCTGGGATTCGGGGATTCAAAAATTAGTCTACCCCTTGGTATTACTCTAATCGCTCACTTGTTTTGGTGTACTCTCCACTTTCTAAACGCCTTGTAATAGCTACGATCAGAAGAGACACTGGACTAGACATTAATTACTCGGTGTACACTGACTGAGAGCTAACTTTAACAAGATTTTGTAAAGGAGGACGCTTCACGGAGACGGTCGCTCAGACAGACTACACTGTTCTTCAATGGTGTCCATCTGTGTGGTCTTGATCCTCTGAGAGAGAGAGAGCTGTCTTCCCGTGAGCGGGAAGCAAATTTTTGCCGCTTCCGGCGGAAGTTCATCAAAGGGGTATTGTTTTAGATCAGTCCATTTGGTTTTATGTACTTAGGAGGATTCTCTTTTGAAACAAAATCTTTACTGGGAGATAAAAAATAAGACCGTTCTCTAGGTATGACCTATAAAAGTCCAGGAAATAGTTGTGTTTTGCCTTTGTTAATCGTAATGTAAAATAGAAGGTGTTTGCCACAGAAAAGGTCAGGGAAATGAGAAAAAGCCAACGTTAATCATGTAATCTTTTTCTTTACAAAAAAAAAATAACCCATTTACTACCCAGGCAAACAGTGAAATGTGCCTAAATATGTTTGCAGTAAAAATTTGAAAAAGGTGGCCATTCGTGTTTTGAAAGCTGCTAATCAGTGCTTTTCTGTGGAGCTGTTTGTTATGCTGTGCAAGTTGCTCCTCAAGTGTAACTGAGCCTTATCAAACACTTCTTTCCTGTGGTACTGCTGATCATGCTGTACATAAAACACAACTATAAAGGAAAACTTGCGTGAACAATAGTTTTTCTAATTTTGTTGTTTGCCTTTCTATGTTTGATTTTCAAAAGGCTGTTTTAATATAGACAATACCACCTTTCATCGGCCTGTCGCCACTCGACGGTCGAACCCGACCTCCTGCCCGAAACAATTATCAAGCACATGTTCTTCTGAAAGCTTCGTTCTGTTACGTCTGTTCATGAGTTTGATTTAATTCTACAATACTTTGTCAATTTTAGTACATATAAGTGAATAAAACAGATTTGTTGGATTTTTTTGTCATATTAACAAAGCAAAAAAGAATAAGCATGTATGGTATTCAGTTGATATTCCAACATATTTATAACGCATCTTTCACTGGCGCGATATCGGAAACAACAAAAACGTTTTATGAGCTATTCACAAAAATCTTCTTAACCTACCCTCTGTGATGTTTCCTTTCCCTTCAACCAACACCAAAAACAACGGCAGGAAAATGAACAGAGAAAACATTTTGAGACACAACAACTCCCTGTGTGTGCTAACTTCGAGATCGCGTGGCGTTGTGTACATTTTTGCTACAACACTGGGGTCGCACACCGCGGACTTAGAAATTAGAAATATGACACCGAGTGATTTCCCTGTTGATAATTTGGTCGTGGGGAATTTGCATAATTTTTGGAGGAACAAAAGCGCATTCTTGTCGCTATACTGTGCGAACCTGCTGGTCCGCGCAGCGACTGGGTCCCTTTGCGTGGTAAGAATTGGCGACATTTCCAATTCTTCAAGGGTACAAATGTCTGTTTTTTTTAACTGTGGTAGGGAGCGGGGTTCGAAGAGTGTAAGCTAAGGGTATGGCTATGTACCACTCTATTGCGCATGGTTCCCTCGTTTCTTTCTGAAATAGGATATGTGTTGCCCACTTCTCTGAAAAGCTGCTTTGGCCGTTTTGTTCTAAAAATTGCAAAGACTTTAAATGTACCGTGTGAAGCAAGGTATCATTTGGTATTTTGGTACGAAAATTCAGAGTGCTACCTTTTCCCCTTTCAGTTAGTTTTCTCTTCCTTACATCATGGAGACGTCCAAAACGGCATTGAAAATTACCAGAAAAATCCATCAGGTGACACAACTTGTGCCACTGCTTTCCGATGTTGGAAAATCGCACTTACGAATAAGAATGAAGCGACGCACTTCGTGAGAAGTGTGAAAAGTCAAGTGAGCTGTGTATGAGAGAAGGGGAAATTAGTTTTCCAAACCTGTCAGCGATGAAACAGTCGCAACGCATCTCCTGCGACATCCATCAAAACAGCAAACTTTGCCGCGGCCAGAACAGTCACTTGTGTCTTCACACAGATGCCTCAGAGAACTTGTACAGCGGTAAGGCGTCGGAGGGGGACACTTGACTACAATAAATTATGTGCAATAAAACCATTTTCAATTATAGTAGCTGGAGATACAAATACCCCACTTCTCCGTCATTTTTAGGACAAGGGAGCGTATGGTACCATAGTATCGCCGTTTAGGAGCGTACTGCACTTTAGTTCCCAGTTTACAAACAGTCCTTGACAATGTACTGAAATATCCGCGCTTTTTGTCTGTAAAACCATCGAAATAAGAAACCTATTGCCCTCCATGCACCTGGTCGAGAATATGAAGACCGTATAACACTCATGCACGATCAATTCTCCTTTGCTCTAGAACCTGATTTCTCGACCCTCATCTTACATATTATTTTTCGGCTATAAAGGGACACTGTCACCAATTTTTAGGATAACTTAGAAAAGCTAAAGGACATATTCTAATCCGGCGGAGGAAACCAAAAATCTTGGTTAAGTTTCGTTTACCAGTTCTCTGCATGAGACTATAATTAAGTATGTTTGGCTGCGGATCGCCAGGATGGAAATGGTTGCAACTTGAAAACATCTTTTTCCTTTGTTTCGTGATAACTTCGCCAGTAACTGACTATGGTTTGTGCTTCTTTTGAGAAAATCATTAAATTACCTTCTCTTGACGTTGTAGGAGTATTCTGCGTACGTGAAAAAGCATTTGATTTAAATCTCAGCACATTTTCACCCCAACCCCTTAAACTCCCTGTGACAGTGTCCCTTAAAACACAAATACGCGTTTCTCAGTTATACAAACAACCTCTTTCAGACTACCACTTATCCTCTAGCCGTGGTCTGTTAGAGCGGTTTTCATTTGAGTTACAAACGTTTGTGCGCTAATGATTTTTGAAAGTAAGACCTAACTAATTACAATCATTTATATGTCTACTGAAACACTTAAACTCCTCGTCCATGTTGTTTTATAAGAGAGTCAACTCCAGCGAGCCTCGCTGACTATTCGTTCATAGGAAACTCGACCTTGTAGTCCAACTGCTGAACCTCAGCAGTCACAACGGCGACGGCAACGAGAACGTCTCAAAACGGTAGGTTTGAAAGAGGCTACGTCACGGAAATTTTCACGTTTTTGAGTGAAAAATGTGCTGAAATTCAAACTTAATCCTTTTCTCGTGCGCAAAATGTTCCTAGAACATCAAGAGAAAGACAAATGATTTTCTAAAAAGAGAGCAAACCATTATCAATTCCTGGCGATTTTCCAAGAAACAAGGAAGAAACTTGAAAACATTAACCTAATGTATTCGAGTTGCAATCCATTTCCATCCCAGCCATTCAGCCAAATACATTTATTTTAGTTTCAGGAAACTGGTACAGTAATTTTGATTAAAACTGAAAGTAATCCTAAAAATAGGCGACGAGGTCCCTCTAATGAGCAGTACGGTAGCTTTGCACGTGCGTTTTATATTCAGGTATATTTCTCTCCCGTCCTCTTCAAAGCAACAGCGTGAAATGACCAAGTTCAAAGTTTATAGACAACGTCAACGCAAGGCTGAAAGTTTTCTTTTCTCTATCGGAACTAGAACGGCGTCCTTACAAATTCGGTTCCTCTATACTTCGGCCACATTATACAAATTGAACCAGTTGACATAACTGCGAAGTAGATTAGGCAACGACAAAGGACGTTTTCGTTGGCGTTGCCGCCGTCTATGTTGCTAAAGGTTCCCATTTTAAGACACAGACTAACGCTGGTAGCACAATCAGATTCCTTGTTCGTACCTGCTGCCGCAGGCACGAGATTTTCCTCCGCAGGAGCGACACAAATGCTGTAGCACCCATTGGAGCAACATTTCTTATCTTTGACGCAATCGTTGTCCATGAAGCACTCGTCTACATCGGACACACACGGTGGAGGCACTGCTGGAAGGTCTGGACACGTGCCGGTCTTGTCTTAAAAAACACACACAAAAAAATAATTAAAACATGTACTAAAATTTTACCTTTGGGTTTTATCTTACAGTCTAAATGGGCTTTTGATTGCTATTTGTCGGCTCTAGCCGACCGGACTTCAGAAATTGGTTCTGACTATTTCTCAAGCCAAACGCAGTTTCGTTCAGAGCTTCGCTTCGTGATCTTGACTCCTTCAGTTGTGGAGGGGGCAGCAGGGTGGGAACCGGGAGAAACGGGGATGGGAAGTGTGCGGAAGGCGAGTAAAAAAAGGGGGGGGGGGAAATTACTCAACATTGCATAATATTTTTCAGTCCAAAAAGGAAAAAGAGATGTAGACAAAAAAATCGGGCAGGAACCGCTGGATTAAGGGGTACAGGAACCGGGAGCTCAGACCTCCCTGCACTCCACTCTACTCCATTATTGTACTTTAAAGAAAACGTCACGTAAAACAAAGATCAATAATTCCTTTAAAACGGGCCGAGCGTTATTTTAATAGAGCGGTTTTTAACTGACTGTCGTAACACCAAAACCAAAATAAATGCTCGGACCAATCACAGCGGACGCAAACAAGACGATGAACCAATCAGAAATCAAAGCGAATACGTGTGACGAGCTTCTATCGCTGGAAAACGTGGTTGGGTTTGGTTTTACATCTGATTGGTCGAGATAACGGGGCGAGTAATTATAACTAATCACAGAACGTAGTAAAGCTAAACCAAACCAAAACGCGAATTACTTTCCACACTCAGTTGAAAACCGCTCTTACGTCCGCGCGCGTAAATTAAAACCTTACTTAGACTGGAGGATTGTCTAAGTTCAGGATCCCAGCACTGCCTCCTGCAGCCAGTGAAGCAGCAGTAGGTACCATTCACACACTCCTCGTCGTTATTGCAGGTATGTTTAAGGCCCACGTGACACTTCTTAGATGGCGTAGTGATAGGGCACTGGGGTTCTGCCAAGACTAAAACAAGAGGCACAATTTGTTTCGTTTACGCAATGTCTCTATCAATTCATTTACTTGTAGGTACTTAAAGGGAAACGGGGTGGGGGGGGGGGGAGATAAGGAAGCGTGAGACTTGAGCATGGAATTCCCCGTTTTCCTCCCCTTTAGGCGCCTCCTCGCAGGCTCCTTCTAGCGTGAATCTTTGAATCCTGAATTGACGTTGATGCTTCTTGGAATTTCGTGGAATTTTGATAGTCCGCTGGGCCGACCAGCTTCTCTGAAATTCTGTTACCTTAAACGAAAAAAGGTTTCACATGCATCGTCAGAGGAAAAACAAACAAACTAACTAAGGCATAGTTGGCGAGGGTAGACAAGTGTCCAAAACTTTCGCTTGCATTGAGTCTCATGCACAATTCTTGACTGTTGTGCAGTCTTGAACCCTCTTCAACTCTCACTGACTCTCTTCGTTGTCTAATCGGACGTCGGTCATTTAGTCCCGGACAGTTAGCCCCTAATTTTTAGACATTTCACCGAACTTAAATAGGTTTAGCGTCAATGGAACATCCCAACATATGAACAGTGGGAGGACTACAACTTTACTTAACTATCATGTAATATCCTTATCGTAAAAATATATACTCCAAGTATCTTTACCAGACGGTTAGTAACTTTCTGGTAATCCTTAGCCTAACACTACTCAACAAAGGGCTGACGTTGACAATGCAACTTACTGGAGCCAAGCGGATCAAAACTTGGATTAACGCATCTTTTAAAGCAACTGTTATCACAGCATTTCTTTCCAGGGAAACAGTCATCATCAAACTCGCACTCGTCATAATCTGCAATGCATGTTTCAGGTAGCTGCAGATTTGGACACTTTCCAGGCCTTGGGACTGATAACAACAAAGAAAGACGGACAGTCAGTCATACATATAAACAGGAAGACAGACAGACAGACAGACAGACAGACAGACAGACACAAAGAGTCATAAACACATGAACAGACAGAAAGACAGAGAAATACAAAGAGACAGTCACACATATATAAATTTAGACAGGTAGACCGACAGTCGGAACATGTCAGTACATATTAAAATCAAAAAAACGTTCTCTAGCTAGAAATATAAATAAATAAAATCAGAACTTTCGCTCTGTGTCGGGCTACAGCCTTCGATGGGATACAAAAGAACATATACCTAATTCAATAAAGGCTGCTTTGGGCATTGGGCAATTGCGCATTGGGAAGCTATTGTTTGGCGGTCACTCAAGCAAAGCATTGCATTCTGTTCCGTATGCCCAAATGCCCAATGCCCAATTGCCAAAACAACCTTTATTTAATTATGTATGTACACATCGACAGAACGGCACACAGGCCGAGACTGAGAAGAAACACAGACAAACGAAATAGGGATAGTCATTCAGTCAGACACAGACAAAGGTAGACAAAAAAATAAAATGATAAGCAAGTACACAGCAATGTTTTTTTAAATCGTTAAAATATAACATTTACCAAATCAATACTACAAATTTTTGCATAAGGTTAACGTAAGTTCTACCACCTCTTGTTCTGACCGAAAAACAGTTTGTTCCCAGGGCCTTCACAGATCGCTGTTGCTGACCAGCTGAGAAAGAGGCTATTCGAAGGAGACAACCTAGTTCCCAGGCGTTCCATGCCCGCTCACTCGAAATGGCGCGGAATATCATGGCGTCACCGAAGGCCTGGGCACTAGGCTAGGGACAAGATTGGTGTAGCACGTGATGAGATTAACCAAGCACGCAGGGTTTAAAAAATGATACTCGTACAAAATATTGCTTGTTTAGGTCCGAAATCAAGACATGAAACGAGCAAGGTATGCATACATAAAGAAACCAGGCAACGTTTTTCCCACTTTGTGGCGTTTCTACGTAAAGTTTCGTGTTAGCCAAAAAACACAAACATTCAATTGCACTATTCTCATGTACTTCTTACTACTCTTTGCCATAAACGTGATACTTAATCTCTGGGATGATTAACTCCATGTCAGCAACTCTTTGTCATAATTTCTTACTTGCTATTCTAGATTGAAAGCCCTCCGCAGTGGCACATCGTCTGCGGCATCCGTCAAAACAGCAAAGACCGCCCGTGATGTAGCTACAGTCTGAGTCGTTGGAACATTGGCCTCGAAGCCCTATGTGACACCGCGGGGGTTTTGATGGAGCTGGGCAGTTATCTGCAATTAAAAAGTGCACAAAGATAAATAGGGCTAACATTTTACTTGCGGCCGTTTGTATTGCTTGCACAGTCGAAGCACTCCGGCCTTGACTCGGATTCCTCTACGTTACGGACACTTCGCCTAGTATATAAGACTCCAAAATTCACACAAATCTGCAACTGCAATTCGGGTAGTAAGCTGTTTGAACGCCAAAAGTCGGTAACCCTTTAAGTAGCCTGTGTGGCGGGCGCGAAAGGGGAGGAAAGGGAGAGAAAGGGGAGGAAAGGGAGGGAAAGGGGAGGAAAGGAAGAGAAAGGGGAGGAAAGGGAGGGAAACGGGAGAAATTACTCGCGGGAGCAGAGCGCAAATAATTACCCTCTTTTCCTCCCCTTTCGGCGCATGCCACACAGGCTTCACTTTGAGCACCGCAGCATCTAATATTCTCCTGGCAATATCACTACTCGATCAAACACGCAGGACATGAGAATAAAGGAAATGGTCACAAAAGATTTAATGTCTTGATGATTAACCGAATTCTCCTAACTAATATCATAACAAATATACAAAGCAAGGGCGTAGCCAGCCACTTTTTCCCTTTAAGCCCGACCCGAGATGTAAAGCTAAAATTGTTAATATCATGCATGCAACTCCTTAGATAGAGTTCCACTTACAAACAGGTTACACCAGTTTTACCGCTGACGATCAATATTCTAATGAAAAACAAAAGCAAAGTTAACCCCTTTTGAATGTCCTTGCCGGAATTGTAATGGAAACTTATTAATGACAATTAACAGCCAACGGGCTTCGTTGATAAAGAACGCCATGGTAGTCAGCATCCAGCAGGACGGCCATGAGCAGTGTCCGCCGTTAAAATGCAACTTGCATTTTAATGACAGAGAAAGAGGAAAGAGGCTTCCATACGAAAAAGACCCGTTTTTTTGGAATTTTGTATTGTAAAGGGAAAGTCTTTGAGCTTTAATAAAACTCATTCGTTTCAAAAGACAAAATGACAGATGCAGCATTCCTCTTCAAAAAACCGTGCGATGATATTTTAATTTGCAGCTTCAGCGAATAATTAACGATGTCCAGGCGCTAGGAGGCATTCTGCACGATCCCCTTCTTGGTTCCTTGGCATCTTCTTGTATGTTTGCATAAAAGCTAGAGATGATGGATGCTCTTTCAGCATAGTAGATTTCATCCTTCTTTCTAATAAAGGCGTACTTTGTTTTGTTGCGAAATGAAGCAATATAATGTATTTTGTACTTTTACCAACTGACTCAAAGGAGTTATTTGGTTTTCGATCGGGACATATCCTCTATTGCACAGCTGTCAAAACCCAGAAAAGAAAATAAACACGCCATTTCGCTGCCTAGTCTTGCTTCAACAAACTGTTTAAAGGTTTTAGACCAAAGTCTTTCCTTCGTTTGGAGCACAGTCTCTTAGCACTTTTAACACATTGTTTCGTGGTTTTATTTCACGGAATCAAAACGTTTTAAGGTGAGTATTCACTATTGAATAGTAAGCAGTAAAAGCAGTAAAAGAAACATTGGCCTTCTGGCTACTGCTGAAAAAAAAAGACAGAAATTCTTGTTAAGCCCGGGTTTAATGGCTTAAAGGTTAGCTACGTCCCTGCGAAGAACAGTGAGGAGAATACAAAGGTTGATACATAGGATAACAGTGCAGATAGAGGAGAGCTGAGACCTAGATCGTATAGATCACTTCACCACCACGGCTAAATACAGTAGACTGTCAAGCCCTAATATACGGCTTCCTTTTCGCAACTGCAAAAACTGCGTCTATAACTGCTATGATCCTCTTTACATTTAATTCTTCATCTAGCAGTTCTAAGATATGATATGATATGATATGATTTTCCATGCTGTAATCTGCGTTTAGACATTCTGCAAACGTAAACGGTACCGCAACCAAGTCTAGCTTTATGCAATCGATTTTTGTCGTGCCTTATACTCCCTAGTGGCTGGTACTGATGAAGAAGCATTTATACTGTCTTTTTATACGGCTTTAACTCAGTATTTAGAGTTTTATTGGACAAGTTTGGTTTTCTCACCTTTAATTGCACCAACAGTGGGTTCTGCGCATACTCTGTAGCACGTGTTTGAACAGCATTTCTTCGTTGTTCCGTCGCAGTCCCAGTCATACTTACATTCATCAAAATCGGACGGACAGAACTCGGACGGTGGAGACAGAGTCGGGCAAGTGCCTGGTCGAGGTTTGTCTGACACTGAATTCAACAAAAAAAAATTAAATGCTTTCTTCGTGTATAAAAATAATAACGGTCTTAATTAAAAATATTTTAAACAAACGTTAAACGTTTTTCATGGAATATACAACTATACTATTTAAACAATAGAGTTCGTCTGTCGAAGGCACTATCGTTTGATAGGTTGCCCGAGGAAATTTGATGTTCAGAACAAATAATAGCTCGAGAACGTAGTTCGAGGGCTTTTATGAAGTTTGAACATCAAATTTCCGAGGGAACCTATCACACATAAGACCTGAGACAAAAGGACTCCATTGTTTTCATTGTACGGCGCTAAATTTTGTGCGAAAATTGCCAAAAATGGGCACTATGCGCTGATAGGGGCTCGCTAAAGAGAGACACTATTGCGTCTTGTGATCGATTTCGACCGATGGGAGCACGCCAAAATTTAGCGTTGTACTATAAATAAAAATAGAATTGAAAAGATCGTTCTTAAAACTAAGTATCTATTAAAAAAGTAAAAGGATGACGCTGTAAAAAAAAAACATAACAATATCATCTTTTAAGTAAGTAGCCAAACTGTAAAAAGGTATACCTGAAAGGAGTGAGAACTATCCGTGTCCGGAGGGAGATGGTTATACAGCTAGCGCTTACTGCTATTAATAACCTTTTCATATTTTGTTCTAAATGTCGATCTTGGAAGTTTTTCTTTTTCTTTCTTGTTTCATCCCATCTCTCTTCCGATGCTTCAATTTCAACAACAATTTCAGAAACGTCTGTTTGTTTTCAAATAGCAATTTTTGTGTCATCAACAAAACAAACGTGCTTCCCCGAAATGGTTTCTTCGGCTAATCTGCTTGTGTTTGTCCTCCAAGCAAATTGCCAGGAACTAATTGTTGATTTTCATTGGTCGAACGGTAGGTCAAATACCACTGGATGGCAGCCACATCAAAGTAATCACACTAAAGATGAAGACTATTAGGGCTATGACACCCCCGGGGAGGGGGGGGGGGGTACTCGGAAAATGCTTGGTGGGGATGTGCCGCTGGGTCTCTGAAACCCTTACCAGTACACCAGACCACTTTCAACTCCATTGTGCCACCCTATTCTAGACTAGACGCTAAAAATGCCTACCCTTTCCCAGACTAGGTGCAATACAACTGCAAAGTGTTTTCAAGGGAACAACATCTGGTGATGAACAAAGTTTCCATGGTTGAATTTACATATATATCCGAGTTTTTCAAACCCTATTTTGGACTAAATTTTTCCCGGTTTCCCGGTAATAGATACCCTATTCTAGATCAAAGCTCCCTGATTTCTATACCCTATACCAGACCAAACTGCTTGAACACCATACCCTTCACAGCCGCACATACCTATATAGGTTATATATGGGAGTACCCCCCCCCCCTCATGACACCTATGTCTTACCTTCCTCTCTAACCCTGCTAAAATAGGACGGGTCCTTGCAGCGCCTCCGACATCCGTCATTACAGCAGAGAGTCCCCTTTACACAAGATGCGTCATCCACACACGTGTTCCTCAGCCCGATAAGACAGAGCAGGTTATCAGGCGGCCTGGGACAAGTATCTTGGAAGAAATGACTTCGAATGACACAATCCATGAGCAAATTACGAAACCTAATTCTTTTTATTTTCGTGTGGGTTTTGTTTTCGTTATCTCAGCGCGTCAGAAAGGTAATTAATCCACAAAAAGGGGTAAAGTTATTGTTTATTTTCTTGCCATATGAAATTGAACGCATAATTTCAAAACAATTGAAAGCAGAGGGTGCTACTCATTATTATTGACATCCAGTATTTAAGAAAACACATTTGCAAAAGACGAAAATGCCCCGAGGTGCAACGTGCATTAATAGGAAAAAAGAAAGGTATTTTAACTGTAAGAGTGGATCAGCGGAAGAGATGTTAACCTGCGATCAGGCTCTATTTTCGTTTCGCTCGGTGAAACATTCAGGCGGGACGGGCGAAACGAAAAATAGGGCCTGATACAATTCTTCTACGGAACGTCTGCCGCCCACTTTTTTTGATTGATTGACGTTCAACAAAACAGCCAATCAAAATTTCTTCTGCTTGCACGATCCTCGGTATGCAAATTTCCTAGAACAGCAATTCGCAGAAAGTCACGTAAATGTCGGCAAAATAAGAAAATCATAGCCTACGATATATCTTCCAGGCACAAGTACTCAAATTTACACGATTGCTAACTTGAAGGTTCCGGTACTGTACATGGTTGCTCTGTCTGAGCTGAAACTGAATGAAATGAATGAAAATTCAAAACACGACGACGTCGTCATGTACCGAAATATGCTGCATGCTTGAATCATTTCCCATTTCAGGTGGTATCCGGAAATATTCTCTTCCCATTTGTCACCGATTTTCTGCGGAAAAACCTTGGGCAATTAAGAGAAATACCTTCAGTTTCATTCTTTAGAATAAAGATCTAAATAAAACCGTTTATAAGCAAAGGAGTATTTTGTAATTTAATTCGAGAAGTGATAAATATTGGAAATTAGCAGCGAATTTTATCTCTAAGCAGCAGCGAATTTTAAAACGAAGAACGTTTATTATAAAACTAGTCAGATCCTTTGATGTCAATGTCAGAGATCAATAAAACACTGATAAAACGACATAAGTATTAAAAAATGAATGAATAAACTGAAAATCGTTATTGCGACTTGTTTGCGGTTCTCGCCAAACATCAGTTTACCGTTAAGTTTACCGAATTATCGGTTGACTTTTTGATCATTCTTGGCGAAAGATACTTGCTCGTCTGCTGTTTGTTTTGTTTCGTAAAACGCGGAAACAGCCACTACTCTGTTCATGTTATCAATACTAGTTGAAGCTGTCAAATGAAAATTCCGCGACACGATGCGATAAAACGGAATACATACTTCACTGTTGCTGTACTTCTCTGCTCCAGGTGAGAGACAGCTTGCGTCAAACCGAACGCCATTCACAAGAGAGAAAGAAATGGTGACAATTCTCCTAGAACGACGAGAATTTATTAGAGCAACACATTTTACTTCGGCAGACTTGTTCCTTGGTTGTTCCTTGGCGATAGCCGTGGGATCGAAATTACTTCCGTTGACAGCTCTATTGTTAAAGGGCCAATCAGATTGCGAGATTCCCGCGGCCAAAATTTGGCCGCCGACACGAACTTTTGTGAGAGATTGTATCAGGCCCTATTTTAGCGAGCGACCAACATAAGAGAATATGAGAGCGATGCTAAAATTCGGCCTGATCGCAGGTTAAAGAGATGTCGATGTTGACGCTTCTTGCCCTACTCTGGCACGCGACACAGATACGTAATAAGCGCAGAAGTGATGGATTTAAAAGGTCGTCCCCAGTGTTTCTCGGACTGAATCTGGGCAAATTTCCAAGGTGCAAAGAGAATTACGCTCTTTTGAATCGGTCTGTCAACAAGCGACGAATGGAATGCTGTTTCTACATATTTTACGGGCTTCCAATTTACAGCTTTTTACCGTAATGTAAAGAAGGATAAATACGTTAAGGAACTTGATTTTAATGCACAGTCAGTTCAGTCGCTTCCCAGACAATACCATGGTTTTAAGTGCTATTAGCCATTTATTCATTGTACTCAATTTCTTATCGAATAATATTCTTAGTAGAAGTATCGTAGTTAAGTACTATACCTAATTAATTCCACGACCCCAAAAGCATTATGCTTTAAATTTTTTACCGTGTTTAAATAAAAGATGTGATGATGATGATGATGATGATGATGATGATGATGATGATGATGATGATGATGATGATGATGATGATGATGATGATGATGATGATGACGATGATGATGATGATGATGTACTATGTAGTCGAATAAAAATCTCTGTTATGACGTCTATACGAAAGCCAATTGCGCGTCCCCAACGTTACCCGGATAAAATGCGAACAAATATCCACGGCGTAACGAGTCTTACACCCTATTTGGCCAGTAAGAGAAGAAATTGTTGTGAAATCGAATGAAAGCCAGTACCTGGTGCGCCTTTAGGAGGAACACATCTTCGTCGACAGCCATCAAAACAACACACCGTTCCTGTTAAGCAGTCGCTGGAACTATCACACAAATGCTTTAAAGAAAAGGCACAGCGATACACGACAGGCTCTGGGCATTGACCTGCAAAGAAAAATTACCTAGCTGCAATCTCGGCCAGAACAATAGAGACACTGAAAATAAACTTAAAACTTGGTCCACGAAAATGTCTAGAGTGTATTGACTAGGTGTGATGACCTAGACGACGTGGCCTTCAATGTGAGAAAAAAGAGTCTCTTAAATGTTGTTGTTCGAAGTTTATGGTTTAACCCTGTGAAAAACAATAGTGAGTTTGAATTGCATTGGAGCTAATGGCTGACCAAAATGTTTCATAGTATATATATGTAACTACATATCAAAAACAGTTCACAATAACAAGAGTCTAAACTTATTACTGTGGACGAGTTTACATTAACTATTGTGAAGAAGTTACTCTAAATACGTACTGTGAAAGTTTACACTTAGCGAATTTGCTACTGTAAAGAGCAAATACTACTTACTTTAAAGAGTGAACACAACTTGCTATTAGGGGCTTACACCGACAGAGGAGAGTTTACACTAATTTGCAGCTTTGACACTAAGAGTTTACATTCCCTACTGTGAAGTGTAAACACTAATTACTCCCAAGAGCTCACACAAAACTTGCTGTTATGAGTTTACACTAACAATTTTAAAGAGTTTACACTACCTGCTGCTGCAGTTACTAGCTGACCCACTCCTGAACCTCTCGCTGAAGGAGGCACACAGACTTTGTAGCATCCATTAGAACAGCACTTACGGTTTCCAACGCAGTCCCAGTCAATAAAACACTCGTCCACGTCCGAAACGCACAGCTCCGGTGGCTTGAGAAATGGACAAGTGCCATTTTTGTCTTCTCCTAATGTAAATTGCGTTAGTGAAGATAAAATCAGTGAAAAAAGACTGATTAACACGATACGCCTCGTCGACAAAATTCTTAATCGGACCTCATATTAGACTGCGTGACAGGTGTAAATAGGAGATGAAGGGCAAATAATTGCCCCTCTTTCCCTCCTTCTTCGGCGCCTGCCACGCAAGCTAATCTTATGTTAATCCAAGTTACCTTGTGCTCCTGCAGATTCACCACTGGGGTCCAAACACTTCCTTCTGCAGCCATCAAAACAGCAGTAGGTACCATTTGGACATTCCACGTCGTTGTTGCAGGTATGCGCAAGTCCGATATGGCATCGTTTAGAGATGGAAACAATAGGACATTTTCCAGTCGCTGCTCCTTGCATGACTAATCGGATCAAAAGATGTAAATTTTTTCCGGTTAGAAGTTAGTATGGCACGGCAAATTTATGTAACTCTTATTTCGTCCTCAGAGCAGTAAAAAACAATGCACCAGGAAAGTGCTGCCCGATAGCTTCTATTTGAATGGACACACTGGAGGATTTTTTCCACGGACTAAAAAATAAGAATTAATCTTCTACAGAATAATAAACAGCACTACAGGAAAGTGCTACTCATTAGCTTACATCTGAATGGTCAACCCTTAACATTTTTGTCCACAGACTCAAATGTTAGAGCCACCTTGTACAACAAAACTGTCAAAACAATACTAAACGAGTGTTAAACCGCTCAATAATCTCCGATTGAATGATGAAACTTCACGATAAATTATAGTCCACAAAAAAAGAAAGTACTGCTTTCATTTGAATTGCCAAACATTAGAACTTCACTTACAGCCTTAAAAGTTAGAAACAACATACGGAATTCAATTTTTACTCCAACGAGGTGTAGGATCGCGGATGGTAGACTCATTTTTTAAAGGTAGGAAAGTTGATAACCTCTGTTGTCTCTTAGCTAGATACTACATTTGGATTTGTAAAAAGCCAAAAAAAAAAAAAGAAAAGAAAGAAAGAAAGAAAGAAACTGCACATGGAGGTAACGTTTGTTTAGACATTAATCTAGATAGAGCTTTTGTCTGCTCCCCTGTACGATACATCCTTTATTGTCTTGCAACTTCTGCTACCTCGCCTATGTACTGTATTATTTACTGCTTTTTCTAACCGAGCACTTTCTTGTGTACTGGTTTTTACCTTAGTTTTCATCTTGTCATTTGCATAATGTAGTTTCTGTTGTTGTTTTTTTTTTGCTACTTTTTTGTAACTTGTAAGCGTGTCTTGCTTCTTGTAACTTTTGTTTTTTAAAGATAGTTTTTGTACCTCAATAAATAAAACTAAAAAAGGAGAGTTGATGAAAGTGAATTCGAACTCGGCCACTGTATCGTGAGAAGACTGTGAAGACTGTGAAAAGTCTCCGGAAACAGAAACACTTACTTCCACCAACTGACCCTACATCCACATCCAGTGGATCCAAACATCGTTTGACGCAGGTGTCGCTGCAGCACTTCCTACCAGGATAACAATCACCATCAAACTCGCACTCATCAGCATCAGCGATGCAAAACTCAGGCTTTGGAGGAACCGGGCAACGACCAGGTCTTTCGGCTGAAAAATAAGTATAGTGTGTATTCAGAGAATGCAAATTGTTGTTACTCATTAGACGTATGATGCACGATGCCAAAGGAAATTGCCATGGCAAAATAACAATAGCAATGATGCTAAAGAGGACGGTGAGATTGTCAATGATTGATGATGATGATGATGACGATGATGATGATGATGATGATGACGATTAGTTCATAACGAAAAACAAGCAAGGAAACAGCACAAATGTATAATATCTTCATAAAATGGGATGAGTAAATTCTCATAATTTGACTCCACAAAAACTGATACGTTTAAAAACAATACTCCATTTATCAGGATTCTTACTTTCGATCCTGTCTGGGAATTGATCAGCAGTAGCACATCGTCTACGGCAGCCATCAAAACAGCAAACTCCTCCTACAATGTAGCTACATTCGGAGTCATTGGAGCACTGGTTTTTAAGACCCATGTGACACCGAGGCGACTCCTTGGGAGGGGGACACTTGCCTAAAACAGGCGAAATAAAACAAGAGAGAAAAAAAGTTAAAGATAATAGTTGCAGGCATTTTCTGTTCGTTCAGATAACCTTCCTCTCAGAAACGCCAGAAATTCGGTTAAATGGGTCACATTTTGGCAACCGCAGAGAGAACCTAAAGCATCAAGCATAAACACAGCAACGAAAATTCCAGTATATTGTGAAAAACCCTAATTATGATTCTGTAACCGTAGTTTTTACAAAAAGGCCCTAACATTATGACGGAGGCTTATACGTGTACTTGTGCCTGCGGTCCTAGGGAAACCCAAACCTCACCTCGAATAGCAGCACTCAGAGCGGGTTCCACGCATTCTTTAAAGCAGTTGTTACTACAACATTTTTTTGTTGTTCCCTCGCAGTCCCAGTCAAACATACACTCGTCCGAGTCGGAGGCGCATGGTCCGGATGGTGGTTTCAGTTGTGCTGGACATGTGCCTGGTCGAGGAACAGCTGTAAGAAAACAACATCATAGGGCGTTAATAAATCATCAAACTAATGCGAGTTTACGGACTTTAAGAAAGACCCAAACGTCAGGTCTTAACATATTAAACGCTTTGAGGTTTAGGTGGGTTATAATAAACGTTTTTAACTGAGCATCCTTTTCATGGTTTATTTGTGCTCATTCAACTCTGGGTACTGGACACAAGGCATGACGTTTATAAATGTTATATCCAGGGATACTAAGGTTGCCTCCTTTTTAGATTTTTGGGAAAACTAACCTGGCCAAAAACCGTTAGAAATAAGCTCTACTAGATTGATCTCGGCGACGTAAATTCAATTCAAATGGATTAACTTTTCAGCAACTTTAATTTTGACATATCTATAGCAAGTTCCTGTGATATACGGACAACATGTATCCACCTCTCCTAAACCAAAAGTTTACCAACAAATGAACTCATCATCAGCCACAAGCATAGTGATGACATGTTATACTAGTTTTTAAGTAGCTTTCAAATGAACATTTTTAGCTTCAAATAGAATCGAAATAACCGCATAAGGACAATGGAACTTTCGCTATTCTGAGGCGCCATGTCGCCATCTTTACAGTGCGTTCCACTGCCTGCGGAAAGCTCGATGAACCAAAAAATCGATTTAATTGCGTGAAACACATGTGTTAATAAGTATTATGCTTGGGAGGTTTCCTATGCCAGCGCCTACGCATGATCCACGTCGCTGTAACCTTATGAAACAAGGGGGAGGGGTGGGAAGGTGAACAATTTGTACCTTTTTCCGCGCCCCTGTTGTTCTCGGACGGGTCCCTGCAGCGTTTCCGGCAGCCATCACCACAGCAGAGTGTCCCTGTCACGCACTTGGTGTCGTTAGTACAAGTACTCTTCAGACCAATGAAACAGAGAAGATTTGTTGGTGGCTTCGGACAGGAGTCTGCAAAGAACCAAAGGGAAGTAAGTGAAGAGAAAATAGACTACATCTGCTAAATTTGCTCTTTGTGTTAAGTCAGTCCCACATGCTTAATTGCAAATCATTCTGTGTATTGTGCAAGATATGCAACATGGGGATCACAAGAGAGGATGAAGTAAGAGAGTGAATACCATGCCCCATGATAATTATTTGAAATTTATCATTAGTTCGACCCATGCCGCGAAGGTTATTTTTATCTGTTGTATGACACAGAACCAAGTATAGATTTCAAATAATTTTCATCGGAAGAGGCTTATGTAGGGGGGATTCGCTCTCTCTTCCTTCCCTCCTCTCTTGGGATCATTATGCAGTTCTGAGAAACTCCCCACCTACACCTCCCCTAACCCAACATTAACACTAACTTACTATCTTGTTATCACGAAGGGCAAAATGTTGGATTAGGGGAGGGGTAGGTAGGAAGTTTCCCAGAACCACATGTTAATACATCAGGCCGAATTTTAGCATCGCTGTCATGTTCTCTTACGTAGGTCATTCATTCAATTTGCCTTTCCCTCCTGAATGTTTCAAGGAGCAAAACGAAAACAGAGCCTGATCGCGGTTTACCAAAATGGTACTTTTACCCTAGCATAAACTCATAACCAGCGTGATACAAAATATAAACCTAAAATTGTTAGGGGTCCACATCCCGTCCTCCCCCCCCCCCCAATCCCTCCTTCCTCCCCGACCTGATGAAACTCCGAGATATATTACTATGTGCTTTATAATTTGATGCGGGCTCATTCATCAGTAGTACAAATCCCTACCCGCGCTATTTGTTCGTCCCGATATAACTAAACAAGGGAAAAATGAGAGTAGTCGCAGTTAACCCGGGTTGGGGATAGGGGGGCTTAAACCTCCCGCTTCCCGTACCCTTTAATCCCAGTTCCCGCCCTGTATTTGTTGGCTCCCGCCTCTTTGCATTTTTTCGATTGCGAAATATTGCGCACTGTTGCGTAATTTCTCCGTTCTTCTCCCGCTTCCTTGCCCCTCTTGTCCCGCCTTCCGTACACCTCCCACCTCCTTTTCTCTCGGTCCCCGGGCCCCCTGTCCCCCCCCACAACCCCAGCTGGATCATTATCATGAAAAATACCAGGGAGAATTTACCATGTAAAATGTATCCATTGATAGCAATTTGTTAACTCAAAAAGGATCTATAAAATACGTAGTAAAGTAAACAACTTACTTGGGGTCTGTGCAACAGCGGTCATGAGGAAAGCAACAAGCAAAACTAATGTTTTCATGATGGGAGCTATGCTGAAAGAAACAAGAAGCTAAATGAGTATGAATCATATTTTTGTCTCCTGGAAAAAGATGTATTATATCCTCTACTAATTATTGTTCAGATTGGTTACAAATAGGCTCCTACCCAACGTTCTTAGGTGCGTGACGACCCTAAGAACGGCTGCGTAGGAGACCAGGTTACAAAAGGCATTAGTTTAATGCTGTCTCAGGCCTAATGCTGTCTTACAACAATGCAAAATGACGTCATGTTTTTTACTGCCTTCTTTTACCGGCTATTTCTAAGTTTCCACCCGATCTGAAATACAAGAGCCATAGATTTGCCAGTTATTAGACTGTTATTAGCGTTATTTTTAGTAGATGACGTCAGTTTGATCATGAACTTGTTTTTTTGATATAGAAAAGCGTCTCTGATAAAAATAGTCGAGTTCGAGATAACGGAATTCTACTTCAGTATTAAAATCTTCGTGAAGAGTTGCTATATTGTATAGTGATCTTAAGGACAACCGAACTACATTATTTCAACCCAGCTTGAATTTTGGTGGTCTCGTTGGCCATTTGCGCAGTGACGATTGAGTCGCGGAGATTCGTTGGTTGACGATGTGGATATCGTTCAAGTAATGGGCAAGTTCTAAGATACGTTCGGCAGCTCATTTTTCTATTCAGTTCGGTAAAAGATTGTCAACTGTAATTACTAAAATCTCATTTTCTTTCTTCGGTGCGATTAAACAGAATAACCGTAAGCGCCTTATTAAGTGCACTTCTCTAATAAGCCCCTGTCCCCTAACTACAGTGTATTTGGAAGCCAGATCTTTGGAATAAGACCCCCTCTCTTTTAAGCCCCCTACCCCTTCCTTGTGAACTTGAAGAATGAAAAAACTCCTTGAAATACATATATCGGACATTTTGACGGTTACCACAAAGAAACAGTTATGTTACAAGGATAGCTTATACTGTAGATGATCAGTAGTCGTTGAAATTGTAAAAGATCTGATCATGAAAAAAAGAAATTCAGAAATTGAAGGTTTAAAGGCGATTTAGAATGTAATATTCATTTAATTAATCGATGGACAAAATGTTTACTCCCCTTTTTTATTGTCTTAAGGTGTTTCGATACAGTTTTTTTGGGACCATACCTAACTTTTTGAATCGGCTCTTAGACAGTCTTCTCCTTGTCAGATCAAAGTGAAATTTGCAATACTTGTTGGTTTTGGATTGAACTTTAGCGTGGTTTACATTTTGTGAAAATCGATATTTCCATGACAACGATAAACAAAAATCCTCGAAAACGCTAAAATTGAAATTTTCCGCGATCCAGATTTCACTTTTAAAAGCAAATACCAACATCTTAAACTGTGGTGTATGGCAAACAAAATATACAAGAACAAAAAAATTCTGTATGTTTGTTTTGAAGTAAATCGCAAAAACATTTTTAACCTTAGTTTGTGCATAGTAATAGTAAATGCACCGAAAAATAATCAATGCTTTGATGAAATGGCTAGAAAATACTTTCAAAATATGTCTTTCACTTACTATTTTACGCCTAGAAAGTTTTGTTGAAACTGGTGTTCGCGATCTCGAGAACGAATTGTTTTTCTAAGATCATTCGCGTAATGATTTTGTGGTAATTTTTGAATTTGAGCGCTTTTGCGAAAATCTTAAGAACGGCTCGATGGATTTTTTAAAAACATTAAACACGCGTGCTTGACCATGTGACCAATTTTAGTATCGAGTCTTATTAACATTGATTCACTGGAACACTTTTAGATTTAACGTTAAAGAGGACGTATGAACCGACGGAAAAGCTTGCGTTACAAATTTACAGTTGGCAAGTAAATGCTAATATATTCAAAGTAGTGCGTAATTCATTGCTTCGTGATTTTTATTTGGTTTCTTTGTTCTTTGTTGCACTGTAGATTACAACGAAAAGTGAAAATCACGTAGGAATGCTTTGCGCATTACTTTGAATATATTTTCATTTATTTGCCAACTGTGAATTTGTAACGCAAGCTTTTCCGTCGGTTCATACGTCCTCTTTAACGTTAAATCTAAAAGTGTTCCAGTGAATCAATGTTAATAAGACTCGATACTAAAATTGGTCACATGGTCAAGCACGCGTGTTTAATGTTTTTAAAAAATCCATCGAGCCGTTCTTAAGATTTTCGCAAAAGCGCTCAAATTCAAAAATTACCACAAAATTATTACGCGAATGATCTTAGAAAAACAATTCGTTCTCGAGATCGCGAACACCAGTTTCAACAAAACTTTCTAGGCGTAAAATAGTAAGTAAAAGACATATTTTGAAAGTATTTTCTAGCCATTTCAGCAAAGCATTGATTATTTTTCGGTGCATTTACTATTACTATGCACAAACTAAGGTTAAAAATGTTTTTGCGATTTACTTCAAAACAAACACACAGAATTTTTTTGTTCTTGTATATTTTGTTTGCCATACACCACAGTTTAAGATGTTGGTATTTGCTTTTAAAAGTGAAATCTGGATCGCGGAAAATTTCAATTTTAGCGTTTTCGAGGATTTTTGTTTATCGTTGTCATGGAAATATCGATTTTCACAAAATGTAAACCACGCTAAAGTTCAATCCAAAACCAACAAGTATTGCAAATTTCACTTTGATCTGACAAGGAGAAGACTGTCTAAGAGCCGATTCAAAAAGTTAGGTATGGTCCCAAAAAAACTGTATCGAAACACCTTAAATCACATCCTACTTCATAAATACGCATACGTGTAACCCTCCTTTATTTTCCTCGAATGGAAACCCTTCATATCTCGGCCCGCCCCCGTCTTAATTGACATACCGAGGTGATTTAAAAGGTTATTTTACCATTAATCCCGACTAAATAACACCACAAAACAAATAACGGAAATTACCTAAAAAAAAAACAAAGTTTGACTACCAAAACAACAAGGTCATTGTTTTGATGCCGGGAGCCGGTGTATGAAAGATCCATTCTTATTTCTTACCAGTTTTGTTGGGTTTGTATAGGGATGAGAAGAAATGAAACCTGAAAAATTCCTGCGGTTCCTGTATCTGAGCAAGCCAAGAAACGACATTGCTCTGGCTGTGCATCTGTTATCTTATTAGAAATGTTTTATCTTGTTAATTAACTATATTAATCAAAACGCCTTCGTTTAGATTGCAGATCACAATAGCATTGATTCGTTCGTCCTCTTCAAATCAGGCGTTTACGCTGCTTAGATGTCCTTTGCTATCACAATCAACAAATATGACACTAGTGCTTTCTCATAACATTTTTCTTTCCTGAGAAGGAAAGAGCTTCAGTCGTGTTTTGAACGTGAAGTGTGACCTTTCAAACGAAAGTTATGTGTCGATAAGAAGAAGTTCCCAACTGGCGCAGTTCGACTAGAGTCAATCAGTTTGTAAGAAATGTATCGAGTTTCTAATATATGCCTAGTGCAAACGAGGAACCTTTCCTGCGCTAAATAAATAAATAAATACGTGCGCATAATGCTATACAACAAGAGAGAGCTTTAGATAAGTTTCGTTGTGCCGGTTTTAGCCACGCGTGTCGCGGATATAATTCAGTTCAAATCTTATATAATGGTCTCTTACCTTGTTGAGATCTCTCCTTAAACTGTTGGAAGGAATCTTTTTTTAAGACAACAAACGGCTTGCTCTGCCCACGTTTCTACAAGTCCAGAGGTATGTATTTTGAAAGATATTGCTAAGCTATAACATGACGTGTATATATTGCAGACGATGGCTTGTAACACGATATTTTAAAATATTTAACTTCTGTCCGTAGACTCTGCCTGATAGTTTTAATGCTTTTCCGGTGCTTGACTTATTGCTCTGCTCACGCCAATTTATTTTTATTTTTTTGTATATATGCAGTTTTTTCATAATCCATGTAAGTGGCGTAGTTGCGATTTATGTGCTGAGATAATACTGACCCTGTTGTGACTGCCTGGTATTGTCGTTTACGTTCAAACAGCGGGAAAATATTTGACAGTTCAACTCAACCCGGCACCCAGTCCCCAGTCATGCAGGCCGGCAAAGGTCGGAAAATCTCTTACTGTACAGGGGAGGGGTAGGAGTGGACGTGACGCGGGAAATAAGTATTTGTTTGTCAAAGAACGTATTTCTTGGTTTATACTTTTGTTATTCAATACTGAATCAAATATTGCGTTCTGAATGGCTTGATGGAGCGTGCTAGATGGAGCTATCTTGTCCGCTCGGGATTGTCCGCTGTGTTCCCGCAAGAATAAATTTCTTACCGAAAACTCCGGTAGTTTGTTGAGTCAGGTTTTAAATTGAACCGGTTAATTATGGGACAACTTGATATCCTCGAGTTGGTACTGCTGAATGTGCTGATATTTTGCGCACAAACCGCAAAACCCTACCACACCTTAAACCAAGGCGTGGTATCCAAAATGCTGTCAGGTCATTAAAACATAGCCCATTATTGTTCTCTTTGGCGAGACAAGTCCTAGAGAGGTAAGAGGTAGATGGAGAGTAATCTTTGCCTTGCTGAAGTGAGAAAAATTGGGCAATGTGGCAATATTCCCCATCATATTCGACGTAGTTCGCTGGTATGGAATACTCAGTTTTGAACGATGACCCTCTCTGTATGCTGACCTTCTTGGCGTTTTGCCGCAGTCGAGCATTCGCCTTGTTCTTGCTCCATAGTCGGGTCTGATGCAGAGGCAGTAGTACTGTCTTTAAAATGTTCTAGGTTGTTGACGTTATCATGTGACTCGCAAACGAATGTGTAATGCACCGATCAATTCGAAACTTCAACATCCCCCCCGGGCATACCCCGGGCATTCGACTGTGCATCCTGCCCGGGGAGGGGGGAATTTGAACGTTGCGTTGAAAGGGTGGGGAATTTGAACCGGATTTATCTCTTGTTCTGACGTAATACGCCCGTGAGTTTTTTCGGTTTTTACAGGGTTTGACGGATTTACAAGATAGAATTTCGCTTTGGTTAGTGAATAACTCTTTCAAATGCGTCTTTAAAAGAAGTTTGAAGGTATCATTACGGCTTATCTCTCTCTGAAAAATGTGTAAAGTGTTTGATTGAAGACGTAATTGGCTTGGTGGAGAGGTATTTCAGTACTAATTGGTGGGGCATTTGAACGTCCTTTTTGCCCCGAGGGGAGGGAATTTGAACAAGCCAATCTTCAAAAGTTCAAATGCCCGGGGGGTTGCCCGGGGGGGTTGCCCGGGGGGGACGTTGAACTTTCGAATTGATCGGCGCATAAGTCTCTCGGTCTAACTGTAATGAGAACGTACCTAGACACGATTTGTGAAACCATTTTTCGCATCCTGGAAAATCACAGGCTTTCCAGTGAGTTGTCTTCGATGCTGTGTAATTGTGGTGCGTCTATTTGCAGGTACCTTCCTTAAATAAATGGCAATGCATTGGATCATCCTAAGCCTGCGTAGCTGGCTATATTGTATGCGAAGGTAAAGTTTCGGCTTCTCCCTATTCCCTTCGAGGCTCCTCCGCTCGAACTTCGCGCAAACAATTAATCCCGCCAGCTACGTAGACTAGATCGTTCTCGTTTAATTCTTCGCCACTCTTATTCGTTTCAGTTTGAGCAGATGATGCTGCAAGGTCGGAAAGGGCACAGGAATAGCAGAGGAGGTCGCTCTGCAAATCTGATAATTCGTCAATAGTGACAGCTTCGTCAATCAGCTCATGTCTGCTAACGCTGACTCCGTCCCTGGATTAATATATACAATGTTGCCGTGGTTTTCCTTGCTCAGAATATTAGCGGCAGTGAGAGAGCAGCGGAAGCATACCTAGCCTGCGTCGCAGACGAAATTTAACCGTGTAAATAGTTATATCAGCCAGCGTTATATTACGTCTGCGACGCAGGCTAAAGCATACCCAGTTTCTGAATTTTTTTATAACTTCTCTATGATTTCCTTTTCAACTACCTGTAATAGTGGCCATTAGATTTGGAACATTTTCTTTCTTCAGCTCCTCCAG
The DNA here is from genome assembly GCA_964030785.1 of Siderastrea siderea. Lineage (NCBI taxonomy): Eukaryota > Metazoa > Cnidaria > Anthozoa > Scleractinia > Rhizangiidae > Siderastrea > Siderastrea siderea. The sequence goes on along the minus strand of OZ034971.1, from coordinate 47,220,885 downwards.
TTTGAGACTTCTGCTACAAATATCGAGTATCATCAATTATTATCGAGTATTTTCGATGATCGATTCCGATCGATTTGTTACGCCCTGCAGTTACCATTCAAGCGAAACGTCAGAAAAAAAACACTGACTGCATAAAATATAGTCTGTGAACTAGCCAATTTTCTTAATGCGCTCTGACCCTTCTTTATTGCTTGAACAAATGGAGGGAGAATGAAGCCTCAGACACAAAGAGCATTCAAATAGTAACATATTCCAAGTACCTACAATACACATGAATATACATAACAATGAGATATGGAAGGGTGAAAATGGGTGCTGTCCACGAGTGTGGACAGCGGTATATTCATGTGCATGAAGGTCTAGCACCGCGTCATGCCACTGGGGGTGGGCGGGCGGGTTCGTTCCTACTACCAGTGATGTCGTAGGAGAAATGTGCACAATAGAAGAAAACATGATAATATATACAGCGTAGAGAATTGTGGGATATATATTGTTATGTTAATATTCATTTATTATTTCCGGTACTTGAAATAGTAACATATTCCAAGTACCTACAATACACATGAATATACATAACAATGAGATATGGAAGGGTGAAAATGGGTTGCAAAATCCAACCGTTCGACTCTGGGTAATGGACACAGAGATGGGAAAGAAGAAAACCTAGCCAAAAATGAGTTTATTCTCCCATTCTCCAAAACTACCGCGGGAAGGCTGGAATAAAATCTTTAAGGCTATCACAATTCTGATACAAAACCCCTGGATCTGCAATGTTTACTTCTCGACCAGAAAGGGTCGTGGAAGGAGAATTGGTGGACATTACTTTTGATAACTGCATACAATAGGTCGCAGTAGAGCGGTGGCGCCAGCCAACGTGTCCCATAACATCCTGCAGTCCCGCGCCCGCAAGGGCGAGGGTGATAGCGCAACCCGATCTAAAACCGTGAAGTGTTGCTGCTTGTGCAAGGTTTCCTTCGTCAAGGTAGACTCTGAAGCGAGAATCTGCCGCCGAGGATGAAAAAGGTCTATCAACAATCCCCCCATCTGGGGTAATAGGGCGGAATAAAAAACCGCTTGTAATGTCAATACCTATACCCTTTGCAAAGGTTACGTAAAGGTCAATTGCTTTAACAGGGCATATATCGGCATTCTGGTTGCGACGAATGGCAAAAAGGTTCGAAGAACCATCACGTAGAGTCTTCCCCCAAATATGGTTGAATAGTAAACCGCTATTATCCGGGAAGCGGAGAATTTCCGGAGTCTTAACCTGACTGAGATCGCCGGGTCTATCTCCACTGAAAAAGAGTGTTTTGAAAAAGGCCTGGTCTCTTAATAAAACAAACACGTAATCGGAGTTAAATCCTCTGACCGCAATTTACGATCGATGAGGTGACTTAACTGTAAAAGATCATTAACGAAAAAAGGAGTGGCTTGTTTGGGTGTTGCTTGAGCTTGCAACTGTTCTGCGGTAACACACTTAAGGTATTGCTTTAGTGAAAGATCGGTAGCCGGATTCCCCAGCAGAAGTCTCGGGTCCCATTCTCCTCTCCTGCCGACTTCATTAAAAATTGTACGCAACTTTCCAATCAAGGAGTCCACGGTGCCAAAAGCCAGACGCGTTGGACATGGACAGGGAAAGGAACCTTTGCGTGCGTAGAATTGACAACCGGCGTAATGAACTTTTGTCTTCCCCTTTGATCTTTCCATACCAAAAAACGACATAGCTCGCGAGGAGTAACAGTGGAAATATCCTTTGGGAAAGGAAGGGAGGCTAAGAAAAACTCCAATTCCTTTTGAAGGGACGACTTTTGCTTTGAGTAGGACGTGTTAGCAGATAGGCTCGCGATTGGTGAAAGGCGGTTATCAAGAGCAGAGACGTCCAGAGTAACGTCAGTCCTTTGGGTATGGCCAACGGTTAGGATTTTCCTCTTGTAACCACAATTCTGACAGTAACGGAAAGTGGCGTCATTGGCATATTCACAGCGAGGACAAGAGACTGACTGGCAAAAAAGTTTAGGGGCCGTTGGCAAAGGCTGAAGGGAAAACGAAGAAAGAAAACAAAAAATAAATGAACAAAATTTATTGTCACTTCGATCATTACAAAGTTAAGAAAAAAGTTACCAAACATTCTATAGAACAAATACAATCTATAATTGACTATCAAAAACAAAAAACTGTTCTAGCGGATGTACAGATCATTTTGATAAGTATATGTTCGCAAACAACAAATATATAACAAAAGGCGCAACAAATGTCTTAAATTCTGAAAGCCCAGAGGTCCCATGGCAGTTTAAACGAGTCTGAGAAACCATGTGGAGAAGGCGTAAGAAGCGCGCCTTGTTCCCCTTTGCAAGAAAGCTTAAGAGAAGCGAAAGCCGAGTGAAATAGAATTGGCCACCAGTATCGTCTAGGGTGAACATCGGGGACAACAATAGTGCATCGCAAATGATTAGCCCGCAGATGATTAAAAACTTGCCCAATCAAAAGTATAGGAGGAAAAATATACGGGTTACTTAAGATGGAACTACGATCCGGGTGGTCAAAATTTTGCGCAAAGAAATCCACGCCAGAGGAACAGGGGGTAGGATACGGTGTAAAATGAGGCAAGGAAACCCCATTGAGATCACTTTGAGAGTTTGAGTCCAAAGCCATAAGATCGACAGAATGACCATGTAAACCGCCAAAAGAAGGGTGTGATTGAAGGCGCTGCCACAAATGAAAAGCTAACTTACTGTCAGCAGGAGAAAAACGACGTGAAGGCTGATCAGCAGGATTAACACTCGAGGGGATATGGATAACTGAAAGGTGCACATTAAGGTCTAGGACCAGTTCCGCTAACCGCTTTAGCGCGTCAGAAAAAAGGCTCGATCGGGCAGCTTGAGACTGCCAGGCCTGAACAAGGGATAGGTTGTCCACATAAGCATCAACCCTAGCGTCACGAAGATCATCACGAAAAGAAAGAAGAGTGTTGGTAAGGGCCTTGGTTTCTTTAGTGGCAATATCTAACACCGCTGTAGAAGGCGTCCAATAGTCGGAAACACTGACATGACTTTTTCGGGGAAAAAGTCCTCCCCAAGCAAAAGAGGACGCGTCCGAATAAACAACGAACTGGAGGTGTCGCTCGTCGCGCCACTTTCCAATTCTAGCGGCAACTGAAGGATCTGCCCAATGCTGCACTTCAGCTCTGAGCGGAGGCGAGATGCGAATAGGCTTAGAGGATTTTGAACCCTTGCTAATAGCGAAGGTTCATCTCATTTGGTATAAAGGCGAGAATCCTGTACTGCAAGGCGAAAAGAAATACATTTACCCGCGAGACGCTGAAGGGTGACAGTCGAAACGCAACTCCCACAGAAAATTGAGTTTACCAAAGCAAGAAAACTGGTTTGCTTATCGGGAGGTAAGTAAAAAGCTTCTAGGTCAGAAACAGAGATAAAACCGAGGTATTTTATTCTTTTTTGCGGGGTGAAAACACACTTTTTTAGTCCAAGGGTGTACCCAAGAGAAGTGAGGGTATATGCAGCAAGGAAAAACCGCAGCCTTGGAAGCTTCAAGACGTGTTTCGTCAGAAGGGGTAGCTAAAGTACTCGCCGAAGGGTAGGAGGTTTTGGATTGCAACTCACCATTGTGCCTATCGTCAATATACAAAGAACATGGTACTCCTATTGAACGCAAAAATGCGATACTAGGAGACCTGTAGAATGATAAACATAGGCAGAAATTTTCCAACCAAAAGGAATGGTGTTGGAAACAAAATACCATCCTCTCCACCTAATGCCAAAGAAAGTACGACTAGACACATCCAAAAGAATATGATCATAGCCAGATTTATCGTCCAGCGATGTCTGGTAACATCCTTTTGTGAGGTATCTGGGTAATTGCGATAAGTTGTCCAAACGAAAAGGGCGGTCAACCATCCAAAGGTTCAGAAAGCGGTTATCGTGACAAAGGCGAGGTTTTGTCGGTTCAACAGTCAAAGGCATGACGAGATGTGGAGGGTCCACCTCACCAACCCTCCCTAAGACTGATATAGCGCCACTACACACCCTTTCAAGCAACGTGTTGACAATAAAATCAACAAAATTATTACAAGATTTGTTATTATCAAATTCAATGCGGGGGGGAATAACAGAGTCATAAGCGCGTCCCTTAAAATGTCCTTTGAACGGCCGAAAAAACTTGAAGAGAGAGACTTTATTCTTAATCCAGTCAAGGACTTCATCCGCGCGGTCATAGGTACTGAGACTCGCAATTTTCTCCCAGACTTCGCTGTGAAGGTGAAGCTGACCAGCAATGAAAACATCAGGGTTGCGGAAACGGAGGGTCGTAATGTCAGGGACAATCTTCCCGGAACAGATACTTTTAACAAAGCCAAAATCGAAACAAGGGGCTGTCATTTCCACCTCAGACTCTAGTGGCCACATATCCATGGTTACCCACTCATTGACTCTAGACTAGAAGACAGCAACACAGGGAGTGGGATCAAATGTACTGTGCCCGGCACGAGGCGTGAGCGGTTTTGCTTGATTCTACAGGGCAAAACAGAAAAATGCTGGAATAAAAACCCAAGTAGAAAGAAAAGGCGAAAATGTAAAGTAAAAACAAACTAGTGGCCACCAGAGGAGGAGGAAAGACAGCTTGACCCAGATAAACCGGGAGGAGAGTTGTACCCCTGTTTCAAGCGACAATCCAACTCAACTGGTAACAAAAGGAAAGGGAAACGAAAAAAGCCGCAAACAAGAAAAACAAAAGAAGGGAGAACAAACGCTAACAAAAACTAAACAACAACAAAAAACACTTTATTATAACTCGATTCAGCATGAGTTGACAACATTTAATGGAAATTATGGCTTATTTTGCTAAAACAAAAAAGGAAACCAGGTAAGAAAAGGATAAGCACACAAATCTGCCCACAAAATAATAAAACACTCTGCCTACTAGGTAAATAACATCTCCCGAACGCACTAAACGAGGGAGCTGGCACAAAGCCGTCAAAACTGTTGACATATTTCCAAAACACTAACACAAGCGGAAACGATATCCGAAAATTGGCGGCCTCGCGCGCCAAAAGAAATTACAAACGAAAGCTAGAAAGAGAAACCGAACAAAAAATAAGTGAAAACGTGATTTGCATAAGGTGAGAAAAAATTCACAAACAAACTGCCGTGTTTGCTGTACGGGAAATGAATAAATAAATAACAACGTGCAAAGCACGTTATGGCCCGTTGGCCCTATTAAGAGGGAAAATAAAACTTGATAAACTGCACAAACAACCAGCAGCTTTCCCAGCGTGTGGCAAAATGAGATGTTTTAAAAAAGCAAACGAGCAAACCATGTTTTACTGAGAGCAAAAAACCTTTAGCCACACTTGTAGAATATAACATACACTACCGCGTTAGAGGCGTTTTACAAAAACACCAAAAAACATATTTGAACAACATAAGTTCAAGATTTTCACTCGCGCTCGAGCGGCAAAAATTGTCCGATCAGTCGTGCCTAACCGGTAAATTGCATTCAATTGCATTCAAGTGACATGTCGAAATTCCGACCAGCATTTGTTTGCAACAGGATTTTCATTCACTCGTAAAGCTCTCAGTCGCTCTCGAGAGCATCACTCGCACTCGAGTGGCATCACTCACAAAACACCGGAGTGGTTAAATAACGCTCGACTAGCAAACTGCATTTCATGGTCGAGTAACAAGCTTTTCTTCAGTCGCTCTCGACTGGCATCACTCGCACTCGAGTGGCATCACTCACAAAACACCGGAGTGGTTAAATAACCCTCGACTAGCAAACTGCATTTCACATGGTCGAGTAACAAGCTTTCCTTCAGTCGTTCTCGACTGGCATCGCTCGCACTCGAGCGGCATCACTCGCATTAAATAACACGCCGCACTCGAGTGGCATACATCTCAAAAACAGACGTAAGAGCAAAAATAAGCTAAAACCAGTAAATGAAACGGGAAGAAAGGAAAACGGTTGTTCTACCTCAAGTGGAGGGTCAGGGACTGCATGAGGTCCAGCAACTTCAGCAATTTCAGCAACTTCTGGTTCGGCCACGTGTGCAGGACCCGGAGCAGGAACGGCAACCGCCGGTTGAGGACCTTGAGGAACAGGCAATTCTGCTTGGGCGTTTGCTAAAATATCTTGAGCTCTAACCTGCAAAGGCCGTTGGATTTGCGGCGGTTGGGCCATGACGCGGTGCTAACAGAGTAATGACTTCGTTCCTACTTCAAGTGATGTCGTAGGAGAAATGTGCACAATAGAAGAAAACATGATAATATATACAGCGTAGAGAATTGTGGGATATATATTGTTATGTTAATATTCATTTATTATTTCCGGTACTTGAAATAGTTTACCTGATATTCGTCCTGTGTTGACTTTTTCTTTTCTTCTCTTTTTGCAATTTCTTTCAATTTCCTTTGTTTTCACATGCAGTCCCAGATCCCTAGCTATCGTCTCAGCCTACGTAAAGCTCCCGGGACAGCTCCCCGCGACATTTTCGATTTTGCAAAAAATGGGATCAACAGGTCTCTAAATGGTATCGGCGAGAGCAAATCGAGCTTGATTTAAGCGGTGAACCTCTCTATGGAAGGGAACACAAAAGAAGTCGGAAAGGGAGAAGAGAAAAGCTGAACTAAGGTTTGTCTTAAATACTAAAAGAAAGGAGAAGATAATCACAAATTAAGTGATTCGGTGCGCGTTCTGAGTGCTTGAAGAGTTAACTCAGAAATTTGCTGGCGAAACCGATGTAATTGGCCGAATCCTAAGGGCAACTTTCTGAATTAACGTTAGTTAGCAGCTGATTAAGTACTTCCAGACGACGATTTCGATCTGAAAGACTTTGTTTTGGTTTTTGGGAATATACAAACTTGCTACTTGTGTCGATGGCGTACTTTAATTAACTTCCGGTTTAGTGTAGACGTGGTTCTTCTCGAGAAACCAAGGATTTTCACAGAACTCGTCCCTTCAGCAGGGAGGGAAGATACTCCAACTTCGGGGGAGTTAATTACCACTGAATAGGACATCGATTCCACATATTTTGCTCTGAAAGATTTCACACTGAAGGGCATGTATGCAAGATCGAGGCCGTGCAACTTTGACACTGAAGATCTGTTTTCTTGTCACCTGGATGGACTCTAGCTTCTTGCCGTACTTTAGCTGAATTTACTTGTAGTTTTAATTAGCCTATTTTAAAAGGCCCTCGTTTTTTCCTGCTCTTTCACTCGTTATATTTTTCGCTCGCGCTCCACTATCTGAACGCCTGGAACGGGCTAAGTTTATAATCATCAGCATCATCGGATGGGGTATGCTCAGTCAAGTTTCCTGGGGTCTCCACCACACAAGTTTTAAACCCTTATTCGTCAGCTCTGTTGATGCCAGATGTCCTTTGAATCAGTCTTCAAAACTGGAGATTGAGCGATATCATCACATGATGAAATTTACTAATTAGCTGATTCTCTTCTTTTAATGCCTAGCTGTTGACTGCCCTTGCAATTGGGGGGGGGGGGGGGAGGGTACTCCCATATATAACCTATATAGGTCTGTGCCGCTTTGAAGGGTATGATTTTCAAGCAGTTTGGTCTGGGATAGGATATGGCAATCAGGGAGTTTTGGTCTAGAATAGGGTATCAATTACCTGTAAACTAATAGGTGGTGTGAAAATTTAGTCCAACATGGGTTTGAAAAACTTGGAAATTTAAAATGTAAATGAAATTGTGACAACTTTGTTGATCGAGAGATGGTTCCCATTAAAAGTGCTATGTGGTTATATTTCTGATAGATACACATATAGCTGGAAAATAGCTACCGGTAATCTGGGATAGGGTAGGGATTTTTGGCCTCTAGTCTAATGCCCCATTCACACCAAAGCTTAAACATGTTTAAAAGCTGTTTAATTAAACAAGGTTTAAAATTGTTTTCTTAACAAAAGTTGTTTGCTGATTTTTTTCTACTGCAAATTTAGTGCAAATGAACAAACAAGTAAAAGCTCACTTGAATTCTTTGTTTAAACTAGTCATTTAGCTTTCTGTTGCTGAATTTCATTTAGGTAAACCTGGTTTAATTAAACATGTTTTGTTGGTGTGAATGGGGCATAGGATAGGGTTACAAAATATTGGACCTGAAAGTGGTCTGGTATAGGTTAAGGGTTTCAGAGTCCCAGCGGCACACCCCCACAGAATTTTTTCCGGGTACCCTCTCCAGGTTGACTGCTAGCCGAAGATACATGTAATTCAGTAACCAGAGCTCCTCAAGGCCATAGGCAATTCATGAATGCTAAAGTATCTGCCCCTTGAATTGGTATCAGTAACTTTCAAATAAGATACACCAGATGCATATCCCATCGTGTGACTGAAACTGATTTATTAAGCTTGTACATTGTAAATTGTTTGCAAGGCCATCTGTTTTGATGATGTTAAATGTAAAACCAACGGCAAGCATGTGATTATCAAGGGTTGGTGGTGAGCGGTTGTTCAGTTGCTTCCAGGCTCAGTATTTGTCCTTTCACTGCAAATGGCATGTCCTGAACTTCTTGTATCATCAAGGTATTTTTGGGGCATTCTGCATTTTAATTCTACCCCATTTCCCCTTCCTGTTTCTTTTGCCTCATTTTTAGCCAATGCGTCACGTAAGTGACATCATGGGCTACTGTCAGAGGCTAAAAAATGGTGCTTCATGGTATCTGTCTGGTATCTGTTGTTTGCCTGTCCTTCGAGATCTGTCCTTTGCCAGGGGAGGGGGGGATTCTGTGAAATGTTGGGTGAGGGAGTGCCACTGGGAGACTGAAACTCATCAGCGGGACATACCCATTCAGCTCATACTACTGGAGTACGAGCCCTGGGCTTTGAAATGTTTTGCGTTCGTGAGTCTCGATCGGTGAATGCACTTTTTGTATACTTGATGTCTGGCCACAGGCGCCCAAACTTAAGATGAGAGGGGAGGGCCGGATCAGGCGTGTTGTGTGTTACATAGACGTTGTATGGAAAATTCACTTTCGTTAGCGAAATGCCAAAAAATAAAGTTATAACGTGAAAATGAACTTCACTTAATTCGACATGGGGTTGTTTTTGTGTCTTGTGTGTAATTTGGGAGCAATTTGTGGCCAATTTAGGCACGTTTTTGGTTCGGTGTTGTTCATGGTGTTGTTTCTCCACATAAAACGAAGGAATCGAAGGTGGATGACTTCAGACGAGCGAGTCCCACAGATCGCTCTTGTATCACAAACCAATTCAGAGAATTGCCATAAAAACACCATATTCCTAAAGCCCCATAATTTCGACATCCAATTCAGCCTTCATGGTGATCCCACCTTAATTCTGGTCTGAGAAAATTCGAAAATCATTCTACTATCCGCGAACTTCCCATGCACTAGGCAATCGTGCAATCACTGTGAGGGCTGAATATATAGGATGTGGAAATATGAGGCCTTATGAATATGCTGTTTCTGTGGCAATTCTCTGCACTGCTTTGTGATACGAGAGTGATTTGTGGGACTCACTGGTCTGAATCGAAGTCACCTGCCTTCCTCCGTTTTATGTGGAGAAACAACACTGCGAACAACACTGAACCAAAAACATGCCTAAAATGGCCACAAATAATGCGCCCATAATAACACAAGACACAAAAACAACCCTATGTCGAGTAAAGTGAAGTTCATTTCCACATTCATAACTTTATTTTAGCATTTCGATAATGAAAGTGAATTTCCCATGGGCCTTGTAACACAACATGCCTGATCGTCTTCTCCCATTTTGAGCTTGGGCCGCCTGTGGTCTGGCTGGATTTTATTCACGTTGTAGTCCTTCCTTTATTCAGCTGTGGTATAAATTTCCATATGAAAATAGAATGATGTGTGGAGAGGGGAAGCTCAGAAAAAAATTCTGAGTTCCAGATGGGATTTGAACCCATGACATTCCATACACTAGTCGGATGCTCTAACCACTGAGCTGTATGAGAACTCTAGTGGTGAGCGATGGTCAATTGTGGGCTGACACAACGACTGCATCACGCAGTCACATTGTGCCAATGAACACACACCTTTAACTGCATCATGCAGTCATGTAGAATACTCTCAGAGTGAATAAATGAAAAATTATAGAATGATGTGTGGAGAGGGGAAACTTACAAAAAAAAATTCTGAGTTCCAGATGGGATTTGAACCCACGACCTTCCATACACTAGTCGGATGCTCTAACCACTGAGCTATGAGAACTCTAGTGGTGAACGATGGTCAACTGTGGGCTGACACAACGACTGCATTGCGCAGTGAGAACAAACACATCACAAATTATACACAAGATAGACTCCTTAATTTGAGATCCACTTACTTTGCAAATTCATTCACATGTTGGTTTGTTTGTGTTTTCCTTTATTAATTTCCAAGTGGAATTAGTTTTTGTAGAAGATTTTAACTTCCAAGTTCCAACCAGCTTGACAGAGTCAACAAATTTTAGTTTTCTAGTGGAATTACAATTGAAGATTAAAGAAAGATAAATAATGAGAATCCTGAGCTGCATGAGAAGCAAGCAGTTTCTGCAAAGGCACAGTGTTGAGGTACCGGGGTTCTAAAAGTAGACGAACTGTTAGAACCTGCATGTTTCTGGGTGTTTTGCATAAAGTAAACTTCGTATATCAAATTTCAATCCGCTTACCGGTATGCAAATTAGACTGTGTTTACAAAACATTGCTTGTCAATTAAAACCAATGGAATAATCAACAAAAAGCTTTTCCAAACAAGGAAACAATACAAAAAAAATTTTACGTTAGATGTAGTCCTCCAGAGTGGAGGAAAAAGCATAGTTGTGGATAGAAAAAAACCAGAGCCACTTGCTGGGATCACTCCAGAATTCTGCGAACTCAATCAAGCGATATAAACATGTACAGGCGCATTAATTCACACTGTTTGACACATGCATTAATATGTTGGGTCACACGCGCTAACTTAATTTTTCTCAAGGGAGGCATGATTGAGGCGAGCAATGTTCCAAGGCTTTAAACACTATCTTGGGAAATTTATACAACAGTCAAATTAATTGCGACAAGGTGAAAAAGTGTCATCAGTTCTCTGCATGCCTATGTTTTGCTTTGTGTGCAATTTGAGTGTCACGCTATATTAACTGTCACATAGTCACACTGCTCATAACCCAGTTTTATAGAGGGGGACGTGTGGGTGGGGAAGTTAGGGTGGGACCGTGCTGCAGTGGTGTAAAACTCCTACGTTGTCCTTATAAGTTTCAACATATTCAACATCAAACGTCACTGGCTCTGCATACATTGCGTCGCAATGTTTATTTACTAGCAGAGCCCACATGTGTAGCGTGCCAGGGGCGCACCACTGCTGAACAAATTTGGTAACCTATCGAGCCAAGAAATTTTTGTAGTCGCATAACAGTCATGTGACTGTCCATCTATATGTCCGTACATCCGTCCGTCCGTACCACGGTCTGAGTCACCAATATGAGGTGACACCCACTTGAGATAACCCTGTACTGCTGTACCCACGTTTTTTTGTACGAAATCACGTGGACGACCCGCATTTTAGCAAAGTCAACAAATGTCAAAAATAATTTTATCAATGGAAAGAAACAGTTCAAAAGAATGCTCAGTTGTTTTTTTGGTGGAAGGCAAAAAGGTCAAGTTACCAATTTGCTTTCAAGGACTTTATCTTTGTTGTCAGTTCTGCTGTGAATTCAGTCGGCACAATGCTTGAGTTCGCAGTATTTTGCAGTGGTCCTGATGCCAAAAATATAGCAGAGCTAGTGCATTCTGGTTTTTTGTGTCGACAACTGTGGCTTTTGTGGCGGTCTAAACACACTTTCCCAGGAAAAACACCTGTGTTTATCGTAACACAGTAACTTACATATAATAACTCACGTAACATGTCAAATCACGTCAAAGTACACCGCTTGAATTCGCAGCATTTGGCAATGGTCTGGAAGTCAATCATAGCAGAGCTAGTGCGTTCTGGTATTTTCTGTCTACAACCATGGTTCCTGCAGCCGTCCGAACACATTTCCCCAAGAAAAACACCCGTGTATATATTATGTCAATTGAGCTGCGATCAATAAACAGTGGTACAAGTATTAAAATGAAACCCTGATTTGATGACAAGCGGAAGTTGTCAAGTGGTAAGCGTGATCCCTTTGTGTTCCGGCAGTTCGGTGGCTTGGCAGTTAGAATCTCAGAGGGGGGGAAACTTTTTCCCTTTTTTTTGGGGGGGGGGGGGGTGTAATTACTTATGTTGTTCCAGCAATTGAAACAAAAAACAAAGTGGAGCTCCACTCTTAGGCTTGGCTAAATCTTATGATCATTATCATTACCATTATCATTATCATTATTATTATAATTATTATTATTATTATAATTATTATTATTATTATTATTATTATTTTTATTCTATTGGGGGGCTGGCTGACCACAGTGGAGGCCCCTGGATATTCAGGGCACCCAACGTCCATTGTGTTATGGTGGGATTATAGGGAATGAGGTCATGCAGTCAAGAAATTCTATGGACTCATAGGAAAGAATTTTGTTGACAACAAAATATTAGACATCATCCCAGCATCTTTATTAGTTGTGTGTGTCACATGATCTTTGAGCATGTGACCATAATCTTGTGACTGACGTGTACTGAAGGGAAGTCCAGTTCTCCATCTTGGTTTAAGGTGGAGGCATGCTCTTCAATAAATGGAGTATTGTGCGGGCAACAGTGGTGTAGTGGTTAGCGCGTTGGACTTCAGATCTGAAGGTTGGTGGTTTGACGCCCACTCCCTGCCATCGTGTTGTTTCCTTAGACAAGAAACTTTACCCCACATAATTGTCTCTCTCAGCCAAGGTTAATAAATGGGTACCGGCGGCATACTGCTGATGGGTAACCCTGCGATGGACTAGCATCCCATCCAGGGGGGAGTAGCAATATTCTCCGAGTTGGTTTATGCTACAGAAACTGGGTTATGCTCTGGCTGTGTTTGCCTCCTTGGCTCAATTGTGTTACTTAACCTTTTACTTACCTTGACTCAGCACTTTTCTGCATTGTCCTCTGATGTCAGTACTTGGACATCCTCAGGACTGGTGTAATATGATTCTAGGATACTCATACTCATAATTTATTTAATATTACATTTATCTAGCTAGGGTGTAACTGACAGCAGCCATGGGCTGATGTGGACATACATGTACTTGTAAATAGATTTGAAAGCAAAATTAGCACAGTAATATATAATACAAGTTGACTAAAGATGACTATACACAAGGACAATTTAAAAAAAACTAACTTAGAACTAAAATGTTCATGAGCCTTATAGTCAGTGATCAGTGTAAAAACTTCATTGTGCAAATATTTAATAAAGAATTGTCCATTCCTGACTACAGCTTTAGCATTCTTCATCCATTAACATTACTTTTGAAAGTGTTAAATATAGGCCTGTTTGAATTCTAAGGGATCTTTGTTTCCTTTACACATTAGACTTGGACAAGTTTCCTTTGGGTGACAGTATGCTGTAAACTATTCCACAGGTAACTGGAATATTTTTTTCCATGAAGTTAGCAGTGTTTATGTTTGAGAGTGGCTTTTTGAAGGAAAATTTGCTATAGGGATGGTTGTAGCCTGCTATGTCCCTGCCCTCCCCCTTTCCCCATAGAGGAGGACCTGATTCAGATCTCAAAAAATGTTAAAAGTCTGGACATCAGTCAGTACTGATACTGTATCTGCAATGGGCAGACTTTTGTCACACCTGTTTGTGTATCTATAGTCTGTCATGACTTCAGTAGATTTTGTTTTAATCACGTACCGCCCTAAGATGATATCGCTGTCAACAGACTGGTTAACAGATAGTGTAGTTCATTTAAACTGGGGGTTGTTCAAATCCTGTAAACGTACCTTTTTTTTTTGTTCTTTTTCCCCTCTCTCCTCCATGAAACACCTGAAACTGAACAGTGACTTTGATTCCCTGCGGTGCTTTTTCGAGTTCATATGCTACACAAGGCTGTTCTAAGGACAATAATGTTTATAGTGCTCTGGAGTAAAAATTGCTGGGGTCTAGGACAGAAAAAAATGAGCCTCAAAGGCTCCTATGGCATTACTCTGGGGTACCAAGGAGCCCAAATTTAGGAGCGTCTGGAGTCATTTTTATCCAGGCTCAAAGCAGAGAAAATGCTTTGGGCTCTGGGTTCCACCAGAAAAATTTCAGGGCTCCTGAGGAAAGGCTTCAGGGTCTTAGATTTTCCACTGGACCTGAGTTTAATGTTGTGCTCTTTGTTATTTTGTATAATTGAAGGGCTCAGAGAATAATTGTCTTATGACGAATATTTGTAGCCGGTTTTAAGTTTGTGCTCTAAACTGCTTCAATTTGTGCATGGGACCTTCAAAAAACTGTAGGCAGTGTTCCTTGAATGAACTGAAGGCCCCATGCAAAAGTTGAAGTTGTTTGGAGGAAACAGATGACACTGCCTAAAATTTGACAGAAGGTGGTTTTGCTCTCAGCCCTTCAATTTATAGTAGGAAGTGATTCTACTTTTGGTTCTGAGGAATAAAGCTCCTTTAGGGGTATTATTAACACATATTTGTTTTCAACTGAAAGCACTAATATAGCTACATGTATGTTGTTGCCTTTTGAGGCTCCATGTTATTTTTTGCAGGTCCAAACTAGTCCTGAGTTGAGGTGCTGAAAACATGTCACAAGGAGAGCCTGAATGTAAAGGCCTTTCTTCCACCATTGGTGCAACCTTGAAAGTTACTCTTCTTGCTAGCGAGTGGACTTCATCAGCCGGTGGTTTGTCAACCTTAAACAGAGAACTTGCAATCCAGCTGTCACAGCATCCCCAAGTGGAAGTCTCTCTCTTAGTCCCTGAGGGTGCTTGTAAAGATGAAGACAAAAGAGAAGCTCAGAGTTACAGCATAACTGTTGTTGATGCAAAGAAACTCCCAGGGTATGATGACCCTCTTGATTGGTTAGGTTTCCCACCTAAAGACATCAGAGTGGATGTTGTTGTTGGTCATGGTGTGAAACTTGGCCGGCAAGGACACGTCATCAGAGAGTTTGCCCAGTTTGACAATTGTAAGTGGGTTCAAGTGGTGCATACTGCCCCAGAAGACCTAAGTAGGTTCAAAAGTTATTCTAAACCAATTTCAAAAGGTGAAAAGAAACATCAAGCTGAAGTTGAACTTTGTAAACTTGCTGATCTTGTTGTTCCCATTGGACCAGAACTAAAAGAGGCTTACTCTGCTTATTTGCGGCGATGTAAGACAGATCAGGATGTTTTTGCAGTCACCCCAGGGATTTTTCACAGGGAATTTGGGGATTTAAAGCAAGCCCCAAATGAGAATGCAAAATTCAAAGTCTTGTTATGTGGCCGTGGTGATGATGAGGACTTTGAGCTAAAGGGATATAACCTTGCTGCTAAAACATTTACTCACCATCGACTGAAAAACAAACCTTATCATCTTTTGTTTGTGGGTGCCCCTGATGAAAAGCAGGATGAGGTAAGAGAAAAGCTTCTCCAGTGTGGCATTCTTGAGGACCAGCTGTTTGTCAGAGAGTTTGTAAAAAGCAGAGAAAAGATGAAAGACCTCCTGTGTGAAGTTGATCTTGCCATCATGCCATCCAAATCAGAGGGATTTGGACTGGTTGCTCTTGAAGCCCTGTCGGCTGGGTTACCCATCCTTGTAGGTAGAAGGTCAGGATTTGCTAAGGCATTAGAGAGCATTCCCTCAGGCAAATCATGCATAGTTGATTCAGATGACCCTGCTGAGTGGGCGGAAGCAATTGAAGGTGTCCGTCACAGACATGGAATGTGGATTGATAAGATGAAAAAACTGAGGGCATCTTATGATGAGAAGTACAGCTGGAAGGAACAATGTGAAGACCTTGTGGCAAACATGTGGAGAATAGTTCACGGTATGGCTTTTATATGGTTTCTGTGTTACCTTCTGGGGTAAACAGGTCTGTGAATATTGACCTATTTATGTACCTTGGATCGGGGAATTGTAAGCACTACATGGGGTTGGGCTTGGCCAGCTCAACTGCATGTACTGTGAGCAAATCATTTAAAATCTTAGAAATGGGGAACATCATGTTTTTGTTCATACAGAGACTAGTTAAGGAAGCTACAATTATTAAGAGGATACCACTGAAAGGTCACTTAGATAATAAGAATTGTCACAGCAACATTTACATTGTATGCTGAATTCCAGTTATTTTCTTATGTTATCTTAAAGATGTGGCAGGCATCGATCTACGTGCAGGCCATGTGATATACATTATCCAAGCAGTCAAGGGATAAACAGTAAATTTCTTTCACACTTATTTGCATTGCCTGCAATGATCACTTAACTAAGACAGAACTGAAATAGGGCTGCTCTCAGGCTAAATTTCTCTATTCTTATAAGCACAAGTTGGTGCTCGGATGTAAAAATATAGTCATTTAAATAATTGATAGCAGAACTAAATTACTTCCATTAGCGTGAATGTGTCTTAGATACATTTTTGTTGTTAATTTTTGCAGGGCATTCCAGCTCCATTGGTGAGGAACCTCAACCTGCTGCAGACCTACCAGAGGCAGTATGCAAGTCTCATTCAAGTCAGCAGTCTCAGCCATGTATAGAAAGGAGCATTTCTCAACCGAACTTTGCTAATGCTAGAACATCATCAAGCAAAGAGGTTAACAGAAATAAGAAGAAGTCAAGAAGCATTTCAGAGTCCCCTTTTTACCAAGGTATACTTTACACGTACAAGTATTTAAAAATTGTTTAGACAATGCAAGAGGATTAAAAATGCCAAAATATTGACTGACAAGAACCTTTTTTAATTTTGATGTTTTGCTCTGTTTTAGTCCTGAAATTAATCATGAGGTCTGTGGATTACAATCAACGAAATTGCTGTCATAAAAAAGTTAATAACATATTTCTTATATATACACACCGTATACATAAAATATATTAAAACTAGTTAGTCATGCTAGGTGCCCTTCAATGTATTAAAAGGCTCCAGCACATCTTTGTTGGGCAATACTTACAGAATACTGCAGGCGGGGTAACCTGTATTATTATTCAACAAATTGTCACTATGCCCATATATGGTAAGGAAGCCCTCGATATCTGTCATCCTACATGACAGATATCCTGCGATATACGTAAATGACCATATTTGGAACTGCACTGCAGATTTTCTTTCATTGCTTGTTTGGCGGCCATTTTGAAAAGCGAGGCAGTTTTAGCAATGTTCTCCGTAAATTTTAACTCTCTGGAAGAAACTTTCCACGATTAAATGCTCTCAAAATGTCAACAAGTGTTTGCTTCAGCTCACAAAGATATCCAGAGGTTGACTTGGAATTTTCATAGTGAGAACTCAACCAAGAAAATGCTATTTCGAACGAAGCAGCACACTTGCTCACGGAAAGTTGTAAAGACTAAAGTTGAAAAGATTTTAGTTCACAGGAAGAGGACTTATTCTCGGTAAGGTAGCAATATTTTTTTCCTTTGTCTTGTCATTTCCAAACATGAGTTTGTAAATAAGTCTTTTTAAGTGAACGGCAGTAAACTTCGGTTTCTTGAAGTTCTGTTTTGATTTTTATTAAGCTTTATGTGTTGCTAGCTTTTAGCGTTTTTATCATAGAGCCGTAGTTTTTCTCGTTCTGAAAATGGTAGTCGATGCGAATTTGTTGAATAATAAAACAATTATCCTGCTCAATCTTGCGGAATATCCCCTGATTTAGCCAACTCGGCCTACGGCCTCGTCGGCTATAAAGTATCAGGTGATATTCCGCGCGATTTCGCAGGATAATTGTTAAATATTGAATGTGCCCCATCCAGGTAATGTGTTGCAACTTCCAGTCGCTTGGGATACTGTAAGTGATCACAATGTTGGCCTCTAGCTCACCATCTTACAGGTGCCAAATCCTCTCTCTTCTGAGAGGATTTCAGTGAAAGAATTCGCTTTTTCCTTCTTCATTTTAGCCTGTTCCAGGCGTTCAGATAGTGGAGCGCGAGCGAAAAATAAAGCGAGCGAAAGAGCGGGAAAAAAAACGAGGGGAGACTGGGGGAGAGGACGACTCTCCCCCAGTCTCCCCTCGTTTTTTCCCGCTCTTTCGCTCGCTTTAGTTTCCGCTGGCGCTCCACTATCTGAACGCCTGGAACAGGCTATCTTCATTGCCGTGGTGTTGATTTTGTTGTTTGCTCAATCCAACCTTAACGTTTTACGAGTACAGTATGACTTCCAAGCTTGTCATGAACTTGTTTTATGGATTTCACAGGGCCTTCTGATGTCAGTGTCAAAAGCCAAAATGCAGAGGTCCTTTTTGAACAGCAACTTGTTGT
Source organism: Siderastrea siderea (assembly GCA_964030785.1). Taxonomy (NCBI): domain Eukaryota; kingdom Metazoa; phylum Cnidaria; class Anthozoa; order Scleractinia; family Rhizangiidae; genus Siderastrea; species Siderastrea siderea. The sequence goes on along the minus strand of OZ034971.1, from coordinate 47,202,572 downwards.
AGACACACGAGATGAGGCGTTAGGATCTTCTTCAAAGCCTGTTCTTGAAGAAGAGAAGATAACTTCTGGAAGAAATGAAGAAGGTGCATCGTCTTCTAGTAACGACTCTTACCCAGCTGGGAGAAATCAAAGCACTCCAGGATCCATTCCTGACACAGGTACAGCTTTTAACTTTATAGTTTGCCGCACCAAAACTTGTATGCACTGTGCCGGGAAGAATTGCACCAAGTCGCTCGTATTTTCTTATAAAATACGAAAACAAAGAAAAGGGATGAAACGTGCGTTCGTGTATAGTGCGCGATAATTTTCTTCATGAGTGCGATACATATCGGTGAAGTCTACGATACGAGCGACGTGTTTCGCTGCAGGATATCCCTTCTGGTTGACGTTTTTTGCCGCGAAAATTTCTTTTCTGACGCATGTGTTTGACGCGCGTTTGATCACAGGCAGCCCAAAATGGCAGTATGTGTACTAGAAGATTTCTTTGACAGTCTAAATATAATAAACGAACAAGTTGAAATGAAAACACAAATAAAGAAACGTGTAAATAAAACATTGCTTACGTTTTATTTGTTGTTGCTTGATGTGTCTTGACTGTCCTGGGAGCTATTTACACAAGTTTTAAATTTCGCTGATTAGTACCGTATGTTCTGTCCTTTATATAGCGAAGCAAGGCTGGCGGGTGAGAAACGAAGAGACTTTTCAACGAAGCTCGACAAAAGCACTCAAAATACTCCCACCTCCACAAAATCCGAACCAGTACAGTCCCGCTTGCATTACTTTCCTAAAGTTTTCTCTTCGGAGTCAAAAGTTCACAATAAGTGGGGAAAAATCTCGCTGTTTTCGCCACAAAAGCGGCCTTTCGTCTTTCGTCTTATCCGCTCGCCGATCGCTGCCGACACGGGTACGCGCCATCGTAACAAAATTGCTCCCGACCCCGGGTAGGCTTCGTTAATTTGACCCAGCGAAAACTGCTCCCGTGTGGGGGCCTAGAGAGTGTAGAGTTAGCTCCTAGTAGAACTGTTACGTAGCAACAATTTTCAGGGCAGCACAAGAGAAGAAAATGAACACTACCAACCACGATAAAAGAGCACCGCACGAGGCAAAATGTTTTCCTTCAAACCGGCAAAATTTCGCGCCGAGTTCGCGCCAACTCTGTGACCTTGACCCGTTTCACATGCTTCGTCTGTGCGCGGGGTTAAATTCTAAACTCTCTATGCCCCGACACGGGAGCAGTTTTCGCTGGGTCAAATTAACGAAGCCTACCCGGAGCTGGGAGCAATTTTGTTACGATGGCGCGTACCCGTGTCGGCAGCGATCGGCGAGCGGATAAGACGAAAGACGAAAGGCCGCTTTCGTGGCGAAAACAGCGAGATTTTTCCCCACTTATTGTGAACTTTTGACTCCGAAGAGAAAACTTTAGGAAAGTAATGCACGCGGGACTGTACTGGTTCGGATTTTGTGGAGGTGGGAGTATTTTGAGTGCTTTTGTCGAGCTTCGTTGAAAAGTCTCTTCGTTTCTCACCCGCCAGCCTTGCTTCGCTATATAAAGGACAGAACATACGGTACTAATCAGCGAAATTTAAAACTTGTGTAAATAGCTCCCAGGACAGTCAAGACACATCAAGCAACAACAAATAAAACGTAAGCAATGTTTTATTTACACGTTTCTTTATTTGTGTTTTCATTTCAACTTGTTCGTTTATTGACCTATGTTGAAAACATAGGGTCTTAGCCAGCGTGAAGTTTTTCGCTTTCTATGTTTGTTTGTTTGTTTGTATGTCTGTATGTATGTCTGTATGGATGTATTTTTGATCCGGGGGGGAAATCCCATGTGAGACGGGCGGGAATGCTCGTCCGAAAATTTAAATTAAAGCTATGCTAAAACAGACGGAGAACGCGAGACGACGAGCATCCATGCACCTTTCACATGGGAGTACACCCCCCGGGGGAATTTATGTGGCACTGTGTGGCACCAATCAGATTGAGGCTACTAAGCTAAGAGTACATTCTACCAATGAAAGAACTGGTTAGAATCCGCTTACTGAAGCTGAAGGTCAGACAAGGTTAAGCTACCGGCCATGTCGAATGTACATATGGGGACGGAAACGATCAGTGCAAATGTACTTTTCTACTTTTTCCTCTCGAATATTATATTTTCAGTAAAGGCTTGGTGTGGTGGAATTGATGGTAATTTCCTAAAGCTATTGTAAGGGCAGGTAAAATTGAACTTTGTCGTGGCCAACGGGGGAACGTGAGTACTTGACAAAAACAATTTAACACATCGTTCCAAAAATAGAGTTGTTGACGAGAAACTGTAATTTAATTTGTTCTTTTATGATTTGTGTTATGAAACAGCTGTTTTGGTTATGTATCTTTTAGCAAGATGTTGGTTGAAAAGATTGTATCTGTGCTTGATACGGATAATTTTGACTGTAATTTGCAAGGTGTTTGAAACAGCTTTGTTTGGTGATTTGAAATTTATAGCGACGTGTTTATAAGATTGCAATTTGCATAAATTAGCTTGTTTATTCAAGCGTGTCAGTAGGTTTTTAAACCTGTTTTCTCTTCCCAAAATGCGGTTTAGTTTTAGTTTACGATGTTGTGTCCATGATTTATATCAGTCATATCCACACATTTTCCAGCCGACATAGAAATGATTTCTTTCTTGGTTTTGTCATATAGGGGAACATATGGTTTTTGAAATTTTTAGCGACGTGTTTGAGATAGCAATTTGCATAGATTAGGTTGTTCAAGCGTGTCGGTAGGTTTTTAAACCTGTAATGTATAGGGTAACATAGCGAGTTCACGGTACGCTCAAGCTCGGAAACTTTGTTAACAGCAAAACCAAAATGTACTATTGAATCGTCTGGCAAAGGAATATGAAATACTCCCAGAAGGTGCGAATCTTTCTGTGGAAATTGTTCGAGAATTCCTTACAGCGGGGCATTTTTTGGAGAACTCGGCAAGCTGCTGGCCATGTCATCTTAACACGACAAAAAGTGAAAAGTCCTAAAAAGTACAACAAATCACAGTTTACTTAAAGAAAACAAAATACCAGTCTGCGTAGTCTGCATGGTCTGCAGTGTGCACAGTCTGCAGGCTACGTTTTAACATGACCGCAATGACTGTCCTCTCCTCAAATTATTATCTACTACACTTGTTTCTTTCACATCTTGTTGTGAGCTCGATTTATATTCTTCAGTAATATACAGACAATCATTAGTTGACCTTAACTGAGGTTTCAGTTTTAAATTTAATTTGAAGTTTTTATGCAGTCGTTTTGTTCTCGTGTCAGTTTGACTTTTTAGCCTGTAGCCTACTAGCCCGATGGTTGCTCTATCTCCAATTTTGGTCCCACTGGGTTTTTAGCGGGATGTTGTTTTGCATTCCAAGGGTATTGCTGAGTAAACGAAAAAGCTGTTTTAGGCCCAGTTCAGACGCCGTACCTCTCATGGGACGTACCAAATACATTTCGCTCCTAGGTCGTGTTTAAGTGGCAAACTTTGCCGTACCCTGAGATTTTGGCTTGCCTAATTGAAATCTGTCGAAAAAACTCTTTTGGACACCGTACAACTGCCAAAAAACTACGTACTACTTGGTACGGCACATGGGAGGTGCGGCGTCTGAACTGGGCTTTATGCACTCAGGTGCTATAGTGGAGGGGGAAGTATTTGCAAGAATAATCGCGTGTGTTGTTTTGTCCTCAGAGTATGTCTTAAAAATGGCAAATAAGCGAGGATAGGTCTTGTCATTTCAACATAGGTCAAGCACGCAACGCGTGCCTATGTTTATATTTAGACTGTCAAGGAAATCTTCTAGTACACATACTCCCATTTTGGGCTGCCTGTGGTTTGATGTGTTACACTGCAATTTAGTTTATCAAAGTTATCTGGGGCCCGTTTCTCGAAAGTCCCGATAACTTTTCGGGCCCGGAAAGCTATTTTATGAGCGTAAAATTTACCTTAGAGATTCAAATTTTGTTGATTTTTAAAGCTAAGAAGTAAAATTCTAAGTTGACAAAAAAAGTGGAGCTGGTTTGCATGCTAAAAGCTACACCACCATTCTTTAGTTTTAGATTCTATAATATAGCTCCGGTCCCGAAAAGTTACCGGGACTTTCGAGAAACGGGCCCCAACTCTTTTTTGTGGGAAACACGAAAGCACGGAGATCTTTACAGCTTGGTTTACGCCATACATGCTTAACAACCGAGTGCCGAAAATAAATCTAGTAATTTTCCTTTCTATTTTTTTCCAACGAGAGTGAAAAGTCTCGTCAAACAACTGAACCGGCAAAACAGCAATTTTTTAATGTGCGCTTCTCATGAAGGTGCTAGAACAAGTGATTTACGGCTGTACAGATAAGTCGGAGTTTATCGGCCCGTGATTATTGTGTCACCGGTGAGAAAATCTACCGGTGACACCATAACTCTGGAATTGCGCGCTGTGAGTGAAACAAGTCGCTTGTTCCGCCGAACAAGCCACCATTTTGATTCACGCGCGTGAAGCAGCCGCCATTTTGATTCACATCCGTGGACCACGCGCGCACCTTCCTTAATCAGAACGAGTGAGAGTGACTTGGAGCAAGTTAGACTTGCTCCAAGTCGTTCGTTCTGGCTGTGGAGGACGCGCGCACGATCCACGCGCGTGAAACAAAGTGGCGGCTGGTTCTGCGGAATCATCACATCACGCGCAACACACGCAAATATTCCGCGCGCGAGTTTTGCAATCATCTGAACATCGAACGCCGGCTACACATGCACACATACAGAGCGCGCGTTTTGCAATTACCAGCTAAACATCTCTTTTGTCCCCGAGAAAAAAAGAGCGACCCTTAGCAAGTCTAGGAGCAACTCTATGTGCCGGTTCAGCAGGTATATATTGTAGATAGATCGATAGATCACCCCCACTAAACTGTTCTGAAGACACCTTCTACAGACAACAACTCTTTATCTGCAGTAGACTCCATAAACCACCATAAAAGATATTCAAAATGTAGTTTATTTTTGAATGGTTTTTTCATTGTCTTCTGTAAATCAGTCATCGTAGTTTCATTTTCCAAATTTGATGGTCGTTTGCTACTTATACACTAATTGTCTAGTTTAGAAATTGACATTTTGAGAAACAATCCCGCTGATAATTCATCGGAACGTTTCCAACAAAGCAGCACATTTTAATGACAAAAATTTCGAGAAAGGTTTCAAAACAAAAATAAGATACGACATTTCGACGACTCCGTGACGTCGTCATTTTCAGATGTAATGTGAAGGGGTTCAGAGATAATACATAGAAAAAAGTGTGAAACAGCATATTTTGATTTAAAAATTTTTTTTTTCTCTCGCCACAAGTATTTTTCATTCTCGGAGTGAAATGGTGGTTTTTCACGAACGCCATCCAAGTCCATATTGACGGATTTTTGTTCATTATTAATTATTATGAAAAATGTGTGAAGGGGCAAAGCAAAGATCCTGAATAAACTTTATATTGATTTTCAGGCAACCAGGATAGCGCTGTTACAGTACACCTTAAAATCACAACCCAAGATCTGGATTATCAGCAACAGGAAATATTTGACGATTTGATGCAGCACATGCTTTTAGCCATGGAGCCCGACACTCTTTGTACAGCTGAAGGACTGGGGTCCCTCACTGAGTATTTGAAAGAGTCTTACAACTTGCTCTTAAAGAGATTCACTAATGACGGTTTGGAAATGGTAGTTCAGTGTGCTAATGTGGAAAGCTTTGAACGTCTTTTGAACGACTATCATTCCGGTCACCTCAGTGAAGTGGCTGAGAAATGCCTCGTGACTGATGACATTAAGACAATACTGCACCTGGAAACTGTGCGATTGAAGATAGTCATTAAAGAAGAAGAAAACTTGGACATGTTAGGTGAATGTTTTAGAGTTTCATTTTTTCCACAGGATGGAAATTTTAGAACGTAAAACTGATTTTTTTGTTATTTTTTAACGGTTATAGTTGAAGGGTGACTATAGGTATTGTTAACAGCTATTTTCAAAAAAGGGTGTTCGTAAATCGTGAGATACCTTTTTACGCCAAAGCTTCACCGTTGCAATCTTTTAATAATCGTTTGGCACAGTCGGGATGTAAAGCAAATATGGTGAACCTTTGTCCTCACTGCAGGGCAAAGCAGTCAAAGTACGAATGAAAAGCTGATATTTGTTCCCTGTAAAGTGACTCGATGACAAGTAACAGTGGCCATGTTGTTAACTTCGTGCATGAACTTCATAGTGATTAAATAAATCATCATCCTTATCAAAAATCCGTGTTGAATGGCACGCAGGGCTTCTATTCACTACCGATGCTTTACTACCTGCTGTGATATTTTATTTTAGCGTACTTCTTTCTTGTTACCAGGTTATGATGACATCAATAATTGGACATTAATAGATGGCAGTCGCACAGCCAAGTGAATCTCTTTATTAATTATTCTGTAATTTTGTATTGTTATTCAACCAGGGGTGGCAAGCAGCATTGGTTCTGGTTCTCCGTTTAAACAGCTCGACCCAGACCAAGGAGGGAGTGCAAGATGGACTGACATAGGGGTACCATGTGAAGGTAGCTCTCCATCAAAGCAAACTGAGCCAGACCAGAGAACGGACGCAAGATGGACTGACACAGGGTTACCACGTGAAGGTAGCTCTCCATCAAAGCAAACTGAGCCAGACCAGAGAACGGACGCAAGATGGACTGACACAGGGGTACCACGTGAAGGTAGCTCTCCATCAAAGCAAACTGAGCCAGGCCAGAGATCGGATACAAGATGGACTGACACAGGAGTACCACGTGAAGGTAGCTCTCCATCAAAGCAAACTGAGCCAGGCCAGAAATCGGATACAAGATGGACTGACACAGGAGTACCACGTGAAGGTAACTCTCCATCAAAGCAAACTGCGCCAGGCCAGAGATCGGATACAAGATGGACTGATACAGGAGTACCATGTGAACGTAGCTCTCCATCAAAGCAAACTGCGCCAGGCCAGAGATCGGATACAAGATGGACTGACACAGGGGTAACAAGAAAAACTGGTTCTCGAGGTCCGTCTAAAGAAACTGCGCCAGATCAAGGAGTGAAATCAAGGTGGACTGACACAGGCAAAGCAATTAAAACTGGCTCTCCATCAAAGGAAACTAAGCTACAACGGGGAGAAGATGCAAGGAGGCCTGATACAAGGTCACAAATCCAGAAGGTAGGACTTTTTCTTTATCTCTTCTTGAGGAGATGGTGGCATGCAAGAATTGAATCGAAAAACACAGCCTGATCAGTTGTGTTATGCATTTTGAGTGGCCTTGAAGTTTAATTAAAGAATGTCACTAAAGTACGGCAAAGGAAGGGGGATGTGGTCGATGTCCTGTATTCCTTCGAGGAAATGTTCATTGATGGTGCCAGTGGTATTCTAAAATTCAGGAGTGGGGTGTTGGACAAGACAATTGTGAAACTGGGAATGAACTTGAAGTATTGTGAAAGATTTATTACCAGGTTGTCATTGTTTCCTTTTTCATTTCAGGGTGTGAAGGACGTGAACTGGATGAATAGAGCTGAAAAGGCCAAGGTCTGTACAGTTAGAAAAATAGTTTATTGCACTGTTGTAGTACTTCCTAGTTTGCGTATTCATACCTTAAAGACAAATATGATTAAATATGTAAACAAATAAACAAGTCAAGCAACAAATTAATAACGGTGTTTATTCTTAAATGATTCAATGTAGAACATTGAGTACGAACTTTCATGTCAATCAGTTCATACGTATATTCATGAGGAAATGGGCGGAATTGAAAGATAATACATTGACACAACAGTGACTTGTTCAGTACTATTCAACTAGTGCAACAAATGCCTGATAAAAACTGATGTCATCTAGTATCTTGATCAAATGTTCATTCTCAGCCTGGGTAATAAGATGTAATGTTTTGTTTCGTTTGTTTGTTAAATGCTCGGCCCCACTAGCAATTTGCTATAAACACTTGCCGAGGGTAAATAAAGGATATTTATTTATTTATTTAATGATTTCTCTGGAAACTACGTGTAGAAGATCACAGTGTCCCTTTTGTGACGTTAAGTCAGTTATCGTAGGTTGTGTGTGTCAGCCGTCCTTCAATTTTTCTTCTGGGTTGGAAGAGAAAACTTTTAGATTAGCATGGTAAGGCCTTGGAACATAAGCCTTGTTAAGTTGGGGGTACTCTGGGGGATTTACAACCGTAATAATGCTTTTACATATTTGTTTGGTGGGCCCATCATGGGAAAGGTGATAAGTTAGCTAGGTTAAGTTACAAACGATCCGGAGCTTAACCCGCTTTCTGTAGCAAGAAGCAACTGAGAGTATTGCTTCTCCTCCTAAATGAGATGCTCGTCCATCGTAGGGTTACCTCCAGCAGTATGTCACCGGTACCCATTTATACACCTGGGTGGAGAGAGACAATGTGGGGGTAAAGTTTCTTGTGTAAGGAAACAACACGATGGCAGGAACTGGGCCTCGAACTACCGACCTTCAGATCTGTACCACTACACCACTGCGCCTCCACGTGATAAGCATTTTTAATTCCTTTATTTACTGTAAGATTAACGCATGTATTTTCTAACAGGCGTCAAGGAGTGCTCTACACCATGCATCGAGCCGTGGACAACATGGCACTGTCAAGCTGCTTCTTGATAGTGGTGAAGATGTCGACCAAAGAGATCAGGTGTTGTTTGCCTTAATTTTGTGTAAATGAAGTGTAAGGTTGTTTCTTTTTGTGTTGTAATTTTATGAAACGTTTTTGATGTGTGGGCCAAAAAACTGTGGTATGAAACCTCTTTGTTGCGGATAAAATCCTATGAAACGTGGCTACACGATCCCTCCTTTGATCTCCGTGGAAATATGTAAATCTTGTCTTCTATATACAATGTCTGACTTAGGACGGAGGTTTTCAAGGCGCAAAGTGATTTAATGTTACTGTTCACATGACCAAACTTATCCCGCTTTTGTTACTAAGGTTAAGAAATTAAGTCTGTTTTTCTTTTAAATTAAAAATCCTTACATTAGGAATTGCATGCAACAGGTTGTCCATTGTTAAGCATCATATTGTTGACCATTGTTGCTGTTTTTCTTTTTTGCCGTTTTTCAGTTTTCTTTAACGCCTCTTCACCTTGCCTGTTGGTATGGACAGGAATCTGTCGTCAGACTGTTGGTAGAACACGGTGCAAACGTTAACGCTGTAGACAGAGTGAGTGCATTAGACATAATCTAAATTAGCGAACTCAGAATCAATCAATCATCATCACCATCATCATCATCATCATCATCAGCAGCAGCAGCAGCAGCCTCACCATAACTATTACGACGACTACCACCATCACTCACCACCACCACCACCACCATCATCATCGTCGTGGTCGTCGTGGTCGTCGTCGTCGTCGTCATCATCATCATTATCATAATCATCACCATTATCGCCCACTTTACGTCATTAGTTGCATACAGCCTACTGATTATTTTGTCCGTATATTTGCTTCGGAAGGAACTATGGTTCTTGGCCCCGATATCCAATAGAAAGAATCGTTCATTACATGTGTTTTCCAAAACTTATTGTTTGGTTTAATTTCCACCTCTTATGAGCTTGTTGTTAGGTTTCCTGGGAGGGCGAAAAACTTAACGCTTTCTACAATATTCTTTTCCACACACGCCCCACTTATAGCTCTTGTAAGAATGCTTTACTCTTTACCCCTGGTTATATTTAAAACATTGAGCTAGTAAAGTATCTATAAAAGTATGTTTAGAGTTGTTTGGGATTTTAGTTTCAGCGTACACCACTTCAGAAAGCTGAACGACACAATCACCAATCTATTGTACATTTACTCCGGAGGAATGACGCACGTCCAAGTTATCAACAACCGGTATGCGTAATTTTTCTGGCACTCTATGTCTTATTCAACTCTACTAGGGTAAATGAAAGAGGCTGACTGGCCAAGAATTTGTTCCTTCTAGAGAACGGCTTCTGTTTACCGAGAAAACCTCTAATTTAGATATTGAATTGCTCTTTTCTTGTTTTTTACTACGCCTAGAAGACAGTTCTTTATCACCTGGTAAAGCCCTGGCCCTTGCGACTCGGTTTGGTCATGACTTGCGTGCACTTGCGATAGCTTGCAACGACTTGCGTTCACTTTGATCGAACTCAAATTTGCGCCCAAGTGAACACAAGCTTTTCACTGTTTGACCACCCGCAAGTTTTCCTTAGTAGGGGGGGGGCGCGCGCAAGGCCGCACTGAAATGGTTTTTGGCAAATTGTCTTGAACTTGCGTGTACTTGCGACTCCCTTTCGCCACTCGTCCCAAGTCTGCGTACGCGAGTTGACATTTCTAAACTTGCGTTGATTTGCGACTGTGTTTGGCCAGGGCTTAAGGTATTTGGAGATAATATATTTTTTTCACGGATGCCGTGGTCAGGTGTCAATTTCCCCTCACCTTGTTTTGCCGTCACACTATAAAATAAGGAATATTCAGGCTCGAAACAGCTCTTTTTTGCGTATTACGGTTTGTTTGCCTTGGTTGGATCTGTTGGGAGAAATACGGTACTGTACTGTGCCAAATAGAGTTTTCCGCATAAGAATCAGAATTCGTACAATGTTGTTTATGTGATTTTATTGGCTGACTGAGTGATTGATTGTCAAAAATGTGGAATGTAAGACATTCAACAATAATGTCAATGAAACGAAAGAAATTCAGTCGTTATTAACTGCAGTGCTCGAGACTAACTTTTCAGCTTAGTAGCCAAGTGGCTAGTGAGAGGTTTGATTTCACTAGCCAAAATAAATTTTCACCAGCCAGACTTTTTTTGGCATAATCTCATACTGTGTTCAATGTCTAATTTTTAGCCGAGTTAAGTACTGTAAACATGCCTCTATGTAATCTCAAGAGTGAAGAACTTGAATGTTGACTGTTCTTTCCAACGGTTAAAGATCCTCACATGCGGAATACAAAGTACTATGTGCCTTCAGGGCAAATTCCCAGGCGCAATGTAGTTCACGCCTCTTTTTTCTGTTTCGGTCAGATCATGACGAATAACTCGAACAGTTAACCTTAAATGAGCATGTCATCGTACGGAGAAACGTTGGGAAGACAAAGGTACAGAGAAACGTTGAGAAGTCATCAAACGTGTTGGTTGGAAATGCACTACAGTAGGGAGAAACACTGCCAACGTACCAAGATACGGAGACTAATAAAATACGCAACCACTAACTTACGGAGAAACGTTATCAGGCAAAACTACTGTAATTCCGCTCACGAAGAACGTGTGTGACATACGGAAGAACGCCGAATGGACAGACTGAACTAGTACAGTGGGACAATAAATTACGAAGAAATGTCAATGAGACAACTAAAATCGCACTAACGTACGGATAAACGCTGAGAAGACAAGACTAATGCCGTATGAACATACTGAACGTACAGAGAAGCGCTAAGCAGTGTCGACTTATCGTACGAATGTACTAACACACTGAAAACCTTAGGAAGAGCAGAACAATGCCGTGCGAACGTGCTAAAGTACAAAGAACCGTTGAGAAGGCTTGACTAATAAATCGACGAACCTACTTACGTATGGAGAAACGTTGTGAAGACGTTACGTAGAGAGAAATGCTGGGAAGAGAAACTATTGTACGAACGTAGCAATTAATGTAAAAAAAAAGTCGATAACAGAAGACTAAAGAATCGTGTGAACCTACTAACGTGACTAGACAAATATCATATGAACGCACTACTGGACCTTTCAAGGAAAGGTATGGTGAAACGTTCTGAAGACGGCTAATTTCGTTCGAACGTAGAAATGACGGAGGAAACGTCGCCATCTGAGACGAGAATTAGTAGGGAAAAACGTTGAGAGGACAAAACAAGTATCATACGAACATTATGATATCCTTCTACAGAATACGTTTTAAAATTCAGCTCACTCAATTTGCTTTTGGGATCCAATCATCAGAAGCAATATTCAGTTTGGTTTCCGCCCGGTGCTTTAGTGATTTGAAATTTTCACTAGCCAAAATGGCTAGTGAAAGCGCACGACTTACTAGCCAAAATGGAATTTCTACTAGTCTCTGACTAGTTGGCTACCGTTAGTCTCGAGCCCTGAAGTGATAGCATCCTTATACCTAGAGCTTTATGCCTAGAGTTTTTAGAAAATAGTCATTGTTAACCTACAATTACGGTGTTACTGAATTTCTTATATTTTGCTCACCAGCCGGCTTATTTCTTTCATTGTAGCTCAGTCTCAAGTCACTTTCAAGGAAAGCGTTCCTGCAGATGGATCAACGATCAGGTTTTAATGTGCTACAGGCGGCTGTCTTTGAAGGGGACTATAGCATTGTTTTTAAAGCCGTTGTCCTTCTTGATAACTTTGTAGAACAGATGAATTCTGTATCAACTAGAGATGGCGCTTACATTTTTCCTGGAAAGACTGCAGTAGATATTCTGTCGAATTTAGACACGAAAAGGCCAGGTCATTATGATATCAACATACTTTACCGTGAGGAGGTCAAGAAAGTGAACACATTAACAGAGCTTCATTGGTGTGCAATAAAGGGTGAAGCAGAAAAAGCTGTAGAGGTCGTTATAAATGACGGTGTAGATGTAGATATCCCTGCGTTATGCAATCGTACACCTTTGTTACAGGCGAGTCTATCATCCTCTAGTATGTTGATCAAGACCCTCATTGACCTTGGCGCTGACGTCAATGCCCAAAGAACTGATGACAAAGTAGCACCTTTGTTATTGGCGGTTGATTGGAACAATTACATGGCCGTGAAGCTGCTTCTGGAACATGGAGCTGATGTGAATATGCAAACCAGTAAGAAGCAGTCACCACTGCGTGACGCAGTCGCATTTAATCATGATAATCTGGTTAAGATGTTGCTAGGAAACAAAGCGGATACAAATAATCAAGATGGTGATGGAGATACTCCACTCCATTTTTCTGTTCGTAAAGGAAATTCTAAGATCTCACAGGTTCTGATTGAAGCAGGATGTAACATCAATCTACGAAACAAGCGCCACCAAACTCCTCTTTATATTGCAGTCAAGAATAAACATGAACAGCTCACTAGACTTCTGCTTGATTGCAATGCCGATATAAGTATGGGGTACAAGCAGAACAGTGACGAGAGAATTTACCTTGTTCGTGGGAAAGACAGAGGGAAACTAGCGTGGCACTATGTCTTAGTAGAGAGACATTTGCTTGGTTTGTTTCTAAAGCGAACCAATGGAGGCAGCCTTGACGTAGCAGACTTTGGAACTGTCCTGAAATCTGGGTGGGGACAGGATCCTCCAAAGAACACCATCGACCAAATACTTAAAGATCATGATAATATTTTGAAAGAAATTCCTGGCGAAACTCTGCTTCATGTGGCAAGCAGGAATAACGACGCTGGGATGATTGATCTGCTGGTTAAGTACGGGGCGTGGGATGTTAACGCCCGCGATGCAGATGGTTTTACTCCTTTGCACATCGCAGCAATCCATGGTAATCTACAAGTTGTCAAAAAGCTCGTGGATCTCGAAGCTCATGTCAGCGAAGCCATAGCTGTAGTGGACATGGCTCACTTGAACGAAGAAACAGAGATTGAAGAGTATCTCAAGTCAAAGATTGGTTCTTCGGAGCGGACGGGAAGAGAAGAGGTTGGGCGAGATGTTGCGCGCACAAACCCCTTCGCAGAAGCTGGTAGTGGAATGCTACGCTTTATACGTAGCAACTTAAACATAGGAACTGCAGTCCTTGATGCTGTTGTCGCAGCTGTTGTTGACTTAAGGTCATCTTAATCTTCTGCGTAACGAAAGTAAACTTGTTTAATGTCCGTCGTAAACTGATTATAGCAGAAGGTGTTATTGAGGCTTGCATTGTAGTGAATTTGAACGCACATTACACTCAAATATTTCAAATTGAAAACGTGTTTAAAAATCCCAACTCGCCGCAGTGAGCCACATGACAAGCGTGGAAGAGGAGTTGATTTTTGCCATAAAACAACTCCATCTGGTTTTCAGGCTGGGACTTGAACCCGGATTTCAAGTCCAGCGGCCTGACCACTAGGCAACGCTGCCTCCTGTAGTAAAGTAACAAAGTAATTTATTGTAGGGTATTTAAGTAAATTTGAACCCTTTTATAGACCACCGACAATCACAGGACATCAAATAGGTCGTATATAACGGGTGGTCGGATTAGCGGGGTTTCCAGACAAGAAAATGTCTGCATGAACGTTTTTTGGGTCAAGGTTGTCACGTTAAAGGGGTGGTCTTAAGATGGGTTTCCACTGTTAAAGCGGATGTTTTGTAATTGTACCTTACTGTTGGGCTTGCACAGCTAAACGCATACTGTTGAAGAAGTTCGGTAACTCAGTTTTTGTGTAACTATCCTATAAGACATTGTTGACGTCTGTTAGTTCGATAAGACTTCGGGAATGCTTTCTAGTGTGAGAGGTAATCATGGCTCATTCGGATATTTTCGGTCTCTGACACATGAGAAAGAAATGTATTGAATTCAATTAAAACTGTTAATTGAAGTAAAGTTCAACTTGCCGCTAACCAGTCTCATCTCAAGTCGTGTTTTTATCCAAAGTTGAGACTGGTAAATGGTCTATTAGTGTCTTGATGTATAATCTCAACAATAATTTTAGATGTGCATTTCAACAAAACTTGTGATAATTTTTACTTAAAGTGGTTTATCGTCTACTGGGAACGACGTGGGCACAGAGTAGGGTCAGTGGATATTAAAGCATGGAAGATATTTTTGTTATTGCAAAAACAATGCGTTTCATTATAACCTGGCTTTCATAAATTTCAGAGCCTGTAAATTGTATTCAAAACAGAGTTTCGCACGAATTTGTCTTCCCCTAGCCTCAAGGGTGATGTCGCAACTCTTACAAGGTCTTCTCTGATTTGCTGAGAAAACAGTACACCAAACAACAAAACAATGGACCCTAGCCCTGAAAACAGTAGAGCTGCGTGATACCAAGGTCCAATGAAATTAGAGGTTGTTAAGAGCTGCGGGGCTAGCGAGACTTAATTCTAAATACCGAACAAAAACCATTCCTGGCCCCCTTTCGTCCGTGCTAATTTTCTATCAACATGGCTGACGCTTGCGTTTTTCGTTCAGTTCTTGAACAACCTTTACGTCTTTAGGTTCACAAAGCGTCAGCATTTAAAATAAAGCACTGTTTTATTGTTTGGCTTCAGCAATAGGTTGCAATTTCTGTGTAGACAGATACTTGGTTGATTATTCGTAGAAAACGACCAGTGGTTTTTTACCAGGGGGGGACTCCCACATAAAATGGATGGGGATGCTCGTCGGAAAATTAGAATTAAGCCCCTAAAAGAGACCAATCTGGGCGTGATTGAGAGGTATGAACAACGAAAAGGGATAAATGTTGTGCCTTTTTTAATATAATAGATATTTCTTGTTTTTTAATATATACATTTCTTTACGCACGACCCTAAGCGATGCCTGTATGGGTAAAAATGTTGGCTTTCTGTCCTGAACACCCTAAGTGAGACCAAAATCTGCAATTTACACCCCCAAGGGAGACGACGAGCATCCCTGTCACTTTCATATTGGAGTCTCCCCTTTCCCCCGGGAGTTTATAGGGCAGGGTGTTAGGATATATTCGTTGAAAAAGGCTAGTTCGAGAAACTAACATTTTGGTAGTGTAAATCTAAAAGAAACAACAGAGAATTGCTTTGAATCCAGCCAATTTTTGAATTGTTTCAACATTCGTTTTCTTTTTTCTGCTAAAAACGTTAATCGGCCGCCGTGGGCGTAAGAGAAAATGTGCTCGTCCCGTTCCCCGTCAAACTTAGAGAATTGAAGTAAATACGGGTAACACTATTTAGTTACTGTGTTTTTGTTATAGTACAATAGCGACAGTTTTTTTTAATGTGACATTCCTTACTGGTAAAAATTTTAGAAACAGAAATTTTTATGCGATATAGCTAATTGGAGAATATTCTCTAGTAGCAGATAGTTTTTTATGGGACATACTTGCTGAAAAACATTTTGCTAATGGATAGATTTTTATGCGAGATACCTTAGTGGATAATATTTTAGTAATGGGTACTTTTTTGACCTGGTATATCTTACTGGAGATCATTGTTAGTAATATATAGTTTATATAGGAAATATATTTTCATGAAAGGGTATTTTTGAGGCATGAATTCTTTTGTGTTAATGAAGGGGACAAAAAACATGTCCCTATTTCAGCACATTATCTCGAATTAGCCAATTATAAAGAGAACCTTGTTTCATTTGAAAACCAAAGTTGTCAAAAGTATATTTTTTAAAAACTTCTCTTTAATTTTCGTTTTGAAAAAAAAATAAAGGCAGTGAGCTTTGTTTCTTACGAAGTTCCTTTGTGAACCGAGGGTAGTTATTGTGTGCAAATGAAGATATGATGACGGATTATATTCTCCCGAAGGAAGAGCCCATGTCATTGGTCCCTGACTCGACTTAGTCCCCTGTCCGGGGGCTACGTTTTGCGGCAGTAGAAATGGCGTATAAGAAACAATTTGTTTAGCGGGAAAGTTGTATCACACCGAATGAGTAGTTTTTTTCTTTCTTTTTCTTTTGCTTTTTTTTTAATACTCAGGTTTCATTTTCAATTCAGTATTAATTCACCGAAAGGGTCGGGAAAAAAGTAAAAAAAAAAAGAAAAAGAAACCAGGGTGATCAGCATCCATAGTTTGGATAGAAAGAAAGTCTTAGCCTGAAGTGAGTTGTATTATAGCAGTGCAATAACGTCATCAATATTAAAGATGTGTTTATTGTTCATCGTGGTGTAAGATAGGTAAGATGAACGTATATTCGTTTGTCTCACGATGGAATCGCTTTGAGTTGTTGATCGCGACGTTTCGACTGCAATACTGCTAGTCTTCATCAGGCGATGAGGTCAATTGTTTACGTGTCGCTATTTGTAGCATGATGGTTCGCTGCTATTGGTGCATTTCGATCCTCATTATTATTCCGACTATTAGATGTTGTTCCCTCACAGGTCCGTTTTGTGGTTGGTCGGCTGTTGTGCTTTCTGATCGTAGGTATCCAAACTTCTGGAATTTCGATTCCGCTATCTCTATTGATGTTATTAGGATGAAGTCTTATATGGATAGCCTCTTTGACCCTACGTGTGTACCAGTGAGGGTCACGATCAATAAACTTAACTTCTTTCCAAATAGGAAGATGCCCCGTTTCGTTAGCGTGTTCCGAAACTGCGGAGGTTTGCGTACGAGCAAGCCGTATATCTCTGTCGTGTTCTTTTATCCTGTCTTGCATCGCTCTCCCTGTTTCCCCGATGTATACTTTGCCGCACTCACATGGAATTTTATAGACGACACCGTCTTGTTTAGTTGGTTCAAAGGTGTCTTTCGGTCGCACTAAGTGAGACCTAAGAGTTGTGTCTGATTTGAAGACGGTGCATACGCCTTGTTGTTGTAGGCAGCGGCGAAGAACCTCGGATACACCTTTTATGTAAGGTAGAACCGCAGTAGATTTAAATTCCTGCGAAGGTTCTTTGTTGGTTGTTCGTCTTGTTGTCTTTGTGAGCTTTCGTACAAATGAAGAAGGATATCCGTTCGAAACAAGTTCCGATGATAAATGTTTCTTTTCTTTAGAGATAGCTGATGGTTTAGATGTGAGGTGTTTGGCACGGTCGTATAGACACTTAACAATACCACGTTTCACTGACTGAGGATGGTGTGAATCATAGGCTAGGTATTGGTCAGTGTGGGTGGGCTTTCTGTAAACGGGTGGTGAGAAGACCGTTTGAATCCCTTGAAACTGACGTGTCGAGAAAGGGGATAGTGTTATCTTTCTCAGCCTGCTATTCGTTTTACCATGGAAATCGCAACAGCCGACCAACCACAAAACGGACCTGTGAGGGAACAACATCTAATAGTCGGAATAATAATGAGGATCGAAATGCACCAATAGCAGCGAACCATCATGCTACAAATAGCGACACGTAAACAATTGACCTCATCACCTGATGAAGACTAGCAGTATTGCAGTCGAAACGTCGCGATCAACAACTCAAAGCGATTCCATCGTGAGACAAACGAATATACGTTCATCTTACCTGTCATCAATATTCTTACATATAGACGATTATCTTGAATTCTGGGGCTCTTACCGCATTCGTAGTTCATATCGTTATCTTAAGGAAGGCGTCTCCTTTTGTTACTGAGCATTCGTTCTGCGCATCTCGGGCTGGTCCGAGAAGCTCCGGCATTTCTAGAGGATGGTACCTACCAACACAAAGCGGGAGACCATTATGGGGCTTCTGCACAAAGGCATTTTTGTGCGGTCATAAGTTTATGACTACGAGGGAAAAAACTTTGAAAATACAAGTGAAATTCACTTCAAGCTCAAACTAACTAGATTTTTTTCACCTGAGTTGCGAAGCTTCCTCTCGCCGGCAGGTTTCTTTTACAGGTCACATTCCACAGGTCACCTGTACAGGTCACTGTGTTGCCAACAAATAAACAAGCTAAACAGTGTCCCCTAGCACTAAATCAGTCTAAAACATCACCTAGTATGCCAGAGGACACTGTGACAGGTCACTGTGTTACTGATAAATAAACAAGCTAAACAGTGTCCCCTAGCACTAAATCAGTCTAAAACATCACCTAGTATATCAGGGGACACTGTGACAGGTCACTGTGTTACTGATAAATAAACAAGCTAAACAGTGTCCCCTAGCCCTAAATCAGTCTAAAACATCACCTAGCATGCCAGAGGACACTGTGACAGGTCACTGTGTTACCGATAAATAAACAAGCTAAACAGTGTCCCCTAGCACTAAATCAGTCTAAAACATCACCTAGTATATCAGGGGACACTGTGACAGGTCACTGTGTTACTGATAAATAAACAAGATAAACAGTGTCCCCTGGCACTAAATCAGTCTAAAACATCACCTAGTATGCCAGAGGACACTGTGACAGGTCACTGTGTTACCGATAAATAAACAAGCTAAACAGTGTCTCCTAGCACTAAATCAGTCTAAAACATCACCTAGTATGCCAGAGGACACTGTGACAGGTCACTGTGTTACCGATAAATAAACAAGCTAAACAGTGTCCCCTAGCACTAAATCAGTCTAAAACATCACCTAGTATGCCAGGGGACACTGTGACAGGTCACTGTGTTACTGATAAATAAACAAGATAAACAGTGTCCCCTAGCACTAAATCAGTCTAAAACATCACCTAGTATAACAGGGGACACTGTGACAGGTCACTGTGTTACTGATAAATAAACAAGCTAAACAGTGTCCCCTAGCACTAAATCAGGCTATAACATCACCTAGTATATCAGGGGACACTGTGACAGGTCACTGTGTTACTGATAAATAAACAAGCTAAACAGTGTCCCCTGGCACTAAATCAGGCTATAACATCACCTAGTATATCAGGGGACACTGTGACAGGTCACTGTGTTACTGATAAATAAACAAGCTAAACAGTGTCCCCTAGCACTAAATCAGTCTAAAACATCACCTAGTATATCAGGGGACACTGTGACAGGTCACTGTGTTACTGATAAATAAACAAGCTAAACAGTGTCCCCTGGCACTAAATCAGTCTAAAACATCACCTAGTATGTCAGGGGACACTGTGACAGGTCACTGTGTTACCGATAAATAAACAAGCTAAACTGAGTGTCCCCTAGCACTAAATCAGTCTAAAACATCACCTAGTTTGCCAGAGGACACTGTGACAGGTCACTGTGTTACTGATAAATAAACAAGCTAAACAGTGTCCCCTAGCACTAAATCAGTCTAAAACATCACCTAGTACGCCAGGGGACACTGTCCTATAAATATGTCAGCAACACAGTGACCTGTGACCTGTGACCTGTAAAAGACACCTCTCCTCCTCTCGCTGGAAAAATTATCGACCACGTCGCTCCAAAGTTTTCAGTAGCTTTAAAACAAATAACCGTTTGCTGTTTCTCGTAACACATAAAGGTTCACCTTTTGGAATTTCTCTTCAAGCTAACAGCCGATTTCCATACCATTTTTACCAACCGACCCAGTTAATTCTAAAAGTCAAACTTTGAAGCGATCCTTGTGTTGAACAACTCAAAATTCGTTTTTTGTTTCAAATGCAAATGACGCACTCTCGCGCTCAGCCAATAAAATGCGAGTAATTTTGCCGCTCGGCCAATCAGGAATTAGTAATTTTGCCCTCGTCCGAAAAAAATTTAAGAAAAGACGCCCTCTGTGTCAACCAATCAGAATTCAGTAATTTTGCCCTCTATGTTATAAACGAAAAAACCTGATCGACGGCTTTAAAAACGCAGTGGCTTGCCCGGTTTTGAAGTTCAGAGTTCGCATGTCCGTGAACAGTCAAATTAAATTTTCTTGTTTTTGAAAGTCTTACTCTAAAATTACGGACTCTTAGGGAAAGGAACCAGGAGTTTCTATTAATTCAACTCCACCACTCCTCCATCCTTCCCCGCAGAACACCACAATTTCCTGTCAACTTCCTTTTTATTTATACTGAAGTTGGCGGGCGACATTCCCCGGGGTTCAAGTCCCCGGGGTTCAAGCACAATGAGTGATTTAAAGAGAGAAACTTTTAATTAATAAAAGATATTTTTATGTTTGTCACCAAAATGTTTTATATATTTTTCCCTTCTTTTGTTTGTCCTTTTTTTGTTAGTAAGGTAACACTCACTTTGTAAGACCAGTATTTCAATCTGGAAAATTTAAACTATTCATGCAGATCATACCCTCCGAAGAGTTCGTCCTATTTCCATTTTTTCTTGCCCTCTTGGCCTGCGGCGCCTGGGAACGAAAGACTAGTTTCCTTCCCAGGCGCCGTCGACTGCTACATGTAAAAGAGCCCTGGGTACAAGAATGGCCCCCGGGAACCTTTCAGAGTCCATTGCATCACGCTCATCATGGCGTCGAGCTTAGTAATCGGGTGGTGTCTGCTTTGATTTACCGAGGAGCCTGGCTTGAGGAGAGAAAAGCAATGAGAAAGTCGATTCGCAAAGCTAAAGAGAACAAGCCGAAACTTGGACTTGTTGCATGTGTTGGAAGATGGAAAAGGAAATCAAAAAGTTGCTAAGATGCTTCTGGAAGGGTATTAAAATCAGGGTATCAATCTGCCAAAAGTGTATTAAAGGACAAGCGTTGTCTGGGAACAATTTCTAAGTATTCCCGAACAAAGAATTTGATTTCTTGCTTTGCATTTCGGAAAGTTTATGTCAACTTTAAATACTTACGAATTGCCCTCTTGCGTTGTCCTTCGATTCACTTCCGGTTCACTTAATTGAAGTGATCCCTAATTGCAGGATTCGCAGATAGGATTTGAAAGGAAAACAAGCAGTTTCTCGATTCTTCCCACCACCTGGAAAGAAGGCCCGTTACTGAAGAGATTTTGCTGTCCTGATCTGTAGAGAACACAGATATCACATATTTTGCTGTGGAAGATCAAAGTCTGTAACACTACACTGACAGCCAGACAGGTAAGTTCTCTAGGTTCTTGGCATTGGATGGGAGATTTTATTGATATTCTGTTCTTATTTCTAATTGAAAGCCACATGAGGCTCTCATTTTATATGTGCATGGGTGCTTAGGGAAGCTTAGAGGGGTCTGGAGAAGGGCAGATAAGATGCAAGGTGATTGACTTTTTAAGAATGAAAAAAAGTGTTCAATTTTCCAACACTAGTAGACAAAGGATGAATCATTATCGGGACAAATCCACTCAGTACAGGAAATTTATTTGCATTCCAAGCAGTGACAGTAAATTTGACTGTCAAATGTACTTTATGCTCAGCTGCCTTCAAAGAGGGCCTCCTATACCCTTTAGAAATATTCACGTATTTCATCGTATTTCATGTGTCATGAACAATAAACAAAATTCTCTCAAGTTCATGCAAAAATCGAAGCAATCACAATTACATGCATATAAACAAAAAGAGAATTTGCAGATAAATATCTTGACATCATCCAACCTGTTTGCACTGGCTCCCGGAGTTTTTAATCGCAATTCCAAAATGTCTAGCCTTTTCTGTACTTGCAGACATACATGTATTTTAAGCATGAGAATATACAAATTAGACCCTTGTTTGCACTGGCTCCCAGAGTTTTTAATCGCAATTCCAAAATGTCTAGCCTTTTCTGTACTTGCAGACATACATGTATTTTAAGCATGAGAATATACAAATTAGACCCTTGTCTATGGTTATGTTGTTTCTTTAGGCAAGAGACTTTGCTCCAAAATGTCTCTCTCTATCCAAGTGTTAATACATGTTAATTGGTAACGCTGAAGACATGCCGGGGTTTAAGCCCACAATAGACTAGCATGCCATCCAGTGATCATGAGGTTGTAGATAACAACCTACATGTAGGCGTCCTAATGTCTTATCTGTTCAAAACTAACTGCTATAGATAGTACAGACCTTAATACATGCATGTACACATGACAAACGGTGACATAATGTCTTAAAATTCTGTTCTAAAAACCCAACCACAGTGGTGAAAACATTGACATACAGATGCTAAAACAGGAAATTCTCTCAAATTAAATCACATGAAACAAAGTTATTCATGAATCATGTTTTATTTAACTGTCCATTCACCTGTCATGTTTAAGTCAAGAATTTTGCACATGTGCATGATGAAAAAACCTAAAATTGGGAATGATACAGGAGTCATGGATAAAGAAAGCTTAAATCATGTTTCACAGGAAAATAAATCACCCCAATCACCCATCTCTTCAAACCTGCGAGCTGCAACTTCACAACCAATGCTCATGGACACTGTTCCAGCAAGGAAATTATATGCCTCAAATATTCATAAGAGCAAATCAGACTGATCTTTCTCATGGAACATTCAGGATAAGAATGTATGGAACAAAGCCAAAGTCAATGTTTTCTTTGCCAGTGTTTGTTCACAAATGCAGTCCCGACAATCCTTTGTTTGATGGGGTCCAATGGATTTAATAAGTTGGCATTAGAGTTTTCACACAAATCACGGTCCCAAGCCAAAATGCACCACAGAATACTAACCCCTCTACACAATGTTGTCCTCTTCTCTGCCATTTTCTAGTATCGTTTACTCAATGGACACCATTGTTTTTTTTTTGCCCCAAAACAGTTTTTTGCAATTAAAAGAAGTGGCGAAAATTTTCTTGCAGTACTAAAGGTAGTTTGGGCCTATGGTTCAGAGCCTGCATTATTCTTGTGAAGTGGTATGTTGTAGTTCAATTTTATCCTTGGTTCATTTTTTTTCTCTTATTCACTATCATATATATTAACACGAAAAATAGGAATGAAAAGTGAACTAAGGATAAAACTGAGCTACAACATATTCATGACACTGTGGGACCGCTGACCACGGGGCCATTGTTTCATTTGGCTCGTCAACAGTGGGACTTTTGGCTACAATGCATGAGTCATGTGCCTTCAGAGTGGCTGGGTCCCTGTACTATTCTTTTTTGTCTTTAAATTAGGCCATCCCATAAAATGTTTTGTTTCCCATCGCCCACCCAACCGACCCATTTTTTTGGAAAGGTAAAAAGGAAATTCTAGATACATGGTCTGACAAGCAAAATTTTAATTCTTAACTAATTTAGATAATTTCTTTGTTTTATATGTATTAATAAAACATGTGATCAAGACTATTTTGAATAGAAATCGTTACCTACATGTAATTTATTAGCCTGTAGATTAAATCAGAAAATTATGTTTGTGGCCATTATTTCATTTGTCTTTCAGCATTGTATACTTAACTTGGAAATGAAGGTTTTATTAAACTGCATTGTGTAACTGGAACAAAACCTGGCAGGCACATATCCTGTACCCATGCAAAAAGAACCTATTTTCCAACTTCTTTTTTTATATATTTAACAATTAACAGGAACAAATATTTCTTCAAACAGCAATTAACATTTAACAATAATGATAATAATAATCATCAATAATTGATTTAATTTCTTTCAATACCCTTGTGCATTTAGTTGAACATTTATGACAAGCAAAGCTAGCATACAATCCTGTCCAATCTTGTTTAAAACTAATCTTTGTTAAGATTTGTTCTTCTTTCCGCCTGCTGCTGCTAGCACAGATGCTGGTCCCGAAGAGGTCCACAAGTCGACTTGCACACAAGTCGAACTCAGAATTTTTTTTTTGGAAGCGCAAAAAACGCAAAAGGGTGAACAAGCCCACCACCGGAACCGGAAATGAGAAGCAAAGGACTTTTGAGAAAGTGTAATCCACGGGAACACTTGGAGAACATTCCTCCATTGTAGACCAACCGACCCACCTTCATGGGAGGGAAGGCGATGGGAAACAAAACACTTTATGGGGTTGGCCTTATTAGGTGTATTTAGACTAACAAAAGAAAGAAAAGGAAACAAAACAACTTTGATTATAGGCCAGTAGACCAGGTTGCCAGGAAATCTTATCGATTGTTATAAATTTGCTAAAGCTAAGCTTTCATTCTGAAGCTTTTGAAGTTTCAAGTACAAGTTAGCATTTGGATCCCCCCACCTTGCATTGAGTGACAAGAAATGGAAGACTCCAGTTGTTGCAAAAAAGATTTGCATGTGTACATGTTACCATCTTTGACCTCCCACAACTAAATGTTTTGCCACGGTTTGTTTGTTATTTGGTGGAAGAGGCCTTTAAAACTTCTGAGGTACAACTTTTTGGGAAGTCATGTGACCAGGACGAATAAAAACTGAAACTAAACAGTGTGCCATTTAAGTCATTTATTATTTTTCCAAAATTATCATGATCAGTTTTCTTAAATTTGAGAAATAACATCAGTACCTTCTGTGAGAACCTCAGTAAGAATTTCTCTCAGTCAGAGACAACATTGAAACAAACAAAAAATGACACCTGTTTTATATGTTTGTATATCAGTACTACAAACAGTAGGTGTCTCCCGGGGGGGGGGGGGGAAGGGTATGGGCACTGCATGATGCATTATATAACTTTGAAATCAGATAACTAACTCTACAGTGTAAATTTAAGTGTGGCATACCATTTTTGGTACCCTTCACATCTTCATTGCTGCGATTATTTACAAATATCTGTTCCTGCTTGGCCTCGTAGCTCAATCAATAGAGCATCGGTGATCAAATCCGGAGGTCGGGGGTTTGAAGCCCACCAGGGTCAAAGGTTTTTTTATTTCCTCGTGTGGACCACATTTCCTTGCAAGAAATGTGAGCAGGGCAATAATATGTATATGTGAGCGAGCACTTTACACTACAGAATTAATTACCTGATTTCTCAGTTGTATAACTAGTGCTGCACAGCACAGCATTTCATGATCATGTTTTTGCTTCAGTCACGTTTCTTTACTTTGAGAAATTACATCAGTGACTGCTGTCAAAATCTTTCAGTCAGAGACAACCTTGTAATAAACAAATGACACCTGTTTTTGTGTAGTGTACGCTAGGCGCGTTACTAAACGCGGGAACGGAACGGAATGAGGCGAAATGGTGGTATAACCAGGAATGGGCCGGAATAATACCAGAATGGAATAATACCGGAATGAATCGGAATGGACCGGAATGAATTAGAATCAGGCCGATTGGGTGAAAACAGGGAATTTAAAAGATTTCGGTCCGCATTAGGGAGTTGAAAGCGCCAGCTACCCTGACGTGTGTAGAGAAAACAATTTCAAGATTTAACCACTGGGTACAAGGTGCTTTATCATACTATACAGCATTGCGAATACGCACAGAAACGAAAATACCGCCTGTTTAGCCTGAACTCCACAATTTGAATAATTTGTAGAGGTCTTGAAAAAAAGAAAGCTTATTCGTACAAAATACGCAAACGTACTACACAACTTTTCGCTGAATAACCACTTTTTATGCCCGAACGTCACCAGGCCCTTTCCTGTGGTCAAAAAGGTCGTCATTTGAAAGTGGCCATCTTGAATCTGCATTCAGTTCCATTGATTTACAGGAATATACAGCATACAGTTTACCGTCTTGACTCTGAAATCAGCAGCAGCAACATTTGGAGGATACAATATTGCTTACGAAGAAACAAGTGAGTCTGCTGTGTAGATATGGAATAACTAATATAGGTGACGGCTAATTTTGCAATGTTAAGGCAAGTACAGATTTTTTTTTAATTACTTTATTTAGCAAACAACACTCATTGCATTAAAGTTGACAACAACAACAAAAAAATAATAAATAGATAAATAAAAACGGAAAAGAAAGACAAATTACAATTAAGCCAGGATCTTATACAGTTGGTTCGGATTACAGATTACAAAAACACGGAATACGCTTTACATTATTGTACTTATAGGTATAGAGAAGCTCAAAGACGATGACCATGTAATGCACTTTTCGCGTGTAAGAGAACGGACAATAATTAACGAACAGTACACTTTTCAAGATGCCACTGTAATAAAATTTTTTTCCGGAATTAAAAAAGATCGGGTCTCTTTTCAAAACTTTTGCAGGTGTAAATGTAATGCTTCAAATATAAAACGAATAAATGTAAACTGCGTTTTATGGGATCTGACAATCGCGTTACAGGGGTTAAGTCGTCGAGGGTAATTTGTTTATTTGAGAGGTAAATGTTAGTATCATAAGTTTGATTAAACCAGGAGAATGATTCGGAATAACAGGATGTTAGAACATTACATTCTAAAAAGGTGTGTTCAATCGAGTCAGGGTTTGAACAAAATGTGCATGCTGCGTCAAACGAAATTTGTTGAGTTCTTTTTTTGTTACGATTGTTCTCTGAAGTAATTTGAAAGAAACTTGTCTCAAATCATTATCTTTTGATGATCGATAGATGTGTAAGAATTTATTGCTCCAATCTACGAAATCATTAGGAAATTTTTCTTTCCACTTCTTAACACCCGTTGGTTCAATGACACAACTTTCGTTAAAAAGTTTGTAGTAATTTTTGCAGCCCATGACGGATAGATCTAAATTAGTTTTTCCTGGAAGGGTGGATATCGTAGTTGTCTCCAGTAAATCACGCGTAGGAGCTGCATGAGTCTTGGCTTTCTTTTTTAAATCTGAAGGTATAGCTGCTATCAATTGAAAGTATTGTAAAAAGTTTGTTTTAATCTGGAACTTGGTTTGGAATTTATCAAGCGTCAAGAAGTTTCCACTGGAGTTTAGAATATCTTGAATAAAGTGAATTCCACGCTCAACCAAGGATTTCCAATACAAAAAATGATTTTCAATGGTTATTGCTTCATTATTCCAAAGTATATATTCACCATAAGAAAAGATCTGGGTCACGCTTTTCAGTTCCTTAAAGTATTGCAATAACTCTCGATAAAAAAAATAGGCAGGCCATTGTTTATGGAAGCAAGGTTGTAGTTACAACGGAGAAGGAAAGATAATCCTCTGCATTCTGAAAGAAAGTAATTTGGGATCGCTTTCCACAATTCGTCGGTGTCACTCAATATTCTGCCAATCCAGGCTAGGCGTAGAGACTTAACACCATGGTTGCAAAATTTATAAAATTGATTCCTCCATTCGCGAGTGGTTGGTACATGACTAGCCTCTTGATTTTATCTTTTTTAATAGTCCACAAAAACGATGATAACTGTGTTTGAACGCTTTTAATGTGCGTCTCAGAGGCAGAAAGCATAGACGCAATTAACTGGGATACTCCTAGTGTTTTAGCTAATAAAGATTTTCCATAAAGTGTGAGATCTCTTGACAGCCACAAATTCAATTTTGTTTTCATTCTTCTGAACCTACTGAGGAAATTTAATTCAAAGTTTTTGTCTGGGTTGTGGGATAAAAAAGCTCCTAGGACTTTGATCGGGTCTTTCGTACTTTTAAATTCTAATATCTTAGATTTGTTGTGTTTTATGGTTCCAATCCACATTGCTTTGGTTTTCTTTTTATTTAATTTAAGTCCGGAGAGACTCCCAAACCATTCAATGATTTGTAGGCACGATATGATATGCGAGAATCCGTATTATTGCTGATGATAGTAGTGTCATCCGCAAATTGGGAAATTTTGGCCTCATGATTGTTAGGTAACATAGTGCCTCCACAGGTTGGTTCATTTCAAATCTTTAAAGCCAGTAATTCTACTGCAAGGATGAAAAGGAAAGGTAGTCGGTTGTATACCCATCATTTAAAACTGAGCTTTGAGTGCCATTGTAAAGAATGGAGAACCAATTTCTGAATTTGGGTCCAAAATTAAAAACTTCTATAGTGTTTTTGTTATAAAATTCCACTCTAAAGTATCGAAAGCTTTCTCGAAGTCAACGAAAAGGAGAATTCCTGGAAGTTTTTTATAATCAGCGTAATTCATTACATCGCTCAAGAGCCTTATATTTTGACCTATGTATCTTCCTTTAACGAACCCAGTTTGATCAGTATGAATTAAATTTGGTAGATATTTTTCCACTCTCATCGCCAGCAACTTGAACAAAATTTTGTAATGGACATTAAGCAGAGATATAGGTCGCCAATTCGTCATATCCAGAAATCGCAGACATTTGAGCCCACGGTCAACAAATCCTGCGGTAAATTGACCATCGAAGGGAACGCAACAACAACAAAGAAATGTATGGAGATTAAAAAATTTCGAGAAATATCTCTCGATCAATTTGTTTAAGTATAAATGTGCAACCGGTTCATGGTAAACTGGTCTATCAAGAAAGATATAGTACAAAAAATAAGGTGGATACTTCGAATTTTATGTTTACTTTTTACGGTTTTCTGTGAGCAGTTTAGCGGCCAAAAAATATAAGGCGTGGAGGGGGATTTCATCGAAAAACCGAAAACTCATAGTTTATAAACAGCGATTACGGGTAAACATAATGGGATCGAAAAAATGTGCAAGTGGATTCACTAAAACTATACATGGAACAAACTAACCTTACGATTTTCAGCTCCAACAGATTGATTTTGATGTTTACTTTTTGCACTTGAAAACCACGAAAAAATTGCATTCGGCCATACATTTGAAAGTCCTCGCTAAAGTCCAAAAATCCACTTTCTTGGAACTGCGATATTTCGGCCGAACCGGCTTCAAATACCCTACAAAAGCCATCCTTCGAAAGCTAAATTTCAGTACATTCGAATGTTAAGCGACTTAGTTTGGTCAGTGGTTTTTATATGGTTTTTATATGGGACTTATTGCATCGTGCACCATCATGAAATATGAGCCCAAACTATACCGCTTCGATCAGCGGTATGCATCATTTAAAAGAGCTGTCTATGTAGGACGCCCGAAAAGGCGCGGGCTCTAATGTCCGCGATTTCTGGAGATGTAAATCAGTTAAGTTGGTATCGCCCTTTGGAACCAGTGTTATTATACCCCTTCTTTGAGAAATGGAAAGTGATCCCTTCCTAAAAGCTTCGTTGTATGAATTGAGTAAGTCTTTCCAAAGAAGATGAAAGAAAGCTTCGTAAAATTCTTTTGCAAATCCGTCTTCCCCTGGCGTTTTATTATCAGCGAAGGTACTTATTGCGTCTTTAAGCTCTTTGCAGGTTAAGTCCTGATCTAAGTGCTCTTGCTCTTCCTTGCTTAATTGGGGGATATTAAAGCCTTCAATAAAGTCTTCAAAGGGTATATTTTGTTGCGATATTCGGGTTTCATCAATCTTTGAAGTGTACATTTTAGCATAAAAGCTTTCAATTTCTTTGTTTATTAGTGTAGGATTTGATGTAATCTCGTCATTTTCCAACTTTAACTCGCGAATGAGTTTTTTTTCATAAAGCGATTTTTCCAAGTTGAAGAAATATTTTGTTGGTCTTTCGCCTTGTTCTATCCATTTCATTTTTGACCTGAACATAGCCTCATGTCCCCTTAATTCGTGTATGCGTTTTAACTCCTCTTTGGCGGCCTCGTAACTATCTAAGATTTCTTTATCTAAAATGGTGCTGTTGCAGATTTTATTGTCAAGATCTTGTAGCCTAGTTTGAAGAGTGATTTCAATATGTTTAATTTCTCTTCGTTTTTGTTTCGAATATTTTATAGTTTTAGAGCGCAGTTCCATTTTTATTAGTTCCCATAGTAGTTGTTTATCTGTTACTTCCGAGTGTTTTTCGACAATTTGCGGATAATAGAACATGATAAATTCTTTGTAATTCTCATCGTCTAATAGGGTATTGTTGAATTTCCACAAACCCGATCCTCTTTTGAATTCACTATTAATTTCAACACTTAGAAAGACTGATTTGTGGTCAGGTGCTATTGATGTGCGTATCTCTGCTTTTAAAACATCAAAAGATATCGGACGAGACACAAGGAAAAATCAATTCTCGATTTTAGCTTTAAGGTTTTTGACTCGTAAGTAAACGATTTGGTTCTTGGGTGTAATTGTCGATATATGTCAGTAAGATTAAGTTCATCCATAAGTTCAAAAATAGCGTTTCTATAAGTTGTTGCTTTCCATGGTTGACCACCTTGTTTATCAATTCGATTCAGCGTTTGGTTCCAGTCACCAGCAATAATAACCCTAGAAGTATCTGTTTTTGATATGATACATTCACTCAATGTTTTCGTGAAATTATATATCTTGGTCACGATAGTCATTTGGGGCACAAATATTCCCAATGAAAAAATATTCCTCTTCAACTTCAATTTTTGCAATAACAAATCTCCCCTGAGGGTCCGATTCAATATTACGAAAGTGGTATGTTGAATTGGGATTTAATAGGATACAGGCTCCTCTCGAGTGTGCCGTTCCATGTGAATAAATTATTTGTCCATCCCATTCCGAAGACCACGCCTTTTCATCATTTGCTAAAGAATATGTCTCTTGGAGACAATAGATCGTTGTTCTTTGTGATTTCAAATAGGAAAAAATCGCTCTTCTTTTGTTTTGATTGCGAAGTCCTCTCGCATTTAGAGAAAGCAGTTTTAATTTACGCGACATTTGTTATGCAATAAGTTGTTTCCAATGCAGATTTCTCTTTATCACGGAGTTTAGCTGTATATTTCACGTCCCGATGGATATTTATTTTGATAAAAATCCAGATTGGGTCATCGTCAAGAACTGGCTCTTTAGTAACTATCTCTGTTGATTCAATATAACCAGTTTTCCGCGTATAGAAAACCCTTCCTTTACTTAGGGCCATCGGTATACTGGCTTATTGCACTCACAAGATTACGCTGTTTACAAAAAAATAATAATAATAACAATAAATGAGCGAAACAAAAATACTTTAAAAATCTAGTTGGGATTGTCCCTCTTTCACGGTCCTTGTAGCAAAAAACCCTCCCTCACAGAGTATTCATATAGATCATCTAAATCCTCTACATTGTAAATTCTTACTGGTGTTCCAGAAGATGAAGTTTTCACAAACACCTTTCCGTCCAGAGTCCACACACTAGTCAACAGATCATCCTTTCTCATGTTATTAGCTTTCGTTACAATGTGTCGACGGTAGGCTGTAAGATTCTCGTTTAGAAACAGACGGTTGTCTCGGCCGATTGCAGTGGCGTAACTCGTTGTAGGGAAGAGATCAGATACTTTCACATTCTTCAGCTCAACACGCCTTTTGTATAGATTGGATTTAACCTTATGACGTAAGAATTTTACAATAATTGGATTGTTACGCGCATTGAGTTTGTGTGAGATCTCGATGTCATCAGGTGGAATCGGCACGTTTAAGGCTTCCCCCAGCTTCAAAACCACTTCCGCGGTTGTTGTATAGATGTTCTCAGGAACACCATGGATTTCAAGCGAATTTTTCCGCGTATATTGTTCTAAGTCATCCAACTCTTCGCTCAGCCGTTGAGATTCCTCGATTTCGTCTCTTAGACCTTTTTTGTGTCTTCAAGTTCTTGTTTGAGCGCTTGGTTTGTGGCTGCAGACTTTCCAAGCGTGGTCTTCATCTTGTCCAGTTCCTGTTTCTGAGATTGAAATGCTACCTTAAGTTGAGCGATTTCATCTTTGAGGTTTTGATTTTCTTGTTGAATGAAGGTTACTTTTACTTGGATATCCGCTAGAATTGCCTTTAACTCGGCGCGACTTGGTTCGGGTGGCGGTTGGTCGGGTGTTTCCTTGTCTCTATTCTCCGCCATATTTGGTCACTTCGCTTCGTTCAGGACGCCTTCGTCTTCCAGTGAGCCTCGAGCACCACGTTTGTTTTTACGGCCGCTTTTTGTCATCTGCTTGAAGAATTCGACTTACATAACAGTACAGAATGTAAACTGCTTGCTATTATCGTGAATGTCGGTAGAAAGGGAAGGTTTTTCACTCCGCCTCAAAATTCACGTCCGACCATGCCGGATTCACGCATGCTCCCTCGTACAGATATTACCGTAAATTTTTAATAGGCTTATTTCATTCTTGAATCATCGTCGTCTGTGTAGCCGTAAAATCACATGCATATGCAAATCTCAGGTCCTTACGCTTCCCCTATCTCCCGTCCCCACGCTTCCCCGCCTCCCACTTCCCCAAACGCGCGTCCCCGCTTCCCCTTCCCCACCTCCCCGTCCCACTTTTAGCCACAGCCGATTTAGAGAAACATACGGTATACAGTTACCGTCTTGACTTGGAAATCAGCAGCAGCAACATAAGGAGGATACAACGAGTAAGTCTACTGTGTAGATATGGAATAACTAAAAAAATAATAATAACATGGGTGACGGATAATTTTGCAATGTTAAGACAAGTACAGATATCATTGTAAATTTCTAATAGCCTTATTTCATTCTTGAATCATCGTCGTCAATGTAGCCATAAAATCGCATGCAAGTGAAATGTTTGACATGCTAACAAAACACGATTGTATATGTTGTAGGTTAAAATGAATTTGAGGTCAAAATGATTTGTATTTCCTTTGTAGTATAGTCATTATCATCAAACTGAAACATTTTTGGATTTTCGCACCGTCAAACGGGAAGGTCTCTTTTGAAATTTAGCGGCCGACACAACAGTGAACAGAATAAAGAGACTGGTGACTAGAAGAAAAGGCTACCAAGGTGGAAAATAGCATAGCCAATCGAAAACAGAGAGGAGAGCTGACTTTTTCGGTAATTTCCCGGGAGAACTTAAGATGAGTATCATTTTTCTGCGGCTAGAAAACATGAAAATTTCATACTTAAACTTAACTTATTTCAAACTTTAGAGAAATGTCATTAACTTTCTCTTTATACAGTTTGGGTTCGGTGGATTGAAAATCTCAGTGAACACAGTTTAAACTCTCAAGAAGTCCGGAAAGAAAGGTATTTGTGGCTGGCAGGTCTATGCGGATTGATAGGAAAATAACCGCTGTTTGTGCTGCTTCGTTAAAAGAAATCAGCTTTATAGTCACTTTTTTCCGCTTTTGTCCGCGTCCCTGATCTCACGTCCTCATTTTCACGTCCCCGATCTCGCGTCCCCGCGTCCCACGTCCCCAAACACGCGGCCCTGCGTGCCCGTCCCCACGTCCCCGTCCCACTTTTAGCCACAGCCCTCTAAATCAATGGAACTGAATGCAGATTCAAGATGGCCACTTTCAAATGATGAACTTTTTAAGCATAGAAAAGAGCTTGGCAACGACGTAAGCGCACTGGGTATAAAGCTCGGGCATAAAAAGTGGTTATTCAGCGAAAAGTTGTGTAGTACATTTTCCTTTTCTTTCTTACGAATAAGCTTTCATTTTTCCGAGACTTCTACAAATGGTTCCGCGAATTGTAGAGCTTACGCTAATTACAGTATATTTGTGTTTCTGTGCGTATTCGCAACTGTTAAATGCTGCATACATGTAGTATGATAAAGCACCTTGGACTCAGTGGTTGGACGTGTGTGAATGGTTGTAAATCTTGCAAAATGTTTTCTCTACACACGTCAGAGTCGCTGGTGCTTTCATCTCCTTAATGCAGACCGAAATCTTTTAATTCCCCGTTTCTACTCAATTCGCCCAATTCTAATTCATTCCGGCCCATTTCGGTTCATTCCCGTCCATTCTGGTATTATTGCGGTCCATTCTTTCCGGTATCATTCCGGTCCATTCTGGTATTATTTCGGTCCATTCCGGTATTATTCCAGTCCATTCCGGTATCATTCCGGTCCAATCTGGTATTATTCCGGTCCATTCCGGTATCATTCCGGCCCATTCCGGTATTATTCCGGTCCATTCCGATGTTATTCCGGTCCATTCCGGTATTATTCCGGTCCATTCCGGTATTATTCCGGTCCATTCCGGTATCATTCCGGCCCATTCCTGGTTATACCATCTCATTTTGCCTCATTCCGCCTCATCCCCTTCCGTTCCTGCGTTTAGTAACGCCCGATGTGCATTTAGTCTCTTAATAGTGGTCTACTTAGGAAAGTAGTCTTTTTATTGTTATTTATATCTCTTTTTGAAGGTTTGTGAAAGTTTCTGCTGCACTGAGAAGTAATGGCATCTTCCAACAAGATGAGAGTAGTGCTACTGGCCTCAGAGTGGAGAACAAAGCGTGATGAACTGTCCACATTTAACAGAGAGCTGGCAATTCAGTTAGCAAAACACCGTGATGTACAAGTCTCAGTCTTTCTCCCAAGGTGTGACCAGGATGAGGAGAGTGCAGCTCTGAAACACAATATCACTCTCATTCAGGCAACAAAAAGGCCTGGTTATGATGAAACCCACTGGCTTTGCTTTCCTCCAAAAAACCTTCAGATGGACTTTGTGATTGGACATGGAGTAGAACTTGGTCGTCAAGCACATGTTATACGAGAAAGCCACAACTGTAAGTGGATTCAGTTTGTTCACACTGACCCAGAGGAGCAAGGAATGTTTAAAGATTGCTCAGATGCCATTTCAGAGGGAGCAAAGAAGCGTCAAGATGAGGTAGATCTCTGTGTTAGCGCTGACTTTGTTGTGGCAGTGGGCTCCAAAGTAGCAGAGGCTTATCAGTCCTACCTTCGCTTTTGCAAGAAAGACCAAAACGTATTTGTTCTGACCCCAGGTATTTTCAGTGACTTTTCTGACATACCACAGAGCAGTCAAGATGGAAGCAAGTGTCGAGTTCTAGCATTTGGCCATGGCAATGCCGAGGATTTCTCTTTGAAGGGATTTGACATCGCAGCTAAAGCTGTTGCTAAGTTAAATGATGCTTATCTCGTATTTGTTGGTGCAAAGGAACAAGATGAAGTAACAGGTCGATTGAAAGAATACAACATTCCTCGAGGTCAACTGAGGGTTAGGTCTTTTACCGAAATCAGGGAACATTTAGAAAAACAGTTTTCTGAGGTGGATCTTGCGATCATGCCATCAAGAACCGAGGGTTTTGGTCTCACTGCTTTGGAAGCCCTGTCAGCAGGGCTGCCTGTGCTTGTGAGTACCAACTCGGGATTCGGAGAAGCTTTGGGGGAGGTTGCATTTGGTTCACAATATGTGATTGAGTCTGAAGATGCCGAGGTGTGGGCTGCAGAGATCAAGAAGGTCTGGACAAAAAGCAGAAAAATCAGACTGCAAGAATCAAAAACAGTGCGGTACAGCTATGTCACAAAGTACAGCTGGGAGGAGCAGTGCAGAGATCTTGTCGAGAAGATGAGGTTCATCGTTAATGGTATGTGGGTTCATATGTAGAGAATTTCAGTTGTTCAAGCTACAGTCCTTGTCAAATTTGCTGAGACTTCCTTAAGCATGTTTGCGTTAATTGTTTTTGCGCATCCTTACTGCACACTTAATTCATGTCGTAATGTCACGCTACGTCATGTACGAGAGCGCGCACTAAGGTAAAAATCTAAACACATAAAGGGCTGGTAGACGTTGCGTTTACTTTGCCTGTATTTTACTCGCTTTAATGATTGGTAACCCCTACTTTTTTTTCGATAGATAATTTTCTTTCCAATTCTCGACAGATTGGCAAAAAATAAATTAAAAAAAGAAAACCAATGTAGGAAGTTATAAATTTTCCCAATTTCGTCTACCCATTCAACATCGAAACCCACCGACGTGCGGTTCATTAACAATATTTTTAGACTTACAGACAGTGGGGTAATATCGAATAAGAAAAACCCATTTTGCAAAATTAGAGTGGTCTTTCAGATATTTTATCTCCAAAACGAAGTCAGTAGCCCTCCCCCCCCCTTTTTTTCATATTTCTGACACTGGTAGCTCATTGCCTAGCTGCAGTTAAAGTTTCATGAAAAAATCAATGTCAGAAGATTTTTGCGCGAACGTCCTTAAATCGTTTTACTCACTCACAGAGTTTGAATTGTAACCCTGTGGCAAGGGTTTCAGCCAAATGTCGCTAGTAGTGTATTTGGTCAAAAGCGTTACGGTTGGCAGGCAGCAAATAAGGCAATACAGTCGGACCTCCGGTAACGAAATGTTCTATGATGTTCTATGATGCACACATCTCCCTACTATGGAGCGTGTGATTGGCTCGAAAGAACATAAATTTCTTACAAACTGTAATATGACCACATTCATATTTCAGACACTCGTCCCTGGCCTGTTGGTGTCCATTTTAAAGATGTTCGACTGTGCTTCAAGTGAATACTTTTTAATAGTGAGCTTTACATATTGTTTACAAGCATATTGTCTTCAACAAAGTGAACACGACGACAAAATTTGCCCTAGTTTAGGATGTGTCTTGTAACTGTGTCCTAGGTGAAAATTATAAGTTTGTAGACCTAAAACGATCAAGTGTAAAAGGTAGTGATCCAAGCTCAGGGCCAGTTTTGCTCCGTGACCAGCGGTGTAATTATGTGCGCATGCGCCAGGATTCCACGTGCTCAGGGAACATTTCACGTCCTTGCTTTGAAGACAAACCAAGCGTTTGCTAGGATGTTTTTAGCATCAAGAAAGCTTCTGTTCCCCGTCTCATTCTCCACTGTTTTTATCTGTGTGACGAGTGCCTGTCTCCCTTTGGGCGTGAAGGCTCATAGCTGGGTCACCAGGATTTGCCAGCCATGGGAGCTGTCTCCATCTAGGAGCTGGCTGCCAATAGGGGAAGCTCCTGGGAGTCCCATGCACCCAACCTCCACCTAGCGGGGCAGTTGTTAACTCAAATTGTAATCACTTACATGTAGATGAGAATTCAGTGTCATTAACTTAATTACCGCAAAGAGGTAGTTATGATTGATGCTTTTCTTTGTTTTGACAGTTCTTGATGGTGAATTGCTTTAGTTTAGAGAAGAATTGGCTGGAATCTTTTCTCACCTCATGGTGTACTGTTAGGCCAGTTTCTTCCTTTATGCACAGGGAAATAAATCGGGTTATGTTGTGAGAATCTAACAACATTTTGAGCTTGTTCGGATATAATTTAATGGCATGCTGCTTATTTGACTGAGAATCCAAAATTTGTTAGGGAATCAGGAGCACCACTGAGTTACACATGATGCAGAAACTAAAGTTTTAGAGTGACGAACCTGATTCATTTTGGAAATCGTACTTTTGGCTGTTACTCAATCTCGTACCCAAAGTCCTCAGTCTTCTTGGTCAGCGGGTGGTCACGGGAGAGACTCTGGGGTGATAGAAAAAATTTGATATATATATTTTTTATCATTGGCTGTTTGGCTGTCGTTTACTGTAACAAAACTAAGAACCGTTAACCGCAGGATTCCTGCAGTAACAATTCAATTACCCCAGTGACCACCCGCTGACCAAGAAGCCTGAGTACTCTGGGTGCGACATTGGCTGCTACTAGACAATATGCTGGCCTTTTTCCAGGTCTCTGGCAACCAACAGATGTTTCACTGGTCACACAAATGTCTCTTCCCTTCCCGGAGCGCCATGTACTATGAATGAGTACCAAAATAATTCGTCCTCCCCTTTGTGTTTGTTCATTGTCGTCCTGTATCTGCAAATCCAGACACTCTCCCCACTTATCACCTAAATCGGTCGCTATCACTTTCCAGAATCTCCGGATCCGCCCAGTTTATTCATGACGTAGTTCTGGTCCCTTACCTGTTCAGTTAAAGCTGAACCCGTTGTTTTATTCCTTACCTGTGGTTTCTTTATTTGTTCTCTGTGCCTTACTTCAAACTATCTCCAAGTTTCACAAACATAGATCAAGTCACACAAGCAGCATGTGATTAAATAACGGCATTTCTGACTTTTGACAATTTTTGCAGGCTTCGAGAGGTGTATGCTCCACACAAGCTCAGTTTGAGTCTGAAACTTAAACAATTTTTGACTTTTCCTTGGTGTGTCGAGAAGAACATCTTGTTTTATATTTATTTACCAGATGAAACTTTTTCAATTAGCTTCAAACGTATTACTTTGGTCGATTTGTCCTCTGACGTTATATAACAATTTTTATCGTATGACCCCCACTTAATGAACAAATGAAATATTAAAACGTATCTTTAGAAAAAAAATGGTTTACTTTCAAAAGAACACTCCCATAGGAGGGAGGAGGGGTAGTCTTTGGAACCCCTGGAGCCTCAAAATGTTTTGCTTTTGAGCACAGACCCGAAGCCATTTTCGACTTGGAGTCTAGACAAAAATACTGATCATCTGGCTAAGTGGAGCGAAGCAATGGAACAATTGAGATTTGATTTTTCCGTCTCGACACCCTGGAAGCCGGCAAATTTTAACCCGGGACCCTAGAGCCCTAAAACCCGTTGGGAGCCTGAGGCAGGCTTTCAAATCCACTAATCAGAACAAACAAACTTTCAGCTAATTAAACTAAAATCTGTCAACCATGTTTTAAGTTCACATTTTCATGACCTCGTATGGTGAAGACATGATACGAAACAGGCAAAAACAACACCAAAGTTGCTTCTTGACAAAATTTGCCCACTGCTATTTAGTTCAACATACGCGTGTTAGGTTATGTCACATGAAACTCACTTTTGTGAAATTAGGAAAGAAATTTACCTGTTTACAATTTAATTCCAAAATTTTTAAGTACAGGTAAAAGTCACGTCATGTTATTAAATTTTCTACTTCAGCTGATTTTTGTATTTCTTGTTAAACGTATGCCTCAACTTCACGGTAACCACGTGTTCACAAAGGGCAGGCTTTTTGCCACATGTTTGAATAAGACTCCTGCTTTGCCGAAAAAACTGTCCGAAACAGAAATCCGATGAAAGTAAATATTAATTGGAAATATGTGTTGTATTACAATGTAACTAGCATTAGTTGTAATACCAGATACATAGCCATATTCCTATTGTAAAGAAAAGTCAATTTGAAATGATGTAACAGGGCCCCTTCTTGTAAGACGTTGAAAGCTGATCATACCTGTAAACTGAGATGTCTAACGTATCTATAATATCTTGGGGCAAATGAACATTACATTGGATTACATTACATTTTCCATTATTACCCAAAACGCTATCAGTTATTGGCTGATAACTTAATTATATTTGTGTGCAATGAACCAAATGGAAAGTAAATTGAAAATTTTCAAAAGTATGGTATGTATGTGTTACATTGACGCTGTGTTAGAATATTCATTTCTTTTTTCCAGAGCGCTCCCGTAGTTGGACTACAATTCTAGAAGTAGTTGAAGAACACCCTGATGCAGACATATTAGGGGCAGTTAACCAGCCTCATTTACCTCAGCCAGCCATTGAGGAAAGGAACGTTTCTAGAACAAGTGAAGACGATACGATGACCTTGAGTAGAAGAAATACAAACAGATCAGGCAAAAGAAAAATTCAATCAGAATCCACTTCGGACCAAGGTACGGTTGTTTCATTTGAATGTGATATTAACAATAGGGGGGGGAGGGGGACTAAAAATGTCGATTTTTTACTGACAGTAGTCTAATTTAGTGGACGTTCTAGTGCTTGCAGTTATGTTCATGTTGTCACAGTTTCCATGGTCAACATAACAAAGCATAAGCACAAGCACAAGAGCAAAGGACTGAAAGATCCCTTTTCTTTTACTTTTGCTTGCATCGCACTGCTTTGCATGTATATGTAGGTTCCTTGTGCTTATATCTTAATGTCTTTTATCAAAACATATATATCTCCCAAGAAAATTTTAAACTAATCTTTCTAAATTGCTTCCGCAGGAGCAGATGAAGAAGGTCCTTCATCGTCAAAGAAAGAGTCGCGAAGCATTTCAGGCACAATTCCCAAGCTAGGTACACAACTAACATAGTTATTTTCTTTTTACATCAGTTTTTGTCATTCCTTGTTGTTACAAGTATGTCATAGATACACTGAGTCGGGTGTCTGTAAACCCGGAACACACCCGGAACACCCCGGAACAGCCCGGAACACCCCGGAACACCCCCGGAACACCCCGGAACACCCCCGGAACACCACCGGAACAGCCCGGAACAGCCCGGAACAACCCCGGAACACCCCTGGAACATCCCATAATAACCCGAAACATCCCATAATGCCCCGAAATACCCTCAATACAGCCAGGAACACTCTTGAACACCAAAAATTCTGGTCAGCGGCCAGACCGCTCACGCACAGACTGACCCGAGGACCTCCGAAGATTAACGAAGATTTCCGAATTTTTCCGAAGACCTTTGCGGATCACCCGAAGACAAAATGACAAAAATAAAATAAAAAATAACATTGGTGTCCTTTAGATCGACAAAGATTTGATTTTGAATATTTCAATTCATTATTGAAGTTGTTGTAACTCATGCGAGATTTGCATTATAACTCTCGACAAACCGATGTGACGTCTATAAGTAAATTTCTGGGGGTGGGCATCCCGAATAATAATTCAATTCACCATATAACACGTCACGGTCGCGATAACTTACTCTTGGGCATTGCGTGACAGATTTTGCACCCAAAACAAAACAGATTTTGCAGGCTGTTAAACGTCTATAGGATTTTTTTTTTCCGTAAAGGCTGTTCCTTTTCAATTTATGTAGCTAGTACTACCGCATTTTCTTAATAAGTGCCCCACTTGCTGTTATGGTACGAACTGGGCAAAGAAACACCGCCGCTCCTTCTAAAGACCAATTAGAAAAATGTTTGAATAGTTTTGAGAAGTAAGTTGTAACTCAAGGTTTATCGCAACGTATAAAGTTGGCTTATTGAGGGAGCACACGAACTTTGCAAAGTCCAAGGAAATCTGATATGTACCCTCATCGTTGATATTTTCCTTTTTTTCGTTTACTGAATTTTTCACTTAAAGTCTAACTAGATCTTGTGAAAGTAAATAAAATACTTGTTCCTTTTCTCGCTATAAGAGTGTAAACTAGATCGTTCGATCCTTTTGCTCCCGGGTTACGTTGTGACATCCTACATTACAGACATTATAAGCCCTCGGATACCTCTACAAAATTATAGTGAGTACTTTTTTGCAGGCGCACATTTCTCCTACTCATTTATCTTCCGAGCTACGCTCTTTTGTTAACCAAAAATATATGCAGGCCTAACTGCAAAAACGTTGTCATTCAAATATGACAAGAGAAAGCTGCAAAATGGGAATTTTATTAGACATGGAAAAACGTTCTCGGATTTTAATATTCCTGAAGCACTCATGCATTACGGTATGATACTTCAAATTAATATGAACTGAGGTTTTTTTAAATGAGGTGTATATATTCACTGTACATTAGCGTAACGAACCGGCGGCCAAACATTTCCATGCACCTGTGGAAATAAAACGATGACGATCGTGTGACCTCGGTATAATGACCTTATAGCATTGCGTGACACTGTATCATTTGGCTTTGTTATGTCCTTGAGGTCACACCTGTTTTTTGAACGTGATAATGCAAACCTCGCACGAGAAAAATCAATGGAGAATTAACAGTTCAACTGTCAAATTTTCATATCACTGAAAATCGTAAGTTATTGATATGAAGGTCACGTGCATGATATATTTTTCCCATTAATTAATGGTTTTTTCGCTGTCCTTAAAAGCTTCGAAAATATTCCAAGCATTCTTGAAATGCTCGGAAATCTCAGGTTTATCCGCAAAAGTCTTATGAAGAATTGGGAATCTTCAGAGGTCTTCGGCTTAGTCAATTCGTGAGCAGTCTGACCGCTGACCACTATTTTTTGGTGTTCCGGGGGTGTTCCTTGCTGTTTCGAGGGTGTTCCGGGGTATTATGGGATGTTCCAGGGGTGTTCCGGGGTTGTTCCGGGGTGTTCCGGGGTGTTCCAGGGGTGTTCCGGGGGTGTTCTGGGGGTGTTCCGGGGTGTTCCGGGGGTGTCCCGGGGTGTTCCGGGGTGTTCCGGGTTTTACAGACACCCCACTGAGTCTATTCCAAGTGAGTTAAAAAAGACGATTTTCCATCAAACTTTAGTTGGCAAGACCAGTTTCATCCTGGATTGCTAGCGGTACTTGTCTAAACCTGTCTCTCGCATGTTTGCGAGAGGTCTGACGTCAAGCTTAGTCACAGTCAAGCCCGGTGACCTGAAAGACTGATTAGAGATGTGGAGAAATTCCTTACCCAGTCATTATCGTCACTTAGTTATTCCACGCATCAGTTACCACAAATCTCCAACTGCTAACAAACTCGAATACACCAAGGTAAATCACAAATTGTACGCACATTTGGTTTCGCGGATCGACTGTGAGAACTGCGTGTGACATACATGAGCATATAACGAATATCCTGTAAAAAAAACCTGAAGAAAAAAGATGAAAAGGGTAGTTTCAGGGTAGCAAACACTTCAAACTGTGCTCTAAAATACTTTTTCAAAGGAATGGCACATCAAAGAAGTCAGGAAATATGTGTGTAGGCTAACTAAGGCATTGAACTACCTTCATTTACAAGGTCAGGACAATGGTCAAGAGC
This sequence comes from Siderastrea siderea, assembly GCA_964030785.1. NCBI lineage: Eukaryota > Metazoa > Cnidaria > Anthozoa > Scleractinia > Rhizangiidae > Siderastrea > Siderastrea siderea. The sequence continues at coordinate 47,159,975 of OZ034971.1, read as the reverse complement.
TTAAACGGGCCTTGTCATGGGCCACCTCTGTATCTAATGTATTTGATCTAGAGATGTGTCCACGATAAGTAAAGTTGTAAAGTAAGTGAGTAAAGCTGAACTCAAGCTCTGTAGCATGAAGAACTATCTCAATTAAGGTTACTATTTTTACCAACAACTTGATTTGGCGATTAGCTTACTTAGCTATTTATTCGTTTTTGAGACAATTTGGCGAATTAAACTGCGTTATGTAAAGGTTATTTTTAAACACGTCCGTGTTTTTAACGCCTTGTCTTCATAACATACGGAATAAGCACTACTTAGAGCAACTTCAGAGTCCCGTTTTCGTTCCACAAACGTATCCTTATAAGGCGGGTTAAGACGCATTTAACATGTGTATTTCCACATTGGCCCTCACTGTGGTTTGAGATTTAGCGGATGTTGAAATGACCGACTTATAGGGCAATCTTGCGGTCGGTCAATCTTGGTACGGCGATGTCGGGGCTCCGTCCGAGGACGGCCTGAGAACTAACTGGTTTATTTTTGTAGGAAGGTCTTTCAAGGTCATAATGTTCTATTGGGGAGGGGACGGAAGGGGGTTAATGTTTGACCTTGATTTTCCTGGGGAAAGGGTCCATCATCTTATTACATTTTAATAACCTCTTGTTATCGCTGTCATGACTATTATGTTATGTATTGTTTTGGAAATTGTTGAAATACTTCACGTAATTAAAACATTTGGTGTATTTTTGGTTTGTATATTTCTTTTTTGGGGGGGGGATTGGGCGGAGGAGGTCTAGAGAAGTGAGGTGAAGATTTTAGACAAATATTTGGAAAAAAGCTTGAAAACCCCACCAGGCCTATAGAAAGCAGTTTGGATGGAACAGTAATAAATAGAGAAATTAAAATGAAATGCAACCGTCTCAAGTTCTACGAGATAACCGTCACTGATTTCCGCCGTGAAATGCTAACTGATGCATTTAATATCTGGCTCACATAAAAGAGGGAACAGAAATGCTAGAAACTGCACAGGGTTATTTTTGCTGAATCCCGTAATTTAGCGGTGGAAACAAAGTTAGACAGTCTAGATTGCAATTGTTTTTCAAAAGTAGCAGTTTAATACTACAAAATATTGAAAATGTGAGGGTTGTCGGAGAATTCAAAAGTTTAATTCTAGCAACTGCGGTATGGTGTATGTTTAGTTTTCGCTGTTTTGATGAAAATTGATTTCACATTCTTGATTCACATTTCCTTGTGAGAAAACTGTGAAAAAACTGAAATGATTTTGATTAACGATAAAAAGTGAAAACAGTTTAATGCATTGATGTGGCAGGGGCGCTGTTACATTTTCCTGCCTTATGTCGATTTTCAGACACTCTTATCAGGCTAGTAGTGGGCCCATCTCAAGATCTTAGTGAAGAACAACAGGACATAGTCAATGAAATGTTAGCACGTCAATTGCAAGTGTACATGGAATACCACAGCATTTCTACAGCTGAACTAGAACGATTGGGTGGCTTGATTGAACATATGGAAAGTGTTTACAACGTGACCCGAGTTGCTGTCAACGTCGGCTCTTTGAAAATAGTGCTTCATTGCTCTTCCCTGGAGAGTCTTGAACGTCTATGGAGTGACTGTCTTTCTGGTCACCTCAATGAAGTAGCTGAGGGTTTCCTTGTCACTGATGAAATGAAGAGGAAACTAAAACTGGAGACTGTTAGACTTAAGACAACGTTAGAAGAGGAAAACTATTTGTTGTGCAAGCAGGCTCTCATGGAGATGTCAGGCAAGTTTTACTAAGATTAATAAATGTCTCCACAGGATGGAAAATCAGAAACATATATAAGCTTTTCACGTGTCTGAAAGGTGGAGTCAGGAAGTGGCAGCTAAAGGTACAGAATGTGGACATGCTGCCAAAAAGGCATAAGTAGACGACAGTTCAAGCACATCCCGGTCTGATGTCATGATATTATGTGTTTTGGCAAATATGGCCTTTATGGAATTCAAGTAACTGTGTCATAAGTCACAAAAAAGGTAACTCCACCGTCAGAATGCAATAACTCCAATCTAAAGTAACTCCACCTTCAGAAGTTAACCTTACTTTAAATCAGGAGTTATTTTCACCCATTGAAAGCTACTTTTTGTTGATATCTTAGTCAGGAATATTCATACAACCTGGATGCAGTTCATTACTACCTCTCTTATTTTGTGTATTTAAATTGTTATGTAACCAGGGACAGCAGGCAGCACTGACGTTCGTTCTCAACAAACTGCATCAAATGAGGGAGCGAGCACGACAAAAACTAACACAAGCTCAGATTTTCAGGGGGTAGGTTTATTTTAGTATTTGTTCATTGTAAACACCAATATATAAGCAACTGATTAAGAAGATAAATTGAAAAGTCCAGGCCTGTAACAATTTGTTCGGTAGTTTAACTGCAGGTAGAGTATAATGTTAACCACTTGAGTGTCCCCTTGACAGAAACCACCATTTCATGGGGCTGCATCGTACATTTATCTGTACCACCTTGAAATCCAAAGAAAGATCATTTTGAACTGAAACGTTACCGAACACAAACGAAACACTGAGGAGTTGGGGATGAATTTAGGATTCATTTTTAGAGCAAATGAAATATCTGGAGATACGTGAAGGAATAAAGTTTTGGAATAACCTTGAGACAATTTTGGAATAACTTTGGGATGCTTTAGGTGGATATTTGGAAATCTTAAGTCGAACGCCATAAATACTTGCAAGTTAACTCTGATGGAAGTAATATGCAGCGTATGTTGGCACGAGTGTCGTGTTTTCTTGTGGCACCCCTTGACCTTGCTATTTACTAGATTTACTTGTATACACGCTCGCGTGAAGCCTTTTGTCGGAGAGTTCTAAGAAGTTTTAGCATTCGCAAATTCCAGTCCCTGCAATTTGCTTTAATACACCATCATTTCAGTTAAAATAATGAGCTGGATTTAGTTTGTCATTTTATATATATATATATATATAATAACTGAGTGAATTCTCGCGCGCTGATTGGATAATTTTTATTGTCAATAAGAGTACAGACGGATGAAGGACGTAAAGCTAACGCAATCAGCAAACTGAAGTTTTGTCAAACTTTTTAGCGCTGCATTCTCGGTGTGGCGAGAATTGTACCACAAATCTAGTATTCTTCAATCAGGATATCATCTAAAATATGTGGGAGGGAACTAAGGAAGCCATTGCAACCTTAGAGCGCAAGATGAAGGTGTTTGTTGAGGATTCAGACCTGAAAATCGGCGTTGAGCGGGAATTTGAGCTGTTGATGAAATTAAGCTGAACCATGTTTTAGCGGATTATTTTGTGAACAGTTTTCACTCGAATAAAGGTTAGTTTCGCAATTCGAATTTTTCCTTGTATTTCTGGCCTATTCTTACTAAACTTTTAATTTACGAGCCTGTGATTCTCCGAATTACAGCGATGAAATTCAGGTTCTGCGGCTATCGCATCTATCGTTGACTCTTGAATATGCATTTCTTTCCTTCGTTTGAAAATCAGTTTTGGCTTTTTGTTATTGTAAAAAGCAAGTTGACGTCAGTTTTGTAAGCGTCTGTTTTATGTCCTCCTGTGGATCCGCAACACTTTGACAATGTTATGACGCAATTTATATTTTTAGGACAAGGAACATGACGTGAGCTGGATGGTTAGAGCTGAAAAGGCCAAAGTAAGTTTAGTTGATGAATAATAATTTACTGTTCTGTTTTTGTGCTTAAAATGTGTGTATTCATACCTCGATCCTGTACGGATTCAGGTGATTGTCGCATTGTGAATGCTGTTGTTGCTGTTGTTATTTCGGTGAGCTTGTCGCTTGAAGTTTTTAAGTAGAGTGGGGGAGGGGAAGGGGCAGTGAGGAACTATTTTCACGATTTTGAAGGCAGAAGTCCCGTTATAAGCATTAGAAGTAATTCGTGTTTTTCCAACAGGCTTCAAGAAGTGTTCTGCACAAAGCTTCTATCAGAGGACAATATAAAACTGTCAAAATGCTTCTGGACAATGGTGAAGATGTGGACCAAAGAGATCAGGTGTTATTTTCGTTCCATTTATATAAATCAAATGTAAGGTTGTTAGTTCATTTTCTTTTTTTTTTTTATGATCACTCTTTTACTACAACAGGACGTGTGAAAATGTGTGAATGTTTGCTTTTTATATGGTGTCTAATGTGTTTTACGTACCGCTTTGCTAAGCGTACCGCTTTACCAAGTGGAAGATGAACACAAAACAAGTTGCCCGGAGTCGAACCTTGACTTTCTGCTCCGTTATTTTTTCCCAGTTTTCTTTGACGCCTCTTCACCTTGCCTGTTGGTATGGACAGGAATCTGTCGTCAGACTCTTGTTAGAATATGGTGCAAACGTGAACGCTGTAGACAGGGTGAGCTGATCAGACAGATAATCTCCTTTGATTAACATGTTAGTGTACTAATCAAATTTGCCTCTGTTTTATTGTCACAGAAAGGAAGCTGTTTTTCTTTACTCTTATAATAGATAAAAACCATGAATTACAAATTTTACCAAAACATACTGTTTTGAGAAGGATGGTAAATTTTAGGATCGGAGAAGAAATAAGAAAAGGTGAAATATTCTCTATGTTGCGAGCGTGGGACAAAGCAAAAACTTTGACTCCCTGACGAGAATCAACCCTCCGTAAACCGGTTGGACGCTCTAACCATTGTCTCTTCGCTCGTTCTCGCCCTTTGTTTTCTTCGCTCTTTCCCCGACCAGTGAGCCTGTTCACAGGCTTACCGTTGAGGTACTAGGGAACCGTAGCGAGCGACAATAGTCGTCTTAAGTCCTTGGGACACGTCGACAAATCTTTCCTTTTTTTATTCAGTTCACAAAATATCAGTAGTTGTACCTCAGTGTTGCCTCTGGCGATCTCCCTACTGCACCCAAGAATATGTTGTTTTCACAGAACATCCCTTTGCACGCGTAAACCAAAACTGTATGGAGTGGGGGAGGACGGAAAAATTGTGGGTCCCTTAAGACGTTTCACGGAGATTGTAGGTCATATTTGCTAGGTTCATGGTGACGCGCGTCCTGCTTACTGCTAGGATAAACAAAGAAGGATGGTAAATTTTAGGCTCGTTGAAAAAAAAAATAACAAAGGAAAGGATATTCTTGACGCTGAAGCAAACTCACAGATAAAATTCGTGCATTCTTGTTAATGCCTATCTACCTATAGTCTTTTAATTTGAGCTCAGAATCTTTTCCCAAGAATTGTCCAGGGCCTCCTTCAGTTACTTAGTAAAATGTTTCTTTTCGGTCTGGCTGGGGAGTGTTTTAATTCAAACGTATAACTGGTTGTAAATCTTTCAAAAGAGGTTTTCTCGCATTTACTAAGGAGTGAAGACCTGGAAAAGAGGGAACTGGATATTGTCAAGCGAATTGATTGGTTAATTTGTATTTTGACGTCCGTCAAAATACAAATTTGTCGTCCGTCCGTTGGCACACTTCTTACGGGACTGACAAGGGGAGGTTAAACTCCCTATTTGTTTGTGGTTTAACGTTTGTCTCTTATGAGGTTCATGACAGATCTCACGCCAGAGGGCCACAAATCTGACTCATTCTGTAGTAGTTCTTGCCCACTTACGTTCCATAGTTTTCTTACTCCAGCTATAATTGCCTGTGTTTTGCAAGAACACTTTACCCTCTCTTATGGGAGCATATGTTTTGAACGCCCGTCCAGTTTGTACTGCTAATATAAACATGTCTGTGTTGACCCAGCATTCTTTCTGTGTTTTTAATTAGTTTCAGCGTACACCACTGCAGAAAGTTGAACGCCAGAATCACCAATCCATAGTGCAATTACTTCTGGCGAACAATGCTAGTCCAAGTTATCAACAACCGGTAAGAAATAAAGTTATTCTCTTCTTGTCTCCTTTCAGAATTCTCCTGAGTTTGATGAAAAAGTACCTGACTAGCTGAAAGATGTTCCTATAGGAAAACGGTGTCAGTTTACCCGCTTTGCCCAGACTCTCCAAATCGAAAAAAACAATAATGGACTTTCATATTTTGTTTATACTTATCCCTGGTTTGTTTACTATCCCATGAGACATAACTTTCATTTTCAGAACCGCAAGCAACTGCAAATTCTTGAGTTACTGTCACTTGCACTGGCAAGGCTAGTACAAGTGGCCATCTTTACACATGGCATCGTTTTCCCAGCATACAATGTATGCCACATACATATCACATTAAATGTAAGGAAGACCATCGCAGCTATAGACGCAACTTTGCAGTTGCGAAAAGAAAGCCTGAAAAGATTCGGGCTTTTACGGGATTCGAACCCTTGACCTTTACGATACCGGTAAAAATCAGTCCCCCTTCTACTTCTGTGGGACAGTCATGCGCAGGTATAACTGCTCTTAGTTTCCGTAACTGGGTTACATCCACTTGACGGGTGGTTGGGTGATATCGCCCAACTTTCAGTCCGAGTAAACCCCTGCACCACGGTGAGGCATCTCAGAGGAGGTGACGATTTTGAGTTCCATGGGGGGTCCGACTTCCGTGGGAGCGGTTCCTGGATGTGAAAGCCGACCAGTAACAAGTTAAACACAGAGAGAGAAATTCAATTACTTTAAATGAATTAAGCAGTTAAAAGAAAAAGATAAAAAACGGGAGGTGCGTGAGACTCTATTTTTTTCTTTCATTTCTCTCTTTTTGTGACACCTTGCCACAGAACGTATTCTTAGGCATGCAATGCGTGCAGAACCGATGACGTTTTTGGGAAAAGCGTGCTCAAATGCACATTTTTCATGCATGACGAACTACAACCCTGGCCATTAGTCTTGGGGCACTTTGCTCAAATCGCGTCCCGTTAGCGTCATTTGAAAATACTCTTGCCTCGGGCCCCTTCCCCCTGTACAATGTTGACGTTGTTTGGGGAGGTGGGGAGGGGGGCGCAGACAGTCATAAAACTTGTGAAAGACCTCTAATTACAGTTTAAGTGTCCCTAGATCTAACGGTCAGGGTTGTAGTCACGCAAGAAATGTACTATCACAGAAAACGTGACTTGCTCAAATTGACTGTTGGGAAACCGTGAGGTTTACGCTTGTGAAACGTTCCGAAATATCGAGTTAGCGGAACTGGGGCCCGTTTCTCGAAAGTCCCGGTAGCTTTTCGGGCCCGAAGCTATATTTTAAAATTAAAATCTATAGAAAGTTGGCGTAGTTTTTAGCCCACATATTAGCCTGACTTCTTTTATCAATTAAGAATTTTATTGATCAGCTTTCAAAACCAACAAAATTTGAGTCTTTAATGCAAACATCGCGCACATAAAATAGCTTTCCGGGCCCGAAAACTTATCGGGACTTTCGAGAAACGGGCCCCTGGACATGAAAGTAAAAACAAAGGAAAATGCTTTGGATTTGAGTTAGCGAGAGGTTCGAGATACTGGGGTTCGAGTTGTCGAGATTCTATTGTATTACGTTTCAGTAAGCACGACCACATGCTAACCAACACATCGCGGCACGGTCGTAACGCATCGAAATGTTTTGGCGTTCATGAACTGGGAAAACCATGTTAACTATCGTATTTTCTAAGTTTTTAATGGCAATAACATTATTTTGTATCCATAGTATTATCAGAACTTATTTAAAGCCACAAAAGCCACTCTTCCCAAGTCCGCAGGCGGACTGATTTTTCTTTATTGACCCCGTTAAACTGCAATTAGACATTGACACTGTAGCATTTCGCTCAGTAGCTTTCCCTTTTCTATTGCAGCTCAGTCTGAAGTCACTTTCACGGAAAGCTTTCCTATCAGTAGACAGACGGTCAGGTTTTAATCTACTACAGGCGGCTGTCTTTGAAGGTGATTACAACGTCGTTTGGAAAGCGCATGCCTTTCTTGATAACTTTGTTAAAGAGATGAATTCTGAAACAACAAGTGACAATGCTAAATTGTTCCCCGGAGTGACTGCAGTCAATATTCTGTTGAGTCTGGACAGAAAAAAGCCAGGCCATGAGGACATTGATAAACTTTACCAAGACTATGTTAAAAGCTACAACACGGTGACAGAACTCCACAGGTGTGTACGTGATGGTGATACGGAGAAAGCCGTTGAACTTGTATTAAATGGTAGTGTGGATATTAATATTTCTGCGGAAAGCAATCTAACACCATTGTTGTGTGCGAGTCTTTCATCTTCTAGTACGGTAATCAAAACCCTCATTGATCTTGGCGCTGACGTCAATGTCCAAAGAACTGGTAGCAAAGAAGCACCTTTGTCGTTGGCGGCTACCTGGAACAATTACATGGCCATTTGTCTGCTTCTGCAGCATGGAGCTTTTGCTAATATTTAAGATACTGGGGGATATACACCATTTCTCGGGGCTGTTGGTCGAGGATTTTTTACTGTTTCTAAGTTTCTGATTGAGTCAGGATGCGACATCGACCTGCGGAACAACATGAGGGAAACCCCTCTTATTGTTGCAGTCAAGGCCAATGATGAAAGACTTGTCAAATTGTTGCTTGCAAACAACGCAGATGCAAATATTCAAAACATTTATAGAAATACACCACTGCACGAGTCTGCTCGTCGAGGATTTTTTGATGTTTCTAAGCTACTGATCGAGGCAAGATGTGACATCAACCACCAGAACAGAGACGACAGTACTCCTCTTTACATTGCAGTCAAGAAAGATGATGAAGACCATGTCAAATTGTTGCTTCAAAACGACGCAGATGTGAGCATTCAAGACATTGAAAGAAATACACCACTGCACGAGTCCGTTCGGCAGGGATCTTTCAAGGTTTCTAAGCTTCTCATTGAGGCAGGATGCGACATCAACCGTCAAAACAGAGACGACAAAACTCCTCTTTATGTTGCTGTAGAAAAAAATGATGAAAACCACGTCAAACTCTTGCTTGAAAACAACGCGGATGTGAGCATTCAAGACATTAAAAGGAACACTCCACTGCACGAGTCTGTTAGGCAAAGATCTTTGATGGTTTCTAAGCTTCTCATTGAGGCAGGATGCAACATCAATCATCAGAACAGAGACGACAAAACTCCTCTTTGTATTGCAGTAGAGAAAAATGATGAAACCCACGTCAAACTTTTGGTGGAAAACAACGCGGATGTGAGCATTCGAGACATTAAAGGAAACACACCACTACACGAATCTATTCGGCAAAGATCTTTGAAGGTTTCTAAGTTTCTCATTGAGGCGGGATGCAACATCAATCATCAGAACAGGGACGACAAAACTCCTCTTTTTATTGCAATAGAGAAAAATGATGAAAACCACGTCAAACTGTTGCTTGAAAACAACGCACACGTGAACATTCAAGAATTTAATGGAAACACACCACTACACGAGTCTGTTCGGCAAAGATCTTTGAAGGTTTCTAAGTTTCTCATTGAGGCGGGATGCAACATCAATCATCGAAACAGAGACGACAAAACTCCTCTTTTTATTGCAGTAGAGAAAAATGATGAAAACCACGTCAAACTGTTGCTTGAAAACAACGCACATGTGAGCTTTCAGGACACTAATGGAAACACACCACTACACGAGTCTGTTCGGGAAGGATCATGGAAAGTTTCTAAGCTTCTGATTGAGGGAGGACGGAACATCAATCATCAGAACAGAGACGACAAAACTCCTCTCTATATTGCAGTCGAGAAAAATGATGAAAACCACGTCAAACTTTTGCTTGAAAACAACGCACATGTGAACATTCAAGAAATTAATGGAAACACACCACTACACGAGTCTGTTCGGCAAGGATCATGCAAAGTTTCTAAGCTTCTGATTGAGGCAGGATGCGACATCAACCTGTCGAATATCGATAGGGAAACTCCTCTTTATATTGCAATCAAGAGCAATAACGAAAATATCGTCAAATTGTTGCTTGCAAACAACGCAAATGCGAATATTGAGGACAGTTATAGAAATGCACCACTGCACGAGTCAGTTCGTCGAGGGTCTTTAAAGGTTTCTAAGCTTCTCATTGAGGCAGGATGCACCATCAGCCATAGGAACAAAGACTTCAGAACTCCTCTGTATGTTGCAGTAAATAAAAATGATGAAAACCACGTCAAGTTGTTGCTTGAAAACAACGCGGATGTGAGCATTCAAGAAATTAAAAGAAATACACCTTTACACGAGGCTGTTCGGCAGGGATCATTAAAGGTTTCTCAGCTTCTTATTGAGTCAAGATGCGACGTCAATCACCGAAACAGCAACAGCGAAACCCCTCTTAGTATTGCTGCTGTTAACAATCGTGAGAATTGCGTCAAATTGTTGCTTGAAAACAAAGCGGATGCCAATATTCAAGACACTGACGGAAACACAGCTCTGCACGAATCTGTTCGTCGAGGATTTTCCAAGGTTTCTCAGCTTCTGATTGAGTCGGGATGCAACAGCAACCTACGGAATAAACACGGCAGAACTCCTCTAGATATGGCAGTTGCTGCTTTAGAAGAGGGAGATGATTCTAAAGGAAATGCTTCCAGAATGCGGGAAAGTGTCACAACGAAGAAACCACAAGTGCCACTAAAAGTAAAAGGAGATCTAACTCTGGTCAAATTTTTGCTCCGGCATAAATTTCATGGTGAAGAAACCAGAATTACCAGAAGTAGAAAAAGGAGATCCGCAAGTCACAAGATCCGCAAATAACAAGTAATTGTGTTATTTCCAAAACACAAAATAATGAACCCATACGAAGAAAACGAAAAAATCTCTAACCCCAGGACAGCTTCCAAGCTGCAACAGGAGATCTGTTCCGAAGGACGGTTTGGTTTGAATCCCACCGGGGTCTGAGATATTTTCTCTTTCTTTGTGTGGTTTCTTTGTTACATGTATAATAACAATAACAATAACAAAATAGTTTATTATGTACAAAGAATACATAAAAGGATACGTCAGAGGTTAACCCTATCGAGGACGTTCCCTAATTAAAAGACTAAATCTATTAAAAGGCGATTAATAGAGCGGTTTTCAATTGAGTGTCGAAAGTAATTCGTGTTTTGCTTTGGTTTTGCTTTACTTCGCTCTGCGAGTGGTTAAAAAATCTCGCGCCACTTTCACGACCAATCAGAAGCAAAACTCAAACCAATCGCCACTTGCTCGCGCGCGTTTTCCCGCGCTTGGCGCTGGTTACATGTATTTGCTTCGAGTTCTGATTGGTTGATTGGACAATTTGTGTCTGTTGTGATTGGCTGAGGTAATTACTTTGGTTTTGGTTTTACGACACTCATTTGAAAAGCGCTCTATAATAAATTAATGGAAGCAATGTAAGTAATAGCTTATTATCTGTTATATGGAAGCCTTCCTGGGCTTTGATATTTCTTGTTACATTCGATTATTCGACTTCGATTTCATTTTCGTGAAATGCAATCTATGGACTTTAACCGAGAATTTTGTAAACGGCTACCATGTGAACCCTTGCCAGTAATAAAACAGTGACACTTTTGATGTGTAAAGCCATGACTTCGGTGCCTATTTCCCTTTTCGTAAACGGTTAAGTGTCTTAAAAATGGGCACGATTGTTTACGAAAGGGAAATGTGCGACTCCAGCCAGACACCTTAGCTGTTTGCCATTTACCCTTAAATTCCGCAAATATCACATTGAAATACTAATTTGGGGTTGCAGCATACGTGTGCACTTTTCGCATTTTTAACGCCTACCCTATTCCAAATAATGTGTCGATAAATCCCTGAAAACTACCCGAGCGAAACGCCTACTGTTTTTTAACTCCATTGCAACTATGTTCAACATCAAGGCGGAAAGTAAGAAAAGCGTAAGAAATTATTTATTGGGTGGTTTACTTGGCTTTACGTATTGTGGAACGTAATATCTTAAAAACTGGACTAGGTACATTGGATTTCTAGCATTTTGATTGGCTCAGCGGAGACAGGTTATTCACAGTTGGCCGACAAGCGAAAATTCGAGGTCAACTGTGAAATTTTGAGCAATTAATCGGTGGGTATAATTAGGCGGTACACGTGCCTTACGGAAGTCAGTAGACTTAGTCTCTGCGCGGGCTCTAAACAATCAGGCTTGTTATAATGAGGTGGATTTTACGAGATTGAAAGCTAATGTTTCAAATACGGGACGATTTGTTCGTGACATTACCATTCTTGCATGTGAAGCGTAATTTTGATGTTTTGAGTTTCGCAGCGTATTGAAGTTGAGTAAAGGTAAGCGTTGAAATGTTTATTTCGCTGTTTTTGAGGAGATTTCGTTTTTAAGGGGCAGTGTTTACAAAGGCTAGTGAGAACTTGGAAGTTGTGCGCGTCCGGCCATTGCCCATCCGCGCTCAGGTGCGTTCTCTCAGTGCACGAGACGGAAAGCAATCTATACCTGCCACTGTAAACCCGGCCCTTACAGAATCAAAACTGGAACTAACTTCTATAGTTTAATAAATAGCGTCCCAAAAAACTATAACACTAGAAGAAAAGGAAAACAGTAAACAAAAATTCGGTGGTGATGAAATCTCAATCAAATAACAAACAAGGCCTGAGTATCACCAATTTAAATGGAGTAAACTAACCAGCTTGAATTTGCTTAGCTACAAATGTGCTGTGATCCTCACTGAATGTTTGCTCTTTAGCACAATGCAAGAAAAGCCCCAGGGGCAATAGACTCCGCCGTTGTTCTCACTGCTCTCAGGATGCAAAATATATCACGGTCACTCAAGAAACGAGTCCAAGTCGTATAGTAGAAGTTTGCGACGAATATTTGTTTGGCCGAGCTAAAACCAGAGGTCTGAGGCAAGTGAACATGAAAAAAAAATGATGAAGAAGAAAAAAAACACGAAAGAAAAAAAAAAGGGTATTACTAGACCCCGTCCTGACGGCGGGGTAAAAAGCGTGCGCGTTGTAGAAATTTGTCGGAGGGTTATAAAATAAACCATAGGCCCGGAATGCGTGCAGAACTGAAGAAGTGTTGGTTCGTCTCGAAAAGAAAGCAAGCGAGGCGTGCGTGACTACACGTACGATAACATTCAAGCGTTTGTAACAGCACGTTGTAGCAAACGTGCGTAACCGTACGTCACATGAAGAGAACAAGTACTCCTGATGGCTGCATAACCGTGCCGTCTGGCTCCCGTGCTGGTGTGGCAGTTGTAGACAAAGTCTTCTCTTAGACATAGAATTATAGCAACCAACGCTGAACTTTGACCAACTGAAAAGGCGACCAATACCCTGGAAAGGAGGTCAACACAATTATTCACCCTCTCCTCACCAAACATAGCTGCGCAGACTACGCTCGTAACCTCATTCTCCACTCAAGTTCATTTTTCGCTGTCTTTTGGTTGGTCGTCCTCAAAACCATGAACAAAACACCCGTCACAACTCTCAAAACAAACGCATTTCAATAATTGGAGGATAAACTTCCCAATAAAGTAACCACATCCTTACAATTGATCAGTATGGGCAACGTAACAGCCCAAACGAATTTAACTCCTCCACATGCCTGGGAACCACGCTTTGTACACAGTTCCCTTTAACCATTTCAAGGGCTCCTTAAGCCAACTCGTGAATGCAAATACAAAATAAATCATTGCTATGCTCTATCGCACAGGTTACAACAAAGCGCATTATAGGCATTTACCAGTCGTTTTGACCCATTACACCCTCGATAAGTATTTTTACTTGGCTCAACGTGCTAACCAGTGTGACGAAAATTGTGACAGTATTTTGCCTTTTGCGTTACCGAATGACGTAAAGTTTAAAATCTGATGATTCAGCTCATCTGTCTAATCGCTTTGGATATTGAATTTTGTTGAACTAAACCAAAAATTTAAATGTCGATATAAATTTGTCCACAGCTGAGCATGCTTTTACCGAGAGTTTTGAGCAATGTATTTATGTACTGTTGTGAATATGGCACTATAAAAACATGATTATCGACAAAGACATCGTCAGAATCTCAACGTGCTAACCGGCGTGACGAAAATTGTGACAGTTTTTTGCCTTTCTTGAATTAAACTAAAAATTTAATTAAATGTCGATATAAATGTGTCCAGCTGTTTGTCCACAACTGAACATGCTTTTACTGAAAGTTTTGAGCAATGTATATATGTTATTTATTAAAACCTGGACTAGGTATATTGGTTTTCTAGAATTTTAATTGGCTGAAAGGAGCTAGGCTATCAGCTCATATACCTGCTGCGACCAGATATGGTCAATAAACACTCAACAACAAAGTAAGCTGAACGTTTTTTCCTCGCGAGCAACCAGGAGAGGAAAATGGACGAGAAAAATCACTTGGCAGCGAATTTAAATAAAGAAGAAATTCCAACAGCGTCATTAAGACACAAATCAAAACTTTTCCGTAGTGCTCAATTTCCCGCACTCGTTCTAGCTCTGTGTTCCAACAGGTCCAAATTTTTCAGATGCAAATCGGATGCCATGTAAACGGAGTTGAATCGCATTGCCAGTTGTATGAGTGTTGTTTTTAAGCTTACCATTCCGGCTGCAACCTCTAAACCGAGAACAAGTGCGTTTTGTGCTTTGCGTTTAACAAACTATGATGGTGAATTCTCATGTTCCTCGCTGCAGTAATCTTGCTTCTGAGCTGCCAAAAATTTACCTCTTCAAGATCAAATGACTTCTGTCTTCAGTTCGATCATACACACATATGATGGCTCCGTTGTGCGAACGAAATACAAACTTGTTCTGCTTCAATTCCAACAGCTAGGCTATCAGCTCATATACCTGCTGAGGCCAAATATGGCCAACGAACACACTTTCTTGAATTAAAAAAATAGCGGTTAAGTTTTTTAAAAAACAATTATTCTACTCGGGCTTGCTGGATATCAAATGATTAAAACCAACGAGGCGCTACGCGCCTCGTTGGTTATCTATTTAACAATTATCCTGCGAAATCGCGCGGAATATCACCTGATACTTAGCCGACGAGGCCGTAGGCCGAGTTGGCTAAATCAGGGGATATTCCGCAAGATTGAGCAGGATAATTGTTTTATTATTCAACAAATTCTCATCGACTACCGTTTTCAGAACGAGAAAAACTATGGTTCTATGATGAAAATGCTAAAAGCTAGCAACACATAACAACAATCAAAACAGAACTTCAAGAAATCGAAGTTTACTACTGTTCACTTAAAGAGACTTATTTACAAACTCATGTTTGGAAATGACAAGACAAAGTAAAAAAAATATTGCTACTTTACCGAGAATAAGTCCCCTTCCTGTGAATTACCACCATTTTCACTACTACGCGACTTTTCTTTTCAAAACACTTCTGAGAACTTTGCAATACGCTTCCGTCAATCATACCTTATATGGGAAGTGTGTGATGTTACCGCAATTGAATTGAGCTCAAAGGAATAAAGATGGCGCCAAATTATCCCGTAAATTTGCGCTGGCGAGTGTTATATTGACTAGTAAGAGGCTTTAGAGTCGTTGATGTTGCAAGAATACTTCACGTTTGGCAGATATTTGTAAAGAAATTTTGACATTTCATCGGCTCGGTGGATTATCCTATGCGGCGGATGGTAAGCTTGCGTTCAATCTCGTGAATAAGCTAAACTGAAGTGTGAAGTAAAAATTCTAGCTTTTCTGACCCGAAAATAGCACACGACATGTTATTCACCACGAGTATAATCTGGCAAAATCTCGAAGTGTACGAGGGCCAAATTCAGGAGTGGATAGAGTATGCAACGGGAAAACGAATCATGATCGGCGTGCGATCAACCGATTCGTGAAGAAAATGGGTTTGACAAGAAGAAAGCTGAAGAAACGTACGTATGACTTGTTGGATTGTTTTTGCAAGAAACACTGCTAATTCTAGTCACCTATCACCCGAGGAATGGAATGAAAAACAAAACATAAGCGCTTTATAACGTTTATTGTTCTACGTGAATGTTAACGCTGTGACATGATAGCAAGAAAAATTTGAAAAATCGTTATTTATAAAAGCGGGAACGGGGAAATATCAAGGAAAATATTTAAGCACAGTTTCATGTTTACTTCTTCGTTATAGTTCACTGTGATTACCAAAGAACGTGATAAGCGAAACAGGGCGATGTATCGTCGTAGGTCATCGCTAAATTTCACCCAGAACAGTTGCTATTTATAGATGAATCAGAACTTCTCAGACTCATCTATAAATAGCAACTGTTCTCGGTGAAATTCAGCGATCCTATGACAATACAGCGTCCTGTTTTCCTCATCATGTTCTTTGGCAATTGTCTTGAGTTAAAGAGTTAAAACGAAGAAGTAAACTTGAAAGTAAGCTTAAATATTTTCCTCGATTCCCCGTTCCCGCTTGTAGAAATAACAATTTCCCTATCATGTCACAGCGTTATATGTTTACATTCTCGAAACGTAGAACAACAAACGTTACAAGCGCATTATAAGCTTATACATTATTTGTTTTTTCAATTCATTCCGGAGGTGATAGGTGATTAGAATTAGCAGTGTTCCTTCCAAAAAAATGCAACAAGTCATACGTACCTTTCTTCTTGTCAAACCCATTTTCTTTCCGGAGGGTGTAAACTGCAGGTTGCAGGTTGCAGGTGCAGGTTGCAGGTTGCAGGTTGCAGGTGCAGGTTGCAGGTTGCAGGTACAGGTTGCAGGTTGCATGTTGCAATTTTTTTTTTTTCAAACAGAAGATGTATGATCTTTATATGGTACGTTTCTACTTAAATTTCTTCAAGAAAATCAGAATTGTTTCATTTGTAAAGAAACCTTGGTAATGAGAAACTTGAACTGGACTAGACTCTTGGTATGTAAGTTTGCGGAACCGTTTCAATGTGTTCTCGCAGATACGCCACACTCCCTGTTTGGAATGGAAATATTAGGTGAAAGGTGCGGTTTAATCGTTAACTATTGGCGATGATCCACCGAGGCCATAATGGAGATCAACCGCCACACCCAGTTTAAATTTCCCGAAGATGCTGAGATTTTTAAGTCCGTGGAGTTGACAATTTTAGGACAAATCACAATAGTTGTAAGTTTTGAAAACATGTTTCGACAAACTGCTGTCATCTTCAGTTCAGCAATTACCATTACATAATTTTTCAATTGGTGTAATACATACAAGTATTAAGACAGGCGGTTTTAATAACATCAATAGAATGACTCGATCACAGGATTGTAAAGATTACAGGATCGGGCATTAATTTAACTGCTAATGTATAATGTGAACTTATTGAAATTACCAGTGAGCTTGCATCATAAATGCAAACAAAATCCAGTTATATTAACCAGCCAAAAACCAGTCACCTTGCAGAACTGAAATTAACATTTCAACTTAATTTCAATTCGATATGTTGTGCAAAGTGCAAGTAATCAAACATGCTGCACATTATTGTGTATTCGCACATTCTTGCTTAGTAAACTATGGGAACATGAAAACTACAACCTTGAACTTTGAAATGTTTCTTTTCAGAATGTTCTTCAAACACTATTGTAAAGTAGAGCTTGAGGCCAAATTTGGGGCCAAATTCTTTTCTCGTTTGGCAATTTTGCAGCCCGTCAAGCTAGTTTTCGATTGCCATTGATACTTCGACACTGGTTCCGAAAACATCTGAGTGTTTTTTTTTTGTCTGAGGCATTTCATTCGCTTTTATTCAAGCGCAACGTGTACATTTTTAACCACAACCGTGTGAAAGTATTAGCACTTTCACTTTTTATCCGCCAGAAATTTATGCTTATTAAAGCAAGACACAGAAACGCTCGAGAAAAAATAAAATTCTTGAAACTCGTTGCTTTTGACGATGTTATCGGCTTTTCACGTGTTAATCATGGGTTTTATTTGGTTCGGATTGGTGATGATATACAACAAAAATGCTGCTCTCGAACCTACAAACATGCAAAATTAAACCTGCTGAACAAATCCTGGTAAAACTGTATGACCCCATCGGCATGACACCTCTGTCTTTGCCAAGTCTCTTTTGTTCAACGTTTGATATTCCTTCGTCCTAACTAAGCTACTTGGGAGAATTTTTTTATGGCATGCCTTTTCATATAAAAAGGACAATTTTTACAAATAACTGAAGCCATTCTTACTCCTTTAATTTTGTTATCCTTTAATTACTTTGTAATTAACCTGCAACCCGCAACTTGCAACCCGCTACCCACAACCCGCAACCTGCAACCTGCAACCTGCACCTGCAACCTGCAACCTGCAACCTGCACCTGCAACCTGCAACTTGCAACCTGCACCTGCAACCTGCAACCTGCACCTGCAACCTGCAACCTGCAACCTGCACCTGCAACCTGCAACCTGCAGTTTACACCCTCCGTTTTCTTCACGAATCGGTTGATCGCACGCCGATCATGATTCGTTTTCCCGTTGCATACTCTCTCCACTCGTGGTGAATATAAACATGTCGTTTGCTATTTTCAGGTCAGAAAAGCTAGAATTATTACTTCACACTTCGGTTTAACTTATTCACGAGATTAAACGCACGCTTACCATCGGCTGCATAGGATAATCCACCGAGCGGGTATTTTTAGTAATTTTGAAGAAATGTCGAAATTTCTTTACAAATATCTGCCAAACGTGAAGTATTCTTACAACATCAACGACTCTGAAGCTTCTTACTAGTCAATATATGACTCGCCACCGCAAATTTACGGGATAATTTGGCGCCATCCTTATGCCTTCGCTCAATTCAACCCTTCCCATATAAGGTATGATTGACGGAAGCGTATTGCAAAGTGTTCAGAGGTGTTTTCAAAAGAAAAGTCGCGTAGTAGTGAAAATGGTGGTAAGATCTTTTCAACTTTACAACTTTCCGTGAGCAAGTGTGCTACTTCGTTCGCAATAGCATTTTCTTGGTTCAGGTTGAGTTCTCACTATGAAAATTCCAAGTCAACCTCTGGATATCTTTGTCAGCTGAAGCAAATACTTGTTGACTTTCTGAGAGCATTTAATCGTCGAAAGTTTCTTCCAGGGAGTTAAATTTCCGGAGAACACTGCTAAAACTGCCTCGCTTTTCAAAATGGCCGCCAAACAAGCAATGAAAGAAAATCTGCAATGCACTTCCAAATATGGTCATTTGCGTATATCGCAGGATATCTGTCACGTACGGATAACAGATATTGAGGGTTTCCCTACCATATATGGGCATAGTGACAATTTGTTGAATAATAACATTCGATATCTAGCGCGCCCTTGTATATAGACCGAGGGCACAGTTTTTCCCTACACGGACCGACCTACGTTGTAGGCAGCTAAATAACATTTTTTTCCCAACATTTGCGAGTTTGCAGGTCAATCTTGAAAGGTTGTCAGAACGCGCGTAAGTTTCACTGAGTCAGATGGCAGGAAACCGTGGAGCGAATGTAATCATAAACTCTTCAAACTTTTAACTTTATACTTGAAGTGTAATATTTTTAACTAGAAACTACCATATCAACATGAAAAAGGTTGTTTTTCAAGAACAGACATGCACATGGAAAATCGTAGCCGGCATAAGGATAAACAACCCAATTAAAAACTTATAACTAAGCTTAAGCTTACTAAACACAAAACCAAAGTCCTCCTAACTGCCCTTGCGTAAAAAATGAAAGAGAATATAATACTTTGACAAACATTTCTGTCTAGCCTAACTACTTTCTTTTTATGTTTTGCATCCTACTTGTAAACGCATGTGCTGGTTCTTCGGATTTAAACAATTTAACCATTTAGCGAAATCTTTCGGTGTGATCTCAGTTTTAACCAAAGCGAACGGTGCGCCGGCTTTTAGGCTTATCTTCATTTACAGCAGATAAAAAAGCAAAATTCCGGTTAAAGCCTGCACAATTTCTTGAATGAAAATATACCGAACCTCGATAAACGAAGAGAAAAACTGAAAAACGAAGTCATTAAAGTAAACATCGGAGTCAAAAGGCATTGCGGCGTTCGCAATTTAAAAACTAAAACTGCTGTGTAAAGTGAATTCAACTCACGAACCGCCATGCTTAGCCGGCTACACAGAATTAAAACGAGTACTCGCCTTTTTAAGGTATTACAAGGCCTTTAATTGCCCTCCTTGTTGGACTTTCCATTTACAACACACGTAAGAATTGTGAGTTGCCAAAAAGTCGCATCTTTTTGAGCCATAAATAAAAAAATTCCCGAAATCAACCTAGGGATGTTGTTTTTCAATTTTCATTCAGTGGTTTTCGCGCGGTTATCGTGACCGTGGTCAGAGATAGGAAATTTCTGCCCGCTCCCGGAACCAGTCAGAATGCAGGATTCGGAGGATACCGCCCGTTCGCGCACTAAGAAAAAAATAGATTATATACTGTTGTGAATATGGCACTATAAAAACATGATTATCGATAAAGACAAACACGTCGTCAGACACTAGAGAAATTAGTAAAAAGCGAAGTCGTCGCTTTACCTCAAACACGTTAAAGCATGTCTTATGACGTAATCGTTAAATCTGGTTTGCTCTTCCGAAGTCAGCAAGTTTTCTCGAAGTCTAAAATCGAACAAATCGGTTCAAAATCAAAAGTAAAGCAAAAAACTTAAAAAAGACCAACTGGTGTATCCTTCTGAGCCACTTATTCTATCCAAGAAGATCCAACCTTCTGTAGTAAGTTCATTTCCCACCTACGAATAACCTTTCTTGACGTTGGCAGCTAGATACTTTCTAAGTATTAAACATAACCACGACAACATACTCCAGAATTTTCCTTTCACAACATTTACTGAGAACGATTCTTTCCTTAGGATGTCTCAGCAACACTTTGGTCCCACCAGCAACAACAGTGCCACAGGACTTCACCTCCTGTTATTATTAGTCCTCCTTCCTTTCTTTCACTACTAATTGACAGATATTTCAGTATTTCCTTTCCTTTAGACCGCGTAGTATCCATGAATTTCTCTCATCTTGTAAATAGTTTTCATTCTGTGATGGTTTTATTTTAATTGTAAATAATTTTATATATAGATTTTTAAACTGACTCTTTTTGTATGATCAATATTTTATCTCTCGTTTTATGTATTTATTTTTATTTATCGTGGCATATCTGTAAAGTAGCTGGTGCAGTTTTAGACTAAACCATATAGCTAAGCGTATGTTTTCACGTTAAATAAAGTGTTATGTTATGTTATGTTATGTTATGTTATGTTATGTTATGTTATGTTATGTTATGTTATGTTATGTTATGTTATGTTATGTTATGTTATGTTATGTTATGTTATGTGACAGGCAAGGGTCCGGTCAAAACCGCTCGGCGGACGTCTTCGTCTATACCTACGAGACTTTCTTCACAGTGTGGACCCTTGTCCTACCGTGCGTGCGCGTGTGTACTTATCGATGTCTGTGTATAACTTCTTCTCTATATGTTTAGAGGTCAGCACAAAATTATACCATAACACAGTCGAAGCAAATCTTCCACCAAACTTGACCTCTTGACCTGCCAAATCAAAATGGTGACTCGGTCCGCTCTTGTTCTTACGTCATCCCATCCCATCGGCCATAGCGAATTACATATCTTATGAGTCTTACACAACGTAATTTGACCATCCACTACACGGGGCAACTTGTTCTTTTGAGCGGCTCTCAGCTCAGTTGCAACGAACCTCGAAGGTGTGCTAAGCTCGATTAACTGAAGATTTCCGTTACAAGAAGCACTGAAAAGGCCTAGATCGAAGTTTATACGATTCCTTTTGACTAGTTACCGTTCTTTACAACTGATTAACTAAGGCTTCATTATAAACGTGGCTTTTTTCAGCTTTTTGTCATGCTGATCGATGGAAAGGCTTACGAAGCAATGCAGCACG
The DNA here is from genome assembly GCA_964030785.1 of Siderastrea siderea. Classification (NCBI taxonomy): domain Eukaryota; kingdom Metazoa; phylum Cnidaria; class Anthozoa; order Scleractinia; family Rhizangiidae; genus Siderastrea; species Siderastrea siderea. Next base: position 47,138,265 of record OZ034971.1, on the reverse strand, counting down.
CCGTACTATTTCACCAGCAATCGCGACTGAGGAATGCAGTGAAAGCTAATCGACGACACCCTGAGCGACTGCCCTTTCAAGGCGTTGTGATAGCTTTGTCTGTTTAAAACCGTAAGTTTCGACCAATGGCTCATTATCATCAGGAGTACTCGCTCCAGCAGCGAGATTTGTAAATCGCTCGACAAATACAGAGGGACTTCTAGCAGTCTACATCAGGGCCCGGTTGTTCAAAAGCCAGTTAACGCTAACCTGGGATTAAAATTTAACCAAGGTCCCTGTTTCTCTTATTTCCAAAGAGTTTTCGCGGGAAATTCCAAGTGACCGTTTGAAAGCAACCAAAGTCAAAATGTAGCCCAAAAAAGATTTACAGGAATCTGTATCGCTTGGCTGCAAAACGGAATTAAACATTGCCGCTAATCCTGGGTTAGCTTAACCCTGCTTTGAACAACTTGGCCCAGGAGTTACAAAAAAATCTCAAGAATATGCCGAGATTGGTACCAAAAAATCGATTGTTGCATTTATATCCTAAATTTAAGCTTGCTGTTTTGAAGTAACAGTTATATAAAATCAAGTTTCAGGAAATTTTCAGTAATTACGTTGGATAAGGTTGTATCATTGTACTGTAGTGACGGCTGGTTGTGCTATAATTTGTTTTGTGTAAATAAACAAAATAATGTAGTACACATTAAAGCAGAGGTATGCAAATGTCTGTGCATAAATACCAAGGGGACAGGGAACATATTGATGTAACAAAAATGATAGCCCTGAATTCTCGTTGCAATTCGGTAACACTCAAAAATTATTACAGATTTACAGACTGCAGACGGCTTTATTTTTTATTTTTTATTAAAAATCAGAGTTGGTTCCTGGATAAAATGTTTCCCTTATGGAAGCAGTAAATACTGCACATTGTTGCTTCTGAACGGGAACTAAATCAAGTTTTCTAATTCAATAACAACAACAACATCAACATCAACATCAACAACAACAACAACAACAATAATAATAATAATAATAATTAAAAACAATATTATAATTATAATAAGAACCTTCCCAGCATGCTTCGCTCGTGGAAAATTTTTAATGCTAAATAACTTAGTCAACTTCTTGTCGAAGAGGATGCTGTACTATGTGGTATTTACAACTGCGTGAAAGTTATCCCTCATATCAATGTCAGGGTGATGACGTCACTAGTCACGTGACTATGGCAATAAAGGATGTTTTAGCTCACTACAAGAACAGGCTTCTATCAATTCAAAAGCAGATAACGTGCCCTGGTGGTCATTGGAATGAGCAATTTGGAAATTGCCAGTTTACATCTGGTTTTTGAAAGTTAAGGTGGCTCTGTAAGGAGCATTTCCCAGGGGACTGGTAAGGAGTCTGTAGCTATGGCAGTTTAAGGAGGAGAGAAGCCAACTTCGGCTGTTCTATAGAACTTCACATGAAAGTAACGTCCATGATAACCTTATTGTTGTGACGTCATCGTTCATGTGACCAGAGTGCACGGAATATTTCAAATCACTTTAAAACTGCATTGAGCTCAATAAATCCGTAATTTCTCCCAGTCATATTGCAGAAACAATTGTAAGTTATTCAAAAACGACCGTTATTACTTTTTCTTTTAAAATAAACGAAATAAAAAATGAACCTTAAACTTTTGATAATTTCCTGTTTTATGAGGTTTTAATACAAATGTAAAAACGAATTAGCGTATTTGGTTTTAGACTATGCTCTTTAAAACTACGTTAACAGTTTGTTTGAAATATTCGTTTTCATGTAGCTAAGGGATGTGAATTTGTACGCACGCGGAGTACTGGGCACCAATTTCGCGGACTGTTGAGGGAGACTGGTGGCTTTTCAGGCGCGGTCGCATAGCTCATCTCGTAGAGGCAGAAAAATGGTTTGAACAACCACAGGCAGACCACCCTATGTGTTCGTGGTTAATAATTGTTGACATCAGACGATGTTGAAATCAATGGCGAGTATAGAAGAAACTGATAGAGAAACAGTTACGTCGGCTTCGATTTAATACAAAATATAAAATTTAGTCTAAATGATTCAATAAAAGTTAAGGTGAAATGTTGACTGAGTCTTATTTCATATTTTTTTGCCGTCCCGAGCCGTTTAAGGCGTTATTTTGCGAGGTCATTTATCGACCGGTAGAAAGAGAGAGAGAAGGGAGAACAAGGTAGGCAGCAAAACAGCCGGCGGCCGCGACCTTGTACAATTCAAGCTAGAATTGACGCCAAACCATCAAACTTCTCACCTCGAAAACACCGGCATCCGATCGACTAGATATTTCTTCGTCCCTGTGCCGAATTAGAGCTTCATCCTTCCAATATTTTCCGAGAATAGCGATCCTAAAGTTTCAAAAGTAGTTGATCGGTGCAAGATTCTCGACCAAAGGAATTTGAAGAATGCGAGTCCGTACGAATCTACCAATCAGCGCGTCTCGACCGTTAGGCTTTTGACCTTGCAAAATAACGCCTTAAACGGCTCGGGACGGCAAAAACATATGACACAAGACTCAGTCAACATTTCATCTTGACTTTCATTGAATCATTTAGAGTAAATTTTATATTTTGTAGTAAATCGAAGCCGACGTAATGTTTCTCTTTATTTCTTCTATTCGCGCCATTGATTTCATCATCGTCTTATGTCAACAATTATTAACCACGAACATATAGAGTGGTCTGCTTGTGGTGAAATACGCTTAGTAGAGCTTATTATTTCTGTTCTGTGAACAGCTTTTTAGAGCTTTTTTGATCGATCATTTGCTTGATGTTTCTCATTTGCCGTTAGTCCAGTGCTTAAATAATTTAATTTTCATTCCGGTGGTAAACAGCGGACAGATGTAGTTTTTGTTCACGCGACTGGGAATCATAATATTATGTTATTTGTTGGCCAAGTAAAAGGGCAACAAAGCATCCTTTTTGTTTTCAGTAAGATTTAATTACGTTGTTGCTGTTAAAATTAATATTTCAAACAGTTCTTGCTAAAAGCAAGACATTCAGGCTATCCCCAAATGTTGATATTGGCAGATAAGCTTAAATTCTTTTGTGTAGCATCATTTAAGTGTTGTTAACATCTCCCAGTCGATGGTTGATTAGCTGGGCGTTTCTTGACTGCTTGCAAAATATTTATATATGTCTAAAGTGTTACAAATGTTTTTTTCTATCAAGTAACGTTCAAAAGCTCTACAGAATCTTGCCTTTTAAACAAAACTTTGGATTACAGTTTTGGCATGTTTTGGTGACAAACAACAAATTTAAATTCGAATAAGGTATAACTTTTATTACAGGTGATGTGCTGATAACTCTTGGGAAAATACGTTTAAGATAATAGAGTTAAAAGAAGGTGAAAGTAATTTTGTATATGACTTCGCAATTTTTACCGATTATTCCATAATTTGCAGGGTTAAAAATTAACTTCACTGCTTGGTTGCTGTTCGGCTAGTATCCTTGAATTCTTAGTGGCCCAGGCCAAAATTAAGTGGCTTTTAATTTCCTCTAGTGTAAATCAAAAAATAACTAACTAACTAAATAAATAAATAATTAAATAAATCATATTTACTTTAATAAACCCCTCCCAACCCGGGCGAGAAGTAAGTCTTTTATCGCGGGATTTTTCCAATAATCATGTGGGAAAAAGTACCACATAGAACTATGCGTAAGTTCAATAAAAACAAAATGGCATCTTGACATATTGCAGATTGATCTAAATACTCCAGATTGCTTTGAATTTTGCACTCCAAGAACTAAAAATTTAGAGTTGAGGAAGGGAAAGGAAAGAAAGGTACTCCAACAAAAGTACATTTTATTTTACTTTTATTGTAACTACATTGTAACATTTTTTAATCGTAGTCGCCTGTCAGGCGATCAAACCTCAACTTTTAGTGGGCCTGTTCAGTTTTAAATCGGCACTGACAACTGGGCGACTGCCAATTTTTAGCCCTGAATTTGGTTGTTTTCACTGATCTTTTTTTATCTGTTCTAGGCATGTTATGTCAGCAGTGATCAGTGATGCAGCCTTTTCTTACAGTGAAGGTACGTGGAAGACATCAGTCATATAATTATTCCAGCTTACGTACGTAACTGTTCAGTTAATTGAACTGGATCGAACACAGTGATTAGGTTAATTTGGGTTCAGTAGTCGAACACCAAAAATATGCATACAGCTGTGTTTGATTCCATTCAATTTCTGAACCCAGTCAAACATAATTAAGCACAACAAAACAGTGTTAAAATTATTCAAATATACCAGATATTTAAACCATCTGCCTTTTAGTGTGTGGAGTTTGACCATGATCTGATTGTATTGTCATGTAAACACATAAAAGACTGAGTGACTTAAACAGCCTTTTCAGCCAAAGAAAATTTGGCAATCCTATTATTCACAAAGGAAGTAAAAATGGAACCAAAGATAAAATTGTTCCACAACATTTTCACGAGTGTTCAATCAAGACTTCTATTCAGGTGGGTGATAAAAACCTTATACCCACTTAAGTTACAAAATCCATTTTTCACGGTAATGTGAGGGTTATTCTGGATGGCTAAATGGTTAAAACTTAGTGCAGAATGAATGAAACAGTTATACCATGTTTTAATATGTGACACCGGTATGGGTTTCCGTACCAGAATGAGAATTTGATCCGGTACCACTACTGGGGTGAACTCACACAGGTGCATGTATGGCTCATACTGTTATGAGAAATTGTGCTGTAATCATGCAAACAAATGCAGAGAAACAAGAGGGAACCGGGATGAACTTGTACCAGAATGAAAATCATACTGGCGTCATGTAGACACCCCTTAGACAACATCCTGAGAGACCCAGGAGCAGTAACGCCCTGATTTCATGAAAGTGATGCAACCTCAGACCGGTACGATTTTGTTTACATGAGACCGGTCTGAAAGTCAGACTGGCATGAAGTGTTTACATGAGACCAACCATCCCTAAAAATCCAGTTTATCTATTATCCACCAGCTTGGAATGCCTCAACACCACTTACTAAATGCGCATTCTCAAAACAAGGTTTGAACTCAATTCATGTTCACGTGGTTACCCAGTCTGATTTTGGACGGTTGTGAGTCATTCGTATTGGTTCAACAACAGTAATGAATCAAACCAGCCCGAGATGATAATTATTATATACCGGCTTCACATTTCATATCGCCTTCATGTAAACAGAAGCAAGCGTTAGTATGGAGTTGATCTAAGTTGGTACCATTCTCATAGACTATGAGCAGTCTCTCAATTTTCTCTGGTGCATACACACCAACTGTTCATATGTATGTATGTTGCCGCGGATGAAATTGCATTCATATACAGTCTTAAGGCGTCTAAATTGAGCAGTAACATGCTTTTTCCGGTGAAATAACAGACAGCCTGTAGTTCTAATACTTAAAACTGTCCTGGGGGGGTTACAAGTCGAAAGGATAATTTATATGTACTTTCATGGATATTTTGCTCTTAGAGCTTAAAAGCAAATCTTTACAGGTAATGACCAATACTTTTACAGGGCTTGAAATAACGGCCGGTCAACGGACAATGTCCGGTCAAAAATAGGTTTTGTCCGGTCAAATCCTTGGATGGCCGGACAATTTGTCCGGTCGTTTACGCTTGTAAAGAAAAATTCAATGCGGATCTTCAGGTTTTAAATTTTTATAGGTTCAACATTATTGGCGTTTGTGAATAAAAAGGGGAAAAGACAGAGATACTACCAGACCAAGAACTTTTAAAAAATGATTCATAATAGTGGTTGTAAAATTTCCGGTGGTTGCAAATCTTCGCTTTGTCGTTCATCAAGCCGTCACCGCAAATTAGCGGGTCTTCCGGAGTAGCGTGTGTAGCAGTATGAATTACTATATTCTTATAATATATAGTCCGCTTGGATTTTGTAAACGTGACGTGAGAAGCATAACAATGCCTCTCAGATTCTCGGGCAACACTCAGCGAGAACACCCTTAGCCACCTGATAAGAGTCAAAATGGAAGGTCCCCCTTTTCAAGGTTACGACACTACACCAGCCATTCACTTGTGGGTAACGAGCGCCACTCGCCCTCCGAACCAAAGCAAGAGGAAATCGTACAAGGCCCGAGAGTTTGCGAAAAGGGGAATGGTCTTGATTGATTGTTCTTCAACTGAAGAAGATTCCGATTCAGATAATGAGGACGAATTAGAAGACAGAGCAATAGATTTAATAAAAGACGCAGGAGTGGATCAGTAGGCTCCCGAACATTGTATATATTTTTGGCGTTGATATGTTTTTGTTTCACTTAAAACCACAATAAAGTGCTTTCATTTCCTTAATTGCACAACGTTGATGTAATTCCAGTAATTCCAAATGGCCAAATAGTCATCCATAAAAGTTGTGATTCATATCGTCTCTAAAAACGCTGAAACGGAACAAATCATTCATCACTTCCGGCACGCCCCTGATAAATACTTGGTTACCAAGCTTTTTGGTGATTATTGGATTCACGGGCATTACTTCGCAAGGCAATGTTTTCCTCAGGCAGTATAGACTTGAAATTGACAACGAGTAGCAAAATTAGGTTGCCATTTAAGTATTCCAAATGAAAAAAGAGAGTTGCCTGTTGGTATCATTTCCCCGACCCCTTTTAATAAGATATAGTACTGAAACATTTCAAGATTCAAGCTTATTCATTCTAAGCTTACTTTGTAGCAAATCAGTGGATATGGATTCTACTTGTAAGAGTTTCTTGTTGTATATTCACATCAGTTAGCTTGTATTATTATGAGGATCAACTAGATCGCAGGCTTCAATTTCATCAACTTCATAGCTTTAGTAGGTATCAAAATTTAACGGTATAGAAGACATAGAACTGAAGCGATAAATGCATGCACAAATGTAATATTGATTTTGCCGAACGTTGTGGCTGTACCATGCATTCCACTTTTCCTGCAATGAGTTCGAGGCTCCATGTACAATAAAGGCTTAGAAAATGTACTTGTTTGATATGTAAACATCATGCTGCAGGGGGAGGGGGGGAATTTTGTAGAGATATGGCGTAATGGAGATTTGTCCGGCCAAAAATGGGTGGTGTCCGAGCAAAAATAGGTTTGACCGGACAACTTGACCGGCGCCAGCCGGGAAATTATTTCAAGCCCTGCTTTTACGAACAATATTGCCAATTTTTCAAGATTCCCTTGTCTATTAATTCCCAGAGGAGACTGAAGAGAAAGAAGACCAAACCAAATATAGAGGTTTGTCTGTAAAGCCTTGGAGTCATGTTAGAATTTTGAGATATCTAATGTGGACTATCGGGAATTTGCTGGACTATGAACAAGATCTTTGACATGGCGATTCCATTCAGGTGACACGTTGTGCTTGTTTTGTGGCACGACTTACATGTAGTCCTTGTGAGCTCCTCAGTTAGGCTAGCGTATCTGTAAATATTACTTTGGTTTCACCAAGAGATTTAAAACCTCCAAAAAGCCATGGGCTTACTATTGGCAATTGGGATAATTATAATCTGCTTTGTTTTCCTTTTCAGGCTTCTATTCCATCAACCTGATGTCAGGAGAATTTGGCAGTTTATTGTAAGGCTTTGGTTAAGCAATATGTACTCTGAGCTATATTCCCAGACAAACTTTATCAATTCAAATAAGCAAATTGAAGAGCAGTTTTGAAATAAGGTTATGCATTTTTTGCCTTTTTCTGCTAAATATTTTGATGTCATTGATTAGTTTGACTGTAAGCACCTACACCAGAAATTCATAAGGAAATGAACAACTCGTTATGAGGTTCTGCATACACATTATGTTCGCTCAGTTAACTACTAAGTGGTTGATGTGTGAGAATGGAATGAATTCTGGAGTACCTCTTAGAAGTAAAAGTAACTTGAAGCCACGCCCAGAAAACAATACCTTGGTACCTTTTAGCGCTTTACGTCAGAATACTGTATCTGATGAACACACCCATAACTTTTATTTTGGGTACCCCCCCCCCCCACCCCACCACCATCCCAGGAATGAAGATTCAGACCTATTTGATCGAATTCACTTTATGGGGAAAACTATTGCAATTGACTGATTCACCAGTTTGATCCCTTCTTGTCAGTTCACTGCCTGATAGGTTTCAGACTATTCTGAAAGTATTTAGAAAGAGGTTTTTCTTTTTGTTTTTCTTTGGTACCAGATTATGGCAATTAGTAACGATGCTTAATGGTGGCATTAGATACAGTGTAAAGGCTAATAATCAAACCAAAAACAAAATTGAAATCACAACATTTACTTCCATCAAGGTCTGGAGTAGTGACAGAGTGAGCCATAATATAAAATCTGTGCATCGAATAAAGTCACTAGTGATTACTGGACCAATTGTTATTGTCATCGGCAGCACTTTTAGTCACGGATTGGTAAACTGATTGATTTTTGATTTTTAATTGGCTGATTGACTGATTCATCAATCGAGTGGTTGAGTGGTTGATTGATCAACAGATTGGCAGTTAAATAGATGAATGAATTGATTCACCTGAGGCAAGGTGAACAAACATTTCGCCCAATAATTAAGTTTACGACCTACAACAGGGGCTTATTTGAAATTTATAACAGGTTCTAATTTAATGAGAGGTGAATTACTAATAATTAATTAATAATTTTGATATTGTTTTCCGGTCCCACTTGTAATAATCATAATAATAATAATAACTACTGCAAAAACAAATAAAAAGAACAGCAACCTGGAAAGACAATCTCTTTAATTGATTGTCTAATCTAATTGATAAGACTGAAATACAATGTGTCTGGGGGCTCTACCCCGAGTTTGCAACCAAACCATCAAGGGTACCAGGCACCTTGCTTGGTGTGTGATAAGGTCACAATTTCAGGTTTCTGGACAGGAGAACTGAACAATGTTCTTGTATTCAAGCACTCATCTAAGGCTATTTTCTACAAATCTGTCTTCCTGTTACATTATTTTTTATAAACAAACTTTGCTTGTGCAGTTAAAATCAGCAACCACCCTTGAAACCAAAAAGGGTGTTTGCTTACAGATGTTGGTTCACAAGAAAGACTAAATGCATATAGTTGAACCACTTAGGTATATAAACACTTCTTTCTTCTTCTTGTCCCAGTGGAATTAAAGCCCTTATAGTTTTGGACACCCCAAGCAGTTTGTCCTTTCCTAAAGGTGCCCATAAAAAGTGTTCAGCTCTGCAGTGTTTAAATGAATTATTTCAAGTGGGATTTTTACAAGAGTGGTTGACCATTAAGGGCTAGCTATAGCAAGCCATTACTATTCAGTGAATTCTCTTCCAACAGTGGGATTCATAACAAAGTATTTGTGTCATCCTTGTAAACAATACCACCTTCTTAACCCATTGACACCCGGCAAGCTTCAAAAAATGGTACTTTTAAGCAGCAAATGGCCTTTTTTGGCCCTGTTTGATCCAATTTCGTCCCAATCCTCATGAAAAGTGCTTTCTAGCGTGGACAGTTGCCGTTTCTTTCGGTTTGAGGACGTTTTCTAGCATTTTGAGTTCGGGCATGCGCACAATTCAAAAGTTTTTTAACGCGAAAAACTCCACCGTCTACGGCTCTTCGAGATTTAGCGCACAAGCCCGTTGCTTTCGTTCTCATTTCGGTTTTCGCTTTTTGCTGTCGAGTTAGCCAAACGACCACGGTTTTCGGCGATGAGAAAAGTTTGGTCTCCAAGCTCGTTTGAAAAGGAAAGAGTTGGCCAGAAGTAGCAGTCGGTGGGAAGGCCATGATTTTCTTGTGCTTTTGAGGTAAAAGTTCCGTGGTTTTCTGGCTGTTATTCAGGTTTACTTGATCCGATCATTGTCGTTCAGGCATCATTTACAAGCTCTTTTTGCGTTGCATCGACTGACTATCAGAGGTTTTTAGCGTCACTTAAACTGATGACGTCACAAGTGGAACAAGACGCCCGCTCATTCTAGGGCGCAGAGGGGCGCATTGGGCGTCAGTGGGTTAATGAAAGTCATAGCCTGGGAATACAGCTGCCTCTTGTCGCTCCCAGCCGCTAGGGGCGTTCATGCAAATGCCCTTTGCAGCAAAGGGCAACGAGAGGCAGCTGTGTTCACAGGCTATGAAAGTCAGTGATGGAACATTTTTACCATTACCTCCCGTCTGCTTGGTGGTTACAGAGGCCAAACTGCATTGTACAGTCAAACCCTACTTTGCGGGCATTTGCTCAATATGGAAACCTCATTATAACAGACAGTTTTCTCTGTCCCGGTGGTATTAAAGCCCTTACATTTTTTAGACCAAATTTACCCACTTAATACAGACACCCTGTTATGGACAGTTTGTCCTGTTCTGAAGATGCCCATATTAACCAGTTCAACTGTGCAGTGTTTAAATTAGTATTTCATGTGGGATTCTTTAAAAACAGACTCTCAAGATGGATGGTCCCTTAGGCCTGGTCCACACTAGCGACATAACAACGTAAAGAAAAGATAGCATATGTTTATGTCATCATGTTCATGTATTTATGTTGTTATATTGTGTTGTTCACACCAGTTACAGCTGTACATAATACATCAATATAGGTTGTGTTTTGCATTTGCGTGACCATGCAGTTATGTCGTTATATATGTCACTAGTGTGAATCAGGCATACAATCAAATGATGTTTGTCTCTCGCTACTAAATGCTACACTAGAAAACTCATTGATGCATAATATAATTTAAAAACAACACCAAAACACACAAGAAAAACTAAGACATTTAAAATGACATTCACTCTATAATTTATCGTTATAAACCCATTTAAAGCTCTCGTGAGCTTTGGATTTTATTTATTCTGTTGCTTAGAGCAGGACTTAACAAGAGATCATAATATGGTAGACTACATTCCTGAACAAGCTCAGTATTTTGGTTCAAAGCAAATATAACAATTTGATCCTTGTAAGCCTGGGTCACTTTCAGGGGCAGACTAGACTGGAGCCACATTTTGTTGATAAACCTAGAGATGAAAAGAAAAAAATGACTTAATTGGGCTTAAGCCACCTTATGATTTGGCAGTTGTCACAAACAAAACAACATGTAAGTTCATTACATTGGAATTGTTCAAATCTCAGCAACTGAGTTTGCACAAGAACATGAATCACACATCACATACACATATAGTCATTATTTTCCACTCAAGAGAAAACGTTTTACCTCAAAACGTCAAAGAGACCTTAGAGAATGCAGTGTTTTGAAGCCTCAGAATTCTCAAGTCTTACTAGGGACGCTCTAGAAGTGATGTTGTGCTACAGAACTCTCCTAACTTACTCTTGTTTATCTCTAAAATCACCAAACTTCGATCGTAAATAACAGAAAAACCGTAAAAGGTCCGATGGGGTCCGACCCTCTAAAATTAAAGAATAACTGTTCCTACAGTAGCTGGTACGAAATTTCTAAGGTAAATCCGACACTATATTGAAACAAGGAACGAACGCGTTGGTTGACTACAGAACGTGGACAACGGCCGCCATATTGGACAAGCTCGCGAGGAAGTCTAATATTGACGAAGTCTATGAAGATGTTTTAAAATATAAAGCAGTATATATTAAAAGTAAAAACCTACCTTTCATTTAAGCTCCTCCATTGAGAAAAAACGAGCTACATCTTGCAGAAAAGCGCACTCAAAACCATGAAATGTTGCGTGGAGAAATTTTCTCAGAAAAGACTAACGAATGAATACAGTGTTCTGATTGATTGATCACAGCTACCAGAATGCCTTTCGGGCCGTGTCCAACCTCCTCTGCCACTACACCCATCCACCCTCTTCACGACTACATTATCCGACTTCGTCGGTTAATAAAAAGAAAGAAAGAAGCTGCACAAATAGTCCGAATCTATTTTCTTCTTATGGGTCAATATATTACCATGCCAATCACGGAAATTAAGGAAACGATAAAAATGCAAATTTTTTTCATGATATTGATATTTAAACAAAATTATTTCGACTAGTCCACAGGGTTATGTAAGATGTGTGGATACACTCGTCTGTGGGTGTATCCCCGTAATTTGCTGCTGTCTATGAAACCTTGTCAAGTGTCCCAGCACCGGGGTCTTGGGCTCGCACTCTTCGTGACATTCAGTTCTGCAAAACTTTCTTTCTTTCTTTCTTTCTTTCTTTCTTTCTTTCTTTCTTTCTTTCTTTTTTCACGACTATTGCTTTACCGCGCCTTTCTATAAAATGCCAGCTCTGATGTTCAGCTCTCAAGCAACGGTTAGTTTCTTACTGCTGTCAGTGATGGGAGCGGAAGCGGGCTAAAAAACAGAGGAGTCCAGTCAAAGGGCTCAGGATGTCACATTCGTGCGCTCTGATTGGTGGACTTCGATCCACTCTGTTTTGTAGGGCATGTTTGTTGTTAACGTAATAATCTGATCAACGGCTTTAAAGACGCCGTCGCTTGCCGGGTTTTGGAACTCAGCGTTCGCATGTCCGTGAAGTCACATTAATTTTCTTGCTTATAGTCCATGGGCCAGACCAAATTTTCTTACCTGTTTCAGGGACAAATTTTGAATAGTGACATTTTGAAGAATGTACGGAAGTATTGAAAAAACATTATGATAGCCATCCCCACTGGGTAGCTTTAGGGTATATTTTTGTAACTAAAAATCTCAAAAATGACCATCCGACATGAAAACGAGGCTCAAAAATATAACGTCCCAAATACGGATTAATTTCGAGGTCTTCGATAGCAAGCAAGAAAAAAGACAGAAGATGTGGTTTTTAATATTTGTGCAGTGTTTATTTTGAAAACGTGCTTTTTAGCGCATTTTTATAAAAATAAAATGATCTGCATGATTTGCTATGCATTATGGGTAACCAATATGGCAGCATACATGTCACGTACTGTAATTCTCTTGTTTTTTCGCCCGATTCTTCGGGCTTTTTTTCTTGCATTTTGTTATTAGTATAGGAAAAGGCTTCGATAAACACCCTTTTTCATACAATACTTCCAAGAACATTTTGAAGGGTTTTGTTAGCAGAAATGGAGCGAACACTGCCAGTGATTCTGATTCTGCCAGTAATTCATTCATCGCGATCGAGTGTTCGAGGACCGTGAGATTGACCTAGGCCCATATGGTTTGTCGCTATCCTTCGCAACTAAAAAGATGGATTATTTGGTCCTCTAAAACCTAAAGTACTATTCCGAAAATATTTCTCTGTAAATCAGTTAGACTTTAACATGAAAATGCAGCCTGAGATTGCAAGCGGATGAAGCCGCTGCACAGTCTTTACTGTCAACACTGGAGGGCTGGGTGAACCCGTTTCAGAGCCAAGGGGAAGATCTCATTCGTTTGTCCACAGGAAAGGTAGCCACTGAATAGGTTGCTCGTGATCTACAAGCCAAAGATACAAGCGAAAGAGCCTACCGAAAGTTTAGCGAGGAAAGGCTGGAGGCTAATCCCCCAAAAGTGAGATTTCACGATACAACGATTTCACGATACAACGTCAAAAGCTGAGACCTCCAGTCACATGAGCAAGAAAGTGGAGCTCCGAAAAGGAACCGCCAAAGAGATTGTACTTAAGGCCGACCGTGCACTGTTTGCACAGATGATTATTATTGTAAAGGCAAGGCAACTCAGCATGGAATAGGTACTCTCCCATCCACTGGGTCCGCTACCTTGGTCTCTGGCCGCTTCCGATGGCGCCCTGAAGAAAACAGCGAAATCTTCATTTGCAAAAGAGTTACAGAAAGATGCTCCGGCGGTTGAAAATCTTGACCCCAGTCGGCTTGTGGCAATGGTCCAAAGAACCATTTAGAGAAGTTGCAGATATGCTGTTGGCCATGGTCCTATGTGAAGGCGCTAGCAGCACCAGGATCGATGCTGTGTTTGATGACTACCGAAAGATATCGATGAGGAAGACAGAAAGGGAGAAGAGAGGAGCTGAGATGGGCAATGAATACAGAAGCGTTCGGTCTGATCATCGAGTACAGCAGTGGAGAAGGTTTCTGTCAAACCCAGAGAACAAGCAGCAACTGATACACCTCATTGTTAACGATTGGCTGAAGGAACGTTGCAGTGTCAAGCTTGCAGGGATGAGGCTGTACGCCACAGCAGGAGATGGTTCAGTACTTTGCGAAGACTGAGCTAAGGTCTACACAAGAGGATGCAGACAAAAGGCTGCTGCTACACACATATCATGCAAGAAGAAATGGCTTCGCTACAGTCGTGATATCATCCGATGATACTGATGTGTTCGTCCTCTGCCTTGCGTCTCATTCCCTCGACATTGTATATGAAGTGCGGAACACATGCCCGGACAAGGTATATCGACATCATTACATGTTGTTCAGCACCACGGCTAAGAGCTGTGCAGAAGGCTTCCTGGGTTACACGCTTTTACTTGTTGTGACAGTGTAAGTGCCTTTTCCAGGTAAGGAAAACTGTCCGCATTGAGGTTGATGAAGCGACAGGTGAAATTCAGAGAGCTATTCCAAACGCTTGGTAATGAGTGGGAAGTATCGGATGAGTTGTTTCCACGCCTCCAAGAGTCCAACTGCTTCATGTACAGCTTAATTCCGGGAACCAGCGATGTAAATGACCTGCAGTACCGTCTTTTCTGCACCAAGAAAGGGGACCTCGACTCCAACCAGCTACCACCATGCTACGACACTCTGCGCAAGCGCTGCAACCGGGCCAACTACCAGGCTGCTACATGGCGCGGAAGCCTCCAGAGCTGCCCGCAAATATCCTCTCCAGTTGGCCATGGGTGGAGTCTTGAGGAAGGCAGGCTGATAGTTAACTGGATGAGTGGAGAGCCAGCGCCCATGGATGTGTTGGAGTTGTTATCGTGCCAGTGTAAGAGGTGCTGCCAGTTGCCAAACTGCACTTGTCTTTCAAACGGTTTACAGTGCACGGAATTGTGTCCATTGCAAGACTGTGACAATCGGCATGAGGACCCGACAGAGCCTATCGCCGAGACTCACGACGACGATGATAATTAGACACATATTAACATCAAGAAGAAATGTATTAAACACGACTGAAGTAAAGCAGAACAGATATTGTAGTGAAAGATTGTAGTGTAGTGAAGGATTTCCTTACTAGTATAACCGTTACCATGGTAATGAAGAGAAAATTACGATTTTGAGGATATATTCTATTCATAAATCATAGTTACAGCTTTAATTAACAGTTATGAAATGTGACCAAAGAAATTTCCTAAATGGCTTGCAGAAAAGTAGTTTTTTCACGATGACGTCATTTCATTCCAACTTTCAAATTCTAAAGAAGCTGAAGTGTAGTTCGTTACAGGCTACAATACGACTAGAACTGTCAACAATTCTTGCCAAAAGGCCGCAGAGACTAAATGTAGGAAGAAAATTTAAAAAGTAAATCAAAAATTGGAAAAAGAATGTGGAGAAACCTTTCTGTTAAAGGAAATGAGGCTTCGTTGCCATAGCAACCAAACAGAAACGTCTTTGTAAAGATATCTCGAACTCAAAACAACCTGTGGCATTCATTTACCATATTTAAACCAGAGCCTGTTCACAATTTGCAAAGTAAAACATTTTATATTGCAATAGTCAATCGAGAAAAGTAATATTCTATGATATTGGTGACGCCATTTGATCACGTGATTTACACAAGAAAGCTATACCGTTGGCATGGCTATCATACATGAAATTAAAGTAGAGGGAACAAGGTTTCTAAAAAGGTATGATAGCCTTTGTCCCTAAAAGTGGTAAGAAATTCCAAATTTTGGGGTCCTGGGGCCAGTTTCTCGAAACTCCCGATAACTTTCCGGGCCCGGTAAGTATTTTTTTGAGCTCATTTATTAATCAGCTAATGGTAATTATTGCCGCAAACTTAGCAATATGATTCACGAAATTACAAAGATTAAAATTTAGCATTCAATTTAAATGAAAGTTGTAGAGCTATTGGAGAATACTGTGCACCTAAAATAGTTTTCGGGCCCGGAAAGTTATCGGGAGTTTCGAGAAACGGGCCCCAGGTCCATGGACTATTATGAAAGGAACCAGAAGTTTCTATTAATTCAAGTTCCACCAATCCTCCATCTTTCCCCGCAAAACACCACAGATTCCTATCAACTTTCTTTTTATCTGTACCGAAGATGGCGGCATTCAGTTCGAGCCCCCGGGGTTCAAGCACAATAAGTGATGTAAAGAGAGAAACTTCGATAAAAGATATTTTTATTTTTGTCACCAGAATGTTTTTTATATTTTTCCTTTCTTTTGTTTGTCCCTTTTTGTTAGTAAGGTAACATTCACTTTGTAAGACCAGTATTTCAATCTGGAAACTTTAAACCATTCATTCCCTCCGAAGAGTTCGTCCTATTTAATTTCCTTTTCTTGTGTCTCTCATTTCTCATTTCTTGCCCTCTTGGCCGGCGGCGCCTAGGAACAAAAGACTAATTTCCTTCCCAGGCGCCGTCGGCTGCTACATTTAAAATAGCCCTGGGTACAAGAATGGCCCCCAGAGAGCTTTCACATTCCATTGTATCACGCATCAAGATAGGCTCGATTTCCGCCGCTCTCTCGAGTCCGGTCTTTGTTCCTCCCCGAAAGAGACGGCTGGACGCGTGACCCGTTGACCTTGTCTGTGACGTAATTCGAAAAAATTAATTTATGCGTCTCCGATGTCACTGGAAATGAAATCGGACGCCAAATTTCTTGTTTATTTGGCATACATTACGCGCCCGTGCCTACCCAAAAAATTCGAATTTATAGTTTCTTCGGTACATTTCTGTACATTGCGAAATTGCTATAAATTTCTTCGATGTTCGAATGGATGGCTTAAAGTGCAAGCGATAGTACTCCGAAAAATTTAACTCTAATAGTGGACGCGTCTTAGTGGCTGCTAACAAACTGACTCTCGAAAGAGAACTAAATTAAATGGAAAAGTGTCTGATTTGCGAGACAGAATTTGTCGAGTGTAAACGTGGACAGTTACATCCGTAACGGACGCTGTTATCGAGTTCCAAAGCGCCTTGAGAAGATCCGAGAAGATGCAAAAACTCTTCAACATTTATTGCAGGAAAAGTTTACAACAAATAATCGCCCGAAACATTGTGTTCCTACGGACTCTAGAATTTCACCGAGTGTTGCCGCGCCGTCGAAATCTCTTCGCCACGCAACAGATCAAGTAAGAGGAAAGGCCGATAAACTCAGCGCTGATTCCAACAAGACTTCAGGTACCGCACTCGGTCTTGCATAAGAGAAGCCAGAGGAGAAATCACAAGGGCGATTGATTTCGCATTTGAGAACGGTCTTACTGTGTCGAACACAATCGGGACTGACGGAAAAATTCAATGACTTTCCCGAACCTGTTGGTTGAATAATGAACACATCTAAGCCGCTAACTAGCTTTTCAAGTGCCTCTCGCCGTAAATCTTTTAAATTCTCGATTTGAAACGTCTCCAAAACTCGCTCAAAAGCCGCATTCATCTTTTCCACTCTGATGACATATGATAATTTTTGCGATAATGTTGCCAGACGAAAATCTGCAGGCGGCAACCTGATTGGCTGAAACCAACAATAGAAATCAGACGCCTCCAGCCGCTATTTCGGGGGGATGAGTGCGGGCTCATTTTCCCGAACAGCGGCTGGTAATCGAGCCTAGCATCAAGATGGCGTCGAGCTTAGTGGTCGGCTGAGTCGGGTGGTGTCTGGTTTGATTTACCGAGGAACCTGGCTTGAGGAGAGAAAAGCAATGAGAGAGTCGATTCGCAAAGGTAAAGAGAACAAGCCGAAACTTGGACTTGTTGCATGTGATGGCAGATGGAAAAGGAAATCGAAAAGTTGCTAAGTTGCTTCTGGAAGGGTATTAAAATCAGGGTATCATTCTGCCAAAAGTCTATTAAAGGACAAGCGTTGTCTGGGAACAATTTTAAGTATTCCCGAACAAAGAATTCGATTTCTTGCTTTGCATTTCGGAAAGTTTATGTCAACTTTAAATACTTACGAATTTCCCTCTTGCATTGATTAAGGGTCCTTCGATTCACTTCCGGTTTACTTAATGAAGTGATCTCTTTGCAGGATTCACAGATGGGATTTGAAAGGAAAACGAGCAGTTTTTCGATTCTTCCCATCACCTGGAAAAAAGGCCCGTCATCGAAAAGACTTTGCTGTTCTCTGTAGAACTGTAGAGGACACGGATGTCACATATTTTGCTGTGAAACATATGTAAAATCAAGGGCTGTAACACTACACAGACAAGTAAGTTCTCTACGTTCTTGACATTGAACGGGAGATTTTATTGATACTCTGCTTGTATTTCTAATTGAAAGCCACATGGGGCTGTCATTATGTGCATGGGTGCTTAAGGGAGCTTGAAGGGGGTGGGGACAGGGGCAGATAAGATGGGACAAAAGATGTATCATTTTGGTCAAGTCCACTCATATTTATGGGAAATTTATTTCCATTCCAAGCAGTGACAGTAAATTTGACAGTCAAATGCTCAGCCGCCTTCAAAGAGGGCCTCCTATACCCCTTGGCAAAATTCAGTCACGTAAAAACTATCAGGCCTTTTCACACATCAGGAGTAAAAAACCAAAATTCTTTTAAGTTCATGCAAAAATCGAGGCAATCACGATTCGCATATAAACAAAAAGAACATTCCCGAATAAATATTTTGACATCCTCTAACCTGTTTAAACTGTTTGCGCTGGTACTTCGAGTTTTTAATCACAAGTGCAAAAGTTCTAGGAGGCCTGTTCTATACTTGCAGACATACACATATTTTAAGCACAGTAATTCAAAAATTAGAGCCTTGACCATGGTTGTGTTGTTTCCTTTGGCAAGAGACTTTGCTCCACAAATGTCTCTCTATACCCAAGTGTTAATACATGTAAATGGTGAAATCATGCTGGGGTTAAGCCTACAATAGACCAGTAGCTCATCCAGTGAGGTTGTAGATTACAAACTACGTGCACACTGTAAGTGTAGTAATGTGTTATCTGTTCAAGACTATATAAAAGCATTATTTGTCATAGTACAGACCTCAGGTATATGTACACATGACAAAAGGTGACAAAAACCCAACCATAGTGGTGAAAACATAAGTTGCTACAACTGCCCACAGAAATACATGAGACACTTTAACATGTGCAGGTGCAAAATTTGGTTTCCGGCACCTAGTTTTTTTCCCCCCATTTTCAATTTTGGTGCACTTCAGGGACGATGTTCAAAACATTACCTGACAACATTGAAAGGGGGAGGGGTACTTGGGGGAATTTGCAGCTTTCCTGTGGGATAAGGCAATTTTATTGACTAAACAAGAGTGGGTTTTTGGCAAGTACCTTAACAATTCTGCGGGTAGCTGTACAACAGTAAATTGTCTCAAATTAATTCACACAAAAAAGAAGGTTTAAAAGGTTCATAAATCACATTTTATTCAGCTCTTCATTCAGGTGTCACGTTTAAGTAGAAAATTTTGTTCACGTGCTTGGGGAAAGATCCTGAGTCAGGACGTGAGTCACGAATAAATATAGCTTGAATCATGTTCCTCAGGAAAATAAATCACCCCAATCACCCATCACATAATGTAAAGTGTACGTTACCCTCTTAAAACCTTTTTTTTTTAAATGCAATAAACTTTATTGACTGCTCCACAACAGTACATTAAATCCTTTTAATGAAAATAATGATTTAGCGATTTAGTGAGCATTGCAAAGAGGAAAATATTGCAAAAACTTAAAAGAAAGCATCTCTAAATGTGAAGGGGTTGGGCATTGTGCAATTTGTTATAATTATGGCTTGTAAGAGACTATAAAATAAAGTTGAGAAGGGGAATTAAAGGATCCCATTTCTTCGAGATTAAGCCTAGTTTATAGGATTCAACATTAAATTGGAATTTAAGGACGGTCAAAAACATTTTAAGTTCAGGATCTTATTACTGGTCTTACAGGACCATATGTGTCTCACTTGCTGGGAGCAACTTTACAACCAATGCCCATGGCCACTCTGAAAGCATTTTGTTATGCAGCATGGCCCTTGGTCCTGCACTGGAAGAACAAAAAAATCGAAAAAAATGGATATTTAAATATACATAATTATGAAGAAAAAATTTCCCTCTCACCACAGTCTGTGGCAAATATGCAGTGGATGCATAATGATGAAATAAAAACTTCCCTGCAGGCACTGCAGTCTGTGACCCTTGTAGAATCAGACACTATGTACAACTTATGTAAAGGCTATGTCATGGCACTATGCAAAGGGTATGTCATAAGTATTTAAAAACTATGCTCAGTGCCATACTATGGTATTATTTAAACTCTGTGTAATTTATATGCCCCTTCTATTTGTTTTTTATAAGAAATGCTATGTTTTTGCTAGTCAAATGGAACCTTCACATAGTCTATTTCAAAACTATGTACATGTAGTTGTAAAGAGATCAATCTCAAAGAAATGACATAGCTTTTAAATAGTATCTGCATATGTTTGAAATAGTTTTAACATAGCTTTTAGATTAACCTTTGTAAAGCCAAAATGCAGCTTGGCAGTGATTGGATAGCATTGACATAGTGCGGATAACATACAATATAAATAGATAGCTTTTAAATAGAGAAAGCATTAACAAAAATAGTTTAGTCCATCCAAACAGAATTAACCAGTTTACTAATCAAAACAAGAACAACAAATTACTTTAAAATGTTTTTAATAATAAACTTTTCCTCTTACAGTGCTCAATACTTGGAATAATCCATATATGAAGCAAAAAAAGTATAAATACTAAGCAACAACACCTAAGATAAAAATCAGCAGTACAATTTACAGTTACTGCAGAAACTTTCAGTTTTCAGAGGTTGTCTCTTCGGCTTTCCTCTCTCCCTATAAAGAAAACAGTAATATATATTTTTAATATTGATGGGCTCCTTTTTAATCTGTGATGTTAATATAACTCCGAGTGTACTTTTTGCCATAAAATGAACAACATGATCTTAACTACAAAACAAAAGAGCACTCAAAGACTAAAAATGTATTTTTTTTCTTTGAGAAGCATCCAAGATAAGATAATGAGAACATGGTTTTGACTTAATTTAGTTGCTCCCGGTTCCATCTTTCCTCCATTCATAATTGTTAGCTTTGAAGTTGATCTCACTTCAAGTTCTTCTCCTCCTAGCGCTACACCATTCTTGGTACTCCAAGAAATCAATGCATACATGTAAATAAGAGGAAGAGTCTGTCAAATCGAGGATCCCTCGGTTCAAACGCACATGAAAACCTGTTGTAGTTTCAAGTTTTTCTTCGGTTTCAAGTTTCAAAGCAATCTTCAAATAAATCTTTACTAAGCTTAAGCTTATAATAAGCAGAATTCACTTTCTTACCTTTTAAAAGTGTCAAAGATGAATGAATGAAACACTAATGAAAGGATCCACTGGAATGTGCTTTAAAAGAAGACAAAGTGAAGTTTCCACCACAAACAAGCAAGATAGTGAAGCGATGCTTAAACTCGAAGCTCTAGACGCTGTGAAATATCACACATCGATCGCATTGTATTTCATTTGAGGAGGCACGATTTCCATTGGACAGCAAAATATCACACCTAAGAAATCTTGTTTGATTTTGGCCGCACTGTCATTTTGCGAGGTTGGTGCACCATGTACCATGTCACCTGTGACGTCACTCCGTTACCAAGTCATTCATTATGGTGATGTCACCGGTTACCATTCGTTGGTTCGGTGCATCGGGGGTTCAATGGATCGTTGGTTCGGCGGTTCAATGGATCGTTCGTTCAGTGGTTTGATGGATCCTTGGTTCGATGGTTCTATGGTTCGATGAGTCGATAATGGATCGCTGGTTTCACGATTCGGTAGTTTGATGGATCGTTGGTTCGGTGGTTCGATGGTTTGCTGGTTTGATGGATCGTTGGTTCAGTGGTTCGATGGATCGTTGGTTCGATGGTTCGATGAATGATTGGTTCGATGGTTCGATGAATGATTGGTTCGATGGATCGCTGGTTTGTTTCGTGGTTCCATGGATCGTTGGAGACACGCGGAGATACCTACTTGACAGTGAACTTGAATCCGCTGACCACAAGTCCTGCTGACTTATCTGTCCGTGGCTTCGCTTGTCGAGGTAAGTTAGCATGCAGGAAAATGCACTTGAAATTGGATTTATTACGCTTACAAAGGAAGAACAGTAATGCAAAATACTGCGAATAGTGGAGTGAACATTTAAAGCTTCAGTTTCTGATCTGATTTTATTTGATTTCCTAGTATTTGGCAATTACTGTTATGTTTGCAGTCAATGCAACAGGATTTATCTTTGCCCTTTCAGCTCTTGCTTTCTTTTTATTTGACACTGTGAAGTAAGTTAAGCTTAACTAAATTCAAAATAGCTACAGTGTACTACGAATCAAGTAAACCTTTATAAGTCCATACATGTGCCATCAATTCATCAATAATAAGACATATTAAGTGCAGAATGTACCTTATAAGGCGGCGCAGTCACTCCATCCGGATTAAGGTTCTTCGGTTAATTATTACCGATTCAAAACATGAAATCGAAAACACTTTCTACTTGTAAACTATGTAATAACGACTATTTTATTCATTCATAGGATATGGAGGAGATTAACACCATTGATGACCTGGTGTCAAAGCTGACCAATGTTACCTTGCCTTGGGATGATTTTTGCCCAAGTGAACTTACAAACTGGTTGAATGTATTTGCACGTAGCCATGGAACATCGAAAGAATTGACCCTGTTAGGGATTTTACCGACGGTTGGTGCTCTCCTTGGCAAAACTGAGTTGAAGTTGTTTTCAACTCACAAGGAGAGGGGCAATATGTATTTTATAGCCCTCGCCCCATCAGGTGCGGGGAAAACCCCAGCGGCTCAAATCAGCTGCAGCTACCCCATTGTCAACCATTTCGAAGCAAAGATTGGGGATGGTAAGCAGATCTTGGTGGACAATTCCTCTTTATCTGGTCTTTTTAGCTAGTCTTTCTAAATTAGAAAGCAGTCCCTATCATGTGCATTGATGAATGTCAGGGGTCTTTCAGCAAGATTCTCTATCCATCCAAGTCTTCCAATGATCAAGCCCTCACAATGGAACGTATGTACAAGCTATATGATGGGGATGCCTGGTACAGTGTTAAAGGCAACAAAGGCAAAAGAATTGGTACACAATTTGCTGCCGTGTCCCTTGTAGGCTACACCACACCCAAGATGTTCTTGCAGAAAGTCTGGGGGAGAGTGGTTGAAAAACAAAAATGGCTTTGCCAACCGTTTCCTAGTGTTTTGCTCTGGTCAGGAGAATGTGTCAATCATTGACAAGGAACAGTATTCAACACAGTTAGATGAATTTGCCACTTCATCACTTGACTTGGTCTATGAAAAAATCTATGCAGAACACAACTGTGGTAATCCTGTCAAGTACAAGCTGACTGTGGCAGCTAAGGAAGCTTATCAGAAGTACATTGTCCAATCCACACAAGAGGGTCATCAAAGTGATGCAAAATTATCAAAGAATGCACTTAAGTTGGCATTGGTGCTCCATGTATTTTATGACCGCCTGAAGAAAGCCATAGATAGTACCGTTGGGCCAACTCCTAAAGAAATACCTGAGCAAACCATGAAGATGGCCATTAGTCTCTGTTCTACCTTGTCACATGTGAAGGCTTTAATGGATTTGGTAAGTATCTTTAATTTATTTTAAATTTCCCCCCTCATCCACCAGGCCATTGTAAACCACTGTAGTCACTTTTTAACCATGTGCCTGGGACAATCATTCTTTAACTGGCTGTCTGAACAGTGACTGCTGGTTATAGCATTGCCTATTTCCATCTGGGTTACTCTCATGTACCCCAGACATTCCGAACCCCATTCCTAGGGTCAGCAGTAATAGTGGAGCCCCCCCCCCCCTCCTGGTGAACCCATTGAACTAAAAGTTAATTTTGTGGAATGTACGGTGTACTGCCAATGACCACACATAAAAAGGAAGCCTCCAAACACAGGGAGCTTAAAGTAGTGGATATTTCAGATCACTTACACCAGTGCTTGTATGCTCAAGCAAAATATCATTTTTATTAAAAGAGAATGACACTTTTATTATATTTTTCCTATAGTATGTGCTGTATGGTATAGAATCCCTATATTGTTACATTCATTAATCAATTTCAGACGTCTAACCTCAAAGATGGATTGCACCCCATTCGTACTGGTTTTTCTGGTGAAGAAGTGAGGCAAAGGGTTGTACAAACAGCAGGCATGTTTGTGACAGCAAAGCGGATCTACACAAGTTTTTCATCCATTCGCCGCCCACCTGCTGACTTTGTCATCCAGCAGTTCAAAGACCTCGAGAAGGAGGGCCTTGGTGTGATGAAAACCGCAAACCGTTCATCCGGCATTTTCTTCAAGAAGCTACCAGAGTTTCTAATCAACGAGGAATATAGGCTGGGGAAACTTAACACCACTGTAGAGGAATACAAAAACTTGTTTGCACAGGTAGATGAGTTCTACGATGAGTACCAAAGCACAGAGGTGATGAAGCTCTATCCTTGGAAGGGTGATGCCCGAAGATTTAACTACCTCAATGAACCAGAACCAACAGTAGAGGGGTAATAGAAGTTTTGCATGCTTCAATTTGGTTTAAGCTGATGAAAAACTCGCCCATATTATGGCTTTCCACTTGTGGTATGCGTTTCCACTTTTCTCTGATTTGTGCATGAGCTTCGCCTATCCCAAATCTAAAATTTAAGTTATTATTGTATTAACAATAGAACAGCACATGTTTTTCAATTGTGATTTAAACCTGATACCTGTGACTTTCAAAAATGAGAATTATTGTTTGAGATTTCTTCATTTGCATAAGCATAATTAAGTTGGCTATATGTACATGCATAAATAATTATTCAAATTTTCACTGTGCCACAAGAACAAGGGAGATTGAATTAGCTCTATGCAAGGCTTAACCTGCACATTGAAGAGTATGATCGAAAGGCCTATGAACATGATGTATTTCAAACCACAACTTTAACAAGATTTTCAGAGTAAAATGGTTGTACGTAAGATTAGGAAAGAGTTCAGATTGTCACTCATCCCTAAGTAAGTGCCCAGGACACTTTTTTAAAAGGTAAGATTTTAGATCATAAGACTATGTTTACTTTAGTAGACTAAAATAATTTGCAGCTGCACTCATCTTCAGTATTTCCAGGTACATGTATGTAACAAGTACATGTATTTGGAAGCAGAAAGGGGCCCTTCAGGTTCTTGCATGCCTAAATTCCCCCCTCCCCCTCAAATGGGTGTTACACAGGCTACCTTCACCCCCACCTACCCCACCCCCCTCTTTAACCTCCCCACCTTTTGTTGGAGCTGTAAATTACATGTAAGTAAGCCCCATCCCAACTCTCACGTGAGGCTTAATAGGCATTTTATGGCACATGTTAGATATTTCCAATTTTCAAAGGTTCCTGTTGAAGTCCAATAATACAATAACTATGATTATTCATGATTATATTATGGTTATGTTGAAACTGATCGTAGGTGTAGTGTGTTAGAGTTATAGTTATAGTTATTTGTTTAATCCAAAATTACTTAGAGACGTGACCAAGAGTAGAAATATAATGCACCATTTCTATGAACACCTTGTTATCAACAAGCATAGTTTTTACAGATATTCCAATTTTTAATTCTAATTACATGTATGTCTGGTGAAAATTTGATTTTATGGAGAAAAACAAGATTTTGAAAACCATCAAGACTTGAAGGATTGATAAATGGTCAATTTTATGATTTTTATCAATCAGTCTGAACATATGGAAACTACATAAAAGAATTGAAATAATATAATATTTACAGATTTTAACAAATTTTAATATATTCAACGTTTTTCTATTGTAACATACGAGACCTGAAGCGAAGAATAAATGGCTAATAGTGTTGTATCTGATTGTCATTAATAATTATGAATTCTCACACACTGCATGGTAGCTAGTGGTGGTGTGTGAGAAAGGAAAAAGGGAAAGGGCAAAGGAAAAAAAGGGAAAGGAGAGGAGATGGAGGGTTTCCCCACTCTATTCTCAGCCTCCATTTGGAATACCTAGGGCTGTCCACAAGTTGTGTGCTAAATTTCTCACAACTTTACATATTTCAAGCAACTTTTTTCCATTCTAAACAATCTCCACCCAGTCTTTGAAATTGGAGCAGCTTTTAGGGTTTAAGTTGCTCTAAATACCTTGTTTAACAATGATTGTAGTTATTAGATACAATGTACTTGGGCAGTTTCCAATGTAAAAGTCAGGGAGCCTGATCGGGGGGGGGGTTGGCTTATTGTTGGAACAGTTTGGTCATCCTGTAGGTAGTTGTTCAGGTGATCTAGGCCCTAGGTTAGTGGTTATTTTAAGAAAAACAAAATGGTGGCTGAGTGAGTGGTGCTTGAGTGACTGCATGCAATTAGTTTTTTTTTCCTGTTAAGACCAGTGCCAGTACAGAGCAACTTGTGGACAGCCATATCTGAGTCTATCTCCCACTGGAGAGTAACCACAACAAATCTGACCTTTAATAGGCTTTATGCTGACAGCAAAACCTCCAAAACCTTATACTCATTGTTCAAGGGAAAATATACAAAAACAACCGCACAACTGTAATTCTTAAATCTCTAGAAAATCAAGCTAAATAGTAAGTGGGTGGGCAGGTCAGTGGCAACAGACAGCATCAAGAACAAATCGACCTGCCTTGTGCCTCACATGACCTTTACCCCAGGCAGTGAGGACCCAGGAGGGTGTAAGAAAACCTTAATCTGCTTGCTTCATCTCACACTACCAGTGGAAAATTACTATTTGATATTCTTTGATAACATCTGGCATGTTTTTTTGCAAGATTTAATTTTGCATTTTGCAGTTTCCAACAAGCTAAACATTAGGCATTGTAAAAAAACAAACTCCCGCCCAATGTACAAAAACAAAACAAAAAAATGTTTACTCCAATTTATTATTACCCTTCATATTTATGTTGAATGGACTGCAAAGCCCAGGCGGGAGGGACTCAAAGAAACACTTGGATAGTAAGGTGCGGCCAATTTGCCTTGGTTACACCAAATTATGCCTTAACTTACTTTGAGTTAAAATTAATGAGGACGCGAGAACAGTGAATTGTAAATAAACAAGACAACATGTTATCTCCTGTTGTTATATGCAAGTGCTGTATGTGAAATACCAATCACTCACATCAGGGAATTGCATGAGATTTGCTACAGTTTGATCTTGGCCCTTAACAATATGTCTAAAATCAAATGTCCCAAAAATTGTTACCAATAAATGCTAAACAATCTTCAATGTCAAAAGTTAAATTTCTGCAAAAAATTTATCATGTGGCATGAAGGTGTGAGCAAGTAAGTCAACTTTTACTTCCAAGTTCCGAGAGTCCCTTCCAAAATACAAAAGATCCGGGGATGAGGGGGTTGGGAACCTCATTCCAGGATCTTCTCTGCCTTCACTCTGGCTGCTGGTGAAACTTCTAAGGAAAGAATTTAAAACTTTAACATGATGGTTGTTTTCATGTAATCAAGTCGGACTTTACATAATGATCATACAAAATCTGATTGGGGTCATTGTTACTATCATTCTTTACCCATGTGTTTTGGTGGAAGTTATGCACTGTAATTTTCAAGAGTAATGAAAGAGCATATTTACTTGCATGTGTCACAACACTAATGAAATCTTTTTACTTTTGGTGTGGTGCTTATCAAATAGTAACTAGAAAACAATTTTAATTTACTAATGACGACTTTTATTAAAACCTATGACAACAACAAAACCTGATTTCAACTGTCAACGTCCAGTGATCTTTTTTCTTTTCAATTCTACTTCAAACCTCTTTTGCCTTTTCATACAGACTACGGTACTTTAATTGTACAAATTATAATGGCTAAGTGTAATACCAGTGAAGAACTTCACTAATTATATATAAGTCAATGAGAAAACTTTTACAAAACATCAAACAAATTGAACAAATTTGGGAACACAAAAATCAAACTGCAACCACCTCTTAGGCTTATTACTTTTTAAAGAACATCTGTAATCTATGGAACAGATTAATAGTAATAATTTATGTAACTATATAATTATTATGTTGTGGTTCAATCTTATCTTTGGTTCAAATTTTATTTTCCTTTGATTAAAACTCAGTAACATGCATTACCATACTCAAAACCAAAGGGAATAAAATTTGAACCAAGGACAAAATTGAATCACAACATAATAATACAATTACTTGAGTCTTTAAATGGTAAATAGGGCTCAGGCCATCAACTCTTTCAACTCTTTAAAAGTCAGTCTAGAAGAGTGTTGGGTGCTTTATGAGTTGTGCCAACTTTTCTTAACCTCTTGCCTCAGCATTAGAGAAAAAAGCGCTCTTTCCCTTATGATCCTGTCCACCAACTTTTTCACTCTTTCAAAGGGAGGCATGTTGATAAATCCAGCAGTTGTGAGAATTTCCGTAAAGAGCTGAAAATTCTTTCATAGTCAGGAGTGTCAACTTCATCAGACTGCATGCCACTTACAACTTGTTGAAGGACAAAAACTTCAAAGCCCTCTAGTTTTTCGGGAGCCAGTGGCTCATTCTTTCTCTCCAGGTATTCAACTGAAGATACTGGAAGATCATCATGTTTCCTTCTTTTTCTGACCTGCTGTCTTTTACTGCTGCATCTTTTGGTCCATGTGGATTTCCACAATTGAGACATTTGCACAACGGGTTGCATCCTTGCAAGTGTTGAAAACACTTACACGTTGACCCATAGGTACTGCAAAATGACCTTTGTTTGTCTTTCGCTCCCCTCCCCCCCTGCCACAAGAACAACTCTGAGTCTTGATGGTGTCTTGCCTTGTCTTCTCTGAGTCTTGACCACAATGTGTCTTTGCAACGAATACACGATCATAATGACCTTTCCCTGTCTGATTAAAGGTCACATAGATAAGTACAACAGTCAATGGGCAGCTTCTTGGCACCAGGGGTATGATAGGGTAACTGTCAATAGATGAGAACACAACTACTGGTATTTTTAACACATTGGTCAAAGAAAGTAAAACACTGTTTCCAAGTTCACAGTCAAAGATGCCTGGCTCCAAGAATGTTCGTGCAGTATCTTCAAATGAGGACTTATCAGAGCCAGTTAGAAAAGCTGTGTATTCCTCACTGTTGTCCCTGAGCCATTCTGCCACAGCCAACTCTCTCAGTAGACTGTTTCTTGTGGAAAGATCTTGGTTTCTGCATACTTTTAAAGACTGTAAATGTTGGATTAATGCATCATTGCTGCCTTCCAACATCTTATCAAGCCCTAATGACACTGAAGTAAAGCAGCAGTCACCATCACCAGGAACTGACATTCGCTCAAGACCATAGTTAGAAACAATCTCATCAAGTTTTTTCTCAGTTGCAAAATATTCACTTTGTCCATGACAATCAGTGTGGGAAAATAGAAGAAGCATTGATGGAGCATTAATCCAAGAATGTTTGTTTGCAAGAAGTGGACTAAGTGGAAGAAGTGGTTAATAATATTTTCTTGTGATTGCAAACTGACATTTTCATTGTCCTCATCTAAGTCAGATTCACAACTGCTGACATTTTCACCTTCAAGTTCAATGTCAAGGTTGTCACTTAATAAATTTGTGCTTTCACTGTCATCTGTAAAGGCTGAGACATCAGGAATGTTATGTCCAATGCCAAACTTTTCGGATGAAGGATCTTTCCCTGATGCAAGAAATGTGTGGAACCACTGACTCACAGGACTACATAAGTAGTTATAGAGTTGGCGGTTCGAGACCAGTTTTTTTCAAAACTGGTCTTGAACAGCGCCAACTCTATAACTACTATCCATCTGATGGAAATCATTTTATGGAAAGGAGGCGAGCAGGCTCGGGAAGTCGTTGACGAAGTCAACGAGCGAGCCTCCTCACAGCCTATTGTGGGTAGACATACAATCTCTTCGAGATTGTATGTCGTAGGGCGCAATAGGCATATTGGTTCCATCACATGGCTTCATCACATGGCTTCATCACGGCAATAGACCCCCCGGCATGCTAAGTATTTGGATGGCTTGCGAAGCAAGACGTTCAAATACTTAGCACGGGGATGGGGGGGTCGTTATTGCAAAAGGCGCCTTGGTGGGAAGAGCTATTATATTTCTTCGAAATATAATAGCGATGGGCGCCTTATTATGTGATGGTTTTTTGTGATGGTATTATGTGATGGCAATCATTTTATTTGGATAAATATTTGGATAACTATATGTATTTTATATATGCTAGATCCATATTTTTGCATTGGGGAACAAAAGCGAAAGCTTTTGTGAGGCAGTGAATTGATCGCTTTGAGATCAAGAGGGGAAGTTTCTTTTTGCGATGCTGGTTTCATATGCTAGATCCATATTTTTGCATTGGGGAACAAAAGCGGAGCTTTTGTGAGGCAGTGAATTGATCGCAAAGCGATCAAGAGGGGAAGTTTCTTTTTGCGATGCTGGTTACATTTGATGAAATCTATATGTTTTTTTTTTATCACATGGCTCGCATAATAAAGCACCCATCGCTCATTGAGCTCGTCCCGCCTTGGCGGGATGAGGTTAAAGAGCGATGGGTGCTTTATTATGTGATGGAGTCATTTTATGGATAACTATATACAAGATCCATTTTATGTATCCAACGCATTATTCAATCACGTGATTCCACACCACAGGAAGTCTTTCTCGGAAAAGCAGGAAGTTTTTCTCAGAAACAAGTCTGGACATGTCTGGTGAAAACAGGAAGTTTATGATGA
Organism: Siderastrea siderea; assembly: GCA_964030785.1. NCBI lineage: Eukaryota > Metazoa > Cnidaria > Anthozoa > Scleractinia > Rhizangiidae > Siderastrea > Siderastrea siderea. The sequence continues at coordinate 47,107,553 of OZ034971.1, read as the reverse complement.
AATGGGACTTTCCCGATGAGTCATCAGATTGTCATGTAATATCAGATGAACTTGTATTTGAAGTAAAGTTTGTCAGTAAAGTTTGTCAGTAAAGTTTGTCAGTAAAGTTTGTCAGTAAAGTTTGTCAGTAAAGTTTGTAGTGAACAGAAAAGCAGACTGTGTTTGCGGAACTTGTAAGTACATAAAAAAATATCTCATATAATAGTATAGAATGAATTGCAATGAAGATATTCACAATTACTTGAAAGAATCAGAAGTTGTTTGTCCTTTTTGTGACCAGCAAATAGATTCTGCCAGAAAACCAAAAGATGATAAATGATGTGATAATCAGTATATTATTAACGACGATGGGATGTTAGCATGTTTAAGTTGTGGTGTAGTACAAGGATATAATTATGTGAAAGAATATGTTAATTTTTATGAAAATATACATAGATTTATAAGAAAATCTGTTTACCATCGAGAGTACCACATTAACAACATATTACTCGATATTGAAGAAAAATATAACATCAAAATATCAAACTGTCAGAAACAAAAAATTGATGCTATATATGTCGAGATAGGTAAGGTTCTTAATGAAGTTAATGGTACAAGGAAAAGGATGATTAGCGCAAATTTCATTATGAGAAAGATATTCAAGATGATGGGAATACCTTACAAAAATATTCCAATTAGTAAATCGAAAAAAACATTAGCTTTTTACAATAAATATTGGGCTAGTATTATGTCTCTTATTGGCGATAAAATAAGATCTATTCTTGGATGAATACCTTGTTGTATTTTTTTTCAAATTTGTCAGTTAATGGACACATATCAATGATTATTTCATCTATAACTTTGACATAATCAAGAAATTCTTTTTCATCATACTTCAGTCCTCTCATAAAGGATCGTAAATCTGTTAAAACCTTTGAATAAGATGTATAGGCGAATTTACTCATTTCAATTTTTCTCTTGTAATTTTTGATCTCTGAATATGTTTTAAGTAAGAGCCCAGTACCGGATATCACTCCAAGAGGAATAGGGTTTAGTGTTACACCACCAACTATTGTTCCTATAGCTACCAATAAAGCGGATCCAATATTACATGCAAGTTCTGTTTTTTTGAAATATTTGTAAGTCATTTTGGCAAGCCAGTATTTCTTATGATAGAATTTGTATAATGCTTTCAACTCAGATATTTGATTTTCCGTTAATTTTTCTGAAACATGGTTCCAATTGAATATATTATGTTTATCCATATATATTATATGGTTACATTTTTCTTTTTGAATGACTCTTTAATATTGGAGTATAATGTTCTGATGTTTTTAATCAATCTTTCTATGCTTTCGAGAATTTCATTAATTAAAATAGCTGTTCTCATATATATTATTATGTTGGATTATTTATTATGTTTTTCATCGGAAACCTCAACGCTTATTTCTTTTGGGATAATATATTCTAAAAAGCATTCCATACTCCAATCAGATGGATATCCGCATTGTGATATATGATGAATGAAAAAAATGTTTATGGCACTCTATATTCAATCAACATTAAGAGTTCTTGATTTTTCACAACTGAACCCAGTTCCACAGCCAAATTACCAAACGCCAGTACTAAATTGATATTTATTGTCTGTGATCGAGTTAATTGGGTTGAAGTGTAAGTGATTGATTGAGTTAAATGGTCACTGTGTTTTATTTTTAAAGAAATAGGCTTATATTTACTTTTAAGCTTGAAATAGAGCACTGTTATAGTTAATATGTGGCTATGATTTGAAATGATTATTTTGTCACAACCATTCAATAAAAATGTGTTCCCGTTTTTCGTATTTAAATACCCATGTATATAATGAACTGAACCACTTAATTTATACCCATTTAAAGACAAATCTGTTTGCATTACCATTTTACCATTTTCTACAACGTACGCCGTATCATACACATCCGAGTCTACATTACTCTGTGATCCTTTGACTCCATATACAATCAAATAACCAACTCCTTGAGTGGAGCTACTTGCAGTGCCCTGACAATGCATGTCAATGTAAATGTATTCGGGAGGAGTTATGCTCCACTTATGTAAGTGAACAATCGATCTACTGTAATTAACAAACAGCTTAGTTGATTGTTGACCAATATTTAGTGAAGTGGAAACGACACTCACTGACAAATTTGTTGTGCTTGGAGTGAAAAATTCAATAGCTAAAGTGTACTCGCCTTCTGGAAGTTTGAACATGTTAAAGCCAATGCGAGAAGAATACTCATTTTGAGCGTCTTTCCCCATTTTAAATTTATAAGCTTTTTTGTTGACGTTGTGGGGGGAACCAGAAAAGTCAACAATGCCATCAACTATTATGTTGTTTTCACTTGAAGATTCATCGGCATTTTCCATGAGATACCTGAAAACGTCTTTCTTGTTGGTTGAGCTGGTGATGTGAGACTCCTTGATTTTTGTGTCAAAGTAAGTTTTCAGCCCTACAGTCACATCACCTTTGGCGGCGTGTACCTTACTGCTGACATAGCCGACATTAGCTGCTGATTTTATGTCTTTGTCATCGGTGTTCAAGTTGATTATTGTTTTTTCATTTAAATTCAAGTTTCTAGTCATATTGTTGGTGCCATCAACTTTGAGAAACTTTTTTTGTGTCATGTCATCAATTCTGTTGTTAACAAACTCGACACATGCGGCGTCTCTTTGGTTTGATGGAAGATCAAGATTGATAATTGATTTATTTTTCATATCAATATCAGTTCCTTTATCCAGTTTTTTTTCAAGCTGATTTTCGACATATTTTTTATTTACTCCATGGTCTGAATTAACTGGATCTTTCACATTTGTGATGAAATTATTATTCATGTCAATATGTTGCTCCATTCGACCTCCTTCCTTCTTTGACAAGAATATCTCCCTTTGTGTTTCATAATTGATAACCTTGTTGAGATCACCTTGAACTGGATAATTGTCTTTTGGGACAACGAGTGACCCTGTCATCGTATCACCAGATATTGCAACAAATTTAGATGTATCCACACTTGGAATCTTGGCTATCTCTGAATCAAGATAAGATTTTGTAACAACGTCGTTATTATTAGTTCCCTGTTTTACATTAACCAGTTTTTTGTTTTGCATATCATAATCATTATTTGAATCTAATTTGAATCCAATGCCTGGTAAACCTCTTGAACCTATCTTACCTAGTCCTTGAGAATCATCATGATTAAGGATACCGTTAGTATAACTCATATATTATTGGTTTATATTCTTTCATTGAAATTTCGGGCTACCTTTTTTTTAACCTTATCAACATACAAAAAAGTATATGGATCCTTAGTAGCTTTCTGATAATCTGATTTATTTATGTTCAGTTCTCGACAAATCATCGATTGCTCGTTTTGGGAAGGAAAATCAAAAACACAAAAATGTGAACTATTCAGCCTTATTGTTTTATCGGTTCCGTAATAGCTTTGACTCAAATATATACAACAACAATTTTTATTTCTTGAATTGGTGAAGTAGTCTCGTATCCGTTCGTCATTTTTCTTACCTGTATTCAAATAGTCATCAAATATGATTAATTTTTGGTTTTCATCAGACAAATCTGTCAGAGGGATGATTTCATCGTTACTTGCTTCTGTCACGTCATAACCGACATCTTTTGATATTGGTTCAAGAGATTTCAACAGATGCTTATATTTGCTTTGGGAGAGATTTCGAGCATAAAGGTATATCTTATCAAAATAGAGAAGCCTATATATCATATCCAGCAGAAGATTTGTTTTACCACCACCAGAGGGAGCACAAATAAGCATCCTAAAACATCGGTTTGGCATGAAACTCTTTAATTGAACAAAATCGTCATTGTCATCATCTTGGATGTCGTAATTTTGAATCTTCATATATCATTTGTTTATACAATTTCACACGCTATGCGACACGCTATGCGACACGCTATGCGAGCGTTTTTATATATGATAACCCTAATTTTTCCGAACAAAATACGAAATTTTATGTAAACAAATGATATAATGAGTTTACTCAAATGGAAAGAAATGGCTGAGAAACGATCCGAGCTTGGTAAAAAGATTAACACAGTAAGAGATACAATAAAACAAAAAAAGATATCTGATCAAATGGGTGAAGTCGAGGCAGAGAAACTTTTCAAACCTATAACATCTGAGTTAAAGGAACTTACAGCCCCAAAAGCACCGTTGAGAAGATTGGTAAAGAAAAAGCGACCTGTTCCAGATTATGGTCTCGAAATAGGAGATGATGAGGATGTCCCTGATTATGGTCTAGAAGATCTATTCGGTGAACAAGTTCAACCACAAGATGACAAACAATTGGTTCCAAAACCTCCATCTTATGAAGATGTCCTTGAGGATTTAGCATCAGGTAAAAAACAAATGTATATAGATCCAGAATACATGTATGAACCTGACGATCTTCCACCTGAATACGAAGAAGAAGAAGTACCAGATTACGAAATTCTTGAAGAGGATAGAATAAATCAAGCTTTAGATGAACTTCAAATACCGAATTATGAAGACGTCGAATTACGACTTCAACAAGAAGATATGAATGACAAAAAGAGGAAATCTTATCTTACCAAAACCCTTAAAAAGGCTAAAGAGAAACGGCAACAACTAAATGGTTATTGGAGTGATATCACTAAAAAATTAAATAGTGGTTTGATTACTGAAGCTGAGGCTCAATATCGAAGAAAAATTCTTCAAGATACAAGAAAGGTTCTGACTGATTATATGAATTACCATCAACAAAAACTCCAAAAACTCAAATCTATTAAAGGATCTGGTTTGAAGAAAAAAACAAAAAGAGGTGGACAGGTAATGTTTTTCAACAATCCGACAGAAATGATTAAAAAACTTGAACTGATTATTGGATCGATGATTGCCGGAAATAATAGCATCGAACTACGGAATACAGGCGTCGCTCTTCTCGACATCTTGTTGAGAAATTCAATACTCAATAAGCCACAATACAACAAAATATACAAAAACTATTTTAGTCTAAACTAATCATATATATGAATAGACAACTTGTATTATCATCCCATACAGTAAAAAACCAAAATGGTAATAAACCATCGGATTTCACAATCAAATACCGTAATCCGATAATACTAGATTCAAACAGACAATATGAAATCGGCCTAGACCGAATCATTTCGATGTCATTCACTTGGTTTAATGTGACAAACGAACTCAATAATCAGAAAATAAGATATTCGGCAGATAGTGGTGCTAATTGGACGGAAATTATATTTAATCCTGGAGTCTGGAATTACGTTGATTTTGACAATTTAATCAAAGAAAAAACAAAAACAGGGACTTCATCAAACCCTCAATATCCAATCACTCTGGAGTTTAACGATACTGTATTCAGGACAATAATAACACTAGCCTCAAATTACAGATTAGATCTCACTCAAAGTAATTTTAATGATCTTATTGGTTTCAATAAAAAGATTCTAACAAGTAGTGTAAATGTCGGAGATTACATTCCTAATCTCTCACAAGACAGAGAAATATTGAATGTTCATTGTGATTTGATAAGTGACAGTCTTGTGGATGGTGAAGAGTCAGATATTATATATAGTTTCAGTACTTCAACTCTCACTCTGAGTTATAGTTTCACACAAGAGCCTCGACGAGTACAGTTCAATCCAGTCAATAAAAATACGATTCATAAAATTCGGATTTATATCACCGACGGCAAACGAAGAATCATTGATCTTAATCATAGTGACACTTCATTCAGTTTGATTTTAAGAGAGAAGAGAGATTAATCTAACTAATAGTTATAGATGGCATCATATGAATATAAACGTGTATATCACCCGAAACTAGGTCGTTTTGTGTATAAGCATAAAGGATCTGGGATTATTGTTGATAACATATTCAAACCAGTTGGAAGGGTGTTAAGTAAAGTTCCAGAAATGGTTTTAAAACCTTTTGCCAAAAAAGCGCTTGAATCTGGTATTTCACATGCTGGAGACAAACTTGGAAAAAAAGCAGCTGAAAAAAGCGGAGAGCTTATTATGAGAAAATTACACGGTTTAACTAAACAACCAATGAATGAAATCGTGAAACCAACCAAACCTACTAAACCAAAACAAGAAGAAGATTACAACACAATTCTGAATAGACTTATATCTGGTACTGGATTAAGACGTTAAAATGTTATTAAAAAGTGAATTTTATCTAAACTACTCATATAAATGAGTTTCAGAACAAATGAAAATCTTCAACGATATGAATACGTTCGTTTCCATTTGGATAATGTCATTGAGCAACCTGCTAACAATCAAAGCCAGAAAAAGACAGGTTACAGATTCACAATCAACGATCGATCGACCGTGTTCGATTTTTTTAATGGGTATTTTGAAGTAACTAAAGAGCTTCAAAAAAGGGCAGATGGTGCTGGATATGCCGCAGCGGATCGCATCACTATGATAAACGGATCTCACAGTCTAATCAGACATATGGTTATTAAATCGTCTGGTAAAATAGTATACGAGAGTGATAATTTACATAGAATTACGAATGTCAAAAATCTCCTTGAATACAGCGATGACTTCAGTCGATCCGTTGGAAAGAATTCGTTCTGGTATCTTGATACTGATGGAACTACAGCAAATACAAACACAGGTTTCGAGGCACGTCGTATTTTAACCCAAGCAGCACAAAACGACGGTAATGGGGGAGCTAAAACGATTAACGAGATGATACCGTTGAATCGATACAGTTTTTTCCAAGAATTAGAAAGAAAAATGTTACCCCCGATGCAGCTCACAATTGAACTTACACTTAACGAAGACAGTGAATTAATTCACAAAGCAGGAGCGGCTGACGATGGAAGGGTTGTAGTAAAAAGATTGTATCTTTGGCTACCAAGATTGATTCCAAAAGACATTATGTATAGTAATTTTGTTTCAGAGTTTCTCAAGCCAACAACCTGGACATATATGCGAGATCTCTACAATCAGTCAGCAAATACCAGAGCTATTCAGAATATGTTTCAAATCAGTCCAGCTATCGACCACGTTAAACATGTTTTTGTTTATCTCCAACGGACAGATGCACCAAATAATAATAAGAAGAGAGGAGTCCATATTTGTTTGACACTTTCAAACTGAATGCAGCTAATGCTAACAGCTCTTTATCAAGCTGTAGGCTTGAATATGGGAATAACGTTTTTTACCCAGAGCTCGAATATGATGCAGATTCAAAAATTAGGATATTCAATGATCTTATGAGTTATGCATTTCGTAAAAACGATTATAACAGTGGGACACAATTGAATATAGCAAATTACACCAGTTTATATGGTCTTATCTATTTCGATTTGTCATATCAGAAAGAGGTAGTGACAAGAGATCCTAAACAGTTGATTCTCCATTATCGTCTCAATGTAGCCCCAGCAGCAAACGTCCGAGCTCATAGCATTGTATTTTACGAGAGTGAGGTTGTTGTTAAGACAGTTGGAAATGAATTGATGATAGTTTAAATGAATAAGTTTTTTAAAACAGAATTTATCTAACATATATAATATATGACGCAACTATACGAAATCAAAGTTAGTTTATCACCAAACCAGAAAAAGAATCTTAGTAACGCGTATCATAAAAGAGAAACAATAGTTCTAAGGCTTACGAAGGACTCTCTATCTGGGAATGACACTCTGTATGTACCTCAGAATATAGTTAAGCGATTGGATAAAAATAGAAAATTGAAAAAGGGAATGGACATCAAACTAGCAAAAACAAACATTCGAAAGCAATTAGGTGGATCTTTACTCTCTACAGTATTGGCTCTTGGGAGAACATTTGCACCAACATTAGCAAAAACTATTGGTTTATCAGCACTTGCTGGAGCAGCTAGTGAAGGAGCATCTCAGATCGTCAAAAAGATATCTGGAAAAGGAATTCAAACTGGTGGGTTTCTCATACCACAAAATAAAATCGATCAGTTGATAACATATAAACATCTTTTGACAACAAAACAAAAGAAGGATATATTAAATGCTCTACAAACAGGCTCTGGTGTTCATATAAAACCGACAAAAGTACAAACAGGTGGGTTCTTAGGGACTCTCCTTGCATCAATTGGAGTCCCTTTAGCTATTGAGGCAATAAAGAAGATGACTGGTAAAGGAGCTCCTCAGATGGGACGACCTAAACAAAGACCACCCAGATCTATACCAGAACAGGATGGTGGTTTGATGACCAACACTTATAGAACACCGCCTTTTTACGGAAATTGGCCAGACGATACAATCGGTATGGGGACTAAAAAAAAAAAATCTCAAAAAAAGGGCGAAGGTCTACTATTAGGCAAGAACTCGCCGTTCAAAAACGTCCCTCTTCTAAATATTCTATTGTAAAACCAAAATTCCATAACAATGTCCCATTAAGCAATTACGATTTAATAAAATGGTGTAAATATCTGAATATCCCAATTAAAGATGTTCTTTCTAGAGATGAATCAGTGCCGCACAATCATAGACAGGCTCTATTCATTTACAATCTGGAACCATCATATATGAGCGGTAGCCATTGGGTATCCACATATGTGAAAGATAACGTGGTCAATTACTTTGATAGCTTTGGTTTACCTCCCTTCCAAGAAATTGTTAATCACGCAAGAAAAAAGAATTTAACACTTCTTCATCAAAATAACCAAATACAAAATTTAATGACGACAACATGTGGTTACTTTTGTTTATACTTTTTAAATGAGATGAATAAGGGCAAATCATATTTTGATCTGTTGGAAGTTTTCGACATATTTAACACGGTTAAAAATGAGAAATTCTTAGAACAGTATTTTAAAAATATCTAACTCATATATATATGAAATCATATTGCGTGAAACAAAAAAAGGTCACTCTATGTGTACCAGGTAGTGAAAGATATGTAAAAGCCAAAAATGGGAGATCAATGATGAAGTGTACTTGCGCAGAATGTGGTATTACTAAAACTAGATTTGTCAAACAATCGGGAAACGGGATAGCCCGTCGAAAGGGGCGGGCTTACTAGATACAGTAGCATCAACTGGTACTGATTTATTGATTCACCACGGTATTCCTTGGCTTGGAAAAAAGGCTGTTGAAATGGGAAGATATTATGGATCAGAAGCCTTGAGAAACCCAAAACTGCAGAAAAAGGCTATCGATTATGCTCTCGATAAGTTGAATCCAATGATTCAAAATGTCGGAAGTCAAGCTCTTGATCAATTATCAACAAAAATCAGACCAAATAGAAAGTATAAAACCGACAGAAAGGATTTGGATGGCGCTGGTGTTGATATCCATAAACTAATTGGGAAATTACCAACACCAAAAGCTGGATGGACTCCTGGAAAGTATAAATACATGGGGGCATATAACCCTCTAGATAAACAGTTAGAGTACGATAAAAACACTGGAGAGGTCACCAAGTGGCACGTACAACCTTACAATGAAGTTGATAGAATATCAGCTCATCATGATATTTGTTATGACATGGGGAAGGACAAAGGTGAATGTGACAAAGTAATGGTCAAGTCATTGGATAAAATACCTTATGGACAGATGCCAAAATGGGGACAAACAGCACGATTTCTAATCAACACGAAGCAGAAACTAGGTCTAGGTGTAAAACAAAGGAAGACAAAAAACGTGAAAGGCCGTCGAGTGAAGAAAACTGGCAAGAAAAATTAGCTGATGAGCTTCATAAACCGATAAAGCGTAACTTCACCCGGCGGCGTGTTATTGTAAACCATATTGACGAAATATGGTGCTCTGATATTGTTGAGATGCAAAAGTTCAGTCGATGGAACGCTGGCTACAGATATCTTCTTATGGTTTTAGATATATTCTCTAAATACGGTTGGATCGTCCCATTAAAAGATAAAAAGGGTGAAACCGTTATGAATGCTTTTAAAACAATCCTTAAAGAAGGCAGAAAACCACAATATCTTTGGACAGACAAAGGCAAGGAGTATTACAACAAACATGTTAAGGAACTACTTGATAAGAATAAAATAACCTTGTACTCAACTGAGAATGAGGAAAAGTCGTCAGTTTGTGAAAGATGGAACCGTACAATCAAAACCAAAATGTGGAAACAGTTTACTGTTCAAGGTAATACACAGTATCTTGAAATGTTACCTAAATTAGTGAAACAGTATAACAACACAAGACATTCAAGCATAAAGATGACGCCTACAGAAGCAAGTAAAAGGAAGAATCAAGGAACTGTTTACTTTAATCTGTATGGTGATATGGAAACATCAAAACAGAAACCGAAATTTCAAGTTGGTGATAAGGTTAGAATAAGTAAGTATAAACGAAATGTGTTTGATAAGGGCTATACACCAAATTGGTCTGAGGAAATTTTCACAGTTGATGAAATACAACATACGAATCCAATCACATACAAAATAAAGGATCTCAGAGATGAAGACATTCAAGGGAGTTTTTATGAACCTGAATTACTGAAAGCTGAACAACAGGTATTCAGAATTGATAAAGTCATTCGGAGGGATTATAAGAAAAAACAGGCTCTTGTTAAATGGAAGGGATACAGTGATGAATTTAACAGTTGGGTTCAAATGAAGGATTTAAAAACAATATAATATATACATATATATAGATGGATACAGGAAATCAGCAGTGGTTATGTGAATTTTGTAATAAGAATTATAGTTTGAATAGAAAAGACAAACATCTTCTGACTAAAGTTCATAAAAAGAATAAAGAACGTTCAGATCGTGAGGAGGAACTTGAAGAATATATGATACGTCGAGATATACTATTGTCGGAAAATATTGCAGATATGGATTTTGAGGAGTTCTTGAAAAAACGTGTACTTGTTGATAAACAACTTAAAAAAGAATTTGGTCGAAATTACAAAGTTCCTGAATGAATTTAAACGCACAAGCCAAAGTGATTTAAAAATAAACATATAGTATTATATATGGATAAAAACAAAAGAGGAAGACCAAAAGTATATTTTACTGAAGAAGACAGAAAGGAGGCTTTAAAAAAAAGTAAAACAAAGTACATGCTGAATAAAGAATGGTATTGTGACGTTTGCAAAAATGGAATAAATTATACTCTTGCAGGTAAATGGTGTCATTTGAAAACAAAAAGGCATAAGAAAAACGCAAATAATTAACATAATGTATTCAGTTCAAAGGATTCATGCTTGGATCATTTGAATTTTTGACTATATTTAAACGCACTAATTATAGACACTTAAAAATAAAAATATATAGTAATATATAGAATGGAATTAAATGAGACAATGTTGAAAATCAATAGATTAGAACAAAAAATATCACGAATTAGTGATGAAATAGATAAGAGATATAACCTAATTATTTGTAAATTTCATAGTCATTCACCAGCAACACATAAACTAATTACTGGTGAGTATCCTAACTATGTAGAAAATATGATATGTAATAAATGTTCAGATGATATAAAAAATTTAAACTGCTATGAACTTGATAATATGGGAATTGTTGACATATATAAGTTATAAGGTTTAAACGCGAGTTAAAACTACTTAAAAAATATTTACTATAGTAATAATATATGGAATCAAATAAGAAAAAAAATTATTCTCTGGTATACTTTGGTGCTGGATGGGATTTCAAACCAATTAATGACCAAGTATATAAGAAATTCAATCACTTTATATTCATTGATAGTCTACCTATGATGCCGCATTATGAACCAGGCATGCCAGGGTATGAAAAAAGCAAAGATAGAGAAGCATTTATAAAAACTCTAAAAAATAAAGCTATGAAATATGGAATGACATTATCCAGTATCAGAAAAAATTTATTAACATTCAAAAACAATCACCAAAAACTCGAATATTATATCAATACAACAGTTCTAGATGCTTTGACGAATAAAATTATTAGAAAGAAATTAAACAGGGTTATATGGGTACATGAGAATGGATTCAGACCATATGATTATGGTTTAAATATAGGCGATTTGCCTAATCTGTTAGAGTACCGTGCGAAAATACATGAATTATAAATATCATACGTACATAATTAAAGATTTTTCCCATATATAAATATATACATATATATATATGGTAAATGAACAATTAAAAAATCATCTAAAAAACTTCACCGTAAAGGAATTGAAAAAGGAGGTCATCGCCGTGAAAAAGGGTTTCCAAGTTTCCAAATTAAGGTGAGCTGATGTAGAAAACGTCATACTAAAAAATCATCAACACTTCCTACACTTACTAAAAAAGAACAAGGTGAATAAGGCTAAACCACTAACGAAAGTAAAGAAGGCTAAACCAATGTCGAAACAGGAGAATGCTAAACCAAAAAAATCACAATATGAAGCGTTTATAAGAGTAAAAGAGTACATAACCGGACTTTTAGATGAACTTGACGAAAAAGCAGAAGGAACAAGAAATTCCGTATTCGTTGATGAACGATTCAGTGGTGTCACTATACAAAAAATTAAATCACAGTACGTCATACGCGATAGTAATGATTTCAGCAATATAATACTACGAGCTACAACTGATCGCAAGAAGGTTGAAGACCTACTATACCATATGTTAGCATAATTGGATCATTTGAATTCTTGACCATGCTTAAACGCGAGTTGAAACTACTTAAATAATATTTTACTATAGTAATATATACATAGAATGCAAATGAAAGAATCTAATCATATTAATATGGATAAAGCTAGTTTGAAGAAACTCAGCAAATCACAACTTATTAAATTGCTTCTGAAGCAGGAGAATAAGAAGCCAGTTCAACAAAAAAGAAGACCAATACCAACACCTCGGAAAAGTGTCAAAGAAATGGTCAAGCAGTATGAAGATAATATTATTCAACCACCAGCAGAGTTCCGGGATAATTACAAACCAGTCCCAGCACCAAGAACCAAGAAAAATGCTGCAAAAAAACCGGTTCCAACACCAAGAACCATAATAAAACAAACAGACAAAGCTTTAAAAGGGTTTACCAAGTCATTTGAAATTGACATTAAAAGCAATAAAGACCCCTTAACCCAAATGCAAAACACAAGAAAGGCTGTAGAACGTCATGTAACAAATTTATTGAATGAAATGAAAGGCTTGAAATATGTTGAAACATTGAAAGTCACTTTCGAAAAAATATCAGCTGATGTAATAGTCGAAAAGTCAGCATATTTCAATAGTACAAGTCAAACAATAATCAACCAAATGGAAATCAATGAAGCATTACAAATGTCTAAACAAAATATCTTAAACAAGATAGCTCAATGGATATCAGAAGGATCAGGATGGACGGTACAATCAGTTGATAACCATTACCTGAACATTGTCAAATACAAGCCCATGAATGGATCCTCATATATCCAATTGCCTTCTGAACTGCGAAATAGTGCTAAGGGACTAATTAACATGAAAAATGAGGATAATGAATGTTTTAGATGGTGTCATATCCGACACTTAAACCCACAAGAAAAATATCCTCAAAGGATTAAAAAAGTCGATAAACCATACATTGAAAAGTTAGATTACTCAAACATTGATTTTCCCGTCAGTGTCAAACATTACAACAAAATTGAGAAGCAAAACAGTATCAATATAAGTGTATTTGGATATGAAAACAAAGAGCCATATCCCATCTATGTTTCAAGAGAAAAGTATGAAGATCATATGGAACTACTTCTGATAACAAAAAATGAAAACAAGCATTATGTTCTCATAAAGGATTTCAACAAGTTCATGTATAATCAAACAAAACACGAACATAGAAAACACTTTTGTATGCGGTGTCTGCAATGTTTCAGTTCAGACAGGGTTCTAAACAATCATAAAGACAATTGCATTCAAGTGAACGGCACCCAAGCAATTAAAATGCCAACTAAAGATAACAACATACTGAAATTCAACAACTTCCATAAACAGCAACCTGTTCCATTTGTCATTTATGCTGATTTTGAGGCTATAACAGAGAAGATTCATGGATGCCAACAGAATAATGAGTCATCATACACAGAAGCATACCAAAAACATACAGACTGTGGATATGGTTATAAAGTAGTTTGTTGTTATGACGACAAATATACAAAACCAATACAACTATACAGAGGTGAAAAGGCTGTTTATAAATTCATGGAAAATATTTTAGAAGAAGTGAAATACTGCAAAAGAATAATGAAAAAATATTTCAATAAACCATTGAGAATGACAGAAGAGAATGAACAGGAATTCAAAAAAGCAACAACATGCCACATCTGTGATAAAAAATATACTGAAAAAGACATTCAAGTGAGAGATCATTGCCATATTACAGGTAAATTCAGAGGCTCAGCTCACCAAGAATGTAATCTGAAACTTAGAATAAACCCAAAAGAAATAAAAATTCCAGTCATATTCCATAATTTGAGAGGTTACGACAGTCATTTCATTATGCAAGAGATTGGAGCTATTGTTAAGAAACATGCATACAAAAATAATAAAGGAGAGGAGAAACAAATGAACATAAATGCAATTCCTAACAATATGGAAAAATACATGGCTTTTATGCTTGGTAAACATCTGACATTCATCGACAGTTTCCAATTCATGAGCTCAAGTTTGGATAAATTAGTCAGCAACTTACCTGCAGAAGCTTTAAAGTATACAAACAAAATATTCCAAAAAGAAAAATTCAAGCTTATGACACGAAAAGGCATTTATCCGTATGATTACATGGACAGTTTTGAGAAATTCAATAAAACAGAATTACCAACGAAAGGAGAATTTTACAGCATATTGAATAATGAGCATATTTCAGATGAAGATTATTGTCATGCTAAGAAAGTGTGGAATAAATTTCAATTACAAACAATGGGTGAATACCATAATTTATATCTCCAGTCTGATATCCTTTTATTAGCTGATGTATTCGAAAACTTCCGTAAGACCTGTCTTCAGTATTATAAACTAGATCCATGTCATTATTTCACGTCTCCTGGTTTGTCATGGGATGCTATGCTAAAAATGACTGATATCAAATTGGAACTAATGACAGACATAGACATGTTTCAATTCATTGAAAAAGGCATGCGTGGTGGAATCAGTTATATTGCAAATCGATTTGGTTCAGCAAACAACAAATACATGAAAGAATACGATGATAAGGCGCCCTCAAAGTACATTATGTATCTTGACGCCAATAACCTGTATGGTTGGGCAATGAGCCAATATCTTCCTACTGGAGGTTTCAAATGGATGTCAGAAAAGCAGATTAATAAAATTAATTTAGCTCAGTATAATGAAGACAGTAATAAAGGATTGTTAATAGAAGTTGATTTAGAATACCCCAAAGAGTTGCATGACAATCATAATGACTACCCAGTAGCTGCCGAGAGAGTTTGTGTCAAAAAAGATATGCTCTCTGATTATTGCAAAAATATAGCTACAAAGTACAATATATCAACAGGATTAGTACACAAATTAATACCAACATTATCGAATAAAGAAAAATATGTTCTGCATTACAGAAACCTGCAACTGTACCTTGATCTTGGATTGAAAATAAACAAAGTCCATCGAGTGTTAGAATTCAATCAGTCGCCTTGGCTCAAAGAGTACATTAGCTTTAATACAATAAAACGTACTCAAGCGAAAAATTCATTCGAAAAAGACTTTTTCAAACTTATGAATAACTCAGTATTTGGTAAAACAATGGAAAACATAAGAAAGCGTGTTGATGTCCGACTTATCACAGATGAAAAGAAATTATTGAAGATGGTGAGTAAACCAACTTATGTAAGCAGTAAGATCTTCAACGAAAATCTAGTTGCAGTGCATAAAATAAAGGAAACGCTCACTTTAAACAGGCCGGCATATATTGGTATGTGTATCCTTGATCTAAGCAAAACATTAATGTATAATTTCCATTATAATTACATCAAAAAAAAGTATGGAAATAAAGCCAAATTATTATTCACAGACACAGACTCATTAACATATGAAATTGAAGCAGAAGATGTTTACCAAGACTTTTGGAATGACAAAGATCGATTTGACAACAGCGACTACCCAGAAAGCTCGCCGTATTTCGATACAACAAACAAGAAGGTAATCGGTAAATTCAAAGATGAAGCAGCTGGAATTCCAATAACAGAATTCGTCGGTTTGCGATCTAAAATGTACAGTTACATCAAAGACAATAATAAAGGCGGAAAAACAGCTAAGGGAATTAAGAAAAATATAATAAAGAACAACATCAAACATCAAGACTACAAAAATGTTTTATTAGAAAATAAACAAATACATCATACCATGAAGACAATCAGAAGTATTAACCATCAACTTGGAAGTTACGAGCTCAATAAAGTGTCACTAAGCTGTTTCGACGATAAAAGATATATAGCAAACAATGGAATCAAAAGTTTCGCTTACGGACATCATTGTATTAAATAAGTTCTACCTAAATTACTAATTCATCCAACATCAGTCCATCATTGGGCGCAGGTATTGGTACAGCATTAGGAGGAGGCTTTGATATATTTCGTCAACCGGAAGCTACTTCTGAAATTTTTATCAAACTGGAGCAAGTTCTGATATTTTTACACGAAAAAGTAATTTATGGGTACATTTTTAATTGGTCAATAGCTTAGTCATTTCCTGTTTTCACCAGACATGTCCAGACTTGTTTCTGAGAAAAACTTCCTGCTTTTCCGAGAATTATAAACTTCCTGCAGTGTGACGTCACGTGAAGGAATAATGCGTTGGATACATCATGAGATAAAACATATAGATTTCAATAAAATGATTGCCATCAGATGGAGCCAGCATCGCAAAAAGAAACTTCCCCTCTTGATCGCAAAGCGATCAATTCACTGCCTCACAAAAGCTCCGCTTTTGTTCCCCAATGCAAAAATATGGATCTAGCATATGAAACCAGCATCGCAAAAAGAAACTTCCCCTCTTGATCGCTTTGCGATCAATTCACTGCCTCACAAAAGCTTTCGCTTTTGTTCCCCAATGCGAAAAATATGGATCTAGCATATATAAAATACATATAGTTATCCAAATATTTATCCAAATAAAATGATTGCCATCACATAATACCATCACAAAAAACCATCACATAATAAGGCGCCCATCGCTATTATATTTCGAAGAAATATAATAGCTCTTCCCACCAAGGCGCCTTTTGCAATAACGACCCCCCCATCCCCGTGCTAAGTATTTGAACGTCTTGCTTCGCAAGCCATCCAAATACTTAGCATGCCGGGGGGTCTATTGCCGTGATGAAGCCATGTGATGAAGCCATGTGATGGAACCAATATGCCTATTGCGCCCTACGACATACAATCTCGAAGAGATTGTATGTCTACCCACAATAGGCTGTGAGGAGGCTCGCTCGTTGACTTCGTCAACGACTTCCCGAGCCTGCTCGCCTCCTTTCCATAAAATGATTTCCATCAGATGGATAGTAGTTATAGAGTTGGCGCTGTTCAAGACCAGTTTTGAAAAAACTGGTCTCGAACCGCCAACTCTATAACTACTTACATATTCTTTGTTCACGTCCTTTTCCTTTTGTGTCACAAACATTTAGTTTATAAAATACAGTCGCAAGCAGCGCAACTGCTAACGCAACACCAATACGGTCTTTCTTAAGCCACTTACGCAACCTCTTGTGAATGTTCTCATTCCGGTTTGTTCCTACTCCAGGTGGAATACCAGATAAACATCCCAATTTAAAAGGCTTCATTATTTTTGATAGTTCTGCTACAGCTTTGTCTGGTAGTACTTTCATATCATTTAGTACCTCAGCTGACCATTTTTTCAAAAAGTCCTGCAAGTTTTTTTCCATTTTGTCTGATGGAGGTGTTGGTTTCTTCCTTGCTTGACAAAATCATTTTCATCACGAAAACGCAATCTTAAGTCCTTAATCATGACTTGCCTAACTTCTCTAAGTTCAGCTGTCACTCCCTTTCTTGGTATCTTGTCCAAGATTCTTTTTATTGCATGAAACAAATCTAGTTTTATTGAGACCCCACATCCAAATATGGCATTAATCTTGTTCTTCACTGTACAGCAATTGTCAATAATAATGCCTTCTATCTCTTGTTGTGCATTTTGATGTCTTTGCTTCAACCCAATGAGAAGAGACCTACTGTATCAATGGATGTACCTCTTGTGAGCTGCCATGCAAGAACCTTGTTCTCTTCATTCATCACAATAAACACAGCATTGTATAACTTGATCCACTTTTGGTTGCTCCAATAACCAATGTTAGCAGATACTTTAAATGTGTGGTCTGCTGACAGCCAATTGCCATAATGACTAGCCATGTGCTGTGTATAAATATCCTCACACTCACTGAAAGCTCGCAGAAATGCTCTTGTGATGAGCATTCTTCCAATGGAATCTTTTTTGGGATTAAAAAGGGGAAAATTACACTGTACATTACCAGCGATGCTACATGTACGTTGAGAATAATACAAGTAGGCTCTATTGCTGTGGTGACAACTGTACATATTCAAAAGCATGTTCTCAATGTCCTGGATACAGAGCCCAGCTTGAATACTGCTTGAAATAAGATCATGAAGTTCCTTTGTCATACCAGACTTATGAAACAGAATAAATGGAATTCTAATGCCTGCTTCACGGACTAATTTAAGCAACTCAGGGTCATGTGCAATAACTTGGTGATGATTCTCACAGAGATACACACAGGACACAAGAAGGACTCGCTCCTGGATAGAGAATATACTACGAGGCACTGAATGGGGGCTTGTTCCGTCGTTCCACCTCCACGTTCGAAGAGATGACTGGCAATATGGGCAGGCCAGATCGCATTCTGTTTGGATCAAGGGATTCCACAGTATAACCGGTGGAATCCTGTAAGCTTCTGGGTCACCCACGTGATCACCGCCAGAGGGATAAAATACATTACTAAAGCAATGTTTCGCACCCGATGATTTAAAAGAGGCAATGCAACTTTGTACGAAGTCTAGCCACGTTTTCGGGATATTCGAAGGATTAACTACTGGCGAATGAATACTTAGAAAAACTAGAAAAAGACTGACATGAAAAAGCTGGAAAGCGAACGCCATTTTTGTGCGACCGCAAAATACAAACCAGCGGATGCTCTGCACGTCAAGTAAGCTCCATCAATCCATCGAACCAGTGATCCATCGAACCAGAGATCCATCGAACCACCGATCTATCGAACCATCAGACCAACGATCCATCGAACCAACGATCCATCAAACCACAGAACCGGCGAACCATTGAACCACCGAACCAATGATCCCTCAAACTACCGAATCGTGAAACCAGCCATCCATTATCGACCCATCGAATCTCCGAACCATCGAACCACTGAACTAAGAGGGGGACATTGGGGGTTCTGAATACCGCAAAACCGCAAGAAAAAATTGACAAATACCGCATTATCGCAAAAAAATTCGCCAAATACCGCAATACCGCAAGACGTCCAAAACCTTGTCAAAACATCAATAAAAAAAAACGAAATTACGGGCAAATATTAACTTAATTGTTTTTTCGAATATTAAGGCATGCTAGGTTCGTTTTAGGAAAATGAGTGACGTGTACTTTCCGTCCAGTAACCAGTATGCCGAACAAAGAAAAACTTACCTTTATTGCTTCCAAAGTCAGTGCTTAACGTTCATCAGGAATTTACATTCTAGAGAGATGCGGTGTATTAGACGCTATGGCCTAACGATTAGGAGTCGATTAGTGCTCTAGACTCCAGAGTGAATGGCCCTGTTCGAGTACTAGTCGAATATTGTGCTGTGTTCTTGGGCAAGCCGCTTTAC
This sequence comes from Siderastrea siderea, assembly GCA_964030785.1. Taxonomy (NCBI): domain Eukaryota; kingdom Metazoa; phylum Cnidaria; class Anthozoa; order Scleractinia; family Rhizangiidae; genus Siderastrea; species Siderastrea siderea. The sequence continues at coordinate 47,087,738 of OZ034971.1, read as the reverse complement.
TCCAGCCAAACAACCCATCGGTATATGCACTGGCTTTCTCCAACCAAGTGTACAGATTGGCAATTGGAGCGTTCATTGACATAATAACGTGTCCAGGGTTGGAGCCAGGGTTAACGCGACGACTTAATACTTAATTACTTAATACATAACACATCGCGCGTTCGCGAGAGCATGGAGTCATTCCCGGGAAAAGACTTTGAAAGACATAAAAGCAAATAAAGCCACGCATTACCACAAACAAACCTCGCAGCCACTGTAATTGTTTGCTTGTTGACTTTGTCCTTATGAGCTATTAGATACGTTTAAGACCGTTTATTGCCAGAATAATGTCAAATCAGGTCAGGTTCCGTTTTGATGTGCCTGGTGATGTGCACTGAATGAAACAATCCAAATTAAACTTACCTAACGCTCTCCCTAAACTTGGCGAGCCGTTTTTCGTCTTTGTTCACCCGACACCTGAACTTGTTTTTTTTTTTCGGTAATTCTCGCCGCCTTTTCCCTCTTCGTAAAACAGAGCCACACAATCGATGACAGCCACTTCGACTTCCCTCGTCGCGATCTCGGATGTTGCTACCACAGCCATGTTGAATAAATGCCTGGTCTGTCTGGGATGATCTTGGACCCCTTGGTGGGGTCAACAAAGGTCGATCGATATTAAATATTAAAAGTCGGTGCGTGACATACGTCAGTGCCGTGACTTTTAATTGGTTGTCCAAGCGATCAAATTGTAATTACGTTTCATGTCAATATGACTAATATAAACACGCAGGACAGATCAGAGGACCTTACAGCTGTTTCGAAACGTTTCCGCAGCTGTTTCCGAAACGACAAGAAACTGGAAAAAGATCCGAGAGGGTCGAAAATTACTAACCTCTTACTAACTGAACGCGAGGGCCGTACTGGGGAATATTGGCCCGAGGCCGTGGCAGTACGGACCGAGCGCAGCGAGGTCCGTACAAAAACGACCGAGGGCCAATATTCCCCAGTACGGTCCCGAGCAAGTGAAGTTAGTAAGTAGTTTATTATATGGCATCATTTTTCGTACGAAACAACACTTCCAGTAGTTCATTCAAGCCAATTTCCGGCGCGATGTCAAAAAGCCAGCGATTTTAACTGGCTTTCGAATCAGTTTGATGATCGTTGCTGTCGATCGGCAAAAACTTGCGTGGCTCTTGAATGAAAACTGCTCTGCTTATATGTGTCAGTTTTTCGTCGTCCTCTCCAACACAAGATAGTTTTATTTGAAAATACTTCTTCGTTATGGGCGGAGACAATTCGGGAAAAAGGAGAATAATGAAAAGGCCGCGATAACAAATCAAAACGTGCTTCTCAAACTGGAAATGGTGGCAGCGTGTTAGTCTGTAACGTGAACAAAGGAACACTCGAACTTAAAAAAGGACACTGGAAATTATCTCTCCATCCAATTCTGCGAGTTGTTTGGCTCAGCGGCTTTATGGAGAACTTTTTGGATGCTGAGAGCAAATTTTTGTCGCACCTAACAGTTGTCTTTAGCGCGAGCTACAGCAAGAGCGGACTTGTGAACAAGCTAAAATTATTTTCAAGGATGTCCATTACAAGAGCAGAATTCTTGCTGAGGAATCACGGTAAACTGTTAGTTTAATCCATGTACGTATAGCTTTAATTTGTTCACGTGGAAAGCACTGACTGAAGTGATGGCCGATATTAAACTAGACAAGAACGTGATCGTTTCCTTTCGATTTACAGTTGCCGATGAAAGCCGTTTGCTAGTTGTTTTGCGGTTTTCATTTTTTTTCGTCGAGAGGTTTTCTTGTGAGAAACGTACTCTTTTGTTAAATGCTGAATTTTAATAATTATTATTTAAGTCTTGGCCGATTTATTCGATTCTTTACAGCTTACAGTCTATAGCCGTACAAAAAAACAATAAACACACACAGTCACTAAAGATCGTTGGCCATGCTTTTGATTCACTGCTGGCGAGTCTTTTGCTTATATCAAAAAGTCGGTAAAGTTAATCGAAGAGCGCTTTTTCTAAACAGACGTGTTTACCTCGTTCATTTGTTTTGTACCAGCTCCAAACCTTTCCTTTTTTATCTTCTTGCGTTTTCGCAGTTTGAATTTTGCGGGAGCGGGAGCGCGAAAAGAAATATCCAAAAAGGACCGTTTCCATGGTAATGGTCCGTACTGTAAAATCCCGACCGAAAGCTAACCAATCAGAACGCTCGATTTAGACTGGAGAATTGCTTGCCATATAATAAGGGAAGATAATTTTAAATATCCAACATAACGCTAAAAACCGAATCCCGCAGGTTTTGAGAATATCGCAATATCGCAATTTTAGATCAGAATTACCGAAATACCGCATGAAAAATTGGCCATTACCGCAATACCGCAAACCCCAATGTCCCCCTCAACTAACGATCCACTGAACCACCGAACCCACGATCCATCGAGCCACCGGATCAACAGAATTGCCTTGGTCTTGGAGTGACGTCACAGGTGACTTGGTAATGGTGTGACGTCACCGGTGACTTAGTATATGGTGCACCAGCCTTTTGCGAAAGCCGCCAAAGTTGCTGCTTAGTGCCAGGTAACCAAGCAAAGTTTGCATTTGTAACCAGGCACTTGTGAAACAAAAGGTGGCGGCCGATATTGACTGAAGTGTAGTGCACATCGTAGTGCACAAATCCCAAAAGTTAAAGTAAAATGTCCACGATAAGATGGAGTAGACGTTGGCTGTACGATTCAACAGTAGAAGTGCCCAAAACCACAAGATGGCGACGTAAAATTGATTCCAATAGCCCCGCACGTGAAGACCCAGTTGTTGACATTCGTGGGGAGTTTTCATCCGAGGTGTTCGTAGACTCATCCCTAGTAGACTTGGGAAACAACACTTCACCATTTAAGAAGCAAAAACTTTTAGACGAATGACTGTCTAATGAAATGAACAAAACTCAATCATCTTTCAACGATGGTTCGCAAACTACAGCCGGTGGCCACAATGCATCCTGCATGCAGAAGATTGGACATGAATTCGAAATGACTGATGACTAGTATGCAGTCATCAGAAATGTTGCAGCTGTGATCTGCCCTGTGAGTACTTTGCAGTAGTAGAAGTTTCAGAGAGAGACGATGAGCAGCTGCCCAAATACAGGGACAGGACAGTGGTTAACCACCTTTCAAGGGTGAAGACATCAATCAGGTACCTTCATTGCATTAGATGTTTTCTTATGTATCGTATCACCACCACTTGCAGTGACTATGTATTTTGTGTTAATAACAAGCAGGGCATTAATTGGGCACCTGATTTTCCTTTTGATTATCAGAGCATTACAGTTAGCTTCATATGTTTATTTAATAACTTTCTGTATTCTCTCTTTTAGACTCATGGCTGTCCCTGTGGTGAACATTATGAGAAAATTTCTCAGAGCGGATGTGTCATCTGGATATTACTAATTACATTTGTCTGCTACCAAATCCTTATGAAAAAGACTGACCAGTTTCACTGTCCTGTAGATATCATCACATTAGTTATCATTATGAACTCCATGGTATGATGTCTATAACAGAAGTGTTAGCAATTTATTAGCATGAGACTTAGTAGAAACATCAATTTATCCAAAATAAACATGCTTGGAGGCTTGTGACTACTGTTGCAAATAATAAAGGCTATTTAATACTGTATTCACAAATTGTGTGGAAATGCAATATCCTCTCGCACAAATCTGATTTCAAGAAAATCCTGCGACAAGATCTCAAAGAACCATATATACCAAAGGGTATTACTTAAAAGAATCCTGCACATGCGTCTGTCGCTTTCGACTAGGGAGCTTCAATGCATAAACTAGATCATTTGATTTGGCAAAGGATAACTGTTTGAAAGTTTCTAAAAGTTGTTGCATCCCATTTCGGACTCTTAATTGGTCATCACCTTTTTCAGACCCCCCATGTCCATTTACATGTATTAGATTTTGCGTGGCCACTTAAATGGGGGTAAAGAAAATAGAAAACCCTCATCGGGATGTCCAAAAAGGTGGCAGAAGCCACTTTATAGAGGTGGCCACTTTGAAGAGGTTTTATTTACAGCATTTTACTAACAATAATTTGGGGACTTTGATAACTGGCGGCTTAATACAGGGTGGCCACTTAATTGAAGTTTGACTGTATTGTCATTTGTAAAAAATGCTGTATTGTTGAGTGCACACTGATATTTTAACTTCAGGGTGCTATTTAATAGCTAATTGGGATGGTCACATAGTAAATACATAGGATGCATTGATTGTTTATGTCCACAACATAGGAAATAAATAGCATTATGTAAAAGCTATGTTACCTTTTACCTTTGATGTTAACTTCAACATGGTTATTTAACAGCTATGTCGGATTGTCGCATAGTAAATCGAATACATAGGATGCTTCATTTTTCATTGCCATAACATAGGAAATAAATAGCATTATGTTAAAGCTATGTAACCTTTTACTTATAAAATTGGATGTCAGCATGCTATTTAAAAGCTATGTTGGATTGTCACATAGTAAATACATAGAATTTTGTCAGAAGCAAAGAAAATAAATATCTATGTCAAAGCTATGTTAAGATTTTAATTAGTGTTCACATATGTATTTAAAGACTATGTGATTTTCAAATAGCCTTGGCATAGTTTCAAAATATGTTTTACATACCCTGGACTATGTACTGCAGCATGTTACATAGTAATGACATAGGCAGTCTTGAGCTATACATAGCTAAGACATAGCCCTACATAGAAAAAATAGCAGCAACTTAGGTTTTACATATGTCTGGTTCTATAAGGGGATCCTGTAAGCAAAAATTATGAATGATAATGAAAAAATTTGCCTGACACTGTCATCAACAGTTCTGTAGTGGCTGACATTGCAACTGCTTTCAGATAATAACCACAAAGTGTAAAAATGTACAAACTCAAAGGTACACATAAACTGAAATTCTCACCATCCCTTTTATTCTGAATTCATAAACTTCATGAACTATTTTGAAAACAAAGTAAGTTGAATCGAGTCATGGGAATATGTCCTAAATCTCGATGAAAGTTTAGCATCTTGGGCAGGAATTCTAGACAAGGACCAGGGTCTGGGACATCAATTGTGTGTTCACTCATAAATGCTACCAACATTGATAATCTTTCCAAAGCTTGTCCACTGGCAGCTTGAATAATTAATTTGTCATGTTCAGGTTCATTGATGGTGCACGCACAAGGAAGCTTGGAAAGTGCATTAAAGTAAGTCACTTGCTGAAACATGTGCTCATGTTAATGTTAACAACACAAGGAATATGCCACAAATGTCCATGGGAGCAAATGAGATTGTTCTTTCTCTATGTAATTTGGAATTTGGTTAAATAAATATTAAATAAATAAAAACAAACAACTTTTGGCTGCGTACAAATTTATTAATCAATATAATTGTCACAATTTCACTCTTAACTGAAGTGAGTTTTTTTTTCAAACCTCTAACAGTGTAGTGTATTCTCTTCAATTCAGATAAATGAGGGGACAACCTGAAAAATGAATTTAGGGGATAAGAACTACTAATTAGTAAAGAAACATGAAGTAGTAGAATTTCCTTTTATATGCATTTTAATATATCAATTCATTTGAATGTTTGAATGTTTATTATAATGTTTACTTTGGCTCTGAATGTTATATATTCCTGTTTAGAGTATTTATACCATGTAAACTGTAATGCTTAACCTAACCCTAACCACATAATCTGGGTGCTTGAATTCCTTAGCTAAATAAAAAATGCAACCCAAATCTAGGTCTTAACCTAGACATACCTCATTACTGCAAAATGTTTCATCACAACTTAATTAAATGCCATTTCAGTTCAGTAGGGGTAATATTTTGTGACCCTACCTAATATTCTCAAAACTGGACAACTGTTCAATGTTTTTTCTAGTATTTTCTAGTTAATGGACACCATTCTTCTTCTGCAGCATCAGTTTTTTTGCAATAAGGTAGTTTGGCTTATCAGAGCCAGTGTTATTCTCATCAAGTGGATATCAATTCAGGACACTGTCTGCAGGACTGCAGACCACGAGGCCACTTGTTTCCACCTTACTCCTCAAGAGTGGGACCATGGGCCACAGTTCATGAGTCATGCGCCTTCAGAGAGGCCGGGTATTGTATAGTTTAGTCCAAACCTGTACATATACTTTTCTTTTTTATTCCGGTTGCATTATTTGGTGTGTAATGCAGTATTTGGGAGGGTATCGTGACCAAGTTCTGTAGATAAGTGTTGACTGTTTTCTTTTGCTCGGTCGGCTTTTTGGGTTGACACAACACAGAGTCGGGAGACACGTCACTTGCGCACACTCAAGTCCTGATTACATTCATTCCTTTACTGCTAGATCAAAGTACTTAATACATTACGGTAGCTGGTTACATGTGATTAGATATGCAAGGAAATTACATGTTCTTTCCATTCTAGAAAGCACCCTAATTCGAGCGTGAGCATAATCTTTTGTTTAAAGGGAACCTTCACTGTTACAACAAATTGACACTAAATTGTTGGACTTAAAGTCTGAATTTCAATTCCTAAGTGCACAAGTGGAAAGAAAGTTTTAGTGTACCATAAAGTTAGATATGAATATCACTTATTTTTGCTTCTGAATGTCCCGTGCACTGCCATTTTGAATTTTTATGGTGTCAAATGGTTGCCACTATTGTTACATATAAAATAAAGTTGCTTTATAACAATAGCGGCAACCATTTGACGCCAGAAGAACTCAAAATGGCAGTACGTGGAAAATTCAAAAGTGAAAATAGGTGGTATTCATATCTAACTTACATGACTGTATTGGTACACTAAAACTTTCTTTTCTTTCGTTAACTTTAAGAATCGAAATTAACTTAATTTCCAACAATTCAATGCCCATTTGTTGCAACAGTGGAGGTTCCCTTTAAGCTTATTTTTACTTACATACTGTACTTCCCGCGGAATTAGGTGTGTACTGAAAAACCATTAAGTCCTAGCCACTATTATTCTAACTTTGCACGCAACATGTAATCAGCATTTTCGCAGGCTTGCTTATGCAACAATGATCATATTTCCAATTCGAATTAAATGAGTAATTGATCTATTTGTCAACTAAAGATTATCGGGTTACGTTTTACAGGTGAACTAAGTGTCACACATTCTAAAACTTGACTACAGGTGTATTCATACTAAGCAAAAAAAAATTAAAAACAAGGAAAACAACTTTATAGGCCAGTAGACAAGGTTGCCGGGAAACCTTATTGTTACAAATTTGCCTAAGCTAAGCTATTATTCTTTAGCATTTGAAGTTTCAAATCCAATTTTATAAGCATTTGTACCCTCCCATTGAAAATTCCTGGGTCCACCCCTGTCCCCCCCACCTCACCTTTGTCATTGGTACTTGTAAAACTGTTTTAATAAAAAAAAATGTAACCATCTTTGCCCTGCCACAATTAAATGCTTTGCCATGGTTTGTTTGGTTGAAGAGGTCTTTATAATTTTCGAGTTACAACTGTTGGGGAAGTCGCATGACCTGAGGACAGAAAAAAAAACTGAAACTCAAGCAGTGTGTAGTTTAAGTTGAACTGTTTTCTCCAAAATTATGTGACTTATTAGTTTTTAAAATTTACAATATGACGTATATTCATTTTCTTTAGTATCATTTTAGTAGCACGCAGATCTTTTGGTTTCTTTTTTCCAAACCTTGCAGTACATAAGGGTACCTGGTTACATGAAGTGTTGTGCCATGCAATAAAGGTTATACAACTGAGAAATCAGGGAAGTAACTCTGCAGTGTAAATGTAACGGAACAAGTTAAATGGCATTTTTTCTTCCCTTCACTGTGAAATACACTCTAAATTACTCACAACCTGCTTCTGCCTGACCTCGTGTAGCTCAGTTCATGGAGCATCGGTGAACAATTCAGGGGCCAAAGTCAGAGGCTGTCTCTTTACTTTGTGTAGACTACATCTCCTTACTAGGAAATTAAGTAAAGTGGTTTCCTTCCAGCACTTAAATTTACAGTGCAGAGGTTTTTTTTTTGTATTTAGAGAACTTTATTATTAATCAAAATAACAAGAAAGTTTTCATATGTAACAAAAAATCCAATAACTCGCAATAACAACGTAAGCTACAAAATAAAATTACAAATAAGTGTTATGTTAAAAGAAAGTTTGCTTATTACAGAGAAGTTAATATTGTTCAGCAAATGTTTTTAAATCGAGGATAATAAACACATTTGGTTTTGAATATTGGTTGCCGCAGCACTCTGTTTCATCTGTCCACTTCACCAAGGATGACGAGGAATAAAGACATTCCTTGTAAAATACTAGCACACTGATAGGCAGCTTTAAAAAAATCAAAATTGCATTGTAAAAGACACTTACCTCCACGTTTTTTAAAACAAGAACTCACGTATTCCCACGCTCGATTATCGTTACTGGCATATCGCTTCAGGAACATTATTAGTTGCGCTTGGATAGCGGCTTCCAAATGAGTCATTCTTAATTAAGCCGCCGTTTTCTATGTCATTAATAATTGCCGAACGCTTAATTTTGTCTTTGCCATTCCAAATAAAGTGGTACATGCCATTCCAAATAAAGTGCTACACTACTTTGTTAATTTCTTGCGTGATTAAGATTTTATCATTAGAACTGATGTTAGTCAAGCGGTTACGGTGTGGGGTAGTAATAAGGCCACCCCTTTTGCACTGTGTTAAATGCTTTCTGACCGATTCTAGCGTGGTAAAAACTTTATCACGAAGCTTCTTATCGTATGTAAAGTATATCCCTAAGACTTCGATCCGAAGTAAAAGCATCTGTTCCTTTAACGAATACAGCTTTTTTCATTTGTTGTTGTTTTCTAGGTTCAGAAAATATTTGTCACTTGCTGATACCAGTTGACCCATGATCGAATTATTGCCCCTGTCACGATGCACTCATTGTGTGATTCAAATCTTAGCTTTAAACGTTCTCGTTTCTGGATGCTCTCGTCCGTTGGGTTTTGATCACAGGACTCACCGAAGCAGGCAAGAGGTCATATTAAAATCACCTCCTAATATAAGATTAAAACTTGAATCTGTAATATTCTCTTCTAAAAGATCCTTGATGTGAGCAAAGAAACTGACCTGATCAGTTTAATTGTTAGGCGAGTAAATATTGACAATGAAAATGGGAGCATTGATAGCTTCTAAAACGATAAAGCGACCATTCGAATCGGTATGGACATTCCTTAATTGAAATTCCAAATTTTCTCGCACCAGAATTAGAACCCCTCGAGCATGTTCAGTTTCGTGAGGAAAAAAAGAGGGATCCGTTCCACTGTGATCTCCAAACATTTTCTACCACCTTGGTGCTGTAAGTTTCTTAAAGAAAAGCAATGGCAGCTTTTTGCTTGCGCAGCCACATCACGATTGCCTCTTTTTTTGTTAGAGAGCGAAGTCCCCGAGCATTACGGGAAACAATCTTGAATTTTACATTGTCAAGAGCCATTGGAAAAAAAGGCCCTCTAAGCAATTTATGCGTGTTGGCTTACCATTTTTGAGCCTTTTTAATAAAAAGTTTGCCATCGATCGACCATGCACTATGCCAATGTTTTTCTCTCTTTTGCTTTCTCACTTTAGCAAATAGGACCCTTCAATATCTTGTGAGGTTCTCTGTGATTAATATATATTTAGAGATATATATTTTCTCTGTTCCTTCAAAGTACTCACCGGCACCAATGCCTCTCAAGTGCCTGCGCGCAGCGTAAATTTGTAAGATGGAAACCTTACAATGATGGGTTTTGGCTGATCTGAGTTGTTGCCGGCCATCTTAAATAAATATCAATCTCGCTTCGTTGAATGCTCACGTTAAGAAGGTTCCCAAGCTTGACGACTTGCCCACAAAAATTTTCGTCTTCGACTTCCGGAATACTTTGAATTTCAAGATTATGTTTCCTTTTGTACTGTTCCAGATCGTCGAGACTTTGCATTGCCCATTCCAAATCTTCGCGGTCGGCCTTACACTGGACATTTCCTTTCTGAAGAGTACTCTTCAAGTCGGTACCTTCTTCCTTTAAAGTTATGTTTTCTTTCTTTAAAGCGTCCACTTGTTGTGTGTGGAAATTCAAAGATGTTTTAATCTCTTCGTCCTGCTTTTTCAACCAAAGGTTGTGGTCTAGAAGCTGTTTGCTGTAATGTTTGAATGGAATTTACAATCTTCCTAATCTGCTTGAGGCTTGCGTTTTCGTCATTGTCGACTTCGCTGATCAGCTCGGTTTCTTTGGCCACTTTGTATGGTGGTTTGTCGACGTCTGAGGAGCCACTGCTGCTTTCTTCGCGTTTCCTCCTTAGATAATACTGTAAGTGATCTTTCCATCTTCCTTTTCAGCCATTGCTTCAGAAACTAGCCGCGGGTTGAAAGGGGAGCAGCTCAGAAATTAGTTGCCATCCGCCATCTTCTCATTTGCGTGCATCTGCAATGCAGAGTTAATTCTCTAATTTTCTCAGTTGCCACTGCTGTTTCGCACAGCATTTCATGTTTTTACTTCAGTCAGTTTTGTTAAATGTCAGAATTATATCTATTCAGTGACTGCTGTGAAAATTTCAGTCAGAATTTCTTTCAGTCATAGGTAACGTTGAAACGAACAAATTATGTGGTGTTGCTTGTGAACTTCAGTACTATAAACACTGGTGTCTCTTTTGCAATCTGTTGTCTGAGTGGGAACAAAACAATACTGATATACAGTTGTAATGGGGGCAGCAAAATACCCTTGAAATAATATGTTCAATAGCGTTCAGTTCACTCGCTACAATAGGTTACTGGATTATGTGTATAGCTCTCGAAATTATGCAGTGCTGTATTTATTGCCAGCTGTTAAATTGTCGCCAATGATTTCTCGAAATCTATTCGAGATATGTTTTTAATCTCTCAACATATATGTTTTTAATCTCACAATAGAGGTCCACTTAGAAGACACGTAACTATTTCAGGGACTTGTTATTAAGTATTTTTTAATTGTTATTTAAATCTCTTTTTGAAGGTTTGTAAAAGTTTTATCTGCATTAAGGAGTAATGGCGTCACCCAACAAAATGAAGGTAGTTCTACTGGCTTCAGAGTGGAGAACAAAGCGTGATGAACTGTCCACTTTCAACAGAGAGCTGGCAATTCAGTTAGCAAAACACCCTGATGTGCAAGTCTCTGTATTTCTTCCCCGATGTGACCAGGATGAAAAGAATGAAGCTCTAAGCCACAAAATCACTCTTGTTCAGGCAAAAAGAAGGCCTGGTTTTGATGATGAAACTCAATGGCTTTGCTTTCCGCCTAAAGACCTCCAGATTGACTTTGTAATCGGACATGGAGTAGAACTTGGTCATCAAGCGCAAGTTATACAAGAAAACCGCAGTTGTAAGTGGGTTCAATTTGTTTACAACGACCCAGAAGAACGAGGAATGTTGAAAGATTGCCCAGATGCCATTTCTGACGGAGAAAAGAAGCGTCGAGATGAAGTGGATCTCTGTGTTAGTGCTGACTTTCTTGTGGCAGTGGGCTCAAAGGTAGCAGAGGCTTATCGGCCTTACTTTCACTCTTGTGATAAAGATCAGAACGTATTTGTTCTGACTCCAGGCATTTTTACTGACTTTTCTAACATAGCACAGAGCAGTCAAGATGGAAGCAAGTGTCGAGTTTTAGCGTTTGGCCATGGAAGTGCCGGGGATTTTTCTTTGAAGGGATTTGACATTGCAGCTAAAGCTGTAGCTAAGTTTGATGATGCTCATCTCATCGTTGTTGGCGCAGAGAAGCAAGATGAAGTAGCAGGTCGATTAAAAGAATACAATATTCCTGCAAGTCGACTGAGGGTCAGGGAACGTTTCCAAAAACAGTTTTCTGAGGCGGATCTTGCCATCATGCCGTCAAGAACTGAGGGTTTTGGTCTCACTGCTCTGGAAGCCATATCTGCAGGGTTGCCTGTTCTTGTCAGTGCCAGCTCGGGATTTGGAGAAGCCATGAAGGAGGTTGCATTTGGTTTGCCTTATGTGATTGACTCTGAAGATGCTGAGGTGTGGGCTACAGAGATCAAGAAGGTCTGGACAAAAAGTAGAGAACTTCGACTGCAAGAATTAAAAGTTGTGCGTGACAGCTATGCTGCAAAGTACAACTGGGAAGAACAGTGCAGAGATCTTGTCGAGAGGATGAGACGCATCGTTAACGGTATGTCATGTTAAGGTCTTTGTGGGGTGTCCACGTAGACAATTTCGGTTAAGTCAAAGCTACAAGCCTTGTCACATTTATTGGAACATGTCTCCCTGGGCTTTTCTTGTTTAGTGTAATTGCGGACAATGTATTCAACACCTAAATTGTTTCATGCAAACATACACTATAGGTAGGTGAATTGTAAGCCTTGTGAAAATTGTTCCAATTAATTGTGTCTGGTATTGTATTTGGTCAAGGGTCTTGCAGTTGGCATTTCCTGGGCAAAATATAAAGCAGTACAGTCGGACCACTCCGTAATTACGAGCACTGCTATCTGTTATGGACAGCTTGCTTGGCCTTAAAGGAACTAAATCTATGTGAACATGATCTACATGTACATGTACCCCTGTAAATCAACAACTCCATAACTGGGACTTTTATCGCTGTCACTTCAGTGTCCCTGTTAAAGAGGTTCGACTGTACTTTAAATAAATACAGTATTGGCAAGGAAAGCCATTGGTTCTGACTACATTAATACCAAACATGGCTATAACGTGTTGGCCAAACATCAGGGACAAACATTTGTACCTGCTGCGTACATGTGTATGTTACTTTATGCGGTTCTAAACATTGGATTGAAATGAATATCAAAGCGTATTATTAACTAAGCTGTTCTATGCTGTAACATTTCACCCGTCGGTCGATGTTAGTGCTTTCATTCACTTAGAACATTGTTCAATGTCGTTACAATTTAACTTCTACAACGAGTTGACTATGATTGGTGCTTTTCTCTGGTTTCACAGTTCACAATGGTGATGTGTGAAGTTTAGGAATAATTGTCTGGTGTTTTTGTTTGTTTGTTTTTTTAACCCAGTCCCGGTGACCATCAACTGTATTGAGGAAATGTTTCTTCCCGTATGAAGTCAGTCATATCGGTTAATACGATATTTTCAGCTGGCGAGCATTCCCGTGATTTTTATGGCACACTACTAATGTAACTGAAAATCCAAAACGTGATGTTGAATTGAGAACATCACTGTTTTGCACATGATACAGAAACCAAATACTTCATTCTGCATTTTGCGCTATTACATTTTGCGTCAAAGCTTATTATATTTTGCATTTTGCAATTTTTGGAATAACAGTAATGATAAATGCTTTTTTTCTCCAGACCCTGTCGGTGCTGGAGTTGCAATTCCAGAAGAAGCTGAACAACAACGTGATGCAGAATTATCAGGGGCAGTTTACCAGCTGCAATTCACCAAAGAATCCCAGACCAGTAAAGAAAGGAATGTTTCTAGGACGAATGAAGAATGTGCAGTGCCCTTGAGTACAGGAACTGCAAAACGGTCAGGCAAGAGAAAAAGTCAGTCAGATTCGGACCAAGGTACGAGTACAGTTGTTTCATTTACATGTCATCTTTTAGCCGAGTTAAAGTGATAAGGACAGCCTCATATGAAACGTAAAGACCCCAAAAGTTACTTGGGTAATAACAGATACTACATGCTGCATGCTGTACAAATTGGCAAGAGCTCCCTGGAAACACCTTATAAAATTGTTTCCCTAGCTTTTACTTCAAAAAAAAAAAAAAAAGAATCGTACAGTGTGCACACAGGCTAGGTCAACACGGCCTGCACGAAACAATAACTGTGTGAATGACAGTGAGCGAACAAAATTTACAAAAGGTACAAATGTTGCTGCAGTTGTAAATTTTTTTCATCCAGCTGTTGTTATTCGAAAAATTCGGTGATAGCACAGCTTGCTTCTCGCCAGGAAATATTTAATCCCGTAAACCCGAGCTAAATTGCTTCCACAGGAGTTTATGAAGAGGGTGCGTCGCCCACAAAAAAGGACCCGCCAAACATTTCAGGGACCATTCCTAACCTAGGTGCGTGCATACAATTAACTTGATTATTTGTTAATTCACGTCCTTCTATCCCGTGCCTCCCACCCCCCCCCCCCCCGCCCAGTGGGTTGCGTCTTATTTATTGCTATGACGACGTACTCAAGATTTTATAGCAGACATAAGCAAATAACGAATATCCAACGAATAACGTGAAAAGGGTACTTATTAAGTTCTCAAATTCGGATACAATGCATTTCTAGCTTTCTCATTGGTTTACTGGATCTCGGTTACCAGCCATTATACCTACGTTTGACGGGAAGCCAAGTTTCATCGACAAAAAAATGGACGAAAAAAGCAGATTCGGTGAGCTATCTACAGAAGAAATAAAGCGAATTAAGGTGTTTCTATACAGTTTTTTGGGAACCATACCTAACTTTTTGAATTGGCTCTTAGACAGTCTTCTCCTTGTCACATCATCGTGAAATTTGCAATACTTGTTGGTTTTGGATTGAACTTTAGTGTGGTTTACATTTTGTGAAAATCGATATTTCCATGACAACGATAAACAAAAATCCTCGAAAACAGTAAAAATTCAAATTTTGTGCGATCCAGATTTCACTTTGAAAAGCAAATACCAAGATCTTAAACTGTGGTGTATGGCAGACAAAATATACAAGAACAAAAAAATTCTGTATGTTTGTTTTGAAGTAAATCGCAAAAACATTTTCAACCTTAGTTTTTGCGTAGTAATAGTAAATGCACCGAAAAATAATCAATGCTTTGATGAAATGGCTAGAAAATACTGTTAAAATGTGTCTTTTACCTACTATTTTACGCCTAGAAAATTTTGTTGAAAGTGGTGTTCGCGATCTCGAGAACGAATTGTTTTTCTAAGATCATTCGCGTAATAATTTTGTTGTAATTTTTGAATTTGAGCGCTTTTGCGAAAATCTTAAGAACGGCTCGATAGATTTTTTTAAAACATTAAACACGCGTACTTCACGATGTGACCCATTTTAGTATTGAGTCTTATTAACATTGATTCACTGGAACACTTTTAGATTTAACGTTAAAGAGGACGTATGAACCGACGGAAAAGCTTGTGTTACAAATTCACCGTTGGCAAGTAAATGCTAATATATTCAAAGTAATGCGTAATTCATTGCTTCGTGATTTTTATCCGGTTTGTTCTTTGTTCTTTGTCCCTGTAGATTACAACGAAAAGTAAAAATCACGGAGATATGCATTGCACATTACTTTGAATATATTAGCATTTACTTGCCAACTGTGAATATGTAACACAAGCTTTTCCGTCGGTTCATACGTCCTCTTTAACGTTAAATCTAAAAGTGTTCCAGTGAATCAATGCTAATAAGACTCAATACTTAAATTGGTCACATCTTCAAGTACGCGTGTTTAATGTCTTAAAAAAATCTATCGAGCCGTTCTTAAGATTTTCGCCAAAGCGCTCAAATTCAAAAATTACCACAAAATTATTACGCGAATGATCTTAGAAAAACAATTCGTTCTCAAGATCGCGAACACCACTTTCAACAAAACTTTCTAGGCGTAAAATAGTAGGTAAAAGACACATTTTAACAGTATTTTCTAGCCATTTCATCAAAGCATTGATTATTTTTTCGGTGCATTTGCTATTACTATGCAAAAACTAAGGTTGAAAATGTTTTTGCGATTTACTTCAAAACAAACATACAGAATTTTTTTGTTCTTGTATATTTTGTTTGCCATACACCATAGTTTAAGATCTTGGTATTTGCTTTTCAAAGTGAAATCTGGATCGCACAAAATTTGAATTTTACTGTTTTCAAGGATTTTTGTTTATCGTTGTCATGGAAATATCGATTTTCACAAAATGTAAACCACACTAAAGTTCAATCCAAAACCAACAAGTATTACAAATTTCACGTTGATCTGACAAGGAGAAGACTGCCTAAGAGCCGATTAAAAAAGTTAGGTATGGTCCCAAAAAAACTGTATCGAAACACCTTAAGGACAATGCCGTCCCAGTAACAACAAAACAAGTCTCAAAGCTCCGTGAATTTTCTCTTAGAAGTTGCAAAATTTCAGATATTACCGTCGAGATTTACTGAATTGATTAAGATTACGTAACAACAACAACAACAACAACAACAATGTTGACCTTAACGTTTCAGAATGGCTCGCTAGTCTTGCTAGCACCAAGTTTTCAAAACCAATTAAAGAAATGTCAAAAGAAGAACTGAATGCTTGCCTCAAGTGTTTTTACACGTCTGCGAGGAAGAAAGATGGCACTCATTGCAAACCTTCATCGATGAAATCCATAAGAGCCGCCATTGATCATTTCCTTCGCTCGTTGCCGTACAACAAACCGTTTTCCATCATCGCTGACCCCGCTTTTACTGAGGAAAATAAAGTTTTAGACGCTTTCGTGAAAAACCTAAGAAAAACGGACAAAATAGGTGGAGTCGTCCACAAGAAAGCAATCTCCAAAGAGCAGCTGAAGAAGCTATTTGACGGCGGCGAACTCGGACCGTAAATGTCCACAATTACTACACTTCTCGATGAACTTAAACTTTGAACACTTGAATACTGCGGTAAGGTTTTCTCGTACAATTAAACAGTCCTTGAATTTTGGATTATCGTTAATGTCAGTTAAGCTGTAATTTGCTTCGCCTTTGATTTTTCATTCAACTGTTCGCACGGCGGTGTGCGTGTCATGTGATCATGTCGTTTTGCCGCCCGGAAGTTACATCACTTCTCGATCGTTTTATCCAACGCGGGATAATTAATGTAGTTATAGTGCAACAAAAGCTCTGAAACATCGTCAGGCTCTGTCAAATGCATGACACATCTAAGAACCTAGAAGAATAAATGGCCGTAGAATCTTCTTAAAAGGAAAGCATTGTGCACTGTGGAATTTAATTCGCTGGGTTAAACACCGGCCCTATCTCAACTTTGCCTATAAATGTGTCACCGGGGAACTACTCGGTTCTACCAGGCTCAAACTTAAGAGTGAGTGGTAAAGAAGAAGATGCTTCTAATTATTAGCCCAGCAAGAGATACGAGTAATGAAAAACCGTGATCTGTATGTGAAAAATTCGTGGGAAGAATGACTGACAAGAGAAAGGAAGTTATAGAATCAGATCAAACTTCATTGTTGATGAACAGAGAGAAACATATTGGTGAAATAAAATACAAAACTCTCCTTGCAGAAATTTAAAAACTAACAAGCAAACAAGCGTATATAAATAAATAAATAAATAAATAAATAAATAAAAATAAAGCAAAAATGCATCAGGTAGCAAAATAAAAAGCGCTCCACATTTGAGTAATGACTCATAACACATAAAACGTTGATTTTCATAATTCATACTGTCATCCATACCTGATCACTTCTTCGAGAGATATGGAGGCTTAGAATTTATTTTGAGCTGTAGTTACAATGTTTAATTCTTCGAAAACCTGCCAAACTTCTACAAGGATATTCTCTTACATTTCAGTGAACTTAAGGTACTTTAGAATCGTGATGATATGTGTGAAACAATAAGGACATTTTAATCGGAGGAAAACCTTTCTTTAACAAGGAATGGTTCTCCAGACGAAATAATTTCAATTACGGACCTTTTGGATGCCGATGGACGTTTCTTATCCTTTCAAGATTTCCAAAGCAAATACCGTTTAAGAAGGACTAATTTCTTACAGTTTTATCAGGTCATTAATGCCATTCCTAAGCATCTACTCTCTTCCTTTAACAAAACCCTTAATTGATAATCACAAACAAAGTACAAGGTACAAGGCAGGCCTACATTAAAACACAAATACATTACAGAAAGCAACGATGCATTACAGAGTGCTTATCTAGAAACAAAAGAAGGCTACAAAAAATAAGTCAAATTATTTGATATTAAAATTCCTTAAAAGCTGTCAACGAAAGGAAGCAGTTTTTGCCATTTTTTCTCATGAATTTTCGTGTCATCATTATTCTTTGCTATAAGACTTTCTGCTTGATATGTAGAGCGTATTTTGGCTCTCAACAGAGTTAGAGTGGGTTTTATGTTTAAAGAGCGGCTTTGGTAAATTATATATTTACCGAGAGTAATTACATGATTTAACAATAGACTATCTTTGCTAGTGAGACCAATCGTTATGTCAAAAGTGCTCTGCCTCAGGTACCTAACATCAAAACAACCTCATTTAACCACTCAGTCAATGATGACGAGAAATGTTTTGACGTATCGCAATAAATAAACAAATGCTCGAGGGATTCCTCTGTTTTTCCACAAAAGGAACCCATAGGTGACGGTGCCAAGCCCATTTTATAAAGAATCTTATTTGTGTAAATAATTCTGTGCAACAGTTTATACTGAAATTCTCTTCTTTTGGAGTCAATAGTTGCCTTTCTCGGGAGAAGGTAGAACTGTTCCCACCGTAAGTCATGCGCAGAAAAAAATATCTTCATATTTAGACTCAGCAGTTGGAGCAATTTTTTATTTTTTCTACTAGGTCCCAATGTACCCCTCTAGACAAATGTGGGAGAGATACATCACGTGGATCTGCGTTGTCATTAGACGAGGCCACATTTGGCGAATTTGATTGCGACCTAACAAGTTTATCCAGTCTTTTGGAATTGCATTATAGATACCCATTAAAAGAAAATACTCTGTATTTGTTATGCCATTCTTTTTCATTTGAACCCAAGATTTTAATTTATAATCACCGAGGTAAACATATCTCGGAGTCTAAGTATACCTTTATTTTTAATTTTATTTCTGTGCAAAGGTCTGCCATCTCTGCGAATAGATTTGTTGTTCCAAATGAATTTGTTGAGCACTTGAGATGGAGAGGAGACACACCAACTATCCGCATTATATGAAGACCACTCACAAAGTGATTCTCGATAGAACTTAGGTAAACAACGTGGTAGGTCAGACACATCATAGTTGCATTTCAACAGGAAGGAGCCTCCATAGTTCCTAAGATAGTGATCCAGAAATAACTTCCATGTGCTTTTGTTTCCATCTAAATACTTTTTGAGACACATAATTCTTTGTGCTTTTATAAGGGATTCTACTGTGGCATTCTTAACTCGCCATCCTTGTTGCCCCCGCAGGGTCACCCTAGTAGTCCCCGCTTGTATATATATGGAATTGAAGAAAAAATAAAGAAAAATAAATATGTTGGTATAGTAGGGGAAATCATTTCGATTTGAACAGACTAGGCGCGCTTAGTCGTATCGGGTAATTTTTCATTAGGGCCCCAAGGCATTATGGGTAAGCGCTTGGCAGCTCAAACTCTGACAGCTCAAACTCTGACAGCTCAGAGAATTTACGAAGGTGAGTATCTTTCATTGCAGTGATTTCTCTGAATACAAAAGTCATTCAACGGTACTGGATAGAATTATTCGGTACAGAATTTGGTTTGTTAGACACATATCAACAACGGGGTCGACAGACTCAATCTAAACACCAGACGCAAACAGAACAGAATCTCAACTCAACACTCAAATAAGCTTAACTCAATATCCAGTCAAAAACAACAGCATCTTTTCTCCGAGAAAACGCAGATCATCATTACTTATCTGAAATTACTGAGTTTTGTTCCATTTTGTATTTCAAGGATTAGACGCTCGGTAAGTTGGAGGCAAAGGTACACTGCGAAACTTTTTGTGAAATATCCAATGGTGAGTAACTTCATCCTCTTGAAGTGAAGCTTTGTTTTGATTCGAAAATGCCGGATTCGAAATACCGATTAATTCAAGGATTGTGTCCACGGCTGTAGACACAAAGAATCGCCAAAGCGATCCAGAAAGCTCCAACGGTATTTTTCAAATTGAGAGTCCTACATTTGTACACAAATTTAAACCCATAGTTCGTACTATATGTACCCCCGCCATTTGATATAAATTTTTGTTTCTAGAAAAATTTCTGACATTAAAGTAGTTTTTGTGATGTAGCTTAGAATGCTCACAACAATTAACTGTTATTTGCCCTTCTCATGCACCAAAGATCTTTTTAAGTAATAAATTAAACTCAACGACGTGCAATGTAATAAAAAGACTGTGTGCAACAAGTTTTTTTAGATTTGTATACAAATGTAGGACTCTCCATCAACAGCTTTCGAAATAATCGGTATTTCAGATCGAAACAAACCAACTTCGCTGAAGAGATTCAAGTTACTCAGCTTTGAATTGTAATTGGAAAGACAAACAGTTTTGCAATGTACTTCTCCAACTTGCTGCTCATTTAATCCTTGAAATAACACAATGGAAAAAAACTCAGTTATTCATATAAAGGCAAGATTTCCGCACAGCCCCATACTTCATTATGCATGCAGTTCTTTGTTTAAAGAAAACAATAGCGCGTATTTGTAATGCGCATTTCTAGTGACTCCTTTTGTTCAACAAAGTTTATATTTTTTTCTAAGTCCATATGGGCTTAGAAAAAATTAGCGGATTTCGGGTCAGAAATACGGAAAATCAACCAATTTTTTTTAATTTCTGCACTTTTCCCGTGTTTTTTGATCTGTTTCGAGCTTAAACTTTTAGAAAAAATGCGTATTTAAGCCGTCAGGTTAGCGATAAATGAGGTTATGGACAGCGCGTATTTTGTAAACGAAAATAACAATTTTTAAAAATAAAAGGTTTTCTTACCTTGCTTGTGTCTTGAGTCGTTTATTTTTGCTTTCCTTCTTCACATGGAGCCAATGCTTGTAGACCACGAATTCATCGTATTTTATTCTTGCTTTCTGTCTTTAAACGTAGCGTGTAGGATCACCAACGGTGCATAGAGTGGTACGCGGAACATTTATGGGTCCTTGCGGACCTCATAAAGGTCGGCAATGTGCTTGATAATGTTGCCAAAAGGATCCTCTCCATAGTGCTGGCGCCACATATACTCCTGTAGGTAGCTTTCGAAGAGTTCTTTGGACGTTCCTGTACGGGGCAAACCTCGTTTTACACACCACCATCTATTTTCAATGCCCTGTGTGTGGGCACCGGTGTCTGGGTCTACGAAGTTTACGCTGTGGTTGACTGTGAGATGAACATAGCCCTCGTCTTGCAAGCAATCATAAGCTTTCCACATGTCGCTCATCACGCGTGTCCCTGGCAATATGTGAGCGCGTATGATGAGTAAAAGTGTATCTTTATCCCTGCGCTCTACCGGAACAAGGAAGCAGGCCTTCGTTTCGCGGCAAATACCGCCAAAGATCCACTGTCCTTCGATGTAGCGACCGCGGTAATACTTCATTTTGCCAAACTTGGACTCATCAATCTCGACAGTTTTACCTACACCGCCTATTAGCCCCGCATGTGTAAAAACTTTAAAGAACCACGAATCGAAGGTGAATTGATACGAAGCTGAACAGAGCCAGAAAGATACAAAAAAAGCGTTCCCTCTTTATTCGTCAGAGAACCAATGGATGGCCCAAAAACTACATTTTTTCGTGCAGCAAATGTGAAACGTGAGGTGTCTTTGTAATAGAATGATTCAAATGTAAATTTCTTTGAATTTTAATAACGTTCATTGCTAGGTAAAGATAAAAAATAATTTTTGGTGGGGAAATGTCAACAAATCACCGTGGTGTAGTGGTGTAGAAGATGGACAGCTAAACCAACGGTAACGAAGAGTGAGAGTTCGAGTCTGACTGAGGGTAAATCAAAAGGAAAAAAAAAGAAGAAAAACTGGGAAGGATCTGGGTATAAGAAACGTAGAGGAAAAGAGGAGAAACGGAAAAGAAAGAGGTAAAAACGGAGCGCGGAGAGAGAAAAAAAGGCAGACGCAACTAAATCCATTTTTATTGGAAAAGTAAGTAGTAATTATCAATGTATATATTCAAAGGGCCATTGTCTTAAAAACAATAGAGCGCATGCATAATTAATTTATTCTACATGCATAATGAAGTATGGGGCTGTGCGGAAATCTTTCCATAAAGGCAAGATTTCCGCACAGCCCCATACTTCATTATGCATGCAGTTCTTTGTTTAAAGAAAACAATAGCGCGTATTTGTAATGCGCATTTCTAGTGACTCCTTTTGTTCAACAAAGTTTATATTTTTTTCTAAGTCCATATGGGCTTAGAAAAAATTAGCGGATTTCGGGTCAGAAATACGGAAAATCAACCAATTTTTTTTAATTTCTGCACTTTTCCCGTGTTTTTTGATCTGTTTCGAGCTTAAACTTTTAGAAAAAATGCGTATTTAAGCCGTCAGGTTAGCGATAAATGAGGTTATGGACAGCGCGTATTTTGTAAACGAAAATAACAATTTTTAAAAATAAAAGGTTTTCTTACCTTGCTTGTGTCTTGAGTCGTTTATTTTTGCTTTCCTTCTTCACATGGAGCCAATGCTTGTAGACCACGAATTCATCGTATTTTATTCTTGCTTTCTGTCTTTAAACGTAGCGTGTAGGATCACCAACGGTGCATAGAGTGGTACGCGGAACATTTATGGGTCCTTGCGGACCTCATAAAGGTCGGCAATGTGCTTGATAATGTTGCCAAAAGGATCCTCTCCATAGTGCTGGCGCCACATATACTCCTGTAGGTAGCTTTCGAAGAGTTCTTTGGACGTTCCTGTACGGGGCAAACCTCGTTTTACACACCACCATCTATTTTCAATGCCCTGTGTGTGGGCACCGGTGTCTGGGTCTACGAAGTTTACGCTGTGGTTGACTGTGAGATGAACATAGCCCTCGTCTTGCAAGCAATCATAAGCTTTCCACATGTCGCTCATCACGCGTGTCCCTGGCAATATGTGAGCGCGTATGATGAGTAAAAGTGTATCTTTATCCCTGCGCTCTACCGGAACAAGGAAGCAGGCCTTCGTTTCGCGGCAAATACCGCCAAAGATCCACTGTCCTTCGATGTAGCGACCGCGGTAATACTTCATTTTGCCAAACTTGGACTCATCAATCTCGACAGTTTTACCTACACCGCCTATTAGCCCCGCATGTGTAAAAACTTTAAAGAACCACGAATCGAAGGTGAATTGATACGAAGCTGAACAGAGCCAGAAAGATACAAAAAAAGCGTTCCCTCTTTATTCGTCAGAGAACCAATGGATGGCCCAAAAACTACATTTTTTCGTGCAGCAAATGTGAAACGTGAGGTGTCTTTGTAATAGAATGATTCAAATGTAAATTTCTTTGAATTTTAATAACGTTCATTGCTAGGTAAAGATAAAAAATAATTTTTGGTGGGGAAATGTCAACAAATCACCGTGGTGTAGTGGTGTAGAAGATGGACAGCTAAACCAACGGTAACGAAGAGTGAGAGTTCGAGTCTGACTGAGGGTAAATCAAAAGGAAAAAAAAAGAAGAAAAACTGGGAAGGATCTGGGTATAAGAAACGTAGAGGAAAAGAGGAGAAACGGAAAAGAAAGAGGTAAAAACGGAGCGCGGAGAGAGAAAAAAAGGCAGACGCAACTAAATCCATTTTTATTGGAAAAGTAAGTAGTAATTATCAATGTATATATTCAAAGGGCCATTGTCTTAAAAACAATAGAGCGCATGCATAATTAATTTATTCTACATGCATAATGAAGTATGGGGCTGTGCGGAAATCTTTCCCAGATAAATACTAAAATGGAGGCGATCTGGGTTTATTTATGCTAAACAATAAAGTTCGTTGAAAAGATGCTGATCCTTTTGACTGGATTTATTTATTTATTTATTTATTTTGACTTGAGCCTGTGATCTGTTTGCGTGTAGCAGATTTTGGATCGAGTCTGTCAACCGGCCCTTTGCTGATATGTGTCTGACAAATCAAGTTCGGTACTGATTTAGATTATACCCTGTACTGTTGAATGGCCTTTGTACTGATTCAAAGAAATTGACTGTAATGCAAGTTACTCACCCTTGAATTGCAAATTTTCTACAGACGAGCAAGACAGCTTTGGTTGTTTGTACGAGCACCCAAGCGAACCAATCTCATGGCTGTTACAATTTAACCCAACACCACCTGAAAAACTGTTTTGTTGTTGCACACAGTCTTTTACATTACATTCCATCACTGAGTTTAATTCATTACTTAAAAAAATCTTTGGTGAATGAGAAACATGAATAAAAAAATATGTATTGTGAGCATTATAAGCTACCTCACAAAATCGTCTTCAAAAATGTTAGAGAAATCTCTATGAACAAGAATTAATATCAGCAAAAGGCAGGGGCAGATATAGTGAGAACTATTTCTAGTAGTCACCGATTAGAGACAAGCGTTTTATCATACCTTTGCGGCCTCTCCCAGTGTTCTCCTTATCAGGCGGTAACCGGTAAAATTTACCGCTTGTAACACTGTTTGTTACCGGTTAGAAAAACATCAGTACTAAGATCTGGATTAGAAATATCCAACAGATTTGGATCGCGAAAAGATTTATATGGGATTGAATTGTAAAAAGATTCATGTCAGTCGTGCTACGTACCATGTAAGGCTAATAACTTCTCTCATTATGCCCTTACGTTCGTCCGCTATTAGTCTCTTGGCGTTTCTAGGTTCGTAAGAACGTGACTTTTCGCCGTACGTTTCTACGTCCGTAAGGTGTAAGTCGTATCTTTATAACGTTTCTCCATATCTTAGTACGTTCCTAAGGTATTGGTCTTTTCGGTGTTTTTCTGTACGTTAATGCATTCATCAGGTGTTTGTCTTATCTTCTCGGGATTTCTCCGTGCATTAGAACGTTCATAGAATATTAGTTTTATCTTCTCGACGTTTGTCTGGATGTTAGTTTTCCGGAAAGTAGCTGTTAGACTGATCTTTTTGACATTTCCCCGTACTTTCGTTCATTCAAGTTACTAGTGTTGTCTTCTTGACATTTATACGTTCGTTAGTATGTTCGTAAGGTGCTGGTAGTCTTCTCCTGGACGTTCTTCGTTGGTGCCTTCGTAAGGTGTTTAAGTCTTATCGTTTCGGTGTTTCTCCGTACGTTAGTACATTCGTAAGATGCTTACAAGGCCTGAAACAGGAATCGCAAAAGTCGAGCGTTTTGAAGGTTTTTCGAGGCGTGTGTGAGTCTAGTATCAAGGGCAATATTCCGGGTTTGACAATGGCAGTTCCATTCCAGGGTACAAAAGGATTTTTAGCAGCACTGTTTTACCGGTCTGGAAAACGGACTTACCTGTTGTGCTGAAAACTAGGGAGAAGACTGCTCTCCACACAAACTGGAATAAAACTGTGTTGATTTCTTTAATGATATCTTTTGTTAGCGGTATTTGTGGGTGCTCTAAACATAAATTTAGGCTGCATTGCGTACGTCTTGATTATCTGTATTCGTCCAAGAAGTGAGGTTTCTCCAATTCCAAAGATTAATAAATTTTTTAATTGATTTGATGATACTCGCGAAAGTAAGTTCCTGAAACTTTTGCCAGTGGTAGGTGAAGTATATTCCCAAATTTTCATTGGTTTATTAACTATGGAGATTACGATGTCCTCTGGGGCTGCATGCAAACGTCCCAACCAATATGCTTCCGTTTTTTCCTCGTTTATTTTCAACCCTGATATGTTACCAAAGTTCTCCAACAGCGTGACTAACAGGCGAAATGATTTTGTGTTTTTAACGAAAGTGGTTAAATCGTCTGCGAAAACGCTGAGCTTGATTTCGTTTTTCCCTAACGTAATTCCTTCAATTTCTTTATGTTTACGTATAACAGACCACATTTACGATTTCGAGTGCAATGATAAAAAGATGAGGGGACACTGGGTCGCGTTGTCGAACACCACGTTTGTTTTCAAAATGTTCAGAAGCAAAGCCGTTGTTCATCACACAACTTGAAATATATCTGAATAAAGTACCTTCACCCAACGAAGAAACGATTCTCCGAAATTAAAGGATCGTAATTGCTTCTGTGAGAAATTGCCAGCTTATCGAGTCAAAGGCCTTTTTAAAGTCGAAGGTGGTCATCAGCCCGGGGATGTTATTTAGCTTAGTATACTCCATGATATCACCAATTGATCTCACTGCATCAAAGATAGTTCTGCTCTTCACATATGCACATTGATTCTCGTGGTAGTTGGGGTATTCCTACGAATATCATCCACGCAAGTATCTTGATAAAAACCTTTTACTTCGGCCATGATGGCTTTACTGTTTGTGATTTCATTTGCGTGTTTGTCCACTAATCTCCTTGTGCATGTTTTCATTTTTCTGTTTTTCTCAAGGCTTAGAAAGTATTTATTATTTTTATCCCTTTCTCATACCATTTCGCCCTCGAACGTATAACATTGCCCTGGGTAAAGTAGTCATACAAAGAATTATATTCGATTTTTAACTCTTCAAGAGCTTCAATATTTTCCTCGGTTGGATTCTCTGCACATAATTTTTCATTCTCTTTTAATTTGTTTTTAACATCTTGAAACTTATTTCTTCTTTCTTTGGCCTTTTCCTTACTGTAGGAAATAGTGAATTGCCTCATTTTTATATTTAATCAAATCCCAAAGAAGGCGTTTGTCTCGAACATCTGCAAATTCCTGTATCCATTCATCATACTTAGCGGTAATTAACTCAACGTAGTCTTCATCATTTAAAAGGCTCGAATTGAAACACCAGTGTGAAGGGCCACGAACTTGATCTTCAATGCTATTTATTTGCAAAATTATAGCCGAGTGGTCGGACTTTATTGAGGGGATAATGTCAGTGTGTTCAATTATATCCTGCATGCAGTCACTAATTAGCCAATAATCTAAACGCCGTTGAATAAGAGGTCTCTTCTGTCTCCATGTATATTGTTTCTTATTAGTGTTCCTGATTCGCCAGATGTCGACCAAATCAAAAGCCAGTTTGATGTCTATTATATTTTTCACCGAGTCTTTTCTGATTGTTTTTCCTTCTGCGCTGTCTAGCTCAGGACATAAATGAGCATTAAAATCCCTCCGATAAGCACCTACTCGCTAAGTCAATCGACAAGAAACTATCTGAACATTGAATTGAACATTTGCAACAGTGCAGCACGTGTCCTTGTGAGAAAACTATCAAAAAGTGAAATTAGTTAGCACAGTTTGTTGAATACAAAATTTTGCTGTTTAGTCACACCCACAGTAATGTTGTTTAAATTTCATGCTTTGCTTTGATTTTCAAATACTCTTATCAAACAAGTCATTGGCCCCTCACCAAATCTCTCTGTTGAACAACAGGAAAGAATCAATGAAATTTTAGTACATCTAACACAAGTGTACATGGAGTACCACAACATTTCTACAGCTGAAGGAGTGGGTGCCTTGATTGAACATATAACAAAGACTTACAAGTTGGCGCTAGTGTGTGTCAGCAGTGGCTCTCTGGAAATAGTACTTCATATCCCTACCTTAAGGAGCCTTGAGCTTCTGTGGAGTGACTATCTCACTGGTCACCTCAATGAAGTAGCAGAGAGGTACCTCGTGACTAATGAAGTCAGGAGGAAACTCAGTCCGGAGACTGTTATACTTAGGACAACTATAGAAGAAGAAAACTATTCGAAGTGTAAAAAAGCTCTCATGGAAATGACAGGTGAGTTTTCGGCAAGGTTAATATAGTTTTTGAAATGATGGAAAATCCAGCTTAGCCTTTAGCCCCTTTAGTGGGATCAGAAATTGAAGGTCTAGGCTTATATTTAGCACTTGTCAGTTGAACAAATGCACGAAAAATTGAAACAAAGCTTCTGCCGTTATGTGGTTGGATAATTTGACATATTACTGGTCACAGCTTACGAGTCAATGATTGTTTCTTTACAAGCTTAATATGTTTAACATGTTTACTAACTTAAAAGATTAAACTTCTCTACAATAGTAGAGTTTTACATACGTATGTAATGTAACAGCGCCTATTAAGTTAATGCTAGACTACTCCTCCAGATTGGAAACAGTGAAAATGTGGATGGTCGTAATGTGTACCCTGTAGATACGTCGACAGGGACAACAGTTTTATATTTGATTGTTATTTTCGCAGTTGTTGTTGCAATGTATCATGATACGCTGCCTTAGGCATATAATCTTTGCATATTGTAGCTAATGGCCCAGCAGGCTCGGGCTCAAATCCCACAAGCTTTTTTCCCCTAAATTTGATATTTAATTTATACATGTACAGGTGCATCTGTTGATGAGATACCGATATCTGCAGCCCTTATGAGAATGTCTCTTGTGGATTCTGCTCCTCAGGACTCCAAGCAGCTCAAATCGTCGAGTGTGGAAGATACAGGTAACATTTCATGGTAACTACATTGCTAAGTTGGTAAGAGCGTGAGACAAGAAAAAAAGTGAGACTGTGAAGGAGTTCAGTTGAACCAATGACCTTTGCACTGATGGTGGAACTGGTGATGGCGGTAGTGATAGAAGTCTTTATTCTAAGGAAAGTTTCACTCAGTATTATAATTGATCTTATGTTGGCGTAAGAATGGAAAACTTTCCTTAGAATAAAGACTACCATATGGATCAAAGCCCTTGAATCCTCGGAAATGGCAGGATTCCAATTGGAATGATTCTTGAACTTACGCTCGTAATATACATACTGTTTGGGGTAACCCTGCGATGGACTAGCATCCTATCCATTCTTGCTACAGAAATTAGGTTAAGCTCTTGCCGACTGGGCCTTCTTGGCTGGTGTGCGATTTTACCATTTTTATGCCGAAAGGTAACAGGTCGCATGTTGTTGCTTAGCAGGCTTGTGTGTTTAGTTGAGAGTTGAACTCCTTCC
This sequence comes from Siderastrea siderea, assembly GCA_964030785.1. Classification (NCBI taxonomy): domain Eukaryota; kingdom Metazoa; phylum Cnidaria; class Anthozoa; order Scleractinia; family Rhizangiidae; genus Siderastrea; species Siderastrea siderea. The sequence goes on along the minus strand of OZ034971.1, from coordinate 47,059,068 downwards.
CGTTAAATTAACAGTAGAAATTACTTATTGAAAGCTTCTTTAATTTTGTTGACGTACAGGTGTAGAGAAATCCACAAGACGTAAAGCACTTTCCACAAGTCAACGTCCTGATGCTGAAACTAGACAAATGACCAGTGGAAGCCAGCCAACTCAGGGTAAGTATTAAATTATACTTGATTAATTCCCCAGTAAATCCAAACCTCATAACTCTAACTGATGTTGGTTTGACTCTAAACCGAAAATGAGTAGCGTTACAGTGGGGCTGAAGTCATTTTTGCGTTTAATTTTCCTGGAAACGATCAGAAGGTCGGTGGTTACAGGCTTGTCTCAGGATGGTGTTGTTTCCATAGGAAAGAAACTTTCCTCCACATTCTCTCTCTTCACCCAGGTGTATAAATGGGTACCAGCCAACCGATAGGGAACCCTACCAAGTGCTGGAGATGACCCTCTGATAGAGCAGCATCATATATAGAAGGGAGTAGTATTACCTAGGTGCTGACCCTCATCTGGCTTGTCCAGTCCTGTGGATTGGTCAAGAACTGTAGCTTACCTTAATGTTGAATTCACATTGCAGCTGGCCTGTGGACCACTGTGATATTATGTACGTGTTGAGTTCAGCTTAACCGATGCTTTAGTGCTTAAAGGATCCTAGTCACCCACAGTGCTTTGCGCGCATCGAGTGAGAAATCCGCCATTTTCTGTGCCCTCTAAAATCAGGATTTTTTCACAGTGAATTGAAATCCGGCTACATCCGCGCCAATGCGGCCAGTTTGGGCTTTCATTCACTTTTTTGGCCTTAAAAAAGTAATAGCGGTTACATCTGGCTGGTTATTTTGGTGTTGTTTGCTATTTTTCTCGTGAAATGTGCGAAACAACGCCAGGACTCCAGGCGGTTTATGCTCTCCTTCGCGTGGCAGTACCAAAACAGTCAAGCTTATGAAAGAAATCATTATTCAAGGACCTTCTTGGTTATTGCACTAGTCAAGCAAAAGGTATCCAATAGATTGAAATGCTGGTCAAGCTTATTCGCCGACATTTTACTTCATTACGGTGCGCGTTCTTCACGTGCTGAAATGTTTTGGTCTTCTAAATGTGACGGCGGGACTCGCTCTGCAGTGCCGGCAGCGACGCTAAAGCGACAGCTTCAAAGCCTTCGATGCCTAAGAACAGCACTTCGATTTTTTCCATAAACTAATCCCTGGAATTGCAGAAAAGGAGGAGAAAGAATGGTTTGCGAACAGAAACTTTGTAAATCAGATCTGTTGGCCGCAGTCGACACCTTAGCTAGCTGCAGTACGTTTTGTTTTGATGGCAATTCATGTATTTTGAAAATTGAAATGAATATCCATCCTGTGCGGTGATAAAAGCTATTAACAAAAGAGTTTCTTCTATTTGAAAGGAATGTGAAATGTTCTCGCTTTATCTAGCGCTAATTAAAACTAAATGCGGTTCGGAGCGGTGGTCAGAGCGGCGTGATCGAGTGAGTTTTGGAAACGTTTCTGCCCTCCGTGCATTCGCCTTTTGTGTTTTATGGTGATGGGAAAGTCAAGAATACCCAATTAAACAAGATTCCAAACCTTTGTGATTCTAGATTCGCTCGTAAATCATATTCCGCGAGCGCTCGCTGAATATAGTTTGCTTTTGGGTTGGCGGACTGGGAGGCTGGCCGGCTTACGAACACAAACATTCTTTGAGTTCTAGGTTTTTGGACAGCCGCCAAAATGCGCTGAAAATATTCGAAAGCCCTTTTACTGGCACTAAAATAAAAAACATGCGAGAAATTTTAGCTTCAGGCTACAATTTATATTTTTACCAGTTGAACTGTTGACGTTTTGTCACGTTCGACGAGTAATTTGATCGCAAATTTCAGATCAAAACAATAACAAAGGCGTGCCTGACTAGGATCCTTTAAGCTCGTCTTATCTTGGCTTGTACAAAGTTTTGAATTTAACAACTGAGTTGATAAGGTGAACTGCCCACCGTAAAGAGATTGAAAGCTGACGTTTCGAGCGTCAGCCCTTCGTCAGAGCGAATCAAGGAATTGTGGGTTGCACTCCGTTTATATGGAGAGTACTGCCGTACTTTGGGCCCTTCCTATGGTCTAAGCTAAACTATGCAACTAAAACCTGTACTACGCTTGCATCATTCAAGAAGAACATGAGAAAGCAAAGTTTGACTAAGCTTGTAGATTAGACCTGTCCAGGTAGTTGTTTTCTTTGCAGTACGTAAGAGCAGTTAGTAGTACTTCCCGATATATTTAATATTTAACATTGTAATGTTAAATAAATTATTATAAATTTTTTCTATTTTGTAAATTATTTATTCTGCGTAAAAGTATAGTATATTTTGTCGGACAGCAGTAGCAGCATTTTAAATGTATATAGTATTTCTATATTATAGTATTAATATAGTATTTCTTTAAAGTACCTTTTTACAGTGTCCCAAATTAGTGAATTACCTGTAATGTGCTATTAGTTCGACACTTAAATAAAGTTTATGATGATGATGATGAGTGGAGCTACGCTATTGGTAGGAACATGGCAACGTGAAAAACAAGAATAAATTAGTTGAATGAGTAGCGTTCCTGATACCGTGGGGATTAAGTGTGCCGATTTGAAAAATGAATTTTTGTTCTAGATTTTTACGGCTTTCAGTGATACCCTGGTGTAGGGAAAGGCAACAGACTAGGCGGCCGTTTCCGCGAACACCTACGAGACGTTGAAAGAAATGACATGGGTGCATCCAAACCAGTCGCCCGACATTTCAATCTCCCTAATAATTCTAGCCAACACATGATGATATTCTGGCCTTTTCCTTCACCAGGATAACACGGAAAGCCGGAAAAATCTAGAACTAAAATTCATTTTTCAAATCGACACACAATCCCCACGGTATCAACGAACGCTTTTCATTCAACTAATTTATTCTTGTTTTTCACGTTGCCATGTTTCTACCAATAGCGTAGCTCCACTACTCTCCCTATGAACCAAGTGCAACCCACAATTCCTTGATTCGCTCTGACGAAGGGCTAACGCTCGAAACGTCAGCTTTCAATCTCTTTACGGTGGCCAATTTACCTTATCAACTCAGTTGATAAATTCAAAATTTTGTGCTTCACGTCCCCACCAACGCAGCACCACATTTTCTTTAGACACTGACTCCCTTAGTTATCTTGGCCTGTATGAGCAACATAACCACGCACACTTGAGTGAAAGCTCAAGAGAAAAGGAAAGATTTCCTTTTCTTTTGCTTGTGCTTGTATTGCACTGCTTTTTCTGTACATGGAGGCTCCTTGTGCTCATGCTTATGCTTGCATCTCATGTGAAAAGTAATCTTTTATGAACGGTTCACCTAACGGGATTTGTAAAACTCATATCTCCCCAGAAATACTAAATTAATCTTTCTAAATTGCTTTCACAGAAGCAGATGAAAAGGTATCCGTAAAGAAAGAGTCACAAAGCATTTCAGGAACAATTCCTAAGCAAGGTACACAATTAACGTAGTTATGTCCTTCTTATGACAGTTCTTGTCATTCCATTATTGATGCAAGTGTATCATGTAGATGCACTGAGTCTTAGTCCGGCCATTTGTGTCAACAACAACGATTTTCTTTCCTTCGTTAGATGGTGCAAACCGGCATCATCACTTATTTATATGTACCTCTCGCATGTATGCAAGGGATTTGAGTAAGTGCCCAGGGGCTCTCCCGCTCTTGTTGTAAACTTTCGCCCATGAAAATCCCGTCGTCCCGACTAGCTGCCCCTGGGTCTCCGAGGATGAGAACCACTAGAAGTAGTAAGGGAGGACCCTTCACCCCGCATAATATCGATTAGTTTGGGTGGCCACGTGACCAATATCGATTGGACCTCGTTTTGATGCGAAGGTTGTAATTGGTGGAAAAAGGTAAGTGACGTCATACCGGAAGTGAAAAAACGGAAATGACGTAAACATCCCATAATAACGCAGATCAAAAATCACCATGATGTCAGGAAAAAATAACAGATTTTTAATGGCGGAAAAAACCACTTAGTTACAAGCGGGTGCGTGTGCCTGGACCCGAGTGGTCAGCGGCGTCCCCTGACAAAGAGTCCAAAGTTCAAATAGCTATGTACAGGGTGGCAGCGTGGCCCTTGGGTCCGAGTGGTCAGCGGCGTCCCCTTTGACAAAAGTCCAAAGTCCAAAAAAAAACAGGCACAGGAGGATGTCACATGACGATGAGCGAGGCTTGGGTGCACTAGACCCAAGTGGCGTGTCAGACCTGTCTTTAAAGTCAAAAAATTAAGAAAAAAAAAACAGGGGATGTCATGTAGAGAAAGCGAATCATTAATTAAATCCTGGAGCACGTGGGACCTAGCCCGGTTAGCTCCAGAACAGGCTAACTACTTAGATTGGTTTTTGAAAGGGGTGGGTTTCCTTTAGTGAAGAACCGAGGAGGAAAAAAAAAAAAGAAAAGCTTACCGATATCCGTAGGTGTTGCTTGACATCCTTGCTTGCTTGCTTGGAGTGAAGAATGAAATGGGAAGGGTTGAGTTGCTCGGTTATATAGAGAAAAACGGGTCACGTGCCATGGGTTGGAAAACCAATGACAGCTAGGTCACGTGAATTAAAAAAATAAAAAGGGGGTACCCATCGTCCTTTTCGATTTACTGGGTATAAAACCATCAACATGTGAAGGGGAGTTCACTCACAGCTTTAGTTGGTCAGTGTTGACTTTTATCAGTTTTTGAGTGGAAAAAAAAAGGACGAAAGAATCCCTTTGTCTAACTTAAGGAGCTATGGGAATGTGAAGGGAGACGAGGCAGTGAATAGAAGATTGCTAGAAGAGACGACGAGACTGGAGGATACAAGAGAAGAGTGGCACATGGACGTCCTCATGTCGCGGCGATTTTACAGGGTTCCTTTGGATCGTCAGGGCGCCCACTTGTTTACTTGATTTTATTGCTCCATCATGGCGAATCAGGAAAATGCATTGAGACACCGTCGCCAAAAGAAAGTTCTGGGCAAGATGTTGGCGAAGGTTCTCGTCCCTTACATTTATCGTAACAGAGTGTGGTGCCTGGATGAAAGCTGTGGCCTACTTCCATACAAGAATTTGAAGGACTCAACCACCAGCTTCCCCTCAACTTCCTCCTTTAGTCAAAGAACCGATGATGAAAAAATAAGAGCTTACCGAACTTGCCTGGTAACCGTGAGGGTAGGTCTTGGAGTTGCTGTGTATCCTTACTTGCTTGCTTGGAATGAAGAATAAAAATGGGAAGGGTGGGTTACCTGGTTTTATAGAAGAGAAGTGGTCACGTGACATGAGTGGAAGAACCAATGACAGTCACTGTGAAAGACAATGTGAAATAGAACGGAGAGTAAGGGGGGATACCCCCTCCCCTATCCATTTTACCATCATCCTTTGCGATCCACCTGCTATAAAACCCTCAGCATGTGAAGCGGGGCTTTACTCTCAGCTTTAGTCCGTTTTCAAGATGACAGAAGAGAAGAGAAGAGAGGGTTTAGACGATCTGACCAGTTTTTAAATGTCCATGACGACGGGACCTTGAATGAGGCGGTGCACGAGGAAAGAATGCAACTGGAGAGAACGGAGGTAGGGGATGAAAGGGTAAAAAGAGACCCCCTCATGGAGTTAATGGAAATGAAACGGAAACAGCGGGAGAAAAGAAAAAGGTACCATGAGAAACACCCTGAGATTTTTCGGAAGCAAAAAAGAAGGTACCACAAAAAACACACTGAGGTCACACGTGACCAAAACAGGAGATACAGGCAAAAGAATCGGGAAAAATTGACCGAGATTAAACGGAAAAAGTATCGCGAGGCACACCCCGAAGGAGCCCGCAAGCATCAAAAAACAGCAATTTGACGTGCTAAAGAAGAAACGCCCCCTGAGGGAGTCCACAAGTATTAAAGGTCAATGGCAGGCGAATGCCCAGTGCTACAACAACATCAAACGAGAGCAGGAGGCACAGTCATCATGTTGAATGAGCACTTTTTATTTTGATTATCAGACAAGACTTGAAATGACAATTTTTTGTAAATAAATTTTTGTGAAAATTTGAATTAAACACTGGTTATTTTTTCAGCAACAACAAACTCTCTGTCCGTGTCCATGTTTTGCCACGTTGTATTGGTGCGTTGCAAACGTTGTTATATTTGTTGTTTTTTAGTGTCACCGATGGGTGGTTAGAGGAGGGGGTACCCTTCGACACCAGTCACCATGGCAACAGTGTCAAAAAAAAATCAAAAAAGTACTGCCACGCTCCTTGCTATTTGTGTAGTTAGAGGAGGGGGTTCCCCCTTTGGGATACGCAAGGGGTGCTGGGAAAAATAGCGGAAAAAATAGGGGGTGGGGGTACCCCCTCCTTCATTATAGGCCAACCAGCTATCTTGGTGGAGATGACAGGTGTCACGCAACCAATCTCCAAGAAGGGGGTGACTCACGTGATGTCTGTCACGTCGTACCTTTCATGTGGGCGAGGCCTGTCACGTGGCAATAAATGAAGGAGTACCCCCCCTACCCCTCTTGTCTTTGCCCAGGATTTTCTGCGAGGGCGACTACAAAGGGAAACGATTTCACTTGGAGGCGCAATAATAATAATAACAATAATAATAATGATAATAGATGACGTGACTCTGCTGACCTGTTGGGAATGTATGTTATGAAATTTTGACCAGCCGGTAGGGATTGCAGGCTCACATTTCATTGAAAAGCGACGTCCATTTAGGTTGCATGGTCCAGTCTAAAAGAAAAAGACTGTTGACTGATAGAGATTGGAGGCTCAGGCCTTAGGATAAGACCCGTTGACTAGGATCAGGTCAGAACAAAGACTGCTTACCAGCAGGCTAGGCTCTCTGGAGAATTGGGATCGTGAGCTCCGGCCTAATGGGGAGTACTGCTGGCGAGCTCAATTAGAGAAGACCCCTGCCCATTAGGGCTTTTGCGGGCTGAGGCTTCAGAGGAAGACTACTGACCAGTCACCAAAGGTATGGCGTTTCTTACGGCGATTTTTCGCGATACCTTGTAATGCCTTGAAGCATACACAACCACCTCTAACCCTCCTCCTAGGGTGCCCTTATTTGGATGGAAACTAGACACTGGAAAAGACACTAGAAAAGGGAGGAACCCCACCTCCGCTCTGTGTTCATCCCATACCTCTCTCTGCCAAGCCTCTGTAGCTACAGACAGCTCAGAGTAGCTTCAAATAGCTCAAACATAAACATTTTTCAAGACAATAATTGTAGCAAAAGCAACCTTGGAGAGCTCACGTGACAACACTTTTTATCACGTTCGTTACAATACAATAGCCCTTTTCACAGTTACCTTTTCTCACTTGCATTACAATGTTTTTGACCGTGGATGTGAGGCAATTTCGGGCAATTTTGCAGTCTCTGCCCGAAATTGCCTCACATCCATGTTCAAATACATTGTAATGCAAATGAGAAAAGTAAACTGTGAAAAGGGCTATTTCATCTGGCCAACTCGGTTCACTGCACAGTCTCATGGTCATCTTTGTTTGTCTTCTTCGTCTTCTTCCTCCTCCTCCTCCTTCTCCTCCTCCTCCTCCTCCTCTTCTTCTTCGTCCTTAGGGACTGGCCGCGATTGAAAATTTCTGTTTAATAAAAATTTTCGCCTTATTGAGCTAGCCAGCAGTACTCCCCATTAGGCCGGAGCTCACGATCCCAGTTCTCCAGAGAGCCTATCCTGCTGGTAAGCAGTCTTTGTTCTGACCTGGTCCTAGTCAACGGTCTTATCCTAAGGCCTGAGCCTGCAATCTCTATCAGACAACAGTCTTTTTCTTTTAGACTGAACCCTGCAACCTGAATGGATGTCGCTTTTCCCTGAAATGTGAGCCTGCAATCCCTACCAGTCAGCATAGGGTCATTCCCACCACACGGAAGCTGGTCAAAACTTCATATCATACATCCCCAACAGATCAGCAGAGTCACGTGATCTATTATTATTATTATTATTATTATTATTATTATTATTATTATTGTCCAATACTCACCACTTGTTCAAGTCGTGCAAGTGGTGATTCAAGTGGTGCAACTGGTACGAGTTGTACAAGTGGTGAAGTGGTGAGTGGAGACGTTTCAGTGAAACAACGTGAATCATTTATTGGTGTCTTTGTATATCATTATAGACACTTAGAATTTGAGCGTTGTTTTAAGGAAGGGTTCTAGTCAACTCGTACGTCTCGTACGAGTGGTGCAACTGGTGAAATCAAGTGGCGAAATTGCATATCATTGCTCTTATACTTACAGTTCGGTAGAGTTGTGAGGAAGGGAGTCCTTTCAAGTGGTACGACTCGTTCAAGTCGTGCAAATGGTGAAATTGCATATCATTACTCTTACTTACAGTTCGGTAGAGTTGTGAGGAAGGGAGTCCTTTCAAGTGGTACGACTCGTTCAAGTCGTGCAAATGGTGAAATTGCATATCATTACTCTTACTTACAGTTCGGTAGAGTTGTGAGGAAGGGAGTTCTTTCAACTGGTACGACTCGTTCAAGTCGTGCAAATGGTGAAATTGCATATCATTGCTCTTATACTTACAGTACAGTAGAGTTGTGAGGAAGGGGGTCCTTTCAAGTGGTACGACTCGTTCAAGTCGTGCAAGTGGCGAAATTGCATATCATTACCCGTACTTACAGTCCCATAGAGCTGTGAGGAAGGGGGTCCTTTCAACTGGTACGACTCGTTCAAGTCGTGCAAGTGGTGAAATTGCATACCATTACTCTTACTTACAGTCTGGTAGAGCTGTGAGGAAGGGGGCCCTTTCAACTGGTACGACTCGTTCAAGTCGTGCAAGTGGTGAAATTGCATATCATTACTCTTACTTACAGTCTGGTAGAGTTGTGAGGAAGGGGGCCCTTTCAACTGGTACGACTCGTTCAAGTCGTGCAAGTGGTGAAATTGCATATCATTACTCTTACTTACAGTCTGGTAGAGCTGTGAGGAAGGGGGCCCTTTCAACTGGTACGACTCGTTCAAGTCGTTCAAGTGGTGAAATTGCATATCATTGTGCGGAAGGGGGTCCTTTCAAGTGGTACGACTCGTGCAAGTGGTGAAATTGCATATCATTACTCTTACTTACAGTCCGGGAGAGGAAGGGGGTCCTTTCAATAGAATATGGTATGGTATGATTAGAATATGGTATATCGAACGAAAATGGGGAGAAGCATTATGAAGTAAATGTGTCAGTGGAGCGTTCATTGTGTTGTGTATGATTCTGAAATGCCTAGGAGACTTGGGTATTAGGCTTTAAAACATGCACTGTTATGTTTTATTTAGTGGTATGATGCGGGCGGCGTGCTATTCAGTTTGGTCGTAGTGGAGCCACCGGAATGGCCTTTATGAGTCGCGCGGTTCTATAAAGCCTGGGTTCCATATGATTGCTACGATCGCTACCAAAAAAGGTGAGCGGTCGTGGTGAATTTGACCGCAGAGCAGTTTCCTTATAGGCTGGTTTCCATATGATTGCTGTGTTCGTTACGATCGCCTAAAAGTGGTTTCCACATAATTGCAACGATCGGTGAACATCGGTGAATCGGCTGTCTGTATTATGTCAGAGTACAGCCCACATGAAAATGGAACTTCCACACCTGAACTACCCTTGACTGAACTCCAATTTGAGAATTGTAGTAAACTTAAGCTAGGAGTTCTCGCGATTAACGTTGAGTTCATCCCGGTTATTTTCTGATATGCACAGATTCATGCTGTAATGGGTGATCACAACAGAATTTTTTGTCTAATTATGGTGTGATTCTTACTTCGCGACTGCAAGAAATGGCATAAGAGAGACATACATCGCTTGTATAGAACAAGTAACAGACATATTACTGCCTTCCATTTCGTTCGAACGTAATTCTTTCGTGTATCGCGCTCGCTTCGTACGTACGCTTGTATAACGAGGCAAAATCATAGTTGTTTTCCCTTGGCCAGTTTCACAATGCTTCAATAGAAGCAGTAATCGACACAACAGTTCGCTTTCTGAACTCTGTAATCAGTTTGCGCAACGCTTATAGAACGAGTAAGAGACACATTACCGCCTTCCATCTCGCTTCGAACCGATTATCAATTTACGCGACGCTTATAGAACGAGTGATAGACATATTACCGCCTTCTATGTCGCTTCGAACCTACCATCAATTTGCGCGCTTATAGAACGAGTAGACATATTACCTCCTTCTATCTCGCTGCAAACGTATGTCTTTCGTGTATCTCGGTCGCTTCGTACGTACGCTTAAATAACGAGGCCCCAATCGACATAACAGTTCGCTTTTAGAACTCTGTAATCAGTGTGCGCAACGCTTATAGAACGAGTAATAGACATATTGTCGTCTTCTATTTCGTGTACCTCGCTTACTTCGAACGTAAGTTTTTCGTGTACGTCGCTCGCTTCGGACGTAGCTTAAATAACGAGGCAAAATTATGGTTGTCTTCCTTTGGACAGTTGCACAACGCTTCGATAAAAGGAGGAATCCACATAACAGTTCGCTTTTAGAACTCTGTAATCAGAGTGCGCAAGCTTATAGAACGAGTAATAGACATATTGTCGTCTTCTATTTCGTGTACCTCGCTTGCTTCGAACGTATGTTTTTCGTGTACGTCGCTCGCTTCGGACGTAGCTTAAATAACGAGGCAAAATTATAGTTGTCTTCCTTTGGACAGTTGCACAAGGCTTCGATAAAAGGAGGAATCCACATAACAGTTCGCTTTTAGAACTCTGTAATCAGGGTGCGCAACGCTTATAGAACGAGTAATAGACATGTTATCATGTTCTATTTCGTGTACCCGCGTATGCGCATAAGCTCGTTGTTCGGTTTGTTACATGCAACGAATGTTTTGGGGTCATACGCTTAAAGAGCGAGGCATAGTTGCGACTCGTACGAGTTGACTGGGCCCCTGCCTTTCTTAATGAGATGCAGTTTCACCGCTTGAACGAGTTGAACGACTCGTGCGAGTTGACTGGGCCCCTGCCTTAATGAGATGCAACGACAAGTAACACTTCATTTTGTTTCAGTGAAAAATACCATATCACGACTTGAACAAATCGAACCACTTGTAACCACTGTTTTACGACTCGTACGGCTGGTACGAGTTGAATCACCACTTTCACGACTTGAACAAGTGGTGAGTATTGGACATGACTGTTATTACGCCTCCAAGTGAAATCGTTTCCCTTTGTACTCGTCCTCGCAGAAAATCCTGGGCATTTATTGCTACGTGACAGGCCTCGCCCACATGAAAGGTATGACGTGACAGACATCACGTGAGTCACCTGCTTCATGGAGATTGGTTGCGTGACACCTGTCATCTCCACGAAGATACCTGGTTAGCCTATAATGAAAGAGGGGGTACCCCCACCCCCTATTTTTCCGCTATTTTTCCCAGCACCCCTTGCGTATCCGAAAGGGGGAACGCCCTCTTCTAGCTACCCAAATATGGTCCGCGCTTTCCAAAGAGCGTGGCAGTACTTTTCCAATTTTTTTTTGACACTGTTGTCATGGTGACTGGTGTCGAAGGGTACCCCCTCCTCTAACCACCCAACAATGACACTAAAAAACAACAAATATAAGAACGTTTGCAACGCACCAATACAACGTGGCAAAACATGGACACGGGCAGAGAGTTTGTTGTTATTGTTGTTGAAACAATAACCAGTGTTTAATTCAAATTTTCACAAAAATTTATTTACAAAAAATTGTCATTTCTTCTCGACTCACAGGTCTTGTCTGACAATCAAAATAAAAAGTGTTCATTCAACATGATGACTGTACCTCCTGCTCTCGTTTGATGTTGTTGTAGCACTAGGTATTCGCCTGCCATTGACCTTTAATACTTGTGGACTCCCTCAGGGGGCGTTTCTTCTTTAGCACGTCAAATTGCTGTTTTTTGATGCTTGCGGGCTCCTTCGGGGTGTGCCTCGCGATACTTTTTCCGTTTAATCTCGGTCAATTTTTCCCGATTCTTTTGCCTGTATCTCTTGTTTTGGTCACGTGTGACCTCAGGGTGTTTTTTGTGGTACCTTCTTTTTTGCTCCCGAAAAATCTCAGGGTGTTTCTCATGGTACCTTTTTCTTTTCTCCCGCTGTTTCCGTTTCATTTCCATTAACTCCATGAGGGGGTCTCTTTTTACCCTTTCATCCCCTACCTCCGTTCTCTCCAGTTGCATTCTTTCCTCGTGCACCGCCTCATTCAAGGTCCCGTCGTCATGGACATTTAAAAACTGGTCAGATCGTCTAAACCCTCTCTTCTCTTCTCTTCTGTCATCTTGAAAACGGACTAAAGCTGAGAGTAAAGCCCCGCTTCACATGCTGAGGGTTTTATAGCAGGTGGATCGCAAAGGATGATGGGAAAATGGATAGGGGAGGGGGTATCCCCCCTTACTCTCCGTTCTATTTCACATTGTCTTTCACAGTGACTGTCATTGGTTCTTCCACTCATGTCACGTGACCACTTCTCTTCTATAAAACCAGGCAACCCACCCTTCCCATTTTTATTCTTCATTCCAAGCAAGCAAGTAAGGATACACAGCAACTCCAAGACCTACCCTCACGGTTACCAGGCAAGTTCGGTAAGCTCTTATTTTTTCATCATCGGTTCTTTGACTAAAGGAGGAAGTTGAGGGGAAGCTGGTGGTTGAGTCCTTCAAATTCTTGTATGGAAGTAGGCCACAGGCTTTCATCCAGGCACCACACTCTGTTACGATAAATGTAAGGGACGAGAACCTTCGCCAACATCTTGCCCAGAACTTTCTTTTGGCGAGGGTGTCTCAATGAATTTTCCTGATTGGCCATGATGGAGCAATAAAATCAAGTAAACACGTGGGCGCCCTGATGATCCAAAGGAACCCGTAAAATCGCCGCGACATGAGGACGTCCATGTGCCACTCTTCTCTTGTATCCTCCAGTCTCGTCGTCTCTTCTAGCAATCTTCTATTCACTGCCTTCTCTCCCTTCACATTCCCATAGCTCCTTAAGTTAGACAAAGGCCTTCTTTCGTCCTTTTTTTTTTCCACTCAAAAACTGACAAAAGTCAACACTGACCAACTAAAGTTGTGAGTGAACCCCCCTTCACATGTTGATGGTTTTATACTCAGTAAATCAAAAAGGATGATGGGTACCTCCACCCCTTTTATTTTTTTTAAATTCACGTGACCTACACTATCAGACGGAATTGTTGGGACACTTTCCTGTCTGCTTGCCCCCTCAATGTTGGCGTATAAGATATGGTGGCTAAACTGTGGTTAACAACATTGAGAGGGAGAGGGGGAGAACGAAAAGGAAACAAATAGCGTTTAATTGAAGCGTCCCAACTATTTTAGACCGGTAGTGTCTTGGAGCAGGAATTTAAAGGACTGTTGACAGATAAGAAGGTTAATTTACACTTCGGTCATAAGTGACGCAGTTTTCGTGGGTTGTTACGTCCACAGCGATTTCCCAATGTTTGTATTTGCAGGGAACTGATGTAATTAAGCTGTAGTTATTTTGGGTTTTCATATTTAACATAAAGAGACCCGTAACACTGAGAACTTCCACTTGGCAAATTTAGTTTTTTGGGAGCACAACATTGAAAAGAAAACGAAAAGTGTGCATTGTGGTTTTCAAGTGTAAGATTGATAGCGTGACAAGGGCACGTGTGTACTATCTGTGTAAAATTCAGGGCTTTCCGATACGAAAAGTCGCTCGAATGTGCCACATTTCTAGAGGAAGCGTGTGGAGAATAAAGAAAGAAGGCCTTCTTAAAAACAAGGAGTGTATGGAACACGGCCGAAAGGGACGACCGCCCAAGTTAAGTGCAAGAGACGGAAGACAACTTGTGAGGGCCATTAAGCGTCTTCGAGAGAGAGAGGGCAACTTTTCCTGTCAAAGAATAATGCAAGAAGCAAGGATTTCTCCGCAGGACGTATCAGTGAGAACTGTGACCCGCTTTCTAAACTCCCAAGGGTTCTATTATCTACAAGCGCGTAAAAAGGGTGTCCTGACGGCCGATGATATGAAGAAAAGGCTAATGTTTGCGCGAAAAATGAAAAAAGACTATGGAGCTGACGTCTGGACTAAACGAGTCGCTTTCTATCTTGATTTTGTGTCGTATGCGTATAAGAGAAATCCATTGGACGATGCTGTGGCTCCTAAGGGACGAATTTGGCGAAAACGGGGCGAAGGACATACGTCTGGTTGCTTGGCGAACGGGAAAAAAGAAGGCACAGGTGAACGATATGTGAGACTTATAGTAGCTATATCCTACGATAAAGGTGTAATAGCTTATTATCCATACCAAAAAATGACTGGACGCTTTTTTGCTAGTTTTATCGATGAATATTTTCCGCGGATGTTTGCCCTTGCCGATAAGGGGGAGGAGAACTTATTTGTACAAGACAATTGTCCATGTCAGAATTCCACGTTAGCCAAAGCTGCCATGACGAGGACCGGTGCAAATTTACTCAAGTTTCCAGCGAGATGTGCTGACGTTCTTTGCCACGAAAAACTGTTTCCGGTGGTTTCCCGAAAACTACAGAAACAGGTCACTGAGCGCCAAATTGCAAGGGAATCGTATAGTGATTTCGAGGTTCGAGTTATTAACACCTTTTATTCCGTGCCAATCGGGACTGTTAATAAGCTCATTTCCTCCATGCCTAAGCGTATTTTAAAACTTATTGCTCTAAAGGGCGGTCGGCTGAATTATTGAATGTTAGATATATTAAGAGTGTATAAACAATAGTGTCCGTTGCTGTAATTACCGTATTTTTTCCCTTGAAGCGATACCAAAACTGTATCATTGATAGCTGCTTGCTACACAATAAAGTGTTAACACAACAGACACGATGTGTGCGAGCGTGCATGTGACGCTTGAACTAAAGTATGTTTGATTTACTCTCTTAAATATTATCTACCGTTTTCTTCTGGTCTGTATGGAACTTTTTTTGGGTCCAACACAAATAACTTTCTGAACATTTTTCGATTCTAGGCCACAGATGTGAAATCGACAACTTGTAAGTTGTTTACAACGTATGTTAATTACCTTAAGTGTGCACCAACTGGTGACATCAATTGTCAGTGTTTTCACGAAATATACACCTTTCGAAATAGCCATAAAACAAACTACTGTGCCATGAATGATGGAAAAGAGGGAGAAACGATGAGTCATATGAAATGAGGAAAAACCTGTCCTTACAAGCCGGTAAAAAGACCTTGTACTTGACGTGTACACGGGTCATCATACGTTAATTCAGTGAAGATATTGCTAAGTTTCTTTAAGCGAACTATAGCGTCACCATGCTCCAAATCTAAATAACTTCTATTACGTGTATTCAAGAGCAATGAACACAGGCAATTTCATGTAAGTGTGAAACACCCTTTCCGTTTCTTTTGTTATTCCATTATATATGCCAAGGAGGCTACAAAAAAGGCTCTGGAAAGTACGGTGACCCGTTATGGTGACCCGTTGAGTAGTGTCACCACTGGTACACTATATTTGCGGGAAGATAAGTTCTGCAAAACAACGCGGGCAGCTGGGGATGATCTGTTGTTCCTCCTCGGGAATTTGGCTGTGGAACGCGAAAACCTTTCAACGAACCCTCATCATTTGCGATTCCCTTTCGTCAAGTACTCCTCCGCGCACCAAACTTAATTCCTCTTTACTAGTGCAAAAAATGGGGGTATCGCTGGTGAACTCGATATCCTTGCAGAAGTGAGTTTTCGGGGCTGGTAAATGAACTTTTTGTCCCTCCAAAAGAAGTAATGAATCGTGCCACGGTATGATCTGACTACACCACCGGAAATCATTCAGAAAAACGACTTCTGCTGTTTCAGCGCCTAGCCATGCAAATGTGGTGGTAGCGGGGTTTGTGAAAGTTTTGAACACGGTATTCAAAGGATTCAGCAAAAATGTTTTTCCGCAATTCGCGGGTCCTTTTAAAAATACGTTTCTATACTTGCCACGGCCTTGCTGTAAAAGATTTCTGACTGCATCTGAAAATTCGTTTCGGCTAATGTCATTGCGTTGCAAAACCTGCTCAGCCATCTCCAGCCATTTTATCTGGCAACCTTCTACACACGGGCTCCCGATCTCGCGGTAAAGAATTTCCACCCTTGTTAATTTGGAGCGTGCCAAGTCTAACTCAGCATTTTCCATTTCCCAGTCTGTGCTTAGGGCCTCCTCCACAGCTTTGGCACCTCTGTTAGCTATAAATTCTGCAAGGTCAGTTTTTCCCGCTCCTTTTTGTTCACTCGCTAGCGCAACAAGCTGCAAACGAGTTTTGATGTTCTTCTCAACTGCAATTTGCGATACGTCAAATATTGTCAGCGTCTTCTTTCGCTTGCCTTTTTGGACACCTCCGTCACCATCTGCGAGGCGACTGGCCCGAGTTGCGCTGCTTGCATTTATCGTTATCGGCGCCCCAATATTTCCCAGATCGGGGTGATTCGTTGAGTGTACAGATAAACTATCTTCCTTCGTTGTGTACCTCCAGGCGGAGTAGTAATTTTCATGGCGATCACTAAAGTTCACTTTCACTCCGTACACCTGGTCGATATAGTTTCGCACACGCAGCCAGCGTCTTCGACCGCTCAGTTTCACGGCCATATGATAGTGTACACCTCCATGGACATGACCTTCCTGACTACAAACCCAATGGACAACTGTGCAATTGGACTCGGGAACTGCATTCTCAAATGCGTCCAATATAATGCGAGCAAACGCTTCGCGTGTGGGTACAATCTCTAAGTTAGCTTGGCTATATGTGATGAGATACACTCGCCTTACATCTCGTGAGTTCAACGGTAGACCTGCACGGTTCCAAACCTCTAATTTCATTGGTCCCTATAACCTGCACCGTCTATTGTTATCAGGGTTAGGGCTATTGTTTCGTTCTTTACCTATTGTTCTCCTCGACCAATCCTAGACCTCGTCTGGAAGCGGTGCAGGTCCTCCCGAGTTCAAACCCTCACTGCTACCGCTACCGACTTCCCTTTCATCAGTTACGCCGGATGTTTCACCCTCTCCCTCCATACAATCCGCCATAACGGGACTTCAAATAATTTCTTTCTGTATTTACGCGACCTGTGTTGTGAGAATGCTAACGTCGCATTATGGAGCGTTTTATTGCGTACAATTAACTTAGAGGTGTTTGTTTATCACATGCAAAATCTTTCGGGATCACGCCATCACTCCGAGACCCAAGATAAATACGTACAAATCTTTCTTCTAACCTTGCAATGTTGTTAAAAACATAAAGAAACATTTATTTTCTGTCCTGATTATTTCTTGTCCTTGAAATCCCGACTTCGCGCCCACAAACATCAACCTGAAACGTGTACGCACGTGCCTTAGGATTTCCCGCCTCTGGAGCCACCGAGCAGTCACATACCAAAAATTCCTCTTTTGAGACACTATCAGATGGAATTGTTGGGACACTTTCCTGTCTGCTTGCCCCCTCAATGTTGGCGTATAAGATATGGTGACTAAACTGTGGTTAACAACATTGAGAGGGAGAGGGGGAGAACGAAAAGGAAACAAATAGGGTTTAATTGATACGTCCCAACTATTTTAGACCGGTAGTGTAGCTGTTATTGGTTTTCCAACCCATGGCATGTGACCCTTTTTGCTCGATATAACCTAGCAACTCAACCCTTCCCATCTCATTCTTCACTCCAAGCAAGCAAGCAAGGATGTCAAGCAACACCTACGGATATCGGTAAGCTTTTCTTTTTTTTTTTTCCTCCTCGGTTCTTCACTAAAGGAAACCCACCCCTTTTAAAAACCAATCTAAGTAGTTAGCCTGTCCTGGAGCTAACCGGGCTAGGTCCCACGTGCTCCAGGATTTAATTAATGATTCGCTTTCTCTACATGATATCCCCTGTTTTTTTTTAGTTTTTGGACTTTAAAGACAGGTCTGACACGCCACTTGGGTCCAGTGCACCCAAGCCTCGCTCATCGGCACGTGACATCCTCCTGTGCCTGTTTTCTTTGGACTTTGAACTTTTGTCAAAGGGGGCGCCGCTGACCACTCGGACCCAAGTGCCACGCTACCACCCTGTACATAGCTATTTAAACTCTGGACTCTTTGTCGGGGGACGTCGCTGACCACTCGGGTCCAGGCACACGCTCCCGCTTGTAACTAAGTGGTTTTTTCCGGCATTAAAAATCTGTTATTTTTTCCTAACATCATGGTGATTTTTGATCTGTTTATTATGGGATGTTTTGAGTACGTCATTTGCGGCTTTTTCACTTCCGGTATGACGTCACCTACCTTTCTCCACCAATTACAACCTTCGCATCAAAACGAGGTCCAATCGATATTGGTCACGTGGTCACCCAAACTAATCGATATTATGCGGGGTGAAGGGTCCTCCCTTACTACTACTAGAGCTACTTAACATTACTGCCACAGTAAAAAACTACTCTCTGGAGTTACATAACTCCGACATAAAGTAACTCCACCTTGGACGGCTGACCCAAATTGCGTTCATGCCCTATTCAGCAATATTCAGTTTACCTGAATGCAGTACATTGCATGTACTAGCTATCTCATTGTGTGTTTAATTGTTATGTAACCAGGGGCAGCAGGCAGCACTGACTTTCCTTCTCAACAAACTACGTCAGATGAGGGAGCGAGCACAAGAAGAACTGACACAAGTTCAGATTTTCAGGGGGTATGGTTTAGTATTTCTCTGTTGTTAGCACTAATACAGAGTAGTATAAACATTTGAGAGTGCCTTGACAGAAACCACCATTTCAAAGGGCTCCATCATACATTTACCTTTACCACCTTGAAATCCGAAGAAACATCCACTTGAACTCAAAACTTACCAAGGATAAACGCAACATTGAGAAGTAAGGAATGAATTTAAAGATCCATGTTTATGGCAAATGAAATATTTGCAGATACGTAAGAGAAAAGCGTTTTGGAAACAATCTTTGGATGTTTAAGGTGGATATTTGGATATCTTAAGTCGAACGCCATAAATACTTGCAAGTTACCTACGGAGGTAATATACAGCGTATATTGACAGGAGAGGCGTGTTTCCTTGTGGCATCCCTTGATATTGCTCTTAACTTGATTTTCTTGCATACACGCTCGGTTGAGGCCTTTTGAGTATTCTAAAAAGTTAAACATTCGCAAATCCCAGTCCCTATAATTTGCTGTAACACCATCTATTTAGTTTTAAATTATCAGCTGGGTTTAGAGTGTTAATTTTTTAATTTCTATTTTCAGGGCAAGGAACGTGACACGAGCTGGATGGCTAGAGCTGAAAAAGCCAAAGTAAGTTCAGCTGATGAATGATTATTTACTGTTCTGTTTTTGAACTTAAAATGTGTGTATCCTATACAGAATCAGATGAATGCTGCCTTGTAAATGCTGTTGTTGCTATTGTTATTTCGGTGAGCTTGTCGCTTGAAGTTTTCAAGTATTGTGTGTGGGGGGGGGGGGGGGGGAGAGAGTACTAGTGGGGAACTATTTCAATGATTTTGAAGGCAGAAGTCCCTTTGTATACATAACAGGTAATGCATGTTTTTCCAACAGGCTTCAAGAAATGCTTTGCACAAAGCTTCTATCAGAGGACAATGTGAAACTATCAGAATGCTTCTTGGTGATGGTGAAGATGTGGACCAAAGAGATCAGGTGTTATTTTCGTTTCATTTATATAAATCAAGTGTTAGGTTGTTACTTTGTTTTCTGATGTTTCTTATGATGATTCTTCACTACAACTGTAAGTGTTAAAATGAGACTGTTTCATTATCACACTATGCAATGTCTAATGACCGTTGCGTGCCACTTTGTTATAAGAGGGCGGTCCCGTTTCTAAGAAAAGTAACCAAGTGAAAGATAAAAACAAAAAAAAATTAACGCCAAGACGTTGTCCATAGTCGAGCCTTTACTTTCTGCTCCGTTATTTCTTCAGTTTTCTTTGACGCCTCTTCACCTTGCCTGTTGGTATGGACAGGAATCTGTTGTTAGACTCTTGTTGGAACATGGTGCAAACGTCAACGCTGTAGACAGGGTGAGTTGACTAGACAGATAATTTCCTTTTATTACCTTGTCAGCGTACTAATCAAATTTTCCTTTATTTTATTGTAACAGAAAGGAAAGTAGTTTTGTTAGTCCTAATAATAGGTAACAACAGTCAATTACGAATTTTTACAAAACAAATTGTTTTAGCCTGTTGAAACGTGTAACGCACGCTCACAATCTGCGAATATTAGTTTCTGAAATGTATCATATTTGGAAAAGACTTGCTAAAGTGCGCTACTTTTATACCGCAAATTACATAAAAGCTGACAGAACTTTAATCTCAAAAAATTCGAAATAAAACACTCATAGGCCTCAAAGAGCATGCAAACATTTATCTTATCTTGCAAGCAGTTATCTTTTAAGCTGTTGTTAGCAGACATGATCCTTCGGTAATAAAATAAGCTTACCTGTACAGCTTCCGTTGTTGTGAAATGCATTGTAAGTCTTATTTCAACCACAACACATTTTTATTTGAAAAGTGGCCCTTGTGCTGATTCTCAGCCAAGATTTTCCCAAGAAGACGCTTTCACCCGGCCCGAAAACGCCCTTGTTGTCGGTGGGCTCGGTAGCTGCCTTTCCACTCATCTACGGTACAAAATCACAAAATTTAAAAGCAAGATTTTGATTTAATGAAAAAGCCTTTTAAGACAACAAATGAATTATAAAAGAAGAACATTACAGTTTGCCATTAACGCTGCTATTTCAAGCGACATTTGAAAACAATAGCACAGAACTGACAGCAAACCAGAAAACCGAGATCGACAAATTGAGATGAGTACACGCCTCTTTGAAGTTTTGCAAGGTCCTTGTTTCTACTGAAGATTGGGTCTTTGACTTAACAGTGATTGGAGCCATAGATTTTATTTTGGGAGTTGACGTTGGAGCAAACTCGCAGATGTATCTCTTGTTGACGGCTATCGACCTTAGCCTCTGGATTTAAGCGCAGAGACTTTCCCAAAAGCTGTCCATGTCCTTCTTCAGTTACTTAGTAAGAAATTTCTCTTCTGACTGGTGATTGTTGTAAGTTAGGGTGGTAATTTGCTATAAAACGTTGTAGTGAAGAGTGAAGGGAAGGTTTGAGAAAGCAGGAACTGGACATTGCGTCTCGACGATTAAGCGAACTGATAGGTTGCTTTGTTTCTTGACTTCCGTTTAATTTCTAGATACGGTACTTGAAAGACTGACCATTCGCACGTTTTTTAACAGGAAGTTAAACGTTTCAACCATTTGTGACTTCTCTAGTTTAACGTTTGTCTCTTGTGAGTTTGATGTTAGTCTTTTCGTTGCAGGGCCTCAAATCTGACTCATTCTGTCGTAGTCCTCTATCGTTCTCCTTCCTACTCCATCTGTAATTGACAGTGTTTTGCAAGAACGTTTAGATTTTTTGTAGTTGGGTATATTTTGAACGCCGGTCCAGATTGTATTGCAAATGTAAAAGTATCATTGTTGAATTTGAGTTCTTTCTGTGTTTTTAGTTTCAGCGTACACCACTTCAGAAAGCTAAACGTCACAATCACCAATCCATAGTGAAGTTGCTTCTGAAGAACAATGCAAGTCCAATTTATCAGCAACCGGTAAGAGATAAAACCAAACATTATGTCAAAGCATAATGTTATTTATGTTGATACATTGCGCCTATTGTACTCTTCATACATGTTTGCTCTTCCGATTCTGGATTCCCATGTCAGATAACAGCCAATCATAACATCGGTCGCGGTCGCGCCCGGGTATAAATTCCTCATCATTCTGGCGTTAATTCCCTCTTTCTTTTGCCATCACAGCGTTTACATCTCTGGGAAAAACTCTTCAGGCAAGTCAGTGTAGTCTAACTAGAGTTATCTTCGGGTAACCTGTATTCCTTTTTCCTTGGCCTGTTTCTGAGCTATTTTAGCGCTAAGGGGTGCATGTGATCCTCGGTTATTTGGTTCCCTTTTATATTATTTCTGTGCACATGGCCACGCCTCGTGTTCTTATCCTTGGACATTCTTTCATTCGCCGTTTAGGTGAGTTTGTTGACCATCGCTCTCACCTGGATCGTTCGTTTATGCTAAGTGGGGCCGCTATATTTCGGTGGCAAGGCAAGGGCGGCCGCACGTTGGCCACGATACAGGATGACCTGCCCGTGGTTAAGTCCTTTGCACCCCATATCGTAATTTTGCAGTTAGGGACTAACGACCTTTCCCGACTGGATCCTTTACTGGTGGGTTCGGCTATTGAAGATTTAGTTCGCACTCTGCACGACTCGTACAGTGTTCGCCTGGTATGCGTGTGCCAAACCCTTTATCGAGATGCGGACTCTGCATTTAATGTGCGAGTCCGAGCGCTGACGAAATACCTTAAAGTATTTTTGGAACCACTCCCCTATTCGTTTTTATGGGGCCACCGGGGTTTTTGGCGGTCTACCCAGAGATTCCACGCTCGTGATGGTGTACACCTAAATAATCGAGGGCAATTTAAGCTTTATCGCAGTCTTAGAGGAGCCGTTTTAAAATCCTTACATTTATTAGCTCGTGCTAATTAGAGAAGTTCCGCGTGTTATGTGGTGGAGAGAGCCATTTCCGTTTGATATGTTTTTTCAAGCCAAGCCGTGTTTTATCTTAATGCCTAGTGAATCAGCTTTTGTTATGTATTTTGCCGGCCTTTAGTTGCCGCATTCCTTTACTGCTGTTCACAGTTGGCTTATTCAGCTGGTTCTTTGTAACCGCTGGTTCTTTGGTGCACAGTGTGCCCTTTATTTACCGGCTTTGGTAGCTTGTTTTTCAAGTTTGCTTGCAGTTACCGTATGAGTGTACAAACCATTTTGACCGCCTGTGTATCAAGGCGTGTCCAATGCACTCGGTATTACTGTCAATGCATCTTGTTTTCTTGTACGGAAATGGGCTCTTGTCAGTAATTTTGGCATTTCATTTTTTTTCTGTCGTAACTTTGCCTTTTTTTTTTACCACAGGTGTTTCCTGTGGTTGCACACCAATGCATATCACACATTTTTGTGGTTTATTTTAGAACGGCCCCTCCTAGTACTTTCCCGGTGTTAACTGCCAGATTGATTATTTTATCATCTGCGGGTTAAGCTGTCAACTAACCGTTATCACCATATAGTTAATATTTCTGGCATATCATTGAGTCATGCCTCCCAAGAAACGTGCTGCTACAGCCTCCTCCACGCGAGCCAAGCGTCATCGTCCCTCCGATCTCCAAGAAGCAGGGCCATCCTCTCTCAATCCAACGCCACAGGACACGGGTTTAATGCAAATTAACGTTCAAGCCCTGACCAACACGATCGCAGTTGCTGTTACGCAAGCCGTCAAGGATGTCTTGGTCTCCCAGCGTTCAAGCGGGAACTCACAAGACAGCTCGCAGACCGCACCCACTGCCCCTCAAGTTGTAGAGCGTGCCGTGGATGATGAAGTCATAGCGTTAACCCAAGCAGGTACCAATAGAGCATCTGTGCTTCCTCTTTTTGAGGCTGGCGATCAACCACGCCAATTATTTTCCAGTATTGCGGTCAATCTGGGAGCCCGGGTAAACGATAAGGTGAAGGCCAAAATTTGGGCCAACGAATATGTTGATTTTGGCGCGTTACTGTCAGTTGCTCCTCCACGCGAAAAATTCGCTTTATCAATGACGTCAGTTAATGGCGATTCTTCAGGGCAACCACAGCTCACCCTGGAGCCTTTTCATACGCCGAAGAAGGTTACAAATATTAACCAGTGGCTCACTGCCTTTAATACATTCGTATCAATCTACGCGGAGAAAGCATCTGACGACGCCCCAAAACTCATGAAATATTGTGAGGTAGTACGCGATCTTTCTTTTAAGTCAGGGGACTGGCTTTTTTATGACGAACAATTTCGCTATTTAAGGCAATCTTTCCCTGAGCTTTAC
Organism: Siderastrea siderea; assembly: GCA_964030785.1. Lineage (NCBI taxonomy): Eukaryota > Metazoa > Cnidaria > Anthozoa > Scleractinia > Rhizangiidae > Siderastrea > Siderastrea siderea. The sequence goes on along the minus strand of OZ034971.1, from coordinate 47,035,164 downwards.
CCCTGGGATCAAATTCACTGGGAATTATGGCTGAGGGCTATGACTAATTCTAATTTTCGTAGCAAACCACAATCCTCTTACAATAGCGACAGGAATTCAAAAGGGCGTTTTCGCGCCTCTAGCGGTTTCCCAAAAGGAACGTGCTGGGCATTTCAAGCCGGAAAACAATGCGGGGGCTGCCAATACGAGCACATTTGTTACAAATGCGGCGCAAAACATCCTGCCACTCAATGTTCGCGACCACACGTTGGTAAGTCGGGAATATCAACTCAAAGTCAGAGTTCTGGGCAGCCCGCCAGTCACGCCCGTAAAAGTGGATCGTCTTGAGCAGCTCCTCACCGGCTATAGCCCAGCTCTTAAGACATTTTTGGTTGATGGTTTCCGTTGTGGTTTTCGTATTCACTTTTTTGGAGAACAATCCTCCTTTGAGTCCCCAAATTTAAAGAGTGCTTTGCAAAGCCCGGACATTGTATCAGCGAAACTTCAAAAAGAAATTTACGCGGGGAGGATTGTTGGTCCTTTCCGCACTCACCCTTTTCCTGTTTTTCGAACCTCGCCCATTGGCCTAGTTCCTAAGAAAACCCCAAATGAATTTAGGCTTATCCATCATTTATCGTATCCCAAGGGCTTGTCTGTTAACGATTCAATTCCTGACGACTGTTCATCGGTGCATTATGCGACCATTAGCGATGCGGTCAATATTCTTAAAAACTTGGGTGCGGGTTGCTATATGGCCAAAACCGATATCAAGTCTGCCTTTCGAATAATCCCAGTTCATGCGCTAGATTACCCATTGCTTGGTATAAAATGGGAAGATCAGTACTACTTTGATAGGTGCTTAGCTATGGGCTTGAAATCTAGCTGCCAAACATTTGACCATCTCTCGTCTGCCTTGGAGTGGGTCGCAAAATGCACTTTACGAGTGTCTGCTGTTTTACATATTTTAGACGACTTTTTGTTTATCGCGCCTACCCGCGAGCAATGTGCGACCGACCTAAAAAATTTTCTTAACATGTGTGATTTTCTGGGTGTTCCCATCGCTCATGAAAAGACAGCAGGCCCGGATACAGTTTTACAATTTGCGGGAATTGAACTTGACTCTGTTTAACAGGAGGCCCGGTTACCTTTGGAAAAGCTGCACAAATGTCGCGCCTTACTCCACCAATTTTTTAGTCGACGGTCAGTTACCCTGCGTGAACTGCAGTCTTTAATCGGCTTATTGAATTTTTGTTGTTCTGTTGTTGTTCCGGGGCGCGCCTTTTTACGCCGTCTTATTAATCTTACCATGGGTCCATTACGCCCTCATCATCACATCCGTTTACGCAAAGAGGCTAAGCTAGATATCCGTATGTGGGTGCAATTTTTGCAAGACTTCAATGGTAGGGCATTTTTTCTGTCGGATCGTTGGGAAACGTCCTGTTCACTTGATCTATATACGGACGCCGCGGCCTCAAAGGGGTACGGTGCGATATTTGGGCAGCACTGGTTCTTTGGCTCTTTTCCTGAAAAGTGGAACGGCCTCAATATTACTGTTCTCGAGTTGTTTCCTATCACCATTGCTGTGCATATTTGGGGGTCGGAAATGGCTAATCGTTGCATTGTCTTTCACACTGATAACGCCGCCCTAGTAGATATTATCAACAAACAAACATCCCGGCATAAGACAGTTATGATCTTCATCCGTGATCTAGTTCTTAGTTGTTTAAGGTATAATATTTTATTCCGAGCTAAGCATGTTCCTGGTCTGCACAACACTAGGGCCGACTACATTTCCCGCTTTCAGGTAGAGAAATTCAAGCAAATCACACCAGATGCAGACGAGTGCCCAACACAAGTCCCGTTGGACCTTCTTCCGGAGAGTTGGTGGCTCACTTGTTTACCCAGACACCCCAAATTTAACAAAAATACTTTCTTTTTGTAATACATATGTTGTAGTTTATTTCGTATTCATTATCATATACTAACATAAAAAAGAACAAAGGAAAATAAACATTGAACCAAGGATAAAATTGAACTACAACATATTTATCCCTGATTTGTTTACCATCCCATCAGACGGACCTACAAGCACTAAGGTTTCTGCCACCGAAAAAAAGTGCCATTTTTTTATAGTTGAGATTTTTACATGCTCAGAAAAACCTCTTCGAGACCTTTCTTTCAAAACAGATTTTTATAAGAAAATTCTGGCTCAGTAGAGGGTTACTAGGGGTAAAAGATTTTTCCTTGTTAATTATGGTAATTGATCGCTGACAAGTTCTGTCACACCTGATTAATTTGCTCAGGTGAAATTAAAAGCGCGTGCCGGTTGCACTCACATTTTAAAGGAATTCTTCTGAAGTGGTTGTTATTTTTGTTTTTTACGAAGTGACAAGTCAGAGTTTTCTTTTACCTAAATGCATCCTAAAAATAAACCGTTTCGGTTGTGTCTGTTTTCATCTTCTAAACCACGACGGAAAGAAAAAAGAAAGCCTTTGACAAGGAATGGGCAGCGAACTGGCAGAGAGTGATCAGGGCTCATTTTATCCACTGGAGAAGTGGTTGCGTCGATAATTCCCCCTTGATTTTGCCGTGATTTTCGGCATTTTTATCAACCTGGTCAGCTTTTAAGGAAATATGCGTAACAATTTTTAATTGTTACATGAAATAAGGATTGAAATTATTTTCATCAAATAATTTCTTCTCACGTCCAAGGGCGGTGTGTTGGAAGTAAGTAAACTATTTTCTGCCGCTCGTCCCGCATAGATCCACGCATAGATTAGAGTGCACATATCTCCTCAACTGCTCACTGTTAGTCATTTAAAGGATTAAACTCGAAGTCAAGTAGCAACTCCGTTCACCTTATTTTTCACACCACGCGAAAAAGCACTGTCAATCCCCAAATTATTAACTAGTCTTCTTTTTGTACAAAAAATACATGTAATCTCTTGCAATTTATGACTTTTCTCTAATACACTCAAGTTTTGGCTTCACTTACTAAACCTTCCGAATTCAAGCGTTGCCAGACAATGCCTTCAAATTTCAACTCAACTGGCAGACTCTGGAAAAAAATGCTTTATGCTCTCCATCTATGATATACTTAAACAATATGGTACCGATTTCTCTACTGATCTTCAAACTATGACTGATACAAAAGGAGATAGATTAAAAACTAAAAAGTGTCAATCCAAAATAATCGAAAACTTTAAAACTGGCTTAGAAAAGCATCAACATGAATTGATTAGATGTAACAAAAAACTGAAATTTTACTCTACTTTTAAAACAGATGTTACTCCCTCTAACTCACTAGAATTAATTACAAATCTTAAACATCGTCGGGCAGTAGCAAAACTTAGAGTAGGCAACCATAACCTACGAATTGAAACTGGTAGACATTCTTATCCTAAACTTCCTGAGCATCTGAGAATCTGTCAAAACTGCAGCTCAAATGAAGTTGAAAACGAAGAACATTTTGTACTTAATTGTAGTAGATATAATACAATTAGAAAATCTCTAATAGACTACATTGTTAGAAATTATTCTGATTTTAGTTCTTTAGATGCCAATCAAAAAATTATATTTCTCTTTAGTAATATAGATGCCTTTCTCTGTAAAAAATTAGGTTACTTTATTTATGAAGCTTTTGCACTAAGAAATGAATCGACAATCGCAACAATCGTCAATTAGTTGATCCTATTACTTACCCTTACATATCTTTCGATGTAATACGTATTATTATTATCATTATTTTCCTATACTTTTGCAATACCATTTGTAATTGGGAATGCAAATAAAGTGTGTTGTTGTTGTTGTTGACTTGCTTAAAATTTTCGTCCATGTCTATGTATTGATAAACTGCAAAATAAAGTTATCCTTAGCGGGGATGAAAATGGCACAATAATTCACTGTGTGGTTGCTTTTATCTGTTAATTTTTTTAAAGCTACTCTCCCTTCCAGTCCTACGGAACCGTCCTGCGCAGATACACCTGCTAAGTTTCCAGTTTTCGCAATCAGGTGTCATCCCTATACCGCCCAATTTTCAAGCTGAATACACCCCTTCACCACGGTGAGGCATCTCCGAGGAGGTGGCAATTGTGAAGTCCCTGGGGGCTCCGACTTCCGCTGGGGCGGTTCTTGTGTGTGAAAGCCGACCAATAACAAGATCAGTATTAAAAAAAGAAATTGAATTACTTTAATTAAACAGTTCAAATATAAGATACTCGCTTTATTGTCTCCATTACGCCTCAGTTAGACCCTAACATTGTTGCATTTCACTCAGAAGCTTTACTTTTTTCACTGCAGCTCAGTCTGAAGTCTCTTTCACGGAAAGCTTTCCTTCAAGTAGACAGACGGTCAGGTTTTAATCTCCTACAGGCGGCTTTCTTTGAGGGGGGTTGTAACACAGTTTGGAAAGTGCAGGCCGTTCTCGTTGACTATGTAAAAGAGATGAATTTTGAAACAACAAGTAGCGATGCTAAATTGTTCCCCGGAGTGACTGCAGTCGACATTCTGTTGAGTCTTGACACAAAAAAGCGAGGCCATGATGTCATCGATGAACTTTACCAAGAGGCTGTTGAAATATGCAGCACAATGACAGAGCTTCACAGATGTGTACGCAGTGATGACGCGGAAAAAGCCGTTGAGCTTGTAGTAAATGATGGTGTGGATATTAATATCCCTGCTTTATGCAATCGCACACCTTTGTTGTGGGCGAGTCCATCATCCTCAAGTATGTTGATCAAGACCCTCATTGATCTTGGTGCTGACGTTAATGCCCAAAGAACTGATAACAAAGTAGCACCTCTGCGTCTGGCGGCTTCTTGGAACAACTACATGGCCACTCGCCTGCTTTTGGAGCATGGAGCTGATAAGGAAATTGAAGCCACTGATGGAAAGTCACCACTCCACGAGTCTGTTTCTGTAGGATTGTTCGAGGTTTCACTACTTTTGATTGAGGCAGGATGTAACGTTAACCTACGAAACAAAATCCATCAAACTCCTCTTTATTTTGCAGTCAAGAATAAACATGAACAGCTTACTAAACTTCTGCTTGATTGTAATGCTGATGTAAGTATGGGGTACAAGCAGAACAGTGATGACAGAATTTACGTTGTTCGTGGGAAAGACAGAGGGAAACCGGCCTGGCACTATGTCTTGGTAGAGAGACATTTACTTGGTTTATTTCTGAAACAAACGAACGGGGGTAGTTTGGACGTAGCAGACTTTGGGCGTGTCCTTAATTCTGGGTGGGGAAAAGACCCTCCAGAGAAAACCATCGACAGAATACTTTATGATGATATTTTCAAAGAAATAACTGGCGTGACTCTGCTTCATATCGCAAGCAGGAATAACAGCACCGAAATAATTGATCTGCTTGTTAAGTACGGTGCAGATGTTAATGCTCTCGATTCGGAAGGTTTTTCTCCTCTGCACATCGCAGCAATCCATGGTAACATGAAGGTTGTGAAAAAACTTGTTGATCTCAAAGCTGACGTCAGTAGAGCCACAGCAGATGGAAGGGATGCAGCAGACATGGCTCGCTTGAACGAAGAAACAGAGATTGAAGAGTATCTCAGGTCAAAGGTGGCTTCTTCGCACAGAACTGAGGGAAAAGAGGTTGAACAAGATGTTACCTATGCATACATCCTCTCCGACGCTTACAGTTACAGTTTCGGTAGCTCACAATACATCTATAGCTTAAGCGAAGACTTAAAATCCCTTAGTCTGTGACATTCTCGAAGCTCTGTGCACACAGAAGTTTCTTCCATTTTTGACGCAATAAGACAGATATGTGCTCACAAAGTTAGCGGGCATCCACAAAAATGTAGAAAACGTCCAAGAGGTTTTCAATTTCAGAAAATTTAGACAACACTTCAAAAATATTATTTGAAATTTGAACAATAACGCCAAGTCATTTGATTTTGTGATATTTGCGAAATCACGTTTTTTTTTTCGGCCGTTGCATTTTGTAAAATATCAGCTTTATTTCTAAAAGAAACTGTTCGGTACTGTCTGAATCTGCATGATTGATACCACTGATGTGTGTAATGTATAAAAATAAAAACACCTTATTATTATAGTGTAAGTAAGCTATCGCCTGTATTCTTAAATGACGGAGTCTTGTTTCATCTGAACAGAGTTCAGGGAATGATTGTGAAACTTAGCGACCTCCGAAAGCTACAACAGAAATGCCGTACTTCATGTTAGAGGCACCACTTTCACGTATCTTTTTATCACTAATTTTCGTGGGTATTGAATTTCGTGAACCTGATGGACCCTAAATTTAGGAGGCCTTATTTCCGCGATTTTATTAAAATAAGTTGTCAAAGGCTTCTAAATCTCGCAAAATATGGCCTTTACTTTCGCTTTTCTCTCTCGTGATGTCGCCGAACATCGCGGAAATGAACACCCGCGAAATTTAGTGACAATAATTTACCATGACTGAATATCTTGATAAAGGTGTTCCTATTTCTGTGATTTGTGAACCATAAAGGCTAAAACGACAACAAACTAACACAAAAACACTCAGTATCATAAATTACTACTATGAACAATTCTGTTGTTTTGTAGCTATTGTTGTTAAGGTTCTCTTTAACTTCGGCCAATCGTTGTTTCCCAGTATTTATTTAGTTAGTGTCAGGAGCCACAGAAAAACTCCATTATGTGCAATTGTACATTTTATACAGCTACTATTTTAGATTCGTATACTTTTTGGTCTCATTTCTTATTGGCTTTAACAAAGTTAGTGTTATAATTGTAAAGTAGCTACTGCGCCAAATTTATTTCCATTTTGAGCCCCAGACAAACAAGAGCGCGAGAGACGACAAGAGTTATAAAACTCTCATTCTTATTTGGCCTGAAACTCTTGTAGTTGTAGAGCAAAGGCAGGGAATGATAGTTCTATTTGACCTGGTCCTTTCTTGCATTGTCGAGAAAATATTTCCGAAGAAATGATTCAGGCGTAGATAGAGGTAGCCTGCGAGTACGGCTGGGTATGATCCACCTTTCATTGTTCCCGACCAGGGTCGGATCCAGAGGGGAGGGTTGAAGGGGTTGCACCCCCCTTTGGGAAGTCGAAAAATGCCGGAAATGCACTGTAAATCCCCATATTTTCAAAATCGTCTTGGGTACCTCGCTCCCTGACCCCCCCATAGGGACTGACGCCGACTCACAACCCCCTCACCCTTTCCTATAATCCTGTTTGTATTCACAGGCTAAGATGGAGCGAGTGATGTTAAGGTCAGGTTAGCCTCAGGGAATGGGAATTGTTCTTAAGCCAGTCCTAACAGCTGTAGGAGTGGTCAGCTTCAAATTCCTTACAGTGTCAGTACATGCGGATCAAAAGAAATTAAGAAAATGATTACATAGGAAAAGTTGATTACATTTCAAATTTCGTCCCATTCTTCACTCCATTTATGATATATTTTATCCCATCTTTGCAAAGCTTCCTTGGTGTTTTCTAGCGACAAATGAGAGCCTAAAACGCGTGGAGGCTGAGGAGCGCCGGGGCGGCGCCTACCTAGGTAGATTGGAGCACTTTTAGGCAGCCAATGAAAAAAAGAGATACTTTCTGGTAAAACTGAGAATACAAGATCGTTGCATTATCTCATGCCCAGCGCCGATTATACACTAGCTGGGATGTTCATTGGCATATTAAAACGTATTTCTTCTTTGATTTCAACAGCAAACGTATTCTTAAACCCATCGGAAACAGTAAACTTTGCATGGACCACCGTAACAAAATAAAAGTACCGGATCCTGTAGTAAAGGATCTAACCAGCAAAAAATTAAGAACCAAATACGATAAAAAATCAATGCTGAGAGAGAATGACTCTAAGGGCAAACACGTTACAATTTAAACTAAGGATATAAAATATGATACTAAAATTACAATTAAAGCAGCTTATATTACAACGTTTAAAAACTGGCGTAAAAAATAAAAACGTTACGATTTGAAATTTAATTTTAAAGAAGCTAATATTACAACGTTAAAAAACTGGCGAAAAAACTGATAAACGTTACGATTTAAAATTTGAAAAATACTTTATTGATACTACTGATACTGATACTGAAGATTGTAATATTAAAGTATTGTCATCCTAAACACACTAAGAGAGCTATTCCATTCAGTTTAGCTCTTAGACTCCGCCGTATTTGCTTCTGACGACACTTTCACGAAACGCACTACTGAACTCAACTTATCTTAACAAACGGGGATACGTTTCTTTCCTTGACCAAGAAATACGACGTGTTCACAACATCCCACGTACCGAAGCACTCGCTTCCAAAGACACTTCGCAAACAAACCAACACAAACGGGTACCCCTTGTTATCACATATAATCCAGCCCTTCGTTCTGTACCATCCATTATTCACAAACACCTCAACATCTTGTCCTCATCTCCCCGCTGCGCCAACGTTTTTAATGCTGCTCCCCTCGTTGCTTTCCACCGCAGTAACAATCTTAGTAATTTATTAGTTAGCGCCAAACTTCGTAACCCTAACCAAAGTAACCAACCCCGTGGCTCGTTTCGATGCGGACACAACTGCTTGACATGCAACTATATAACAGACGGACTCACTAGCTGTACATTTTTTTCTACGGGCGAAACAAGACCCATTCATCATCACATTGACTGTAACTCTAAAAACGTTATTCACACTGATGGTACAATGCAATCGTTGTCACAAACAATACATAGGAGAAACCAAACGACGACTCAAGGACCGCTTCAACGAACATCGTAGACCTGTTGACAAACGAACTAACATTTCTAAACCAACTGCAGTCTCAGAACATTTTCTTTTTAGCGACCATAATGCTAATGACATGCAACTTACTCCTTTCGAACATAGTTACTCGAGGGACTGGTTATGAAACCTTGCAAGTTTCAAAGGCAATAACAAAGGTGCTGCAATTTATGTTGAAAGTTCTACGAAAATGCACAATCTTTTGTTTTACGATCTCACACTATGGCTGAATAACTTAACAGTGACATTTTTATTGGTTCGTTGCTCATGCAAAATTCAAAAGCTATTGTTGTTTGTGCACCGTCAAGGCTAAAAACGGTAACAAAAACATAAAACAAAGGATTTTGCTGAGGTTCATAACCAGATTCTTTTATTAACTATGTCTCGAACTAATGAAATCTAACCGTGACAGTGTACGAAAAGCTAGAGAGGTATTCCTCATCGATAGAGGTCAAACCTTGAAACCACCAAGTTTAAGTAGGAGAGATGAAACATGACACTTTTTCCGGTTTTTCATCCTCCGTGTTTGCAAGTTTGTATTTCCGGTTGTATTTTTTTTTTTTTGGAATTCGTTTGGTATTTTCCACTTTCTTATTTCGTATTGTAACGTATTTAGAGTTTAACGCGGTACGTTATCCCTATCACTTAAGCTTATGTTATTATTGTATCAGTATAGTATTTTTCAAATTTTAAATCGTAACGTTTTCAGTTTCTTCGCCAGTTTTTTAACCTTTTAATATTAGCTTCTTTAAATATAAATTTCAAATCATAACGTTTTTATTTTTTACGCCAGTTTTTAAACGTTGTAATACAAGCTGCTTTAATTGTAATTTTAGTATCATATTTTGTACCCTTAGTTTAAATTGTAACGTTTTTGCCCTTAGAGTCATTCTCTGTAAGACCCTGAAGAAGAAAGGCTGTGCCTTTTGAAATATTGGTAAATATACAGTTTCCCTACCGTTGAATCAGCATTGCTTTTTTATCATACTTGGTTCTTAAATCCATATTCATTGTCCAAACCACGTTCAGGGGCAACTGATCTTGTTCGAAATTTGGACGCTGTGATTCCGCGACTGTGTCAGACTCCCGCTGATTTTTTTGAAGACTGACGTCTCGTACATTACGCGCAATAACATGCCGTAAATTTTCGATAATAATTATTGGGCTTATATTTGTCCAAAAGGCTTTTTGGTAGGTTTTTTTCGGGGGGAGGGGGGTAGGTGGCTTATTATGGAGGAGGGTTTTGCGCTTCAAAAATGGTTCGTCTTATATTTGGAAGGGATTTTGTGGCTAAAAATGAGGGATTTTGAGCCTGAAAATAAGGGATTTTGCGTCTGAAAATGCTGCGTCATAAGCGGGTACAAGGTGGAGGAACTGAACTTCCTTGTAAGTATTATCTGTATACTCCCACGGACTTTAAAAATTATCTCGTTTTCCAGTTTGTTTTGGTATACGACACCCTGTTGTTGTGCATACGGTATTCAGATTTCTATTTACGTACATGTAGGTAGAATAGTACATTAGTTTTTGAGGATATGTTGTAATCGTTCTTGCGATGAAATTTCAATATAAGATCGTGGGCTTATTTTCAAGGGGTAGCTTATTATCGGAAGGCTTCTTGCGAATGAGATTTGGCGAGCTTTTTTTTTTGGGGGGGGGGCTTATTATCGGAATTTTACGGTATCTTGTTTCCCAATTTATCTTTCATTCATTTCGAACGAAATTGCATAATTGACTGATAAAGCGCCAATTTTGAGTGGGGAAGCGGCAAAAATGAATTCGAAAGAGTTGTCTCTTTATCCGTGTTTTGGCACTTGACCCTTACTGCAGGAGCATGTGCTTCTGCTGACTGACAATTAATCTTGCGAACTACTCGAGCGCGTGAAATCTGAGAATAAAAAGGATATAAGTCGTACTCGGGCCAAGGAGACCCAGACGACCGGAGCTTTTCCCGGTTTCCGTAGCATGAACCAACTGAGACGGGATGCTAGGTACATTCTTTGTTGAATGTGTCTCTTGAAGAAAAATTACATCTGCTTTTTGTTTCCGACACAAAGTAAAAATTGTTCTACGTTTTCGAAAGTTGCCGAGGCCTCTGACATTCAGCGTAATCAATTCCAGGCTGTCTGGCTTAAAATTATAGACAACATACTTTGCCCCACATTGTCTCTCTCCACCCAGGTGGATAAACTGGGTACCGACACCTTGCATCATCAAATTCCGCTATTATAGTAGCTGCACGGTGTTCGCAAAACCCATCTAAAAATTTGAGTTAAACTGAAAGGATGACACCGGTTCAAATTATTTACTTTACAGGCCTATTTAAATAAAATTTGACTAAGAAAGTGGGTCTACAGCGAAGTATTTTTAATGTTTTTCAACTAACAACCACTGAGGCCATGTCGAGTTACGAGGACCGATTTGTCAAAATTGGGGTAGTTTTCCACGCGCTTTATTTCGAAAACGAAGTTGGTGACCCCCGAAGTTTTTTGCATTTCTGACAAAAGTAACTCATTATCTGACTGTCGCAAAAGTATGAAAAAAGCTGTGTTGTAGAAGTGTTTCGCGCGAACGTCCTCAAATAACATTCTCTCCCTTGTTTTCCGCCGCTGCCCCTTTTCTCTCCAGATCCCGCGCGTCTTGCGTTCGCGGCTCCTTTCCAATTTTCGCCATCCCTACTATCTGGAAGCTAAATTAAGTACTTGCATACAGTCGAACCTCCATGTGTGACCATCTCTCGTAAGCAACCACTCCCTTCAGCGACCAGTTTTCCAAAATACCAAAACTCCTCAGTGAAATCATTACAGCTGGAAACCTCGTAAGCGACCACCTCTCGGCTGACATTTTGAATTTTTCTTTTTCGTAACTTCCGGTGAGCGACCACTTCACACAATTATGATCCCATCTCACCGGCTTCAAACTGAACAGAACAGCGTCATACAACCCTAATGTAACTGTAATATTTGTTAATGTAATGTACTTCTGATCCTCGTTCTCCGCTAAAGGTACTACGCTTCATTTTGGTTTATATGTTTATTTGTCCATGGATTTAAGAAAAATATCCTGGGATTAAAATCAAAATTTTGGCCTCCTGTGGTCTGACCTCTCGTATGCGACCACCTCTCTTATGCGACCGCTTTGGCTTGGCATTTTGGGTGGTCGCTCTCGGGAGATTCAAAAGTACCTTTTTTTCAAAAAGTGACGAAATTGTTTAAAAACATTATCAGCGGGAAAATCAGTTAATCACTTTGTCACAAAAATCGTAACTTTCAGGCAGCTATGAACATTACGAGAGCGTTATTCTACAACTGTATAATAAGAAACAAAACAGCACTTTTGATAGATGTTTGGATGATGTTTCTTGTGGTCACATGATCGATCACTCCTTTCGTAACTCTTTACTCCCAAATTCGTAGCGCTGCTTCGTGTGGCAAGGAGAAATAACGACAATCAGATAATCGACCTCTTGGTTAATTACGGAGCATGGGATGTTAACGCCCGCGAAGCAGAAGCACATGGCAGCAATCCATGGTAACCTGTAGGTTGTGAAAAAGCTTGTTGCTCTCAAAGCTGACGTCAGCCAAGTCATAGCTGTAGCGGACGTGGCTCACTTAAACGAAGAAATGGAAATTTCTTGTGTTGTTTCAAAACCAATGTTGCCTAAAGACTTCTTAAACTTCCTTAATTTAAGAAAACAGGAAAAAAAGCAAAGGCTTGTTTCTCAAGTGATTTGTTGTTACGAATGAAGATTGCATCTCTTTTCCCTGTGTCTGAATATCAGATCCTACTATGCCAGAGGCCTGGCACGAAACACCCTCAGAAAAGGTTAAGAGGGAAGAGAGCCGCGGACCCGCTCGCCTCAACCTGTCTAGCCCTACACACGTCAACTTGCTGATGCGTTTTCGACATAGAATTGCGTCAACGAAAAGCAGTTCCAGCTACAGTGTTCCACTTTCCTATGTGCAAGGTGTTTCTGAACAACTCGCACGGGTCTTCAGAAAACAAGAAGTCGGCACCTACCATATCCCTTTCAACACCATAAGACAACAATTGGTATACCCAAAGGACCCCACACCCAAGGAAAAGGAATTGGGAGTGGTCTACAAAGTTCAGCGCAAGGATTGCAAAGAGGATTACATCGGTGAGACAGCTAGACCGTTTAGGATTAGATTCATGGATCACGACAACATTAGAAGAGCATCGACAACTGCTGTAGGTGATGCACGCAGGGACATGGGACACACTCTTGACTTCTCTTCCTCCCTGATCATTGCAAGGGAAAATGACACTTTCAAGAGACGAATTAGGGAGGCCATCGAAATACACTGTCAGGCACCAACATTGAATTGCGACAACGGATACGAGCTCCCGGTGATCTACCGCAATGTTTTGTCACGTGGTTTTCACCATCCTAAATCACGTCAAACTCCATCACTTGCAGTGTTCTTACCAGAATTTTCTACTTTGGGGACCACAGGACCCATAGAGAAGTTAAAAGGGGTCATTAGAGAGAAAAGCGGGTCACAATTGAGATACAGTTAAATTAACGTTTTACTCACAGCTCTGAGTTAGAGTAAATACCTCATACTTTCTTAAATAATAAATGTTCAATGTCTGAATGATAACTGTTAGACATCAATTTTCTGTTATTAGTCCTACTGATTTTATGATGAATTCAGAGTAAAGCATAAAAATCAACTCTGTGTTAGCGTCGTGTCTCTCTAGCGTGCTCGTCCGAAGGTTACTACAACCAACAGTAAACGCATTTGTTTTCGAAGCACCCAAACACAGTATGCACCACATAGCTATCTTTTCCTTATCATACTCAAGCCATGTGTACTTAACTGTCCAGCTTTGATGAAATGACCTCACGCGATTTTTCTTTGTGCTCATGCCAGTTGTGGAAGTAGCTCCGAACTTGGATGGCCGTCCTCATCTTCCGTTTCATCGTTAATATTTCGTGTTGTTTGACTAGTTTCGGTACTTTCATCAGCATCTAGCCTTGGACGTTTAGCGCTTGCAACCGGAATAACGTTGTTTTCTTTGCCATGAATAAAACATAACTATAACCATTGAAATTCATTTCAGATGACGGGGCATCAGAATGCATTATTTTACACGTGAGCATGGCGATACTGTACGTAGTAAAGTTTCAATTTTTCTTGAGCTGGGTGGATGGGGACTAAGCTTTGTAATCCTCCCCTAAATGACTGTGGTTGAGTTTGTGCGTGTTTGTGGCTGTGAGGATTGGAGATAAGATAATTACGAAATTTAACTGCGTTTATCAGACGGGTTTTGATAAATGTAACTTGCAATTAGCGGGGTAAAGGAAACATACCAGGGCCCGGTTGTTCAAAGAGTGGATAACTTTACCCAATGGAAAAGTTGCTATCCAACGGAGCAATTTTCTTTCAACTTGCACATTTGGCCAGAATATTGCAAGACCACACACTTCACTGTACATTGTAGATACACTCTTGCTCTTTTTTATAAATCATAGGGTTTTGTAGAGATTTTCCCACTTTTTTATCTGCTGGACTGACGCCTGAACAACTGGGGCCAGAGGTATAGCAGTTTATGATAGATATTGACATCAGCCCCGTTGGCTAACTAGCCATTCGGCAGTTACTTTTTCAGGTCCGTTCAGAAGGTGCGGAGAAACACTTCATTGGAAAATGAAGTTGAAAACTTGTTTGCGAACTAAAGTGTTGGTAAGTTTAATCAGTCAACTGCTAAAAGTGTGGAAACGACGAGCCGCTAGTAATTGGCCATTTTATTTTCATCACTAGGTTTTTTATCTTTTTCCCTTCTTTTGTTTGTCTTTTTCTTTGTTTGTAAAACTAGTATTTTAAGTGGGGAAGTTTAAATCATCCAGTCCCTCCGAATATCTAGAGTTCGCATTGAACAATATTTCCTTTTTCAATAAGCTTCAATGTGTACCTCGTTTTCGTGCCCTGTTGGCCGGCGACACCTGGGAACAAAAGACTAGCTAGTTTTCTTCCCAGGCGCCGTCGGCTACTAAATGTAAAAGAGCCCTGGGTGCAAGAATGGCCCCCGGCCCCCCGGGGAAGCTTTCACATTCCATTGCATCACGCTCAACATGGCGTCGAGCTATGTTTGTCGGGTGGTGTCTGTGGGATAAATCAGATTGATTTCACCGAGGGGCCTGGCTTGAGGAGAGAAAAGCAGTAAGAAACTCGGTTCGCAAAGGTGAAAAGAAAAAGCCGAAACTTGGACTTGTTGCATGTGATCGCTCCGTAAAAACTAAAATCTTAAATTAAGATGTTAGGCATCTTACATAAGATAGATAATAACTCAAATTAAGACCGAAATCATCTTATTTTAAGACCATATACCCTAAAGTAAGTCAAAAACGTCTTAATTTAAGATGACCACACTCTTATTTCTTTGTAAGATTCTTATCGTCTTAATTTAAGGTTTTGAATGCGTCTTAAACTAAGATTTATTGACTCTTAAATTAAGACGCGCTATTTTATATGATCTTAATTTAAGATTAACACTTTTTATTTTAAGTTGTGTAGTTTGAGATATCTTACCTTAAGACAGGGAGCATCTTAAAATAAGATTGCTGCTCATCTTAAATAAATTTTAAGATGATTTGAAAATGGTTAAGAGCAATTCATCTTAGATAAGATGCAGTGCGTCTTAAATTGACGGGAACAGATTTCTTTCAAAGCTTTCAACTGAAAAGGATCGAAAGTTCTGCTGCCCTCCCGTGATTGGTTAGTTTCTATCCAAAATGCGTACTGCAGCGGAAACAGCCACGTTTTTGCGCTTGACTCAATTCGTTGAACAGACCAATACGGCATGAATTCCATATGACTTCTTCGGTTCAATTTGACATTTTTATGCCTGTAGATTGTTGTGACAGTGACATATTTTTCAACTGGTGTTGGTGAATTCATACATTATTTAATGCTGAAGACTTGGGTCGATAAAACGGAAAGAATGTCTGTGAAGTTCAAAGACAGTTTGTCCAAAGCAACTGCATAAAGATAAGTTTACTGAGAAGAAGATGTAATGGCAACTGTTGGGAAAAATATACACAGGCAACGGATCTGTACCATCAAAAGAAAATCTTCCGGAAGACGTATTCAACCATATTTGACGCTTTTTCCTTTCTTCGCCACTGAAAAGCCCAGCGTGAGTGCATGCACAGAAGACTGGCAAAGGGCCGCAAAAAAAGCAAAGATACGGTGATGAGCTTGTTGTTCTATCTTTCCTTTTGTGTTTGAGCTGAATTATTTTAATTTTGTGGTGTATTAAAGCGTTTTTGGTTAAAATATGTTTTGTGGTTATTTGTTCATTCTCGTTTTGCTGAGCGGGCAAGCCGCGACGCGAAAAAAGAATACGCGCAATCAATTTTTGAAATGTAACGGTCTCTGGAAAAATAAGACGAGTTGAAGTCTTAAATTAAGACGAAAACCCATCTTATCTAGGCACCTCGGGTTTAAGATGTCAGGCAACTAAAATTAAGAGGTTGACATCTTGTTCTAAGACGATTTATCACCTTAAAGTAAGACGACGAATCTTAATTTAATACAAATGCGCATCTTATCTAGGCACCAGTCTGTAAGACGAAAAAACGTCTTAATTTAAGATTTTAGTTTTTACGGAGCGGATGGAAAGATCGAAAAGCAAATCACAAAGTTGCTAAGGTGCTTCTAGAAAGGTAAATCAGGGTAGCCATAAATCATGAAAATCTACCAAAAGTGTAAGGACAAGCGTTGTCTGGGAACAATTTTTTAAGTATTCCCGAACAAAGAATTTGATTTCGTGCTTGGCATTTCGGAAAGTTTATGTCAACTTTAAAGTGCATATGACAGATTTTTTTTTATTTGCCTGATCGAATCTAAGTGACATCCTGATATGAATATCAAAAATTATTTTTCGATTTCGATTTTCCTTCCCCGCGCTTTTGCCGTTTAAAAACGTGAAATTTTACTTCCGGTCATGTCAAAAACCGCGCAAAGGGAGACCTGGGCATAGTCACGTTGTGACGTCATACCAGGAACGGAGTCAATGCCAAAACAAGCTACGTGGGCCGCATTGCGGAGATCTAATTCATTTTATTTCTCTTTATTCCGCAACCGCCAAATTAACCACGAAATTATGTGAAACTGCTGATGTTACAAGTAATCTGGGCAGTGATTTGGAGCTTTTAGAGTCCATAGAATGCGAATCGCTAACTTCTGAAGTTGAAAGCGAAACAGAACTCGAGATCGAGAAAGAAGCTATTCAGAACCAAAAGGTCCTTACATAGACAATCCGCTTGCCGATGAAAATTGACTTAGAGAATACTATCAAGAGGTAGAGGAGACAGAACGAAGAAAACAGAATCTAGAAAAACCTATTTGATTGTACCGTAGCGGTCGAGACGTAGTAAGAAGTGCCACGATTTCTCATCTCCCGGTGTAAATATTATAATTGTGCTCGGCTAAATAAACCTTGTTCGCGCTCGGCTAAATAAACGCCTGTTATGCAGGTTATAATTTCATACTCTTACAGGTGTAGATGTGGTAACTGTGCTTTAAACCATCTGCAAAACGCCGTAGATTGTCTTTGCTTCAAAGAAATTCAGAAATGTGTCGAATCTCTCGAAGCGCCGTTGTATGTTTCGCGCGAAGCCACAAACTTAACACAACAACAGGATGTGTAACAACCTACCCGGCACTGTTCAGTGTTGTCTGACTTTAAAACTGATGGTCGCTACGATCAGATGCAGAAAATATAATACGATAGATGAAAGAAAGTATCGTTCAATAGATTGGTTCGGAAGAGAAGTGCGTAATTCTCTGCGTTCTTGTGGATTCTCTGAAACGTCGTTGTTTTATGTCTACGTAAATTGTGCAATAGCAAATCTGATTGATATTTCAGGTCTTTCAATAAGAACAAGCAGCAAGATTATTAAATGAAGATTAGAGTTTGCTCATGCCTTTCAAAACTTAGACAGACATGTTTTCATCATAATTTTATAATTATCCGTAGTCCAGTTGTGCAAAAATGAGGGATGTTATAATCTTTACCTCAGTTATGAATCAACACTGGTCAGTATATCGGACGTAAAACAGTGCAGAAATTTCGAGTGTCAATTTGCCTAGACGTATTAAATGCAACACGATTGTGTCAGAGAGTCCACAAGAACGCAGGCAAATTCTCACTTCCCTTCCGAACTAATCTGACAACAATTTCTTCCGTCTATTGCATTATATTTTGCTGCATCTGATCGTAGCGACCATCTGTTCAGACAACACTGAATCCCGGGTGCATTGCTTCACATCCTGTTGTTGTGTCAAGTTCGCGGTTTCGCGCGAGACAACAGCGCTTCCGGAGATTCAACACATTTCTGAACTTAAAAATTAGAATTGAGTGATAAACATTAGAATCCCTGCGCATTTCTGAACTTCTTTGCAGATGGTTTAAGGCACAGTTACTACATCTACACGTGTAAGAGTATGAAAGTATAACCTGCATAACAGGCGTTTATTTAGCCGAGCACGATTATAATATTTACACCAGGAGATGAGCAATCGTGGCATTTCTTCCCGCGTCTCGAGCGCTTCGGTACCATCACATAGGTTTTCTAGATTCTGTTTTCTTCGTTCTGCCTTCTCTATCTCTTGATAGTATTATCTAAGTCAATTTTAATCGGCAAGCGGCTTGTCTGTGTAAGGACCTTCTGGTTCTGGAATAGTCTTCCTTCTCGTTCCCGAGTTCTGTTTTGCTTTAATGCACCTATCAATGTAAATCCCGTGGGGGGGGGGAGTGCGGGCCAGGGGTGGGGATTTGACAGAAAAGTAAAAATCGCAGTCAAATTCCCGAGGGTGGGAAAAATATTTTGTTCAAATGTACCTAAGAAGACCCACCCAGGGGCAGAATTCTAAAACAAACTAACAAGTACTTTCTACATACCTTTATTTTCTGTCAATCCAACCTTCAACTGATAAAGAAATTCCTCATAGTCTTTAGATAAATAACTTGATTTAAAGTATTAAAACGTGATGGTAAACTGTCAATGTCATTTTTAATTCTCCCTTGCTGCTTTCCCAACAAAGCCACTATATAATATCCTATAAATGTATTTAATTTACATCTTTAACAAAACAATGTCAATAAAGGCTGGTTTCCACTTGTGTTTATACTTATGTTGCCAGTGAAAACCAGCCTTAAAGCACCAGTGCTTTTAAAAATAATTTTTATATATTTAAACATGAATGGCTTCACCCTTTGAAACTTAAATTTAAGTCATCTGTTCCTCAAGTAAATAGTGCAGTGATGACAAATTATGTTTACTTATAAACTCAAAAACCTACACAAAACAATATAACCAAAAACGCAACTTATATCTACAGCACACTGTACATTTAACATGTGAGCTACTAGGTCATTCTATTAAAAAATTTCATGGGCTAAAATCCAATGTAACATCAAAAAATCAGTTTTAGCAGCCCAAAAAAGTGAAAATGAAATGGCCAGGATGTTATTATAAAAAAATGCTTGTAGAATGTCCCTTTCCATTACATAAAGCACATTAGACATGGATTTTGTGGGGAGACAACTGCATGAAATAAATTATCCTTGGTTTTTATATAAAAAACTACTCCAGGACTGCATATAAAAAACAATATAACCAAAAAATTATACAACTTAATACATCTACATTTAATAGAGGAGCTAGGTCATACTATTCACTTCAATATGGGTTAAAATTGAATGTGAAACTTCAAAATAGCAGAAAAAAGGTTCAGAATGACCTAGCTCCTTATTAAATACAATGTTTACTTTACTGTTCTGGGAATGAGTAAATTAACATGATGGCTTGGATGAGTAAACATACTTGTAGAATGTTCATTGTCCTTTTCACAAATCTAAGCATCGATAGTTCATCGTAGTTCTGTTTGGCTCATATTAAAAACCCTGCTCCCACGACTCCACACAGCTTGAACACTGCCACTGATTTGGCACTTTCTTGTTGCAAGGGCCAACACAAATCACATGGAACCAGCCAGCGCAGCTATCGCGGCCAATCCAATCAATATCTTGTTATCCAGGGGGCTCTTCGGCAAGGCATGCACTGCAAACTTCTTGTGGCTGAGTTGTCACTAATTGCTCTGTGGGTTGCTGCTCCTTACTTTTTGCACCCCACAGCCCACACGACTCACTCCCACGACTCTACACAGCTTGAACACTGCCACTGATCTGGCACGTTCTCATTACAAAGGCCAACACAAATCGCATGGAACCAGTCAGCGCAGCTATCGCAGGCAATCCAATCAATATCTTCTTCTCCAGGGGGCTCTTCGGCAAGGCATGAACTGCAAACTTCTTGTGGCTGAGTTGTCACTAATTGCTCTGTGGGTTGCTGCTTCTTACTTTTTGCACGCACAGTCTTTGACTGAGACTTGGACTTTGCTTTTCTTGTTCTGGCAGCCTTTTCCACTCCTCTTTTCCTGTTTTCATGAATGTTACTCAAATGATCAAACCACATTTTGACCTCCTCATACGATAACAGTACTTCTTGTGCTATTTCTGACAACCTGCCCTCTTCTGGTATTACATGGTGTCTGTTAAATTCCCTCAAAATGATTGTAGATGGGGTTTCAGCTTGGACTTTGCCACCGTTGGAAACATGTTGCCACAGGTCTTCAACTTTAAGGTAATGGCCCGAGCAAAGTCCTTGGCACTCGTCACAGTTTTGACGACCATAACACCGTTTGGGGTCAGCAGTTGGAATAGGTATGAAGGATAAAGGGGGACCTCCAGGATACCAGGATGTTTCCTCAGATGGATTACCTTCCTTGCACTTTGGGTGAATACAGCCTTCTTGATAACAGCAACTAAGACAAAATATATATTTCAAAGGGAGGTCTTTCCGCAAATGACTTTCCCTCACATCCCAGATCTGTTTAAAGTGTGCATAGTCATCAGGATGATCCTTCTTCAACTTTTCTTTGGCAGCTTTGCTTCCCTTTAAAAAAACTTTTAGTAGCTCATTTTGTTTCTGATAGTCAGCACTGTCTGCTCCTCGATGGAGATGAATCTCTGTTCCAGCACAAGGTGCTTTGTCAACCCTAGAAATGTAGACATCGATAGCAGAATTCAAGTTCTCAGACAGTAGCTTCTCGTCAACCTTTCCACTACTATTTAGGCATGAGCCATTCAATGTTGAGGGAATAAACAAATTTGCATGTGCAAGGGCCAAACAGCCGTTCTGGAGTTCAACTCTGTTTTTATAACTTGCCCCACTATTCCTTGATGTTACTAACTCCATCCTGCTCTCTGTATTTAAGTGCCTAACGGTCCACCAATATTCGACTTCCAAGTGGGATGGTCCTTCATCGTAACTACCATCTACTCTGGCACACTCAACTTCCTTTCTTTCATTAGTAATCGGATTGATAAATGCTGGTCTGATTTCCTCCTGTTTTTCAATCATTTGGAGGTCACAGAAATGCTGTGCTGCATTTTTCTTATACAGCACTGGAGCCTTCACTATTCCAGCACAAATCTCGCCAGTTGTCCCAGTAGATGGAAAATTATACGACGTAGTCTGCAGCGTAGAGGGGTATTTGTTCACATAATCACTTCTTGTTGTACAATGTTCACTGCCTTTTACACAAAGCGTAGCATGGAGCTTGTGCGTGGCCATTGTGTCGAGTCGAAACCCTGCTTGATCATCTCGCCCAATATTTGTGATATTAGATCCATCCTTGTACTGGAGTTTATCAAGGGCAGAATATAGTGATGAGCTCCAGTGCTGGTCAGGGTTGTAACGAATGTTAAAGCCCTTTCTAGCACGCTTACTAACCACATTTGCAAGTCCATGATATCGAGCAGCTGACCTTCGCCTCTTGTTACGTGCACAACACAACTGAACAACACTGCCATATGAGATGCTCCGACCATACTTTTCTTCTAAATGTTCTTTAATGCGTCTGAATGTTGCCTTCTTCTTTACTTTACGATTCCCATCGAACGTTAATGCACCCGTCCTTCTCCAAGCATCTGCACCTGCACCACATTGCTTCACAAAGTCCTCAATAGCTTCTCCTACACCTGGGCATTCTGAAATAATTTTGCCAACTTTCTTGCTTCTTCTTCTCTTTAAAAGACGCTTTTCTGCCAATCTTTTCTTTATTTCTCTTACGGAATTACGTCGTATAGCAGCTCTTCTTTTCTTGATAAGAAGTTTTCCTCTTTCATCGATTGGGCTTTCAACTCCCATGGCCCATATTTCCGCTTCACTGGATTCTGAGTCTGATCTTACTTCGACATCAGCATTATTTTCTCGAGTGTTTTCCATCAAGCGTTCATTGCTCAAGAATGCTTGTCGTGATTGTTCAATTATTTGTTCTTCTTCATCTGAGAATCCCACTAAGTGTAGCTGGCCACTAAAATCTAGGAGAAGCTGGTTTAAGGCAGCGGCAGTAACATTTAAAAGGTCCTTTAATACTCTAACAAAGTAAAACCAGTTCAAATCACATCTTAGAAGGACATCATGCAGCTGGTGTGAGTTCATAAATACCGCTCCAGTATCCGTTGTATGCTTGTATGTCTCCTCTTCATTGACAAAATCTTTCAATTGGAACTGGTGTGGTAAACCTCCATCAGTTTTGTCTTTTTGGTGAGCTTGTAATGGCTGGTCTTCAGTTTTGTCTTTTTGGTGAGCTTGTAATGGCTGGTCTTCTGCGACATCATCTTCAGTGTCTGTCTCACTCTCAGTATTCATTGTTTCAGCTTCATCACTATCGCTATCGTCACGAACTCCAATGGATTGTAAAACAGCTTTGTCTTTAACCTTGGCAATGTTTTCTATGGCTTCCCTGATAGCACAAGCATCTTCCATAGCTTGTTCTACTTTCTGCTTTGTATCACTCACACCACTAACACCATACACCCTTTTTGCTTTTGTATTTGACATTCCAGCTGACTTGACCACTGCATATTTCAATCGCTTTCTTTCACTTTCCGATTCAGCTAAGGCCAGCAGTTTCTTCATTTCGTCTTGTGTCATTTTCTGAGTACTTGATTTGTGCAGGGTTGCTTCCGTAATTAGGGTCTGCATAATAAACAAGTTAGGCGGTTTGCATTTTTCAACGAGATATAGACAAAATGTTTCTTCTTTAAGTGTTCCAACTCCAAAAACGGCAAGTGGCATTTGCAATAACATTCGTCTAGCTTGAAAAGAGGAGTATTTTACACCTGGACTACACAATTCGAATGCATCTCTGAGCTTAACAAAACCTTTACTCGTCACTTCTTTGGCCACCTTTAAAATCCTGTAACAACCATGGCAAGGCTTCTTGTGACAACGTTCACATACAAGTGTCCGTGTATGTACATATTCAGCTAAAGTCATTCCCTCAAATTTTGAAATGTAAATGTTATTTTTGAGGGCGTCATGCGTTGATAAAGAACGTTTGCTCTGTTCCATGTAAATTTTGATTAGCTGATCATCCCCTCTTCCTATGGAAGAGGGGGTGTCTAAAAATTTTCATCTGGACTCGATGTTTCAGACAATATGTCTGTGTCACCACCAACTGATTCAAGGTCATCTTCTGTGCACTGAAGGTCTTGAGATAAGGCGGTGGACTCAGCAATTGTTTCTGTGCCTTGTCTACTTTTTTCACTTTCATGCTGATTGCTTAGGTCTTGTAGGTCATTGCTGGGTATCGTTCCTTGCTTGCTTTGATCACTTTTACTCTCATTTTTCTTCATGAACAATTCCATCAAGTCAGGACCTGATCGAGCAGCCTTTACCTTTTCAGGTGCCCCTGCCTTCTTGCATGATCGATAATACCACTGAGACTTGGCTTCCATCTTCTGGAATATTGCCAACTGCTTTTCAAACTCATGCTTCTCGCGCAAAAGAGACCTTACATTTTCCGACAGCTGATCACATAGCTTGAAATCTTTGACTGTTCTTGCTTTATCAATGCGTATTTGTTTGATTCGAATTTGGTCTTCAACACTGGCAAGCATTTGTTTAATATTTAGCATTTCTCTTTCACGTTCTTCTTTATCAACTTTCACTCTCTTCACGCTTTCATCACTGCTACTTTCAGTGCCATTATTACCATTACTACGCTTTTCACTTTTAGACCTTGAATATCCTTTTCTGAATTGGAATCCACTTTCTCTTACTTTCTTTCTGGCTCTCTCAAAAAGCTGACCTACAATAAAAATCGCCCATTTTAGTGAGCTGAAATTTATATGTGTAGCATGCTGGTAGCCAATCAAAAAGAAGTATTATCATGTTGCCTTTGCCTTACTGTTCTTTGAGATTAACATTAATGTCTTTATACATACTTGCATTTAGGCAGGCATGTAAAGTATGCAATACACAGTACTTTCTCTATAGCCAAAAATATAAGTTTGGAACTTAATTTCATCATCATAACTTACATGGAAATGTCTTGATTCAAAAACAAATATTACATGGTCATTGAACAATAAAAAGTAAAACAACAACATTGCTTGCTCTCTAGACTGCAGCTGGTAGAAAGATCTAGTCCAGAAGTGACATTCACACGCACCAAGTAGAGTGACTGTCACAAAATGTTTGGTTGCCTGATAGGGCAAGTTAAACCACAGGCTACAGTGTCTCAGACACATCTTTACTAGCACCCACTCTCAGTACTCTAATTAAAAGAATAACAGGTTTACCTCTTTGAGAAAGAAGTACAGGCTCCTGCAATGCTAGGATGGCTGCAGCATCATTGACTGCCACCTCATACTCTTTCTTTGGATGCTGGTAGATCTTAGCCTTTTCTTTGATGGTTGACTCATCTTCGGCATGATTGTCAGTCATCTCCTTGTACAAAACGAACACAATGTTAAAATTACAACCAATTTGAGATCAATTTAAGATAATTATTATCATAAACCAGAAATTTCAGCAAATATAGCAGTTTTATTATTTGAAACTGACCAGGTCGAAGAACAATATTCTGAAAAACATCAACTAAATTATTAAAAGGTTTTCACAACATTTTGATATGAAATGTCTAAGAAGATTGTATTAATAAATACCTCTTCAGTTGGTGGTCTTAAACCAAGGGTTGCCCCTTCAAATGTTATCCTCTGTTGTTGTGAAGAACTTGTTCTAGAATGTGAGCTGCTTCCTTGTGAAGTGAATGTGTTTTTCTCACAGAGCAACACCATGGAAGTGTTACTTGGCATTTCTTTGAATACATCTTCATCCTCAACAACTGATTCATCTTCAAGGCATACAATTACTTTTTCAGCAGTACACTTTAAAGATAGTTTAGCCTGTCCTACAAAACAAAAACCAAACAAGTGCTTCAACATTGTTCTTAAACGTAAAAAACAATTTTTCACATACCAACAAAAAACAGTTATTTATTAAAGACACACACATATAGGCGTGTTCTGATGCAACGAAACATTTGAAACTGAACTATTTTATATACAGAATCAACATAAATACCTTTAATTTTCAATTCCTCCAAAGAACTCGCTGCAATAACGAATTTACTCTCCCCACTTGCATCTCTTATTTTGAATAACGGCATTCTTGATGGTTCACTGAAATAATGAAATTGAGACCAGACAGATCAAGACATTTTATACTGTACATTTTGTGACATGAACACTTAAAAAGCCGATAAGCAATGTTTTTACCATTGAATCACAATATTATTAAAAACGTGCAAAATGTTCCCCGTGTCGTTCTATTGTTCTAGTATAAAAGAATATTTATATTTAATAAATGCTCATTATTGAGCGAAGACTCGTATGGTAAATAAATAAATAAATGTGTTCATTCATCTGTAATAGAAAGGTCAGTGACCCGTTTCGGTATTCATATTGAAAACAATAAAAGGTCACGGACGTCTTAGATTTCCCTCAGGATTCCTACTCCAATATGTACTTGAAAGTAAAAATATTCTTAAAATCGCTATTTTATGACTAGATGGCGTTAAAAGTGGCAGATAAATGCCGATGAAAAACTCAGAAACGTACCTTTATACAATGAAGCATATGATCCAAAGCCACGAGAAGGAAGAACTTGGTAACCGCGTCTGAAGATTGGATCCAGGCGCTTCCCGGTCAAAGTCAAATGTCCCAACCCCCGGGACGCGACCCGAAGTCAAATGCCCGACAGAGGGGATCGTTCTTGTTGTCAAATCCCGTGCCTTTGCCCGCACTCCCCCCCCCGCGGGATTTACATTGATAGGTGCATAATATTTACACCTGAAGATGAGAAATCGTTGCATTTCTTGCTATGTCTCCAGCGCTTCGGTGCCATCAAATAGATTTTCTAGCGTGTGAATTATTCGTTCTACCTCCTTTTTTTCTTGATAGTATTCTCTAAGTCAATATTCATCGGCAAGCGCCTTGTCTATGTAAGGATCTTCTGGTTCTGAATAGCTTCTTTCTCGATCTCGAGTTCTGTTTCGCTTCAACTTCAGAGGTTGGCGATTCGCATTCTATGAACTCTAAAAGTTCCAAATCACTGCCCAGATTACTTGTAACATTAGCAGTTTCACATAATTTCGTGCTTAATTTGGCAGTTGCGGAATAAAGAAAAATAAAATGTATTAGATCTCCGCAATGCGGCCCAGGTAGCTTGTTTTCGCATCGACTCCGTTCCTGGTATGACGTCACAACTAGACTATGCCCAGGTCTCCCTTTGCGCGGTTTTTGACATGACCGGAAGTAAAATTTCACGTTTTTAAACGGTAAAACCGCGGGGAAGGAAAATCGAAATCGAAAAATAATTTTTGATATTCATATCAGGATGTCACTTAGATTCGATCAGGCAAATAAAAAAAAATCTGTCATATGTACTTTAAAGACTTACGCTTAAGCGTCCTTCGATTCACTTCCGGTTTACTTAATGAAGTGATCCCTTTGCAGGATTCGCAGATAATAAATGGGATTTCAAAAGAGAACAAAGATGTGGAAAGATTATAATTATGCAAAATCAAGGGCTCAGACTACCACTGACATATTTGGTAAGTTCATATGTTCTTGGCATTGGACGGTAGATTTTATTGATAATCTGTTTGTATTTCTAACCGAAAGCCCCATGGGGCTCTCATTATGTGCGTGGGGGTTTGGGGGAGCTAGGAGGGGGTGGAAAGAGAAGATGCAAGGTGTTTGAGTCGTAAGAACAGAAAAAAACTGTTCAATTTCCGCACACTAGGGAACAAAAGATGACTCATTATCAGGTCAAATCTACTCATTATGGGAAATCTACTTCCTTTCCAAGCTGTGACAGTAAATTTGATAGTCAAATGCTCAGCTGCCTTCAAAGAGGGCCTCATATACGCCTTGGCAAAACTCGGTCATGTGTTTCATGTGTAAATACTAATAAAGATTAACCTATATTCTTTCAAGTTCATGCAAAAATCAAAGCAATCACAATATGTGTATAAACAAAAAGGGAATTCCCAAATAAATACTTTGACATCACAAACCTCTTTAACCCATTGACTCCTACACTGGCCAAACCTGCCATACTATGCGCATGTTCCACGTGGAGGACGCTTTATCCCCTACCTCCCCTACAAGGTATTTTTTTTTTGTCTTCAAAAGCTGTCAATTGTAAAGAAGACATATTAACCAATCAGAAACTGCCTCCTGCACATGTATTTATGAGTTTTAGGGGGTAGGGGAAAGGTTGCTTTTAATTGCAATTGCAAAAGGTCTCTGGAGACCTGTTCTGTACTTGTGGACATAGATGCATTTTAAGCACAGTAATTCAAAAATTAGCACCTTGTCTACTGTCATGTTGTTTCTTTTAAGGAAAGAGACTTTGCTCCACAAATGTCTCTCTCTATCCAGGTGTTAACAAGCATAAATGAGTACAGCTGAAATCATGCTGGAGGTATCCCTTTGATAGACTAGCATCTTATCCAGTGAGGTTGTAGATTACAACCTACATGTAGCTGTCGTAATGTCTTATCTGTTCAAAACTTTACAAAAGCATTGTTTGTCATCTGCTGTAGTACAGGCCTTAATACACCTTACAAAAGGTGACATAATGTCTTTTTTGTCGTACAAAAAGGCGGTTATTGTTCATCATGGTAAATACAATAATAATAAAAAAGTTTATATTGTTAGTCTCACGATGTAGTCACTTGAGTTGTAGACCTCATCGCCTGATGAAGACTAGCAGTAAGCAGTCGAAATGTTGCGATCTATAACTCAAGTGACTAGATCGTGAGGCAAATGATATACACATAATTATTAATGTCTTTTTTGTTCTAAAAACCCAACCACAGTGGTGAAAACATTGACATACAGTTACTAAAACAGCAAATTCTCTCAAATTAAATCACGTGAAACAAAATTAGAATGACATGAAAAATCCTAAAATTAGGAAAGATTACACAAGTCACAAATAAAAAAAGGTTAAATCATGTATGACAGGAAAATAAATCACCCAAATCACCAATCACGTAAAAAGTATACTGGGGAGCTCTTCAAACCTAAGAGCAACTTAACAACCAATGCCCAATTGGCCACTCTGAAAGCATTAGTTAGGCACTGCATGGCCCTTGATCCTGCACTGGAAGAACAAAAAGTATATCCATATAAAATAATATACGCAATTAAGACAAAAAATTTCTCAGGCACCACCATCTGTGGGAATGTAGTGAGGGAATCATGATGAAATAAAAACTTCCTGGCAGGCACTGCAGTCTGTGATCCTGTAGTTGGTGAATAATAATGAAGAAAAACACTGTGGTCAGTAGTCTGTGGTGGTTGACATTGCAACCACTTTTAGATAATACCTTAGTAGACATCCTTTACAGGAACCTACAGGATTTTCTAGGATCTTATAAGATCCTACAGGATCTTGTAAGTTCACACAGGATCTTACCAAGGATCCTAAATGGCAATAATCCTAACCATGTTTTATAGGTTCCTACTCAGGATCCCGTAAAGTAATTCAGGATCCTGCTTGAAATTGTCTTGGTCCTGTTTAGGATCCTATTAAGACCCTGGGCAGAATTTTGACCAGGGTAACCACAAAATGTATAACACACTAATATCGAACTCAAGGGTACACATGAAATCCTGTAATCCTAAATTCATTTTATAACAACTATTTTGACAACAAACTAAGTTGATTTCAGTAGAGGGAACATGTCCTAAATCTCAGTGAAAGTTTAGCATCCTGGACAAGGATTCTGGACAAGGATTCTTGAGGAGTGTCTGGGAGGTTATGTGTGTGTTAGACAAGGCATCTCTGGTTACACAAGAAGCTTTAGGGTGACTGTTCAACAGTCTGAAGTTTAACTCATAACAATTGCTCTGTATGAAACCAGCCTGCATCATAATCTTTAACACCAACAGCTTCTTAGACAAATCAGATAAATGTACTTCATCATAACTGTCTACGCTCTATTTGTCTTCTTTAGGCTGTTCAGTGACAGTGGCTAAAGATGACAGCATGTGATTTGAAAGCTCTCTCATAATCTCAACTTATAAATAAGAAAGTCCATTTAAAATAAAACATTAAACAAGATTGAATGATTCTGTCAAATAAGCAAATTCGATCCCAGCCCACTGTATTAAGCGAGCCTCAATTTCTTCCCCCTCCCATTTCATCAGTAGTTGTAATATTGTTATACTTACCTTTCCAGCAAGGAATATACTACAAATTTTCATAGGAGCAAATCAGATTGCTCTTTCACATGAAACATTCAGGATGAAATGTGTGGAACAAAGCCAAAGTCAATGTTGTCTTTGCCAGTGTTTGTTCACAAATTTTAACTGAATGCACCCTTAGAGTATCATTTGATGGGAACCAGTGGATTTAATCACTTGGTGTAAGAGCTTTCTTCATACAACTCACTGTCCCAAGCCAAAATGTGCTTGCAGGATACTAAACCCTTTATACATTTTTCTCTTTTCTCTTTCATCTTTTGTGCTGCAATACAGTTGCACAAGTGATGTCACAAACACCTTTTGGTTGTGTGCAAATTAATTGTCACAAATTTTACAGTTTGAAGAGAGTTTTTGCAAACCACTAACAGCAGTGTATTCTCTTCAATTCAGATAAATGAGGGGACAACCTGAAAAATGAAAAACAAAATGTGTAAGGAGGATAAGAACTACTAAAAAATATAAAAATATGTTATAGTAGTAGTAGATTTCACTTCATGTGCACTGAAATATATCAATTCATTTGTATATGTTATTGTTTAGAATATTTACACCATGTAAAATGTAACGTCCATATCAGTTACCCTTTAAAGCTACCTAACCCTAACCACATGGTCAATCCTAACCCAAAGCTTGGAATTAACAGAAAAATATATGAAGTTACTCTTATCCTAACCATAAGATTAGAATTAATCCTGGTCTAATTTGGTTCCCAGTAGCCCTGCTTTAGCTTAATAGCATCATTCCTTGAATTCTTCTCTGTTGTAAAAATAAATGAACTTACCCCAAACCCAACCCAAACCTTTACCCAGTAACATTATTCTCATGCTTCCTCTTGGCCTAATATGGTTCATGCTAGCCGTAATTCACACCTAATCTGGATACTGGAATTTCTCTTTGTCATCACAAATCAAACTAAAAAAAATTAAAAAAAGAAAAACAAAGAAGTTAACGCAACCCAAATATAGGACTTAACCTAGACAATTTTTTTTGTCACAACCTTAGGAGCTACTTCACGGATTACAGTGTATGCATCTTGAAAAAATTGGCCCAAGTTTTTTTATTCATAATCCGTCCAAATCTCCCTCAGGTTTAACCATCCTTGTTTAGTTTTGGATTATTATTGCTTCTCTGGTGTTATTCTACCTTAGGAAACTATTATTTTGAGGTTTCCTTCAATGAAAATACAATGACATAGCTCCTTTAATTTTGCCATTTTATAAGGACATTTTGTGATGTTACCTAATGTTCTCAAATCTGGACAATTTTTCCAATCTTTATTTTAGTATTTTCTAGTTAATGGACACTATTCTTCTTCTGCAACATCCTTTTTTTGCAATTTTAAGAAGTGGCAATTTTTTTTTTGCAATAACGTTGTTTGGCCTTATCAGGGTCCGTGACTGCAGGCCAGGGGCCATAATTTCAACCGTACTCGTCAGCAGTGGGGCCGTGGGCCACAATGCATTAGTCATGCATCTCTAGAGTGGCCAGGTACCTTTACTATTCTTTTTTAAATTTGAAATTCGAATTATTAAGGGTATTCAGACGAATAAACCCAAAAAACAATGACAACAACAACTTAGGCCAGTAGACAAGGTTTGCCAGGAAATCTTATCAATTGTTATAAATTTGCTAAAGCTAAGCTCTCATACTTTAGCTCTTGAAGTATCAAGTGGATCTCTCATCAAAAATTCCTGGATCTGTCCCTGCCCCCCTTCCCCCCCCCCCACACTCCCACCTTTGCCACATAACATTGATGCAGGTAAAACTGTTTTAACTTGCATTCAGTGACAAGAAATAGTAGACTCCAATTGTTGCAAAAACAAGTTTCATTTGTACATGTTACCATCTTTGCCCTCCTTCAATTAAATGTTTTGCCACGGTTTGTTTGGTTGGAGAAGCCCTTCTAATTTTTGATTCACAACTTACAACCGTATGTTACAAGTCGTGTCACCTCGACTGAAAAAAACTAAAACTCAGTGCACAATGTAAGTTAAACTATTTTCTCGAAAATGTGTGACTTACGTGTCCTTGTTTATAAAATTTTCATGATGTTAAGAGTTACTTATGATGACATCAAAGATAGGTGTATTTATCATTTTTTTTAAAGAACATTTTAGTGGCACACTTGTAAGTAGGGCAATAATATGTGAGAAATTAAATTAAGTGCTAAAAGGAAATTCCTTCCAGCACTTACACTACAGAGTTAATTCGCTGAATTCTCAGTTGTATAACCGGTGTTGCACAGCAGAGCATTTCATGTTTTTAGTCCAGACAGTTGAAAAGGTGTTCACTGAAATGGTGTTGTAGACAGCTGGTTTAATGAAGCACACAATCTAAATATCACTAAGCCTGATCTAATTCAACTGCTAGAAGAAGCAACCAAGAATCAACTGTTCCAGTCCGATGGCAAGCTTTACGAACAGATTGATGACGTGGCTGTGGGCTCACCTTTGGGACACCTTATGGCAAACGCATTTCTCTGCTCTATGGAAGAGAAATAAGAACAAGACAACAAACTGCCAGATTTCTACAGAAGATACGTAGACGACACGCTCGCTACCATGAAAGATGTACCAGCAGCAGAAGCTTTCTTTTCAACCAACACCTGCCTTAAGTTTCACCATGGAACTAGCAAGTTACCATTTGTCAGTATGTGAGTACTTAAGAAAGCTTGCAAACTGGAAACCAGTGTTTACCCGGGAAGCAAACAAATACTGGTCTACTGCTCCATAACCAAAGCCATGTCGATAAAAGATACAGGAAATCGCTAATCAAGGCCATGGTAAACCATACTTTCCCGCCTGTCATGCACACGGGAGTCTTCCACAACTGAATGTGATCATCCGTCACTTTGTCATCTTAGTAACGTCTGGAGATCCCGATGTGCCAGCTCAACCACCCGCCAACGAAACTTCCGTTCACCGAGTGGTATTGCCATTTTAAAGATCAAAAGTCGGCCGATGCAGTGAAAGAACAACTATCCGACCTGAGCAAGAAAATCGATCACACTCTTCAACCAGTGTTTAGGAGCCGAAAAATTGGTGAAGACCGTAATTTGTGAGATGTTGTCCATAAAGAAGAAGAAGCCTAGTTTGCAGAACACGCAATCGGACTCCATCCGTGCAAAACTATTTGTTTAGACATACTTAACATATACATTCACTTACAATACCAAACATATTAACTTAACGGTATATAATTTCCCTGCTAGCAGGGGCCCCTTTTGCTTTGTATTCGCTGAGCTGACGGGCGGGAGGGTCCCTTTTCCTCCCGCCCGTCAGCTCAGCGAATACAAAGGAAAAAGGGCCTCTGCTAGCAGGGAAGGTATATAATATATAGATTTAGCCAAGCCTAAAAGCGTTCCCTGCTAGCAGAGGCCCCTTTTCCTTTGTATTCGCTGAGCTGACGGACGGGACGAAAAGGGACCTCTGCCATGGGTCGAAATGAACTGTGTTGAGCATGCGCCACGGTTACTTAGCGACCGAACCATCACGTGATGCTTTTAGCACGTGATCAGCTGACGACTCCCACCTTTCTCAACTAGCGCGCCAAAAAACAGCTGCACAGTTTTGTTGTCGTGAATGGCGAGTTCACCAAAACCCTAAAAAAAGTAGACAGTTCGTCTAGAGATAGTTGTTGTCTAATCTACGGTATTAATTTCAAGTTATCTGGACAAGGAAGCTTTTTAAACATGACCACAACTCCAGGAATCAAAGAGAATTTAACCCATTGAAGGCTGCGTGTTTTATGATCGCTTCACTAAATTAGCAGTTGCATTACGAAAGGACAATTTACAGGTTCGAAAAAACAAACTCACTTGATCTAGAATAGTTAAAATTTCTTACTTTTAAATAAATTACATCAGCTGTCAATTAAGAATTAGCCAAAAATACATTCTCAAAGTCAAAATTTTGAAAATTTCCGCAAGACTTCTCATGTTGTCTCGCACGTGAAATCAAACCACAACAGAGCATTTGTGTCTGTTTAGGTCAGATTACTACTTTTCGAATTTTTTTGAATGAAGGTACACAGAGGAAGAGACAGTAAGCTTTTCTAAATAATACATTTATTAAAACACGCCTTTACTTGTTTCTGAAGACCAAACGCGTTCAATTCTTTCTTCGAGGGAAGCTACGCGCCAGCGATTTCGCTCGATGTGCAAGTTATTTTGAAGAGCATTTGGTGATGCGAACTGTGCACATTTTTCAAAGCTTTTACGAAAACTGCAAGGAATATGAGGAATCCCTCAATTAAAAAGCGATTTCGATACAAATTTACAATCAAAGGTGTAATTTACTCTACCGGAGACTCGTACACTGAAGTGCTGGCGCATTTCACAGAAAGTCCGCAGCTCGAAAAATCTTTGGAGGTGGAAGGTTGTCCTTCGCCTTGACAGACGTTTTCTTCGCTCTAAATTCCATTCCTTGACTTGTCGAGTGTTTCTTAGAGCTTCTTCTTTCGATTGTTTATCTTTCCGTCGTCCATGTTAACAAAAACGAGAGAAAGTAACCGTTGTAACTCTTCACGAGTTTAGTTCTCTTTCCAGGACGGCAAGTTACTATGCAGGCTCACTAAATGACAGCGGAATAACTGTAAAGGAATGCGCGAGATGCGGTGGGCTCACGTCACGGTCAGCAAACAATACAGGGAGCATGCGTTTCGGAAACCGCCGTCCACGACCATGGACGGCGGTTGGATCAAAGGGAGTTTCGACCCATGGCAGAGGTCCCTTTTCGTCCCGTCCGTCAGCTCAGCGAATACAAAGGAAAAGGGGCCTCTGCTAGCAGGGAACTAAAAGTGGAGCGTTTCTCAAAAATAGTCCAGAAACTTTTTGGTCTGAAAAATATTTCGGGGCTTTCTTTGGCTCGTTTGCTTTCGAAAAGTTTTTCTTAAAAAGCCCAAAAGTGTTCCGAATTGTCCCCCAATATTCTGAGGATCTGTTCTGTAAAACCAAGCTCGAAAGGTCATTCTAGAGGCTGAGCACAGCTTGATTATTTTTTGTTTTTTTTCGGGCATCAAACTGAACACATATTTTACTCACGAGCCGTCTTGCTTGGTTTTTGCAATGTTTCCATATCCTGTCATTAACTGTCAAGGCTTGTCAAATCTCCTTGGATTATTGGCTGTTCGCTTGAATGAACTTGAAACGGCGCTCATTTACAACAACAAAATAAAATTTATTCTGAAGTAAATGGGTTATCTTCATCGCGTTTGGATGTTCAGTTAACAAATAACATGAACTGCCACTATTAGTCTGGTCAAAAATTTATACCATCAAGATTGAAAACAAACAAACACCAAACCTGCTTTAAATTATGCCGGCATAAGTTTTATGGATGCGAAGTAAGCCTATATAAAGTTAGGCGCTTTGAGGAAGCACAAAACGTTTTTCGGAAGCTTTTCGGATAAAATAGCTTTAAACCGACAACTGCTTCGCTTAAAAAATTATTACTATTGAAAACTTTTAGGACAAAAAAATCGACAATTAAAATTGAAAGCAATTATTCGCCGTAATCTCATTAAAGTGATGCTTGTGCGGTTGCCTTGCGACTGTGCTTTGACCTACTGCTATGAATAAACTAACACAAAATAATAAACAGAGAAATCAATTTTGAAAGTTTATTCGAAAACCCGTAAGTTTATACTTAAATGCAATTTGCGTTACACTTCCAGCTTCGTGGGTCCGTCCACGTGAGTGAAATCGGCTGTGCATGGCAAAATATTCAAGACTACATCTGTCACAAATCTGAGCGCGTTTTCTAATAACTTTATAAAGTCAGAAGTAAATAACACATTTTTAATGACATAAATTAAATTTCAATTTCAAGATGTAATTTCTTTGACCGTAATACTCAAAATTCCTTTGAAAACGTCACTTACTCGGCTGTGTTTCAGAACAGGGTAAGCTCTCCGCCGTGAAGAAAACAAAGCGATGAAGTCCTTTGAAGGCAGCTTTCGTAACTTGAACTTTTCGCCTTCTACCAGTATTCTTTTGAACTTTTTCTTTCCATTTATAGATATTAATGTTTTTTTCTCAAGTTTAAAACTACAGTACTGTCGAACAATCATTTTGCTCAATAAAATTAAGCTTTTTAAAGAAACCACTTTTTCAAAAGCGACGAGGAAGCGACGATGGTCATGCGATTTCCCGCCAAGAAAAACGCCGGTTGCCTAAAAGCACCGCGCGATTTCCCGCCAAGAAAAGATGGCAGTAGCCACCCCCACTCGGGTTGTCTTGGGACTCCCCTCCCCCTCCCCCAGAGTCTGTACGGGCGTACGCTGACGTGATAACCAAAATTTCTCGGATCGATAGGTTACCAAATTTGCTTAGGAATGGAGCTCCGCTGGCTCCGCTATTAAGTCAGTTTTTTTATTTTGTCACTTGCAAATGATGTCATGGCGACATCGAAACGTTTTGTTAAATTTCTCTCCCTAGTTTTTATTCTTAAACAGTTTTCTTAAATTTCAGAAATAATATCAGTAACGTCTGTGAAAATCTCAGTACGAATTTCTCTCAGTCAGAGACAAATAATGACACCTGTTTTTGTGTATTGTACGTTAGTGCTACAAAACCTAGGTGCCTCAGTAGGAACAAAACAACGCTGATTTACAGTTCTAATGGGGAAGGTTGGGCAGTGAAACTCCCTTAAAATAATGTTCGATGTTGTTTAGTGGCGTTCAATTCACGCGCTACTTTTAGAGAAGTCTAATGGATTCTGTACATGGCTTTCGCAGTTTTGCAGTGCTGTATATATTGGCAGCTGTTAAATTGTAGCCAATGAATTCTCGAAACTTATTAAACGAGTTTTGTTCAGATATGTATGTAGTCTTTCAAATGCGGTCACTTAGGAAACACATGAATATTTAAGGGATCTTGTTAATAATTATTGTTATTATTTATGTTTCTTTTTAAAGGTTTGTGAAAGTTTCAGTTGCATTCAGGAGCGATTGCATCATCCTACAAGATGAGAGTAGTGCTACTGGCTTCAGAGTGGAGAACAAAGCGTGATGAACTGTCCACTTTCAACAGAGAGCTGGCAATTCAGTTAGCAAAACACCCCGATGTGCAAGTCTCAGTCTTTCTTCTACGTTGTGACCAAGATGAAAAGGATGAGGCTCTGAGTCACAACATCACTCTCGTTCAGGCAACAAGAAGGCCTGGGTTTGATGATGAAACCCAATGGCTTTGCTTTCCACCAAAAGACCTTCAGTTTGACTTTGTAATTGGACATGGGGTAAAACTTGGTCATCAAGCGCAAGTTATAAAAGAACACCGAAACTGTAATTGGATTCAGTTCGTTCACACTGACCCTAAGGAGCGAGGAATGTTCAAGGATTGCCCAGATGCCATTTCAGAGGGAGAAAAGAAGCGTCAAGATGAAGTGGACTTATGTGCCGAGGCTGACCTTGTCGTGGCAGTGGGCTCAAAGGTAGAAGACGCTTATCGGACTTACCTTCGCTTTTACGAGAAAGGCCAAAACGTATTTGTTTTAACTCCAAGCATTTTCAGTGACTTTTCCGACATACCACAGAGTAATCAAGATGGAAGCAGGTTTCGAGTCTTAGCGTTTGGCCATGGTGGTGCCGACGATTTCCATGTAAAGGGATTTGATATTGCAGCTAAAGCTGTAGCTCAGTTAAAGGATGCTCATCTCATCTTTGTTGATGCAAAACAACCAGATGAAATAGCAGGTCGATTGAAAGAATGCAATATTCCTCCAGATCGACTGAGGATAAGGTCTTTTACAGAAATCAGAGAACATTTGAAACAACAGTTTTCTGAGGTGGATCTTGCCATTATGCCATCAAGAACTGAGGGCTTTGGTCTCGTTGCTTTGGAAGCCATGTCAGCAGGGCTGCCTGTGCTTGTCAGTGCCAACTCGGGATTTGGAGAAGCCATGAAGAAGGTTCAGTTTGGTTCTTATTGTGTGGTTCACTCTGAAGATGCTGACGTGTGGGCAAGAATGATCGAGGAGGTCTGGGAAAAGGAAAGAGAACTTCGGTTAGATGAAGCTAAAATTTTGCGTCACAGCTATGCCAAGAAATTCAACTGGGAGGAACAATGCAGAGATCTTGTGGAGAAGATGATGGGCATCCTAAATGGTAAGATGTGTAAAATTATGTGTTTGACAAGGCTTCATATACATCTATAGATGCAGCTGCAATTTTCGTTTTTCAAGTTACAATCTTTTTTACTATTAGATTGTGTAATCATTTGACTCACACACCTGCCAGCCCTTGATAAAGGAAAATCTGGAGATCCATAAAAATCTCTGGAGATTGTACAAAATAGTGAGATTTTGTTTTTTTTTTTAGATCAAGAATAAACAAACTCTTTTTCCTTTGAAGGCAGTCATTGAGGGGTCGTTTACATGGAGAGGGTTACCCTAGGTAGTAGAGCTCCCTATTACGTATTACGCAGTTCGTTTCACATGCGAGGGAGGGTGCCCCTAGGGGTAGGGTTTCTCTACCTTCAAGGTAAGAAACCCTACATGGTAGGGACAAGTTTTGTTTACATAAGTCCATGTTAAACCAAAAAGTAGGGTTAGCCCTAGGGGGTAGCTAGGGCTATGTTTCGTTGTTCTCAGATTACCGCTGGCCACGCGTAAAAGGCGCCAAATTCGAGCATGGCTTCGAACTCTTCAAGCTCAACCTACAATCCTGAAGAATATTTTCGGAGATTTCAACTCCAAATAATGACTGAATGTCAACCTGAAGGTTTAGAAACGATGAGGGATGCAGTGGAGGAAGATCTGATCGAGGAAAGCACTTTCGAGGTCGAAAAACCGACCATTACACTCAGAGAGCGAGCGCAAAATCATATACAAACCTCAACAAACGAAAAGTACCAGCACGCCAAAGTAAAAGCAACAAGAAGGCGAAGTCAACGGAGAAAGGGGAAATTTTGTTAATTTTTTTAAAACACTTTTTTTAAAATAAACAAGTTTTACAACTTAAGTTTGCACAGTGCTGCTCTCTAGTTTAGCTTTTTAAACGATTGTTTTGAAAAATTGTTTTAAATAAAAAAAATGTTCTTAAAATTATTTTTAAAAGATTGCCCTTTAGTTAAGCCCCCCGAGGTAAAGACAATTCAGCTCATGTAAAATGACACTATCTCTTGCCCTGCTAGCGAGGGTGCCCCTACCACGTTCGAACTTTGCCTGTAGAACGACGGCATATTCAACTCTAGTAAGTAGGGTGATCCTATCCCCTAGGGCACGCTCTTTCCATGTAAAGGGGCCCTTAGTGTTAAATTAAATGTTACCTTGCTTTGTTTGTGTTCCCTGTTGTAAGATGATGTAGCCTTCTTTTAGGATTCTAATAGTTCATCACCAGGACGAGACTTATAGCAAGGGATCATTTAGTCAGGATACGGCAACTTTCTGGACAAAATGTTAGACGATGTGCCATCAAGGCTTAAACAGGAACGACTGTCAGTTTTTTTCTTACGGACAATACTGAAAAGGCACTCTTCCTCTGCATTACTGTGTAGAATAACAAGTGATGCTTCCATGATTTTGATCAGGTGGTGGAATCTCTTTACTGAGGTACCAAGTTGTTTCATGTTTCCAATGTACCACCAAAGAATGTCAACACGATAATGAAAGACCTCAGTACTACCCTCAATTACATCAACCACTTAAGCTGCTTGCCAAGCATCCCCACTAATGCCACGATCAACTGGGGACCGATAGTCACAAAATTCTTCCTAAAGAGCATTTACTGGAATTTCGTGAAATGCTCCGTCAAATCTGTCATAGAAGTACTCCACATTTCTCCATTCTCCTTCAATGCGCTGGGGTGCGCTTATCCACACTGCGTTTTGAATCAACTCTTCCCTCAGTGGAAATTTTCCCAGAATATATGCTAGTGAACTTTTGAAATAGCAGTGCACAGCATAGAAGAATTTGCTGTAATTTGCTTACGTAATGTCACCTTCATTTAAAGAGCTTGTTGCGTGTGTGCTTTGTAGTTCCATCAAGAAAAATGTTCTGATGCTGAATACCATTTCCTCATCAGTTAAATCCACATGTGTAATTTTAGTATCCACAAGGACTTGAGGCTTCACAATACAATTTGCAATCTTTTTGGCCAGGGACAACATAGAGGTTTGCAAAACATGGACTGTTGGTTCACTTTTCTGTACTGAATAGTTTGTTAAACTGTGTAAACAGCTGAATTGTCGCAGTATGGAACAGAACAACAGGTTCCATAAGTGGGGTCGGAAATGCATCCTTAAGTTTTTTTAAATCTTGCATCTGAAAAATCTTCTCTCAAAAAGCAACTTCAGACTCGTAGATTTTTTAAGTGTTCTTTCAATACAGCGTTCTAAAGAAAACTAACGGCAGGTGACATCCTTTAACAATTGATTTTCTTGGTCACAAACAATTGACATTCTTTAACAATTGACATTCGTGGTCACAAAATTCAAAGTACTCTGCAAGCTTTCCCTTGTGTTTGGAACTCTTATCAAACCAATAATGGAGGTCGATAAGCATATCCTCAACATTGACACCAATAACCTCTGTGAAAGAATCATCTCCTACAGTTGCTGCAAGAGGAGCCAAATGACATGGACATCCAGAAATAAAAATGCTTTGGTTCTTTGCCTTACAGCGTGATGCAATCGAATTGTTGCATCCTATCATGGCATTAGGGTTTTCCCCACTGAGGCTAATAACATTCCATCTTTTGTGAATTGTTGATCCATGACATCAATAATGAAGGCACCGCTTCCTTCATCGACCCCACTGGTTACTCACATATCATAAAAATGACGACCATTTTTGATCGATTCATATCAGAGATACGGATAGTTACGGTGTTCATCTTGTTTAATCTTGTGTCACTTAACCCTTCTATAACCAAACTGAAGGGATGGCTGTCACAATGATCCACTAAATATTTGGGCACTGGGGCCTCCGGGCAACGTTGCTGCAATCTTACTATCAGGAAAAATTTCTTTTGTTGCACTAAGAAGTTTGTTACCATAACGTCTGCCCAAATAATGTGCTTCCAGAATTCGCAGATTTTGAAAAAAATCCTCGTATAGAATGACTGTTTTTCTCAGCTTTAAATCTTCTTCTGTGTGTATCCCGTTCACAATGCACTTTGACATCGCGAAGTCCCCGATGGTGGCAACTAAAAGATTTACCACATGGTATACAGAAGAAACAATAACGATCATTAAGAACTGCTTTTACAGGGTAATCTTTGGTCCAAAAAAGGTTGTACTTTACCCAATATTTCGCTGCTCCATCATATTTTCGGCTACTCTTTCTGAGGCGGTTCTTCCTGGTCCTTGTCAGAATTCGAATCTTCGATTTCCTCAGCTGCGTCAGACCGATGTGCACTTCCTATCGCCATTTTGATCCGAAGGCGATCGATAGCGATCGCCAAGTGTACTTACAGAATTTATAATATGACTGGTTTTCGATTAAAACCAACAGTGGGACTAGAGATACAAATTCAAAGATAGTTTTTCTATAAGTTTTAACTTTCCTTCGATAATCTTGAAAGTAACATTGCACTCTGTACTCACAGCAATGGAAAACTTGAATTTACTTTTGTGTTTTTCGAGCTCTACATTTTCGGCCATTTGCTTATCATGCAATCTAAAGAGTAAATCCTGAGAGCCACGTAACCAGTTTTCACCATAGCGGCGGACTGAATAGCGGCTTATCCGGTGAATAGTTATCTGCGACGCTATCCCCGACTTTTTATTCATGGCTATGGATAATAATTATTAACCGGTGGATAGCAGTTTTATTGAATGAAAAGGCCTATCCACTGGGTAAAGATATCCGCTCTTTGAACAACCGGGGCCTGGTGAGAATTCATTCGGCGGTCTTGGTGGTCCACTGCGGTGTCGGTCTTCTCTGTGCTGGTTTGTGTAATCGTTGGTATCCACGTTTCAGAAACTTCCCTTCCACTATACATGTACCTGTGA
Organism: Siderastrea siderea; assembly: GCA_964030785.1. NCBI lineage: Eukaryota > Metazoa > Cnidaria > Anthozoa > Scleractinia > Rhizangiidae > Siderastrea > Siderastrea siderea. Next base: position 46,993,820 of record OZ034971.1, on the reverse strand, counting down.
TGTGATTAGGGTGAAGTCATCTTGATAGCTTCCTTTACCCCTTTGGTGTAACAGTAAGAATATATCTCCGGCACTCAATAAACTTCACCTCGTTCCATAAAGGACAGTGGCTCATGGATGTAGAAATGGTGGAAGTGTGTGTACAGGCAAGTCTTTTAATCCCTGTCGTATTTTTTTTACTTTCTCCCGCATAAATTCCCCTGTCACCCTAATAATGGACTTTTCCATATGCGCAGTGAATTCTGTAGACCATGCCATCTTGTTAAGTGTAGCCAAAGTGTCAAAGCTGACTTTAATACCGGCTGGAATAAATAATATGTTCCATCAACGGAGGAAGAAATATCTGGAAATCAAACGTGTGTTACCAGCTCTTTCTGCTAACAGCTATCCTACCCACACAAAGGTCATCGATCCAGGATGCCGACCAAAGAGGTTCAGTTATTATACCTTACGCTAAAGGGTTTTTACGAAGAGTCGCGAAAGTTCTTAAAAGCTTCAACATCAAAGTCTCGCATAAACCTATTCGTGCCGTCTCCAACATTCTGAAGAAACCTAAGAACAAAATTAGTGACGAGCCTTCCAAAGGAGTTATTTATAAGATCAAATGCAAAGAGTGCCCCAGTGTTTACAATGGATAGACTTCAGGCGCGCTGAAAACACGCGTCAAAGAACATGCCAAAGCCATAGCAGCTCTGGATAAAAATTCACTATTGGCCCAACATCATATGCTTCACCAACACAAAATTGATCTGGAACATGTCGACATTATCGACAGATCTACTAAATGGAGACCAAGACTTTTTCTTGAAGCTTGGCACTCCGTCCGGGATGCAAACTCAATCAATGAACACATATCGTTCCCAAACGTATACGATAACATTAAGAATTTCTAGGAACGTATTTACAATTGTTACGCTAGTGTTTCACCTCCCGTAAGAATTTAAAACTTCATTATCACATTTATAATATGTTTTTAATTTATTGTATGTTTTTGATTTTTATCCATATAACACCAGGGACGCCGTTAACAATTTAAATTTTTTAGCTGAAGAAGGTTGCAGATGCGACCGAAACATCCTTTTATAGTTTTTAACAGCCAGTGTGACCTTTTTCACTTCTCGATTTTTAATCTTCTTACATACATGTATAGTAAAACTGCTGTGGACTTAAACTCTGTCGCAGGTTCTCTCATAGGGGCTGCTCGTCTTTTTTTGGTGATTTACTTGTGTTATAATGATCATTGTTTTTTTTTTCAGAACCTTTCAGTCGTGGGATTGCAGTTCCAGAAGAACTTGACCAACAACCTGATGAAGAATTATCAGAGGCAGTTTACCAGCCACAGTTAACCAAACAACCTCAGCTTTGTGAACAGAGGAACAAACAAAGAACAAACAAAGAAGCTGCAGTGTACGTATCCACTTCGGACCAAGGTACAGTTGTTTGGTTTACATGGGATTTGTAACTGAAGCATGGAACATACAATTTCAGGATTTTGACTGATGAGGCGATCCCCATGTCAAACGTAACTGTTTATTCTGTTAGTTAAAACGTGTTGTTATGTACAGATTGTTGGCCGAAAGAGATTTTTTTAAGGAACAGAGTTGTAAGTAGAGACAGACCTGTTGGCCACTTCTTTGGATATGCACCGTACTTGGATGGCTTGTGTTCACTTTGATCAAGCTCAGATTTGCATGCAAGTTGTGTTTGGTCACCTATTTCATGTAGATTCAGTTGGTTTAACAATTGGTCTCTGTGATATATGTAAGTGTGCATGCCAAGTTGCACTGAAATGGAATTTTTGCAACCTAATGCGTCCACTTGCAAGTCCATTTCAGGGGCCACCAATCTAAATTACCCTCACTTGTGTCCCCATTTGGTCAGGGCTTAAAGTAGTCAGATGGGATCAGGTGTGAATGTGAAAGGTCTCAGACTTGTATATGAAACATCAATGGTTGAAGGCTTGTCAGGTTTATCCCCTGCATCTGTCTACATGTACAGTTCGCTGTCCTCAGACAAGACCCTTTCCTGTGGTCCCGTTTGCTATGTTGTACAAGGTGGTTCTAACGTTTGAATCTCTGGAAGAAATCCTTAAGTGTGACCATTCAAATCATGGCCATTGAGCAGTGCATTCCTGTAACCTCGGGCGGGTTTTTCTTCAGTGTTTTGCAAATTGTAGTTATCTGAGGTTACCATCTTATGTTTTGGCACCCTGACGAAGCACCAAAAAATGCTAAATTTTCCCCTCCATGGTACATGAATCATTCCTTGAGCCAACGTGGTTGCATTTTTGCAAATGTAGTTGTTTACTGTAATTCATAAATTATAATTATTGAAGTGAGAAAAACAAAATTCAGCAATGCGAACGATTTTCTTGAACAATAGCTTTTTAACGTAACAGTAAGTAAACACGGCCTCCCCGGTTTGTCCTCAGTTGGACGTGCAGATTGTATGTTTTTACTTGTAATTACACTATAATTACATGTACATTTAATAATTTTTTCTTGATTATTTTTCAGGTGCTTTTTTAAGGCAAGGATTGCTACCACTTAAAATCATCACTCCAGATCTAACAGAAGAACAGCAAGAAATTATCAATAAAGACCTAAAAGATCAGATACAAAGGTATAAAAGACATCATGACCTGTCCACAACTAAAGGAGTGGAATCTCTCCTTAAGTTTATAATAAAGTCCTACAACGTAAGCGTAGAGTCTCTGGGCATAGGCTGTCTGGAAGTGATAGTTCAGTGTCCTAAACTGGAAAGTCTTGAACGCCTTTGGAGTGACTGTTGTTCTGGCGTGCTTGACAAAGTTGCTGAGTCGTATCTTGTGACCGGTGGACTTAAGAGGAAACTGAACCTGGAGACTGTAAGAATGAAGGCAACCATAACAAAAGAAAACTACTTGATGTGCAGAAAGGCCCTTAGGGAAATGGAAGGTCAGTTTTAAGATCTTAACATTTTTATTAATTAATTAATTAATAATTATTTATAGAGCACACATGAACTAGGGCTCTTAGATAGATAGATAGATAGATAGATAGATAGATAGATAGATAGATAGATAGATAGGTGCTTTATTAAAATACTTTGCAGCTCATAGAGCTGAATTACGTGTTCTACATTCTATGATACAAATTTACAAAATTAAAAATTTAAAATTTATAATATCTAAAATCTAATAATAATAATAATGATTATATAATTTAATAATACAAATAATTATAATTATAATATCTAAAAACTATATCGCTAATAACGATGGCATTAAAAACCTAGTTATTCACTTTTTGCATTCACCTTAACAGTCCTATCAAAAAATTGTAAGATCTAATTCCGGGATGGGTACTCCCTATAGTGGGCTATACGGGGAGGCTCTGCCCAAAAGAAGGGGTGCCTTTTTCAAGCTCGCAATATACTAAAGGGTAGGGAAAATCGTCATTTTAGTATTTGAAAGGGTCAAAATCCGCGGCAAAGGGAAAGAGATGGCGGCTAAAGCTAAGTGTCCAAAAAGGTACTAAAGTTTGGAGAAGTAACAACGGGAAAGACAAAAGCTCTGAGCCAGAAGGACTAAAATTCCGGGAAAAATATGGCGATCATGGAGAATTCTATTGTCTTGGCTTATCCTGGAGATATAAGAAAGGGGTGCAGTTTTGCTCTAGGTATATGAAAGGGGTGCCATTTTGGTAAAAATTACTGTATTTAAGGGTAAGGGTTTGAGCCTCCAGGCGGAGCCTCCCCCTGGGGATCTAACCGAAGTAAAATGGCTTTAATTAACTAGAATTAATGTAACGAATGTTACGCTTTTTCATACAGTGGAACCTCGATTTAACGAAGTGCAAGGACTGGGAAATTGAGTTCGTTATGTCGGGAATTCGTTAGTAACAAAACCCCGATATAATGAATTTGTGGAAAATCAACCAAAAAGCTTCATTAGATCAGGGTTGGTTAATAATTAGCTTGTCTCAAATTAAACAGCATTCGATTCAATTGTGCAATGTACCTGGGTTTAAATTTTAAAATGATCAAATGCATGTAACCTTTTGTATTGGTACTTGGGCACTGGAATAACGAAATCCTCTCGATATAACGAACACAAACCAAAAGCCCAAGCTAAAAATTTATAGCGTGCTTGCAGACGGTCCCTTTTCCGCGGGGAGCAAGGAAATAGGAGACGTGTGCACGCAGGCTAAAAATCTACCCCGACGTAACAACCAAATTTCATCACGCGACTGGAATTGAAAACATAACAGATAAACAGAGGTGGGATTTCTTAAATTCCATTGTATTCGATTGCAAAATCCTGTATATTGCTGTCAACAGCTCATTATGTGCTTTCAAAGTGAGTCTACGTGGCGTTGTCCTTAAGTCTCTCATTAGTTCTATAAACTTTTTCACTTTTGACGGCTTCTTGTGTAAGGTATAAGCACTAGGGTTAGTTACACAGGGGTAACACAGGGGTAACACACTGTTACACACTGTAACTTTGGCCGGGCTGAAGAATATCGTTCGTTATGCCGGGGACCTTCGAAGGAGTGTCAGGCCAGTACTTGACGTAATATTGGAGGACTGCGACCCAGGGTTAAGAATCCGCGAAAATCGCCCAAAATTGGCTGGCTGAATTTTCACAATAATATTTTTGTGATATCGGATGCGTTTGGTACAGTTCTGAGAAAAAGAGCTTTATTTTTAATGACACCGGCAAAAGGTAACAGAATGCATGTTATTATCATTTAATTCGGCCTGGACTTAGCCTGGCTGTGTTGCTGTCATACTGGGCATTTCAATGACAAAAAAAGTATTGGCAAGCAAAGCCATTCGTCTTGACTTGACTGATGAATCCTTAACACTGCCACAAAGTGTTCTAGACTGGCAGGGGGTCTCTTTGCACGGACTTTGGACTTAGCTAAAAATTATCTGGAAATAATTAGGTATATGCCATGTCTGTTCACAAAGTTTGACGTAACAACAATAATTATTTTGAAGGGCATTTTTTTTCAGAATCTCAATTTTTCTATTTTTTAGTGTGGAAAGTAAGGTTGTAGATTGTCATAAGTCGGTAAAGTATGATCATTCGGGTGAGTGTAGTCCCAAGAAGGACTGTTTGTGATGACATTGACTGACGTGTCGGCAACCTGGGAGGAAAGCATCACCAGAGTCAAATGAATTGTGAATCGTCAGTGGATATTATAAGTCTCTGGTTGTTGTTTTGATCGGTCGACGAGCTCGCGAGGTTATAGGTCATTTAAGCGCCATGATGTTATTGGCTGGGAAGACTGTAAAACGTGATTGGTGCATTTCGATCCGTCTTTTATTAGTCAAATGTCTGTTGTCCATTGTTAGTTAAATTAGTCAGTTTGTCTATTGTTTGTCTGTCTTGTTGTTGTCGTCAATAAGTTGTTTGTAAGTTGCAGGTCTTCCTTGGCAACGGTTCAGTGGTGTTTGTTCTAAGTTAGTACACCAGATTTCCAGGGTTAATTGTTGATAGTAGTCCGTACTGCAGGTAGCGCATTTAGCAAAGTCCCAGTCGATTCTGTGGTTTGTCTGTAAATGGTGTTCAGGAGTGTGATTGTTGATATTACCACTTCTACTGGCTCGTTTGTGTTCAGTCAGTCGTTAATGTTCAAATTTCTACCGGTCTCACCAACATAAGTGGCCTGGCAGTCGCAGCATTTGATCTTATAAACTGCTCGCGGTCTTCACTTGGTTCGTCTTTGTCCTTAAAGTTCGTCAGTAGTTGTCGCAAAGTAGTGGTAGGTTTGTGAGCAACCCAGAATAGGGTTGTAAGATCCGTGTTATAGTTTCAAAAGTCCCTTTGATATAAGGTATGGTAGTATTGGTAACAGGTGTTGAGGTAGTGTTCGTAGCATTTGGTTCAGAGTTTCTGTAAGTGTTGTGTCTTATTAAGTCCCCACTCTACTTGTTCTTGTTGAAAACGTTGTCTAAATTGACTTCGTCCATTAAGCTGTCAGGTGAATCACAAACCAGTTGTGCGTGTCTTGTCAAGGTCTGTATAGTCGTGGCTTTGTGAGAAGTAGGGTTGTAAGATGATTGGTCGAGTAGTCTCTCAGTGTGCGTCGGTTTTCTGTAAATTGTTGTCCTTATTTTGTTATGGTCATGGGTAAATAAGCAGTCTAGAAAAGGTATTTTATCCTTTTCCTCGATCTCCTTGGTAAGCTGTATGTTGGTGTTTTGTCTGTTGAGGTGTTCGTTAAAATCGTCGATTTCGTCTTTGTGTTGAACTGTAACGGTATCTTTATCGTAGCGTAGGCAGAGTGGTAGTGTTCGTTTGTAAGTTGCAATGGCTCGTTCATCGATGTTTTGGATAACGATTTTTGCAACAACAACGGAAACTGGTGAGCCCATACCTGTTCCATGCAACTGCTTTAATGTGTTGTTTGCTGTTGTACTGAAAGTAAGTAAAAGTAAGACAAAGGTTCAGTTAGTCCATTAAGTCATCTGTAGCTGGCGGTAGTTTAATAGTAGAGTTGTTGATTGTGGTCTTAGTGCAGTCTAGAGCCAGTTGTCTGATTTGATGTCCACAGACGGTCTATGGTTTGAGCTTCTCAACTCGTAGACATTACGTGGGTGATAAACTATTGACTGATTGATTGATTGATTGATTGATTGACTGATTGATTGATTGATTGATTGATTGATTGATTGTAGGAAATGTGATAAAAAATGTTGTGAGAAATAAATTTACGATCCGCATAATGTACTAGCCTGATGGTCTCTCTGACTGAGTGTTTTCTTATACTTAAATACTTGCTCGACATTACCCCTTTCAAAGGGGGAAGCCCGAACCTTCGAGTTTGGACCCGAGTTCGAGTTCGAGTTCGAGTTCGAGTTCGAGTTCGAGTTCGAGTTCGAGTTCGAGTTCGAGTTCGAGTTCGAGGTAATAATCGGGGTCTTTTCCAGGCAATGGTGATAACAATAGGGTGACAGGCCTACACAACTCCTATCCACATGTAATAACCAGTTCACAATTTGGCTCGAACGAGTATGTCTTTTAGGGATCTGCTTGTTAAGCAAAGGTTGTTGCTGAATTAAATGTCAGTTTTGCATAAGTATTTGCTTTAAATTAGGCACTGAAGGACGATATTGTGGGACGAAAGGCAAGATTCGCGTGTTTTGCCGGTTTACGCCTTTGTTGAAGGGCAAGTTTTCTGCCCTCAAAGTTAATCTCAGCGAGGATTGTTGAAATCAGAGTTTCGGGGTACCCTCTTTCCTTGAGATGTGTTTTAAAGTTTGACACTGCAGTTGTGAACGTAGTTTCTGAGGAGTTTGTCCAGAGAAGCGTAAGTGCTTCGCCTTCAATGAAGCCCTTGTTGACCCCTGGTGGGTGGGAACTAGAGAAATGTGTGTATTGAAGTGTTTCAGTTGGTTTGAAATGCATTTTTATGTCTAATATAGACTCGTTAGCGAATCTTTCGCCTTTGTAAACGCTTGTGTCGAGGAACGTAGTATCTGTGTCAGATACTTCAGCCGTAAACTTGATGGTGGGGTGGTGGCTATTTGCTTGTTCCATGAATTGCGTGACCTCGTCTTTGTTTGTATTCCTCATCGCACGTGTGAACAACGGTGTGCTTATTCTTGTTTTTATCTTATGTTTGCGTCGTAGGTGAAAAGAAGCCCATTTCCATTATTGACCGTATGTACAGCAGTAGGCTATGCTTTTCTTTTGAAATTTCAATTAGTACATGTCACCTCTTTTGTAGTTTTTGCAACAAAAGTTAAACGCTTATGGCAATAACAAGATTGAACTTTGCAACTGGTAATAAACGGAAAGTATGAACCAATGAAATGTAATGTTATTTAAGTGAAATGTAGGCACGAAAAAGGAAGGAAAAAAGAAGAAAGGAATACACTAATAAGCCCAATTTGTAATTCTTCCATCTGTTACCTATAGGCACACCAAAATTAAGGGAACACTTCTCCTTTCTCCCAGGTTGTCCCGTGATGGAGGTTCCGCTGTAGTGCATGTACTGTTAGAGGACGGCTTGTTGATTAATAAAAGTTTGCATTTTTCATGCACTGAATACTGAGCTGGGTAACACTGATTTCAAGTTACTTTTTAGCTGTGATTTTGAGCAAGAGTCGGTCAGTACTTCATGCCATCGCAAGAGCGTCAGCTGATAACGAATTCTAAGACGTGTTTTTTCAAGGTATTTTGTCATATGCTGTTTTGTGCTTTAGATTGGTGAAATGCATGAAGATGAACTTCTGAAAAATCGACAGTCCGCGTGCATGGCTAGCGCCAGTCCCCAACCTTGTATTAAAAATGCGTCTTCACTACAAATACCTTCATCGATTTCAGATACAATTGAACTAACTTCTAGGGGTTATTATCGATTATCGATTTCATCGTGCTTTACATCAGGTTTCGCAGCGTCTCTTTTGCTCTTTTTCACGGTCATTTACAGATAATTGTGAAAATTTCATTGAATTTGTAACTCGAACTCTAACTCGAACTTGAACTCGGGTCCAAACTCGAAGGTTCTTCACTCCCTTTCAAAGGTGGATTTGAACTCCAGAAATTTCCGTGGAAATTCGGAATCTTGCAGCGAATTTCCTTTTGACTGACAAGAATAAACCTTTATGAATAAACCTTTATTGCATTATTGTAACGACATATGCAAAGCCCAGTTAACATAAATTATCATTGCGCCATACAAGAGTATTATGTAGACAAAACCGGAAATACCTAACTGAACAGAACATAACATCGCTCTTCCGACTGTGTATGTATGTCAACGAACACAAGTATAAGAAATTGTTTCCCCTACGCCATGATTTCACTGAGCGTAAAATCATTGATAAATGACACAGACGACACGATTTTTACTACAATAAGCAAAAATCTAGAGACCCTAGTTAAACAGATGACATCGCTATGAATTCAGGAAATACGTCTGTTAGGTAACCAAGGCATTGAAAGACAATTCCTCTGTGGGTCATCCCCCACTGTCAAAATTAGGACAGTGGTAAACCACTTTAGGCCCTGTTTATGGACAACCTTTTTGTCTTATGTACAGATGTAGCGATACATGTTAGTGAAGCTGTATTTACGCAAAGCGTAATCCAGTTTTTGTAGAATGGATCAACTACCTTAAGGCTGTGGGTCAAATAATAATAACTGACAACCAGTCTCGATAAAGCACGGAGAGGGAGTCCGGGGGATGGATCTGGGATATCTTAAGTTCAAAAAAGGTATTTTTATATATATGATATATATATTTTGATAGATCATTTCTTGGATAGACATAGGAATGGAAACCTCTTCTGATCCTTAACTACAAATTTATGTTTATTTGACTAGCTGATGCCATCCCTTGACAACGTACAGTCAATAAAGTCCAATAAAACAAGAAAACTTGGCTTTCAAACAGATACATTGTAGTCGAATTTGAGTTTCGTGATGTTCATATTTTCTTTACCCTTACGGGGAGGGGGAGGCGAAAGCGTGGTTTAATTAATACCCATAGGTTTTTTTATTTCTTCTTTTTTTGTAGGTGAGTCACTCTTAACTTGTGATTTTTGTTCAGTGACATAAACTGTTGGCCTTTAGTTCCAGTTTACGTCACATGGGCTCGTGTCTTGATTGACACTAATTTTATTTTTACCTGGGACGGGTGGAGGGAAGGTTGACGCACGACAGCCGGATTTAAGCCCCTTGGGGCTCTCTTGTTTACCCACTTCTACCAGCAACTTATACCACCCTTTTTTTAACAATTGCACAGAAATTTGTTTCCAGATTTGAAATGTTGCGTTAAGCACTGTTATCTGGCAGAAAAATGCAGATGGTCTGAACATACAAAATCTCAAAGAGGTTTAGACCACTCCTCTGAACAACTTTAATGCTCACAATGCCTGTTTTTTTTCCGTTGTGTTTTTTTTTTCCGTTGTTTTTAAAAGTCAGTAAACGTTTACACAGGCGTACTCATACTCTTCTGTATATTTACTATCGCTTCTTGCTTCAACTACCATGAAAAAGCCCACGGATGCCTTGTTTGCCTATATTATTGAACGTGTATTTACTTAGATTGTTATTCAGGGTCATCGCATTTATCCTTAGGTAAAGATTTGACTATGATCAAAGCGTTTCACATGTGAACATGGTAAATGGTTAACTTTAAACAAGAATTGGCAATTTTTTATATTTCATCCCATTTTCAGCAGTAACGACATGCTTCTTCCTTTATGCAGAGAACAATAAATCTGGTTATATTTGTGTGAATCAAGCAACGTTTTGTATTTTTTATCACGTTACTAATGCGACTGAAAATTTAAAATGGGATTGGGAACTAGGAACATCACTGTTATCAGAAAATACATTTGCTTCCCGCAGTCCGGCAGTGGATGTTTCATTGGTCATATGAAAGAATGTCATGAGTGATCAGATGAGTGGGTCCCAGATGTGGAATAATTCGTACCTTCCTTTCTTATCTGTTTAATTTTCTTCCTGCATCTTCCAATCCATATACTTTCTTTACCCAACGCCTGAACCTATGGGTACAATAGGGTACAATAGTAATTGCCCGTGTTATTTGATGCCGTTTTTAATTCGATAGGGCAGAGATCTCGGCCAGCATGCATTTTTGAGAGTTAAATGAATTAGCAAATACATTTCTCCTTACTAAGGGCAGGCAGCGCTGACTCCATATCTCAAAAAATTGAACCTGATCAGGGAGTGAGTGGCACAGGGATACCAGGCAGCGCTTACTCGTCATCTCAAGAAGAAATTGACCCACATCAGGGAGCGAGTGCGACATGGACTGGTGCGAGTTCAGATTTTCAGGAGGTAGGATATATTTATGGATTTGTTTATTTTAAAACTACTAAATATTGATTAATTAAAAAGGATTAATTAAAAGGCACAGTCGCATAGAAACTTTCGTACTTGTTTATTGCACTTCATGCAAAGAGATGTTTAGTAATTTCGTGTACCTTAATTCATCGCAAACCACCATTTCGTGTGGGAAGACCCGTATTTTCTTGAAATCCAGAGTAACTTTGAAAGAAACTCAAAGCTAATAGAGCTACAACACTGGAAATAAGAAGAAACTAAGAAGAAAGAAATCTAAAGATGCGTTTTTATGGACAATGTTTCGGAATACATGTACGCGGGGAAAATAAGGTTGGGAATAAATCCAATCTTGGATGACATGTTTAATAGCACGATGCATGGAGATCTTCAGTCGGTCTTCATAAATACTCCCAATCTATCGATGGAGGTGATGTACATTGTTTAATGTATGTTACCTGAGAAGGCACAGAGGAGAGACCAGTTTTTCATGCTTTCTTATGGAATCTTTTAATCCTATTCTTGGCTTGATTTTGTTTCTTTGTACCTGTATACAGTCTTACTTGCTTGAAGTCTTGTTATTATACGAGATATCACGTTACTTGTGGGATGTGTTATGGTATGCCACTTTAAAGTTATAAATCTAACTTACATGTAGAGTATCAATGTCGTTCTTTCTTTTTTTCAGGACGAGGAACAGGAGAAGAGCTGGATGGTTGGAGCTGAAACGGCCAAGGTTTGTTCAGTTGTAAATTAATTAAGATTTTTAAACATTAAATCATTAAGTATAATGTTGTGAATTGAGTAAAATTGCGTGTTGCATACTAGTGAATCTTATCAACTATCACATTGGGTATTTTTAAAATATTTATTTTCAACAGTTTAAAAAATATATATCCAAAACAGTTGACGCTCAGTTATAAACTATGAGCAGTCTCTCTTTCCACTCAGCGATGGTAGAGCAAGAAAAAATAAAGGACGCGTGAGAGCACAAAAATCGCCAGCAAGCATGAAAATTGCTAGTGTAGTGAGCTGGAAAGAGAAACTACGTATGGGCTATCCCACAGCGTTCAATTATGGACTGCTCTCAAAATGCAAAATTCCCATTAGCTCTTTCTTGAAGAGGTCTGTCTCAACACTTCCTGGGGACTTGTCAACATTCTATAGATTATCGAATTGATTTTAGTTTAGTTGCAGTAGGGTAGAATGCACCACTGCAAAAACAATATACTCAATCTCAGGTATATTAAGGACTAGGTCATTTGAGGTACATTCAAAAAATGAAGGGAGGTGGTCTATCTCAGTAAGTATGCAACCTATTAACACGAAATTAAGCAAAAAGATGAAACTTGTTACGAAGGCTCATTTTGATAAACAGCTGTCACAATAGGGAATCACGTGACTAATTACGGTATTGAATTTCGGTATTATTCCTTAGGCCAGGTGCAGGAGAACTTATGCAAACCTAACTTACAAAATGACGTCTTAATAGTTTTCCTTGCATTAAGTTCTACACGAAATTAACTGGAAGGCGTGTCCAGGTCACGTGGTCATTGAAATGTCATGATTTTGCTGTCACGCAATAGCCATAAGATCCTCATCCAGGGTAGGGAGACCACCTTTCCAGTTACATTTGGAAAGTACCTCATAACGGTAGAAACGCAATCACTGGAAATGCCAGGTAAACGTATTTTTTCCTAGTGTGCAGAAGCCCCAAAGAACAAAACCGAAAGTAAAACCTTAATTGGTCACGCAATGAGTTGCAATGGAAATGTTAATGTCAAAAATACTATATCAACAGGATAAAGGGCATGGCCAAGTCTCATACTTATTACATGTTTCCTTTCGAACATAGACCACCCCCATTACTTTCTGGTTCAGATACTTGCAGACCCAGTCCTTAATATAGCTGAGATTGCTTTTCTGATTGTCTTTCTAATTTGTTACAAACTTCGCATCGAACCCTGAAAACTGTCAGCCATGCGACATTTTTCCACTTCAGCTTTTTTTGCCTCATAAAGACATGGGAAAAATATGTTTTTCTTTGAGTTTACAATTGCCATTTTGAGGCCCCATCTTTTGCGTATTAGTGATGATATCAGATGGCAAAGAGCCAGAAAGACACGAGTAAGAATTCTACTGGATACGCTTAAATTGACTTGAAAGACGATTTGAAATCGACACTTGAAACTCATGCTGGGTTAAGGGTCAACCGCTGTGGGATAGTCTGCAGTTTCTCTTTGAATTAAGAGAAATTGAATAAACTTTTGTCTCATTTCATTCTCGACGTTTCAGAGAAAACATTTTTTTTTTGTAATGCTCGGTAATCAGAACAAGAGATTAAATAAAACACCGTGTATAAACAAAACAGGCAAAATAGATTTGGAAACTTTTAGCCTGACGACTGTTTTAAATATGTCCCATAAACTAATCGAAATTGAAAGGTTTTAAATGATTTGAAGGTTTTTTTTTGGCTTTCATCCACGTTTAAACGACCCAAATGTTTAAGCTGTAGTCATAATTTTTCGCTTATAAGATGCCCCCCCCCCCCGCAAAGCGGAGCCTTCTATAGTTTTCCTGAAGTGCATTCCCTTGGTACATTCTTGAGGGTCACAGATGATTGATTGATATGTTAGTGATGTATATTGGGACGGAGGGGTTGGTGAAATTGAGTTACTGATATAGATGTATTTACGTTACTTCTTGTCAGTAGGTGATCCTAGAGAATAGAAACAAAGCATGAAAGTGAAACAATAACGAAGAACAATTTGACAACTTTTTAAATCAAAATCTTAGAGCGAAACATTTGTAATTTTTGAGTATTAGACATCAAATTGTCTCATGTTGAAAATAACTGCGCAAAAATTTGGTGAAGGGAGACGATAAAGAAGACTGCTGTTGCGAAGAGGTACCACTTCATGGAAACACTAAGGCTACTTTTTGGACTATTGACACCCTGTTATGTTGCCGAATGAGTTCCCAGAACTGAAATAATACAACCAGACGAAATTTTGTTTTAAAATCAAATGTCAGGTGGACACACATGAGTAGAACTTTCTAGAAAATGTTCTTGTCTTAAGGACGGTGCCTCCTTTTGTTACTGCGCATACGTTCTGTGCATCTCGGGATATTCGGGTTTCTTAAGGAACTTACCCGCTAATATAACAACTTTTTTGTGCGGTTTATGACTACGTGGAAAAGGCAGATCTTAGCAAGGGCTATTAGAATCCAGAAAGAAAACAGGGGGTAACCACGCATTTTTCAGAGATTGAGCTTAAACTTGGAGAGAAATTGACATACATTCTTTGTATTTTAACGCTTTTTTAGAATTATGGTTGCTAAATTATCTCTGAAAAATGCGTGGTTACCGACATTTTTCTTCCGATAACCCTTGATAAGACCAGCTTTTCCCCCATAGTCATAACCTTTGCAAAAATACCTCTGTATTAGGAGACACCGTCCTTAAATGGATTGCATTACATAACAACTTCAACCTGGGAATGACCTTTCCACAAAAAGGTAGTCACATAAAACAGGTAACACAATTCCATAAAATGCATAGCATTTTTGATATTGACAATATGAGAACTTTGGGAGAGCTCAATTCTGTAGGAGATTTAATTCTATTGGCTCACAAATTAACTTCATCTTGTAAGGGCCGTCTGATAAACCACGAGTTTTCTGTTCTGCGAAAAATTTTTTTGGCTGATTTAAAGTATTGATTACCTCCGCTTAAGATCTTGTGAATCGTGTCAATGTACCTTTTAATTGTAATTCAACTTTTTTTTAGTTTTATTATTCTCTACAGAGGCATGCAAGAGGCATGCAAGAGTTGGCTAAACTTGTCGATGGTCACTGTGAAATTGCGCTCCCTTGGAGAGTCTTCCCTTTTGGTCTACCCAACAACAAGATGCTCACCAAACAGCGTCTTTGCCTTCTGAAGAAGAATTGGTGAAAGATCCGGATTTGCACCTGAAGTATTCTGCATTCATGGATGACTTCATCGAAAAATTAAGGCGACGTGCGGAAAGATCTTAGCGAAAAGTTGTGTCATGTAAACCCTCCTGCCTGGTATTTACCTCATCATCCTGTGGTTCATCCACAGGAATTGGACAAAGTCTGGGTAGTGTTTGATTGTGCCGCCAATTTCCAAAACATCCCTCTCAATCAGTACTCTTGCAAGATCCAGACTTACCAAAGTCGCTGATTGGAATTCCGTTGTTTGTTTGTCCGCTAGCTAAATGTGAATTTGTAACAAGGCCAAGCGACTGTTGATGGCGGCCTTCAAAGGAGGGCTGGCCACGTCACACCCGACCGTATGGAATGAGTTGGATGCTGTCACCATCAGGGCCTTGTATGTAAGACTATATCCCACTCCAGAAAAAGTGATGGAACTACTACAGCCAATCCAGGATTACATGCCCCTAACCGCCCACCGTGACAGGGTTTTCGAATTCCTTAGACGATATGTTTGAAGTCTCCCCAGAGATAAAGTGCCTGTCTTTCTTCAGCGTGTAACAGGTAGTAGTCTGGTGCTCGTTCCACATATCGAAGTGGAACTCACAACCCTTTCAGGGATCCAGAGGCGGCCCATTGCCCACATGTGTCCCTTTCGAGTAGATTTGTCAACGGAATACAAATCAATTGCAGCATTTTCTAAAGAATTTGACACCATTAATTCCCAAGGACGAATGTTTCCAGGATAATGCCATTTAATGGCCAGTTCTATTATATACACGTAACTGTACATGGAAACCCATCTTTTGAGAACATCGTCGGGCCTGACAAGTGATTGATATTTTTTTTGACGTTTTCCGAGTACGTTGTGTTTTTGTCAGCAAAATAAGGAGCTGGACGTTGTTGTCACATCACCTTGGATTATTCATGTGTTGTGCATATCATTTCTAATTTTAGGGAGTTACGCTGTTAGTTTTGCCTCTGACAGTGTTTATCTCAAGCATGCCCCTATTGTTTTTCCTTGCGAGTCTTTCCTTAACATTGTTGTAATACATTAAAGTTAGTGAAATACTAAAAATAAAATCAAAGACGTTTCATTCTTCAAACTTCTCTTTCTTTCCTTGACTTAGGAGAACTTTGTCGATATGTGATAGCGGCGTGTACAATCCAGCTATTTCCCAACCTTGTCTAATACCATATCAAAATAGAAGGGAATGCCAACTTGAGAATATCCCGTGCTACCTTTGAGAAAACAGAAACATAAGTCGTAAAAAGAAACAACTCATTAATGTTGACTTGCCAAGTGTTTGAAATATCGACTTAATTGGATTTCTCTGAAAATTAAGCATACCGTAAAATTCCGAGAAAAAAGCCCTTAGGCCTTTTTTTTTTCATTTAAAGGCTTGTTTGGACGGGCTTATATTCGGAGGGGCTCCTAAAAAAAAAATGATAATAACATTCAGTGCCGACCTGATTCTGCACCCTATGCACACCTTGATTTTCAAGGATTATCACGAGTACTAAGGGGGGCCCTTCACCCAATTTTCCCACGATTATTTGCATACAGACAATCTGTTTACTGATGGGTTATGATTAGTGGAGAAAGGTAGGTGACGTCATCCCGGAAGTGAAAAAGCGGAAATGACATCATTGAAATAGGAGAGAGTTATCATGTGAAAAATCACCATAGCAACATGTCATGAACAGATTTAATGATTGAAAAAAAGCACTTAGTTACAAGTGGGAGCGTGTTCCTGGACCCGAGTGGTCAGCGGCGTCCCATTTTTTTGACAAAACAGAAGAAGAGTCCAAAGTCCAAACAGTTAAGTATAGGTTGGCAGCGTGGCGCTTGGGTCCGACTGGTCAGTGGTGTCCCATAGATGATCATTTATCCACAAGTCTGGTTCTGCATCCGATAAGCCATGGGGTCACAGATGAGATCGAATCCGGGCACTTTTGAATGGCTTTACGAATGGCTGGAATATCTCTGTGTTGCAAGGCTAAGATGAAATCTTCCACGTCTTCTTTGACGTCTTGAAAGCATTCAAGAAATTATTTGTGGACTTGTTGGATAGTTTCTTCATAAATGTTTGTTTTCATCATTTTTTGTTCATCTCTTTCTTGGTCGGTTAACTGATCTTGAGGTGTACTGGCTAGACGAATTAAGTAGTATCTTGGCATGTTGCTTGGTATCCGTAAGGGTAGGTTTGAAAGGTACTGGGGTTGATGACTCTCTTGTCGTACACCAGCTGGTAACACTTGTAGTCTGGAAACGTGTAGAGATCGTAGGTTTTGGAGTCTCCGATGATCTGGTGAGTTTCGATGACTTGAGTTTGGCGCGGTTCCTTTTGAGGCTTTTGGATTTCGTCGAGAACCTTCTGACGCATGACGTCATAATTCAACTGGGTTTTGCCCTCGCTGTTGAGATGGAAGCCACGGACCTTGCATTCGACTTTGCCGTTCTTGGTTTGTACCCATAATTCTTGGGACCCCCGACACAAATTCCACGATGTAATCGTCAGAATCCAATTCACTGGTGAACTCTCCGAGGCCAAGCAGTAGTTAAAGAGGCCACGAAAATGTTGAGGTTGGGAGACACGGGGATGTCTTCTTCCCGATATTGATAGTGAACTTCCACCATTTGTTCACTGATGACGGAGACGTGGGGTAGGTGCACGTCTTGTTGACCCAGGGGTACAAGGAGGTGTAATCGATGTAGTGAATCTTTTGATCCGGTGTCACGTGATGGTAGAGCTTGGCTGCATTGGTGCGTCCTCCGCAAAAGGCGTCACGAGGGTTGAGGGGTTCCACGAATGGCAGGGAGTCCATGTATTCTTGGATGTCGGGAGAGGTTTGCTTGAGGCGGGTCCACTCGCATTCCCACATTTCCGTGATGCGGCACCCTTGGCTGCGAAGACGGGTCATTTTTGCTTGGGTCTTTTCGTAAACCGCATGCATGGTACAGTTGCAAAGGTGCAGATGTTTTTCGTCACTTACGGGATAGCACTTGGGGCAGCCGTGCCAAAAACACCCGTGGAATTCGTACACGGTGTTGGTCTCGCGATGGAAACCGTCGACTGTGAAGGGGGTACCTGGCACGCGATACTAACCGGCATTGCCCACGTGTTGAAGGTAATGGTGCTGACTGGGATAAGGATGATCTGGGTAGGCGCGCTCCATCTGGTCGTGAGCTTCCAGGTCTTCGTGGGTGAGTTGCTCCAAGGCTTGCTGGCACAGTTGATGATCGCACCAGGTTAACCATTCGAGGGCCACTTGCGATTGATTGATGCGATTATGCCATCCTCCCAGGGGTTCACTGGCAAGGCTGTTGGGGATAATGCGGTTCGTGCACAGATCACGGTTGCAGGCCGAGGCGATGGTCATGTGCTCAAACAGGTTGAACCCCGCTTTGGCTTCAAACAAACGTTTGAAAGTCAAACACCCTTCTTTTAACAAGCGGACACCCGATTCACAGTAGGCCACCAATTCTTTTTGGAAATCAAAGACCACGTGGTTGTCCCGCTGCTCTTGGTGCCATGCTTCAAACTCTTGGCTTCCTTTGGGGACAGGACTTCGGGCATATAGTAGTCGATGGCAGGGACGGGTCCCACGTACTCTTGGTTTTCAGGGATGTTGAACTTGTGGGGAAAGTAGCCCTTTTTGAGTTCAGTGAGCTTAAAAGTTTTGGGAAACGAAGAGAGGGGCATCTGGAAGAAACTGAGGGAATCGATGAAACGCATGATGTCGTTGCGGACCACTTGCAAAAGTTTACACCCCTTGCGGATCTGTTTGACCTTCTGGTTGTCGGCGTAGTACTGGTGCACCACGAAATACCCATCGTACTCCGGGAAATTATGGGCGATGACATTGATGGGACGCGTCTTGTTCAGGGTCAGGGTATCCAACCATTCGAGAAACTCTTGCACGCACTGGTCTCCTTAGAAGCGAAAGGGTCGAGGGTCGTCTTCGGTTTCGGCAACGATCAGATTGGCCACATGATAATCTTAGGGTTGTATGGCTTTGATGTCGAAGAACACGTGCACAGGTGGGGGAAACTTGTTCGTCATCGTCCTCAGCATCATCATCATCATCATCATCATTGTTTTCTTCCTCATTGGCCCGCAGGGTTTGGGGGCCAGCGGCAGCCCCTCGTTTGGCAGGTGGACCTCGTTGACGCCGGCGTTTTCGTTTGCGTTTCTTTTTCTGCTCTTGGATTTCTTGAGGGGTGAGAGCTCCTTGAATGTAGCAGCAGTGGGCGTGGGCGTTGACGTACTGATATACAGGAAGGACAATCTATGTACCCACAGCGATGACGTTGAATGCCTTTTAAAGCCACTTCCAGTTTGGAACACTCCTCACATCGGTGTTGAGTGTAACAAATACTTTGTTGATGGAACTGAGCAATATTTCCATCCCGGGTATTGGTCCAATGGGCCTCGTAACAGGTTTCTCCGAAAAAGCCCCGTCCACAGTCATGGCAACGTCGGGTGGCTTTGAGACCCCGCAGGTAGGCGTCAAGGAAATCGGGGCACTCTTTTTGGCGACAGGCACCACACAATCTTTTTTGTGCATCGGTGACGTCCCTCGGTATTGTAGGTTTGAAAGCAGGTGGCACGGACGTAACCTTTGTTGAAGAACCCGGGGAGACTGGTGATCACATCGTAATGGCCTTTCTCGTGCAGCAGGATCAATTGTTTGGAGAGGGGTCGTTCAAAACTTTTCACGGGGTACGCACGGTCCGCATCGACCAAGACATTCTGGTAGTCGTAGAGGGATGGGGCTTGACTGAACTTGGTCAACTCTTCGTACCCACAAGGACCTGGAGGGACGTGCGCTTCCTCGAGGAGTAGCAAAGCGTGTTCTCTTTGGATTTTTCTTCCCTCCTTAAACGATCTGCATTGGGGATGCTGGTCTACAATGGCTTTGGCAGTGGCCAAGGCACGCGCATAACACAGGTCATTGTTATTTTGGATGCGAACGACTGACTTTTTGTTTTGCTTGATAAGTTTGGGAAACTGATTTCCAGGGTTCAGACGACGTGGGCATTTTCCACCATGGTGCACTTGAGTGATGGACAATTGAAACGAATCGTCCATTTCGAATTGTTCGTTGCTGTTCAAGGCCTTGGCCAAACGATCGAGAAGAGCACCCACCCTCAGTCCTCCTTCTCGCCATTCACCGACGCGTAATTCCCACCCTAGAAAATTGCTGGTGAGACGATTAGAACTGAAGGTGAAGTAGAGACGGTCTTGATCGTACATGTTAGGGGTCGTGGTCAACACTCGATTGATGGCGCGTTGTGATCCGTCTTGGAGAGCTTTGACCACATGAGGGCTGTCCAAAAAATTACCCGTTTGACGTAATCGGGTAGTAAAATGACGTTCGCGGACCCCCATGGTAGCACTGCATCGATCCACAAAGGATTCAAGATCAAATTCAAAGGTCCCCATAGGGTTTGTGGATCCAGTCCACCACCACTCTGCTGAAGGAGTTGGGTTTGAAAAGCCCTTTGGCGTTGAAAGGCATCCATGGCTTCAGTACATGCCAAATCGGCTTGGATGTCATTCATCACTTCAGGACCTACTAGATTTTCATGTTCTTCTTCTTCATCCTCTGACATGTCAAGTCCTAAGAAAGCTAAAACTTCCTTGGGTGGAACGCCGCTAGGACCTTCCTCTTGTTCTTCTTCTTCTCGGTTTGATGACATGATTGTAGAGCGAGAAAAGAAAATGATGAAAACACTGCACTCGCGTCGCATTTTTAAAGAAAAAAGGGTCACGAACCATTGGGTTGAAAAAACCAATGATCGGTAGGTCACGTGAAAATCAAAAAAATTAAAAGGGGGTGCCATAGGTTGGATAACCAACGACAGGTAGGTCACATGAATTCAAAAAAATAAAAAGGGTGGGGGTACCCCCTCCCCCCTCTCCATTTTATTTTTTTTTACCCCCGAATCTTTTCGGGGAAAGAACACTAGAGGCTATAAAAAGATCGAAGGCCTGTGGGCCTTTCATCTCATCATGAATCCTGGTGTCTATAAGCTTAAACTGGAGAGAGAAGAAGTGAAAGAAAAGAAGAAAGCAAGAGTTGATGAGATTTTAGAAAAAGTCCAAAAAGAGTTTCAGTTTTTAAAATATTCCAGTTTGAAAAATTTCGCTGAAAAACTGCAGCAACGCGAACAAGAGAAATTCGCTGCCCAATAGGAAAGAGAGGAGTTGGTGAGAGTGCAGTGGTCAGCGGGCATTTACCTGCAGTTGACTTGCGAGTGGTTTATCGAAGGATTGGACTGTGCGGGTCCGGGTTGGAGGCACTTGTTTAAAAAACCCACTAGAACATAATGGAAGAAGAACTAGATAAGATGGTGCAAAGCATGATTAAGTAACGCGCCCAAGAAAATAAAAGAAAACGAAAGTACCGAGAAAAACATGCGGACAAAGTTTCGGAGGACAAAAAAAGGTATCGTCAAGAAAATCGGGACAAAGTGTTGGCGTATAAAAAGAGATATCATCAACGAAACCGGGCCAAAGTGCTGGAGCTCAAAGAAAATACCGCGAAAACAACCGGGAAAAATTCGAGAGACCCAAAAAAGATATCGGGAGACCCACCCGAAAAAGGTCGCTCCTATCAAAAGAAATATCGAGAGACACATAAGGAAAAGGCGCAGAGTATCATCGTCGATATAATGAGGCTAACCGAGAGTTTCGAGTGATGCGTCAAAGGGAAAATCGACAGCGATGTAAAGAACGTGACGAATAGAAACGAGAGTTTATGATTGTGTATCAGGAAAAGAGGGCTAGAACATTTGCTGAGACACTGCAAGAGCAATTGGACAAAATTTATCGTCAACAAACCCGAGAAAAACTGAAAACCTTAGGGCCTAAAAGACTCACGGTGACTCTGACTGATTATTTGAAATCTCTCTCTCGTGATCCTGTACCTTCCTTTACCTTGATTCTGGTCAAATAGAAACTGTTGATGAACATGTGTAAGACGGAGATGTAAGCGAGTGGCTCGACCATTTGATCGACGAAATGGATGAACAATCCCAACTGGAAAGGTTTGAGAGCAATTTTGACTTTATTGACTTTATCGAGGACATGACCCAGGATGACTGGGAGAATGTATGGAACGATGTTCTCGAAAATTTTGATTCGAATCTTTAACCATGAAGCAGACATTTTTTTTCTCTTTAAGATGTATTTTTATTTTCATTTTTTCGTGAACAACAACAACAGCAACGACTTGTGTACAATTTCAAACGTTTCTTGGCTTGCATGATTCTTTTCACCACACGTCCTGTCATGGTTTTCTTGCCGGGTAAACGATCGATGGCTTTGATCATCTTGGTATGGGCTTTCCACTTGTCTTGCAAATTCTGGGCATGACCTGTAATCAATGTCGTGTAGTTTGGCAATCTTGTCCAATCGATTGATGTCGGGATCTCCACGCTTGAGTTGTTTGGCCAAATGAGTGCCGGGTCCCATGTACTGATAGCCAGGCCAATGAAATTCAATACCGGTTTTGGCCAACCATTTTTGAATGTCTACACCCCATCCTCGTTGTGTTCTTTTTTTCTGCGGGTGGTAGTGGTGGTCCTCCTTTTCCTGGGGGTGGGTTTTTTCTTGGAACGGGTCTTCATTTTTAGTCACTGTCGTAATCCAATCGTCGTCTTAACGTTTTGCCTCGTGCCCAATCTTCCCACCCGAGCAAGGGTTTTAACTGCAGTTCCACTTCTCTAGCGCTTTTGCTTTTGCCTTTAAACGGGTCCAGGGCCTTTGCCTTTGCCTTTGCCTTTAGCCCAAGGACTCTCCGAGTACTTTTTTTCAAGGGTCTTGCGACATTCTCGAATGGCTTCTAAACGAGAACCAAGATCACTATCTCCTCGGCTGGTGGAAGGAGTACCTTTCTTGACGGGAATTTTACTGGTGGACGCTTTGCCTTTTTTGACGGGTCCTGAAGGAGTGATTTGCGGTTTGGGGGTGGATGGACTGCCTTTTATCATGCGCTTGAACCATTGTTCTACGGAACCCATCACCAAATCCCCTTCTTCCTCTTCTTCCTCTCCCGGAGGTCCACCAGGTGCACCAGCACTCGCACCCCCAGGAAATTGACGTATGCGTTTGGTTAACTTAGTCAATTCTTGACTCAGAGGTTTGGTTCGGGGATTGACGATGGCGGAGGGAGTTGGGGGTCGGCTAACAAGACGTGTTTTTTAGCCGCTAACGTAGCCGCTTTGTTGAGCAGAGCATTTTCCGTTAACTCTCCCTTGTAATATTGAATGAGTTGATCCAAATCCTTTTTAGGAATCATGTACACTTCCTCCATGAAGTATTATCACTACACTCTGCACAGACTTCTTCGTCCTCCAGGTTACCACACCTCTCACAACGTGCACTGGACAATATATGTATATACTCCCGATATAACAACTGATATTTATGCTTCCAATAATAACAACTCACTTTCCATTCGTCTCGTTCCCGATTGGCGTCTTGTAAAAGATTCACCCACGTGGCAAGGTTTCCCGTTGTTGTGGTCGTCGAGCACATTGACATAACACGTTGTTAAGACCTTGCCACAAGCCTCTCCCTTTTTGCGAGACGAGTCACTGACGACATTTTTTCACCGAATGTTGGCGACGACCCAGGTTTCGTAACACCTTTTTATAGGGACGAAGCTATGCCATGATGGGTAGCGTCACGGTAATGTTGTTTTTCAACAGATTCAACACCAGTTCACTCACGGCATTGACTTAATCCGCATTGGCATGTTGCAAAAGTTCTTGACGTTTGAAACGATTCGCCTCTTTTAACACAGACGGTAAAAACAGGAATTGACGTCGAAGACGTTTCATACTGCCCAAGGTCTTCGTCTGAAATTAGACACAGCACCTCCCACACCGAGGGCTTCCATTCTTTTATAGCGTTTACTCTTGCCCAGTTTAAACCCGACTTTAGCGGCGCCTTTCAGCAAAGACCAAAGACTTCCTCCTACATTGACTCTACCACGACGTTTTTGTGTTCTTCTTTTTCGTTTTCTTCTGGGGGCCATGGTGCCGAGTACATGAGGGTGGGGCTGTGAGGTGATGCCCCTTTATGTTTTTCCACGCAGTAACTTTTAAACATCAAGAGACGATGACATCGGTGCACATAACATTGAGCATCCACTTGTTGGTACACAAAACTACGGTAGTATTCTTGCACGCAACGTTTGGGTAAAGGTGGCGTAAAATCAATGATGGTGTCATCCAACGTTTGCATCTTGATCAAAAAACCTTCCAGTCCCTAAAAGGGAATCCCACACATAGGTTCTCATTTCGATCAAGGCTTTGGCATAGGCGGTGAAAGCAAAGCGACTCATGTCCACCTTAAAACTGTATTTTTTTAAATCGTTCCATCCTTTGACCACGGTGCCCGCGGCAGCCAAACACGCTACCAGCCTACTGTTTTCCAAAATGGGACCCGCAATCATCCCGGCAGCCATCAGTAGTAAGGCCATCCCATTGAAAAAGGCGTTGTAGAACTTGAAATGATTCAGTATTTTTCGAAAACACCACTACTGTTTGTGGTTAAAGGCATACAATTAATCCATTCTTTGCAAAAGTTCCGGTTTGAACTTCAAACAATTGATTTTTGACAACGGACCATTCAATGAGTATAGCTAGCTGTCGTGGGTCGTGGGTCGTAGGTGAAAGTCGTGGGTCGTGGGTGTGGGTAAAGTCGTGGCTGTGGGTAAAAGTCGTGGGTAGCAGGAAGCACCTTTACACCGCAGGTGTTCCAGAGTTAGAGTCCACATCGCTTTGTGTAGTCTGTGGACATGAATTGGTACGGTTATAACACCAGTGAGAGTGGGAGAAGGGAACTGAGAGGTTCATTTTTATAGGACTCGCACCAGGACTCCCCTTTTTTCAAAATCGTCTATAATCTCTATCGGCGTTCTGTTTGGATGGTTGCAAGAAACGGCTTTCGCTTAGCGTTTAGGCGGGTAGTGTAACTGTATCAGATTTTTTCCCAACAAGTTGCTTTATTAAAGTAAACTACAACACCATTCAAATTAAATTTAACATCGCTTTGGAAAGAAAAGCCTGACTTTCTTATAGACAGGTAACCAATATTCCAGGCAAGCCTCAAAATCCTAATTATGAATTTTGCTAATCAAATATAGCAGACGCAGCATATTAACGATGGTTATAGTTTTAAGGTTTTATATGTTGTAACAAGCTAAGAGTTAAATCATGACATGGCGCAAATTTATTTTAACAATACTAAATCAATGTCTAGGGAAGTTGAATTCGTTCAGTAAGACTAACACGTCAACTGAGAAAAAATAGTCCACAACGATTCTCATCAAACAAACACAACGTTTAGGTTAGACATCGCGATGACATCACTTTGTCCTTCATCCAAGTTTTGGCGCTGTTCCAATGAAATGTAAACATTCCCATTGAAAAATGGATTTTTACGTGAAATATGTGCGGCGTCCAAATGGTAGTATGTGTTGCTATAGTCAGCACTGTAAAGAAAAAGACCAGTTCGCTCGTCCCTCCTTACGAGTCTTCGGTCAACGTGTTTGACGACAATATTATACGGAGATTGGCGGTAGTTATTAGCGAATTCCATGCCGCAACCGTAACACTTTTGCACCCTATTTGGCAGCGATACCAGTTCATATCTGTAAGGGGAATGACCAGAATGCCAGCTTTCCGGGAACGCAGCTTGCTGGGTCACAAAACTTTGGCCAAGCCCATAATGTGGACTGACTCCAGTAACGCCAGAGGATTGTACTAGGTTGTTCAAAGAAGCAGAAGGGAAAGGAACTTCAAGGTACCGCTGCTGTTGTGAAGTGCTTGGCGCTGAGGGATATTGATTTGCCTTAACAGGGATTACTGAATGCTGCGAAGGTCCTTGAGTGACTATAGAACCAAACTGTTGAACGTCAAGTACAGAGACGAAAGAATGAGGGCTAGCTCCTATCCCAGGAAGATTGGGTAGGCTCAAAGTTGCTTTGGATTTATTATTTACTCGGGACGGATTTGGCACCGGATCCATGACAGCTCCCTGTCTATCTCTCGCATTATTTAGTGTTAGCATTGTTGTAACTTGATGTAGTGTTGAGGTGGATGGCTGCTGAGAGGATCCTTTCGAAGCTTGTTCTTGGTACCTCTTTTGGTGGACTGGCTTGATTTCTTGCCAACTGGTGGGCGATGGCCAGAGTTGGGATCGACTTGAAAATCGCTTAAAGCAACAATATCTTTACCAAGTTTTATCGCTCTGGCTAGTTCTTGATGGTGCAATCTTTCGTTCTTCTCTTGGAAAGAGGGTCCCTGTCCAAAGGCTGTCAAGCTGCCCTTTTCAATGGCCTTTAGCTCAGCAGCAAGTAGAATGCTGTCTTTTGCGTCAGTCTGAGCTGCATCTAACAATGTAAGATTTGGAGCGTCGCGATTACTCCATCCTGCATGGATAACTTCGGCCAAGTTCATTTTTGGCGCTATGGTTGGTGCAAATGCATGGAAAATAAATCCTTTGCGATCATCCCACCAGTCGAGCCAGGAACGCAGAAATTTTCGCTCGGGAGCTTCCTCGATAAATTGCTCTAGGTCTCGTTTTGCACTCTGATATGCCTCCTCCAGGCTTGACTCTAGCATTTCATTGCAAAGCTCCTTGAATAACTCTCCGCCAGCATCGTTGAGTTTTTTTTCCATTCTGTTTCTACTCTCCTTAAAGTGAAATTCGCAACTTTTTGATACGGGTAAGAACGTCTTCGCCAAACACCTTTCGCAGACCGTTCATGTTTGCGCCAGCCATATCCGTACACCAGCCTTTTGGGTTGAAAGTCACAGTGTCGTCACCAGCAACAACTTTAAACGCTTTGTTGAACAAAGTCCAGAATAACTCGATAGTATCAGAGTTTTCTTTTTGTGTCTCCATCACAGCCAACGGAATCTGTTTCTTCAGGAGTGGGTGATACGTCCTGGCTGTCAATGTGACGTAATCTTTGCATCGCTTTACTTTTCCGTCAAAATAACAATATTCGTCTCGGAGGAAATGTTCTCCATCCTTATTCGTTTTCATAGCAATTTCAATTCTTTCATGGCTTGTTTTAAATACAAAAGACGGCATGTCGGATTGCCTCTACTGTCATTGACCTTGTAGACTAACAGTTTATCTTTCTTGTCACAGTACTGTTTAAATGTCACAACGGCTTCAAAGTTCTCGCCGCTGGGGTGAATTTCCTTCTTGACATTTTGCTTTTGATTTGAGATCCATTTTCTATCCACTACCGTAGCTGCTGTGCTTTCTACAGTTTCCCAGTCTTGCCCTTTCCTCAATGATGACATGATAAGCGTAGATTGTATTTCACATGGTGTCAACTTCGGATTTTTTTTGGAACATTTCTCGTATTTTCTGCGTTGGCTTTTCAGGTTTTGGTAACAGTGGGCATGTATGGGTACCCACATGGAATACCCTTACGCTCTTTTTTCCATCCCTTATGTATCGCCGCGCGGTGCAAGGAACAAACTCGCTCACGCTTTCACAGATTGGGCAAATTTCTCACCAGATGGACTACATTTGAACTGAGTTCGGTTTATGACTCCATACTCCGCTCTATATGGGCATTTGTCGTTTGTCCATTTATGTGATCCATCACAGTTAGAATATCGCATAGGACCATATTTTTTCCATTGTGTGACACTACTTTTTCTCCACTTCCTTCCATCCGTAGCGAGAGCCGCTCGTTTATCCTTAGTGTTGGAGATATTCCTTTTGTTGTGCACAACTAAACCATCCATACTTTCGGGCAATTGGGATACCTCGTGTACTGGGGCGCTTTCCCACATATCGGGATCGTATTTCCGTTGTTTGTTCTTTGTGCGTGGAATCTCGTCGTCACTTTCTGTCTCGCTGGAAGAATCCCTATGTGTGAAAGTGAAAGTAATTAATTTAAAAGCTTTCATTCAAAAGATGATCATTTAAAATTGGACAGAAACCTTTCTTCTACAGAGAGTTCAAACTGGGACAACATATATTTATATCGAGTTCTGATACGTCATTATACGTGCATGCAAATCAATGCAGTTTTACACGATATTAATGTCCACAACACTGAGATCACTGTCAGAAGTAATGTGCTCGACTAAATCAGTTCCCCGTAATCAGCTTTTTAAATTGACGTAATTCATGTGGTCCCGCACATACCTTTTGCACTTTTTCTCAGGTGATGGAATAGTCAAATCAATTACAACTTTCTCCGCAGATACAGTAGGAGTCACGTGTTTACTGGTACTTGCAACCTATACAACGAAAGACATACATCATAATGTTAATAAGGATAATTAATTCATTTATTGCATGTAATAGCCTTGCATTTGGATCAAGTATTTCATTGTGGACATGCGTCATTTTCACTTATCCCCCCCCATTACTAATTACAATATCCTGATATTTTAGACGAGTTGGCACGATCAAATATAAGTTTCGGAATAGTCGAAAACATTCTTATTTAGAAACAAACTGATTTAGGATATCAAGAATGTGTTTGTTTTATTTTGTTTTATAAAGAGGTGCAAATTCCCATCAAGGGTAATACAAAAATGTAAAACATGGAGTAACAGTTTTGTTTTGTTGTAGTACCAGAAAGGATATATATATATATATATATATATATATATATATA
Organism: Siderastrea siderea; assembly: GCA_964030785.1. NCBI lineage: Eukaryota > Metazoa > Cnidaria > Anthozoa > Scleractinia > Rhizangiidae > Siderastrea > Siderastrea siderea. Next base: position 46,965,385 of record OZ034971.1, on the reverse strand, counting down.
TATATATATATATATATATATATATATATATATATATATATATATATCCATGCGGTAAGACCGTGAAGTATCTCACTATACCTGCTTTTTAAACTCCTGCTTGCTGCTTTGATTTTTGAAAACAGACACTTTGGTTTTTAGCTCAAGATCTTCTTGCTTATGTTAAAGAGAAAGCAAATACAAATAATTTATACTACGAACTACGTGGTTACGATTGGAGAAAAGATGTACTCCTTCTCTCTATTTCTTTATACCGTTACTTAACCCTACCATGATTATTGATAAATTTCATCCCTGATTAACCCAAAATTCTTAGGACCTGTTTACATACATGATTTCGGAATAACTTTCATTCGGGAACGAGTTCATTCCATCCCCATATATTTCATTTTATTATTCAACAAATTGTCAATATGCCCATATATGGTAAGGAAGCCCTCAATATCTGTCATCTGTACATGACGGATATCGTGCGATATACGTAAATGACCATATTTGGAAGTGCACTGCAGGTTTCTTTCATTGCTTGTTTGGCGGACATTTTGAAAAGCGAGGCAGTTTTAGCAGTGTTCTCCGGAAATTTTAACTCCCTGGAAGAACCTTTCCACGATTAAATGCTCTCCAAAAGTCAACAAGTATTTGCTTCAGCTCACAAAGATATCCAGAGGTTGACTTGGAATTTTCGTAGTGAGAACTCATCCAAGAAAATGGTATTACGAACGAAGCAGCACACTTGCTCACGGAAAGTTGTAAAGTTGAAAAGACTTTAATTCACAGGAAGAGGACTTATTCTCGGTAAGGTAGCAGTATTTTTTACTCTGTCTTCTCATTTCCAAACACGAGTTTGTAAATAAGTCTTTTTTTAAGTGAACGGTAGTAAACTTCGATTTCTTGAAGTTCTGTTTTGATTTTTATTACGTGTTGCTAGCTTTTAGCGTTTTCATCATAGAACCATAGTTTTTCTCGTTATGAAAATGGTAGTTAATGAGAATTTGTTGAATAATAAAACAATTATCCTGCTCAATCTTGCGGAATATCCCCTGATTTAGCCAACTCGGCCTACGGCCTCGTCGGCTAAGTATCAGGTGATATTCCGCGCGATTTCGCAGGATAATTGTTAAGTATCTGTTTACATGATACCGAGACGAAAGTCAAGTCATTCCGGTTTTCATTCCGGAATGAAATTTTCGTTCTGGAATGACATTTCATTCTGGTTTCATGTAAGCACAAAACGAGTTTCGTTCCGAGTTAAAACCGCATCTCATGAAACCGCTGGGGAAGCTACAGTTTGAACTCAGAGCGAAAAAAAGTAATAGCTGTAACATATCGCATTGTTTTCTGTTGAGTTCAATTAGCACATTACACATGTAAGGTAATCATTAGCATATCGCACATGTAAGTTAATTAGCATGCAAGCGGGAGTCGGACAAGACTGCCGAGTGGAAATAAAGTTCATCGTTAAGCTTTACATGGTGGCAGCGGTTAGTTAAACCCTAGAAGAAGCAAAATATGGCAGCATCGGCGCCCTTTACGTCGCCACAGGTGAACTGGGACGTCCCTGACCCGGTGAATGCTTTCGGAAATTCAAACAGAAATGTCAGCTTATGTTCAAAAGCGTGCTCAAAGACACCGACGACGAAGAGAAAGTTAGCTATATTCTTCTCTGGTCGGGAGAAAAAGGGCTTGATATGTACAACAGCTGGACATTCGAAAAAGAAGACGATAGGAAAAAGCCTGCCGTTATTTTCGGAAAATTTCCAGAACCAACTGGAGCCAAAGACGAGTCACCGTATCACACTACAAGGGATGCGACAAGAACTCCACGAGCCAGTCGATGATTTTATCTCAAGGATAAAAAACCTGGCAGTAAAATGCCAATTCCGCGACAACGCTGAAGTCGAAGATAGAGGATTGGATCAACTTATCTGGGGTTCAAAAAACCCTGATGTTCAAAAAGCTCTTATTACACGAGACAAAACACTAACCCTTGCGGCCGCTATCGAAATCGCAAGAAGCCATGAAGCCACAAGCAAACACATGAGGGCGCTGACCGAGCAAAGGACAAGCTATCAAGAAAGCAAGAATATCGACTCTATTCAAAAAGAGCAAGAGAGAGGATTCTGTAATAATTGCGGTAAACAACACTCGCCTCATCCGCGAAATAAATGCCCAGCATACAGATCAACGTGTCTAAAATGTGGCAAAGCCAAGCACTGGAAATCAGTTTGTAGATCTAGCAAAAGAAAACAACCCAACCAAGGAACAAAACCACCCTTCAAGAAAACTATCCACACTATTGAGGAAACGTTTCACGATGACGACGACGAAGTTTTAACAATTAGTACCATCGAAATTAACGCTATAGAAGGTGTGTCTGACGACACGCGCGACGAAGCCTTCGCAATACTCGAGATAAGTCAGCCTGAAAGAAAGCGAAAAATCAACCTTCAGTGCAAGGTGGACACAGGCGCGCAGAGCAATGTTTTGCCCGTCCGATTGCTTCGCATTATTGCTCCAGAGAAGTTTGACGACGATGGAAACCTTAAACCAGAAGCTTCAGAAAAGAATGAAGCCATCCTCTCAGCATATGGTGGCTCCATAATTAAGCAGCTTGGCACTGTAAACATACCTTGCAAGTACAAAGAAAAGAAAATTAACTGCATCTTCTACGTTACAGATACCACTGGGCCAGCTATCCTCGGTTTAAAAGCATGCACTGCACTGAAACTAGTCTCGCTACATTGTACGCTCAAAACAAAGCAACCAGACCAAGATAATGCAATTGGCAACTCCAGTGCCTCAAATCAACATTCAGACACCAACAAAAGAAACCCGAATTACATCAGAAGCCATGTACCACTCGAAGAACGTCCCCTAATCAGAAATAAACAAGAGCTGATGGAAGTGTACCCAGAAAACTTTAACGGTACAGTGGGATGTTTTGAACATTACACGTATCACATCACGCTGGATCCTAAAGTGCCACCTGTGGTTCATGCACCCCGTAAAGTCCCCATTGAGCTAAAAGACAAGTTACAAGCAGAATTAGGTGAAATGGAAAATCAAGGTATTATGGCAAGAGTAACTTAACCCATGGATTCGGTAAATTCTCTGGTTATTAGAGAGAAAGAAAATGGACGACTCCGGTTATGCCTCGATCCCAAAGACCTGAACAACGCAATCAAGAGAGAGCACCATCCAATCCCTACCCTTGAGGAGATAACACCCAAGTTAACGGGAGGAAAACTGTTTAGCAAGCTTGATGCTCGAAACGGTTACTGGAATGTCAAACTGGATGAAGAATCCTCGTATCTAACAACTTTTAACACACCATTCGGCCGGTTCCGATTCGTTAGAATGCCTTTTGGCCTACGTATGAGTCAAGAAATCTTTCAATTCACGATTGATGAAACATATCGCAACTGTGATGGAGCCATCGGCATCGCAGATGACATTACCGTCTATGGAAAGAATGACAAAGAGCATGACTTACATCTACATGAAACTATGGAACGTACCAGAAAAGCCGGCATTAAGCTCAATGACGAGAAATGTGTCATCAAGACAAAGGAGTGCAATTTCTTCGGTATGCTCTACACACCAGACAGCGTAAAGCCTAGCCCAGATAAAATCAAAGCCATAGAAGAAATGGAAACACCCAAAGACAAGGAGCTTCACACCTTCTTGGGAATGGCAACCTACATAAGCTCATTCATCCCCAAGTTAGCTGACCACACTGCATCACTGAGAGACCTCCTAAAAGAGAACGTTGAATTTGTATGGACTTCATCACACTCGAAAGCTTTTCAGAAGGTGAAGTCCATGATTTGTACAGCAACGACCCTGGCGTACTATGACAGAAATGAGCCCGTCGTCCTTCACGTCGATGCATCGATGAAGGGCCTGGGTGCAGCTTTGTTCCAGAACAACCGGCCGATAGCGTTTGCATCGAAAGCACTTACCCCTGTGGAGACCCGATACGCCAATATTGAGCGAGAGCTATTAGCAGTGGTCTATGGCTGTGAAAAGTTCCACTCCTATCTCTACGGAAGATCGTTTGTGGTGAAAACTGACCATCGGCCTTTAGAGCAAATCCACAAGAAGGACCTTATGCAGGCACCTCCACGCCTTCAAAGAATGCTGTTGCGTCTACAACCTTATGATTGTGAAATCAAATATCTTCCGGGAAAAGAAATGGTCACAGCCGATGCCCTGTCCCGCCTCTCACCACTGGATGAATTTGAAGCACCAGACATGAAAGTGAAAGTTCACTATCTAATCAGAATCACTCCGACAAAAATGCAAGAGTTTAAAGACGAAACTGCAAAAGATCAAACCTTACAGCTGCTATCCTGCCAGGTTGTGCAAGGTTGGCCGGACAGTATTAAGAAAGTTGAGTCAGTAGTAAAACCGTACTGGTCCATGCGAGATGACATATCAGTGGAAGACGGGATATTACTCCTGGGCAGCCGAGTCATAGTGCCTGAATCCCTTAGAGGTAATATCTTGCAGCAAATTCATGAAGGACATTTGGGCATTGAAAAATGCAAACTGCGAGCCAAGTCAAGTGTCTATTGGCCGAACATCTGCAGAGAAATAGAAACTCTCATAGACGCGTGCACTGTTTGCCAGAAGTACCAAAACTCCCAGCAAAAGGAACCCATAATACCTTCGGAAATCCCTTCGAGACCGTAGCAAACTGTGAGTGCAGATTTGTTTTACACCCAGCAGTCCCGGTTCCTGATAGTTGTTGACTACTATTCCAAATTTCCATTTGTCAGAAAGCTTCACAACCTCACAGCTCGAGCCGTTGTCAATGAAACCAAGATGCCGTTCGCAGAAAATGGAATTCCCAAAACCCTACAGTGCGACAACGGTACCCAATTCACCTCTGCCGAGTTCCAGCAACTAGCAAGACAATACGGCTTCGAAATCGTGAGGTCATCCCCTCACTATCCACGTGGCCACGGATTTGTTGAACGTCAAGTCCAAACTGTGAAAAAGACTATCCTAAAATGCGGAGAGACTGGGGAGGACATAGACCTAGCCCGGTTGGCACTGCGAACAACGCCACTGAGTTCCAATGTAGCATCACCGGCTGAACACTCCTAAATGGCCGAATTTTCAATCCACACTCCCTGGGAAGATCGATCCATCAAGAAACCAAGAGGATTTCAGAAACTGGCTCAAGGAGAGACAGGTCAAGCAGAGCGATTATTACAACAGACACGCCAAGGAGCTCCCTGAGCTACACAAAGACCAAGCGATCCACGTACAAGACCCCGTGAGAAAGACGTGGAATCCCGCCAAGGTCATTGGTCAGGGAGATACACCCCGGTCCTATATCGTGGAAACCGAGACCGGCGCCCAGTTACGAAGAAACAGGATCCATCTAATACCAAGCAGATCACCCAACAATCCAACAAGTATATCGGCATGCGATACTCCACAAGGCAGTACAACCATAACCGAGATTCAATTACCTTCAAGTAGCGACCATGTTGACCCACAAGATCTCACCCTAGCGGACAAGCCATGAACGAGAGGAACCGAAAGCCGTCCAACAAAATCTCCTGTTGGCCGTGAAATCTGGGCACGGGAAAGGCTTAACTTATGAGTGAACACTATTTAAGCAACTAATAGTTGAAAGAACGTGAACTTTGACTACTATTGACAATACATTTATAATAGATATTTATAACCTATAGTTACTTAATATAATTGCTTTTTCCTTTCCTTAGAACGTATGTTATTAGTTAAGAGAAAGGGATGTAACATATCGCATTGTTTTCTGTTGAGTTCAATTAGCACCTTACACATGTAAGGTAATCATTAGCATATCGCACATGTTAGTTAATTAGTATGCAAGCGGGAGTCGGACAAGACTGCCGAGTGGAAATAAAGTTCATCGTTAAATGGTACTATGATCAAAAAATCACTTTTATTTTTTCTTCGGATCTCGAAACTTTGTTTATTAAACACTCCCCAAGTGAAATTATAAGCCTTAATTTTGAGAAGAAGACCGTTAATTTAAACTGCAATTTTCCGTTTTAATGGTCCGCCATTATTACACCAGAAAGGATACAATGACGTCATACACTCAAGAGCTGTAGAATGCAGTGTGTGTGAAAGTGCCTTATTTAGTATGCAGCACGGGAGTTTTGAGCTTTCACACTCTCAAACTCGTGTTTTGCATAATTTGTAAGCCGCGTTCACACACTACATTTTACAGCTCTTGAGTGTATGACGTCATTGTATCCTTTCTGGTGTAATAATGGCGGACCATTAAACCGGAAAATTGCAGTTTAAATTAACGGTCTTCTTCTCAAAATTAACGCTTATAATTTCGCTTGGGGAGTGTTTAACAAACATAGTTTCGAAATCCGAAGAAAAAATAAAAGTGATTTTTTGATCATAGTAGCACTTTAAGCTTTACAATAGCATTTACTGTTTAACCCAAAGAAGCAGTCGTATGGTCAAATTGCTCGTTAAAATTACAGACATGACCATTAATGGGCACAATAACATGTTTCCGCAAAACATGCGCAAACTTGTTTTGATCTCGTGCGAAAGCCACGTACGTGAAAATGCCTTAGGTTGAGCCGGTCGACTCTGTCATGTGAATGCGGAATCATGTAAACATGGGCCCTTAGTTTATTTGGCTGCATAACAGCTGGGACGATACCGATAACTTACAACATAAGGGGAAGCCTAAAGGCTACAAGGTAACCCATGCCTAAAACGAACTGGCTTGCACGTGCTCGCAAAATTTGCGCTATTGCTCGCTTGCTCGGATTCTCGTTAAAATTTGCCAGGATCCTCGAAATTCAGTAAATCCCGATTTCTCTAGGTGTTTTGGTACAGAAATAATTGTATTTCTGCATGGTACTCATATGAATTCGGCTATTAAGTTCAGTTGAACTCACACGACAATAACAAAAGTTGACATATATGTTATTCTTAAGACAATACAATTGCCATATGAATTCTGAAGAAATACCCCTGAAAAACAAATTTCCGTATTATGTGTGGTTAAATGCCATCAAATAAACAATTCAATCAGTTAAAAGGGCTATACATAAGATTTACAAAAAGTATTAAATCAAAGGGGTAGTGTGTGGGATTGAAAGGACGGGACATATAATTTCTGATCGGAATAACGTGGGAGAGGGGCCAGTTGTTTGGACAAAGGAAGCCACTTTCTTACAGCCATCTTCAGGTGAATCAATTTCTGACCCCCGATATATATAATTCGCTGCATTTGAATCAACTCGACAGACCTTCCTTACGTCCACATCGGAATATGCACTAACCTCCCTTTGCTTGTTACGGCAACATCGTATGCAGTCATTTTGTATAAAATATAAAATACACTTACCGATAAACTTGTCTGATCGACCTCGCTAGGTGGATTAAATGTAATCCTTCGTTTATCCCTAGGTTAACGCTAAACGTGCTTTCAGGAACAGAATCTAACCGAGGGATAAATTTTTATCCTCCATTAGCGAGATTTAACCCGCGATAAGCGCTAATCGGCTTTCCAAGAACCGGGGCCTGACTTCCAAACACATAATTCTTCTAGAACACCTATTAAAAGTTGACAAGACATGGTGGCATGAAAAAAGCACACGCGAACTGGACAAAATTAATGAGGAAAAACAATAAAACCACCACCCGTTAACAAAACAACGCGTTTCTCATTTTTTTGTAATTCGATTGTAGTGGCTTGCAATAATAACAATGAAAATTTTATTGCTTGATCAGTTGAGGAGTGAACATGCAACAGCTTTTAGTCTTAGTATCCATATAATAAGTATTTATACACACTTTTATTATTTTATTGCCCACGCAGGGTCTTGGCCCAGAGGCCAAAACCCGAGGAGGCAGAATTGAACTCCCCGCGTAATCATGGGAAATTGTTGTATACCAGATGAAATCTCGACTTGAACAGAGGCGGGGCGCGCAAGGCACTGTCGGGAAACCGCAATATTTACACAAGCTAAACGAAGCGATAAGCGAACTGCGGACGTCAAATAGATTTTACAAGACTTGGGTAAACGCTACAGTACGGTAAATGTTCTTTTAAATGCTGATTTGCCTTTCAAAAATTGTTTAACTGATCGTTTGATCCATATTTCTATGATTTTTGCAATTCTGTTTGCAAAGCGGCTCCAATTTTGATCAACCGGTCTCCACTAACTGCACTATTTTAAAGTAATGTCTGCATGAGTTACATGCGTGTGTCCATGCACACAAGAAAATCTAGAGTTTTTCGCTACTAAAAGCAAATGTATTGTTTATTTAAATAAAATTATTGGCTGGAAAACCTTTTTTTTTTTTGTCGATTATTCTGTCCATTTTACATAAGTGATGGTGGGATTTAGGAAGCAGCGCAACGTTTTGTAAACACGGTCTAACTTGCATTAACGAGTTGAAATTTGATATACAACAACCTGTGGAAATGGGACATTTCAGCAATTTTCATTTTCATGGCTGTTTTCTGCGTAATACTTTATACGTAACCATAGTTTTCTATAGCAGGATATTTTAAATTCAATTGAGTAGACAAAATGTATTTTATGGGAAACTCGCGAGTCAATGGGTTAAGTAATTGTTGCGTTTCTGTACGTTTTAAAAATACATTTTCAGCTAGCGGTGCATGTCCTTTATTATATTATTTGTATTTGTATTTCTTAAACTGAAGGGAAGTCAACGAGCAATGGATACACTAAATACAAAGCGTGAAACGCAAATAGTCAAGCCCAGTGAAGTTGACATTCCCTGGGCAAACTCCTTCAACAAACTTTAATTGTTGCCTTGTTGGGTTTTTATAAATACTTTAAAAACCGTTTCAGTTGTGCAAGTCTTGACAGCAGTATATGTTGTTATTTGTTTGTGCTTATTTTACCTTGCCATTATTAACAAAATTATAGAAAAGCGGGGGCAGCTGTAGTGACAACTATTACTAGTATTAGTGTTATATTATCATCTGGAACACAATTCAGTCTGTGAAAACTGCAATGTAACTCTAAATGAAATATTTCCTGTAGTATCCAACTAGAAATGTTTAGCTATGGAATTCAACAAAAGTAGTTTAGTCCACTGAGTCGGTATGGCTGCCAAAGGAAGTTATTTCATTGAGAAAAATCCCAAAAGAAATCACCATTTCTTTGTAGCAATGATTCTGTATGTCAGCTAACAAGAAATGGCTCACACTGATGTAGATTCATTAACCTATGTCAAAATTCAAAGGAAAACCAATGTCCATATGCATCATAGCGTCCCCACCCATCAATGCATCCATGGATTGCAAAGCCGTACGCTTTTAATTTATCGTAGCCATCAATGTGCCAAGGGTAATTCGGTCCCTGAAATGAATAAGAAATAATAATATCAGTTGATGTTAAGTCAACCCTAAGGATTTGAGCAATTAAAAGAGGAGGACTAATCTTTATTGCAGCTCTCTTGTTGTCAAAAGCCAAACCAAAATCGAAAGGGTGGATTTCACTGGAAAAGTTGAACATTTACATGCACATGTAAAGCGTAATTTACAACATGTAAATCTTAATTATAATTTACAGGTTTTGTAAATTTACATTTACATGTTAGCATTTTGTAAATTGAATTTACATGTTTCTTACATGTTAAGGAGGAGAGGTAAATTTGTTGTAAGAACGGATTTACATCTCAGGCAATATAAGGCATGGTTTAGAGGCGTTGAAAGACCCCCACAGATAATATTTATATCCTTTTAAAGACGCAAAAAGATCCATATTTAAAGTTCTATAGAGCTATCATCAGTTGTATCTGACTAGATGGTTTTTGCAAAAGTGATCATTAGATCACGTGGCATTCCTTTGTCGCTGACGTCATAAACGTGTTTTCTCAAATGGGGCAAGGTTGCTAAGCATTAGCTTAGAAATATTCCTCGTCACATTGTCAGCCAAATTGTCTGGATTGTCACTTTGCCTTGTGATGTGGACAAAGCTATTTATATCAACAGTTATTAAGCTGTTTTATAAGTCACGTGACCTGTTTCCCTTAATTAAGTAATCCCTATTCCACATAAACACACATGCGAGCTAATTCATAATATCCACCTTAAGAATAAAAGAATTGTACCCAAGAATATGCGCTGCTCTTTCATTTTCTTTGCCCCGTTTTAATCTGAATGTTTTGATCGTTAATAACCATTTGCAGGTCACGTGACTGAAATCTGAACGTCAAATATGTCACATATTGTTAAGGCCTCCAAGAAAAAGTTACTTGCCAATTTTCATACACATTGATCAAAACAATCCGTTTTAAACACCACTAAGCCAAATAAGCAGCTGACCCATGTCTTAACTTGCTTGAGATGGTCCCCTTTAACCACCATAACTTAAAGAACCATGTAAATAACATGTAAATTTTTCTGGAACAAATTTACAGTATCTTCTTTGTAAATATCCTGTGAATTTTTTAAACAACATGTAAATAACATGTAAATGAGAAATGTGGTGCTGTTCTATACTCTGTAAATAATATGTAAATTTGGTGGCCCAAATCCTGTAAAAATCATGTAAATCGAAAAAGGGAGACTGGCCAGACCATGTAAATAGCATGACAATTTAAAAAGGAAGGCTGTCTAAACTCCGTAAATAGCATGTAAATCGAAAAAGGGGAACTGTCCAGATGCTGTAAATAACGTATAAATGGAAAAAGGGAGACTGCTAAAAATATGTATGTACCATGTGAAGTGAACCAAAAAAAAAGGTAATCAAATTTAACGTCATAATGTAGGGAGTAGTCGCCTAATCTCTCGAGCCTCGGGCTCAATGTAAACACTTGACGTCCAGGTAGAATTGGAATTTGGAAGTGTTTGTTTTTATGGAGGGAGGAAAATTTGGAGGACCCGGAGTAAAACCCTCGGAGCAAAGAGAAAACCAACAACAAACTCAACCCACATGCCAACCACTGGAACCGAACCCAGGTCACAGATCAGAGGTGGGAGGCGAGTGCTCTCACCACTACGCCAACCTTGCTTCCCACAAATGTAAAACATAGGCACGCAATGCGCGCAGAGCCAATGACGTTTTCTTTTTTCACTATTTGGTGAAATTTATCCTGACAACCTATGGGTTTTTACACCTGCGGTAAGTCCCACCCTAACCCCTGCCTTCCCCCGCCCCCAACAAAAAATCTTCTGGTTATCCACTATAAAACCTGGTCAGATCGAGCAGTGTGACTAAGTGACAGTTAAATGTAGCGTGACATCAAAATTGCGCGTGAAGTAAAGAAACCGAAGAAAGCTCTTTGTTTCACTGTTCTTCAAAGACAACATAGGCAAAAACACTCACCGTCGAAAAATGCTGCATACATCATTTAGGCAAATATCAATGGAAAGTTAACAATTTTACTTCAGAAATAAAATGTAAGTTGCAGTTGAACCTTTTAATTTCTTAACTTCTACCGGTGAATATCCATTACGTTTCCAGAGCTCACGGACGATCAACTTTCGATAGGGTGCCGTTTTGACGCTCTGCGTGATTTGCGTAACAAGTGACTCGTATTCAGATACCACGCAGCTCTTAGCAACCTCTAATTTCATTTGGACCTTGGTATCACGCAGCTCTATTGTTTTCAGGGCTAGGGTCCATTGTTCTGTTGTTTGTTGTATTGTTTTCTCAGCAAATCAGAGAAGACCTTGTAAGAGCTGCGTACCGCCGTTTAATTGTTGGTTTTCAGACGTTTCAATCAACCACCTACGTTCTACGTATTGTCAAAACAAGAGTCTGCCATCAAATGTACATTTCTTTTACGAACAAAACCTTCTTCGAAATCGGTTCGAACTAGCGTTTATAAATACGACTGAGATAGTTTTGCAACTATATTTATTTCCCCTGTAGATTGAAGTTGCTTTCTTTGTAGTCAAGTCGGCTTTAATAATTTTCGTCTTTTTGCTTCGCAAATCGACCAAAGCATGTTTTCATTTCCCACGGCACAAAGTTATTTTTAGCTCACGCGTTTATTTTGGGTCTCAACCTACAGCGGGATAAATTTCCGCTGTAGGTTGCCTTCGAAATTTACGAAAATGTTCAAATTCAGCACGTTCTTACAAAACCTGCTCGCTTTCCAGTAGATCCGATAGGTCTCTATTAGCATGTTTTGTCACAAATCTGTTGCTGTTAATCTTACGTTCGCTTCGAGATGTTTTAAGGGTTGCGTTACATTCCGAAGGTTCAAATTACAAGTAACATTAATATAGTACCAAAGGTAAATTACCAGTTGCATCTCGTTTCGCGCGCTACGCGAATCGCGTCGCGCGCTATGAGAATCGATTCGCGTAGCGCGAGATTCACTGAAGCCGCAATTTTGGCACAGATTATAGCGGAGGCCGCGCGCTAACACGTCAGCGGAGCACCATATCTAAGCAGATTTGGTAACCTATCAAGCCAAGAAATTTTGGTAGTGACGTAATAGTCACGTGACCGTCCGTCCGTCCGTACGTCCATCCGCACCACAGGTTCACCGGCATACACTGGATATAACCCTGTGCTGAATTCCGTGTTTCTGGCGCGAAATCGCATGGTGACCCGCGTTGTAGCAAAAAAAGCAAAGACAACAAAAGTAAAAAACAAATTTGTTAATGGAAAAAAAGTTCAAAAGAATACTCAGTTGTCTTTTTGGTGGAAGGCGAAAAGTTCAACTTAGGCGAAAAAAATTCGGCGATAAAGTTCAGGCGAAAAGTTCAAATTTGCCTTGTCGGTTCTGTTGCGAACTCGGTGGGCACACCGCTTGAGTTCGCAGCATTTCGCAGCGGTTTCGACACCAAATAAAGCAGAGCTAGTGCTTTTTGTTTTCTTCTGTCCACAACCATGGTCTTTACGGCGGCTCGAACACATTTTGCCAGGAAAAACACCAGCATTTTCATGTTGCTACGCAGCTTGTAACGAAAAAAGATATAAGTAGTAAAATTAACATACCAAGATAACAATAAACGCTCATGGCCTAGTGGACTATTGCTGGATTACGACGCCGTCGAGCCGAGTTCGCCTCTCAGCGAGGACTTAAATTTGCTTCTACCACTCCGAGACAGAAAGATTTGACGTGTTTCTGATTTTCGTTTACGCAAATATCTTTGAGCGTATGAGTTTGAGTTTGTGAGTTTTACAATTCCATAGTGAGCGACTCATCGCAATCGACCTTGAATATGTCCGTAGTTTTCGATTGCAATCGTGACGTGTTTCGCCAAATTTCTTTGCCTTTGTCGTCAATAGAACATGAAAATCAACTGGCCGAGTTTTACAAGCTCGGTACGACTCACGTTCAACACATTTACCCATTAGTTCGCCATAAACAAGTTGATTGAGGTTGTTTTTGAAGTTTACGCTCGCGGCATTAGTAACACGTCGCTTTCAGTTCGCCATAAACGGAGATAAACATGTCTTTGAGTTTTCTTTTAGGAAGCGACATATCTTGACTTCTGTTCGCTTCAATAAAGTACAACGATTAGGTTTGTAAGCAAACAAGCTATAGTATATATTTAACCTTCAGTTGACTGAAACCGATGGGCCCAAATTGACTTCACATCACAAATTTGCTTAGCTTCAAAACAATTGCGGTGTATAATTTGAAACCTGTCACCAACGCACGATGCCATCCAAAATCAAGAACTTTCGAAGGTTTACGGAGGAATTTGTTAACCCTCAGCCTATTCTCACATCGCTTTCATTCACTATAAAACTTGATTCTATCGATTGAAAACGTATATGCCAAAGAAAGTTGACGAGCCATTTGTTGCATGTTGACAAAGCAACGTGTGCGCTTCGGATCAGCTGTTAGGATCGAAAGATCGGCAAGTTTACTCTTCTCAGTTTTCCGCAATCTCGATTTCAATAGATCACTCTCAAATTTTAAACATAGACACACGAGAGCAATGAAATATTATTAGTTAACTAATCCAGCAGATTTTGGTGACAAATACGTTTCTCTGTTGATCGAGACTTACCAGTGCAAAAGACTTCAGAGCCCAGGGGTCGCACTCCCATATAAAGTGTTTGGGTACATGCCGCTGATAAGGTAAGGGTTTCAGTGTCCAGCTGGCACATCCCCACCTAACATTTCACAGAATACCCCTCCAGGAAGATTCAAGAAAGATACCGTATATCGGAAAGAGCGGTTTTTCAGCCTTGAAGACATTAGCCATGACGTCACTTTTGTGACGTCATTGACTGAAAAGGGAGATTGTAGGGAGAAGGTAAAAAAGGGAGATTGCCTAAACCCTGTAAATGACACGACAATCGAAAAGGAACACTGCACAAACCTTCTAGGTAGTTGCGACCAGTTTTGATATCGGGCATCAGAGTATGGGTCGGGCTTGAAATAGGGTAGGAAAAATCGCATATTTTGCTCTGAAATAGCGTAATTGTTTTAAGACATTCGCTTCACACCACCCACCCAAATTTTAGGGCTCCTCCCCCCAGCCCAAGTTAGTTTTTTTTACAACCACTTCCAAATGGAGGCATCTGCGTTTTTCATTTTCTTGAACAACCTATTCTAACATTTAAAATTAAGTACAGTTTTCGCGCTGTTCGGCTTCAGCAACAAATCGCAGTTTATGTTTAGACGAATATTTGATTTATTAATAAAAATTAAAATTTCCGTAGTGCCAATTGAGAGAAGCAGCAGAGATTAAACCCAACCAATTTGTGAATTTTGAAACCATTTTTTTTTTGGTAAAAATGTTTATCGGCCGCCAGCTTGAAGTAAGAGTAACAAAAAATTACCCGGGACTGCTAAGTGGATAGTGGATAGGCAAACAAAGAAATTGAGCGTTCAACAAAAACGCTGCAAAAACTTAGCCTAAAGCCTTCTCGCGATCGCGAGTCTATATTAAATTTTTTTTCTTACGCACAGGCGAGAGTCTCTTTAAGTACGATTTTTTTCCGTGGAAATTTCCGCTTAAACCTGTTTGTCAGTCGGAGGTATTTTGTACATGCGAACATAGGTATTACGCCCTTCTAAATTTCGTTGTACTGGTACATTGCGATACTCGCCAAGTTAAATAATCGACTGTTTGTTCAGCGAATTTAGTTAGCATTTTCATGAAAAATATCTAATTACGTGAAAACAACACAAATTTTTCAGAGAACCGCAAAAGCGCTGTTTTTTCAGGGCATGTTATTTTTAGCGTTCATGTACATTAAGTAGTAAACGTCCGCTGACCACATCTCGTGCTCATTCGGGAAGGCGGCATCTTTTTGTCGAGCGAGGGGTAACCAACGTGCAAACGGCTTTCAATCTGATGGAAATTCACTGCAAATAATAGAGAGGAACCAACTTTCCTTCGTCTCTGGCTCGTACATCATTTCAGGTATGTTTTTTTAAACTGTTGGTTGGTAAATTTTTGTATTCAGTTATATTTCTTACGCGGTCCGCTCAGTCCCTGATTTTCTTCAGGTAATTTAAATGGAGGGTCATTAAAGGTGTCTTGATTCGGTGCTTGTGTCTTGCATTTAACTTAAGTAATGCTCTGTAATAGTTATGTAACACATAAGTCAAAGTCCTATGAACTATACTCAAAGTTATTTTCGGGAGACGTTTTTCAACGTCTGTTGCCCAAATTCCCCCTTTTCCAGATAAAAATGGATGAATTCAACTATTTACAGTTCTTAAACGACGACAAGGATCTCCTTGCGGCTGAATAATTACTGGAAGATGATTTTCCAACTTTTGATGTCAGTTTTAATCAAATGGTCGCCGACTTTGTTGCAGTTCCGAACGGTCTCGAGTCCACCAGAACCAAAACCAAAACAACAACAACAACCCAACAAGACGAAACAGCAGACGTTTTAAGGTTTCCTGTAGTTTCAAACGAAGACATCGAAAAGCTTAAGTCTGTTGCAGTAAACAAAAATACTTGCCGCTCGACAAAACAGTGGATCGAGGTTTTTAATTCGTGGTGCTCCTCCCGCCATTTTGACATCAACATAGAAACAATGGCGCCCGGAGAATTTGACAAGGTCCTGAGCAAGTTTTATGCAGAAGTTAAGAAAAAGGATGGAGATGATTACAAGCCATAATCCCTGAAAATCAGGCAGAGTTCCACTGAGAGATATTTAAAGGAAAAAGTTTGTTCAGTGAGCATCGTGCGGTGGAGAGAGTTTCACAACTCTCAGGAAATACTCAATGTGAAGGCGATTTCGCTGCACCAACAAGGGAGAGGTAAACGACCAAACAAGTCTGAATGGGCCAAAATACAATCGGCACTATAATGAAGTCCATGGCTTCCTGACCTATGTCTAACAAGAAGATTACGAACCACAGCATAAGTAAAACGCTGGTCGCCAAACTGTAGAAATCCGGTCAGCAGCTTGACAACTTTGAATGACTGATTTAAAACTGTTTTCGTTTAGGCACGAGTGAGTTTTGTCACATGACATTATTATTTGCATAATTTAACAGCATTTTTCCAGTTCCGCTTTTTCAAAAAGCGGGTTCGGCTTCGCTTCCATATGGGATGAGATTTTCCATCATCCTACCAAGAGTTAGTCATGTGACCACCCTGATAATCAGGCACTTTCATGAGAAGACGAACCACCGGACATGGTATCACCTCCAAGGAAGTGCGTGCAAACGGATACTGGATGCTTGGAGGCTTGAGCGCCGTTGATAGCTACATGAGATTTTGGATGAGATTTCCCATCACCCTACCGAGAGTTAATCATGTGACCACCCTGATAATCAGGCACTTTCATGAGAAGACGAACAACCGGACGTGGTATCACCTCAAACAAAGTGCGTACCAACGGATACTGAATCCTTGGAGGCTTAAACGCTGTTGGTAGCTACATCGCGAGATGTTTTGTTTGTGGCAGACTGTGCACGTGCTACAGTGCAAGAACTGAAGATGGCAGATTTGCCGGAATGACCGTTTGGAACCTTCCCCACCCTTTACTAATTGCGTGGTGGACTACTTTGGTCCATGGATTATCAAGGACGGTAGAAAAGAAGTGAGACGTTATGGCGTAATTTTCACATGCCTTGCCTCGAGAGCAGTTCACTTGGACACCACACGAACGGTCGAGACAGATACCTTTATTAACGTCCCTCGCCGTTTCGTATGTCTTACAGGACCGATCCGGCAGTTGCAGTGCGACCAAGGAACCTACTTTGTCGGAGCGGAACAAGAGCTAAAGAAAACTGTCTCAGAGCTTAATCAAGAGAGAATTGTGACTAGATTGACTTCAAAATGAGTGTTCCCTCAGCCAGTCAGATAGGAGGGGTCTGGGAACGCCATATCAGATCTGCCCGTAGTGTTCTTGCTGCGCTCTTGCAGAGTAATGGTTTGCAGTCGGATGACGATGCCCTCATCACTCATGTGCGAAGCGAAAACCATTATTAATAGTCGACGCCTTTCTGTTGACAACCTCAGCGACCCGGATATACTAAGCCCTTTGACGCCCAACCATTTGTTGACGATGATGACGAAGGTCCTTGCCACCCCCTGGTAGTTTACAGCCCCCAGACAAGTAAAAAACGCTGGAGACGTGTGCAGCATTTGGCGAATGAATTCTGAGTCCTTTGGAAGAAGGACTACCTGATGAACCTACAGCAACGCCAGAAATGGACGAAACATCGGCAGGACGTCTGTGTGGACGACATCGTGATCATCAAGGACGAGAACCTCCCACGTAACAATTGGCAGCTTGCGCGCTTTTCAGAGCGCCGACGGACGAGTTCGAACAGTCCAACTTGCATTGGCAAACAACCTCCTAGACAGCAAAGGAAAAAGAGTGGGCGAAAAAAGGTTCCTGGAGAGTCCAGTTCAGAAGTTGGTCCTGCTTATGTCAAAGGAAGACCAAGATGTTGATGACCAGGAGTAGATCCCAGCCGAAGAGCCTATGTCCTTATGAATCAGATTCAAGGAGATAAGAACTGTGTTGTTTGAACATTTTAAGACTGATTGTTGACTTTAGTTGTTTTGTCATCTTGTTTTTATTTTTTCTTATTGATGGCATATCTTTAACAGGGAAACACTATAAGTGTTTCAGGGAAGCCATGTTACGGTCACTTGCGTGACAATTGTTCTTTCCTGTACATGTGTTACTGTTGGGTGTTAATGCCCCGTCTGTCGATTTAGTATCCCATTTCATTCGCATTATAATAAGCCTTTTAGTGGTCTCGTGGTTGCGTTAGTTTATTTCAGTTTCGTCGTTTTACCTTTATTCTTGCACTTTTAAGACCATCGGCACGGTGGGACCGACTTGTAAATGTTTTGCCTTTGTAATGTTCTGCATGTTCCCCCCGCGGGGGAATCCCATATGAAAGTGACAGGGATGCTCCTCGTCTCGCTTAGGGTTGTTAATTGCAGATTTTGGTCTCGCTTAGGGTTTTTAGGAAGGAAAGCCAATATTTTTACCCATTCAGGTATCGCTTAGCGTTTGCGTAAAGAAATATCTGTATGAAAAACCAAACGACGTCAACCTTTAGCGTCAATCTTTAGCGCATTTAAAAACACTGAAGCTCTTATTTGGGTTGTCTGTTTTAGCATGGTCTCGTTTAGGGGTCAAAGAACGCCTGAACCACGCTCGGATTGGTCTCCTTTAGGGGTATAATTCTACTTTTACTTTTATTTGACCGGGCGCTTGCCGCGTGTTTTGCTTCCCGTGTGTATTCACTTAGGATCAAGTCGTTAGATTATCATATCGAATTTAGCTTTCTTTTTTGTTTTTACATGCTGCCCTGAAGTGGATGGGCGAGCTTGTTTAAGTAAATAATAAGGTTTTCCGGCTTGTGTACTCGCCACGTGCTGTTCCGCAATTTACCATTACAAAATTCCTTTGTAACTCGGCTTATCGTTTATGTTATTTTCAGTTTACGAAAATTATTACCCGGAAACCTTGATTTTTGATGTACTGGCCTCGTTGGCTATGGTACTGTAAAGTATTCCCAGCTTTGGCATTTCACGGTCCGATTCATCTCGACTTCACCATTTGTCTTGAAGTAATCGCTTACCGTCACAGTTGTTTTCTTTGCTAGCGCTGTTGCAAAGTTTTTAAAGTTTTTTCCTTTTGTTTTGTGCAACTGGTGTCTACTGTGCAATTTCACTTGAGTTGAGTTTTTTTGTGCGCCTTTTGACTGCTTGCGTGGAGTTTAAAGTATACTTTCGAGCTGGGAACCGACAATTGGAAACTCATGACAACATAAGAAAACATTTTCGAGAATTAACGGTCTGAAACTCACCAAGTTGGTATGCGTGGAGGTATTGCTTCTGGTAATTCAGAAGTCTGAGATGTCTTTCTTCCGCAGCCAGGTTTAAACCCCTTTGTAGATGTTCTACCAAAGTTTATATGGGTGGAGGTGTCGCTTGCAGTCATACAAACGTCTGAATTTGTTAAGTTACTAGACTGAAACAATACCCAACAATACCCAACACCTGACACAACCCAAAAGAAACTTCGCATGTTTGCAAAAAAAAACTTGGTTTTGATGTTATGCGTGATTCAGTTTATTGTTGTTTCTCCTCTAACAAACACTGCAATAGTTTTTCATACAACGAAAATAAGCGATAAATATGAGAGAACAAACGTTTCGATGTTCTCGTGACAATTTCAAGTTCACGTGAAAAATGTCCTCTCTTCTACTTGACGTTGCAAATTAATAAAAATTGTCACCGTCTTTCCGGACTGTTTTGACAACGATACAATATTAAGAGTAATATTACTTTTTGCGGCAAAGATAATAAATAATATTAAAATGCGAAAAGTTGACAGGAGTGATAAAAAGAGTAAACAAAATAGCGAATTTTTTTTTCCGTCGATGACTCCTGAATCTTAAAAATGTGCGCACATTCAATGACGATGCAGGGCTACAGGTGACGGAGAGAAGATTCTGACTTAAAGTGTGACAGACTATAGTGAACGTTTCTTTCCGTGATGGCGTTGTTCCTTTCTCTTTTTTAAGCACTTTTTAATCATAGTGAGTTTCTCTGGCAACCACCTTTTAAACAAGCAACCATCTGAGAGTCTTACTTAGGCGACAATCTTAATGAAAACTCGTTACTAAGATTCCGTTCAGTTAAAAGGTCTAGTTTATTCAGGATCTCTTCTAAATCTCTCATGTGCAACTATTCCCTTAGCCTAATCTCTAAAGTACAGAAGTCGCGTCGTTTGCCAGAGTTCCTAAAATAAAATTCAATTTTCTTAAAAGCGAAGGTGTTTGAAAACGAAAAACATTCTGATGATTAAATGTTTGGCCTGAGGCGAAAAACAGAACAATCAAAGTTGTTTTATATGAAAAACATTACGTCAAATGCGACATCCATACAAGGTCAGACAAAATAAGACGAAAATAATTCTTCGTCCAAACTCCTGTCCCAGACGTGTTTGTCTATAAAAACTGTCGAACATCAATTTGAACTTATAACACAGAGTTTGGCGGGCTTGCCTTGTACTTGCAGACCTTTCTTCGAGACATCGAGACAGTGCAAGAGCGATAAGGTATAGCAGTTAAATCAATTCATATTTGTTTAGTTGGTTTTATAGCTCTTTGTGGCAAAAGTAAATAATTGAAAAGTTTGTATGAAAAGTCCGTTTGCACAAAAATTAAGAGGCAAAGAATACCAAAGAGGCACAAGGCTTGATGGTTTTCATTCGAATGATCACACCTTAGGATTTCAACGTAAGACTCAAAAGTCAGCAGCCTGCCAACAGGCTAATGGTGAGAAAAATAACGAGAAAAAATCCCCGACAGTGCTCGGCACCTGTTTGCAGGCTAAAATTTTCTTGTACAAAAGTTACGAATAAATTGAACAGTATGATAAACAACACCACAAGAAGAAAGCAGTCCGTAGCTTTCATATGAATGATCTCACAATACGTTTACAGACGCTGTGGCATAAACCATAGGAAAGTAAGCGCTTAGTAGCGCTCATATCAAAGTCCCACTCTTAAGGATTTTACCGGGTGTCATTGATTCGCGTCGCAATTTTTTTTTGGCTGATTTTTTCGAATTATTTAGCGATCTCTTCGATTGCTGCATTATTTTGAATGATTACTCGGATTTTACAGCACAATGCAAATCAATCAAGTCAGTACTTGGCCACTGTTTAAGTCAGCTACCTTTATGTGCACGTTTTCTTTGATTTGTAGGGTATTTGTACAAAGGTACCTCTGTTGATATTTTCTCGAGGTATAGCATATAAGATGGAACTAAGCTAAAAAGCGTACAATCGTACACTAACCACAAAAACCAAAAGAAAAAAAACATTAAAAATTGCGCTAATTTAAGATTACGGCCGCTGGTGAAATATTTTAGCATTAACTTGGGCTTAGTATTTTGCGCCTTTAATTCGAAGCAGTATTTTATCGAATAAGAAAAAAAATTCATTCATTCCCTTTCTTTGCTAGCCTTATTCTCAGACGGTTCCGGGTCGCTCGCGTTTTGCCTGTTTAGAAGCACCTCTTTTACTTTCTACGGTATTTAGATACAAGCTCTCGTAAGTGACCACCTCGAGAATTCTGAAAAGTGTCGCAGCAAGAGCTGGTCACTAAAAGAATGGGCTCTCGTAAGCGACCAAGCGATGAAACATTTTGGCAGAAAGCTTTTGGCAGAAAGCTTCAGTGCCATATGTTGATGATTACTAATAGCATTGTAGTAATAACATCAAATAGTTTTTTTTTATTGCCTCACAGAAGACGTTCACGTGTGTACAAGTGAACGAACAATTAGCGCTTATGTTATGTTTTACTCTAAAATTGATCAAGAAAGTGAAAGCTTTTAAGTAAGTGTTGACTGAGTGGTCCCTTACGAGAACTTAAAAACAAAGGAAAAGACCAGTCGGTATTTCACAAAAGTGGTCTCGGTCGCTTACGGGAGAGGTCGCTTACGAGAGCTTTTAATTGACTAGAGCTAACTCGTACCCAAAGCTGGTCGCCTACGAGAGTGGTCGCAATTATATCTTCGACTGTATGTTCCTGGTTTTTTAACGATGCTGTTATTATCGGCATAGCGAAATTAAATGGGATTTTGGCATAGATGAATGAAGCTTATTAAACAGTCCGGATTATCCCAATATTTTAGGACATTGATGACGTCACGAATCTATTGTTCGCCATTAAAATGGCGGCCATTTTTCGAATATCCCGGGCAACAAGGAAATCCTTTGTCTGTAGTCACGCATGAGCGTCCATCCGGGACTTTTGGTTACAAAACATTGCGAGGAGTCTTCAGTGGCCATTTTGGATGCGAATTGAGAAGATGTGAGGCAGTGTTTTAGCCAATTTTCGTGGAAGAAACGTAACGATGCAGGGCCATTTTGTCGCGTGATTTCAAGGTAGGTGAATAACTTTCGTTTTTAACTCGATTCACGTATTTTTTGTGAAGCTCGCAGTATTTTTTGCCGTTTCTTATGTCGATAAAATTTCACCATGCCAAGTGGCAGCATGGTAGACAAGCTAGATTTTCGGTAGACTCTTCCAGAAGTCAAGGCACTGTTTTTATCCAAAACCGCTGTTCCATGACACTTGAGAGTAACTTGATTGAACTGTGTTGTTTTGACGAGTTTTCGCTTTCTTGCTGACGAGAATGGGTTTTTTATGTAATATGTTGTTTTCTTTAGCACTGAAGTATAATTATTCTGCCATTAATTATGCTGAAAACTATGCTTACATTAATTACTTATGAAAGCAGATGTGGTCAACGCCAATTAAATCTGCCATTTATTTCAGATCCTGCATTCAGCCAAGAGGCAATTTCAAGGATGAAAATACTGTACTATTTGTTTCCTCAGAATATTCATCTTTTAATAACCAAAATTACAATCAAGAGAAGGTGATTGTCACACTAGTGTACTCTGAATTCTTTATCTCAGAACTGTAAGAACAAATGTAGAAGGAATATACTACAAGTAGTCCCTAATTTCTTCTGGGGATAGTCAAATGGGTAACCATGCGAATGAGCAAGAAAAATAGATCCCACGCATGATTGTTGCGCTTACTCGCGTGTTTTCACTCATCCAACTATCCATGTGAGATATAAGGGGCTTATTGCAATCTAAGAAGAACTACAAGATAACAAACAAAAGCAAAGCCTTGTATTCACAATTCAAAACTTCTGGGTTCCTTATTTCTGGCTTGGGAACCTAACATTTCACTGCCTCTGACCTTTGTATACTTGGCATTTTTCTTAGGAACCAGCCCTGAAAATGTAAGTTTTCAGGCCAATTTACAGGAGGCTTGCTATATTTTTGTGTCATTTCTGCTTTTAATGTTTCTTTTGGGACTCTAGAGAATCCCTCAGAAGACCTGCTCATGTTTGTTTGAATCTGTCATACGGATGACGTGGTAAAATTTGTGAACTGCTGCAATAACAAAACTTGACTCTTTTTTTGTGCTTGTATTACAATTGAAGTGTTATGCATCAGTTAATTTCAGCAGTGCCCATTCCCCCCCCCCGGGCACTAGTCAGGCGTTTCATTACATTCGAATCCCAGAGGTCGAGTATTAGCCAAACCCAGAGTGTACCCTGGAGCACTTGATTGATGTTCTTGTGCTTTCAACCTAACTTGCTGGTGATTAGTGAGGTATAATTTTCCTTCTTTTTTAATGTACCCTGCTGTATTTGAACATCTTTTTTTGTATACACCATACGTTTGAGTTGGCTTGGGAGGACATGGACCCTACTGAAATTGACTGATGCATATTGCTACCATCATGAACATCAACAAGACATTGAATTCTTTTTTCTATTTTATACAGACAAACTTGGTAAAAAAATAAACCTAATTTGGGTCAAGTAAAATTATTTGTTTGAGTGTTTTATTGGGGTGGATTATCAGATACAGTCTTAAACCTCATTTGGCCCCCTATACATGTCTCCGTCCAGTACCACTGGTATTGGCTTGTCTGCTAACAATTTTCTTACTGGCTCTGGCATATTCCCGTCGCCAGAAACTGTTGAACTCATGTTGAGAAGTTTGTGAGATCTTGGTTTACCAACTATTGCAGAAACTTACTGGAGAGAAAATACTGTACATGGTGGATAAAAGGTTGTAAATACTTTACAGGGTGGAAAAATAAAGAAAGTAGATTTTCAAGACTGCATTTGTTTTGCATACTTTATTTAAATTTCAAAGAAAACCTTGACAAAACCTCTTAACCTCTTGGTACATTTTTCGTATCCATTCTTATTCACTATTCATTCTTATACATTTTTTAAAATACAACACAAATAACCCACTCTCCAGTTGATTGAATGTGATGTTAAATTAATCTGAAACTACTGTACGTGCACACCAAAAGATCTATTAAAATCAACCAAGAATAAAACTGATGACGGAATCTTCCCCCTGTCAACCCTGACCCTTTCTGCATTATTCACTGCATATAGTATAAACCTATAGTAGTACTTGGACAAGAAGGAATACAGTTTTCTTTGAGTTAACTTAAAATTTATTTAAAATGATACGAGGTTGCAATATGCAAACATGGATGTCCTGTCGATTTTAACCCACAAATTGCTCGATAGAAGAAGCATTTATTTGAACATGTAAATCGATTCTGTGTTTCAGAAAAACAACGATCCAATAGAAAAGGGTGACAATAGAGAGCACAGATGCTTACCAATTCTATGGTCTCTTTCCAAAGAAAGATAAAAAGTAGTTCGATAAACCATCGTTGCTCGCAGTTGCAAATTTTGCGTTCGTTGCGCTTTCTTCTGCCTGAGGACAAACTACATTATCCAAGGAGTTTTGTCCGTGATATTGAATGCAAAAACAACGGTTCTCTTCATGGCAGAACTTTAATTCAATTCGAGCACTCTTGTGATGCATATACCTTCCGAAGAAACGTATTACAAAGCTTACAAAGTTTGTTTTGAAACGCGATACTCGAATCACACCCTGCATTCTCATTGGTTGAAACGCGAACCACGCCTGTCCTAAAATATGGGGATAATCCGGACTGTTAAATTTAACAGCGATGATAGCCAGCTAAAGGACATGATTCGACATTTTTTTAATAAAATACCCCCTCCATTTGAAACAAAAGATTTCACACCTACTCTAATCTACTCTAGATTTCACGCGCTACTCTAATCCCCCACAACAATTTGAAGAACGTGACGTTAAACGTCGCGTTGGTCCTAAAATCGAGCGTCCGGCTTGTTATGTGATAGACACGCAAGCTCCTAAACCACAACAAGGTAACAGTCCAAGGTAGAAGGTTCACGCCCTTGCCTCTTGAAATTAAAAGTCATTCTCTGGCTTTTCGAATGCTGTCTCTGAATTTAAACTGACCTTTGTGTCAAACCCACAGACAAGCATCAGTACCTCGTGAAATCATCATACCACCCCTCTCACACCCAGCCCATGCAGAGTCCACTGTTAAACACAAGCTCTCTTCAACAAAAGAACGAAGCGC
This sequence comes from Siderastrea siderea, assembly GCA_964030785.1. Lineage (NCBI taxonomy): Eukaryota > Metazoa > Cnidaria > Anthozoa > Scleractinia > Rhizangiidae > Siderastrea > Siderastrea siderea. The sequence goes on along the minus strand of OZ034971.1, from coordinate 46,939,982 downwards.
GAACAGGGCATTTGGTCAGAACAGACTATAACTATCACTTCATCAAAGAACAAACTGAAATAGAAAGTAGAATCCCTCGAAATGAAGCGCCAGAAACAGTGATTAAAAGTAAAGAGGCGAACGGAGTACTATTGTTGTAACATGCAGCCCAGCCCTTCATGACGTACAACGAGTCATTCAAAGCAACCTTAACATCCTTCATTCTTCAAAATGACGTCAAGAAGTAATTCCTTCGTCATCTCTAAACTCTCATCGTAGATCCAAAGACTTACATGACACACTTGTCACCCCGTACACCGCAAACCACCCCCCGAAACACCTGGAGTGTTCCGATGTAACAGAAGTCGATGTAAGACTTGTCCTTTTGTTAAGAGGAAACAAGTTTTACTCGTTCCTAAAGGCGATCAACGAAAGATACGACATCGCATCCCTCACACCTCTTCCAACGCAATCTGCATGATTCAATGAAACAAATGCAACGTAAGGTACATCGGTGAAACCAAAGGAAAAATATAGAACATAGAAGCACAGTTGACAAAGTTTGAGTAAACAACTTGATCAGCCTACTTCTGTATGAGACAACTTTGCTATCCCCGGACACTCAATCGGACAATCAAGCATCTCACTGAAGCTTTAACCCGACGAGGCTCAGTTTTCGTTTTGCTCGGCGAATTAACATTCAGGCGGGATTTCAAGGCGAAACGAAATTTTAAAGTAACGAGCGACCAACGGAAGAGAATAGGAGAGCGATGCTAAAATTCGGGCTGATCACCGGTTACTCGCCATGGAGCTCATAAACTGAAATAGAGACACCCAACGTGCATCTACCTATCATACTCTTACGTTCGCTTTTTTTGTATCAACGATAACTGTTACGTTTCAGTTTGCAAACCTAAGGATACCGTATTTCTTGGAATAATAGCCGTCCCACTGGACCACCCTGAAATAATCGCCCCTCTTTGGTGGAATATTTGAAATAATCGCCTCCCTCGAATATTCGCCCCCCCCCCCTCTCCCCCTCGCCTCCCTTGAATAAACACCCCGCTCTCCCTACTCTTTCTTTCGCCCCCTTCCTGAGTGGAGTCCAATGTTGCAAGACTGATTGATGATTCAATCTGTGATGCGGAGAATATTGACATTGAAAATTAGTCAATGAGACCGAATTGAGAACACTTAGAAAGCCCGCGTTCAGTTTACTTGGTGTACTTATTTTATGATTAAATTGGGCAATAAAACAAAATATCACGACTTCCAGCGAGCAATATTTGAAATAATCGCACCCCTAGATTAATGCCCCCTCCCTCTCGGTTTTCCGGCTTGTGTACTCGCCACGTGCTGTTCCGCAATTTACCATTATAAAATTCCTTTGTAACTCGGCTTATCGTTTATGTTATTTTCAGTTTACGAAAATTACTACCCGGAAACCTTGATTTTTGATGTACTGGCCTCGCTGGCTATGGTACTGTAAAGTATTCCCAGCTTTGGCATTTCACGGTCCGATTCATCTCGACTTCACCATTTGTCTTGAAGTAATCGTTTACCGTCACAGTTGTTTTCTTTGCTAGCGCTGATGCAAAGTTTTTAAAGTTTTTTCCTTTTGTTTTGTGCAACTGGTGTCTACTGTGCAATTTAACTTGCGTTGAGTTTTTTTGTGCGCCTTTTGACTGCTTGTGTGGGGTTTAAAGTATACTTTCGAGCTGGGAACCGACAATTGGAAACTCATGACAACATAAGAAAACATTTTCGAGAATTAACGGTCTGAAACTCACCAAGTTGGTATGGGTGGAGGTATTGCTTCTGGTAATTCAGAAGTCTGAGATGTCTTTCTTCCGCAGCCAGGTTTAAACCCCTTTGTAGATGTTCTGCCAAAGTTTATATGGGTGGAGGTGTCGCTTGCAGTCATACAAACGTCTGAATTTGTTAAGTTACTAGACTGAAACAATACCCAACAATACCCAACACCTGACACAACCCAAAAGAAACTTCGCATGTTTGCAAAAAAAAAACACTTGGTTTTGATGTTATGCGTGATTCAGTTTATTGGTTTCTCCTCTAACAAACACTGCAATAGTTTTTCATACAACGAAAATAAGCGATAAATATGAGAGAACAAACGTTTCGATGTTCTCGTGACAATTTCAAGTTCACATGAAAAATGTCTGCTCTTCTACTTGACGTTGCAAATTAATAAAAATTGTCACCGTCTTTCCGGACTGTTTTGACAACGATACAATATTAAGAGTAATATTACTTTTTGCGGCAAAGATAATAAATAATATTAAAATGCGAAAAGTTGACAGGAGTGATAAAAAGAGTAAACAAAGTAGCGAATTTTTTTTCCGTCGATGACTCCTGAATCTTAAAAATGTGCGCACATTCAATGACGATGCAGGGCTACAGGTGACGGAGAGAAGATTCTGACTTAAAGTGTGACAGACTATAGTGAACGTTTCTTTCCGTGATGGCGTTGTTCCTTTCTCTTTTTTTAAGCACTTTTTAATCATAGTGAGTTTCTCTGGCAACCACCTTTTAAACAAGCAACCATCTGAGAGTCTTACTTAGGCGACAATCTTAATGAAAACTCGTTACTAAGATTCCGTTCAGTTAAAAGGTCTATTTTATTCAGGATCTCTTCTAAATCTCTCATGTGCAACTATTCCCTTAGCCTAATCTCTAAAGTACAGAAGTCGCGTCGTTTGCCAGAGTTCCTAAAATAAAATTCTATTTTCTTAAAAGCGAAGATGTTTGAAAATGAAAAACATTCTGATTATTAAATGTTTGGCCTGAGGCCAAAAACAGAGCAATCAAAGTTGTTTTATATGGAAAACATTACGTCAAATGCGACATCCATACAACGTCAGACAAAATAAGACGAAAATAATACTTCGTTCAAACTCCTGTCCCAGACGTGTTTGTCTATAAAAACTGTCGAAAATCAATTTGAACTTATAACACAGAGTTTGGCGGGCTTGCCTTGTACTTGGAGACCTTTCTACGAGACATCCAAGAGTGCAAGAGCGATAAGGTATAGCAGTTAAATCAATTCATATTTGTTTAGTTGGTTTTATAGCTCTTTGTGGCAAAAGTAAATAATTGAAAAGTTTGTATGAAAAGTCCGTTTGCACAAAAATTAAGAAGCAAAGAATACCAAAGAGGCACAAGGCTTGATGGTTTTCATTCGAATGATCACACCTTAGGATTTCAACGTAAGACTCAAAAGTCAGCAGCCTGCCAACAGGCTAATGGTGAGAAAAATAACGAGAAAAAAATCCCCGACAGTGCTCGGCACCTGTTTGCAGGCTAAAATTTTCTTGTACAAAAGTTACGAATAAATTGAACAGTATGATAAACAACACCACAAGAAGAAAGCAGTCCGTAGCTTTCATATGAATGATCTCACAATAAGTTTACAGACGCTGTGGCATAAACCATAGGAAAGTAAGCGCTCAGTAGCGCTCATATCAAAGTCCCACTCTTAAGGATTTTACCGGGTGTCATTGATTCGCGTCGCAATTTTTTTTTTGGCTGATTTTTTCGAATTATTTAGCGATCTCTTCGATTGCTGCATTATTTTGAATTTTTTACTCGGATTTTACAGCACAATGCAAATCAATCAAGTCAGTACTTGGCCACTGTTTAAGTCAGCTACCTTTATGTGCACGTTTTCTTTGATTTTTAGGGTATTTGTACAAAGGTACCTCTGTTGATATTTTCTCGAGGTATGGCATATAAGATGCAACTAAGCTAAAAAGCGTACAATCGTACACTAACCGCAAAAACCAAAAGAAAAAAAAAACATTTAAAAGTGCGCTAATTTAAGATTACGGCCGCTGGTGAAATATTTTAGCATTAACTTGGGCTCAGTATTTTGCGCCTTTAATTCGAAGCAGTATTTTATCGAATAAGAAAAAAAATTCATTCATTCCCTTTCTTTGCTAGCCTTATTCTCAGACGGTTCCGGGTCGCTCGCGTTTTGCCTGTTTAGAAGCACCTCTTTTACTTTCTACGGTATTTAGATACAAGCTCTCGTAAGCGACCACCTCGAGAATTCTGAAAAGTGTCGTAGCTAGAGCCGGTCACTAAAAGAATGGGCTCTCGTAAGCGACCAAGCGATGAAACATTTTGACAAAAAGCTTTTGGCAGAAAGCTTCAGTGCCATATGTTGATGATTACTAATAGCATTGTAGTAATAACATCAAATAGTTTTTTTATTGCCTCACAGAAGACGTTCACGTGTGTACAAGTGAACGAACAATTAGCGCTTATGTTATGTTTTACTCTAAAATTGATCAAGAAAGTGAAAGCTTTTAAGTAAGTGTTGACTGAGTGGTCCCTTACGAGAACTTAAAAACAAAGGAAAAGACCAGTCGGTATTTCACAAAAGTGGTCTCGGTCGCTTACGGGAGCGGTCGCTTACGAGAGCTTTTAAGTGACTAGAGCTAACTCGTACCCAAAGCTGGTCGCCTACGAGAGTGGTCGCAATTATATCTTCGACTGTATGTTCCTGGTTTTTTAACGATGCTGTTATTATCGGCATAGCGAAATTAAATGGGATTTTGGCATAGATGAATGAAGCTCATTAAATTTAACAGCGATGATAGCCAGCTAAAGGACATGATTCGACGTTTTTTTAATAAAATACCCCCTCCATTTGAAACAAAAGATTTCACACCTAGCGCTACTCTAATCCCCCACAACAATTTGAAGAACGTGACGTTAAACGTCGCTTTGGTCCTAAAATCGAGCGTCCGGCTTGTTATGTGATAGACACGCAAGCTCCTAAACCACAACAAGGTAACAGTCCAAGGTAGAAGGTTCACGCCCTTGCCTCTTGAAATTAAAAGTCATTCTCTGGCTTTTCGAATGCTGTCTCTGAATTTAAACTGACCTATATGTCAAACCCACAGACAAGCATCAGTACCTCGTGAAATCATCATACCACCCCTCTCACACCCAGCCCATGCAGAGTCCACTGTTAAACACAAGCTCTCTTCAACAAAAGAACGAAGCGCGAACAGGGCATTTGGTCAGAACAGACTATAACTATCACTTCATCAAAGAACAAACTGAAATAGAAAGTAGAATCCCTCGAAATGAAGTGCCAGAAACAGTGATTAAAAGTAAAGAGGCGAACGGAGTACTATTGTTGTAACATGCAGCCCAGCCCTTCATGACGTACAACGAGTCATTCAAAGCAACCTTAACATCCTTCATTCTTCAAAATGACGTCAAGAAGTAATTCCTTCGTCATCTCTAACCTCCCATCGTAGATCCAAAGACTTACATGACACACTTGTCACCCCGTACACCGCAAACCACCCCCCGAAACACCTGGAGTGTTCCGATGTAACAGAAGTCGATGTAAGACTTGTCCTTTTATTAAGAGGAAACAAGTTTTACTCGTTCCTAAAGGCGATCAACGAAAGATACGACATCGCATCCCTCACACCTCTTCCAACGCAATCTGCATGATTCAATGAAACAAATGCAGCGTACAGTACATCGGTGAAACCAAAGGAAAAATATAGAACATAGAGGCACAGTTGACAAAGTTCGAGTAAACAACTTGATCAGCCTACTTCTGTATGAGACCTCTTTGCTATCCCCGGACACTCAATCGACAACCTTGCAAGCATCTCACTGAAGCTTTAACCCGATCCGACGAGGCTCAGTTTTCGTTTTGCTCGGCGAATTAACATTCAGGCGGGATTTCAAGGCGAAACGAAATTTTGAAGTAACGAGCGACCAACGGAAGAGAATAGGAGAGCGATGCTAAAATTCGGGCTGATCACCGGTTACTCGCCATGGAGCTCATAAACTGAAATAGAGACACCCAACGTGCATCTACCTATCATACTCTTACGTTCGCTTTTTTTGTATCAACGATAACTGTTACGTTTCAGTTTGCAAACCTAAGGATACCGTATTTCTTGGAATAATAGCCGTCCCACTGGACCACCCTGAAATAATCGCCCCTCTTTAGTGGAATATTTGAAATAATCGCCTCCCTCGAATATTGGCCCCCCCCCTCTCTCTCCTTCGCCTCCCTTGAATAAACACCCCCTTCTCCCTACTCTTTCTTTCGCCCCCTTCCTGAGTGCTCCCCCCCCTCAAATGGTCGCCTTTTTTTTGGCGAGAGAAAAAGTTATCAGCTCCGTCTATTGTTCGAGGAAATACAGTAATCTACCTTTGAGAACTGCAAGCTGTCTCATTTTTGGTGCCATACGATCGTCTTCTTATAATGGAGTTCAATAGTTGATGTTTTTCATGCTTAGTTACTTCTTCATTAACAGGATCCAGGGTGAATTATCGTGCCTAAAATCGATGTGGAGAACGAATGCGCGCTAACAAATGGAGGCACCGTCCTTAAAATTTATCGGTTTTCTCCGACTTTCGTTTTTCTTTTTACGATTTTTATCGATTTTATCTGTACCGATTTTCATCGATTGACTACGCCGAGGAAACAGCTTTCAAAAGCCAGCGGACGACAGTTTGAAATTTCAAGAGGCAATATAATTGAACATGAACCCATAACAGGAGTGGGGAAACTACCAAATATTCGTGTCACGGCGTTTTCACAGAACAATTTATTTTTAGCTGGAATTTCCCGCGAAGTCAGACTGCTAAGGGAGCCTTGCTAACCAATCACGCGCTTTTATAGTAAAATTACCAACCTTGCGTTATGTCTTGCGTTGCAAATTGGGCATTTTAGAAGGAGAAATAACGAAGGAAAGCCGCCGGTTTTGGCAAGCTGGACTCGTGCGGACCAAAACTTCCATTTTCGTAGGAAATAGTAATCTAACACTTGTATAAAAATAACCTGGTCTGTGAAAACGCCGTGACATAAGCTTAGTAAGGGAGTGGCACCCTCTGGGTATGGGCTCCTGACTTATCGAGTGACAGCGGGAGGCTTGGGCCCGAACACAATAGTGCGACTGGGAACGAGGCTGTGTTTTGACACTTTCCATTCCGCTTATTTTAAACAAACTAACATGATCGCTATATAAGCGTCATAGAAAGTCTAGGTTCGAGGAGACATAAGGATATAGAGGAAAAGTAAATACCTTCGAATTCAAAGAATATTATTTCAATTAGATTATTTTAAAATTCCTCACAGGAAACACAACGGACTTCAGAGCACATTTTCGATCAATTTCTGTTGGTTCCTTGATCCTCGATATTGAACCAATCAGGTTGCAACAGCAGAATTAAACTCAAAGTAAACAACTGAGACAAGACACTTTATTCGTATGCTGGGAGACTTAGTTTTCGCGAAACGTTCATCGGATAGACTTCGAGCAGCCCCGTTTGGGGTTGGCGAGCGGAGATAACAGGCGAGTGAGCCCAAAATTTGCTTGCTGCGTGACCGTGTGGAAACGTGACGCGCGTGTGGTGTACTTGATTACCGACGCGGGACGGTCAAAGAAGGAACTTGCTTGCATTGTTCTGTTTGTCATGAAATTGAAGCGGTGGTTCCTTTGTTTCGCGTTTGTGGCTGCACTTGCGCTTCTGTATATTCTTTTTGGCAAACAATCACCTGACGAAAGAATTCTTCAAGGAAAAGGTTCCACAACTGGCCATCAAACATGGAGTGATGGACCTACGGATGAACACAAGCCGACCGAACAACAGCGAAAACATGTTTATCAGTATGTGGCACCCGGCAACTCTTCTGTGGTAGGCAAAATATTTCAAATGGATAAGGAAACAACGCTTCTTGTGCAAGATTTTCTCAGCAAGAAAACGTTCAAACGTAAACCCGTGACACTAGACGCCAAGACACCATTTTTTGACCTTGTGGTCCCCGTTACCGCAGCCTCAAGCAACCACTTTAAAGAGCTCATGCCGAATGTGAACTACTTCGCCACCCGCTTTACAGGAACAAAGCTGTTTTGTTATGATATCGGGCTTCGACAATCTGAAGTTGATCAAATAAAAAAGCTACCCCACGTGAAATACAGAAAATTTGACTTTGATAAATATCCACCTCACATTAAAAACCTGCTCAACTATGCTTGGAAAATATTGATAATTGAGGAACTTTTGGCTGAATTTGATGCAGTCATGTGGTTTGACACTTCTGTGAAAGTATACGGGGATCTTACCCATGTTTTAGAAAGAATGGTGCACTTCAAATCTGGAATTCTATTTTATCGCGAAATTGAACGTCGCACTCACTCCATTGTAGCTGCTATTGATCCAGGCATGAGGGAATTCTTTCCACTTACCCCACAGGGAAAGGTTGGTCTGGTTAAAGATATGTTACCAGGGAATACAATTCTTGTATTCAACACAGCCGATGTTCAGGAGCATGTCATGAAATGGGCATCTATCTGCGCCTTAGTTAAAGACTGTATTGAGCCACCTGGCTCAACCATACGCTGCCCCATACCCAAGATATGGACAATGCCACGGGATCAGTTCGCAGGTTGTCATAGATACGACCAAGCTCTCTTCAGCCTCGTTGTTACAAACCTTTATAACAATACACGAGAGCGGTATAGGCTGAACGCTACGGAAGCTTTAGCGGATCAGAGCTTTAGGGACTAACCGTTTACTACCAAGGCTAGAGACTCTTTTCTAAAAGGAAGAGCAGATTGCCAGGGACTGTAATTAAGATTAAAGCCAACAACTGACTAAATGGACGATGATGTCAACACCAAAGTTTGGGAAACATCATTATGGGCCCGTTGTAGAAGGAATTAAAAGGGATAATAATATAATAGAAGTTATAGCAGCGAGATAACATCAAAGGAGACCTTTTATATTAAAAAATATTTGGTATATGATTTGTTCTTTTTGCGTTTGCAGCGACACTTTAATCAAATACAATAAAATATATTTTCGCAAACAAGAAAACCTTGAGACCGGTTCATCCTTTGATAGTATTTCTTGTAAGTATTTTAATATTTTCCTGCCTTATTAAAACTTTCATTATCGTTTTGGGCAATTTAGAAAAAATGGAATTCAGAATAAGAAATCGTAATAACAATGATTACCAAAGAAAATCGATTGTTCGTGAACAACAAACATGGCTTGATTGTATCATCAAAACAAAACAATCAATAGATCTTTTAGTCCTTCGTTTGGTCTGATTATCTACTTGGGATATTGATACACTGTTAGGGAATAGTTTTAAACTTTAGCTTAACCCTTTCCTGTCAGCGTTTTTTCCTTAGAAAAACCCATTTTTTACCGCTGAAGCGGTTTTTCAAGTGCTATGTTGCCAAATGCCACTAGACTTTGCTACAAAAGCGTTTTCTTACAATTTAGCCAAATTTTGAGCCAGCTTCTGTTGTAAATTGTACAATATTTTGCTTGCACGCATGCGCATAAGCCAAATTTGTTAAACTGACTATTCTTCCAAAATTCGTCCAGCTTGTTGTATGCTACCCTTGCTTTCCCAAGCCTTGCTTTCATATCGCCCTCCGTACCATCTTCGTTGCTGACATTTGCACCTAAATACACGAAACTTTCCACTTCCTCGATGTCCTGGCCATCTACTTGTACTTTCTCTGTGTTGGATGTATTCAACCTTAGAAGTTTGGTCTTCTCAGGATTGATCTTCAACCCAATTCTCTTACTATTAGTACTGAGGCTTCTAACTTTCTGGTGTATCTGCTCTCTTGTGCTGGAAATAAGTGCAATGTTGCCTGCAAAGTCCAAGTTGTCTAACTTGGAACACAGCATCCATCTGATACCGGTGTTACTGCCTTCGACTGTTGCTCTCATGATCCAATCAATCACAAGCAGGAGCAGAAACCCCGGCATGTTGCACCATTGCTTAACACCAGACGCCATAGTAAACCAGTCAGTTTGACATGAGCTATTGACCACTGCACACTGGTTTCCAGCATATATTGTCTTAACCATCTCAACAAGTTCCGTGGGATCCCATAGCTCTCCATAATTTTCCACAGGGTTTTCCTGTGTACACTGTCGAATGCATTTTTGTAATCGACGAAGCATACGTACAGGATGGCATCTTACTCATGGGCTTACTCCAAAATGTTCCTGAGAACAAAGATTTGCTCGACCGTACTTCTTCCTTTTCGAAAGCCCGCCAGATCCTTCTTTAGCTTTTCGTCGACACCATCAGCTATTCTTCTAATCCGTACCTTGCCCATCACTTTTGCAATAACAGGCATCAACGTAATTCCTCTCCACTTCCCACAGTTTGTAAGGTCACCATTCTTTGCCAGTCTAACAATAAGATTTTCACTCCAGTCCGCTGGGACAGTCTCACTATACCGTAGGAAAAAGGTCATGAAGTACATTAACCGTTGATGTCACGTCAGGTTTAAGGATTTCTGTTGTTATACCATCTACTCCAGGTGCTTTTCCTGCGCTCATGCTGATGATAGTACTCCTGATCTCTGCTTTAGAGATGGGGCCTGAGGGTATTTCCTCTATCGTCTCCGCTTCAGGAAGCACATCAGCCACTTGCTCTGGGTGTGGTCTGTTCAGTACCTCTGCAAAGTGTTCTTTGCACCTTTTTCGCACCTCCTCCTCATTTGTCAACATCTTTCCCTCCTTGCTTCTCATCAAATCAATTTTCTTTGGTGGTTCATTACAAAGCTTCCGTGTGGCATCGTAAACACCTTCTTCTGCCCAAGCTTCGCAGCATTTTCCGCTTCTTGGGTGATTCCGTTAGCCCATTCTCTCTTGTCCCTCATTAGTCTTCTCTTAACTTCCTGATCTTTCTTTCTGTAATACTTTTGGAACCTTGCTCTAATTCCCTCTGACTTTGCGCCCAGTACTCTTCGTCTTAGCTGTCTGCTTTCCTCAATCCCCTTCCAGCTATCGGAGCTGATCCAACTCTTGCCTCTCTTTGTCCTGTAGCCTAGTACTTCCTTAGCTGTTTCGCAGAAAGCGTTTTTAATCCCTGTCCACTTACTCTCTACCTTGCTTTCGAGTACTACCATACTCTCCTGTCCACTTCCCTCCTCCTCCTCCTCCTCCTCCTCATCATCATCATCATCATCAATTGACAAGCAGCTGAACCTGTTTCTTAATCCCAACTGAAACTTTTTCCTTGTTTCAGGCATGTTCAGTTTACTTGTGTCATAGCTCTTAACAACATGTACCTTCCTGCCAGTTCTGTTACGTTTTAGCAGTGTCTTCGCAATCACTAGGTTATAGTGGCTAACAACATCTGCACCTCTATATGCCCTGACATCCTGCACTGATCGTTTAAAGTTGGACCGAATAGCCACAATTAAAAGGTCAATCTGATTGCGGTATTGGCCATTTGGTGAAGTCCATGTGTATCTATGTATGTCCTTATGTGGGAACGTAGTTGATACAATTGCCAGGTTGTTCAGCGTGCAGAAAGTGCAGAAAGTGTCATTCCTCTCTCCTTGTAAGCCATAATTTTCCACAAAGCCTTCCTCTCCAACTTGTTGTTGGCCAACTTTTGCATTCCAGTCGTCCAGAATCAAAAGCATATCATACCTACGTGTCGCATTCACAATCTTTTGCAATTGCTCGTAGGAATTGTCCTTCCCTTCTTCTTCCGCCTCATTAGTCGGGGCATACACCTGGATGATTGTGGTCTTAATAAGCCGTGAGTAGAAACGGCCTGTTATCATGCGGTCATTTATTGGCCTGCAATTGTATGAACATCGTGCTGCCCCCTTAAACATGATTGTTGCAACCCTTACTCTGATGTGCATTGTCGTCCCTGCCCGAGTAAATGATGGTCTCGCCCGTTTGTGTCTTCAGTCATCCAAAGCCTGACCACCGGCATTCACAACCCCCCAAAATACCGATACCGTAACCATCCATCTCGGTTGTTATCTGAGCTGTCTTACCGACTGAGAACATTTTTCTTACATTCCAGCATCCCACTTTGACTTTCGTCCTTGGGCTAGCCAGAGACTTAATCGGAATATGAGCTTCCTTCGGATTTCGCCCGTAGCCGTCATATCTCCGTCGACACAACTGATGAATACATCGTCGAGAGTCTGGCAAGTAGTTGTACTGGACCCATTGCAGCCATTAATCGTTGAGCTTGCGGTTTCCATAATCGAGCTGGTTTTGTGGGGTCAGGTGATTAGCCCCACGCCCAACCCCTAACCAGGAGGGCCAGGATTTTTCTGTCGGGGTTTTCCTTCCCTTAGTCACAGATTCAAGTTAGTTAAAGGCGCCGGATACTCGCCTCGCCGACGTGGACGTGCGGTATATGACTTCGCTGGTAGAGACTGTGTGTTTCGGGAGGACGTTTCCCAGCATTTACGGGGAAGGCATTGGTGACACTTGCTAACCCCACTGGGACCTAATGCCAATGCTTAAGGCCTGAGGCAAACGTCGAATCTATGTCGCGTCGAATAAATTAAAAATAGGTTCGACAAAGAGTCGACTTAATTCCAGCGTGGTAACAAACGTCGAACCTGCGTCGATCCTATTTCACAAGTTGCACTTCATTAAAACACAGGAATAAGCACGTGTCCCCGTGCTATTCACTCGATGCACTGCTAGTTACTGCTAGGACTTGCTAGCGAAATGCCAATTTACAGTGCTTGTCGGGCCTTTCTTTGGCAATTAATTGCCAAAGATAGAAAGAGTAGATTCGCATTACGTACAGCTCTGAGAACAGTGTATCAGAGACGACAGCTATTACTCCAAGTGGCATGCTTGACCGTGCTTTTGTTAGCGAACAACAATGGCGAAGCGGTCTTGAGTCGGTCTTGCCGTGCGATGTCAGCAATGACTTTCGATAGCTCGCCATTCCCGGTCGCGAGATTGTCTTTGTACAGCGCATGCTCGTCAGGGGGGGGGGGAATAGCGTTTGGCAGATGGGGAAGTATGTATTTTTGTGACGTTTGCCCAGTCCATCACATTTCAATCAATTATTTTGTAATTTGCATGATTTATGAATTGAGTTCAGCGCGTGTTTAGGACGGCTTTTGCTGAAACGCCGAACCACTATCGCATTATCCGACTTGGCAAGTCGAACTTATGCTGGAGTCGAACCAATTAATTTGAGTCGAACTTAATTGCGGCAAACGTCGCACCATTCGTGCGCCTATTTCAAAATTAATAGGTTCGACGAATTAAGTTCGACTAAGATTCGACGTTTGCCCCAGGCCTAACTCCCCAAACAAACCGGTCACAGCCGGATAAAGTATATTTCCTCGAAGGGCAACTGATATGTTTTTCGGTACAAAGTCGACTCGACTTAAAAGGATTCTTTCTAGCGAATTCGATTTTTATATTGGTATGCAGTCTTAAAGTAATCTAAGGAAAACCCGTTCTTTTACTTGAGTAAACAAAAGGAACTTAAGCAAGATTATTTTGTTCGGATTACCTCAAGTAATAATAATAATAGTAATAATAATAATACTCAATTTATAGAGCGCAATTTCTAGTGCTATCCAATAGCGCTTTACAATAATTTTAAAAATGTCACCAATAAAATTGATAAAAACATAAAATATCTGAAACATGAGTAAAATAAACTAGCTAATAAAATAGAAAGTTGGGTGTCTTCTATTAGCAGTGGGGAATCCCCTCTGCTAGATTTTTGCTTGACACGGCAATAAAGTCATTATTATTATTATTATTATTATTATTATTATTATTATTATTATTATTATTATTATTATAAAACTAAGAATCATTAAAAGTAGCTGAGTTCGTCCTATTTCTGAATAACACAACTGTTTGTTTTTCTGGAAACTTGTGAAATACAATGAAGTATTCAACTTTGAAATAAATACGACTAGTCGTGTAACTAAAAGTCAGTCTTGTGGTATTAAAGGCTTGGACGACTATCTCTAGTTGTTTCGGGGACTGAACACTGACTGGTTTTAATATTGTCTCGTGACACTGCTCGCAAGGAGGTAGTAGGGCTGCCCTGGCAAAAGAGTTACCCCAGTCCTCACACGGTATTCTCTTTTTTTTGGCACGTCGAGGTAGCTAGGGTAATCCTAAAACTAGGGTTGCCCTAGCAGGTGGGTTAAGTTTTTTCCTTGTAAGCACTTTAGCTATCGACTTCTTGCCTACCTGGAACAACTTTTTGCTGGCTGCTTAAGTTTAAATCTGAAAATGGCACAGGCAAAAGTGAATTAATCTCGATACAAAGTACTTTTTCAATTTTAAACTGTATTGACCTCTTCTACATAAAGGCATTTTTTTTAATAACAGCGTATTTTGAAGAACTTTCGGGTTTAAATGTGTGTTGCAAAATGACTGGTAACAAATGTTTTCTATTTTGGTCGCCTAATGTCTTTGAAACTTGCTCAAAGGTATGCCTTTCATACTGTTTGCTGGTTTGAAAATTGAAGTATAACTTCCATAGGCTGATAATTTAAACCGCACAGACTGAAATAGTATTCCGTTGCGAGTTTTATTTACTGAGTTACTGAAGCGTCACCACTGAGTTGTCTTTGTAGTATAGCAATCTTAGCTGAGAAAGTTGCTCGTAAAAATTGGGCAACTTTCCAGCGACTGGCTGAGAATTTCGCACGTTTCAAATCAAGTCTCCAAATTACGGGCTAGATTGAATGAAGAATTCAAATTGACAAAAAAGAACTTGAAATTCGCTGGGAGATTCCGAATTTTCATGGAAATTTGTGGAGTTCGAAGCGAACTTTGAAAGGCGTTATGTCCAGAGACACTATCAGGCTAGTATGTTATGTGGATCGCAAATATATTTTCATTTAGTTCGAACCACCATTGGAAACCGTAGTTTCCGGACGTGGACATCAAAGCACCGTAAAAGCGAAGACCATACAAACCTGACTTCTTTACATCGGCTCAGTGACCTAGTAAATAAAAGGCGATATCTCTCATACACTTCAGCTTACCTCGGATAACGTAAAATATATCAGAAATTTTGATATTGATACGACATAGAAAAGATCACGTCCCTGCGCTGTGACTGGTGGTCTTCGATCTTGTCGATTTCTTTTTTCGTGATCCGTTAGTCGTGATGAGTTTCATAATACCGTACGATATTTCTAGCCAAAATACACACAATACGCTTTAAAGCTGAGAAATTCCTTAAAAAGTCTGTCACTGCGAATTTTGTTAAGCATCAGCAGTTGTCAACATTTCTAGAGATATTGTGAAGATTCCCTTCAAATGACAGAGATCGCCTTGAAATCACGGAGGAGTTACGGAAGAATCCGAACAGGGAAAAGAAGAATTCGAAAGTTCATTCAAAGTTTGGAAACACTTGGTACCGTGAAGTAAATCGACTGTAAAGGTACGAGGGGCATCCGTGTCACTTTTGCATGAGGGTTCGTCCCCTGGCGTGTCTGCTACATCGCGGATTTTATTTCGCTAGCAAGCTCATCAATTTGTCGAGCGAGGTCTCTGAACAGGCTATACGTCGGCTTTTGGCATTATTTTTAAAAAGGGAACTTAAGCAGTCACGACGACGACGGCAACGAGAAGTTCACTTCAAAACATAAATCCACGTTACTTGAGCTGCTTCCTGATTATAGTATTCTTCCAACTTTTTCGACTTGTACAATGTGACCAGGCGGCGTTGGACACGCTTCGCGAAACATGCTAGGAGAAATTCGATTTCAAGGACTTCAAGCTCATTTGCAACATGCCGCCGAGAAGTAAACATGTCGGTTCTCCGCAACAGAAAAGATGTTACTATCTTGTTCTTTCAATTCCATTTCTTGAGGAAATTACAGCACTGTATCGTCTAATATATTTCTCTAACTATATTAATGCAGTAGGTGTATTTGTAACCGCTTCAGTTGTGCTCAAGGAACGGATTTAACGACGAAAACCCGACTGGGGGTTCCTTTTCGTCGAGTTCGAGTCGTTTCGTAGTGTAGCTCACTCACCGATTTTTTTGTATTAAACCTATTTCTCATTCTAGATGTAGACGTGTGGACCAGTGTTTGGAAATGCCCTAAGTTAAATCTCAGAAACGATGTTTTGGTAAATTTCGTGGTTGTCACCTTGTAACTGGCTCCATCAAATTGTTTATTTTTGTAGGATAACTCTTCAGTCGATTTGCCTGCAAAGTACTGTAGTGAAACAGGCAAATATAGGACACTTCCAAACGCTTTTCATAAAACGAACGTCACAGAAAAATACAACACGTGCAAAACTGATATCTTTGCGCCAAAAAACTGGTCACGTGACCCCACAATCTCGGACAAAACTGTTGAGACACTTCGGAATGAATGAGAACTTTCCCCGTGAAAATCACTTACCACAACAAATCTTTCCCCTTCTTCCCCTTATCGATGTTGCTTTGCCACCAAAAACCCCCTGATGAATCCTCAGTCCTTCCAAACAACATTGATTGAGGGGAAGGGGAGGGAAGCATCTTGTCGGCGTTTCCATACAATACGCGCGCTCATTGCGTCTCTCTCAACTAGTTTTGTCCAAGATTGTGTACAGAGGGTTTCCGCGATTGTACAGGATATGCGCTGCTTCCAGAAGTCCTCAATCAGTTTCTATGTGGGATTCACCAAAGCGCATTTTTTAAAACCCTTTTTGGTAAACTGAATACTGACATAAAAATTTTACGGCCAAAAATAAACATGCATGGTTCTTGTTATCTTCAGTCGGTAACAACTCGTACGCGTGCAATAATATCATGGGTATAGGTTATAAACTGCCGACGCATCTTGAATGCTAGCACGAATGGTATTTCCTTCTGAGAATCTACCTGTTTTTCTAACGGATAATTTAGAATAAAATTTCAGTGGAAAATTTCCTCAGAATGTACGAAAATACCGTTTAAATCATGTCGTAAAAGCAAGGGAGGAGCGGGTGACTTGAGCATTATGCAGCAACACCGATTTTGTGACATGGTGATTCCCCTGAAAATGTGCCCCAGTAATAGCAAGAGCATTTTCAAGACTAACAACAAATTGGCTTTAATATGCACATGCTATAATAGGGGAAAGCATTAAAAGTAATTCAAGCATTACCATTATTTACGGATTTAAACTATGTCACACACGCACGCGTATGCGTGACTTGTCAACTCCGACGGGCCATGGAATGTGTCTGTCTTGTGTAAGCACTTCTGTCAAGGCAGTTTTCCATAAAACTTTACTTCTAGTGCCTTGAAAACGAGCTGCTTGCCCATGTTTCTTGCCTAGAACGGTCAATAGGCGTAAAAGGTTCAATTCAAGACCATTAACTGGAACTGAAGTGATCTTTTAGACGATTAACAGCGATTAACGCAGCATCGTTTGAATAGAAATATTTGATAGTCTTTGTATTATTACGAATCAGCTGTTAACCGTTCTAAACCTCTGTTAATCGTGTTTTTATTGTTCCATTGTATGTAATATACAAAGTTAACCGTCAGTTCTTCAAGTATTGTTTAAGTACTGTTCATTCAAGCAGGTAAGAACTACATTTTACGTAACAAGATCTCTTGCACACATTCCCGCGGGATCTAATGGCAACACTGACGAGTGAAAACTGATACTGCTTCTGTGATTTTTCACAAGCGTATGTTTACTACATCTGACAAGCTCATTTTTGCGCACAATTTACTTTATTCATACTCAATTGCAGGCAAAAAGCTTTTAAAACATCCACTTTGCCAGACCAGAGATAATATAAGACCCCGGAGCTTTGAAGACAACGCAAATCCTGGATAAAGCGTTAAAACCCTCTCACACAGTCTCGGACAAAACTGTTGAGACACTCCGGAATGAATGAGAACTTTGGCCGTGAAAATCACTTACCACAACAAATCTTTTCCCTTCTCCCCCTTATCGATGTTGCTTTGCCACCAAAAACCCCCTGATGAATCCTCAGTCCTTCCAAACAACATTGATTGAGGGGAAGGGGGAGGGAAGCATCTTGCCGGCGTTTCCATACAGGGAAATTGAGAAATACGCGCGCTCATTAAGTTTGTCTCAACTAGTTTTGTCCAAGATTGTTGCTCCTTCACCATTCCCCCACAGGAAAGTGGGAGTCTTTGTGTGTTTGAGTTTTAACAAAGAGAAAATACAAATACAAAAAAAAGGAATAACAATAAAACAAAACGTCATAGTCCGGTAGTTAGGTCAGTTTGTGTTCAACACCAATTTTCAACAGAGCTTTTTTTCTTTCCACCACTCCCCTTTGCTCTTTAGGTGGGTAACTGTCCGCATGCAATCTTCTTTTAGGCGGAGTACTCGATCCCTCTGTGCCTGGTTGACCCTTCAGAAACTCCCAAATTTCATTCCAAGAACCGGTGGCAAATCTGAAGACATTACAGCATTGAACTCCCACTCTCCGTAACGATCTGGAGGACGCATCATTCTCTTTGGGCGTGAACAGTCATCAATCGGTGATGGGGTACGTGTAGTATCGGAACCGCTGCTTTTGTCACACTCGGTGGCCACACTGCTTCCAAACGCTTTCTCTTGTATCTTCGACAGGCACGAATGTAACGTTTAAGCCGCCATGCCGCGCCTCATGTCCAATTTGTGCTTGCGAGGTGGTGTCCTCACTGGTGGTCTGTTCAATTTGCCCTTGCGGGGTCGTCCCTTCAGGGGTGGTCTCTTCAATTGGTGCCCCTGAGGACGTGTCTTCATGGAATTTCGTGGGAAGGGAAAAGATCTGCAGGTAATTCGTCACTTTCCTCCCCATCGGTCTGACTGTCCATGGTAACAGTGCCACATCCTTCACTATCTTTGTCCTGTCCCAGTGTAGATTCGCCTTGTTTGCCCTGGTACAGCTTTAAATTGTTAAAATGTACAATTTTCGAACGACTTCTGGGATCACTTGGTTTCCTTGTGAGGTAGTTAACCTCAGTTGTGCGCTCTAGAAGCTCAAAACGTTCTAGGCTCTTCAACCGGGATACATATTCCCCATGGTTGTGTGTGTTTGTCACCGAGTCACCCATCATCACATCTAGTGGCAACCGTACCTCTCTCCCAAAAATAAGTGAGTACGGGTTGTATCCTGTTGAGGAATGTTCACTACTTCTATATGCCATCAAACAGGGTCCCAGGTGCTGATCGCAAGTTTCCGGATAACTGTCAACTTTCGCCATTAGCAGACTTTTGACTGTCTTGTTAGCATTCTCCACCTGTCCATTACCAGCTGTATGATATGCTGTCGTGAGGAATTTCTTGATTTCCAGCATTTGGCACAGGGCACTGAACAGCCATGATTCGAAATTGCGGCCTTGGTCACTGTGGATCGAATCAGACGCGCCATATCGGTAAACCCAGCTGTCTACTAGTGCCCTTGCGCACGTCTTGGCTCTCTGATTAGCCAAGGCGTGCGTTTCTACCCATTTGGTAAATGAACACTGGACGGTCATGATGTAATGATTACCACGCTTGTTTCTAGGCAGGGGACCGATGATGTCAATGTGCTCTCGTTGCATAGGGTAGGTTGAAGGAATGGGGTGAAGCGGTGCCTTGGGAGTCTTCCTCGGCGGTTTACACTCAGTACACCTCAAACAGGCCGGAAAGTAATCCTTCACATCACTAGCGAGGCCCGGTCTCCAGAATCTTGCCTGCACCTTGCGTAAAGTCTTGAAGCGCCCAAGGTGACTACATTCTATCCCATCATGCAGTCGTTTCAGAGCAGGTAGTACCAGAAACGCCGGGAGGATAACTCGGGGCTTATAGTGCTTCTGTTCGTTCTTAGGCTTCAGCTTCAATACATTGTTCTCCAGTTCTAGTAACGGATACTGCGCATATATTGCTCTGGTAAGGGGACTGTGGGACTGCAGTTCTTTCGCTGTAGGTGGGGATCTTCCTTCCTTTATTTGTGTAATCAATGGGTGGATATCGGGGTTAGGATCTTTACGCCATCGACAAGATACAGTTCAAAACTTGAGATTAAATAAAGAACCCATCTACACCCTAGGTGTCTACTTCTCTTATGATGAACAACTCGCAGCCAAAAGAACTTTTTCGACCGACTAGATTCGTTAAGAAAAATTCTGAACACTTGGTCAGCAAGAGATATAACAATACATGGCCGAATTCAGATGGTGAAGACAATGGCAATTTCCAAGTTAACTTTTGTCTGTAGCGTGTTGAGTACACCAGCCACTTTCGCAGTTGAAGTTAATAAACTGATTTTTGATTTTATATGGAAATACAAAATCCCGAAGATAAAAAAATCCACCTTGGTAAAAGACAAGAAGAACGGAGGCCTTAATATGATAGACTTTACTTTGTTTGATAAAGCATTAAAAATATGTTGGGTAAGACGTCTCTGCTCAAAGGGTAATCAATCATGGAAGCTCATCCCTTTCCGTCTGTTCTCTAATGTTGGTGGAACACTGTTTTATTGCAATTACAACGTGAAATATTTGACCTTAAACGCAGGACTTCCCACGTTCTACAAAGATATAACACTGCTATATTGCAATTACAACGTGAAATATTTGACCTTAAACGCAGGACTTCCCACGTTCTACAAAGATATAATTCTACATTGGCAAGAACTTCATAACGTGACCCCTAAAACAAAGAAAGGTGTACTTGATCAAATCATCTGGAACAATAGATTTATAAAAATTAATAATGGGTCCCGTGTTTTATCAAAATTGGCACCAAGCCGGTGTCAAGAAACTTTCCTCTCTTGTAGAGGGAAACAAAAGTCGGCTTCTAACTTTTAAAGAGTTCTTACAGAAATTTTCGATTAAGTGTAAGTGGTTACAGTACTTTGGCCTCACCTCTGCAATATTGAGCGAGTAGAAAAATTATTTAAAAGAAGAAAATCAAGCTCGTACAATTAATTTACCGGCCATTGATAAGATCACTTGCAAAATAATACATTGATTACTAATCGGCAATCAAGATTTCTCTCCTCCAATAGCAGAAAAAAAGCTAACGGAAAATGGATTCAGCAAGTACGAACGCCAAAAGATTTATTCTCTCCCTTTTCTCGTAACAAAAGAAATCAAACTTTCAATGTTTCAGTACAAAATTATTCATAACATACTATATACGAATGCTATTTTATATAAAATGAAAAAAGTTCAGGAACCTTTTTGTCCGTACTGTACAAATGTAGAGCAAACAGGCAACCATTTATTTGTATCCAGGGGCGTAGCTTCCTGTACGCACGGACGCACGTGCGTACCTGAGAAAGTCGAAAATAAAAAATAAAATAAAATAAAATGAATAAAAAAAACAAATAAATGAAAGATAATTATTTTAAAAAGCACAATTTGCTTAAAGTCGTGTTTCGCCGCTTGTTTCTTTGAAACGTTGTTTATAAACTACGGACGGCGTTTTTCCACACCCGTATGTCGGTTTCCAAGGAAAAGCGACGTGATTCATTGGTGGACCGAATGGTCCAAAAATGTGCGGGAAAATAGCGAGCACAAAGCAAACGGGATGGCAAAGAGTGAACGCGTTGTGGTCACCTCGTTTTATAGCCTTGGATCGGCATGTCTTCACACGAGACTCTTGTTTTGCTAGGCTTACCATGGCCAAAAAATCAATTACAGATTATTTTTTTGCCATCGGCACTGATAGAATGGCAGAGCAGCATGAAGAAACCGAAGAGCCATGTGAGTTCAAATTTTGTGTTATGATTACACTTTGCCATGTGTTTCTGGTAATTAGAATTTCAAGACTGCTTTTGAACCATTTAAAAGACACTGAGTTAAAGCAAGACAACATTCCGTTTTGAGTGGATGAGTTCGGCCTCAGTTAGCGAGAAACATAAGGAAATAGACTTAAATGAGGTCATTTCTGAGTTTGCTGGGAAGAAAGACAGAGGATTAGCCCTGTGCTTGTAACGGAAAATCATTATATCTTCTTATGAAAGCTATCCACTGTTATATTAATTTTACATAGCCTCAGAATTTCGGTTTGGTTGCTTTTTTGTAGATTTGTAAAAAGCGTAGACCTAAATGAAACTTAACTAGATGCCCATTCACACCAATAAAAGCATGTTTTTAAGATTAAACAGGGCTTGACAAAATGAAAATCAGTAACAAAAAAAGCTAGAAAGATGAAACACTGGCTTTTACATGGGATTCAAGTATGTTTTAACTTGTGCTTTCATTTGCGGTAAGTTTGTAGTCGGCAAAAATCGGTAAATAGCATTTATGAAGAAAACAATTTTAAACCGTCTTTAACTAAACAGCAGTTTAAACGTGTTTAAGCTTTGGTGTGAATGGGGCATAAAGGGCACAATAACGTAACGTCTATGTAGGTGCTTATAAAAGGCAAACAATGCCGGTCAAAAACAATGTGGCACCCAGCGGTAAAAAAATCACTTCTTTGTGAAATAAACTCTGAGATACCGCCAACATTAATGATAAGCGATCGGAGCGCTTCAACGATCCCCCAAAAAAGCAACTTAAAAAGAATTTTACGACTTAGTTGTCATTTCATATCAAGTAAGAACGCTTACGCTTAAAACATAACTTCATCGTAGTGGTAAGAAAGAAAATTTAATCAAGGCTGGTGGAACAATTTTAGGGCTTGAGTGGGGGGGGGGGGGTCGGGGGTTTGGAAAATTGTGCGTACTTACGGAAAAATCCTGGCTACGCCCCTGGTATCCTGTCCAATTGCAGTTTCCTTCTGGTCCAAGTTTACTCGTTGGTATCAGTCCTTATCCAACGAAACTATAACTCTTTGTAAAACCAAATTATGTACGGTATATTGAATAATTTGTGTTCTTGCTCAGCCCTCAATCATTTAATTCTTATCGGTAAATACCTTCTCTATTGTAAAGCATTAAATGGAGTTAAATTTCAGTTTGTAGATTTCATATCTCTTTTACAGGAGAAGATAGAAGTAGAAAAATACATAGCTATCACGCTAATAAATGCAGCACTTTTTCCAAGAAGTGGTCAAAATGCATAAATTAACAGTTAGTTACGTTGTGTCTGTTTGTTGTTTATGTAGTCTTTTCATAAAAATTCAACTATAAATTTGATCCAATTCATATTATTCACTTCTGTAAGTTATGTTCCAGTGTAAGCGTGCTATTACAGTTGACAGTGTATTATTAGGTTATAGTCCTGTTCTGAATGTAATAGTTGTTGTATTGTAAATAGTCGCACATCATCTTTGTGTGGTTTGTAATGTAATGTTAGTGAGTGTATTGTGCAGAAATAAAATAAAAAATTATCTTTACAATTTTGGTTTCTGACAAACATTTGATACCAATTTTGATGATGTAATTGTAATCTCTGAGCTCAGTTTTCAATGAGATTCATAGTAACGCTAACAATTTCGCTTCTACCAAAACAGTATCGTTCTGCCTTTACCACCCTCTTCTGGGTGACAAAAAGTATATCCAGATTGCCTCTAATTCCGAAAATGCTCCCCACAATGTCTAGTATAACTGTGCCGAGTTTGATGCTTTTATCGTAAAGTGCACGATTTTCTCCTAATTGTTACTTATCTGCCGGAATCCTAATAAAGACGGCACAAGACGCATATTATGCGTATAAAACTATCAGAAGCATTGAGCCATATCAAGATCTTATTATTTCAACACGACTCTCTTCAAGTCTCGCTAGTTTACTTGAGCAGTTCTGTGTTGAGGGCCCAGGGTCGAGGGTAAATGAAGAGGTTTGAAGTCATTTTTGGTTGCGTCTGCAACCCTGATCAATATCTCCCAGGGGCCGGTTGTTTGAAAGCCGAAATGCTCGTTGAAGGTGTTTTTAAGGGCTAATTTTAAGCTTAAAGTAGAGAGAACTCTCGTTCAAAACTGAAGGGCCAAAATAATGTGGAAAAGTTTATTGATTAACAATCAAAATGGAATCAAAATTCACGCTAATCCTGGGTTAGCTTAATCGTACTTTAAAAAACTGGGCCCAGTGGTATTTATTTCACGTTGGGTAGTTGCTTCACTAGAACCTTGACTTCCCTGGGTCTCTGATAACAACGATTCTCTTGACTTACTGCAGGTGTTCCCTATCTTTGTTTTCTCCTGCCATCTTGGAAACCTTTGTCAATTGTGTGAGCTGGCACGTGACAGCGCAGGCCGATGGGACGGTTTGCTCTTAATGAGATGACCGTTAACAAGACTTTGTACCTTGGTTTTCTAACCGATGAGTGTGACTAAGAATTAAATGTATGGCAATGTTTTTCGGGTTTTTTTTGTCTTATGCGATCGTGAACGGCTAGAGGGATCACTAAAGTGTCAACAAGGCGCAAGCAATTTTGACGTGTTTAAAAAAAAAATTAGCGACATAAGTAGGCGGATCCACCGACTAATTAATGATGTGTTTTGGTAGGTTACATCCTCAGAGATCCAGGGGCAGATAGTGGGGCGAGGGAATGTCGGAACTGGCCAAAAAAAAAGTGGGCGAAGAAAAGTCAAGGGCAAAACGAGAAGCCCCTGGGGACAACGTTTCTCCAGAGTAGTTTCAAACGGTCTCGCCTGTTCTGGCTACTGATTGGGCGCACAAAACTTTTGTATTTGTCTGCCCAATCAACGAGCAGCCGATCCCCGAGTCCGTTTCGTGTGTTCTGACGCAGAGTAGTACACGAGGGTCATTTGTCCGCAATATTTCTTCGCTCGTTTATCGAAAATCCAAGGCTCTCTGAGTCTGCGAAGCCTGCTCCGTATAGGTTTTTCCGCCCGTTCGAGGCATTTTTCGCTTTTTGCGGCGCAAAAATTGGGGCGAGCGCAACACTGATGGAAGGAGCTGGGAGGGGGAAGGGAGAAATAAAGAAAATTGCATTAAAGTTTACCAAATACCGAGGGAATGCTTTGTTCTTTATTTATATATCGAGCGATACTTAATTCTAGGGACAGCTGTTAACATGTGTGAAAGTAATCAAAAGGGGAAGTGTAGAGATCAACGAGTTATCCAGAAAGAATTTTAAAATTCCATGCCACTACTAAGCTTGAGTCTTGGAAGTTGTTCATTTATGAACTGCATGGCTAGTTTTAAGTGGATCATATCGTACACTTAATTTCAATCTGCTTGTTTTCTTCAACCTGAAAATACCAGCAGCTAAACCCCAAATTAATGCATTTGCAATAAATCTGCATTGGGGATATAACATTTTTTTTCCCAAAACCTAGAGCATTATCAGTTGAATGCTCAAATTGCATAAATATTAAATAGATATTTCTTCCTTTTGGACTGTGAGGTCAATGGCCCATCATAATAAAAGGAGTTTGTTTTGATCATTTAGACGAGAAGATGTTAATTAGAGACTTTTCTACAGTTTTGTTTGGAGGGGTTAGGGGTTGGAACATCGCCCGAAAATATGACAGTGTACAATAAAGAGGAAATCCAAAATGTCTCTTTTAACAACAGTTGTTCCATATTCAGTCAGTTTGGCTGTCACTTGAGGCACTATGATTTTACAACATTAACACTTTCTTTCACTAAAACAGTTCCAAGTGGGTACCTCAGGTGGATAAATGAATATATGGAGGTCAATACCTGTACATGTAGGGCTGTACGTTTTGGTTCTTAAGTCTTATTTCAGTAACACACTTCAAGTTTCAAATTAACGCTCAAAAGACAACTGCTCCTGACAATTTATTTAACTAAAATTATTTCTCCTCAAAAGGAAAAGGCATTTACATCAGCTATTTGAGATGAGGTCAGTTGGAAAGGTATGTGATTGGGGTTTAAAATAGGTGAATACAACGTCAGGGGGAGGTCTCTAAAAAAGGGAAAATCGGGAGATACTATAGCCCATGCCCATAACTACAAACTGTGTGGAAGTAACCTATCCCTAGCTAACCATACTGATTAACCACACAAAAACAACTGGAATTTTGAAAATGTAGACAATATATCTGTCTTTTTTTTAATTTTTCATGCAAAGAAGACATTTTTTTGAGAGGTGGCGGAGGAGTAATGTACAACTCTTATTTATTTTATTCTTGTTTGAGTTGGTTAAGACAATCTATGAATTCCCATTCCAAACATACGATAATGGCAAAGTCTTTCAGCAGTCTAAATAAAGAACAGATCACTAAGCTATTCACAATAAGGGACAAGTGCATAAAAATGCCCTGGGATACGGTGGTTGGATACAGTGGCCTAGTGGTTTAAAAACCTGCTGGCAGAAATTTGCCATTTTAATACCCAAAAATATAAGAACCTGTTTAGCCAAGCAAGATCAAGCAGATTCTTATAATGAGGGTTACAGTTAAATCGTGAAAAACATTTTAACCAAGGAGTTTGCTCATCCCATTCATTTATTTATGTTATTTTATTATACATTCTGTAATCAGTTTTGTTAGGCTTATCATAATATAGTTGTGAATAAATAATGTATATTTAAGGACCAAAGCCAAGTTTATTATTTTTCTGATAATCAACAACTATATCTCCTTCATAGAAATTAAGAACCTAATTAAGAACCTACTTAGCCTAAATTTCCAATAACTACACCAAAATACAAGAACCTATCTTTGCCAGTCTTCAAAAAATGTAGGTTCTTACACGCGGGTTTTTACTGTACCACTCTAACCACACAGTTAGAGATTTCATAGCCAATCTACGTTACTTCTTTTTACTACAAATCTGGCTTTTATTTAACCAGATATCAAGATTGTTGAGGGCAGGGTGACTCAGACAAGTACAAATTAAACAGCATGTGTAATCCACACTACATAATTTGTGCTAGGCAAAAATAGCTGAGAGAGTTCACTTAAATTGTGTTTTGCATAGAAGTTTTCACCTCATCACCAAAACCTGAACTTTCAGCCAGTAATTTTAGTCATGAAGAGATATTATCCAGAACAATTTTGTTCTGTGTTGAATAAACGAATCATCTGCTACTAGCATCAGATGATTAATTCTGTTCTGCATGCATCACTGGCTGATCACGTACACTCTAGCATTAAGTATCAAGGTATATAAATAAAGAACAAAGCATTCACTCAACATTTGATAAACTTTAATTTAATTTATTTTTCATTCTCTATATTGATTTACAACAAAATCATGAAGTTGTCTGGCTAAGTGACACGTAACTGAAAGAATCCGAAACAAGGGTTAAGCTTAAGACCCTTGCAGAAC
Source organism: Siderastrea siderea (assembly GCA_964030785.1). Taxonomy (NCBI): domain Eukaryota; kingdom Metazoa; phylum Cnidaria; class Anthozoa; order Scleractinia; family Rhizangiidae; genus Siderastrea; species Siderastrea siderea. The sequence continues at coordinate 46,913,071 of OZ034971.1, read as the reverse complement.
ATATACCTCGGATTATAATCAAACAAGTAAGCTTAAATATTATAAGCTTATAGACTGTAATGACTGAATTTTTTGATATGGCCAAAAGAAATTAGGAGATACAAAAATAAACACTGGAACGGTCGGTAAGTCGAAACTCGGGTAGTAAAAGAAAAGCTCCTTCATTTTGTCATAGAATCTCAAGTTCAATTTTATCCCACCTTTTATAAGTCACGAACAACTAGACAATTTTTCGGGTTCCGAATCAGAGGGCGAACGGTAATACGATACGTTCGATCGGAACAAATTTTCCGGTGAATTGGTTCTTTCCTTGAACAGGACAAATTCTTCTCTGTGTCCTTAAGCTTCGTGGCGCATTTACGGTAAGATTCTCCACGAAAAGGCGCCTTGGATTTTCGATAAACGAGCGAAGCAATATGGAGGACAAACGGCCCTCGTGTACACACAAAACGGAGTCAGAGATTTGCAGAAAAATACAAAAGTTTTCAGCGCCCAATTAGGAGCCAGAACGGGCGACACCGTTTGGAGCTAAAGCCTTTATTTCATCAAGGTAAAAAATACTTTCAGCTTGGTAGTCTGCGTAGCAGGCGGTTGGTGTGTTTTTCATAAAGTATTATTCGTGAGAAGGAGATACGGCCGCGCAAAAACTGAACCGAGGTCAAACGAGAAAACAAGGGGGGAGGGGGAAAGATGAAGAAGGACGAGGTAAAACCCATACGATTTTTGAAACGCCGTTCGCCAGTGGACGGAGCAAACGGCATTCCTGTTGGCCGATAGAATGTCAGCAAACTGTCAGCGAATGTCAAATGTCAAACAATCTCAGTAAATACATGGATGAAAATAAGCATTCTATTAATATGGAATTCAGAAATCCTCAAAGAGAGACTCGTTATTCCAATTTAAATCTGCTATGTCCTAAGTACTCTAGGAAAATCGAGGGAGGGCGGACATTTGCAGTCAGGACAATTACTGAATGGAACAGTATAGATTCTAGTATCCGGAGCAAAGCTCAGTAGCCAGTTTTAAGCGTAGCTTATACAAGAATTATTTAACTGATGAGAAAGCCGCCACGCTCCGCAAATTATATTGCTGATGTTATAGACTACCAAGAGTTTAATGGTAATCATTATTGCCTTTTTTTCTATTACCATTTATTTTTCCATATCTTAGTTCATAGTACTTCATTAATTTGTTTTTAGTGTATGTAGATAGTGAATATTATAGTTTATTTTTTAGGTACTACTTAATTTTGTGTGTTGCAGTGAGGGCCACGACGTTATCAGTGTTTACTACTGTCAAGTGTTTACCCTCCTTAAATAAAGCCTTATATATATATAACATGGCGGAGAGAACGGAGGACGAAGCGTTCTCAAGAAATCTGCAAGAATCTTTGCAGGAGCTTGAAGAGCTTGGGTTTTGTGGTCTTACAAAAAATGATTGCAATATTGATTTTATTATTCGATTCAACAATCCACTTTTCAAACGAGAATGAAATATTTAAAATGAAACTCTATCTTGATTGGACGCAAGACATCATGCATTAGGCACTTGGGAATTTGACAGGTTACCCGAACTGCATCCCAACGGTCATCTGATTTAAAAATGTTTCTCTTCTTTTTTTCTCTCCACTACCAGCTCTTCGAAACAAATCAGAACACGGAAAAAGCTTTGAACATTTTGATGGGACTGAAAGGAGGTGATTCCATTAGGAAAGCAGAAGCAAAAATTAAGCAATTTGAGAATCCGTTAGGAGCGGTTTATGAAAATCGGGAAACCTGTCAAATTCCAACGTGCCTGTCGCATGAATTAATTAAAACAAAATCTAGTATGGGATCGACTTTCAGGGTGTGTTCCTTTGGGATGCTCCAGATCGGGATCAGTGATCCAAGATCACTCGGATCATGGTGCATCAAAAGAACCGAAGGATCCTTGTCCTGAGTGGATTCATCGGTTTCTTTGATACACCATGATCCGAGTGATCTTGGATCACTGATCCCTATCTGGATCATCCCAAAGGAAAGCACCCTCAGTTTAAATATTTCATTCTTCATTTGAAAAGGGGATTATTGAAAAAATAAATGAAATCAATGTTACAATAATCAGGATCAAATGTTATTCTGTGGGATACACTTAACCTGGTTCGACTGTATTTCGGACAAGATCTATTTGACTCGGGTGTCTGTAAAAACCGGAACACATCCGGAACACCACGAAACACCCCCGGAACACCCTCGAAACACCCCGGAACACCCCCGAAACACCCCGGAACATCCCACAATACCCTCAATGCAGCCAGGAACACCCTTGAACACCAAAAATAGTGGTAAGTGGTCAGACCACTCACGCATAGACTGACCCGAGGACCTCCGAAGATTAACGAAGATTTCCGAATTTTCCGAAGACTTCTGCGGATCACACGAAGACGAAATGGCAAAAATAAAATTAAAAAAATAACATTGGTGTCCTTTAGATCAACAAAGATTTGATCTTGAATATTTCAATTCAATTATTGAAGTTGCTGTAACTCATGCGAGATTTGCATTATAACTCTCGACAAACCGATGTGACGTCATGGATATAAGTGAGATTCTGGGGATGGGAATCCCGGATAAAATTCAATTCACCATGTTAACTTACTCTTGGGCATTGCGTGACAGATTTTTCACACAAAACAAAACAGATTTTGCAGGCTATTGAGTGTATATAGGATTTATCTTGTTTCCGTAAAGGCTGTTCCTTTTCAAATTAAATAGCTAGTTCTACCGCATTTTCTCAATAAGTGTCCCACTTGCTGTTGCTGTACGAACTGGGCAAAGAAACACCGCCGCTCCTTCTAAAGACCCATTAGAAAAATGCTTGAATTAGTTTTTGGGAAGTAACTTGTAACTCAAGGTTTATCGCAACGTATAAAGTTGGCTTATTGAGGGAACACATGGGTGGGTTATCCGAGGAAGAAGAAGAAGAAGAAGAAAAAGAACTTTGCAAAGTTCGAGAAAATGGGGTATGTACTCTCATCGTTGATATTTTCCTTTTTTTCGTTTATTGAATTTTCTTCTCTTAATAAAGTCTTAATAGATCTTGTGAAAGTAAATAAAATACTTGTTCCTTTTCTTGCTATAAGAGTGTGAACTCGTTCGATCCTTTTGCTCCCGGATTACGTTGTGACATCGCAAACATAATAGGGAGTTTAAGCAACCACGACGGCGACGGCAACGAGAACGTCAAAAAACAATAGGCTTTAATGAGCAAAACAATGACTCTGCACGTGCGTTAGACATTGTGGTACATTTCTTTGTTGTCCTCTACAAAACAACAACGTGAAATGACCAGTTTTAAGGTTTTTAGGAGGACGGGAACACACGACGGTGAATTTTTCGTTCTCTTCCTGAACTTGAGCGCCGTCCCTACGAATTCAGTTCCCGGACAGTTCGGCCACATTAGACAAGTTAAACGATTTGGAATAATCGCGAAGAAGAATAAAAGAACCGAAAACCACAATTTCAATGACGTTTTCCCTTGCGTTGCCGTCGTCGTTGCTTAAAGTCCCTAATAAGCCATCGGATACCTCTACAAAATTATAGTGACTACTTTTTTGCAGGTGCACACTTCTCCTACTCATTTATCATCCGAGCTACGCCCGTTTGTTAACCAAAAATATACACAGGCCTAACTGCAAAAACGTTGTCATTCAAATATGACAAGAGAAAGCTGCGAGATGGGAATTTATTAGTCATGGAAACTACGTTCTCGGATTTTAATATTCCCGAAGCACTCATGCACTACGGTATGATACTTCAAATTAAGATAAACTGAGTTGCCAGGTGAATTGGCCATCTAAAAGCTCACATTTTGAGCGTTTAACTGCTCTTCGTCAGAGTGAATCAGCTATCCTTGAATGTAGTTTGCATGCCTAATCTATCCGTATTTCTCTTTTGTTTTTTTCACTTTGATATGAAATAGTTTTTTTTTTAAATTAGGTGTATTTATTAGCGTAACGAACTGGCGGGCAAACATTTTCCATGCGCCTGTGGAAATAAAACGATGACGATGTGACCTCAGAATATATAATGACCTCATAACACTGCGTGACACTGTATCATTTGGCTTTGTTTTGTCCTTGAGGTCACACCTGTTTTGAGCGTGATAATGCAAACCTCGCACTAGAAAAATCAATGCAGAATTAACAATTCAACTGTCACATTTTCATATCGCATTGAATAATGGTTCTTTTGCTGTCCTTAATTTTTCGCAATTGTTCCGAAGCATTTCTTGAAATGCTCAGAAATCTCAGGGTGATCCGCAAAAGTCTTATGAAGAATTGGGAATCTTCGGAGGTCTTCGGCTTAGTCAATTCGTGACCAATGTGACCGCTGACCACTATTTTCGAGGGTGTTCCGGGGTATTATGGGATGTTCCACGGGTGTTCCGGGGGTGTTCCGGGGTGTTCTGGGGGTGTTCCGGGGATGTTCCGGGGTGTTCCATGGGTGTTCCGGAGTGTTCCGGGTTTTACAGACACCCATTTGACTCTGATTCTTCTTCCACTGATGCCTGGTCTTGGAAAAGCTTGGTAAAAGCACGTTCCCGCCAATGTTTACATAAGGCACGCTGTGATTGGTTGGCGGTTGACATTGACAGCACGCGCAAGCCACACGCGACTGGAAGGGTCGTTTCAAAAATCTCATAGGGTTGAATGCAGGCGGTTTTCCTTCCCTCGTCCCCTTTCGTTCAGCTCTCGCGCGGCCGTTTCATCGAAATTTTTTTGCTTCTCGCGAATTACATTCCAAAAAACACCCCACCCAAAACCGCTTGCTACGCAGACTATCAGCTGGGCTGCTTTTCAAGTAGCCGTGAGTAAAAATACAAAATACAAAATGAACTACTCTGGAGAAACATTGTCCCCAGGGACTCCTCGTTTTGTCCTCGACTTTCCTTCGCTCTCTTTTTTTTGCCCGTTCCGACTTTCCCTCGCCCCACTATCTGCCCCTGGGTCTCCGAGGAAGGCATCGGAGAGAACACTTATCTCCTTTGCGTCATATTTAGCCCGTACGGTGCGCCACAGCACAAAAAAATCTTCATATTATCTTAGGTTACGATGACCCCCTGTACGGCCGGCTTATCCTCAAAAGGATTTTGAGGGGCATTCTCCGCTACCCCAACATCCGGCGACTCCCAGTTTCCCCCAGATTTTGTTAGCCATAGTAGTAAGGGTAGACGATCTGGGTCATTGAATCAAAAAGACCCACCCCCCCAATTTTTTAAACCAATGAGAGACTCGTGCCATTCCTTTTTATCATGTGATCCCGGTCAAAGGAATGGACCAATGAGCGTTGGGGTCAAAGGTCATTCAAGATGGCGTCTGATGGTGGGGGTGTGATTTGGGTGGGGCAACCGCTGACCAGGATGGGAAAAAGGATCGCGGGCTCATCCAAGATGGCGTCTGGTGGTGGGGGTGTGATTTTTGGGGGATAACCGCTGACCCAAGTGGGGAAATCGCGGGCGCAGCAGCTGGACGACATAAAGAAGAGACTGGGATGGTTTGGAAATGGTTTTTAATTAGGTTTGACAATCATCATCTGACAAGGGATCGGAGGTGGTCTGACAGAGACCGCAACAATGTTCGTCGGGTTTGATGACACACCCTGCGTCTATACAACGTTGACAAGTGACACTGGTATCCCAAGGGGTGGGTTTCCAAGTGGTATCGGTATTGACGGGTAAGACTTGTTGACAAATCTTGCAGGGATCGCGAATGTCGTCTCGCTCACACCAATGGAAAGAAGGGAAGTTGGGTTGGACGTCGTGGTCTTTTTTCTGTGGAAGATTGTGTTCGAGACCTTGAAACCATCGATCGAGTGTGCGTTGTTTGACTTGAAGGTCTTGATTTTTTTCTTGGTAATCGCCCGGGTAATAACACCCTGGATGAAAATGTCCTTTGCACCAAGCTTTGACAAAGGCGTGTGTGTCGATGGAGGTTTTGGGTGAATTGTTACAGAGCAGAAGTCCTTCGGTGGTTCGACGTTGTTGAAGGATGGCATCGATATTCAAGGGGACAAAATGTTGGTAGATGGTGCATGGAACGGTGGGATTTTCTTGATGATAACGGGAATGGGCCAAGACGACTTCTCCTTTGTATTTTTTCTTGCCGATGGTTTGCGTGGGATGATAATTCAGTGGCATTTCTTCGAGGAGGAGATCCATTTTGCTGCCGAGATTAAGATTCCGTATAATGCGTCGGACTTCATTGGCCAGGTCCTCCATGCTGGGTCGGGTAAGAAATGAAGGAAGGCATGGCGTGGCGTTGACTTTTTCTAGAGAGTTGAAGGGTGATGACGGTGTTGCCTGATTTGAAGGGAGCGGGTTGTCCATTGGCTGTTTGAATGTCAATAGTGATGGTGTCAAAGATGTTTTTGCGTAGGGAGTAGTATGGGGGGTCGATATGGGTAGTTGTATCGAAAAGGCCTACCCCCTACATTCCATTCTGATGACGTCACAAAGCGATGGGAATATTGTATGGAAAAGGCCTACCCCTCGAGTTTGATAGGAATTTGGGATGGAGAAGACCCAACCCCTGCAGTTTGTGTATGGAAATGACGTCACCACCTGGTGAAGTAGTATAGCCCGTCTGACTAGATCTGAACTCGGCTTGTGATTGGTCGAGAGCCAAATCCAAGATGGCGGCTAGAGGTTTTTTGTATGGAAAAGACCCACCCCTAAACAATCAGAAGTGATGATCAGAAGTGATGACGTCATCAGAATGGACTGTTGTTGGAAATGAAGAGTTCACGTGTTTTTGTTTGGAAAACCGCTGACCGGTCTAGGAAAAGGAGATCGCGGGCTCAGATCAGCAAAGAGAGGACATTTCGTGACGCTTACATGACGTAGGGGAATCACCCTCTGGCTAGGGTGGGAAACCGCTGACCAGTTGGTTGAAAAAAAGGGGATCGCGGGCTCAAAGGGTTGGGGTTCATACAGAGGTTTGATACCGATCGGATTTTTGTCGATACCGAGGTTCGATACCCCTCTCTTTTTTCCGATCCCGATTCGATGAGATGGTGGTGTTGGTGGGCAGCAGCAGCGGCGGCGGCGGCGGCGGCGGCGGCGGGCGCCGGCGCGCGCGCGGGGAATCGGCGGCAGCGGTGCGCGCTTGGCGCACGCTGTGGGGGAAACCAAGATCTTTTTAATGTGAGTTCGAATCCCGGTCGGGGGTGGAAAAAAAAATTTTTTTTTGAAAAAAGCATGGAAATTTTTTTTTTCGGGTCGAAGCGAGTAGGAGACAATGGATGGAAGAGTGTTTCTTGGGGATTTGGGTGGGAGGGTTTTTTTTGGGTTAGAAGCGATCGATCGATCGATCGATCGAGTTCGGCTCGGTTTGAAAAACAAAAATCCCTTTTTTAAAAAACAAAACAAAAGAGAGTTGATTGGTTTTATTTGGATGACACAGGTTTTTTATTCATGTCAAGGTAGCCTGTGGACTCTGTCATGATCCTTCTTTTCTTCCCCTGGAGTTCTGTGTTGTTGTGAAGGAAACAAAATGATCACCAAGCTGTCAACAGATTGCTTGCTTGCTTGCTTCACGTTCATTGAAATTGACTGGTGAAGGCTTCTTCTTCTTGTTTGTCATGGGCCAGAATAGTTGTGACGGTTTCGGTAATATCGTCCAAATTATGTTGGAGGACACTTTCTCGGAGTTTGTTGACTTTGTGTCGCCGCTCCAATCTCTATCAAGATGAAATTCTGGTATGTTGAAAACTGTGTCTTGGAAGAGGAGAAGAAGAAAAAAGGAGGCGGCAGTAGTGGCACGGATGTCCTTCGTACTTCAACCCATCCCTTAGGGAAAAAGAAATCATCACCAGGCGGTCAACAGAGGATTGCTTGCTGGTTCATGGAGATGAAGAATGTGCTCGTCAATGTGGCGAAGTAGAAGCTATGGTGCGCACGTATTCATTTGAATTGGCTGGTAAAGGCTTCTTCTTCTTGTTTGTCATGGTCAAGAATGGTTTTGACATGTTCTGTAATGTCGTCCAAGTTATGTTGGAGAACACTTTCACGCAGTTTGTTGACTTTGTGTCGTCGTTCGAGTCTCTTTTGTAAAATCTCCTCAAAATACTGGTCTCGTTCATCAGTCTTGTAGGTGCGTCCTGCTAGTTCCAAAGGAAAGACAATGGTGTTGTTTCTGTCAATGACCGCTAAATTGTCCAAATCTCTTTGGATTTGTTTTTTGAGTTCGTTGTGTTCGGTATTTTTCATGATGGCGGTGGCTTCATCTTGAATCAATTCTTTGTAGTGCTCGGTCACGTCTTCGAGATCATAACCAGCTTGTAGACCTTGTCGAACCAGTTCTAATATGTAGTCATGAGTGTTGTTGAAGGTTTTGGGATCTAAATTCTTGCAGTAGTCCATATTAAGATCGTCGTTGCTGTTGTTGCTTGCGTTGTAGATGAGTCGAATGAAGTTTAGCTTTAAGGTATTGTCTTTTTATAGTGAAAGGTGTGACGTGATGAGATCGATCATCGATGAGGGGTGACGTTTGTACGAGGGGCGCGGATGGATCGTATTGGTAAGTGTAACGGACCACGTGTTCTTGGAAATGCACCGTTTTTATCGTTTCCATTGTAACTGGGGTTTCCATGTGAGGTGAGGTTTCCATATGTCTTTGAGTTGAGTGCGGAGATATTGTAGTTCGTGTTCCATGTCTTGATGAAGGCGGGTTTGAAAGTCGCGACTGATGCGTTCCATTTCTTTTTTAAAGCATTGACCAATACGTTTCATTTTTTGTTCGAATGACAGATCTTCGTTTTGAGTGATGTCATCCATCATTTGTTCGAAAGTGGTGTTGTGGTCTTCAGTCGCCATGTTCTTGAAGGTGACTGTAAAGATCACTGTTTTTATCAACAATGTTTTCTAAAGAACTGGTGGTTTGAAAGAGCCTTTTGACTTCGGCCAAAGTGTCTGGTGGGGGGTGTCTTGTTCCTACTACGGCGCTGTGTTTATGAAGCGTGGGTGATCCTTGCATTGGAATAAATCCACTGTAAGGTGTCCATTGATTTTCGTTCCAATAATAATGATCTTGATGGTTTTTGTACCATCGTTTTTCTGGTATGTTGTAAAAATAAATTTGTTTGTGCTGATCGACAGCCAATTGCACCGTCCATCCCGTTCCTCCTTGAATGCTTTGCCTTTTCAAGGTGGTGTCATGGTAAATGTCACGTGCTGCTGTGTAGTTAGTGTCATTTGTGTGTTGGAAATAACCAAAAGCGTACACGATGGTGGCAGGTTTGACGATGTGAAAATTGCGTAGTTGAAGATGGCGTGAAAACGTATTTGGAGTAAACAAGTGTTTGCCACTTCTTTCTCCGGCTCGTTTTAAGTGCGGCTCGGCTTGGTTGAGATCTTGTTGACGGAGTGGTGTGATAAATTTGCTTCGACTGTGTTGGGGTGGTATGATAATATGCATCTGCATGCCATATTCTTTAGCGCATTGTTCTGCATATTCGTCGACGCCAATGGCTCCTCCGCTGTAGATGTGGTAGTGACTCGTCGGCATGGTTAAATAATTAAGGTGTGTTCAACGTGGGGTTCTTTTTGTATTCGACGTGAACAGCTCGAACAAAGTTCTATATCCTCTTCCGTCTCGAAACGAGCTCGACAGGTGTTACACCATCTGGCATGGTGATGTGCGTCACATCCAACTGCAAACTGTCGTCGACTTCAAAGTTCTCATTTGAGTTCAACATTTTACTAATCTGATGCAAAATGCGGCGGGCCCCGGATAAGGGGTCTCGCCAATCGCCGATAGTTACATTGGCTGAGGTGTGGACCGATTGAAGTCGGTTGGAAGATAAATAGATTTGTATTCTGTCATGGTCCGGCATATTACGCGTGAGATCTTCGATTTGATCCGCCAATCCTTCTTCAAACGCGCGCACAATATTGCCATGCCCTTCTGGAAAACTCTCTGGCGGGTTTTCCACGCGTAAGTGATAGCTTGTACGTGTGATTCCATAGCTCTTGGCTTGACGTTCTCGGAATTTAACACGTCGAAATTGATAATGGTTGCGTCGTTGCGGTACAGCACCACCTTGCTGTTCCCATAAATCCATAAAGTCATTAAGATCATCGTCGGACTCGGTGTTACTTGCCATGCTAACAAAAAAATGATGCGTTGAAAAGATAGAAAGGTGATATATAGACTGTTTTGATTGACAGCTTCTTTTTCATCACTTTTTATCACTTTTTCATCACTTTTTATTTGTTCAATGTATGGAGAGACCAAAAAACAAAACAAGTCCCTAAAATGGAATCTCCTTTTACTGCAAGCGGCAATATCGATTATAACACTCGTTTTTATCAAGAAATGGTCGAATGCCGATGGAAACGATGTTGGATCGTGGCCATTCTCAAACATATTCATCGTCACGTGCACGATCTAGAACCACCCACTCAACCCGTTTACAGTGAAGAAGTATTACTTCATATGCGCCATATTAATGAGGCCATCAAAGAAGGGTTACGCCATCTGTCTTTGGATTTGGTGTATCAATCGTGGCGCAATCTACTGACCCAATATCACATGGACGTCCCGTGTTGGCAACCTAACGACATCGAATTCATCGTGCACATCACGAGCCCCGACATCGTGACAGAACAAATTTTAGAAGAAATCGTGTCTTTTCGACACCAATCTAGTACGTTCACCTATGAACTTTTGGGTTTGACACATGAAGACGTGGATAACATTTTTGGGTGGTCACGTGCAACCTTACGTCAACGTGGATGGGCGGGCATCGACATACCCGATGGACCTGAACGTTGACCCTTATTTTTTTGTCTCCACCAATCCTAGCTAAGATCACGTCAACATCACGTCATCATCGCCTATAAAATAGCGTGTTCTTTTTTTTTCATTCTTTCTCTCTTCAATTCACCATGGCCACGAAGAGACCTTTGCAACAACTCGAAAAGATGGTCACTGCTTTACCCCCTGCACCCACGGAGAAAAAGTCCAAAAAAGACAAAAAAATCAAAATCAAAAAACCACCCCAAGTGGATCCTTCTTCACCACCACCAGTACCGTCAACACCTACAACGACCACATTGTCACCACCACCAGTACCGCCGCCGCCACCAACACCGCTCATCAATATGGATGACTTATTCAATGGTGACAATATTCTCAATTTGTTAAATCCGCCTGCTGCTAGTTATCAAGTACAACTACCGCCTATGGAACAAGCTTGTCAATCCGTTGTCTGCCCTATGCATCAAACAGACCTAACTTGCTTTCAAGCCCAAACCACAGGAGACACTTACATCAAATGCCAAGAAAAGAAATGTGGCCTCTTTTGTCATCAAGATCAAATCGCCACTTATCTCAAGATCATTAATGAAAAACTCCATCCTGATTATCTCAAAAGAACCCTGGTGTGTGACTGTGAAGAACCCGTGGTCTTACGAATCAGCCGATCCCAAGCCAACCCCAACCGCCCTTATTTCACATGCAAAGAAACACCCGAGGATCGATGTCCTTTCTTTCAATGGGCCGACAAACCCTTGAAACCCAAGAACCGAAAAAAACAAAGACAAGACACGACCAAGTAAAGACACACGAACTGTTTTTAATGAACAATGATTATGATACATGATAAAAACAAATGAAAAAGCAGGTCCGGAAAAAAAGAGCATCATCGACCGGGGCGCCGGTAAAATGAAATACGCGCGCTCTTTTGACTTTTTTTGACTTGTGAAATCTATAAAAGGCTGATGTTGTAAGAATAAAATTTTTATTAGTGTGACCATGGAGTCTGTGTGGTTGTGTTATGCGTGGGAGGGTTTGTTGTCCCTGGTGCAATGGCAATGCCATCAATCCCTTTGCCAAGTCTTATATGATCATCAACCCGGTGTCAAAATCCCCATTCCCCCATGTCCCGAGGATACGCCTCCTCTCCAGATCTTTGAAGAAACCCATGTAGACCGCAACCTGTATCGACGGGTGGTGTTTGTCTTATGGTTAAAAGCTCATCCGAACGCATGGCGATGGTATCGAATCATTCAAAAGGCGCATCCCCACACCATCCCTTCCATACACACCTTGTGGGATGAGTGTCAGAAAGTATGGCGCCTCGAAAGACCAAACGAACCAAACTCGATGTCTCGCAATCATGGTTGACCCGTTACCACGATCCTCGAGCCCCGGGCAGTTTAGGAGGCGTGCAACGGTTTGCCAAGGCCCATCACCTCCCCTTGAAAAAAGCCCAACGGATCTTGGAACGGGATTTGGCCTACACGTTGCATAAACCTCGACGTCGTCGTTTTCCAACCTTGCCCGTGATCGTAGGAGGCTTAGACGATCAATGGGTGGCGGATTTGGTGGAAGTACAACCCTTGGCCAAGTATAATCGTGGCATTCGGTATTTACTGACGGTGTTGGATGTGTTGTCGAAATACGCGTGGGTGCAACCGTTGAAAGGCAAAACGGGGGTGGCTTTGGTCCAAGCGTTTGACAAGATTTTGAAACAAGGAGGTCGACGTCCCAATCGATTGCAAACGGATCGAGGGAAGGAATTTTACAATCGCACGTTTCAACGTTGGCTCGAGGAGCAAGGAATCCAGCATTTTTCTACCCAAGGGGATGCCAAAGCGAGTGTGGTGGAACGATTTAACCGCACCTTGAAAGAACGTTTGTACCGCTATTTCACTGCTGCCAACACGTTGAAATTTGACAATGTGTTACCCGAGTTGGTCCAAGGCTACAATGCCACACGTCATCGAAGTATTGGTATGGCCCCTCAAGACGTGACGTGGGAAAACGATGAAGCCGTGTGGAAACGCCTGTACGAGAAACGTTTGAAAAGAAAACACTCCCAACCCAAATTCAAAGTAGGGGATCGTGTGCGTCTCAACAAGATTCATCGTACGTTTGAAAAAGGGTATTTACCCGGTTGGACCGAAGAAGTGTTTGTCGTGCATCGTGTGGTGCCGGGTCCTGTGCCCACCTACAAGATTCGCGAATGGGATGACACGCCCGTCGATGGCACGTTTTACAAGGAGGATTTACAAAAAGTACACGTGTCCGATGTGTTTCGTATCGAAAAGGTACTTAAGCGTCAAAATGATCGCCTGTTGGTCAAGTGGAAAGGGTGGCCGGACAAGTACAACAGTTGGATTGCTAGGGGAGATGTGACCTCCCTCCGACCGCCCCAGACAAAGAAAGAGACAAGCCCACCCCAGAAAAACAAAAGACGACGACGACGACGCGACTAGACAGGCATGACGTGGGTGCCCAATTCTTCGTTTTACGTGACGTTGATGAGTCATGCGAGTACCAAAGAGTTTCCTGGGAACAAGAGTCATCATTTCAGAAACCGATTGCCCAAACCCATTCGATTTATGGGACGAGGATGGATGGTGGGTATGGCGAGTTTATCGTTACCCACCATTCCAGTGCTAGCGGAAGAAGGAGGCGTGGGCGATTCCCATCCTCTGTTGTACGTACGATGGCACGAACGGGTGTATGTCCAAGACGATCAAGGGAACGATCGCTGGTACCATGAACGCCGCGAACTCACTGTCTACGGGCGAGATATGAGAAAGGAGATGACCTCGTTGACGGGAGTTCAATTTTTTCACCAACTGGTGTATCGTTACCAGCAAGAACGGGCGAAACAAACCGTCCCCAAAAACAAATGGGCCGAGGACAATGGTGTCAAATTGGCCCCGACCTTTGAATGGACCACCGAAGGGGATTTGTTGTTGAATACTACCAATGTGGATTACAAACGACAAGTGGCGTACGTGTCATGGGGCAGAACCTTGGCCCTGAGAATGGGATGGATTGAACAAGTGTCCCCCGGCCAGTGTCGATTGGGTCCCAATCTCTTGCAAGAATTGGATGGCATTTCTACCATTCCCAACCCGACGGATATCCGCGATGGCAGCAACAACCCCACCTTTTGGAAAGTGCAAGGGGATTATCTGAAATTGAGTCTATCGTGCCCTTGGCGGTTTGTGAATTTGAACGGGGCCTTTCGTGTCCCGTTGGAATTTGCTCCCACGCGTCCTTTGCACGTGTATTGTGATGTAGGGACCAGCAGTATGGTAGGGGGTCGTATCACGGATCTCTTACGAGAAATCAAGTACCACCCCAAAGAAACCACGCACTTTGAACCTCGACATATTCAATATGTCCCAGTACGCAATGAAGTGGTGGAAATCGTGGAAACGCAAATGGCCGAAATCAATGGGGATCTCGTGACATTTGGCGAAGGGCATACCCTCCTGACCCTCCACTTTAAAAGGGAGGTCGTGGTGTGAAGAACACAAAGATGTCGTTCTACGTGACGTTACCCAGTCATGCCAACCGCCATGAATTTCCCAACAACCAAGCCAATTCCTTCAAGATTCGTCTACCTCAACCGTTACAACTCACAGGGGGTGGATGGCAAGTGGGGTTGAGTGCCATTTCCTTACCGGATGCGCGCGTCAATTTGTATGAGTTGGTGAAGAAAAATGGGTACGTCATGGGAACGTCATGGGACCAAACCTATCCCAAACCGGATGGAAAAGACGGGGAAATGACCTCGCGAGTAGACACTGCGCGAACCATCATCAATGACGTGAAAGATTTGGATTGGGTGGTGGATGGTGTGAGTTTCATGAAAGCCATCATTGCTCGCTTGGAACAACGACGCATGGAAACGGCGATTCAAGGCGGTCGGTTTACCAATGATCAAGGCAAACACACCTACGTCAAGTTTCGTTGGGAAGGCGAGGATCTGCTCATTGACAACACCAATGTTTGCCATTGTGGTAACCAAACACCTGCCCTGACCATCTACACCAAGTTGGCTCTCAAGATGGGATGGTTACGTAAAATTGACAGTGGGTTGATTTTGGGACCGAACTTACAGCAAGAGTTCATGGGGGATCAAGTACCCAACATGACCAAGAACAGCGACTGGAACGATGTGAACGACGAACACATCAAGCCGGTCTTTTGGGTAGTGCGTTCGTTTTTACCGGATTATTTACAATTGAGTATGAGTTGTAATTGGCGTTTCACGAACTTGAATGTAGCGTTTCGAACGGTGGTGGGGGACCCCACACGAACCCTGCACGTGTACTCCGACGTGGCAGGCAGCACTGTGGTGGGCAATCGCGTGACCGATTTGTTGCGTGAAATCCAGTACAAGCGACAAGCACGAGGCACCCTGTACTTTGAACCGTTGCACATTCAATACATGTCTCTTCGTAACGAGGTGGTGGAAATGATTCACGTTCAAGTGGCCGAAACGATTGGTAGAGGAGGAGACTTGGTCAAGTTTGGTAAAGGTCATACCATTGTCACGTTACACTTCAAAAAGACATAAAAAAGAGAGACGAGAAGGGAACCCAAGTCAATCATGCCTCCGAAACGACGACGACGACGACGACGACGACCACAGCGTCCACAAGAGGGGGAAGGGATCAACGCAGTGATTGCCGGGATTCCTAAAGCCGCTTGGTCCATCACCAAAGGGATAGAAAAGTTGGCTAAAAAGAATGCAAGAAAAGCGCATTTGAAACGCATGGCAGAGATCAAAAGTGGGAAACGAAAACGCTATGCGGGGGAATCGTTTACGTGCAACCTCATGTGAGTATAAAAAGAAAACAAGGGTTGTGAAAACAAACAAACAAACAAACATGCCAAAGACAAGAGTGCGTCGAACGAGACGAAGAAGAAGGCAACGAGGGGGTTTATTCCCACTGGCCGCTCTCATTCCTGCCTTGATCGCTGGAGGAAAAGCCGTGGCGTTGGGTGCAGCGGGTGGTGCTGCGAGTTACGGGGCTAAAAAAGGGTTGGAAGCCGCTTTTCGGAAAAAACGACGATGACGGTATAAAAAGAGACGAGTGCTGTGACACAAACAAACAAACGTGATCCTTGGTAAAGCGTGAAGAGTACAGCACGATGCGTGGGGGAAGTTTGACACGAATTCGGACAGACGAGTGGTATGATCAACATGGTCAAAGTGGAAAAGGGTTGGTGACGGATCTTTTGCGTGGTGGGTTCCAAGGCCTTAAAAGCACGCGAAATCCTTTGAAATTGCCTAGTAATATCAAGAGAGGATTGGAAACGGGTTTCACACGAGGTGTTAAACGCAAAGCCGAAGACGTCATTAAAAAGGAAATCACCAAACAAGCCAAGAAGGCGTTGAATCAGAAGAACGTGAAAGAAGCCGTGCGGGTAGCCAGTGCTTTGTTTCCCAAACAAGTGAAACGAGCGCGGGATATTTTTGGAGTGTGAACATGGAGCCCGTGCCTTCGCGACCTCGACGGATCCGTAGTGATCGGGGTTTGTCTCAATGGGGAGGACTGTATCCTTTTTGGAAACTCATGCGACGACAACGGGGAGGCTGGTTGAGTCCCGAGGTGATGAGAGTGCCCGGGTTTGATTTGAGACAACGCTTAGCACGACGCTATAAAAACCCCTCACGACGACGAGGTACCACCACTCGACGACGACGACGACGACGTTAAACATGCCTGACGTGAGTACGCAAACCCCACCGGCTCACCCGCGTTCCGAAGGGACAATCAACCCGGCGTTACGGATTTTCAAGGTGCCGCCGACCGACATTAGCATCAATGCCTATCGCATGGTCACCATTCAACCCACCACCACTGGTATCAATCCCATGGAATTCATTGTGCCAGGGTTGGACGATTTTGTGGATTTGGGACGCAGTTACTTTACCATGGAATTGAGATTGCAGAAAAGTACAAACGATGACTTGGTGGCCAATGAAAAACTGTGGCCCGTCAACAATCTGGCCCATTCCATCATCAAACAAATTGACTTGCAGTTGAATGGCACGTTGATCAGTCCTCAATCCGACACCTATCATTACAAAGCTTACCTGGAAACCTTGCTGAATTATGACCGAGAAGATGGCAAGACCGTGTTGGGACCCCAAGGCTGGTTCAATCAAGTGGATTCCCCACCCCAATGGACCGACAACAATACCAACAGTGCTGGACCGCATGCAGACTACAGGAATCTCAGTGCCAATCACAAAGGAGCCTTGGCCGCCATGGTAGCCGAAACCGCCAAGTATGCTGGAGGTGTCACCCACAGTCTGGTGTTTACCCCGTACTTGGAAGTGTTTCACACAGGCAAACTGTTGGTGCCTGGCATCGAAATCAAGATGAAATTTCATTTCAATGGCCCGAACCTGTTTTTCAATGGCGTGGCTCTAGCCGGCCGATTGATGGAAGGCGATGTCAAACTACGGTTTCATCTCTGTCAACTGCGTTTGAATGACGCCATCTACAAGAGTTTGTCTGAAAAAAGACACAATGAAGGCGAAGTGGCTGCCTACCCCACCGTCCGCAGTGAAATCCGGACCTTTAGCATGCAAGGCAACCTGGTCCGCTTTGATATCCCCAACCTGTTTCAAAACAGAGTGCCTGACCGATTGATTGTGGGGTTAGTGGACAGCCGCGCCTTCAATGGCGATGTGACCCGAGATCCCTTCTGCTTTCAGAAATTTGGGCTGACCTCCATTAAACAGATTGTCAAAGGAGAAGAATACCCTTATGAAACCCTGCAGTTGGTGCATGACAATGGCACCCGAGATAATCTAGGCTACTTCCGTTTTCTGCAAGCCAGTGGAGCCTGGTGTAAAAAGAAAGGCAATATGGTGGAACTAGAAGATTGGGGCCAAGCTAAAAATTGTACCTTGTACATGTATGACAATGTGGCCAATGGATGTGTTGACAGTCAAACCCTCAACCCCAAGCAAACAGGCGATTTACAACTCAGTTTGGAATTTGGAGCCGCGCCCGCTACCAATATAACTGTGCTCGTGTATGGGGAATTTGAGAACTTGCTGGAGATTGACCGCAACGGAGCCGTGTTGTACAACATTTACCAACACTGAAAAAAGAAGATGGAACACTTGGCCTTGAATAATGTGCAGTTGGATTATTTAGCCCGTGACGACCCCCAATTGAAACCGATGTTTTACGGGACAGTGGCCTGTGATCGATTACCCAAGAGTCCTGTCAAGACCACTCCGCAAGGGTACATTGTCAACACCGACCCGCACGATCAACCCGGACAACATTGGTTAGCGGTGTGGACCGAGGGAAACGTGTGTGAAGTCCTCGACAGTTATGCCTTGCCATTGGACACGTACGTGCAAGCTGCCCCGTTACGAGCGTGGATTGTTCAACATTGGAAATATGTGGTGACCAATGGCAAGTCCCTCCAAGCCATCTCAAGCAAGTCCTGTGGCGATTATGCGTTGTTGTACTTGAAAGCCAAAGCCCGTGGCCGGACCTTGCAAGAATTTTTAAATGAGTTTTCCGATCATGATTATGTAAGCAATGACCATCAAGCCGGTCAACGCCTTCAGCAACTCATTGTAGGCCAAGAAGCCAGATGGTATCAACTTTGTTGTCATCCGTATCATCAATGTAATGGTTAAATAAAAAAGTTCGTTGGAAAAAACGGTGTCGGAGTCGTAGCTCAGTTGGTAGAGCCTTTGGATCCCCTAAAAAAAAAAAACAGGTGTGGGGGATTGTGCGTGGGTTCGAGTCCCACCGACTCCAATAAAAAGGTGCCTTTTTTTTCCCCTGGGTAGTATCATCATCATGCAAACGGCGAAACCGTTTCGTTTTCATACCCCCTCCTCTATCTTGGTGGTGGGTCCTTCGGGATGTGGGAAAACCGTGTTTACGGAAAAACTCTTGGTAGAGAACCCGGATTTGTTTGACACCCCGCCGACTCAAGTGCATTATTGTTATGGGGCCTGGCAAGATCGATTTCGAGGCATGCAAGATCAAGGGGTGCTGTTTCACGAAGGGATTCCCGATCATGACGCCTTGGTGCAATGGTTTCCTCAAGGACAGGGGGTCCTGGTCTTGGATGATTTAATGGATGAAGGGAGTCACGATAAACGCGTGTTGGATTTATTCACCAAACATTCACATCATCAAGGGGTGACGGTGTTGTACTTGTGTCAAGACATGTTTCCCGTGGGTCGCTATGCGAAAAGTATATCCCGCAATGCCCATTACATTGTGGCGTTCAAGAACCCCCGGGATCAATTAGGGGTACGCAACGTCATGCTGCAATCGTTTCCGACCACGTGGAAAGACACGTTAGAGACGTTTCATCACGCCACTGCACGGCCTTATGGGTATTTGGTGTTGGATTTGCACCCGGCCTCGTCCGATCAACAACGCTTGTTGAGCCACGTCTTAAAAGACGAGGGATGGACGCGCACGTATCAAAAAACGTCGCAGTGATCAGGATGTCAAGTAAAAGAAAAACCGTGGTATCCTTGCTGAATGGACCGTTGTCCAGAAGCCACGGTGAAAAATTCAAACCGGAACTTTTGCAACGCATGGATTCCTTGTATGCCTTTTACCACAAACAGTGGTGGTGTTATCGGAAAATGCTGAATCATTTCAAGTTTGTCAACGCCTTGTTCAATGGCTTGGCATTACTCCTGATGGCAGCGGGCATGATTGCCGGACCCCTCTTGGAAAACAGTACTTTGGTGGCGTGTTTGGCGGCCGTGGGTACGGTGGTCAAAGGATGGAACGATTTTAAACAATACCGGTTTAAAGTGACCATGAGTCGGTTTGCGTTTACCACGTATGCCAAAGCCTTGACCGAATTGAAAACCTATGTGCGTGGTGTTCCTTTCGAGGACCTGGAAAGGTTTTTGATCAAGATGCAAACGTTGGATGATACCATTGTGGATTTCACCCCTCCGTTACCCAAACGGTGTCTACAAGATTACCGCCGTCATTTTATGTACCAACCCGTGGAAGCCCTATGCTATGTGGACGGATGTCCTCGTCCCTTGAGACCCAAAGACTATTGGATAGATAAAAAGCCGCTCCCTCCCAGTCCCACGCTCTTAGAACCATGGCCGTCCAACGACGACGACGACGCAGAAAAAGGAAACGACGTCAAAGAGGAGGGGGTTTAATCAGACAACAAGGCCGTGGCTGGTGGCAAGATTTCAAACGCAATACCCGTCAAGGCTATAAAGAGACGCGAGATGCCATCAAACAAAACAAAGCCCTTCAACGTGTGTTGTTGCACTCATGGTATCCTTGAGGAGACGACGACGACGTCGTCGTCAACGAGGCGGTTTTTTAAATCTATTGGTCCCCGCCATGGCGGGATTGGGAAAAGCCGTGGCCTTGGAAACGGATAAACGTATAAAACGCACCATTCAAAAAGCCAACCAACGCTATCGTTGTCGCCATCGGTAAAAGATGCAACGTCTTCGACGTCAATTGCCGTTTTTACGGTCCATGTTACAAGAAGCCAATGGTTTGAAACGTCAAGAGTTGTTACAACATGCCAATGCCGATCAAATCAATGCTGTGAGTGAACTGGTCTTGAACTTCTTAAAAAACAAGATTCCCGTCACCCCACCCATCCTGGCCAAACTTCAACCCTATAAAAAGGTGCTACGCGATTTGGGACGTCGTCGACATTCCGTCAAAAAACGTCGGGCGTGGTTGGTTCAACAAAAAGGACGCGGCTTATTTCAAGGACTCCATCACGTATTATGTCAATGTCTTCGTTAACGCTTGCCACGTGGATGCGTCTGTTACAAGAGGCCAATCGGGCCACCGACCAGTGGAAAGACGAGTGTCATTATTGGAAGCATAAATATCACCTGTTGTATCGAGAGTACAGGCACATCTTAAAGTCCCGTCTTTGTGAGAGCTGTCGTGAGATAGAAGACGGGGAACTTTGCTCCGAGTGTAGTCAACCCCCATGGACGAGGTCTACATGATCCCCCACAAGGACTTGGAACAACTCATTCAATATTACAAAGGAGAACTCACCGAAAATGCCTTGTTGAACAAAGCCGCGACGCTCGCCGCCAAAAAACATGTCTTGTTAGCCAACCCCCAATTGCCTCCGGCCGTGGTCAATGCTCAAACCAAACCGTTGAGTCAAGAATTAACCAAGTTAACGAAACGCA
This sequence comes from Siderastrea siderea, assembly GCA_964030785.1. Lineage (NCBI taxonomy): Eukaryota > Metazoa > Cnidaria > Anthozoa > Scleractinia > Rhizangiidae > Siderastrea > Siderastrea siderea. The sequence goes on along the minus strand of OZ034971.1, from coordinate 46,892,078 downwards.
TTCGTCAATTTCCTGGAGGCGTGGGCGTGGGGGCCCCGGGTGGCCCGCCAGGCGAAGACGAAGAGGAAGAGGCCGGGGATTTGGTGACCGGCCCCGTGGAACAATGGTTGAAGCGCATGATAAAAGGCAGCCCGTCGAGCCCCAAACCACCCATTAGCCCTGCCACCAAGAAAGGCAAAGGAGCAGCCACCACCAGTAAGATTGTCAAGAAAGGGAGCCCTTCCACCAGTCGAGGGGATACCCGGTCGCGCTTAGAAGCCATTCGAGAAGAGCGCAAGGCCTTGGAAAAAAAGTTAGCCGAGAGTGGTAAAGGCAAAGGCAAACGCAAAGGCGTCTCCCGTGAAGTGGAACGATTGAAACCCTTACCCGGGTGGGAAGATTGGCACCGAGGCAAAAAGTTACGACGTCGATTGGATTACGACAGTGAGTAAAAAGATGCCCACCAAGAGGAGACGGGGCGTGAAACGGAAACGCCGTCAACGTGGAGGGGCCTTGGATGTCCAAAAATGGATCGCTAAAACCGGCAAAGAATTTCATTGGCCCGGCTATCAGTACATGGGCCCTGGCACGCATTTAGCCAAACGTCTGAAACGGGGGGATCCCGGGATCAATCGCTTGGACCAAATTGCGAAACAACACGACATTGATTACAGCCGTGCCAAGAATTTGCAAGACAAATGGAAAGCCGATACCAAGATGATCCAAGCCATTGATCGGTTACCCGGCAAGAAAACCAAGACGGAACGCGTGGTCAAAAAAATCATGCAAGCCAAGAAACGCTTAAAATTGTAATTGTTTTAATCACCTCGTGTTACAGCCCATGTTGTGTTCTTTTGGGAGAAAATAAAACAAAATGAAAATGTCTGCACCTGTCTTTTTTCAAGAAACAAAATCATCCAAATCAAACGGATCGTCCACATCTCAATTGTTCCCATTCGTCAGGGGACATGTGCTTTAAAAAGTCACACACCTCCCCGCTGCTCTCTCTTCTCTAATTGTTCAGCAAGACTCTTGTTTTGGACACGTTCTGCCTTCACCTCTAAATCGTCTTCGAATGTTTCAAACTCTTCCAATAATTTCTCGTGGTCATGATAAGATGCTCCAGCCAGGCGCACCCTCTGTTTTTATGGTTTCGCGTCGTTCCCCGCTAGGCCTGATGGGACCTCAGAGAGGGGGAGGGGGGTCCCCCTCCTGGGGGACCCCATGTCCCTGATAGGTGATTGGTCCATTCCCTCCTCCCCCGGGACCTTTGTTCTCTATAAAAAAACAACCACGTCCTGTTTTTATGTCCGTTGACTTTTTCTGGAGAGTTGAAGAGTGAGGATGGTGTTGCCTTGTTTGAAAGGAGCAGGCTGTCCATTGGCTGTTTGAATGTCAATGGCAATGCTGTCAAAGATCGTTTTACCAAGAGGAAAATACATCCGTTGCGTGGTATCAAACTGATGATCGGTATTGCCGGCATCCATGGTACGTAAAAACCCTTTTTGTTGATTTCCCACAATGCTCTGTGCGACGAGATCGGTGTAAATCATGAGTTGTTGTTGTCCTTCTTGTGGTTTGACCGTGGGCGTACTGGGAAAAGGTTGTCGACTCAGATTCGGCCCCAAGAAGAAGTAATAATCGAAATCGGGGTGGGTAAAGCTGACGGAAACATGACCCAACGGGGGATATTTGTTGGCAGGACCGGTGGTTGGTTCCCATTTATGACGATCGTTGTAATCCACAATATGTTTCACCAGATAATTTTTTTCTTGGACCACGCGTTCCGTACGCGTTCCATCTTTCACCAATCCCATCAAGCCAGCTAATTTCCATTCCATTTCAAATTGCATGTTGGCTGGAATGAGTACATACAAGGAATCTAATTCGGAGGCAATGCCGGCATTGGTGATTTTCACGTAGGGTTGAGCCAGGTTGAGAGCGGCTAGTTGTTGTCGTTTGGCTAGATCGTCCACGTCCATTTTGGCTATATCCATCATGACTTCCATGTGTTGTTTTTCCATTTCGTAACCGATGGCGATCCATGCTTCTTTCAAATTGTGGTAATACCCTGGCGGTAAATGGATTTGTTTGGTGACTTGAATGGGAGCCGTTCCATCGCCGCGTTTTGGTATGTATCTGATATCTGTTTTCATCCAATGTTTTTGACTATCTTCTTGCGTCCAATTCTGCTTGGTTTGATCTCCCAATTGTTGATTAAAACCAGGGTGTGAGATATGCACCAAGGCCGCTTCCCAATCATCTTCTACCAGATAATGTGAATGAGGAAGTCTGGCAGTAAATTTTTGACCCGTGCCTTGCGCTTGATCACTGAGGAGGGTGATGTAGAAACTCATGGTGACAACAAAATAGCCCATGGTTGCCTTTTTTATACCTATGTAAGGACCTTGACCTCCCAAGGCTCCTTAAAAACAAGGAAACGCGCTCGGACAGGTTTCCAACCAGACCATAAACACGATCCAACGCCCGATATTCCCTTGACAGAGTTCAATCGCCTGTAAAGGATCGTCTGTCGGTTCCGGTAAGTCAGTAGGTTCATACAACTGCTTACACAGGTACAAGTGTGTCTTGTAAAGAAACCAATCCTTAAAACTTGACGAGAGATAGAGAAAACAACCGGCCATCTTTGATCGTTCCCTTTAGAAAAGGCGCGCAATAAAATTTCTATATACAAAACAAGGTGGGTGTGGATTGTGACGTCAACGGGTATGTTTCGACATGTTCCGACAAGCAATCTACCGACAAAGACGGTTATGACGTCATGGGGCAAGTCTGTACCTATTTAGGGTGACAGTTAAACCAAATCAATTCTGTTTTAGACAGAAGACAACATGGAACAAATCTGTATGATTGTCGATTTGGATGGGTATCAAGTGAACCATCAACCGTTTATTGTAAGGGAAATGGGTGTTTACAGTTTACAGCACGGGAGTTTCAGCTGGTTCTTGGAAAACAAGTTGCCTTACCTCTCGTTGGAAAAGCGAGATCGTAAAACGGTCAACTATATCTACCATCATATTCACGGCTTACGCTTTGAATCGAGCAAGCAAGAAAAAGCCTTACCTCAACATCTGGTCAAAACCATGATCGAGTCAGCCTATCATCGTTGCAGAACGCAACACCAATACATGGTAGCTTACAAGGGAGGATATTTGGAAAAGAATCTACTAAACGAGCTACAGATTCCTTGCATTAACTTGGAAGACTTTGGATGTCCTAAAGTCGAGAAACTCATCGCCATGGGGTTTGATGTAGGATTAACCTGCGGTCGTCACGCGAAACCCACCCACCATTGTCCCAAACAAGAAACCTATTTGTTTTACCAATGGATCCAGTCTCAAGCTTGAAACCATCTTTATCAGCACTAGAACTGGTGGGACGATATTACCGAAACCGTCACAACTATTCTGGCCCATGACAAACAAGAAGAAGAAGCCTTCACCAGTCAATTTCAATGAACGTGAAGCAAGCAAGCAAGCAATCTGTTGACAGCTTGGTGATCATTTTGTTTCCTTCACAACAACACAGAACTCCAGGGGAAGAAAAGAAGGATCATGACAGAGTCCACAGGCTACCTTGACATGAATAAAAAACCTGTGTCATCCAAATAAAACCAATCAACTCTCTTTTGTTTTGTTTTTTAAAAAAGGGATTTTTGTTTTTCAAACCGAGCCGAACTCGATCGATCGATCGATCGATCGCTTCTAACCCAAAAAAAACCCTCCCACCCAAATCCCCAAGAAACACTCTTCCATCCATTGTCTCCTACTCGCTTCGACCCGGAAAAAAAAATTTCCATGCTTTTTTCAAAAAAAAATTTTTTTTTCCACCCCCGACCGGGATTCGAACTCACATTAAAAAGATCTTGGTTTCCCCCACAGCGTGCGCCAAGCGCGCACCGCTGCCGCCGATTCCCCGCGCGCGCGCGCGCGCCCGCCGCCGCCGCCGCCGCCGCCGCCGCTGCTGCTGCCCACCAACACCACCATCTCATCGAATCGGGATCGGAAAAAAGAGAGGGGTATCGAACCTCGGTATCGACAAAAATCCGATCGGTATCAAACCTCTGTATGAACCCCAACCCTTTGAGCCCGCGATCCCCTTTTTTTCAACCAACTGGTCAGCGGTTTCCCACCCTAGCCAGAGGGTGATTCCCCTACGTCATGTAAGCGTCACGAAATGTCCTCTCTTTGCTGATCTGAGCCCGCGATCTCCTTTTCCTAGACCGGTCAGCGGTTTTCCAAACAAAAACACGTGAACTCTTCATTTCCAACAACAGTCCATTCTGATGACGTCATCACTTCTGATCATCACTTCTGATTGTTTAGGGGTGGGTCTTTTCCATACAAAAAACCTCTAGCCGCCATCTTGGATTTGGCTCTCGACCAATCACAAGCCGAGTTCAGATCTAGTCAGACGGGCTATACTACTTCACCAGGTGGTGACGTCATTTCCATACACAAACTGCAGGGGTTGGGTCTTCTCCATCCCAAATTCCTATCAAACTCGAGGGGTAGGCCTTTTCCATACAAAGTCCCATCGCTTTGTGACGTCATCAGAATGGAATGTGGGGGGTAGGCCTTTTCGATACAACTACCCATATCGACCCCCCATACTACTCCCTACGCAAAAACATCTTTGACACCATCACTATTGACATTCAAACAGCCAATGGACAACCCGCTCCCTTCAAATCAGGCAACACCGTCATCACCCTTCAACTCTCTAGAAAAAGTCAACGCCACGCCATGCCTTCCTTCATTTCTTACCCGACCCAGCATGGAGGACCTGGCCAATGAAGTCCGACGCATTATACGGAATCTTAATCTCGGCAGCAAAATGGATCTCCTCCTCGAAGAAATGCCACTGAATTATCATCCCACGCAAACCATCGGCAAGAAAAAATACAAAGGAGAAGTCGTCTTGGCCCATTCCCGTTATCATCAAGAAAATCCCACCGTTCCATGCACCATCTACCAACATTTTGTCCCCTTGAATATCGATGCCATCCTTCAACAACGTCGAACCACCGAAGGACTTCTGCTCTGTAACAATTCACCCAAAACCTCCATCGACACACACGCCTTTGTCAAAGCTTGGTGCAAAGGACATTTTCATCCAGGGTGTTATTACCCGGGCGATTACCAAGAAAAAAATCAAGACCTTCAAGTCAAACAACGCACACTCGATCGATGGTTTCAAGGTCTCGAACACAATCTTCCACAGAAAAAAGACCACGACGTCCAACCCAACTTCCCTTCTTTCCATTGGTGTGAGCGAGACGACATTCGCGATCCCTGCAAGATTTGTCAACAAGTCTTACCCGTCAATACCGATACCACTTGGAAACCCACCCCTTGGGATACCAGTGTCACTTGTCAACGTTGTATAGACGCAGGGTGTGTCATCAAACCCGACGAACATTGTTGCGGTCTCTGTCAGACCACCTCCGATCCCTTGTCAGATGATGATTGTCAAACCTAATTAAAAACCATTTCCAAACCATCCCAGTCTCTTCTTTATGTCGTCCAGCTGCTGCGCCCGCGATTTCCCCACTTGGGTCAGCGGTTATCCCCCAAAAATCACACCCCCACCACCAGACGCCATCTTGGATGAGCCCGCGATCCTTTTTCCCATCCTGGTCAGCGGTTGCCCCACCCAAATCACACCCCCACCATCAGACGCCATCTTGAATGACCTTTGACCCCAACGCTCATTGGTCCATTCCTTTGACCGGGATCACATGATAAAAAGGAATGGCACGAGTCTCTCATTGGTTTAAAAAATTGGGGGGGTGGGTCTTTTTGATTCAATGACCCAGATCGTCTACCCTTACTACTAGCCATTCGCCCTAACCTTCAAAGTTGTTTAGGGGCTAGGGATTTTCCCATGATTTGGGCTGCATTCACGCTGGGTTTTTCTCGCTTTCTCCGATGTAGCGAGTTTTAACATACCCGGGGATACATAGCTTAGTTCTAGGTTTGACCTCACTTCTGATTGCATCACTTTTCTCCCAGTCTGGTTTGCCCGCAGCATTTGCTTGTCACGCTTAAGTCGTCAAAAACTGATAGTTTTAGGAGGGTTCTGAACGGGATAAAATGGGAGCTGGTATTTGCCTATTTTAGCACTGGGGCTGGGATCTGGTAACTGGGGACTGGGAAAAACGTAGCGTATAATGACAATGGAAGGATGTCCTATAGAGTCTACAAATCATTTGAAACTCTTGTTTAGTGCCTCAATCCAGAAAAATGCAACAAAATAGTCCTTAAGAAGACCTAAAAATAATTGCAATTCGACAGATGTCAGACCAATGTAGCTGCGACCTGATTTTAACGCTGATTTAAACTGCATTTACTCAAATCAGCGATTGGTTGCACAGCGGTAGACGTTCCATTATGAGCATGCGTCTAACAGGTCAAACCATATGCTCGATTAGCTTATTTAAAATGGCGGATACGAATGCGGGCGCTATTCGGACTGTCATTGTTGAAATCAAATACTTTTCATCTAACAATGTTGCCATGCACACGGAAAACTATAAATTGGAAATTTCACTGGATTGCACTCCGAAAGAATTTGAGAAAACCATATATACGTCAAGATACAGGGGTCGCGGCTGCCCCCTTTTTCGTTTACTTGTTTGCTTCTGAATTTTTGTTTTTGTTTTGTTTTGTTTTGTTTGTTTCGTTGCTTGCTGTGCTTTTTTGTTACTTGTTTGTATGTTTTTGTTTTGTTTTTCTTTTTTTTTTCGGTTTTCGTTTTCTTTTGTTTCCACTGAAGTCATTCTCTCATATAGAAAGCAAGTTTATTTTGCTTTGTTTCCTTTAAGGTTTTTTTCCTGTTTTATTTACTTATTATTATTTTTTATCGTTAACTCTGTTCTGCTCTGTTGTTGTTGGGTCTTTTGTTTTGTTGTTTGTTTATTTGTTTCAAAGTCTTCTTGCGTCCTCTCCTCTTTATGAAAACAACAAAAAATAACTCAACGAATGTCCCAGTTTCTGTAGTCCAGCAGGATAAGTTGTTGCAGGTACTGCAAAAACTTCTACATTGATTATTTTACCTTGCTTGCATCAGAACAAAAAATAAAAATATTTGGTTAATTTTTTCCATTTTGATAACATTTAAGATGTGTTGGGATTTGTGGCACTGGGAATGGATTTGTGGTAAAAGTACTAGTTGGACTGGGAACTGGAATTTAGGCAAAATTTGGGCTGGGAAATGGGATTTGGACACCTCCCCCCCCCCCCTCTTCAGGACCCTCTTTTAGACAAGGTCGTTCACTTGTTGTTGCTCGGTGTTCCTCCCTGCTCTGCCTGGTCTCAGCTATGCAACAGTACTTTATTCTTGCCCAGCCGCGGTCTGGACCTTTTTTTCTTTTCCACAAGATCCACTGACGCACACTTGCTTCGGGATTCTGCCCGAAATGCGGGACCTCCTTACAAGAGTCTTAAGGGTCATAGTTTTCGTATCGGTGCAGCATTCCCTGCTGCAGCTGCGAGTTTACCAGACTGGCTTATTAAGGTTTCAGGTCGCTGGTCATCAGATTGTTATTAATAATCATTATATATACATACTCCTGAGTCAGTACTACTTTCTGCTGCTCCTAAAATGGCTAGTGTCTCAAGTAATTTCTACGTAGGCCAGGCGGTTTGCTTGGGGGGGGGGGGGGGGGAGGTGCATGCCTGCTCGCATCTGTGGCGGTTAATCCTGCTTAGCGACTTGCCCCAAGCTTTTGGCATTGCTTGTGTCTTGCTATCTTGTACCTTTTCCTTAATCTGGTCCTATCCAGCCCTTACGGTGCTGGCAAATGGGAGATAAGAAAGGCCCTACCATTACTCTTGTTCTAATCCCGCAAGTTTTGGGGAGACAAGTGAGGCTTAGTTTTGCGTGCATATCCTGAAGTCACCTGCCACAGGGCTGTGTTCCGTGTTCCTCAGCTCCCTATTACGCAATGCAGCTGTTGGTCTGTGTATCCACTCTGATTGCGTGACCTTTGCGGTTAAATACGGAAAAGTAACATTAAACTAGTATTTAAAGTAGTATTTTAATTAAGAAAATTTAAACCCCCGAATATCTAGAGTTCGCATTTAACAATATATCCTTTTTCAATAAGCTTGAATAGGTAACTCGTTTTTCTTGCCCTCTTGACCGGCGGCACCTGGACACAAAGACTAGTTTTCTTCCCAGGGGCCCGTTTCTCTAAAGTCCCGACAACTTTTGTGTTCAGTATATTTTAAAATCAAAATCTATAGAACGTTGGCGAAGTTTATAGCCCGCAGATCACCTGACTTGTTCTATCAACTTGGAATTTTATTGTTCAGCTTTCAAAACCAGCAAAACTTGAGTCTTTAATGCAAACATCGCACATAAAATGGCTCTCCTGGCGTGCGTTTCTCGAAAGCCCCGAAAATTTTCGGGCCGATTTCGGGCACGATAATTTACACTGTATCTTGTAAATAAAGAAGTTTCTAAGCACGAAACTTTGCCATAAGCTAAATATTTCTTATCTTAGAGTCATCTTAAAATAACAGCTTTGTAGAATGAGCTCTTCTCATTTCTGCGAATGGCTCTTCGGGGCCGAAAACTTTTCGGGGCTTTCGAGAAACGCACGCCAGGCCCGAACGTTATCGGGACTTTCGAGAAACGGGCCCGAGCGCCGTCGACTAAATGTGAAAGAGCCTGAGAAAGAGCCCTGGGTGCAAGAATGGCCCCCGGGATAACCCCGGGAGGCGTTCACATTTGCATCACGCTCAACATGGCGTCGATCTCGGTTGGGTGATGTCGGTCGGCTAAATCAGCTTTGATTTAACCCAGGAGCCTGGCTTGAGGAGAGAAAAGTAGTAAGAAAGTCGATTTGCGAAGGTGAGAAGAAAAAGCCGAAACTTGGATTTGTTGCATGCGATGGAAAGATCGTAAAGCAAATCACAAAGTTGCTAAGAGTTGCTCCTAGCAGAGTATAAACTCAGGGTGGCCGTAAATCATCCAAATCTGCCAAAAAAGTCAGGACAAGTGTTGTCTGGAAACAATTTTTTAAGTATTCCCGAACAAAGAATTTGATTTCTTGCTTTGCATTTCGGAAAGTTTATGTCAACTTTAAAGACTTACGTGTTAAGCGTCCTTCGATTCACTTCCGGTTTACTTAATGAAGTAATCCCTTTGCAGGATTGGCACATAATAAATGGGATTTCAAAAGCAAACAGAGATGTGGAAAGATTATAAGCAAAATCAAGGGCTGTACCACTGACATTGGTAAGTTTAAACGTTCTTGTACTTGAGATATAATTAAGCGGGGATCTTCTAAAAATGCTCAACAGAGCTTGCTGGATCTCCTGCCTATTTATGTAATAGTTTGTTTAAATGAATAATAAATAAAGGCACTTCTTCTTCTTCTTCTATCGTTCTTGGCATTGGAAGGGAGATTTTATCGATATAATCAGGGCTCTATCTAGGGTATTTGATGGGTAGAAGCTTCCCCCCAAAATGCCCAGCTTCCCCCCCAAAAAATATGCACCAGATTGCATCTCAGTGCATATTCATTTCAAAAAATTTCTGGGGGGCATGCCCCTGGACCCCCCCTAGGAAGCTCGTAGCTTTCAGCCACTCAGGACTTCTCCCCCAAACAATAAATCGTAGACAGAACCCTGATACTCTGTTGGTATTTCTAATATCAAAGCTCCATTGGGTCATGGGGCTCTCATTATGTGCGGGGGGGGGGTTGGGGGAGCTCGGAGAAGGTTAAGGTGGGAAGAGGGGCAGAGAAGATGCAAGGTGTTTGAGTTTCAAGGACAAAAAAAGTGTTCAATTTTCTTACACTGGGGGACAAAAGATGAATCGTTATCAGCTCAAATCCACTCACTGTTGGAAATTTATTTCCATTCCAAGCATGGACAGAAAATTTAACAGAAAATTTAACAGCCAGATGCTCAGCTGCCTTCAAAGAGGGCCTCCTTGATACTACCTGGCAAAATTCAATCATGTGTTTCATGTGTCATGAAGAATTAAACCAAAGTTCTTTCAAGTACATGCAAAAATTAAAGCAAGCACAATATGCGTATAAACAACAAGAGAATTCCCAGATAAATATTATGACATCATCGAACGGTATAATACTGTTTGCACTGGCTCTGTGAGTTTTTATATAATCGCAACGGCGAAAGGTGTAGGAGGCCTGTTCTGTACTTAGCTTGCAGACATACATGTATTTTAAGCACAATTAAATTCAAAAATTAGAGTCTTGTCTATGGTGATGTTGTTTGTTAAGGCAAGAGACTTCGCTCCACAATGTCTCTCTCTATCCAAGTGTTAATACATGAAAATGAGTACCGGTGAAGACGTGCTGGGGTTAAGCCCAGATACACTAGCATGTCATCCAGTGAGGTTGTAGATTACAACCTACATGTAGGTGTCGTAATGTCTTATGTGTTCAAAACTTAAGTCACAAAAGCATTGTTTGTCACCTGCCGTAGAGAGTACAGACCTTAATACACATGACAAATGGTGAAATAATGTCTTTTTTGTCCTAAAAACCCAACCTCAGTGGTGAAAACAGACATACAGTTGCTAAAACAGTAAATTCTCTCAAATTAGGGGCCGACCATTTAACTCTTGAGGGGGGGTGTGGATGATTTCGAAAAAAAATTTCCTGCAAGCCCTTGTTGGAAGAAAAAAATTGCATGCAGCACAAATGAAATAGAAAAATAATCCTTGCACTGCTGCAAGCAAGAAAAAAAATGTTGCAAAGCTATTTCATCATTCCAGGGGGACTTTACAAAATCCCAGCAAAACTGCAACCATTCTTCCCTTGCTCCCTTTAAACTCTGGAGTTGGTTATGCTTCAGAATGTGCAATGCATTCTTAGCTTTATAGGGTCCGACAATCTGTGAGCCAGCGAGCCACTCCAGTTAACCTAAATCACACTCTGGTTTAGCCAAAACAACATTCCGGTTAGCCAAAAGTTATTAGCTTTAATAGGTAGCTTGCAGTTAGCCCTATATAATGGGATATAAAGGGATTTCTGGCTTGCACGGTTCACAAGGCTCGCGAGTCATAGGAGTCATACAAGCCAATAACTAGTACAGAGACTTAAAACCGCTCTAAGAACGTAACATAAAACCCTCCAAACAGTTTATATCACAGCTTGAGTACTCTCTTGATCAATAGGTCAACCACTTGCCGGCACAATTGTGTCGCCTTTAGATCACCTAGATCAGAGGGACAAGGCTGTTGCGAATGTACTAAGAAAGCTCTATTTTGAAGGCTAGAATAACTTAAGCAACTAGCGGGAGTCGTGTTTGGCCTGCCATTTACATACTATGAATAGCAGCATTAACCATGTTTAGAAGTGGACTGAAAAAAGGCTGAGCAAAAATTATAAGTGCTATTTTTCAAATAAGACCATGATCAACTAACTTCAATTCTGCTTTCACATTTGTTTTTGAGATTTCAGTCCACTTTTAAATTTTAACTTATGATTCTAGCAGTAATTACCATGCTATGAGCATTTCTGAACTGCTTTTTGCAACTAAACGTTTTATACTTGCCAACTTTTTGTGATTCATGGGCGTGACATTTTTATCCTGAGAGTGTCAAGATTTTTCGTAGGGACCGATAATATCCGAAGATGTCCGACGATTTCCGAAGACGTCCGAAGATTTCCAAAGACGTTCCGAAGACGTTCCGATTTGTGGCCAGTTAACCGATGCTTTGATCAATTAAACGAGTATTACGATGTCTCCAGTGGCTTTCCCTACTAAAATCCGAAATTTCGTGGAAGTACGATCATTATTTTCTCGCATTAGTTCGAGTTTATGTAAATACTTTATAATTTTTTTCAAAATGAGTCGGTTAGGGCTGTAAAGGCTCAGACTTTTCCACCAGGCGTGAGAAATGGGAACGCAGGCGTGAGTAGGCGTGAGATCGCATTTTCGATCCGCAGGCGTGACAATCACGCCTTAGGCGTGACACTTGGCAGGTATAACATTTTCAAATCTACCTGTGGACCATCACTAATATTATGACGTAATATTAAATGAGTGTAAAGAATGACTTTCCGAAAACATGTTTTTGTATAGCATGATTTTGTATAGCTTACAACATTTTAAGGCTTTGCAGCTCCATATTGAACTATTACAACAATAACCACAATGTAAATGTAAATACATTCTGTAAATGTAAACACATGCTACTTATTTGAGGTAAAAAAAACCCTGCAGAGAAATGAAGAGGAAAAAAAAATATTCTGCAGAGCATTTAGAAGGAAAAAAAAATATCCTGCCCACCAGGTTGCTAGAAAAAAAAAAGCTTGCTGACCAGAAATCATCTACCCCCCCCCCCCCCCTCAAGAGTTAAATGGTTGGCCCCTTATATCACACGAAACAAAATCATTCATGAATCACGTTTTATTCTTCTCTTGATTCACCTGTCACGTTTAAGTCGAAAATTTTGCTCACATGCATGATGAAAAATCCTGAAATTAGGAATGATACATAAGTCACAAATAAATAAAGCTTAGATTATGTTTGACAGGAAAATAAATCACCCAAATCACTGATCACATAAAAAGTATAGGGGATGCTTCCCAAACCTGGGAACAACTTTACAACTAGTGCCCATGGCCACTCTGAAACCATACAGCATGGCCCCGGTCCTGCACTGGAAGAACAAAAAATATATCCATATAAAACAATATCCATAATAATTTAAGATGAAAAACTTCCCCAGCACCACAGTCTGTGGCAATGTACTGGATGAGTAATGATGTCCTTATGGTCACTGCGATCTGTGATCCTGCGGTCAGTGAATAATAATAAAGAAAAATTTCAACAGTTACTGTGGTCAGCAGTCTGTGGTGGTTGACACTGCAACCGCTTTTAGATAATAACCACGAAATGTATAACACACTAATAACAAACCTAAAGGTGCACATGAAGTGAAATATTCACTATCCCTTTTTTTTCCTGAAATCCTAAATTTTCATTTTATAAGAACTATTGATAGCAAGATAAGTTGATTTGAGTCGTGGGAATGTGTCCTAAATCTCAATGAAAGTTTATCATCTTGGACAACAATTCTAGACAAGGACCAGGGTTCTAGTGGAGTGTCTGGGATGTTATTTGTGTGTTAGACCCAAAGTATCTCTAGTTTCACAAGAAGCTTTAGGATGACAGTTCGACAGTCTGAAGCTTAATTCATAACAATTGCTCTGCATGAAACTGACCTGCATCATTTTAGCACCAACAGTTTCTTACACAAATAGACAAATGTACCCCATCAGAACTGTCATGCTCTATTTGTCTTCTTCAGGCTGTTCAGTGACAGTGGCTAAAGATGACAGCATATGATTTAAAAGTGCTCTAGTAATCTTAATTCATAAATTGTAAAGTCCATTTAAAGTAAAACATAAAACAAGATTGAATGATTCTGTCAAATAAATTAAGCAATTCAAGTCATTTGATCCCAGCCGGCAGTATTATTAAGCGAGCCTCACTTTCTTCTCCCCCGTTTCATCAGAAGTTGTAATATTGTTACACTTTATACCTTCCAACAAGGAATATGCTACAAATTTTCACAGGAGTGAATCAGATTGCTCTTTCACGTGAAACATTCAGGATGAAATGTATGGAACAAAGCCAAAGTCAATGTTTTCTAAATTGCTGGTGTTTGTTCACTAATTTTAACTAAATGCACCCTTAGAGTATCATTTCGTGGGAACCAGTGGATTTTATCACTTGGTGGAAGAACTTTCTTCATACAACTCACTGTCCTAAGCCAAAATGAGCTTGCAGAATACTAACCCATTTGTACATTTTTTCTTCTTTTCTCTGCCATCTTTTGTGCTGCAATGAAGTTGCACAAGTGATGTCACAAACACCTTTTGACTGTGTGCAAATAAAATTTCACAAATTTTACTCTTTGAAGAGATTTTTTTTTCAAACCACTAACAGTAGTGTATTCTCTTTAATTCAGATAAATGAGGGGACAACCTGATAAATGAAATATTAGGGGGATAATTAAGAACTACTAAAAAATATATAGAAATTAATGATAGAAGTAGAATTTTACTTCATGTGCATTTAAATGTATCAGTTCATTTGAATGTTTACTTTGGCTCTGAACATTATAATTTATATGTTACTGTTTAGAATATTTGTACCATATTAGATATACATGTAAAATTTAATGTCCATAATATTACCCTTATGCTACCTAACGCTAACCACAATCCTAACCCTAACCTTAAGCTTGGAATTAACTGAAAAATAATTATATGAAGTTACTCTTATTCTAACCAATTTTTAAGATTAGAATTAATCTTGGTCTAATATGGTTCCCAGTAGCCCTGCTTTAGCATCATTCCTTGAATTCTTCTCTGTTGTAAAAATAAATGAACTTACCCCAAACCCAATCCAAACCTTTACCCTAGCATTATTCTCAGGCTTAATCTTGGCTTAATATGGTTCATAATAGCCATAATTTACACCTAATCTGAATACTGGAATTTCTCTTTGTCCTGATAAATCAATCTAAAAAAAAAAAAAAAGGAAGTTTATGCTACCCAAATATAGGTCCTATCCTAGGCATACCTCATTACTGCAAAATTTTTTGTTACAACTTAAAGGAGCTACATCACGGGTGATGCATCTTGAAAACATTGGGCCAATTTTTTCAAGTTTGTCATTTGTAATCCGTCTTAATCTCCCTCAGTTTTAACCATCCTTGTTTAGTTTTGGTTTATTATTACTTCTTTGGTGTTTTCTACCTTAGGGAACTATTATTTTGATGTTTCCTTCAATGTGAAAGTAATTTTGTCAGATCAGAAATATAATGAAAATACCGTGACATAGCTCCTTTAATTAATTGCCATTTTAGGAGGACATTTTGTGACGTTGCCTAATGTTCTCAAAACTGGACAATTTGTCCAATCTTTATTTTAGTATTTCTATTTAATGGACACCATTCTTCTTCGGCAACATCCTTTTTCTGCAATTTAAACAAGTGGCAAAGATTTTCTGCAATAACGTAGTGGTCTTACCAGGGTCCGTGTTATTCTCATGAAGAGGATATTTGCGACTCTGTCAGCAGGACTGCAGGCCAAGGGTCAATGTTTCAACCTTACTTGTCAACAGTGAAGCCATGCGCCACAATTCATGAGTTCTAGTCATGCACCTCTAGAGTGGCCGGGTACCTGTGATATTCTTTTTTTTATTGTAAATTTTTAATTATGAAGTGTATTTAGACTAATAAAACAAAAACTATTAACAACAACTTAGGCCAGTAGCCAAGGTTTGCCAGGAAATCTTATCAATTGTTATAAATTTGCTTGTTATAAAAATTCCTGGATGTGCCCCTGCCTCCCCCCTCCCCCCTCCCCCCCCCGCTCCCACATTTGCCACCTAACACTGATGCAGGTAAAACTGTGTTAACTTGCATTCTTGCATTTAGTGACAAGAAACAGAAGACTCCAATTGTTGGAAAAACGATTTTCATGGACAGATGTTACCATATTTACCGTCCTTCAATGAAATGTTTTGCCACGGTTTGTTTGGTTGAGGGAGCCTTGATAATTTTTGATTTACAACTTACAAACGTATGTTACAAGTCATGTCACCACGACAGAAAAAACTGAAACTCAGTGTTGATTCTCTGAATTCTCAGTTGTATAACCAGTTCTGCACGCAACAGCATTCCATGTTTTTACCCCAGTCAGCTGAAAAGGCGTTCACTGAAAAGGCGTTTACTGAAAAGGCGTTCGTAGAAACCTGGTTTAATGAAACACACAATCTGAGTATCACTTAGCCTGATCCGATTCATCTGTTACAAGACGCAACCAAGAATCAACTGTTCATGTCCGATGGCAAGCTTTACGAACAGCCGGATTGACTGCGTGGCTATGGACTCACCTTTGGGACCCCTTATGACAAACGCATTTCTCTGCCCTATCGAACAGAAACTGGAATAAACTGCCAGATTTTTACAGAAGATACGTAGACGACACGCTCGCTACGGTAAAAGGTGTACCAGCAGCAGAAACGTTCTTGTCAACGCTTAACAACTGTCATCCATCCATAAGTTTCACCATGGAACTGCCATCCGACAATAAGTTACCATTTGTCGGTATGGATGTACTTACATGTAAGAAAGGCGGCAAACTGGAAACCAGTGTTTACCGGAAGCCAACAAATATTGCCCTACTGCTCCATCACCAAAGCCACGTCCATAAAAGATACAAGAAATTGCTACTCAAGACCATGGTAAACCATACTTTCCGCCGGTCATCCACACGGGAGGCTTTCATAACTGAATGTGATCATCTCTCATTTTGTTACCTTAGAAATGTCTGGAGTTCCCGATGTACCGGTTCAACTACCCGCCAACGAAAATTCTGTTCACCGAGCGGTTAATTGCCATTGAAAGATAAAAAGTCGGCCGATGCAATGAAAAAAACAACTATCCGACCTGAGCAAGAAAAAACGAACAAACTCTTCAACCAGTGTTTAGGAGCCGCAAAATTGGGGAAGACCTTACGATGCTAGCCTAGCGGACGGCTGTACACAGGCTATTAAGATGCGTGATCACAAACTACCTTTAATTAACCAACTGTTTCAAGCTCCAATTATTGCGTCTAATCTTAAATCCCTACACTCAATTTTTGATCCTAAGCCTAGTTAACGATTTAATATTATCACACGCATATTGGAACATCCTCCGTTTCATTAAGAAAAACAAAATTAAAGTGTTCTTCACTTAGTTGAAAACAAGATAAATCAAGAATCCAAGCTCAACAAAACATTTGTAATAAAATAATCGGTGATCAGTCTCTAAACTGTAACAAAGGGTTAGTAAGTTGGGAAGGTTATTCGTGAGCAAACATAGTCCTTCAGGTACACCGGGGGTCTCCTGTCACGCTGTGGTCTCTGGTGCTGATCGGTACGCTCTCACAAGAGGTCGATCCTAGGGGTTTGTCAACCGGTTCTGCAGTTAAGGTAGGGATGCTGGGCACATCTGGTTTGGGAGTGCTACAGTCATCCACTGGATCTGATTGAATGGGCTGAATTGGTGACTCTGATGTCTTCTTCAGGTGCTGCCTATTTCTCCGGTAGACAGTTCCATTTTCAGTCTCCACTGTGTATGACCGTTCATCTAATCTTGCCGTTACTTGGGCCTTTGGCCGCGACTTGGCACCTAGCTTGAAGGGCTTCATTCGTACCACATCCCCTTCACTCAGTGTTGGTAGATCTTTTGCGTTTCTGTTGTAATACTTGGCCTGAGCCCGTTGACGCTCTTTCAGTTGGCTCTTTTCAGTGCCAGGCTGGGTTGTCTTTGGCATAAGGAGGCTTTGTGGAGTAGGGAGGAGCGTTTTGGTCCTCCTGACCATCAGACGCTGTGCAGGACTTGTAGTCATCGCTTGCGTAGGAGGGTTCCTATAATCAAGGAAAGCCAGGTACGGATCTGTCCTAGCCCTGATAGACTTCCGCAAGAGACGCTTGGCTGTCTTTACTCCAGACTCTGCCTTGCCATTAGCCTTACTGTTTCCGGGACTGCTGGTTAGGTGCTCAAAGTCCCAGGTCTTTGCGAATGTCGCAAACTCTTTCGAGGTGAATTGTGGGCCATTATCACTCACAACTTGGTCAGGTATTCCATAGCGGGGAAGACGCTTTTCAGTTTCAGGATGGCTGTACTTGCCTTGGTGTCGGGTAACCTGTCTACCTCCCAAAAGTTGCTGTAGTAGTCGATAGTAACCAAATAGTCTTTATCATGCAGGGTGAAGATATCAGCGCCTACCCTCTCCCAGGGGCGAGAGGGGACCTCATGGCTCATCAAGGACTCATTGGGTTGCGAGGTTGTATCGAACTCCCTGCATATCTCGCATGCTGAGATGTATTGCTTGATTTCAGCCGACATTACAGGCCAGTAAATGCCTTCACGTGCTGTTCTTAGACATGACTCTGTTCCTAAATGGGAGGAATGAATTCTTGCTTTCATGTCTGCACGAAGATTCTTAGGGATCACCACTGCATTTGCTTTAAAAATCATCATAATTTCATCGATGCGCTCGGAAATGGGTAAGTAGTTAACCATGTTCACAAACTCCAGGTCGTCCCCATCATCACATTCAAAC
Source organism: Siderastrea siderea (assembly GCA_964030785.1). Classification (NCBI taxonomy): domain Eukaryota; kingdom Metazoa; phylum Cnidaria; class Anthozoa; order Scleractinia; family Rhizangiidae; genus Siderastrea; species Siderastrea siderea. Next base: position 46,873,963 of record OZ034971.1, on the reverse strand, counting down.
GGAAGGAAAGCTCGCGACAACGTGTCGGCCAGGTGCATGTTTTTGCCGCGCTCGTAGTGGACTGTGAAGTCATACTTCTGCAGCCTCATCATCATGGACTGCAATCGCCGTGGTGCGCATGAAAGTGGTTTAAGAAGAATCATTTCCAGTGGTTTGTGGTCACTTTCCACATTGACATGCTGACCAAATGTATACTGGTTAAATCGTTCAAGAGAGGAGACGATAGCCGGCATATCTTTTTTCAATTTGCGCGTATCGTTTCTCTGTCTCTGTCAATGCTCGGCTTGCGTACCCAATGGGTCGGCCATTCTGTAGTAAAGCTGCTCCGAGGCCACCTTGACTCGCATCACAATGGATGGTAAGCTCACTGCAGGGGTCATAATAGCTCAGGACTGGAGCTTGTGTGACCATGTGTTGTATTTTCTGGAATGCGCTGTCCTGCTCCTCGGACCAGTGCCATTGTGTGTCTTTTCCTGTCATGCGACGTATAAGCTCCATGATTTCCGAAAGCTTGGGAAGGAACTTCGCTAAGTAGTTCACGAAGCCATTCAGCCTTTGAATTCCTTCGACATCTTCTGGTCTCAGCATTTTAGTTACGGCCTCCACCTTAGCAGGGTCAGGTTTCAGACCATCACTCGATCTCAGGTGACCCATGTAAGGAACCTCTTTCTGGCTTCGTTTCATCTTGTCTGCATTCAGAACTATGCCGTAATCTAGACATCTTTGCAGTAGCTTCTCCGGGTTCTCGTCGTGATTTGAGGTGGCTTCGTCGTCATTGTGTCCCTTTCCACATACCAGAATGTCGTCTGCAATACACAGGACTCCTTCCAGGTTCTCTAGGGTATGGTGTAGATGTTTCTGGAATATCTCCGACGATGCGGATAGGCCAACAGGTAGACGACACCAACGGTATCTGCCATAGGGAGTGGCGAATGTTGTAAGGGCACCTGATTCCGGTGCCAGGACACAATGCCAGTAACCAGACTTGAGATCGACCGTGGAAAACATTCGTGCTTCAGACAGCTCGGGAAGTATGTCCTCTAGAACAGGCAGCTGATATCTCTCTCTCCTAAGTGCTGTATTTAATGGTCTGGGGTCTAGGCAGATCCTCAAAGCTCCGGTCTTCTTAACTGCCACAGCTAAACCGCTGACCCATTGGGTGGGCGCATGTACTGGAGTGATAACACCTATTTCTTGTAGACGGTCCAGTTCCTGCTTCAGCTGGCCCTTGAGTGAAGCTGGTACACGTCTAGGCGACGCAACAACGGGAGTTATGTTTTGAGAACTAAATCTTTCTACTATGGAGAGAGACGAGTGTTATCCTGGCTGTACACTACTACGACACTTTCCGTAAACGGCTCTTTTAATGTCAGACACGGAGCCGGACGTCAAAACGGCAGCTGTTGTTTGTCTTTCACACCATGTACATCCTCGCTCTGTGCTTCAGAAATTGTTTTGAATTGCGAATTTGTAGCTTCAGTGCTCCTGCAGATGTCAATACTCTTCTTTAGATCTAGTTTCCTTTCCTGCGTAGTCGTTTTCATGTATGTTTGTCTCGTACGCCAAGGACGACTCGGTCACGAAGAATGGAGTCGCGCATACAATCACAGAAATTGCATGTTTCCGCCAGCGTGCGAAGAGCCGTGACGTAAGTGTCAATGCTTTCATTCTCTTCTTGGTTTCTTGAGTTAGAATTGTATCTTTCAAACGTCTCATTTAGTTCACCAATTGTGTATTGGTCAAACTTCTCAATAATCATACTTAGGTTGTTTTTATCTTCTGGAGTATCAAATTGAAAACCATTGAAGATCTTCAAAGCGTCTACACCTGTACAGTGAAGAAACAATGCTACCTTGTATTACGGCGGCTGCGTGCCAAGTTTCGCAATGATCACATAATTGTTCCACATCTGTTTCCAAACTTTCCAGTTTTCTGCCAAGTTTTCTGTAGGAGTCACGTTCAATTTTCCTTGGGGCATGATGCCAGGGGTCATAGCCATCGCGTTAGTCGAAACACTGGAACTCACCATTACCAAAGGGCTTTGTTGTGCTGTTCCGCTCGGAACGTCCGGCTCAGTGTCTGACATTAAAAAACCCGTTTACGTGTCGTAGTACAGTGGAACCTCGATTTAACAAAGTGCCAAGGGACTGGGGAAATTGATTCGTTATATCGAGGGTTCGTTATATCAAGGTTCTTTTCCATACATTACACTATTACTGGGCTGAAAAATATCGTTCGTTAGACCTAGGACTTCGTTATATAGAGGTTCGTTAAATCGAGGTTCCACTGTAGTGTACAGCCAGAATAACACTCGTCACTCTCCACAGTAGAAAGATTTAGTCTTCGGGTTCAAACGTTCTAAGACATCCCATTTCGCTGCCGCCATGTTTCAAGCTCCATTTATTGCGTCTAATCTTAAATCCCTACACTCAAAAGTGACATTTGATCCTAAGCCTAGTTAATGATTATATTATCACACGCTTATTGTAACACTAACAATGCGTGGTGTACAATTATCAATGTGATCTGTGCGATGCAGATTATGTCGGCTAGACAAGCCGGCAATTACACCAACGTATTGACGAACACCGTTTTTCAGCAGTTGGCAAGCATTTAAAAAACGATATAGGCATTAAAACCATCGGCGACCATACCAGTAACTTTTCCATCCTCAAGAAATGCAACGGAAAACTAGACTGTTTAATTTGTGAGATGTTGTTCATAAAGTTGAAGAAGCCTAGTCTGCAGAACACGCAATCGGACTCCATCCGTGCAAAACTATTTGTTTAGACATACTTACCACACACACCCACTTACAATAACAAAAATATGTTACTCATTGGTAAGTTATATCCCCCCCTGTATATATTAAGTCAGTTTGATTTTTTGTTATTTTTTCACTTGAAAATGATGTCATGGCGACATCAAAACGTTGTGTCAAACTTCTCTCGCTAGCTTTTATCCTTAAACAGTTTTCTTAAATTTTAGAAATAATATCAGTAAAAATGAAAAGTGAAAATCTCAGGAAGGATTTCTCTCAGTCAGAGACGACATTGAAACAAACAAATAATAGCACCTATTTTTGTGTAGTGTACGTCAGTACTACAAACAGTAGGTGCCTCCGTGGGAACAAAAAAGCGCTGACTTACAGTTTTTTATGTATTTATTTTTATTTTTTTTTTAATCCACATTTATTTTCATTCCTAACAATAGGTTTCATTTGTAATTCACACTTTTTGTACACTCAACACGTTACAAACTAAGCGGGACTAAAACTAATTTGCGCTTGTTGCACAGCTTATTACAGCTAAAAACAGCTCATTTACATTTATTAGACTACATTAAACGCGGCACAAACATTTACAAAGAGGAGGCGTAATAGAAGAAAAGAAACAAATTCCACTTTTTCAAAAGCTTATCTTCTTGATTTGACGTCGCAGCGATGTATTTCTCAAGGCCAATCTTATCGCTTATAAAACATTGACGTATAAAAAATATTTTCCTAAAATAAGCAGATAATTAAGGGCTAAACAGTAGGTGGATTGAAGGCTTCCAAACATGATGCCCAGCTTCGATAGCACGATTTACGCGCTGCCATAATGATTTACAGTTCTAATGGGGAAGGTAGGGCAGTGAAACACCTTTGAAATGATATTGTTCGATATTGTTTGGTAGCGCTCAATTCACGCACTACCTTTAGAATAGACTACTGGATTCTGTACATAGCTTTCGTAGTTTTGCAGTGCTATATTTATTGGCAGCTGTTAAATTGTAGCCAATGAATTCTCGAAACTTATTAAACGCATTTTGTTTAGATATGTATTTAGTCTCTTAAATGCGTTTCACTTAGGAAACACATGAATATTTAAGGGACCTTGTTAATAGTTATTGTAATTATTTATATTTCTTTTCGAAGGTTTGTGAAAGTTTCAGCACAAGATGAGAGTAGTGCTACTGGCCTCAGAGTGGAGAACAAAACGTGATGAGCTGTCCACTTTCAACAGAGAGCTAGCAATTCAGTTAGCAAAACACCCCGATGTGCAAGTCTCAGTCTTTCTGCCACGTTGTGACCAAGACGAAAAGACTGAAGCTCTAAGTCACAACATCACTCTCGTTCAGGCAACAAGAAGGCCTGGGTTTGACGATGAAACCCAATGGCTTTGCTTTCCACCAAAAGACTTTCACTTTGACTTTGTAATTGGACATGGGGTAAAACTTGGTCATCAAGCGCAAGTTATAAAAGAACAACGAAACTGTAAGTGGATTCAGTTTGTTCACACTGACCCCGAGGAGCGAGGAATGTTCAAAGATTGCCCAGATGCCATTTCAGAGGGAGAAAAGAAGCGTCAAGATGAAGTGGACCTATGTGCCGAGGGTGACCTTGTTATGGCAGTCGGCTCAAAGGTAGAAGACGCTTATCGGACTTACCTTCGCTTTTGCGAGAAAGACCAAAACGTATTTGCTTTAACTCCAGGCATTTTCAGTGACTTTTCTGACGTACCAGAGAGCAATCAAACTGGAAGCAAGTTTCGAGTCTTGGTGTTTGGCCATGGTGGTGCTGAAGATTTCCGTGTAAAGGGATTTGACATTGCAGCTAAAGCTGTGTCTCAGTTAAATGATGCTCTGCTCATCTTTGTTGACGCAAAGCAACAAGATGAAGTAGCAAGTCGATTAAACGAATGTAATATTACTCCAAGTCGACTGAGGGTTAGGTCTTTCACGGAAATCAGAGAACGTTTGAAACAACAGTTTTCTGAGGTGGATCTTGCCATCATGCCATCAAGAACTGAGGGGTTTGGTCTTGCTGCTCTGGAAGCCATGTCAGCAGGGCTGCCTGTGCTCGTCAGCGCCAACTAGGGATTTGGAGAAGCTTTGGGGGAGGTTGCGTTTGGTTCATATTATGTGGTTCACTCTGAAGATGCTGACGTGTGGGCAAGAAAGATTGAGGAGGTCTTGGCAAAGAGAAGAGAACTTCGATTAGGTGAAGCTGAAGCCTTGCGTGACAGCTATGCCAAGAAATACAACTGGGAGGAGCAATGCAGAGATCTTGTTGAGAAGATGAGGGGCATTCTTAATGGTAAGATGTATAAAAATTATATGTGCTTCAGCTTGACAAGGCTTCATATACATCATTCTATAGATGCGGCTGTAACTTTTGGTTTCCAAGTTACAATCTTTGTAGCTAATAGATTTTGTAATCATTTGGCTCATGAGCAATCCTAGTTAAACGGAGGTTATTCTATTTACTTCTCACTTTGTTCGTAATCCAGCTCTTGATCATTTTTCTTCGGAAAAACAAATGGTGAATTGTCTGTCAAGGTCCGAGATCTAGGTATCATTAATTGGACAGGGAGCTTAACCTACGATAACAAAAAGGCCATCTTAGCTATAAGTTTAAATTAGTCACAGGAGAAAGTATTTGTCACAACTGAGGATAACCTTCAGCGTGTAGTTAACGCTTTTGTAATTTCACGCCTCGGCATCTTCTGTGGCCTTCCTTGAGCTGGAAAAGCTTTCAACATTTTACTTTTAACTTATAAAATTCTTAATGGTCAATGTCCATTTGATCCTGTCTAGTCCACCTCTATTAACCAGCCCTCCCTCTTCGTTCTTCTCATCGTTCGCTCCTCAAAAAACCAAACGTTTCGACAGCCTACTTATGGCCAGTGGGCTTTTTCTTTTTCTGCCCGAAACTTTGGACCTCTCTGCCAGCATTTATTAATCTATCTGACTAATTAACTATTTTTAAAAAGCGACAAAACGTATCTTTTTAATTATTAGTATTAGGTTTATACACACGTTTTCAAAAAAGTTGCCACTTGAAAACAGATATTTTTTATCTTTTGTTTTCACAGCACGAAAATGAAAGAAAACAAAAGATAAATATATGGTTACATATATTTTTTCAAGTCGCATTCTTTTGAAAACAGGTGCATATAAAATTTATTTATAGCGGAGCCAGCGGAACTCCATTCCTAAGCAAATTTGGTAACCTGTCGATCCGAGAAATTATGGTTTTGACGTCAGCGTACGCCCGCCCGCACAGACTCTGGGGGAGGGGGATGGGGAGGGGAGTCTTAAGTCAACCCGAGGTGGGGTGGCTACTGCCTCCTTTTCTTGGCGGGAAATCGCGCGGTGTTTTTGGGCAACCGGCGTTTTCTTGGCGGGAAATTGCATGACCATCGTCGCTTTTGAAAGAGAGGTTTAAAAAGCTTAATTTTATTTAGAAAAACGATTGTTCGGCAGTACTGTAGTTTTAAACTTGAGAAAAAAACATCTAATGTCTATAAATGGAAAGAAAAAGTTCAAAAGAATACTGGTAGAAGGCGAAAAGTTCAAGTTACGAAAGCTGCCTTCAAAGGACTTCATCGCTTTGTTTTCATCACGGCGGAGAGCTTGCCCTGTTCTGAAACACAACCGAGTAAGTGAAGTTTTTAAAGGGTTTAAGGTGCATGATTTCGAGTATTACGGTTAAAGAAATTACGTTTTGAAATTGAAATCTAATTTATGTCATTAGAAAAGTGTCGTTTACTTTTGACTTTAAAAAATTATTAGAAAACGCGCTCAGATTTGTGACAGATGTAGGCTTGAATATTTTGCCATGCACAGCCGATTTCACTCGCGTGGACGGACCCATGCACGATGCTGGAAGTGTAACGCGAATTGCATTTAAGTATAAAATTACGGTTTCTCGAATAAACTTTTTCAAAATTGATTTCTCTGTTTATTATTTTGTCAGTGTTAGTTTATTCATAACAGTAGGTCAAAGCACAGTCGCAAGACAACTGCACAAGCATCACTTCAGTGAGATTACGGCGAATAATTGCTTTCAGTTTTGATTGCCGACTTTTTTCCTAGAAGTTTTCAATAGTAATAATCTTTTAAGCGAAGCAGTTGTCGGTTTAAAGCTATTTTGTCCGAAAAGCTTCCGAAAAAAGTTTTGTGCGTTCCTCAAAGCGCCTAATTTTATAAAGGCTTACTTGGCATCTGCAAAACTTATGCCCTAATTTAAAGCATGTTTGGTGTTTGTTTGTTTTCAATCTTGACGGTATAAATATTTGGCTAGACTTATAGTGGCAGTTCATGTTATTTGTTAACTGGACATCCGAAAACGCGATGAAGATAACCCATTCACGTCAGAACAAGTTTTATTTTGTTGTTGTAAATGAGCGCCGTTTCAAGTTCATTCAAGCGAACAGCCAATAATCCAAGGAGATTTGACAAGCCTTGACAGTGAATGACAGGATATGGAAACATTTCGAAAACCAAGCAAGACGGCTCGTGAGTAAAATATGTGTTCAGTTTGATGCCCGAAAAAAAAAAAAGTAAGCTGTGCTCAGCCTCTTGAATGACCTTTCGAGCTTGTTTTTACAGAACAGATCCTCAATATTGGAGGACAATTCGGAACACTTTCGGGCTTTTTGAGAAACACTTTTCAAAAGCAAACGAGCCAAAGAAAGCCCCGAAATATATTTCAGACCGAAAAGTTTCAGTACTATTTTTGAGAAACGAGAACCAGTTTATTCCTTGGCGGCTCCGCTTTTAGGCTTGGCTAAATCTATATATTATGTTTATTTATTCATTTCTAATAGGTCAATTAATTAGTTTTTACATTTAATAACAATAGAAAATTTTATTTATTAGATTAGTAATCTATTTTATTGAATGTATCTTTAATAGTATCCACAATTATTTAAGCTAAATACCCTCACACACTTGAATAAAGTTCATTCATTTATTCATTTGTTCATTCATAAAATTATTTAGTTAATTTTTAATGTGTTTTGAAAATAAAAAACTATAAAATTGCCTATGTTTGTAACCTTTTTAAATTAATATTTGTAGATGTATAAGCGCATTGAGAATTTTAAACGCGCACAAACGAATCTAGTATTAGTATTAGTATTAGTATTAGTATTAGTATTAGTATTAGTATTAGTATTAGTATTAGTATTATTAGTATTAGTATTAGTATTAGTATTAGTATTAGTATTAGTATTAGTATTAGTATTAGTATTAGTATTAGTATTAGTATTAGTATTAGTATTAGTATTAGTATTAGTATTAGTATTAGTATTAGTATTAGTATTAGTATTAGTATTAGTATTAGTATTAGTATTAGTATTAGTATTAGTATTAGTGTTAGTATTAGTAGTCATCTCGATAGCTTCCTTGACCACTTGGGTTTGTCAGTAAGAATATATCTCATGCACTCAGTAAACTTTACCTCATTCCAAAGTGGATAGTGGCCGGTCTCATGGATGTGCGGTCTTTGAGGAATGCGTACAGGCGAGTCATGTAACCCCTGTTGTGTTTTTTTTTTACTTTCTCTTGTATAGGTATCCCTGTCTCCCTAATGTAAACTTTTCCCCATGCACAGGGAATTCTGTACACTATGCCATCTTGTTTAGTGTAACCTACGTGTCGAATCTGACTTGAAGGAGGTGCAATTACTTTTTTGTTGTATTCACTGGCAGTGAAGCGGCTAGAATTATCTCTTGGCATACATTTATAGTAAAACTGCAGGTCTGTCCTAGGGGTTGCTCTTCTTGTTTTGGTGATTTTCTCGTGGTATAATGACATTGTTTTTTTTTTCCAGAACCTTTCAGTAGTGGGGTTGCAATTCCAGAAGAACTTGACCAACAGCCTGATGCAGAATTATCAGAGGCAGTTTACCAGCCACAGTTAACCAAACAACCTCAGCTCTGTGAAGAAAGGAATGCTTATAGAACAAACGAAGAAGCTGCAGTCTACGAATCCACTTTGGACCAAGGTACAGTTGTTTCATTTACATGTGATTTGTAACTGAAACATGGGACATAAAATTTTAGAATTTTGACTGACAAGGAGAGCCCCATGTCAAGCTTAACTTCTTTCTGTTAGTGAAAACGTGTGTACAGATTGTTGGCAGAAAAAGATTTTTTAAGGAACAGAGTTGCGTGTAGATGCAGACCTGTTGGCCACTTCTTTGCATGTACACTGTACTTGGATGGCCTGTGTGCACTTTGATCAAGCTCAGATTTGCATGCAAGTTGTCTACATTTTTCTACTGTTTGGTCACCCGTTACACGTAGATGCACGTTGGTTTAAGTATTGTTTTCTGTGATATAAATTATGTGAGTGTGCATGCCAAGTTGTAGTGAAATGGCTTTTTTTGCAACTTGCGTCTACTTGCAAGTCCATTTCAGTGGCCACCAATCGAAAATTGCCTTCAAACAAGGGGGTTAGTTTCTTAAGAAACTGTGGTGCGCCATCGGTGGGGAAGTGAAACACAAAACTTTGGATTTATCAACTTAGACTAAGTTAATAAGGTAAATTGGCCACCCGAAAGAGATTGAAAGCTGACATTTCGAGCGTTACCCTTCGTCAGAGCGAATTAAGGAATTGTGGGTTGCACTTGGTATATATGGAGAGTGGTGGAGCTACGCTATTGGTAGGAAAATGGCAACGCGAAATACAAGAACAAATTAGTTGAATGAAAAGCGTTCGTTGGAACTGTGGAGATCAAGTGTGCCGATTTGAAAAGTGAATTTTTGTTCTAGATTTTTCCGGCTTTCCGTGTTACCCTGGTGTGGGGAAAGGCCACAGATTGTCACGTGTTGGCTAGAATGATTAGGGAGATTGAAATGTCGGGCGGCTGGTTTGGATGTGTCCTTGTCATTCCTTTCAACGCCTCGTAGGTGTTCACGGAAACGGTTGCCTAGTCTCCTCCCCGTTTCGCCACTGTATATCTTTTTGCATAAAGCGCATGTTATGCGGAGGTTCATGTAAAGCGATCAGTAATTTTAATCGATCGCTTGGGACCTGTTATTTTGTCCACATTGTGAATGAAAGGACAAGTGTTGAAGCGTTTGCGCGTGCATTTAAAGGTACCCGGTTGATCATCAGACTTAAGTACACTTCTAACTAGAAAGTTCCCCATGTCTTTGTCGCGTTTAAATGAGATCAACGGAGGCTGTGAAAAGATTCTGCTTGTTTTAAAATGATGGTTTTGGCTGCGAGGTTATGTGGATGATAAGTGACCGTAAATGGAATCATCTCGTTTTTTCCTTCGGTGACGTTTTCAGTGCTGACTGTCGATCAACCTATACATGTTGAGCACGGCGATGGGCCGTGTTGGCAACAGAATCAGGATAGCCACGCTTCTTGAAGAAATGGCACATTTTCTCTGATTTGTTAGAAAAATCGAAGTCATCACTACATAAACGTCGAAGTCTAAGAAATTGAGAGAACGGAATGGAGTTTTTGACATAGGAAGGGTGAGGGGATGAATGTAGCAAATAACTGTGGGAATCTGTAGGTTTGCAGTGCGCATTGGTAGAAAGGCCGTTGCCATTGATTGAAACTTTGATATCCAGAAAACCGATTGAAGTTTTGGAAGTTTCCCAGGTATATTTCAGTGCCGGTGAAAGGAGTTGAGCAAGTTCTTCTTTTCTACATGAAGTAGCGCCAATACAATTGTCGATGTAGCGGACGTAAAGCTCAGGTTTGGTTGCATTAAATTGGTTGAAAAATTGATTTTTGATGTAACCTACGAAAAAATTGGCGTAGCTAGGCCCCATTTTGGTCCCCATAGCGACGCCGTTGACCTGTTTGTAGTGGTTATGGGCAAATGAAAAGCAGTTAAGTGTCAAAGCTAGTTCGGCTAAACGGGGCAGTGTTTCCGAGCTGGGTTCTTTAATCGAGCGCTGATCGAAGCCGGAAAAACCTAAGTGCCTGAAGTCCTTCGTTATTAGAAATTACAGTATATTAAGAGGTAATTTCCATAGAGAAAATGAGGTTTTTTTTCGCTGGAAATATTGAAATCGCGGAAAATTTCCAATGCGTGGTTAGCATCTTTGATGTACTATGGTAAAGATTTAACGATGGACACCATATCCTGTTCAAATAGTTAGAAATACGTTTAGTAGGAAAACTACAAGCAGAAACAATTGGTCGGCCAGGGTTGTTCGGTTTGTAAATTTTAGGTTTTAAGTAAATGCTTGAAGTCCTAGGAGTAGTTACAATAAGATTTTTAGCGGTTACTGGTAATTCATGTTTGTCAGTGAGATCCTGAATAGTTTTTTTTTGACAGTTTTTGGTTGGTCGTAGTGAGATCTCTGTCAACTTTGGCATAAAAAGAGGTGTTGGAAAGTTGCCGAAAAGCTTCTTGTCGGTAAAGGTCGGTCCGCCAAACAACTGCCGCGCCGCCTTTGTCGGCCGCTTTGATAACAACATCTTTGCGTTTACTAAGACTTTTAAGTGCTGCCCATTCTTCTGTAGAAAGGTTCGAGATTTTGGTGTTGCAGTAAATAAAAAAAAGAGTTTTAGGATATCGCGACCGCATTTTTTCACGAAAAAATCTAAAGAAGTGAACTGGTCCATTTTGATTTGTGAATGTTGAGAGTTTCAAAAACATCTTTGTCAGAAGTGTTAGAGCTGTCGTCTTTGTCTTTGCCTTCACTTGTGTTCCCATTTGGCCGGCCAGGGCTGTAAGTAGTCAGATGGGATCAGGTGTGAATGGGAAAGGTCTCAGACTTGGTATCTGAAACTTCAATGGTTGAAGCCTAGTTTATTCCCTGATCTATCTACAAGTACAGTGCTTGTTCTTAGACGAGACTCTTTCCTGTGCCGGGTCTTGTTTTCTAAGTTGTACAAGGTGGTTCTAACGTTTGAATCTGTGGACGAAATCCTTTAGTGTGAAGGTTAAATGAAGGCTATTGGGCGGTACATCCCTGTAATGTCTGGGTGTTGTTCTTCAGTATTTTGCACATTGTAGTTATCTGAGGTTACTATCTTATTTTTTGGCACCCTGATAAAATACCAAAATGTCCTGAATTTTTTCCCTTCCATCAGTAGCATTCCTTTAAATAAATAAATAAATAAAATAAAATAAATAAATTGGAATTTGCAGTGGCACCTCCACAGAGTGGCTCTTCGACCACTGATTCCAGATGGAATTTGGAAATACCAAAATGTCCTGAATTTTTTCCCTTCCGTCAGTAGCATTCCTTCAGCCGCCACGGTTGCATAATTTTTTTCAAATGTGGGTGTTTACTGTAATTCAGAAATTATAATTATTGAAGTGAGAACAAAAATCAGCAACAGGAAAGATTTTCTTGAGTAATAGCCTTTAAACTTAAAAGTAAGTAAACATGGCCTCTCCAGTTTGTCCTTAGTTACACTTGCGGATTGTATGTTCACTTTAGTAGCTATATAATTACAAATACATGTACAATTTAAATGAATTTTCTTGATTATTTTAGGTGCTTTTTCAAGGCAAGTATTGCTACCACTTAAAATCATCACTCCAGATCTAACAGAAGAACAGCAAGAAATTATCAACAAAGACCTAAAAGATCAGATACAAAGGTATAAAAGACACCATGACCTGTCCACAACTGAAGGAGTGAAATCTCTCATTAAGTTTATAATAAAATCCTACAACGTAAGCGTGGAGTCTTTGGGCATAGGTTGTCTGGAAATGATAGTTCAGTGTCCTAATCTGAAAAGTCTTGAACGTCTTTGGAGAGACTGTTGTTCTGGCGTCCTTGACAACGTTGCTGGGCAGTACCTTGTGACCAGTGAACTTAAGAGGAAACTTGACCTTCAGGCTGTTAAAATGAAGACAACCATAACACAAGAGAACTACTTGATGTGCAAAAGGGCCCTTGTGGAAATAGAAGGTCAGTTTTTAGATCTCATAGACTACGAGCAAGCGAGCGCGCAATGGCCTGCGGTGTTGAAACGTGGCGGTGCTGCCAGTGCGGTGAGCCGGCTCACTACACTAGCGGCTCAACACGCGCGTCACGTTTCAACGCTGCAGGAGATATTCGCGCTCGCTAACTTGTTTGTTTCCCTCAACTATCCCTGGACGGAAAGGTAGAAAGTTTCGAGTGGTAAAATATTATTTTTTACCACGAGAAAATAAAATTCATATCGTCAAGTCACCGTGTAATTTTCTTTTTACTATATGGACAAGAGTAATTTTGCACAAATGAAAGTGTAAGAGCGGGAAATGACGTCGTCGACATCCTCACTAGTGAGGATATGGAAAATACGCCACTCGAGTCCCGGGTGTAGTTTCGTATGAACTTTACGAGTGGTCTATTTCCCACTAAAACACTCGTCTATATAAAAATTATGAATAACTATTTATAGACCACACATGACCTTAAACGTTCTAGGTTTCTTGACAGTCATATGAAGAAAATTGGCAAATCTAACCGAAGTAAAATGACTTCAAGTAGAATTAATGTAAGGAATGCTACGCTTTTTCATGACTTAAAAAATATCGGAATGATCACTTATTCACAAACTATCTTATCAGTAAGTACATTATGTGTTCAAGCTTATTAGAAGAAAGTGATTTACCTAATTAATGTGTTGGAGTGTCAGGCCAGTCCTATGAGACAAATAATTCAGCCACTGGTTTTTGAAAGTGAAATGAACAAGAGAGCCTTATGGGCATTTTAACCGGCCGTTATGACCCACCCCACCCCCAGGTTAAAAAATGTTAGCGCGATCCCCTATTTTTACGTTGTCAACATACCTATCGGCTTGGCGAAAAGTGTGACTGTGTGACAATATTTTGACTAGAGTGTTACTGGATGACGTAATGTTTTAACTCTGATGACTGAAGCTTATCTTTCTTATCGCTTTTCATTTATTCTGCTCAAAAAAAGCAAATTCAACTCAAATGTTGAACGTCGGTAAAAAATTCGACCACAACTGAGAATGTTTGCACAGAGACAACGAAATATTTACTTTTGTGCCTAGATCATGAATACAGTGAACATAGCAGTAAAATCAAATTATTGTGCTTGATAAACAGGAGCAGATCGTCAGATTCTGAGGAAAGCGAAATAGTCACTCCACGCTTAGACACGTTAGGACATGTCTCATGACATAATGTTTAAATCCTGTTTGCTGACCCGGGAATCCCCTTGCAAAAGTAAGCAAGTTGACTCGGAATTCGTAACGATTTAGTCAAATTGAAAAACGAACAATTAGCTTTGGCAATGCAAAAAGATAACACGAAACAAACTAAAGATGTTGCGAGAATTGGTGGAGCTGGTTTCTTTTCTTTGTGATATGACAATTTCACCGTTGTAAACACAAGCGCTATAAACCAACCCAGTTTATAAACCGGTGGTCGCCCTATTCACTTTAGTACCTTACTCACTTTAGTGTCTTGTAGAGGAATATTGACAATACTGAATATTGTCAGAAACTCACAAGGGATTGAAACGTGCAACTCGCGTTCTATGCTCGTGAATATTCATTTTTCAAACTACCATATTTGGAACGCCCTCGCTCCAGTCTACGCACGAGTTGTGAGCTGAAGATGGCAACATACTTGGCAAAAGTGCTCGATAAATTACAAAAGTAAACCCAGCGTTTTGAAACTTTGCTGAACGATTATGAGCTTATTGAAAGTAATTTTTCGGCAGGATGCTGCAGTTCATTTCGCTTCCGTTGAAAATTAAACTTATAAGAGATACAAATGCGCAGTTGATTCAAAACTGAATCACTTGTTATCATAAAAATCAAGAAAGAAGGAGAAAAAAACGAGAAAGGAAAAAAGGGAAAATTGATCACATGACTGAAAGAAAAAGGCGCCAAAACCGTGTTGCAGCGTTTCTTTGTAAAGCTGAATGAATCAATGAAACGGGTCCGAAGTGAACATCCGAGAATAATTTTTTGAAAAAGTCTTCCAAATATTGGCTCTAAAATGTGGTACAGGTTTGACGTTTCCTGAAAGATTGTTGTATTCAACGTCCAAAGTGGATTAAAGCTACAGTATGATTTCAGCATTAAAGATGGGGAGTGGAAATGAACACAAAACGTAGTGGTTAAGGTTCAGAGGCCGCGGACGGAATGTGTCAAAACAACAATGAATCAAACATTCAACTTATTTTGCATTGCAATCTCTTTATTTGAACATTTGGAGCTGCTTGAACTCAGAGCTACATCAACTGCAGCGTTATTTTGTGTAGTAAGCTTATAAAGCCGAAAAAATGTCGTCCTTTCTTATTCAGTTAATTATTTAGCTTGATTTTGGTAGCGAACAACCGGAAAAATGTGTGACATCTGACACTTAAATATTATTCAACGGTTCTCTTCAATTTTACTGTGTTAAATGTTTTTGAATCATGTCTTGATATTGTGGTGTCAAAAATTTTCCGTGTAAAACCTACCTTTTGTGAACATTTCTTGATAGTGCCACGGTGACAGAAATCGTAAAAACAACGCTAGACTAGTTTGATTTGGTTTCGCAGACTTATCTACTTTTAACCCCAGCGGTTTGCTCGATGTTGTTTCAATTGCCAATTTTGTTCCTGCTCGGTCTTCGAAACCAGTATTTCTTTTCGCTTTGTCATTCCAACGTTTGAAAGCTTTGTCGGCGATTTTTGTCGGCTTCTTTTCCCCGGTTTGTCAGCCATTCTTTGAGCAAGCGGGCGAACTTGGTGTGAAACTGCGTCACGTCGTTCATGAAATTGATTGGTCAGTTATCTTTCTCCTCATGTTCCAAATATGGTGCTTGCGAAAATGAATAATTACGAGCATCAGTCAAAACCTACATATGCGAGTTACACGTTTCAAGTCCTTATGAGTTTCTGATATTGTTTAATGCGTTGTGTTAAAAGCTATTTCACAGTGTTTTTTTTACTATTATGTAACCAGGGGCACCAGACAGCGCTGACACCTCATCTCAAGCAACTGAACCTGATCAGGGAGCGAGTGCAAGTTGGTCTGGCACAGGCCTACCAGGCAGCGCTGACACCTCATCTCAAGCAACTGAACCTGATCAGAGAGCGAGTGTAAGTTGGTCTGGCACAGGCCTACCAGGCAGCGCTGACACCTCATCTCAAGCAACTGAACCTGATCAGAGAGCGAGTGCTAGTTGGTCTGGCACAGGAGTACCACGCACCGCCGAATCCTCATCTCAAGCAGCTGAAGCAGATCAGGAAGCAAGTGCAAGTCGGACTGGCAGCGCTGACTCCTTATCTGAAGAAATTAAACCAGATCAGGAAGTGCGTACAAGTTGGATTGGCACAGGGACACCAGGCAGCGATGACTCCTCATCTCAAGCAGCTGAACCAGATCAGGAAACGAGTGAAAGTTGGACTGGCAGAGGAATACCAGGCAGCGCTGACTCCTTATCTGAAGAAATTGAACCAGATCAGGAAGTGCGTACAAGTTGGACCGGCACAGGAGTACCAGCCAGCGATGACTCCTCATCTAAAGAGATTGAACCAGATCAGGGAGTGAGCGCAAAATGGACTGGTACGAGTTCAGATTTTCAGGAGGTAGGACGTGTTAGTGAATTTGTTTATTTTTAAACCACGAACTGTTGATCGTTGAAAAGAAATAAATCGAAAGGCACAGTCATAGAAACTTGCTTACTTGTTTATTGCACTGCATGTAAAGAGATGTTTAGTAATTTCGTGTACCTTAATTCATCGTAAACGACCATTACGTATGGGGAAACCTGTATTTCTTTATGTTTGCCTTGAAATCTAGAGTAGCTTGAAAGAAACCGAAACTCAAAGCTAACTATGCTAAAACACTGGAATTAAAAAGAAACTAAGAAGTGAATGTAAAGATGCATTTTAATTACAATGTTTTGTAATACCTGTACGTGGGGAAAATATTTATGTTGGGAATTATCCAGTCTAGGTTGTCATGTTTAATATGAAACAGCATACTTCTCGAGTCCTGTCACGTTTTTGCTCTCTTTAGAATGAGGTTGGTTAAGTTTTGATTACGAGGTCTGCGTGGTCTCATGATAATCATTATTGTCCTTTTTCATCCTAAGGATCCTATACTTTCACAGCAGTGGCAAGAAGTTCAGAAAAGTACTGTTTTCAACAAGAAAGGTTATGATATCTGCATCAAGTTCCTTCTGCAAACTGGACTAATTACAAAGTTCTCACCCTCCCCAGACGTTGTAAAGTACTTGATAACAAAAGAACTCAGAAAACTGCCTGATTGCTTTTCTAGACAGGAGCCCTCACAATCTGATCCTTGTCCGTTATAGGTGAATTTTGTGGATGGTTTTGTTCCTTTTGGCCTGTTCGCACAGCTTGTGTCACAAACAGTTCGTTGGTGTTGTATGACTGAGCCAGCACAATCCCCTAAACTGTTCCGAGATGGAGCATGGTTCGTTATTGGAGGGAAGATTGTCTATTATTTGATTCTAATCTACAAGACGCGGTTTATCAAGATTGTCCTCAAGCAGAAAACCCACCGTCAGAAGGTCTCGAAACAAAACTCAATTGAAATAAATAGCACCTCAGGTGCGGGAGTTTGTGGAACGCTGTTTACATGACTTGTCACAGGATCTGCCTTACATGAAAGGACTGCTGTATCAACTCTGTGTTAAATGTCCATACTGTCAGCAGGAAAAGACCAAATGCAAAAGCCACAAGCAAGGGTCATGCACACATGAGGACTACATACACCTTCTTGAGTTAAACCAAGACAAGCCACTGATCTGTGAGGAGAGTTTTGGTGATGAGTACCTCACAGTTCCTGGACAGGAAAAGTGGTTCTTTCAAAGACCAAATCAGGTAATTAATAAGAAAAGATGGAATACTCAACATGTCGCGAGCGTGGGACAAAGAAAAAATCTGAGTCCCCGACGGGAATCGAACCCATGACCTTCCGTACACCGGTCGGACGCTCTAACCACTGAGCTACTGGGAGACTCGTGGCAAGCATTTTATCTTTAATCTTTTGAAAGTGCAATCTCCTAAATTTGTTGTTTATTTATTTGCTTATTAATTGTAACTCCCACAAACCTTACTACATCTCTGTTCGAAATCTGGTGACCCAAGATGCAGTTAAATTACATGAAAGCCAGGCTTCTCATCTCGGTTAGGCGCAGTTTTGGTGAAAATGTTGAGATTTTCGTGAAGATGTTTTCAAAGTCAAAACCTAGACATATAGTTATTAAGACGGGCGAGTGGGGTACCGTCTTCTAGCTTTGCAGAACAAAATGAATTTTCGCCGTCGTATGTTGTTCAAGGTCACTGGACGATTGATTGGTATGTCAATGATATATGGGGGGTGGGAAAGGAAGAGGGCTGATATTTTTACCGTGGTTTTCTTAAAGGGGCAGTGTCACGGGGATTTTGCTCGCGTTTCGTCAAAACCTCGCTGAAATTGAGATTAAATGCCTTCACTCACACACAAAATGCTCCTGGTACATCAAGAGGGAGATATCAAGTGAATTTTTGCAAGGAGGGCAAACCATAATAAGGTTTTATTGATTTTTGTAAGATGCAAGCACAGAATTTGAAAACGTCGGCCAGACGTTTTCAAATTGTAATCCATTTCCATCTTGGCCATCCATGGCCAAAGACACTTAGTAATAGCTTCACTGAATTAGTATGGTGTCTGAACAAGAAAATGACCAATATTTTTAGGTTTTCATATATGTTAATGTGCCTATTGGCTTTTCAGTGGGGTCAAACGCGAGCAAAATCCTCGTGATACTGCCCCTTCAAAGGGGCATAGTCACTACGATTTCGCAGATTTTTGTTCAAAACTGTGCTAAAAGTATCGGTAGCTAACTTTATCCATGCCCAACATTGTGTTTGAACATTTAAAGGAACATATTAACTTAATTTCATTAAGAGTAAACAAACCATGACCATTTTAAAATATCGATTTAAGGAGGTTCGAAACAGTTTTGTTGGGCGCGCGCAGACTGGGTTCCAATTTACCCGTGAGACTCAAAAATTAAAACGAACAAACAAAAGTGGCGTCGCGCTCTCGTCTGGATTTAATATTTTGCGCCGGTCTTTTAAAAGCTGCGTGTAGGCAAGGTTGAAAACGACTGTAACTTAGGTGACAATTCACTTGAATCATGTCCTTTTCAATGTTATCAACGCGATCGTCAACTCAGCCGCATATGAAGCGCAGTAAGCTTATATTCAGAGGCTGTGCAACTGAACTGTGCTGGAGAGGACGGTGACTTCAAAACTCTCTCATCTCCAGTGAAATCGTATAAAGGCCCTAAAATAGTCGCCGTTTTACCATTAGTTTTTTTCACTGGCTGTTTTGACCTCGGAAGCCTTTTCTACGTCCAGGTCGCAGGAAAGAAGTCTGGCACCGTTTCCGTGCCAGGGCAAATTCGTGTTTCTGAGAAAACATTCCAATTTAGAAAAAAGACAAAAAAAAAAAACAAAAGGAAAAACAAAACAAAAAACAAGCACACACATTTAGGGTGTTGTTAGCAAAAACAATGTAGACTACAGTAAAAGGTTTTTATTGTCTTCACATCATGAAATAACAGGGCAAGAATTTAAAAGAAATAGGTAGTGTAACAAAATTAAACTTGCAGTGAGCGAAAAAAATACCCTGTGAAACAGACAGATTTTGACTCAATAAAGTGACTTATTCATGCCGAAATTTTGACAAACCAGCCGCTACAAAGAAAATATTACAAACAATCAGGTGAAAGATTCGCTTTCTATTTTGCTGAAGTGGTAGTTTCAATCTCAGTTTCACCGTAAATCTGTTTACTTGCGAAACAAATTAAAAAGCGTACAAGAGAATTTCAAAACAATTCATCGCGCGCTATATTTTTATCAGCAGTCGGGCTAAAAACAAGTTAGTTTTTTCAAGTTAGTTTTCTGGGAAATATACTCCACATTTCCGGATAAAAGAAGTGCTCTCTTATTTGCTTAATTAAGTGATAGTGCAATAGTTTGGTGGTAATACGTTTTTTTCCGTAATGCAATAAGAAAAACCGACCTGTAGAATAATTTCAAAACATTACCGCGCGCTATCTTTGTAAATTCGTTTGGTTCGAAATACTCCAGATATTCGGATAAGAGAAATGGTTTCTATCTTGCCGAAGTGGTAATATTGTTAATTTGACTGTTATTAGTTTTTCCTGGGGCGAAAACAATTCTTCAAACCTTCAAAGCGGTTCTTTAAATTGAGTTTTGATCAATCAATCGAACACGTTTCATCAACAGAAAATTCTTGACAACATTGACACGTATCAAAGATCATCAAAGGTAGTTTTGTCCTCGTTTGAATACATACCTCTACATAAGGGACTTCTTCAATGTATTGTTTTTATAGCCGGAAATGTTGTCTTTTTGTTAATTCTGTCCTTGTGCTCCTGTAAGACATATAATCCCGAAGTGGTGTCCATGTACGCGTTGCTCAATCCTGAACTCCGTTTGAAGGACAACCTTGCCTGATTGCAGTATTTTCGAAACTCCGTTGTTTTTAAGATTTTCAAGCACATTCCGCTTTAGTAGAAGTATTTGCTCTCCATCGCATACGTTTCCAATCTGAATCCTCGTTTATGTTAAGAATCGTTGACATGTAAATAATTGTACAGTGGTATAAACAGTAAGCTAAAGTCCACCACCGCTTTCGAAAACATGATATTTGTGAACGAACGCTGCGAACGTTTGCAAACATTTGGAGATAAGTTCAGTTTTCACGGAGTTCAAATAGGCTCTTCAGGCAGACGATAAATCAAAACAAGTACAGAAAGCAGCCTGTCTTGCGAGGATTTAGACAATCTTTGTTCCCAAGGTGTAAAAGAAGCATTAGTCGCCATTCTGAGCGAAGTGCCGATGAATTCACTTGAGATAGAATCAATCTGCACGAGCAGGAAAACATTCCGCTATATTTGGGGCCAAGGATCCAATGATTGAAAACAAATGATGTAATGTTCTTCGACAAGCACCGATCCACCCAAAACGTCACCTTTTCAAACGTAATGAAAGTCACCAGGGCGAAAGAAACGCCCAACGAAATAAACCTGGAATAAACAGACTTGAAACCGCGTGTCGAGAGTGGCGTGACAATTTCTGCGCATGTGCAATTGCCTATCTTGTCGGGTCGAAATTTTCAAAATTTTGTAACTTAGGAAGAACATAATTTCGCTTCCGCTCGGTAAATTTCTTTGATTTTTTGCATGTTAACTCTTGTATGCCCAAAGAGTTTTTCAAGCGAGATTAAAAAAATTCTGTCGTACGGGAGAAAGGTTAAAGGTAAATTCGTAAAAAAGTGTTTTTTGCTGAAAGTTTTCGACAGAATTTTCTTTAACTTAATCCTTAGGTAGCTTACTAGAATCAAAGGCCGTATGCAAAATTTAGCCAACTCTAACCTAACTATTTTAACTCCCAAATATAATGCATCGAAAAAAACAAGAACCCTTTCGAGCCACCTTAATGTCAACACGCTGAAAGAATTTAAAAAGTTTAGCCTAATTTAATTTCCATCCGTGCCATCCGTAGCAACAGAGGACAAAAAATAGTTTCAGTGAAGTAATATAGTCTTTGGTAACAAAACTAGACCATTATTTGTGGGCGTTCACTGATGTGAGGACATATTTTTGATTTTTAAAATGAACTAAAATAGCGTGACTATGCCCCTTTAAGGACTGAGAGCTAGGTTAATGCAATGCCTCTACCATCGCTTATTTGGAGGAATTCAAAAAATGGTGGCTCGACCGACTGTTATACTCAGCAATTTTCAAGACGGTTTTGGACATTCTACAGATCAAAATACGCCTTTGCAAAAGTAATAACAAATGTTACAGTAGACCACACGTATACTTGTGAGTTTATTATTTGTTATGACCGTGTTATTGAAACATCTCTCACTGTTCTTGCACAAATTATACGAATTCATGCATTTGAAATCTAGCTCTTATAAAGAGGGGAAAAACACTAGAAAAACACAGACTTAATCTTGATTAAAATGCCTAAGACTTGATTTACAGGAGAACCTTTAAACCCGGGCGTTTAACTGGAGACTAACCTTGAACGAGTAGTCACGCAAATATACAAGTAACGCAAATTTTAACACCACGCATGCCATTTATCACTGTATTGCAAAATACTGAAAATGCAAGGGCTAGAGGAGAATTTATTAGGTTACGGTTTTGCATGAAATTTTTGCTGCAGGTTTTCATTTTCATGTTCATTTTTTGCAATTACCAAAACAGATAAAACAAAATTTATTTATCTTTGTCCGTGAATATAGGTGCCCACAACTGGATAACTCCAGCTTCTAAGGGCCCGTCTCTTGGTTCTTGTTACTTATGCATTTAGTGTCTGACAAACATATAAACAATTTGACACAACCTTTGCTAACAATTGTTTTTGAAAAAGATGATAAATTGATGGCTCATAGGTGCTCAGATGGTAGTGAGTGCAGGATGGTAGTGACTACAGGAGTACTTGTCAGCAAATAACACACTTGAAGTACATGTATTATCGTTGCCTCTTATTGGATACATTAC
This sequence comes from Siderastrea siderea, assembly GCA_964030785.1. Classification (NCBI taxonomy): domain Eukaryota; kingdom Metazoa; phylum Cnidaria; class Anthozoa; order Scleractinia; family Rhizangiidae; genus Siderastrea; species Siderastrea siderea. Next base: position 46,851,699 of record OZ034971.1, on the reverse strand, counting down.
AAAGCAAGGAAAGTTACTATTTTATTTCATTTTATGTTATTTTGTTTTATTTTTGTAGGCGCCACTTGGGGAAATCTCTTCTCAGGAACAGCCTGGTGCGTTACTGTTTGTCTATTACACATAAAGCTCTAGGGGATAGAGGGGTAATCCAGTTTGGAAAGTTTTTTTGTGTGCTTGAATTTCGTGTTGTTGTGTTTTATGTTACAGACTTACACACTTACAGACTAACGGGCTTACGTGCTGTAAGCCCGGCTGCAAGACCGTAAGCCTCTACGGTTATAATCCTGTAAACCTGTAAAGTCTAAACGTTTCTAACCCTGACACTTACCCTAAACCCTAACCCTAATCCTCAACCCTAACCCTACCTTGTAAGCCTGTAAGTGGGCTTACAGCGGGGCTTACGTCAAGAATACACTCGTAAATCGTGCTTCATTTGTCAAATTGTCAAGAGAATGAAATTATAAAAAAAAATGAGTTCCTGATAGAGTTTGGTTGAACGCATTATCTTTGCAGTGGCTGGATACTATGAAAAAGGAAAACAAAATTAATTTCCCCCTTTTAATTTTTTCTTTTTGTACTCTGCCTGCCAGCCATTTTTTACAAGCATTTTTTATTAGTTACTTTAATTCTCTGTTACTTGGTCACCTATTTATCCTTCCACCTATCTGAATTACTCGATGTACTTAATATATCCATCATATCCATCTATCCTTGCTTCCACTCTGTCTTCCAACCGTCCGTCTATCGAACCATTCGTCCATTCATCCATCCATCCATGCATCCATCCATCCATCCATCCATCCATCCATCCATCCATTTTCGTCATTCCGTAGTCGTTTTATGTGATATTCCATTGTACATATCCGTTGCGCAAACTAGAGAGTGTTGTATGTATCCAGGTGCCTCTGTTGATGAGATGCCACTTCATATATTTATTTATTTATTTATTTTTTGAAGCATCTATGTGGTCCAGAAACCTAAATCCTTGAAATTGATTGGCTAATTACTCGCGCGTAGCCGAGAAACTTGAAGTAAAATCATATTACCCCAGCGCAATAAAGCGCGGGGTTTTTTCATCTTAAAAATGGAACTTTTTGCTCGGTAACAATTGTAAAGTGAAAGGAAAAACCAGCAGTGGATTACAAGGCTTGGTTATTCCCTAAAAAGACGAGTATTCGTGTTATTTTGTTGATAAAACCTTGTTGCTTTTCTTTTCTTCTCGACCTGCCATTCGACTTAAGCTTGACATGCCTCAACTACAAATTAGTCTCTTGACCTCCGTTTCTCAGTTGAAATTTCGTTAGTCTCTTTGAAGTTTCTTTTCCAAATCTTACCCCATTTAATGATTCTTAGCTAAAATGGTCGTCATACATAAACCTCGCGACGCCGTGTCTTTGACTTCTGACAAGTTTTCTGGTGTAGTTTTCCCTAGGCGTCTCAATTTGCGAAAATATTACCGAGAACAAAAGGAACAAGGACTAAGGAGTGTGAGTACTTTCTAATGAAAGTCTTACTTGTTTTCAAGAACTTTCGGTAAAGCAATATTTAAACGTGTCATTTCATTTTGAAATGATTTTTTTCAACGATTATTCTGTAGTTTAATATCTCTATAAGCTTGCTATGAGAACACACTTTTTGCCTTTTGATAAAACTAAGTCCTGTTTTATCGTATTCTATCCTGTTTTTTCCCTACGGTTTGCCAACGGCTCTTTCTTATAAACTAACTTTTAACTTTGGTCGTGAGTGGTAGGGCGCGTAGAAGTACTGTTTACAAACCAATTCTCAAACAATTCGCCTCGTTTCGTCTTAAAAAAGGTAGAAAAAAGATAAACGCGTTATTTACCGGCCGAGATGTCCGTATACAAAACTGTACCAGAGGTCTTGAGTGCGGCCCGAGGCCGCATATACAAAATTAACGAATATCAAAGATACAGGTAAAATTTCATGTAAACTTCATTGTTTATTAATTTGTCAAGAAGGTGAAAATCAAGGTGAAAATCGAGTCCCTGGATTGTGGTGGCCTGATGTACTTGCATCCATGAGAACCCCTGCAAAAAACCTCGATACATTTTTTTCCCTGCCCTAATCTGTCCTGAAACCCGGAAAGAGATCGCGTCCTTGCAAAATTTTTCTGTACATACCGTTACATAAACAAAGCAAGAATCTTCTGATCACAAACTGCCATTTTATTTAGTTACATCCATCCAGTCTCTGGTCCGCCACTCCGTCTCTCCTATCACAAAAATGCCGTCCGTCCGTCCATCCTTCCATTGTTGTGTATCTTATCCCTCCTGTTAATATGTGATGTTCTTATATTTCATTTCCATTGTATATTTCAGTTTTGCAAACTAGCTATAATTTTTACATGTACAGGTGCATCTGGTGATGAGATGCCAATTTCTTCAGTTCCAAAGGGAGGGTCACTCATGAGTTCTGCTCCTCAGGAATACTCAGGTAACATTTTTTATTAAACATGTTATTATGTGTTGGTTAGTGGAGGGGGTACCCCCTCCCCCTCCTGTTTATTAGGGACTTTAAGCAACGACGACGGCAACGCAAGGGAAAACGTCATTGAAATTGTGGTTTTCGGTTCTTTTATTCTTCTTCGCGATTATTCCAACTCGTTTAACTTGTCTAATGTGACCGAACTGTCCGGGATCTGAATTCGTAGGGACGGCGCTCAAGTTCAGGAAGAGAAAGAAAAATTCACCGTCGTGTGTTCCTGTTCTCCTAAAAACCTTAAAACTGGTCATTTCACGTTGTTGTTTTGTAGAGGACAGCAAAACCCGTCGTGGTTGCTTAAACTCCCTATTTTCCCCTTGCGGGATGAGGACTCACCATATTATAAAACGAATTCCATAAGTGAGTTTTACTTCACCAGTATTTACAACAGAAATACTCTGGCATACCCAAAGAAGGTTAAACTTTACAGACCCAGGTCAATGTAGCAGAGAAACTGGGAGTACCTTGGAGCATTTAAATTAGCAATCTGGAGCTGTTCAAAGCCACCCATAGTAGCTCGGAGCAGCTGAGCAGAAAGCAGTTCAGAGCATTTAAGAGTTCAACGAGTGTTGAAGATGCAGGTAGCGTTTCATATTATTGAGCTGTCAACAGCATGAAACCAAGCAGAAAATTGAGTGGCTAAGATGAGCTCAAATGGCTGAACACTATAAAAAGGAAAACAAATTCGACACTTGCCTATCATTACTTTATTAGTTGCTTAGAGCCTCCTTTACTTGGTTATCTATTTTCGTTGCCACAATATGTATAATGTACTTACGTCCAAAAGAACCGTGCAAGAAATCTCTGTACATTCTTTGATCGCCCTTATCGCTCTTTTCTTGCAAAAGTGTATCTTACATGCCAAAACATGGAGGAAGCAGGATACCTCTGACAGGGTTACCACGGTCAGAGAGAAGGCAGGGAAAATTTCATTTTTTCAAGGTCAGGGAAATGTCAGGGAATTTTTTTTGTACCCGCCAGATATGAAAAGGGTTGTTAGTTTCTTGTTGTCAAGGCTGTTTTTTTTTAATCTCTTTGAATCAACCTTTTTTGGGGCTTTACCGCCAAGATATTCATCCTGCATAGTAAGTCAAAATGGTTTGCGTCCAGTGAAACGTCGGTGAAAAGAAAGGACATTTGTTTCATCTAGATGAGAGGCAACTCTATCTGACGACTGAGTATCGTTTATTCAGAAATATTCATCTAGGCAGGCATCCAGTCATTCAGCCATGCGTTCAGCCGTTCACCTAGATCTGTCCAACCCTCCGTCCATTCATTATTATTATTATTCATCTATCGGTGCATATTTCAGTCGTTCGGAATAGAGAGTTACTGTAATTTGTACCTGTACAGGTGAAACTGGTGATGAGGTACCAGTATCTGCATCACTCAAGAAAAGGTGCGTCAGGGATTCCTCTTCTCGGGATTCTAAGAGATTCATGTTAACAACTGTGGAAGGTAAAAGTTAACATTTCTTATCAAGTGATGCTCAGGAGAAAAATTGGGTCTCCGATGCAGGCTGAGTAGGCCATTTCCCAGTTGTCTTGTGCCTCGTTTTCAACGCGAGGCCTGGTGCACAACCTTTCGTATGTAAATGAGTTTTATTTACATGTGAATGAAAACTCATTTTCATATGAAAGGTTGTGCACCAAGACTCCCTTTGAAAAAGAGGCCCAAGACAACTCGGAAATGGCCTGTTGAATCCTTGTCCTTTGCACAGCAATTGCTAGTAGTGCATGTTCTAGTGAATTGCGCTAACAAAATTATTTCAGACAGTGTTTAGAATGTGGCGTGCTTGACTGTAGTGTATCAGAACTACTTAAACAGATGTGCGACTATTTCTTTAGCCTCTGATCTTTTTTAGTAATCCCTCTCTTCATCATGTCCAGTGTAGAGAAACGGAAGGACTCATATATTTGTTGTTTTTTAAAGTTGGGCAAGTTCTCCGCGATGTTCAACAAATGCAACATGAAGCACGCGGTGGTATTAGGAAGACAAGCCTATTAGTGGGGTTGAAGAAGATTGCTTCAAGCAAAGGATTCATAATTTCCGACAATGATGGATCAGGAAATTGCATGTTTTACGCTTTGTCTGAACAACTGGACCTTGTGAAGGGAATTCAAATCTCTCATGCAGAGTTGAGGCAGCACTTGGTCAATTACCTCAAGGAGAACCCTACGTTGGTTAGTTTGTGTTACTGTATTGGTTAGTTTGTGTTACCAAGTAGTTTGGTTTCCTTCTTCTAGTTATTCAGCAATTATTCCACAAACGGGACCACCCTCGCAAACGACCAGCTCTAGTTACAACCAGCATTGTGAAACCCCCGTTTGAATTGTCACTTCAATTCTGTAACTAAAAGCTCTCGTAAGCGACCGCGACCACTTTTGTAAATTACAGACTGGTCTTCTCCTTTGTTTTTAAGCTCTCGTAAGCGACCGCTCAGTCAGCACTTAAGTAATGCGTTCCCTTCTTGATGAAAATCAATTTAGAATAATACGTAAGGTATTAGTATTAAATATCGGACAGTATCAAATATCGAACGGCTGAAAAAACTTGTTTAGTATGTCTTTATACAGACAGAAATGCGAGATCCAAGGCCACACAAGTTGGGAACACAATGCAAACACTATCAGACGAGTTTTGGTTAAGGTTACTCCGGACCTTCGCGGGTGTCCTCCCGTGTCCTTCGGGAAAAAATTCATATGCGCGCCATTTTTAAGGAAAGCACGGCAAACTATATATCGTTGGAAAGCTTAATAAATGTAGATTTCGGGAAAATATGAATTGCCAGTTTTTTCAATTGCACGAAAGAAAATTGCAAAAATGACCGCGAAAATGACCATGTGTCACTCAATCAAACAAATGAATTAACAGGGTACCAAAACTCGGCAGATGTCTGTGAAATTTGGCTTGAACAACTTAGATGCTGTGAAACAAAACTATGTCGGGGATTTTTGAAATTTATAATATTTCACCCGTGGCGATCTTCAATGCAACGCCCATCGCGCGTTCTTTGCTGCTCGAACTTGACAGATTAATTAAAAAATAACCAGTCAGAATATCGAAAAATGCTGACACGCTTTTGATGATTGATCCTTTGTGATTAACACTGTGCAGTTATTTTGCCAATGCGCTTGGATTTGATACCCTGTTAATTCAATTGAATGACACATGGTCACTTTCGTGTTTGTTTGCGATTTTCTTTTGCGGAATTGGCGAAACCGGCAATTTATTTTCTTTCCGAGATTTACATTTGTTAAGCTTTCCAACGATATATAGTTTCCCGTGTTTTCCTTTAAAATGGCGCACATACGAATTTTTTCCCCGAGGACACTCGCGAAGGTCTGGAACGAGTAAAACAACCTCAAAACACCTTCTTCTGTACCTGCAGAAAAAGATGGCGCGTAAAAAACATAAAAATTTCCATGTGCACGGAGAAAAACTTGAAAAAACGGTGGAAAACAAGCGCCGATTTACTTCAAACTTGGTTACGGTGAACATTGGCCACCATTTTGTCTCCCACAAGTCATACCGGCCTTGTCACTCTACGAGCTTTCACTCTAGTCCTCGGATCTTCTGCAAATCTGATATCGGAAGCCTGCTACAGAGCCGCTGAAAAGGAAGGTAAAAAGCTGTGATGCCTGTGTTTTTGAAGACTCCATTTCTTGTTTAGAACCAGCTGTGATGACCCTCAAAACAGTGGGGATCGACAGGTTTGTTTTTCAGTGAGAGCGCGTGTTACGTGGGATGATTCATATTCGCTCACTTTCTCAAGATTTTCTGAGGTGTTCGATAATAGATTTGGTTGTCCGATAATTGAATTTTCAGTAAATAAAAGTCTTATTGTGCAATTGTTTTTGGAAACCAATATTAGCTATCAATCGATGTAAAAACATCTGAAGTGTATATGGGACAACAAATATATAAATATTCTTACTCAAGGACCAAAGAAAAGCGATCAGCGTAAAAGTGTCTGATAATACATGCAAATACACATAATATAAGCGACGATGATTCCTTGACCTGTGCAATTAAAAAACGTATATTATTACACAATACTATTGGTAGCCAACAACATATGCAGGCTTTCTGTTAAAGACCACCACCCTCTATTGTTTTATCACTTGGTCGCTTACGAGAGCCCATTCTCGTAAGCGACCAGCTTTAGTTGCGACCACTTTTCTGAATCCCCCGAAGTGGTCGCTTACGAGAGCTTCGACTGTGGTCATCCAACAAGCACGAGTGGAATAATTTTCACCTTCGTTTTTTGCCATATTTTAGGACAAAACTTTGTTTCTTGTGGAATACTTTTGAGTGCCGCGGCACCCATAAAAGTATCGAGAAATATCGAGATCCTTTTAATTACGCAACTTATTTTAAAGTTAAAGAAGATCATCGCAGTTATAGACGCAACTTTTGCAGTTGCGAAAAGAAAACCTGAAAAAATCCAGTCTTGTACGGGATTCGAACCCTTGACCTGTGCGATACCGGTGCAGCGCTCTAACAATTGAGCTAACAAGCCAACTGGGAGCTGGTCATTGTGTTGGTTCGTTATAAACCCGTGAAGGATGAAGATGAAATAGTGAATATATGGATATCGTTTACAAGCCTGGATTTTTTTAGGCTTTCTTTTTACAACTGCAAAAGTTTCGTCTATAACTGCGATGGTCTTCTTTACATTTAATTCTTCATCCCGCAGTTCATCCCGTATATTCATATATTCATTATTTCAGCAACTTATTTTCTTAAAGATAGGCCAAGAGCGCTTAGAGCAGAGATCCCAAGAAGTAGCTCACTGGATTTTTGATGAAATTGTGGTTACTCAATGGGCTAGCATAACTTTTTAGCCATGTGGGAACCATGGTGCTCCACTAAGACAGAAATTCCCTCAATGAAGCTCCAAAACGGAGATTCAAATGGAAAGCTTCGTTTAGAAAATTCGTTTCCTTGGTCAGCCACACCGTAAGCATAAATGCAGATGTGAGACAGTTGTTTTCCTCACCCACTGCTCATGTTTCCCGAATATGAAGTTGCAAAGGCAGATTATTTGTCCCACGCTTCTCCCCCCCCCCCCACCCTTTCCCCCAACTATGGACTAACATCTAACATTAGCAACTGCATAATTTTCAATAACAAAGTTAGTTGGTGTTTATTCCTTGTATTTCCTCCTCTTGTAGCCAGATGGAACAGAACTGTTTAACTTTGTCGATAGATATGATTCATGGACTGATTACCTGAATAAAATGGCAGCAGATGGCACATGGGGTGACCATGTCATTCTTCATGCCGCGGCAATCTGCTTTGAAACTTATATCCACGTAATAAGCAGTCTGTCGGAACAGCATGATATCATTATCACCCCAGAGCGTGATGTTGGTAGCAGCAGGCCGTTAGTCTTGGGGCACGTTCACGAACATCACTTTGTCAGCCTTCGACGTAAACAAGGTAAAGGTGCTTTGACACTATTGAAATGGGTTGGTGTGAGGATTGGAATATTGACAAGCTAACGCAGTAAGTCACTAAGGCAATATCCCTTAAACTGTCGTGGGGGTCGTCCTCGTGAACACTTCATGGTCGCACAAGCAAGTTTTACATGTTTTTTATCAAAAAAGGTGGAACTGGCAAACCAAAAAATGGATCGACAATGAAGCAGGCAACAACGGACGATCGAATGAACGAACAAAAACAACGAAAAAAGAAAACCCGACTGGGTGAACGAACGAACAAGTGACTTGAAAAAGGAACGGTCGAACAATCTCTTTCGCAAATGAAGAGACGAACAGACAGAAGGATCAAAAAGAGGGAGGGGAGGGAACATTATTCTGTTTGACAAATGAGTGTTCATCTAAGAAAAGAGGCAAGAATTTTCAATTGCTTCCAGCCGCTTGCAGTGCTACAGACACGGAACATTTGATTGGCGTTGTAAGTACCGATTTTGTGAGCCAGACTTGGCCGGTTTTCAGTAATAAATAATACTTAGACAGTAGTCTTACTTTGTCCTCTTCCCAGCGGAGGGTGACGCTTTTCCATTCCTATCTTCCTGTCTTAGTGCTAAGTACAGGTAATGACATCCAATTCTGCTTTCCAAAAGTAACGGCAATTGTGAAAGTTGTTAATAAATTCCCAAAGTAGCAACCCTTAAAAATACCTTTTTAAAATAACTACCTAAAAATTGAAGTTACTCGACTCTCTGTTCTCTCCAAATTGCTTCCACAGGAACTAATGAAGAAGGTGTGTCATCCTCAGAAAAAGAATCACAAAGCATCTTAGGAATTCCGGACATAGGTAAATAATATCTCCTTTATTTTAGTAGATTCCCCACATCTAGTTGAAAAGAGACAGCGTGAAACAATCCATAGATCCATAGATACTGTTGACAAGGCAAATTTGCTTATTATCGCACTCTAATCAATCTTCCCATTAATACCACAGGCCATGCTATTATTGGGCTGTTTTGTTCAGTCGGGGAGCGGTTTACTTGGCGCCAAAGCCGCGTAAATGAGCGTGAAGCCACGAAAAAGGAGCATTTTAGCCGCAAGAAACAAATTCGCCTTTCATTCTCATCGTGGCTTTTTTACTGGGTTCCACCATTCAAAATTTGCCATTGCAGGAGTTATCCTACCAGCTACAACGTCTTGTTTTTACAGGATAAAATAAATGGCCCTTTGTTTAATTTGCTATTATCACGTCGAGAACAACCAGTAACGTCGGGAATTGATGTTAATCCGTTCCTATTGATCGTTTTCTTCATTTTTAATTTATTAAATAAATGACGATGAATCAATTTTGATGGTATTACTTAAAATTGATTTTCAGTGTCTGTCGGCGATTTCATCATTATATTAAGGAGCTTAATTTCAGTGCTCAGTCGGTTCAGTCGCTCCCTAGGCATTACAATGAATTTATATGTTACTGATTGTTGTGTACTTAATTATTTTTAAAGTAGTTACAATCCAATTTAGTATATAAGTATTTAGTAGTAATTTAGAAATATATTAGTTTATTAGTATTTAGTAATATTCAGTTAATACACGACCCCACAAGCATTGTGCTTTAACTTTCTATCGTGTTTAAATAAAGGTTATTCATTCATTCATTCATTCATTCATTGGGTTTGGCTGACCTACATTGTTTTGGTGAAAACTGCTTTCACATTCCTGATTCACATTTCCTTGTGAGAAAAGTATTAGAAAGTTGAATAGAGAAGGTTACCTTTTAAAGACAGTAGTGTCAACAGTATAACGCATAGATGTACCAGGGGCGCTGTTACATTTTCTTGCTTTTATGTTGATTTTCAGACCCTCTTATTCGGCTAGTAATCCGCTACTCTCAAGGTCTAAGTGAAGAACAACAGGACGATGCCAATCAAATTTTAGCACATCACCTACGATTTTACATGGAACACCACGACCTTTCTACTGATTTCGTAGAACGAATGGGTGGCTTGATGGAATATATGGAAGGTACCATAGACTTAACCCTAGAGGCTATGGGCAAGTAGAAAAGTGGTTCCTTGCGAGTAATGAGATCAAGAGGAAACTACGCCCGAGTACCATTTAGCAGTGCGTGTGCTAAGAATTCAGCATTTGAGAACACTCTTACTTTTATGGGAACTTGGTTATAACATTTAATGAAGATGCCTGGACAAGGAAACTGGCTTGTCAATACCTTATTACAGGAATGTATAACGAAGCATTTTAACAACGCGAACAGAATCTCCGCGTTATAAAATTAACGCGAATTTTCGTTGTGTTTACATGCATTGAATTAACGAGGATTTCCGTGTGGTATATGTTCACATGCATTCAATTAACGCGAATTTGATGCTTTGTGCGTAATAATTTCGATAACAACATGCACTAAACACGAGACAAAACAACAACGTCCAACAACAAAACTCGAAGTTTAATCCCGGTAAACCATAGACTGCGAGTAGTCTCTAATTTTGGCGATGGCGATTGTGGGGCGGGCGAAACACGCGCGCGCGCGAAATTTCGAGGAGACGCGACTCCAGGGGAGCGCAGTCCAGGTAAACCATATTCTAACTAGCAATACCAAGAAAGGTATTTAAATAGTGACTATTCAAGAAAGTAAAAGAAGTGAGCTATACCCTTGGTGATGTAGATCGTTACATTCATGAATCTTCAATATTGAATTAACTCGTGTAGTTCATCAATGGTTTCAGTGTAGTATTCAATATGTTGTAGTGCAATTTCAGAGAAATAACATTAGATCACAGCGAAAATGGATGTGTTCTTCATAGCGGGCATATGTTGTCAGGAGCGTATCATGATTAAACTTGTGTTGATTGTGAAGCATAATTAAGTCGATGAGAACAGACGATTTCTGGTTTTCATTACATAATTAGAGGTCTTGTATGGTGCAATGCTTGATTTTGCTGATATGACTGGGAATTCTGTGTTGGAACATTGAATTCACCTTTTGTGTCTTCTGTCCATTGGCGACTGTTATTCAAGAGATACATAGAAAAGAATTGTTTTAACAAAGGAAAACAGCAAACGCGAATGGAATAATTTGTACTATTAAAAAGGCATTTCAATATTCTACTGTGAGAGTGGTAATCGAAATTTGACCACAAACGAATAACGTTTGTGGAATCTGGAGTACTAGAGATAGTGTCCGTGATATAAAGAAGTCTTCACAGTCAAGAGAGTCACCTTAGAGTGTTCAACGTAAGTAGCTTTACTGTCTTTACTCGCCCTACTAAAATCGGTAAAGTATAATATATTTAATTTGTGATTGATTGCTTATTAGAGCTGCGTTTATAGCTGGTCTTTTATGGTCTGGGCTAACAATGTGTTTTTTCCGAACAGTTGCGTATTCTCTAAATTTATCAATCGTATTTGCGTAGAATCGAATGAAATGCGAATTATCTCCGGTACGTAGTATAGGAGATAATGAATTTCTACGTGTTAATATCATGGGCATGTAGAGGCTGTTAAACCCTTTTATTATTCAACTGCATTCAGTAGAGTACAAATAACACGCAAAACGAGTACAAATATCCCACGTTATTATATGGCAAGCAATTCTTCAGTCTAAATCGAGTGTTCTGATTGGTTAGTCTTCGGTCGGGATTTTACAGTACGGACCATTACCATGGAAACGGTCCTTTTTGGATATTTTTTTTTCGTGCTAACACTACAGCAAAATTCAAACTGAAAACGCAAGAAGATAAAAAAAGAAAAGGTTTGGAGCTGGTACAAAACAAATGAACGAGGTAAACACGTCTGCTTAGAAAAAGCGATCTTCAATTAAGGACGTTCGCGCGATTTTTTTCATACTTTGGCTACAGTCAGATAATGAGTTACCTATGTCAGAAATGCAAAAAAATTGGGGGGTCACCGACTTCGTTTTCAAAATAAAGCACGTGGAAAACTACCCCAATTTTGACAAATCGGCCCTCGCAACGCGACATGGCCTCAGTGCTTGTTAGTTGAAAAATATTAAAAATGATTCGCTGTAGACCGACTTTCTTAGTCAAATTTTATTTTAGTGGGACTGTCAAGTAAATAATGTGAGCTGGTGTCATCATTTTAGTTAAACTCATTCTCTAAGATGGACTTTTGCGAACACCGTGCAGCTACAACAATAGCATAATTCGATGATGCGAGGGCAGAAAAGTTGAAAAAAATCAAACTTCCACAATACTGATTTTCTTTAATTTTTCTCAAAACGTAGATTATTGACAGAGAAAGTGAATTAACAAAAGAAAATATGGGGTCACCGAACATTTAAGAGAGTTAAACCCGTGCATAGATACTGAAGTGCCCACTAGCGCTATATATCTTCACATTTCTCCAACAGCGCGCGCGCATGCATGACGCGCGTGCATGACGTGGCAGTGAATTGCGTGCGCAGTAAGAATGCGCAGAAACAATTAGCGCGAACGTCCTTAAGTTTACCGACTGGGCCAACGTTCTTCAGTGACTGGGTTTGTTTATTGTTTTTTTGTATGGCTATAGACTGTAAGCTGTAAAGACCCAAGTAAATCGGCCAAGACTTAAACAATAGTTATTAAAACTCAGCATTAACAAAAGAGTACGTTTCTCACAAGAAAACCTCACGGCGAAAAAGAATCAGGAAAACTGCAAAACAACTAGCAAACGGCTTTCACCGGCAACTATAAAGCAAACGATCACGTTCTTGTCTAGTTTAATATTCGCCATCGCTTCAGTCAGCGCATTCCACAAGAACAAATTAAAGCTACACGTACGTGCATTAAACTAACAGTGTACCTTGATTCCTCAGCGAGATTTTTGTTCTTGTAGTGCACATCCTTGAAAATAATTTTAGCGTGTTCACAAGTCCGCTCTTGCTGTAGCTCGCGCTAAAAACAACTTTGTTAGGTGCGACGAAAATTTGCTCTCAACATCCACGAAGTTCCCTTTAAAGCCACTGACGCAAACAACTTGCAGTATTTGGTGGAGAGATAATTTCCAGTGTCTTTTTTTAGGTTCGAGTGTTCCTTTGTTCACAATGACTAACACGCTGCCACAATTTCCAGAGTTTGAGAAGCACGTGTGTGAGCCAGTTTTATCGCGGCCTTTTCATTATCTTTTTCCCGAATTGTCTCTGCCCATAACGAAGAAGTATTTTCAAATAAAACTTTCTTGTGTTGTACAGGACGTCGAAAAAGTGACACATATAATAGAAGCAGAGCAGTTTTCATTCAAGAGCCACGCAAGTTTCTGCCGATCGACAGCAACGATCATCAAACTGATTCGAAAGCCTGTTAAAATCGCTGGCTTCTTTCCTTGACACCGCGCCGGGAATTGACTTGAATGAACTACTAAGTGTTGTTTCGTACGAAAAATGATGCCATATAATAAACCACTTACTAACTTCACTTGCTCGGGACCGTACTGGGGAATATTGGCCCTCGGTCGTTTTTGTACGGACCTCGCTGCGCTCGGTCCGTACTGCCACGACCTCGGGCCAATATTCCCCAGTATGGCCCTCGCGTTCAGTTAGTAAGAGGTTAGTATTTGTACTCCAGAAGACCAGTTTGACAGGTTTTCTACAAATGTCACGTCAGGCACTAGGCTTACGTGGTGAACGATGAAAAATGGCCGAATTTTTTTGGAAGCGACACAATGAATGCTTACCAAATTTTGAGGTTTTTAACAGGAACGAGTTCCTACAGACAAGCAATGACCTAGATGACAGTGAAATTTCTTTATTTATTGAAGAAAATCGAAACGTGAATACAACAAAAAAGACCAACACTGACCTCAATATATGGAAACGATGTGCGAGTCCGTTAAAGAAACAAAGGCCATTGAAGAAATTCCTGGCGAGGAACGTAACAATCTTTTATCTCATTTCTTTGACAAAGTCAGGAAACTCAACGGACTGCGTCTTCAACAACTGCACTATTGTTTCGCTCAGCAATCCCCACCGCTACCTCTTCCAAACCGAAGACGCGTGGTTATTGATTCGGACGAAGATGACTGAGCTTGACGTCCGTTTGGATTGTTTCGAGTTCTGTTCAGGGTTCTGTTGAGTTCTTTCTTTTTGTAGTTTTACTCGGTGACCGAGACTGTTGTTAGTCTAATTGTAAACCCAAAAATAATTCAGTTTTGCCTTATTCCATCTTTGTTTTTCTTGCAAGTTTGAAATAAAATGCTCCACTGACAGGTTTGACAAGTTTTCGTTTTTGACCAATCAACAACAACCTCACATCAAGCGCGCGAAACCTGACCCCGCTGGCCCGCTCACTCGCTGCTCAGAGGTCACGTTAGTTTGTCACGCAACTCAGACAGTTTATAAACGGACCACTTTCCCATTTTCCCAGCTAAGTTGAATAATAAATCCCTTATTAGACGGTTTAGTGTGTAGTATCGTGGAACATTTTTACTTGTCTCTTGTATTGTGACTCGCCCTACGGGCTCGCCAAAATACGGCGTGACTCGTAAAAATATCCTACGATACTACACACTAAACCGTCTAATAAGATATATTTATCTCAGCTAATTTGCCATTGTCATTGTATTCTGTTCGTCACTCTCGCTCCAGTACGTGCTACCAAGCAGCTAACTTTTATTTTATCGAAAATGACAACCCCTCAAGATGGTGCTGGAGTTTCCAACTCGCAAGTACCGGATTTACAGTCTGCAGTTTCAAAGGCGGTAGCTGATTCTATGTCCACACTTTCAGCGCAGATTTCTTCGTTGATTGACGTCCGTTTTGAGAATTTCAAGACGCAGTTTTCTCAAGAGAACTCCGCTTCGGTAGAGGCAGCAGTTAAGCGCGCAAAGCGTGACCAGTATGTTTTTCAAAGCAAAGGAAATGAGCAGCAATTCGAGCACACTGAGTCCGTCCTGGAAAAATTGGAGACCGCGAAAGATGCTGTTAACAGCAACGCCATCGCAAAGGCGAAGAGCCATTGAAGAAGGTATAGCCCTTGTTACCAAACGGATGAAAATTATTAAGGTCGCAGATAAGAGTGAGTACAGTTGGGCGACAGTTCAAGAGTACCTTACGGACGAGCTAGTGTCTAACTCGGATGACGAGAAAAGGCTTTTCCGCTCTGAGAAGAGAGCTGAGAGGAAGGTCAAGGAGTCAAAGAAAAAGCGTGTTCGGAGGTCTGATCGAAGATTTCAGCCATATCCATCTTCTGATCGTCGTGATTCCGCAGATTGGAGAGCTCGCTTTGGCCGTGGCGGTGTCAGTTTTGCGCGTGGTCAGCCAGTTTCCCGCCAGATTGGTCCATGTTTTAAGATAAGTGTTTGCATCCCTTTCGTTTTGCCTCGTTTCGTGTTAATGCGTCTTTTTTAGTTGATTATTCCCCAATTGTTTGTCCAGTATTTTCACAATTCCGATACCTGATGCCTGCTTTCCCTTGTCAGTTAGCTCAATCTTGTCGATCGCATCCATCGCTAGACCATTTATTTCATTGGCGGTTTAGTAGGTGCCTGAATCTTTGTTTTGTACATGTTTACTCATATTTCGCGCATATAGCTATAGCTACATTTTGGTAAGGTGTACTTACGCATTCATAGCGTTGCTATTTTTCACGTCTTCTACTTGTTTCTCGTTTCATTAACTAGCTTTGTTTTCTCTCTGGTTTTTGCCTGGTACTTGGAGCAGGCCTTATCCTCCAAGTGAATATCGTTTTTCTGCTTATTTATTTAGCGTAGAATCTATATATGCTCCATTAACTCTTGCCGGTTGTTTTGTGGTCTTTTAAAGCAAGATCCTACTGTTATTTACATCGGTCATCCAGCAGACAAAATTCATAACTTACATATCTCGGCTATACCTCTCGAAAACGTAGACCAGACAACAGGTTCATACTCAAGAGTGAGGAGTAAAGAAGAAGATGCTTTCAACAAGAGAAACGGCAAGAGAAAGAAAGTTATAGAACCAGATCAAACTTCAATGTTGTTTAACTATAACCGGAGACACACACATCAGAATATTGGTGAAGTAAGATACAAAACTTTCCTTCCAGAAATGAAAAAAAAAACTAATAACAAAGAAACAAGCAGAAAACAATAAACATCTGCGAGATCTCCCAGTGGTCGGATAGCAATATAACTCTAACCCCGTAAAAAGTCAATAACAAAAGGAAATATACCAAGAGAAAAGCACTTTTTTTTTTAATTTGCAGCCTATCCCTAAATAGTCAACTTTGCCAGGCATGCAAATATTCTATTTCAACCCATTTAATATATCTAAAAATAGCAGTGCCTTAAACTACTTTTTAGTCTTTTAATGCACCCGGTTTGTATGACATTGATAGTGTCTCCATGTTTGACCTAAAACAATTCTAAACCGTTGCGCCAACATTACTCCATAAGAATTCGCGCCTTCTTCTAGCGGAGCAATAGAATCGTGACGTCACAGGTTCTTCCGAAACTAGTATTCTCCTGGACTGTTCACCTATCACGTGACAACCGCATGGCGCAAAGTTAATATAGACGTCAATGTAGAATTCATCAATCCCTGAGTTAGTTTTGAAAACAAACTAAGGGTTTTACTTCTCATCCCTTCAACAGCTAGGAAAGACAGTTCAGCATACGGAAGAGTCGTCCTGTCCAACTTGGGACGAACTTACAAGTAAGTGTTTATATGGTTTGCTTTAGCTGTATTCACTGCTTGTGTTGCACAGGTAACATAGTGTAATTAAACTGGATCCCACTTTGACTTTTCACAATTGCTCCCTCAGTCCCGCAGTAAAGACGTATACAACAACTTATTCAACAGGCCGTAGACAAGAAAACGTGTAACCTTATATATGACTTCAACATAACCTTTATTTTACGGGACACGTTTAGGGTAAATCATAAGAAAAGAATCCGATTTTAATTAATAACATTGATCAGTTGCAAATCTCTAATTTTTTGACTGATGTACCACACAAGAAAAGGAATCTTTTGGGGACACTTTTAGGGTGAATTAAGTTCCAGCTGGTCTTTGATTAAGAACATTTCTGTTTCGGTTTTCCAGCTTGGGATGTTATTACATCGATCAGTGACAAATTTCTATTTTCAAGTTGATGTACCACACAAGAGAAGGAATCCGATTTTAATTCGCCAAATGAGACACGCAAAATATTTTTTCACACAACACAAAAGTTAGCAGATTTCAATCGTCGCACATTCACACTCGCACTGCAAAACAATCTTACCGATCTCCTACTGTTTTCTAACTCATTCTAGATGGTTGCAAACAAGGAATAAACTTATTAAAAATATAAAAAGCGTTCTCTGGTTTAAAAAGTTTAAGAGAAATATAAGCTTTCGGCTATTATACTATAGCCTTTAACGAATATAAAAAGAAATGAAAGCGCATGATTGGAAATATATGCAAGGGAGGGTGTGAAAAGATTAAACACAAGAATACAATAGAAGTGTAAAAAAGCTAAAAATGGACAAAAACGGACAAAATAAGAATTACAATAAGATAGAGTATTGTCTTGGTAGCGGTTTGGAATTATTGTCTGCGCCGACAGTTTTGGCAGTATGCCAGGATTCTAGTGTTCTTCGAATACGGTAATTGCCTTTGTCTATCACGATAGCGCCATCAAAATCAATTGAATGATTGTTTTGCCAAGCATGGTTGGCAATGTTCGAGCCTCTAGTATAATTTTTAAGATTTCGTTGATGTTCCTTTCTTCGGGTTTTAAAACATCTGCCAGTTTCTCCTACGTAACTCCAACAGCAATCAGCACACGGGATTTTGTAAACAACATTGCATTGTAGATCCAGGGGCTGCCTAAACTTAGGAGAAGGGAATTCTTGTTGCAGGGTTTTAGCTGGTTTGCTTACTACACGGATGTAATTTTTACGAAGTAATCTGGTGAGAGGTTCAGTCAATCCGCGGATATAGTAGCCTCCTACGCAGTCGTTTTTAGGGGAGTCGTATTACCCTCCTCCCCACAAACGCCTGCTTACCCGAGTTTGACATTCCTTTCCCATTGTTTTACTTGCGAGACAATCTAACCAATCACCGTTGAGGCATTGTCTGACGATGTGCAATCAAATTAGTCGTTATAACATACGCTTCTGTATTATATTTCCCACGATTGTTTTTCCTCAGAGACGCGGGTGTTTCTTGTGCGACGCTTTTATTCCGTCATCTATCGAAAAAGTTCGAATTTTCTGACAAAGCGCTGTTAATCTTGCTTGCCTGATCAAGTTCATCGTCAGTGAGGACTTCAGCGCTTCTCAAACTGATGGAGCAATGTAATGCGAAGGGAAATACGTGACTTCTACGACTTGAAAAGGCAAAGAGTAAGACGGCAAAGGACCGAACGAGATGATAAACCGATAAATGAGATGAAAATATCACACATGGCACAACAACCAAGTGCGTTTCAGCAGCGAAATACTCAAGTTCGCTGGCATATCCGCTAACGTTTCTACGATTTTCGCGTCGAAGGGTCAAGGCGGTTATTACAACGCGCGTTCGCATGCTCTTCTAGATCTCGCATGACATTCCCTGAGCAGAAGGGAATGTTAGTTTACAATCGCTATTTGTGAATACACAGAGCTTATATCTTTTACGATGAATTCATCAGTCAGTTTAAACTCCCTCGACGAATTTCTGCAGCATCCAATGAATGCTTTTGGAAAAAGTTATTCACGTAATGCCACGCATTACATTATAAGGTTTATTGAATCACCCGGTTGCAACGCGATATCATAAATTAAATGTCTAAACAGAGCAAATCGCGCTCTTAAATAAATTTGTTTCCCCAAAATCTAAGATCAATGTGCCATTTGAAAGCTTAGGAGACTTAGTTATCCCTGCATTCAAGAACGATTTTGAGATGACCTTTTACTGTACATTTTAAAACTTATACCGCGCGTCTGTTTATCTGCATGTGTTCCCGCGAAAGCGTCCTGCGGTCAAGGTCAACCTACCAGCCATAAGTAGGTACGATGCGATTGGCTAAGCGGCGGAAAGGAATGTTGCCCTCGGGTAAGCAGGCGTTTGTGGGGATGAGGGTAATACGACTCCCCTAAAAACGACTGCGTGGGAGGCTACGGATATAGGGAAGACATGCGAAACCCAGGGATGTGTCAGATGGATCGGCCCATTTGAAGAACATGGACACTAATTCTTCCGGAGGAGGAGTTGTCGGGGCTGACTTCTTTTTTAAAATGTTGGAAATAACCGTTGGTGGGTAGCCATTGGCTTTCAAGCTTCCGTAACGTAACTAGTCTCGCGTGCTTTACCTTCACAAGTGCTAGGTAGGTTGGCTGCACGGAATAGGAGAGTCGAGGCCGCGCTGACTTTATGTTTAATTTCATGATGAGAAGAATAATCCAGATATCTATCAGTATGTGTCGGTTTCCGGTAAACGTCGATGACAGTAACACCATTTTTCCTGGAAACCAGGGTGTCCAAGAAAGAGATTTGTCCATTATTTTCTTCTTCGATAGTAAAAGCGATTTTTGGGTCAATGGAATTTAAAGTGTCATGAAAGGAGGAGACAGCGTCTTTCTTAATGATGACGAAGCTATCGTCAACATATCTTTTCCAAATCCTTAGTGTAACTGTAGAGGTGTTGATGGCTAATTCTTCAACCACATCCATGCAAAGATTAGCAACAATAGGGCTAACAGGGCTGCCCATAGCACAACCGTGAACCTGCTTATATAAACAGTTATTGTAGACAAAATAGTTATTGGAGAGAGTGAAGTCCAATAAAGAAATGATGTCATCGGTAGTTAGGCTTGTTATATTTCCAATATGGAAATTTCCGACGACGAAGTTATGGTGTCATTCGACGTGGTGTCGCTATTCACAGCTATCCCTGTCCACAAAGCGTGTGATTACATTCGCGACAAGCTGAACAATGACAGTACTTTACAATCTAGAACAAGCCTAACTACCGATGACATCATTTCTTTATTGGACTTCACTCTCTCCAATAACTATTTTGTCTACAATAACTGTATATCTAAGCAGGTTCACGGTTGTGCTATGGGCAGCCCTGTTAGCCCTATTGTTGCTAATCTTTGCATGGAGGTGGTTGAAGAATTAGCCATCAACACCTCTACAGTTACACCAAGGATTTGGAAAAGATATGTTGACGATAGCTTCGTCATCATTAAGAAAGACGCTGTCTCCTCCTTTCATGACACTTTAAATTCCATTGACCCAAAAATCGCTTTTACTATCGAAGAAGAAAATAATGGACAAATCTCTTTCTTGGACACCCTGGTTTCCAGGAAAAATGGTGTTACTGTCATCGACGTTTACCGGAAACCGACACATACTGATAGATATCTGGATTATTCTTCTCATCATGAAATTAAACATAAAGTCAGCGCGGCCTCGACTCTCCTATTCCGTGCAGCCAACCTACCTAGCACTTGTGAAGGTAAAGCACGCGAGACTAGTTACGTTACGGAAGCATTGAAAGCCAATGGCTACCCACCAACGGTTATTTCCAACATTTTAAAAAAGAAGTCAGCCCCGACAACTCCTCCTCCGGAAGAGTTAGTGTCCATGTTCTTCAAATGGGCCGATCCATCTGACACATCCCTGGGTTTCGCATGTCTTCCCTATATCCGCGGATTGACTGAACCTCTCACCAGATTACTTCGTAAAAATTACATCCGTGTAGTAAGCAAACCAGCTAAAACCCCGCAACAAGAATTCCCTTCTCCTAAGTTTAGGCAGCCCCTGGATCTACAATGCAATGTTGTTTACAAAATCCCGTGTGCTGATTGCTGTTGGAGTTACGTAGGAGAAACTGGCAGATGTTTTAAAACCCGAAGAAAGGAACATCAACGAAATCTTAAAAATTATACTAGAGGCTCGAACATTGCCAACCATGCTTGGCAAAACAATCATTCAATTGATTTTGATGGCGCTATCGTGATAGACAAAGGCAATTACCGTATTCGAAGAACACTAGAATCCTGGCATACTGCCAAAACTGTCGGCGCAGACAATAATTCCAAACCGCTACCAAGACAATACTCTATCTTATTGTAATTCTTATTTTGTCCGTTTTTGTCCATTTTTAGCTTTTTTACACTTCTATTGTATTCTTGTGTTTAATCTTTTCACACCCTCCCTTACATATATTAGTAGTTATAGAGTTGGCGGTTCGAGACCAGTTTTTTCAAAACTGATCTTGAACAACGCCAACTCTATAACTACTATTCCATCAGATGGCGATCATTTCATCGAGATCAATTATTTGGATACTATATGTTTTTTTCACATGTCGGTAAGGAGCCGAGCAGGCTCGGGAAGTCGTTGACGAAGTCAACGAGTGAGGCTCCTTTGCAGCTTGAATGTGGGTAGAGACGAAGTCTCGTAGGGCACATCAAGCAATCACGGTTCATATGCTGGCTCCATCTGTTTCGCATTGGGGATGTTTCTTTTTGCGATGCTGGTTCCATTTTATGGATAACTATATCATTTTTATTTCATGCAGTATCGAACGCTTTCTCCATCACGTGACGTCGCACTGCAGGAAGTCTTAAAACCACAGGGACTTTCCCGAGGAAATGAGTCATTAAGTTTTTTCAATTGTTTTTCTAACGCGTTAGACAGTTCTTTTTGTCTTGAAAACCACAGGGACTTTCCCGATGAGTCATCAGATTGTCATGTAATATCAGATGAACTTGTATTTGAAGTAAAGTTTGTCAGTAAAGTTTGTCAGTAAAGTTTGTCAGTAAAGTTTGTCAGTAAAGTTTGTCAGTAAAGTTTGTAGTGAACAGAAAAGTAGACTGTGCTTACGGAACTTGTATGGAGACCGACACAGCTGTGTCGTGACGTCATCACTAATAGCTATTATGTCAATGGGTTTAAATAATATTAAGCCACAAAACGCCACAGCTGTGGCGTGACGTCATCACTGATAGCTATTGTGTCAATGGGTTTAAATAATATTAAGCCACAAAACGCCACAGCTGTGGCGTGACGTCATTACTAATAGCTATTGTGTCAATGACATGAGACTATCGTATGATCTCGGTCAACCATAAAACGCCACAGCTGTGGCGTGACGTCACATCTTCAGATTGCATAATGTCCGTAAGAGAAACTGTTGATTCCATCGTTTGCTATATATCGTTTATCGTCGAAACAGCTGAGTGATATTTTGTTGATTTCATAACTTCCGAGTTGATGTCTTTCGCTTCTTATTGTTTTCATTCTATGTTGCATTTGCTCATTTTTGAATAATACTTTTTTATAATCTTCATGTTTGATATTTCCTTTTATTATATTCTTTTTGATTCCTTTTGCTGTTTTTTCTACTTTATTGTCTTCTTTTTTATAACTATACATTTTTGATCGTAATCCGATAAATTCTTTTATTGGCATTCCTGCTGCTTCATCTTTAAATTTTCCAATTACTTTTTTGTTTGCTTTGCTGAAATACTGGGAACTTTCTGGATAGTCACTATTGTCGAATTTATCTTTATTATTCCAAAAGTCTTGGTAAACATCTTCAGTCTCAATTTCATAAGTTAATGAGTCTGTATCAGTAAATAATAACTTAGCTTTGTCTCCATACTTCTTTTTTATGTAATTGTAATGAAAATCATACATCAATGTTTTGCTCAGATCAAGAATACACATACCCACATAAGCCGGCCGATTAAGAGTTAGTACTTCTTTGATCTTGTGAACTGCTACCAGATTTTCATTGAATATTTTACTACATACAAAAGTAGGTTTAGAAGACATTTTCAATAGTTTTTTACCATCTGTGATAAGACGTACATCAACACGTTTTCTGATGTTTTCCATTGTTTTACCAAATACTGAGTTATTCATAAGTTTGAAGAAATCTTTTTCGAATGCGTTTTTTGCTTGCGATCGTTTTTGTGTGTTGAAATCAATATATTGCTTCAACCATGGTGACTGATCAAATTCTAATACTCTATGGATCTTTTTCAATTTTAATCCAAGATCAATATACATCTGCAAGTTTCTGTAATGCAGAACATATTTTTCTTTATTTGATAATGTTGGGATTAGTTTATGTACTAGTCCTGTTGATATATTATACTTTATAGCTATCTTTTTACAATAATCAGACAGCATATTTTTTTTAACACAAACCTTCTCAGGAGCTAATGGATAGTCATTATGAAGGTCATGCAACTCTTTGGGATATTCTAGATCAACTTCTAGTATTAACCCCTTTTCACTATTTTCATTATACCTGGCTACATTTAGTTTGCTAATTTGCTTTTCTGTCATCCATCTGAAATTACCTGTTGGAAGATACTGTGACATAGCCCAACCGTATAAATTATTAGCATCAAGGTACATAATGTATTTTGACGGCATATTCTCATCATATTTACTCATGTACTTATTGTTCGCTTTTGAATATCGATGGCTAATATAAGATACACCACCTCTCAAAGCTTTTTCAACGAATTGGAACATATCTATGTCTGTCATTAGTTCTAATTGAATATTAGTCATCTTCAACATAGCATCCCAAGACAAACCAGGTGATGTAAAATAGTGACATGGGTCTAATTTATAATACTGAATACATGTTCTACGGAAATTTTCAAACACATCAGCTAATAAAAGGATATCGGACTTGAGATATAAATTATGGTATTCACCCATTGTCTGCAATTTAAATGTATTCCAAACATTTTGAGCATGGGTATAATCTTCATCTGAAATATGTTCATCAATCAATATGCTGTAAAATTCTTCTTTAATTGGTAATTCTGTTTTGTTGAATTTATCGAAACTATCCATATAATCATAAGGATAAACTCCCTTACGGGTCATAAGACTTAATTTTTCTTTTTTAAACCTTTCGCTAGTATACTTTAGAGCTTCTGCTGGTAAGTTGCTAACTAATTTATCCAAACTTGAGCTCATAAACTGGAAACTGTCAATGAATGTAAGATGATTGCCAAGCATAAAAGCCATATACTTTTCCATGTTATTTGGAATAGCATTGATATTCATTTGTTTATCCTCTCCTTTATTATTTTTGTATGTATGATTTTTGACTATTTGACCTAATTTTTGCATTATGAAATGGCTATCATAACCTCTCAAATTATGGAATATAACAGGAATTTTCATTTCTTCAGGCTTTATTTTTAGTTTCAAATTACAGTTTTGGTGTGCTGAGCCTCTGAATACACCCGTAATATGGCAATGATCTCTCACACGGACGTCTTCCTCAGTATATTTCTTATCACAGATATGGCATCTTGTTGATTTTTTGAATTCCTGTTCATCATCATTGCTCATTTTCAATGGTTTATTAAAATATTTTTTCATTACTTTTTTGCACCATTTTACTTCTTCTAACATGTTCTCCATGAATTTGTAAACAGCGTTTTCACCTCTATATAGTTGTATTGGTTTGGTATATTTGTCGTCATAACAGCAGACAACCTTATATCCATATCCACAGTCGGTATGTTTTTGGTAAGCCTCAGTATATGATTTCTTACCTTCTTGTTGACATCCATGAATTTTCTCTGTGATAGCCTCGAAATCAGCATAAATAACAAATGGTACAGGTTGCTGTTTATGAAAGTTGTTGAATTTTAATATATTGTTATCTTTAGTTGGCATTTTAATTGCTTGAGTGCCATTAACTTGTATGCAAATATCTTTATGATTGATCAATACCCTGTCAGAACTAAAACATTGCAGGCAGTGCATACAAAAGTGTTTTCTATGTTCATGTTTTGTTTGGTTATACATGAATTTGTTGAAATCTTTTATAAGAACATAATGATTGTTCTCATTTTCAGTTATTAAAAGTAGTTCCATATGATCTTCATTCTTTTCTTTTGAAATATAGATGGGGTAAGGTTGTTTGTTTTCATAGCCGAATACATTTATATTGATGCTGTTTTGCTTCTCAATTTTGTTGTAATGTTTGATACAAACTGGGAATTCAATACCGGAGTAATTTAATTTTTCAATGTATTGTTTGTCAACCTTTTTTATTCTTTGAGGATATTTTTCTTGTGGATTTATATGTCTAATATGACACCATCGGAAGCATTCACTATCCTTATTTTTCATGTTTATTAAACCTTTAGCACTGTTTCGCAGTTCTTCAGGAAGTTGGATATATGAGGATCCCTTCATAGGCTCATATTTAGCAATGTTTAGGTAATGGTCATTAATTTCTTTTACAGTCCATCCTGATCCTTCTGATATCCATTGAGCTATTTTGTTTATGATGTTTTCTGAAGAAATTTTTAATGATTCACTGATTCCCACTTGGTTGATTATTGTTTGACTTGCGCTATTGAAATATGCTGACTTTTCAATTATTACATCAGATGATATTTTTTCGAAAGTGACTTTCAATGTTTCAACGTATTTCAAGCCTTTCATTTCATTCAATAAAATAGATAATTGACGTTCTACACCTTTTCGTGTATTTTGCATTTGAATAAGAGGATCTTTATCATTTCTTAGATCGATTTCATAAGATTTTACAAAACCGTTTAAAGCTTTGTCGATTTGTTTAATTACGGTTCTAGGTGTAGGAACCGGTTTTCTTTTAACAGTTCTTTGTTTTGGGATTGGTTTGTAATTATCCCTGAACTGCATTGGTGGAAGAATAATGTTTTCTTCGTACCGTTTGACCATCTCTTTGACACTCTTACGAGGCGCAGGTACTGGTCTTTTTTGTAAAATGGGCGTGTTATTATCTTGCTTCATAAGCAATTTGATGAGTTGCGATTTGCTGAGTTTCTTCAAACTAGCTTTATCCATATATTTATCGTTAGATTTTATTTCTGATTTCATTGTTATACTATAGTATTGTTATTTCCTTAAGCCATTTATGATGCGTTTAAATTTGGTCAATAATTCAAATGATCCGAACACGAATCCTTTGAACTGTATCATTTTTTAGCATTTTTCTTATGGATTTGTTTATTCAAATGACACCATTTGCCTGCAAGACTGTAATTTATTCCATTTTGGCAGACATCACAATACCATTCTTTATTCAGCATGTACTTTGTTTTACTTTTTTTTATTGCTTCCTTTCTGTCTTCTTCAGTAAAATATACTTTTGGTCTTCCTCTTTTGTTTTTATCCATATATAATACTATATGTTTATTTTTAAATCACTTTGGCTTGTGCGTTTAAATTCTTTTTTAATTAGTTTATAGACTCGCGCTCTTCTTTCCAAGTACTTCGACAAACGCATATATTCATCATTTTTCATCAATACATCATATCGACTTTTTACATAATCTTCGTATTCAGTATCTTCGTCATCTGAATCAGAATTGGAATCAGAGTCTGAATCAGATTCTGAATCAGAATCGTGATGAATATATTCGTCTTTGTAAAATAGTTCAAAATCTTTTTTTAATTTTTTATAGAATAGTGCACTTTTTTCCAAGTACTTTGAAAAAGGTCTAAGTCTAGTATTTTCCATCAATATATAATATCTACGTATCATATAATCTTCATAAGCCTCCTTACGATCGAGACGTGATTGCTTGATTTTATGATTTTCAGTTCGAAAATGTTTGTCTTTTCTCTTGAAACTATATTTCTTACAGACTTCACAATACCACTCATGTATTTCATTCATCTATATATAATCTATATATTATATTGTTTGTAAATCCTTCATTGGAACCCAACTGTTAAATTCATCACTGTATCCCTTCCATTTAACAAGAGCCTGTTTTTTCTTATAATCCCTCCGAATGACTTTATCAATTCTGAATACCTGTTGTTCAGCTTTCAGTAATTCAGGTTCATAAAAACTCCCTTGAATGTCTTCATCTCTGAGATCCTTTATTTTGTATGTGATTGGATTCGTATGTTGTATTTCATCAACTGTGAAAATTTCCTCAGACCAATTTGGGGTATATCCTTTATCAAACACATTTCGTTTATACTTACTTATTCTAACTTTATCACCAACTTGAAATTTCGGTTTCTGTTTTGATGTTTCCATATCACCATACAGATTAAAGTAAACAGTTCCTTGATTCTTCCTTTTACTTGCTTCTGTAGGCGTCATCTTTATGCTTGAATGTCTTGTGTTGTTATACTGTTTCACTAATTTAGGTAACATTTCAAGATACTGTGTATTACCTTGAACAGTAAACTGTTTCCACATTTTGGTTTTGATTGTACGGTTCCATCTTTCACAAACCGACGACTTTTCCTCATTTTCAGTTGAGTACAATGTTATTTTATTCTTATCAAGTAGTTCCTTAACATGTTTGTTGTAATACTCTTTGCCTTTGTCTGTCCAAAGATATTGTGGTTTACGCCCCTCTTTGAATATTGTTTTTAATGCCTTAGCAACTGTTTCACCCTTTTTATCTTTTAAAGTGACTATCCAACCGTATTTAGAGAAGACATCAAGAACCATTAGAAGATATCTGTAGCCAGCGTTCCATCGACTAAATTTTTGCATCTCAACGATATCTGAACACCAAAATTTGTCACTATGATTCACAATTACTCGCCGCCGGGTGAAATTACGCTTTATCGGTTTATGAAGCTCATCAGCTAATTCTTTTTGCCAGTTTTCACTCGACGGCCTTTCACGTTTTTTGTCTTCCTTTGTTTTACACCAAGACCCAGTTTCTGCTTCGTGTTGATCAGAAATCGTGCTGTTTGTCCCCATTTTGGCATCTGTCCATAAGGAATTTCATCTAATGACTTGACCATTTTTCTGTCACATTCACCTTTGTTTTTCCCCATATCATAACAAATATCATGATGAGCTGATATTCTATCAACTTCATTGTAAGGTTGTACGTGCCACTTGGTGACCTCTCCAGTGTTTTTATCATACTCTAACTGTTTATCGAGAGGGTTATATGCCCCCATGTATTTATACTTTCCAGGAGTCCATCCAGCTTTTGGTGTCGGTAATTTCCCAATTAGTTTATGGATATCTAAACTACCACCATCCAAATCCTTTCTGTCGGTTTTATACTTTCTATTTGGTCTAATTTTGGTTGATAATTGATCAAGAGCTTGACTTCCGACATTTTGAATCATTGGATTCAACTTATCCAGAGCATAATCGATAGCCTTTTTCTGCAGTTTTGGGTTTCTCAATGCTTCTGATCCATAATATCGTCCCATTTGAACAGCCTTTTTACCTAACCAAGGAATACCATGATGCACAAACATATCTAAACCTGTTGATGCTACTGTATCTAGTACGCCCGCCCCCTTCGACGGGCTAACCCGTTTCCCGATTGTTTGACAAATCTAGTTTTAGTAATACCACATTCTTGGCAAACGCATTTAAGCAAAAGTCTGTTATTTTTGGCTCTCACATATTGTTCGCTTCCTGGCACACATAGAGTCTGTTTCTTCTGTTTCACGCAATATGATCTCATATATAATATGATTAGATAAGATTACGGTTCAACGTACACATTCTCATATTTGCCAGTTTTCGGATTTTTTCTCATCATCATCACAGTACCCTTCTTTGGTTTCGTCCAGAATTTCTTGCTTGTTATACCAGTTTGTCCTGTGAAAGCACCTTTCAATATATCACCAGACCAATATCTGTCAAATACATGGTTGGTTGATGGAATTACTTTGCGAGTTATTTGTTCGGCTATTTTGGCTGCCTCGAAAGCTTTACCTAATGGATTTTCACCTCCTTTTTGGCTTTTGACGAATTTCGTTTTAGTTATTTTACATTCTTGGCAAACGCATTTAAGCATAAGTCTGTTATTTTTGGTTCTCACATATTTTTCACTATTAGGTATACATTCTGTAACCTTTTTTTGTTTCACGCAATATGATCTCATATATATTAATTAGATATTTTTGAAATACTGTTCTATAAATTTCTCATTATTCGTCGTATCATATATGTCGAAAACTTTCAACAGATCAAAATATGATTTACCATTATTAATCTCATTTAAAAAGTATAAACAGAAGTAACCGCATGTTGTCGTTAGTAAATTTTGTATTTGATTGTTCTGATGAAGCAATGTTAAATTCTTTTTTCTCGCATGATTGACAATTTCTTGGAAGGGAGGCAAACCAAAGCTATCAAAGTAATTGATGACTTTATCCTTAACATAAGTAGCCACCCAATGACTCCCTGGCATATAACTCGGTTCAAGATTGTAAATGAATAATGCTTGTTGATGATCGTGAGGAACATTTTCATCTCTTGACAATACATCATTAATTGGAATATTCAGATACTTACACCATTTTATTAAATCATAATTTGACATAGGAATGTTTTTATGGAATTTTGGTTTTACAATAGAATATTTAGAAGAGGGACGTTTTTGAACGGCGAGTTCTTGCCTAATAGTAGACCTTCGCCCTTTTTTTGAGATTTTTTTTTTTTTTTTAGTCCCCATACCGATTGTATCGTCTGGCCAATTTCCGTAAAAAGGCGGTGTTCTATAAGTGTTGGTCATCAAACCACCATCCTGTTCTGGTATAGATCTGGGTGGTCTTTGTTTAGGTCTTCCCATCTGAGGAGCTCCTTTACCAGTCATCTTCTTTATTGCCTCAATAGCTAAAGGGACTCCAATTGATGCAAGGAGAGTCCCTAAGAACCCACCTGTTTGTACTTTTGTCGGTTTTATATGAACACCAGAGCCTGTTTGTAGAGAATTTAATATATCTTGTTTTTGTTTTGTGGTCAAAAGATGTTTATATGCTATCAACTGGTTGATTTTATTTTGTGGTATTAGGAACCCACCGGTTTGTAAACCTTTTCCAGATATCTTTTTGACGATCTGAGATGCTCCTTCAGATGCTAAACCTGCCAAAGCTGACAATCCAATAGTCTTGGCAATCGTTGGAGCGAAAGTTCTTCCAAGCGACAGAACTGTAGAGAGGAGTGATCCACCAACTTGCTTTCGAATGTTTGTTTTGGCTAGTTTGATGTCCATTCCTTTTCTTAATTGTCTATTTTTATTCAATCGCTTAACTATATTCTGAGGTACGTATAGAGTGTCATTCCCAGATAGAGAGTCCTTTGTCAGTCTCAAAATGATAGTTTCTCTTTTATGATACGCGCTACTAAGATTCTTTTTCTGGTTTGGTGATAAACTAACTTTAATTTCGTATAGTTGTGTCATATATTATATGTTAGATAAATTCTATTTTAAAAAACATATTCATTTAAATTTTCATCGATGTAAAACTTATTTATTTAAACTATCATCAATTCGTTTCCAACTGTCTTAACAACAACCTCACTCTCGTAAAATACGATGCTATGAGCTCGGACGTTTGCTGCTGGGGCTACATTGAGACGATAATGGAGAATCAACTGTTTAGGATCTCTTGTCACTACCTCTTTCTGATATGACAAATCGAAATAGATAAGACCATATAAACTGGTGTAATTTGCTATATTCAATTGTGTCCCACTGTTATAATCGTTTTTACGAAATGCATAACTCATAAGATCATTGAATATCCTAATTTTTGAATCTGCATCATATTCGAGCTCTGGGTAAAAAACGTTATTCCCATATTCAAGCATACAGCTTGATAAAGAGCTGTTAGCATTAGCTGCATTCAGTTTGAAAGTGTCAAACAAATATGGACTCCTCTCTTCTTCATTATTATTTGGTGCATCTGTCCGTTGGAGATAAACAAAAACATGTTTAACGTGGTCGATAGCTGGACTGATTTGAAACATATTCTGAATAGCTCTGGTATTTGCTGACTGATTGTAGAGATCTCGCATATATGTCCAGGTTGTTGGCTTAAGAAACTCTGAAACGAAATTACTATACATAATGTCTTTTGGGATCAATCTTGGTAGCCAAAGATACAATCTTTTTACTACAACCCTTCCATCGTCAGCCGCTCCTGCTTTGTGAATTAATTCACTGTCTTCGTTAAGTGTAAGTTCAATTGTGAGCTGCATTGGGGGTAACATTTTTCTTTCTAATTCTTGGAAAAAACTGTATCGATTCAATGGTATCATCTCGTTAATCGTTTTAGCTCCCCCATTACCATCGTTTTGTGCTGCTTGGGTTAAAATACGACGGGCTTCGAAACCTGTGTTTGTATCTGCTGTAGTTCCATCAGTATCAAGATACCAGAACGAATTCTTTCCAACGGATCGACTGAAGTCATCACTGTATTCAAGTAGATTTTTGACATTCGTAATTCTATGTAAATTATCACTCTCGTATACTATTTTACCAGACGATTTAATAACCATATGTCTGATTAGACTGTGAGATCCGTTTATCATTGTGATGCGATCTGCTGCAGCATATCCAGCACCATCTGCCCTTTTTTGAAGCTCTTTGGTTACTTCGAAATACCCATTAAAAAAATCGAACATAGTCGACCTATCGTTGATTGTGAATCTGTAACCTGTCTTTTTCTGTGATTGATTGTTACCAGGCTGTTCAATGACATTATCCAAATGGAAACGAACGTATTCATATCGTTGAAGATTTTCATTTGTTCTGAAACTCATTTATATGAGTAGTTTAGATAAAATTCACTTTTTATATAAACCATTTCCCACTTGCTAGTCTATTTATAATTGGATAAAATTCACTTTTTAATAACATTTTATCGTCTTAATCCAGTACCAGATATAAGTCTATTCAGAATTGTGTTGTAATCTTCTTCTTGTTTTGGTTTAGTAGGTTTGGTTGGTTTCATGGTTTTATTCATTGATTGTTTAGTTAAACCGTGTAATTTTCTCATAATAAGCTCTCCGCTTTTTTCAGCTGCTTTTTTTCCAAGTTTGTCTCCAGCATGTGAAATACCAGATTCAAGCGCTTTTTTGGCAAAAGGTTTTAAAACCATTTCTGGAACTTTACTTAACACCCTTCCAACTGGTTTGAATATGTTATCAACAATAATCCCAGATCCTTTATGCTTATACACAAAACGACCTAGTTTCGGGTGATATACACGTTTATATTCATATGATGCCATCTATAACTATTAGTTAGATTAATCTCTCTTCTCTCTTAAAATCAAACTGAATGAAGTGTCACTATGATTAAGATCAATGATTCTTCGTTTGCCGTCGGTGATATAAATCCGAATTTTATGAATCGTATTTTTATTGACTGGATTGAACTGTACTCGTCGAGGCTCTTGTGTGAAACTATAACTCGGAGTGAGAGTTGAAGTACTGAAACTATATATAATATCTGACTCTTCACCATCGACAAGACTGTCACTTATCAAATCACAATGAACATTCAATATTTCTCTGTCTTGTGAGAGATTAGGAATGTAATCTCCGACATTTACACTACTTGTTAGAATCTTTTTATTGAAACCAATAAGATCATTAAAATTACTTTTAGTAAGATCTAATCTGTAATTTGATGCAAGTGTTATTATTGTTCGAAATATTGTATCGTTAAACTCCAGAGTGATTGGATATTGAGGGTTTGATGAGGTTCCTGTTTTTGTTTTTTCTTTGATTAAATTGTCAAAATCAATGTAATTCCACACTCCAGGGTTGAATATAATTTCCGTCCAATTAGCACCACTATCTGTTGAATATCTTATTTTCTGATTATTGAGTTCGTTTGTCACATTAAACCAAGTGAATGACATCGAAATGATTCGGTCTAGGCCTATTTCATATTGTCTGTTTGAATCTAGTATTATCGGATTACGGTATTTGATTGTGAAATCCGATGGTTTATTACTACTTTGGTTTTTTACGGTATGGGATGATAATACAAGTTGTCTATTCATATATATGATTAGTTTAGACTAAAATAGTTTTTGTATATTTTGTTGTATTGTGGCTTATTGAGTATTGAATTTCTCAACAAGATGTCGAGAAGAGCGACGCCAGTATTCCGTAATTCGATGCTATTATTCCCAGCAATTATCGATCCGATAATCAGTTCAAGTTTTTTTATCATTTCTGTCGGATTATTGAAAAACATTACCTGTCCACCTCTTTTTGTTTTTTTCTTCAAACCAGACCCTTTAATAGATTTAAGTTTTTGGAGTTTTTGTTGATGGTAATTCATATAATCAGTCAGAACCTTTCTTGTATCTTGAATAATTTTTCTTTGATATTGAGCCTCAGCTTCAGTGATTGAGCCACTATTTAATTTTTTAGTAATATTCATCGAATATCCAGAAAGTTGTTGTCGTTTCTCTTTAGCCTTTTGAAGGGTTTTGGTAAGATAAGATTTCCTCTTTTTGTCATTCATATCTTCTTGTTGAAGTTGTAATTCAATATCATCATAATTCGGTATTTGAAGTTGATCTAAAGCTTGATTTATTCTATCCTCTTCAAGAATTTCGTAATCTGGTACTTCTTCTTCTTCGTATTCTGGAGGAAGATCTTCAGGTTCATACATGTATTCTGGATCTATATACATTTGTTTTTTACCTGATGCTAAATCCTCAAGGACATCTTCATAAGATGGAGGTTTTGGAACTATCTGTTTCTCTTTTTCAGGTAAAACAGGTTGATCAAACAAATCGTCCAATCCATAATCAGGCACTTCATCATCAATAGCTATTCCATAATCTGGAACAGATCGCTTTTTCTTTACCAATCTTCTCAACGGTGCTTTTGGGGCTGTAAGTTCCTTTAACTCAGATGTTATAGGTTTGAAAAGTTTCTCTGCCTCGACTTCACCCATTTGATCAGATATCTTTTTTTGTTTTATTGTATCTCTTACTGTGTTAATCTTTTTACCAAGCTCAGATCGACTATCTGCTAATTGTTTCCATTTGAGTAAACTCATTATATCATTTGTTTACATAAAATTTCGTATTTTGTTCGGAAAAATTAGGGTTATCATATATAAAAACGCTCGCATAGCGTGTCGCATAGCGTGTCGCATAGCGTGTGAAATTGTATAAACAAATGATATATGAAGATTCAAAATTATGACATCCAAGATGATGACAATGACGATTTTGTTCAATTAAAGAGTTTCATGCCAAACCGATGTTTTAGAATGCTTATTTGTGCTCCCTCTGGTGGTGGTAAAACCAACCTTCTGCTGGATATGATATATAGGCTTCTCTATTTTGATAAGATATACCTTTATGCTCGAAATCTCTCCCAAAGCAAATATAAGCATCTGTTGAAATCTCTTGAACCAATATCAAAAGAGGTTGGTTATGACGTGATAGAAGCAAGTAATGATGAAATCATCCCTCTAACAGATTTGTCTGATGAAAACCAAAAATTAATCATATTTGATGACTATTTGAATACAGGTAAGAAAAATGACGAACGGATACGTGACTACTTCACCAATTCTAGAAACAAAAACTGCTCTTGTATCTATTTGTCACAAAGTTATTATGGGACAGATAAAACAATAAGACTGAATAGTTCACATTATTGCATATTCGATTTCCCATCAAGAAATGAACAATCCATGATTTGTAGAGAATTGGGTGTTAACAAAGAAAATTACCAAAAGGCCACTAAGGATCCATATAGTTTTTTGTATGTTGATAAGGTGAAAAAAAAGGTAGCCCGAAATTTCGACGAAAAAATCTAAACCATTAATATATGAGTTATACTAACGGTATCCTTAATCATGATGATTCTCAAGGACTAGGCAAGATAGGTTCAAGAGGTTTACCTGGTATTGGATTTAAATTAGATGCTAATAATGATTATGATATGCAGAATAAAAAACTGGTTAATGTGAAACAGGGAACCAATAATAATGATGTGGTTACAAAAAGTCAGTTAGATAGTGAAATAGCTAAGATTCCAAGTGTGGATACAACTCAGTTTGTTGCAATATCTGGTGATACGATGACAGGGTCACTCGTTGTCCCAAAAGACAATTATCCAGTTCATGGTAATCTCAACAAGGTTATCAGTTATGAATCGCAAAGAGAGATATTCTTGTCAAAGAAGGAAGGAGGTCGAATGGAGCAACATATTGACATGAACAATAATTTCATCACAAATGTGAAAGATCCAGTTAATTCAGACCATTGTGTTAATAAAAAGTATGTCGAAAATCAGCTTGAAAAAAAACTGGATAAAGGATCTGATATTGATATGAAAAATAATTCAATTATCAATCTTGATCTTCCATCAAACCAAAGAGACGCCGCATGTGTCGAGTTTGTTAACAACAGAATTGATGACATGACACAAAAAAAGTTTCTCAAAGTTGATGGCACCAACAATATGACTGGTAACTTGAATTTAAATGAAAAAACAATAATCAACTTGAACACCGATGACAAAGACATAAAATCAGCAGCTAATGTCGGCTATGTCAGCAGTAAGGTACACACCGCCAAAGGTGATGTGACTGTAGGTCTAAAAACTTACGTTGACACAAAAATCAAGGAGTCTCACATCACCAGCTCAACCAATAAGAAAGACGTTTTCAGGTATCTCATGGAAAATGCCGATGAATCTTCAAGTGAAAACAACATAATAGTTGATGGCATTGTTGACTTTTCTGGTTCCCCCCACAATGTCAACAAAAAAGCTTATAAATTTAAAATGGGGAAAGACGCTCAAAATGAGTATTCTTCTCGCATTGGCTTTAATATGTACAAACTTCCAGAAGGCGAGTACACTTTAGCTATTGAATTTTTCCCTCCAAGCATAACAAATTTGTCAGTGAGTGTCGTTTCCACTTCACTAAATATTGGTCAACAATCAACTAAGCTGTTTGTTAATTACAGTAGATCGATTGTTCACTTACATAAGTGGAACATAACTCCTCCCGAATACATTTATATTGACATGCATTGTCAGGGCACTGCAAGTAGCTCCACTCAAGGAGTTGGTTATTTGATTGTATATGGAGTCAAAGGATCACAGAGTAATGTAGACTCGGATGTGTATGATACGGCGTACGTTGTAGAAAATGGTAAAATGGTAATGCAAACGAATCTTGATTTAAATAATAAAAGAATTATCAATTTATCTCGTGCAGTAAACCCTAATGACGCTCTATCCAAAGCATCATTAAATTTAGGTGTATCTTATATTTATGGACAAGTAAATCAATATAAGCATTTTGTAGCTAATCATGATGAACTCTTAAATATAGATTCAACGATATTTATAAAAAATATAATAATACACAACACAAGAAACCAGAGAAGAGGTAATGACAGACTAACTATCCGTACTCACCGTTTTGCTGTTAGAAATTACAATTTCAATTATAATGATCGCAAAATAATAATAACAATCAATAGATTATTCGAAGGTGGTATAAGAAGTATGAATTTGTTAAATGGATCCAATTTACTAGTAAGTATTAGATACCTAGCTTCGTATTTCAATTAATCCAACACAATGATATATGCCATACGTTGAAGATGAAAATGGAAATCATATATATGATGATGATGGTAATAAAATAGAATATACAGTAACTTATGACAATGATCCAGATTTCCTTTATACACACCGAGAGAAACTACACAAAGATGATGATGGTCATGTAAATACAGAGGACAGAAATATTGTGATAAAAGATGGTGTCAATTCAAATCACGCCATTTCAAAGGGTCAGCTTGATAATGCCAATTCATCATTACAAACATCAGTCAATAATTTAGATACTAAAATAACTGGCGACATACAAACAGCAATTTCAAATTTGGACACCAAAATAGGCACTCAAATACAAACAGCGATAACAACTTCAGAGAATAGAATAGAAGTTCAAACTGAAGCAGACATACAGACAGCTGTCAATAGTATGAGTTCTGTCGTTTTGAATACAGTTCAAGAGCAAGTAATGCTTAATTTATCAGAAACTCTTTTTTGGGAAAGTTATCAGTTAGCTGATTGTTTATATAAATGCGAAAGAGGTCTATCTACTGAAGTTTCATTAAACAAACCCGGAAGAGAGGTAATCCAATTATTCGATCAATCACTAAAAGAAAACCATGCAATACAGACAACTAATGCAAACAGACCATTACTTTGCACAAAAGCAGAAAAAACAAATTTCAGATATTATTTGAAATTCGATGGAAGCAAAAGAATGATATCAGACATAAATTTAAATCCAGTTGGAGGTGCATCTGATATTGTCAATGTTTACATAGTTTATCGATTGAACTCATTTACAGGAACACATGCTTCTGTTCGAAATGGACTTTTTGGTCATGATGACGCAGGTTGGGACAAATTTGTATGCTTCTCAATTGATGAATCATTGGTTGTATCTGGTGCTGATTCTCAGTTTGTTGTAATCGGTTCAAGTGGACTGCTTAATGTGAATCCAATAGCAGATTACGAATCAAAGGCTAATGCTTCTGAACTCAATAAATGGATAAGTTTATCAGTTCATTGGGA
Source organism: Siderastrea siderea (assembly GCA_964030785.1). Lineage (NCBI taxonomy): Eukaryota > Metazoa > Cnidaria > Anthozoa > Scleractinia > Rhizangiidae > Siderastrea > Siderastrea siderea. The sequence goes on along the minus strand of OZ034971.1, from coordinate 46,814,444 downwards.
TGTGCCTGGTGGTTCTGAAGCTTCTGAAATATGGTGTAATGGAAAAAACTTGCTAATTTCACAGCAAGATCATCAACAGGTTCCAATCAAATGACATTCGGAGATTTGAACCCAAATGGCACAGCTGGATTAAAAGGAGATATAGCTTTTTATTGTCTTTACAAAGGTGAAAAACATGATGAACTGAGAATAAAATTACATCATCACGTTATGTGTAATTGGTTTTTGGTTGATTGTGATCCTATTCTCGGAGGTAATAACCAGGAAGTTAATGAATAATCTAACAAAGAAGTATGATAGAAAAGATACAAGAATACGTAGATTATTTTCTGGATGAGACAAAAACGCAACACGCAGAAACTAATGAAGTTATATTGAAATCAGCTCTGGTGTACCAATATTTGTACCATAAGCATTTCTCTGAGCCATTGACAATAGATCAGGTACTTGAAATAAATGATGGCGAAATTGGGTTAATTGGAGCGGGTAATGGTTGGACAACTCAAATACTTGAACCATTATTTGGTTGGAGCAGAAAATTACACACGCACAGCATACTGCATGATGCATTTGGTAGATTTTACTGCGATTTTGGCAAAGATCGCGGATATTTGTATATGATACCAGCAAGATATACTCCCGCGTGCCTGAAAAAATTCCCTCTTTGTGGTCAAATATTTGGATTGATATTTTGTTTAGCCAAAGGAATTATAATCTAGGTTATAATTATATGCAGAAGAAATATATTTTTGACTGGAATCATATTTCAAACAAACTGACGAGAAGCCAAATTGAAGAATTAAAATCATACTATAAAACATATCACCGCAAGTCGTGGGCTTTCAAAATGGCTGCCAAACGTATCAAGAAATTGAAATTGTTGGGTAATAGTATGTCAGTAATATTTGCTTCAGGAGGGATTGTTGCTGCTATTCCAACAGGCAGTATTTCGTTGGTTGCAATATCAACTGCATCAATTCTGATACAAACCTGGATGAAGCATAAGAATGTTGATCTAAAAATTCACAGCTGTACATTTGCGTACCAAAATTATGAGCATTTGTTGAATGAAATAATAGATGCATTAAGATCTGGTGAATTCAATAGAGATGATTTACTATCTAAAATGAATATCATAGACAACTATATAGTAGATATCACCCCTGTGGTTGATAAATACTTAAAAAAATATGATAATAAATTCAGCGCATGATTATCTTTTTGATATCATCACCTTTAAGTGAATAAATTTCACTCCAATATGTTTTATAGCTTTTCAATGTTTTTTTACATTCAGTAATTGGAATATTATCAAATGGAATTCCCATCATATGAAATATCTTTGTCATAATAAAATTAATGCTAATCATTCTTTTTCTTTTTCTTTTACTATTAACCAAACGAATAACACTTCCTATATAATTATAAATCTCATCAATTTTGTGTTTCTGTAAGTTTGATAACTGAATTCCATAGTTGTCTTGAAATTTCATTATATGGTTATTTATATGATATTTTCTATGGTATACAGATTTTCTTATAAATTTATGTCTGTTCTCATAAAAATTAACATATTCTTTAACATAATTATATCTATGAACAATACCACAAGATTTACAAATTTGCATGCTATTATCATTGATAATATCCTGATTGTTGCAGCATTTATCATCTTTTGGTTTTCTGGAAAAATCTATTTGCTGGTCACAAAAAGGACAAACAACTTCTGATTCTTTCAAGTAATTGTGAATATCTTCATTGCAATTCATTCTATACTATTATATGAGATATTTTTTATGTACTTACAAGTTCATCTGATATTACATGACAATCTGATGACTCATCGGGAAAGTCCCATTTCATCATAAACTTCCTGTTTTCACCAGACATGTCCAGACTTGTTTCTGAGAAAAACTTCCTATAGTCTGGCATCACGTGATGGAACCAGCATCGCAAAAAGAAACTTCCCCTCTTGATCGCTTTGCGATCAATTCACTGCCTCACAAAAGCTCCGCTTTTGTTCCCCAATGCTTAAAAAATGGAACAAAGATGTGGAGCAATGTAGTGGAACCATTAACGCAAAAAATAATGTGGAGCTATATGATGAATCAAGTATATGAAACCTTATTGTTTTAATTGCCCTACGAGACGTAGTCTCTACCCAATTAAAACCGGAAAGGAGCCTCACTCGTTGACTTCGTCAACGACTTCCCGAGCCTGCTCGGCTCCTTACCGACATGTGAAAAAACATATAGTATCCAAATAATTGATCTCGATGAAATGATCTCCATCTGATGGAATAGTAGTTATAGAGTTGGCGTTGTTCAAGATCAGTTTTGAAAAAACTGGTCTCGAACCGCCAACTCTATAACTACTTATATTTCCAATCATGCGCTTTCATTTCTTTTTATATTCGTTAAAGGCTATAGTATAATAGCCGAAAGCTTATATTTCTCTTAAACTTTTAAACCAGAGAACGCTTTTTATATTTTTAATATGTCCTATCCTGGTTACAGTTCAATTTTTAAGGAATAAACTGTTGAAAAAAAGGAAAGGAATGTTCAAAACAAAGACAAGATTTTGCTTCCTTTCCGGTAACTGTGTCTACGACATTGATATAGGTGTGAATTAACATTCAAGAAAAGTTCTGAGATGCAGAATGTATGTCTACATCAGTCGTTGTTGTTGTTTTCTTAAGCTCTTTGCCCCTGCGCAGAAAAACTTTTGATGCCTGGTTTACGTGCCATCGCCTACAGCAGATAAAGAAGAAGTGTTTCTTTTCAGCTAACAAAAATTGTTCGAGAGTCGTGCAGTGTGTTGACGATTTGCAGGAAGTTACGTCCTGATAATTTTGGTAATCAATAGAAATCGATCATTGTCAATATAATTTGATTCTAATCAATTGACAAATAATTCATGTACATTCGTACTTTCGTGCATTGTACATGTAATGTTGTCCCCGGTGAGCTCTCTTTAATTAAAAGTAGTATCGTTCTTAGAATGAGCGTGCTTATTCCTTTTTCAGCTCCCTCTATACGAGTTTGCCACATCGTTATGCATGAGGTCACTAGTCACAAGACATGTAGAATTTTACAAGACAAAGTTTCGTGATACTTTCCACGATCAGGTTTGTCACGCGGAACGGGTCTTCTAAGGTCACAAATAGAAGCGGTTTCTGGTCACATTTTCTAAAAAAAATACGTGTTTTTAATGTACAAACATGTGTTGAAAGTTAAGAAAACACAGTAAAAATTAACGCCAGTCTTAACGCAAGACTTATCATCCATATTATTGAAGGCCAAAATCAGGAGGTACTTTGACGCCGCAAGTGTTTACCTAAAAAGGGAATAAATCTTGTTTTGATACTTTCTTAGTTTTATGCTTTAACTAGTCACGCATGACGGTATTGAGACGTAAAGAAGGTTACAAGTGACGCGATCATTTCTATCCAAAATGTAATCGTGTCTTAATTCTGAAAAGCCACACAAGTTTAGGCTCATTTTATGTCCGTATGCACACGGACCGATTATTTATATTTGACACTTTTGATTGAAATTGATAGAAATCTAACTTTGACACCGAAAATTGATCAAATCAGTAATGAGAAGACGTCTGTGTTTGAATTCATCAATTATCCGAGATATACCAAGAGGACAGCACTCTTTTTTTAATTTGCAATATTTTAAGACTAGAATCGAAAACAACTAACTCTAAATAACCAAGAACCGGCACCATGTCAACTTTGCCATGCAAATATGCTATGTTAAACTATTTTGTATATCTAAAAATAACAGTAGCTAAAACTGCCTTTAATAGACTCTTAATGCATCCAGCTTGCATGACCTCCATATTGTATCCATGTTTGACCTTTAACCATTTTAAACCATAATGCTAACATTACTCCATAAGGCAAAAAACTTGGAGTTAAAGGACTTGTGTCTCCAACATCGCTGGAAAATGTGTTAAAGAGGTCAGAAGCTAGGGAAGTCTTCAATAGTCAAGAGAATCCGTGGTGCGTGCAAAAAATCACGTGTGTAATTTACTCTGGGAATTCATTTTCTTCTTTTACCAAAAAAATGCTATAAAAAGCCTCGCAAAGTCCAATTCCGGAAATGTATTCCCCGTTTTTCAGTTGCTGTTATTCGGAAAATGCTATATTCTGCTCTGGAACAATTAATTCGCTGCCTTGAGTTTTCCAATGTCCAGTCCCTTTGAATCGAGTCTTCCAGAGCTTTCCCATTTGTTTTCACCTTTTTAATGGCGTATTTTGATCCGTATAATGTCCAAAACCGTCTTGAAAATTGTTGAGTACTTCAATCGGTCGGGCAACCATTTTTCAAAACATGTAATTTTGATCGACCAAAACATAAGCACTCTTCTGTCCCCACCTTCAATCAATCAATCACCGTGACCTTGAACAACCTATTACTATGAAACTTTTGCAGTACAAAACACGGGCCTCAATTAAGATTTCTGCACGAGAAACAATGGTTCGTATATAGACTGTTCCGGGCATTCGTATTCTCTAAGACACTCACTGGCATCTTGTTTTGCGTTTTACCGCGCTAAGGAATAGCACCCAAACTCCTCAAATTGCCAGATATACAAGTCCACCTGCTTGAATTGGTGGGTGACGTAGCAGCTGTCGTAAGGTCTTCCACGATTAGTCCGCTAAACAATAGAGCAAACAAAAGAAACAAAGAACGAGGCGTAAAAACAATACAGCTGCTACATATAGCGGTCCAATGAAAATACAAGCTTTTGAGAGGTGGAATTGGTAGATTCGGTAAAGCAATACAGTCCTCTTTATTTTACTATTATATCACTTCAATAAACATCTGAGAGAAAAGAAAAGGTGCCTCACAAAAGTCAAAAGAAGGGAATTGATATTTAGAAGTTTCAGTCATCATAAACAAGAAACTCGAAAAGAAACAGATGCCACGGAGCCTTGCCAAAACTTGTGGCTTCAAAACTTCAAACATAGTAGAAAATTAATTAACCGACCGTGGTTTAATCCACTGATGGTCGCACGATTTTTTCTCCCTTCACTGAATTGGCAACTGGTAATTAACAATCCCATGAACAACGTTCACAAGTGCCCACGCCATCACGCTTCAAGAGAAGACATTAGCTCTTTAGTAACAGATTTGAAGAAATACGCAGCTCGTTCAAACTATCTGAAATACGAAGACGTGTTTTACAACTCTGGGTTTTCATCACTTCTGCAAGGGAAAGTGTACACACTAAGACGTTCTACAATTGAGAGTTGTCTGAGTGGTCCCAGTTAGCTTTTCAATGATTTCAGATAAAATAGATACAAATCACCTGATTTTTATAGATTTTAATGGTACTGATTTTTATCGATTGGCTAACTACAATGAATTCCAGTATTGTATGAATGACTTATCTCTTAATTAACATTAACCCCATTAGGAAACACAAGAATATTTCAGGGTGCTTCCCAATTGTTCTCTTAACTGTTATTTATATCTCTTGTTAATGGTTTGTTAAAGTTTCGGCTGCATTTTGTAGAAATGGCACCAATCAAACCAATTAACAAGACGAGTGTAGTCCTACTGGCAGCGTAATGTCGAACTTTCAGCATGTCACAGAGAACTATCGAAACAATTAGCAAAACTCTCCAATGTGCAAGTCTCTGTCCTTGTTCCACATTATGACCACGATGAAAAGAATGAAGCTCTGAATCACAACATCACTCTTCTTCAACCAACTAAGAGGCATGGTTTTGACAATGAAACGCAGAGCCTCTGCTTTCAGCCAGAAAACCTCCAGATGGACTTTGTGATTGGACATGGGAATATATACCTGAAAAACGCAACTGTAAATGGATCCAGTTTGTTCACAATAATCCAGAAGAGCAAGGGATGTACAATTGTCATGCAAATGCCATTTCCAAAGGTGGAAGAGAGCACCAGCATGAAGTGATCTTATGTGCCAAGGCTGACTTTGTTGTGGCAGTTGGGCCAAAGTTGGCAGACGCTTACCGGTCCTACCTTCGCTTTTGGAGAAAAGGCGTATTTGTTCTAACTCCAGGGATTTTTACTGACTTCTCTAACATAGGACAGAGCAAGTTAGATGGGAGAAAGCGCTGAGTTTTAGTGTTTGGCAATGTTGATATTGAAGATTTCTATTTGAAGGGAATCTACATCACAGCTAAGGCTGTTGCTAAGTTAAATGATGCCTCTCTCGTTGTTATTGGTACAGCGAAAGGAGATGAAGTAGCAGGTCGATTAAACGAATGTAATATTCCTCCAAGTCGACTGAGGATAAGATCTTTTACAGAAATCAATTTGAAGCAACAGATGTCTGAGGTGGATCTTGCCATCATGCCATCAAGAACTGAGGGCATTGGTCTCGTTGCTGTGGAAGCCATGTCCGCAGGGCTGCCTGTGCTTGTCAGTGCCAACTGGGGATTTGGGGAAGCCATGATGAAGGTTCAGTTTGGTTTGTATTGTGTGGTTCACTCTGAAGATGCTGACGTGTGGGCAACAAAGATTAAGGAGGTTTGGAAAAATGAAAGCGAATGTCGATTAGAAGAATCAAAATGTTTGCGTAACTGCTATGCCAAGAAGTACAACTGGGAGGATCAATGCAGGGATCTTGTTGAGAAGATGAGGGGCATCCTTAACGGTACGACGTATAATAATGTGTATGAAGACTTCTTATACGTAAAGGTGTAGATAAAATTGTAATTTTAGTTTTCCAAGCAGTAGTCGTTGTCTCGACTCTGATGATGACTTCCGCCCGGGTGACGAAATGTCAGTCATGATCAATGTCATCTCAAACAGTCCCTTCTAGTACTAGTCCCTTCTAGTCCCTTCTAGTCTGAGGGCCGGGGGTACACTCACCCGGACCATCTGATCATATTTCACCTACTTAACATTTGCTGGAATACTTTTCCTTTTCCGTTTCCCAAGTGTTGATAATGTTGTTCAACATATTACCTTGTCTCCAATTCATGTTTGGGAGGTTACAATAAAACGGAGCTGCAGTTTTGGAAGGCTTTCATTACAAAATAATCCTCATCATTCTTCTGGAGTTTTTCTGATAGCTTCCAGAGACCAGAATGGTAAGGTATATGGTACACAATGGATACCATCTCAGAAAAATCATTGTGGTATCTTTTCCGGAACCTTCCTGTCTTGGGAGAACAATTCCAGGAGTATATGAGGTTAAACAACAGCCTAATGCAGACTTACCGGGGACATTTTACTATTGTCGTTTCATAAAACAACCTCGAACCAGGGAAGGATGAAGGATGAAGAAGCTGCAGAGGCCTTGGGCACAATAAATGCAAAATGTTCAGGCAAAAGAAAATCTCACTCAGAAGGCCAATTTGGACCAAAGTACAGTTGCTCTATTTACATGTAATAGTGTCACATAACGTAAGTAAAGCATGAGGTCTGATTGGTTATTTAAGCGTTAATCATTAATTTTGCCTAGGGGTGAGCTCTGACGAATGTCTACTACTTGAGCGCACACTCATGTGCTGCATTTTTTTACAAGTACGCATATTGCCAGCTTTTTAGAGAAACTTTTCACCAACCTGTATTTTCCCTACGTTTATTTAGCTTATGAAGCCCTTATGAAGGCCAGACGTCGAGAGCTTATGGAGCTTTTTTTTTTTGCAATGATCGTTTAGTACATCCGATCTTAGTCGTTTTATTTGTTTCACAATATGGTGAAATTTATCATGCCAACCTTGTTTTTTTTTTATTGCAAACATTTACACCACTCTACAATACGATAATTACAACACTTACACAACTAACGAGACTCTGCCTACACTAATGACAATACAATACTTAGACAATTTACAATATTATATTCTACTTACAGTATGGTACTCTAATCACTCTAAAATTATGTAATAATTATTACCCATACAAATTACAATATGATATTCTGCTTACGCTAATGCTTGAAAGACTTACAATATACTCTAATTGCATTATAATTTTCTAGTCACCTTATAGACATTATAGTTACACTACTTGTCATGACAAACTTACACTACTTTACACAATTACTTTCTATATTAATATTCACGAGGAGTTAGCTTACAGACAGCACTTAGTCCTTGATAGAAAAAGCTTGATTACTATTCAAGAGAGGGTTCCATTTAGCCTGAAATTTTTTTAAGGTCAAGTTGTTTTGAGAGGCTATAAGCTTTTCAGTCTCGTATTTTCTCTTGACTATATCTTAAAATGGCAAAAAAGAGGGTTTTGATTATTCTTACGACAATTCCACAGATAAAGTTTACCTAAAATAATAAAGTAATTGAGCAGACTAGATTTCTCATCTAATATTCCTAATATAATGTTTTTATAATCAAGTTTTATTTGCTCTTTTGTAATAGTTAACCAAAAGTTTTCGAATCTAGACCAAAATTCTGTTGAATAAGGACATTGGTAAAAGAAATGTTCTAATGTTTCTTGAGAGGACTGACAGAACGTACATAGGTCACTAGGGATCTTCCCGATTTTTGCTAATCTGGTATTTAGAAACAAAATGTCAAAATGTCAGTTCAAGATTTAAAAAAATCTTGAACTGAAAACACTGTGCAAACGTTTCTACAGCAACTGATTTTGTTAATATAAATGCTTTGCAAGTTTCTTCCTCACTAAGGCTAAAGTTTGACATTAGTTTGCAGAAACCTCTAGAATGCTTGGCTTTGTCTTGAATGAGAAGGGCGTAAAAGTTTCTACTCTTGCTCGAGGTAGGATCAAAGCTTTTGTCGCCACATTTAAATTCCAGTGTTCTTAAAACGTTTCTATCGACATTTAGATTCTTTAAATACTTTGGTACAGAACATCGAATTGCAGTCCAGGTAAGGTAATTTGTATCTTTTAATCCCATGCCTTTCGCTGAGTTAAAGGAATCAATATTATTCAGAGCAAACATCAAATCACTGACAAGAATCACACTAGCATTCACGTAATTCTGATAATAGATCGGTTTGTCTTCTATCCTTATATTGTAGTTATTCCAAATTATCGAGACAAAAGATGTAGTTTCCGTTGCAAATTTTGAGCGGAATTCAGACAACCACTGCAGCATTTCTGAATAAAAAATCGACTTGATATTATAATCATTAATGTTATAGTTGCAATGAAAAAAGAAAAATCCACCGAAGGGTTTGAGCAGATATCTAAGATAGCTTTTCCATGGAAGTGATTCAGAATTGAGAATTTTCGAAATCCACGCTAATCTTAGAGACTTAATTGAAGTCTCCAGATCAGTAAGGTTTAACCCGCCATTGTCGAAACTATTAATTGCGGCTTTTCTTGTTATTTTATCAGGTCCTTTCCACAAGAATTTATAAATTAGTGTTTGTATCAGCGCAACAAATTCCGAGGGGGGTGGGAGGATAGAAAATATGTATATCAATTTGGGGAGAAGAAGACTTGTAATAATGGATACCTTGCCCAATAGAGAAAGACCTCTCCAACTCCAAAGATGTATTTGTTTTTTAATATCGGAAATCTTATCGTAAAAGTTCTTTTGGAGCGACTCTTCGCTGTTGTAACTGAAGTGCACACCAAGGGCTTTTACAGTTTTGCACCATTTTAAAGATAGAGGTGTTTCGGTATTGTCACGACACGAACCAATCCACATTGCTTCTGTTTTGGTATAATTAACTTTTAATCCCGATAGTTGCTCAAATCGGTCAAGTAAAATAAAGAGGCTTCGTACGGAGTGTAAATCAGATAATATATAGATTTAGCCAAGCCTAAAAGCGGAGCCGCGAAGGAATAAACTGGTGTTCGTTTCGGTCTGAAATATATTTCGGGGCTTTTTTTGTCTCGTTCGCTTTCGAAAAGTGTTTCTCAAAAAGCCTGAAAGTGTTCCGAATTGTCCTCCAATATTTTGGGGATCTGTTCTGTAAAACCAAGCTCGAAAGGTCATTCTAGAGGCTGAGCACAGCTTGATTATTTTACTCACGAGCCGTCTTGCTTGGTGTTTGCAATGTTTCTATATCCTGTCATTAACTGTCAAGGCTTGTCAAATCTCCTTGGATTATTGGCTGTTCGCTTGAATGAACTTGAAACGGCGCTCATTTACAAAAACAAAATAAGACTTATTCCAGTATTTAAATGGGTTATCTTCATCGCGTTCGGATGTTAACAAATAACATGAACTGCTACTAAGTAAAAAAAAATTAGTCTGGTCAAAAATTTGTACTGACATTTCATCGGCATTTTACTGGGACTACCCGAAAGAAAGGATCTGGGGAGCTTCGAAGCACTTGTAATAAACTTATTGAAGAAATGTCGCGTAGGTTTTAGCAGCCGCGAAAAAATTCAAGCACTTTGAGGAACACACATTACTTACCGGATAAAATAGCTTTAAACTCAAAACTGCTCCGCTTATAGTTACTTAAGTAACCTTTATATTTCGTTCTTTAACTTGAGACCATCGAGATTGAAAACAAACAAACAAACACCGTCCAAACATTCTTAACTCTGTGGCATAAGTTTTGCGGCTGCAAATTGTCTGAAATTCGAGCGCTTTAAAAATGCACAGAACTGTTTTTGGAAGCTTTTCGGATATAATAGGTTTAAACCGACAACTGCTTCGCTTATAGTTTTTCAAATAACTGTTATATTTCGTTCTCTAACTAGAGACCATCAAGATTCAAAACAAAGAAACACCAAACACGCTTTAATTAAATAATGCCGGCATAATTTTTGCGAATGCGAAGTAAGCCTATATAAAGTTAGGCGCTTTGAGGAACGCACAAAACTGTTTTCGGAAGCTTTTAGGATAAATTAGCTGTAAACCGACAACTGCTTCGCTTAAAAGATTATTACTATTGAAAACTTCTAGGACAAGAAAATCGACAGTTGCACAAAGAGATGGACCGGACAGTCAAAATTGAAAGCAAAGCTTGTGCAGTTGTCTTGCAGCTGTGCTTAGACCTACTGTTATGAATAAACAAACACAAAATAATGGACAGAGAAATCATTTTTGAAAAAAGGTTATTCGAAAACCTGTAAGTTTATACTTAAATGTAATTCGCGTTACACTTCCAAATCGTAGGTCGGTCCACGCGAGTGAAATCGGCTGAGCATGGCAAAATATTCAAGAATCTGTCACAAATCTGCGCGCGTTTTCTAAGTCAAAAGTAAATGACCATTTCAAAACGTAATTTCTTTCATCGTAATACTCGAAATCATGTACCTTAGACCCTGTAAAAACTTCACTTACTCAGTTGTGTTTCAGAACAGGGCAAACTCTCCGCCGTGAAGAAAACAAAGCGATGAAGTCCTTTGAATGCAGCTTTCGTAACTTGAACTTTTCGCCTTCTACCAGTATTCTTTTGAACTTTTTCTTTCCATTTATAGATATTACATATTTTTTTTGTCAAGTATAAAACTTCAGTACTCTCGAGCAATCTTTAAATGCTAAAGAAGCTGAAGCTTTTAAAGAAACCTCTTTTTCAAAAGCGAGGATGGTCATGCGATTTCCCGCCAAGAAAAACGCTGGTTGCCCAAAAGCACCGCGCGATTTCCCGCCAAGAAAAGATGGCATTCTCTACCCCCGTCGGGTTGTCTTGGGACTTCCCTCCCTCTCCCAAAGAGTCTGTGCGGACGGACGGACGTACGGACGGACGGTCACGTGACTATTACGTCAGAACCAAAATTTCTTGGATTGATAGTTTACCAAATTTCCTTAGCAATGGAGCTCCGCTGGCGGGCTTTGCCCGTAGGCTCCGCTAAAAAAGCAGTAAGGTCATCTGCATATTGAACAATTTTCCATTCCTCTGATTCTAATTTGATCCCTTTAATATCGGTACTAGTTCGAATTGCAGCAGCTAAAATCTCAATTGCGAATACAAGTAGATATGGCGATAGAGGGTCTCCTTGCCTGACACCTCTCCCTAACTCAAAATTTGCTGAGAAAGTTCCGTTGTTTATTATACAACTGGATATATTACTATAAAATGTTTCAACCCACCTTATGAGACTGTGACCAAAGCCGAAAGTTTCTAAACATTTAATAATAAATAATAATAATAATAATAAACTTTATTAACGTGTCTTAAAATATCTAGCTTACACTAAAGTAAGCTAATTGGGGACACCTATCTATACCTATCTAAAGTAGTAAAAATATATAAAATATTACAATATATACAATATAAAATATAAAATATAATATCACATCAACCTATAGTGATAAAACCCCCAAATGTTCAGAAAATCAAAAGTCACTAATTACTACATAGAGGACAGTTGTGACATCCTTCCTCCAGTAACGCTTCGAGATTCTTTTTTCTAATAGTGTTCTTAAAACTATTTAACGAATTAGAATTTCTAGAATTAGAATTTAAACATAAAATTCCATTCAAGACTGTCGAATGCTTTTTCGAAATCTATAAATAATAGAATGCCCGGAATATTGACTGTTTTGGTGTACTCCATTACGTCTAGAATTGATCTAGCTGCCTCCCCTATGTATCGGCTGCAAACATATCCTGTCTGGTTGCTGTGAATTATCTCTGGTAAAATCTTAACAATTCGTGTTGCTATTACTTTAGATGCTATTTTGGCGTCAACATTAGTGAGTGAAATTGGTCTCCAATTTTCAAGATAAGTTCTATCTTTACCAGTTTTTTTAATGTGTGATAACACCTTGTCTTTGCCAGTTGGACATTTCTTTTCTTTCATAAGCCTCATTAAAACATTTCTATGTGTAATCAAATGGTGACGAGTGAAATTAGGAAATAATTTCACGCGCCTAGAATTTTGACAAAACGCAAGTGAAATTATTTCCTAATTTCACGAGTATACCATTTGATTACCTATTAATATCATGGGTGACAAATTACGCTCACAATCGTCAGGGTTTTGACTTGTTTATCGTGCCGAGAACTCCAAGCATTGAAAAGTTTCAAGCACACAGATTGGCTAAAGTTCACATTTTTCTGAGTGAAATAATGAAAAAAATCTTGTGGGAAGTTTTTACCACGCTTTGACGATTTCGTGTATTTGTAACCAACAGCAAAATACACCAGACTCTGAATTTTTACTTGAAAAGTACCAAAGCAAATCGCTTGGCAAATTCACTGAATCGAGCACCATGTTGCTCCATCGAGCAAGGCTCAGAAGGCTTCACAAATGCATTCAAAATACGCACAGAAAACTTGTTTTAACGAAAGTAAACTTCGGAAGCAAATTTGTATTTAAAACTGACCTTTATTTCATTCGAAGAAGTGCCCAAATCCACAGAATTACTTCTCTGAGTTCGCGGTCAATCACTTGATCAGCAACTGGCTCGCCGTTCAAAAATTTTCGCTGTCACACTATCACAAATAATCTCTTCTTTTTGACTCGCAGTTGATTTCTGAGAAGTTCAGTCAATTAAAAGCCAAAATTTACAGATTACCGATTGAGGCCTCAATGAATATTTCCAAGATAGCTTTAGTTCTGCACAAAACATCTTCATCAACCTCGACGCCATCTTGGCACTGAGCTATAGACCCGTTGCCATAGCAATTTTGTAATTTCACATGTGAAATTATAAATTAACGCTGAAATTTCGCGCCAAAATTAAGGAGTAATTTGACACCCATGATATTAAACCAATAATTCACCGATTGAAGGCCAAAAGACATTGTAAAATTCAATAGGCAAACCATCATTCCCAGGAGTCTTACCTAATGGGAATGTTTTAATAATGTTTTGACATTCATCAATAGTTATTCTTCCGTCACATTCGTTACTCGCTTCACTCGAGAGCTTTGGTAGATTTGGATTTTCAAAAAAGGCTGTCGCCTCTGGAGTGTCTAACTTTGTTTTGCAACTGCTATACAACTTGGTGTAAAATTGTTTCTGTGAGTTTGTTATCGAGAGAGGATCAGTAGAGATTACTCCACTAATGTGCAATTTTCGAATGTGTGTTTTAATGTGATTACGTTTTTCCAAATTTAAAAAATATTTACTATTCTTTTCTCCGTGTTCATGCCATCGTGCCCTTGCCCGAATAATGATACCTTCAACTTTTAAATCAAACATAGATTCAAGTTCGTTTTTACAGCTTTCCATTGTTGTTCGCGTATTGTCGCAGGGATTATCTTGAAAGGCGGCTAATGATTCTTTATATTTGCAGGTTAATTCTTCTTCGCGTTTCTGTCGAATTTTAGATAATAGTTTTGAAAAAATCATAGAATCCATTCTTATATTAAATTTGATCCAGTCCCAGATCGATCTTTGGTCTTTTAGATCCTTGGCTTCTTCAAGCCAACTCGGCAATTTATCATTTAAGGCCCAGTAATACGGGCAACATTTTCGTGCAACTTGTCGCGCAACAATGTTGCGTTGCAAGTTGAGATTGTTTGTTGCGCGTATTACCACCTTCTCGCGCAACAAATTTTCATGTTGCAGAAAGTAGATGTCGCTTTTACTTTCTGCAACATGAAAATTTGTTGCGCGAGAAGGTGGTAATACGTGCAACAAACAATTTCAACTTGCAGCGGTAACATTGTTGCTCGACAAGTTGCACGAAAATGTTGCCCGTATTACTGGGCCTTTATCATGTTTTTATATTCTTCGTTCGCAAGTAACGCGGTATTCAATTTCCAATATCCAGGACCTCTACTATTTTCCTTGATTTCTTCGAGTTCTAGAAATATTGCAGAGTGGTCCCATTTAATTGAGGGTAAGATATCCACATTAGACACTAAATCATGTAGTTTATCCGAGATCAACCAATAATCTAATCTACAAAATATAAAAGGAGAACAACGACCCCAGGTGAAGCTTTGTTGATTTGGATTTTTATACGCCAGATGTCATGGAGACTGAATTCATCCTGAATTTCTTCAATAGATTTCACGACGTGTCTTCGGGGAATTTGAATTCCACCTTTTTTGTCTAAGCTAACATTTAAGGGACAATTAAAATCACCTCCCATAATTATGTTTTCTTCATTCCCGAAGTCATTGGTTCTTAATAAATTCGACAGATTGTGATAAAATCTAACAGCATCGGCATCTTTGTTCGGTCCGTAGATGTTTGCAATTGTATAATTTTCCTCTTTGATCACAGCTTTTAGCAATATAAGTCTACCAATTGAATCTGTCTAAGTCAACCGTATATCAATATCAAAGCCTTTCTTTATAAGCACGCGACACCTCTGGTGTTTGTGTGCCCACAGGCAGCCCAAGCTAACGTTGAGAACTGCGCATAAATTAGACTGTTTTTTCCACGCTATGCACAATAATGACATCGGCATGCTATGCATAATGATGACTTCGGCAACATTTAAGAGTTTGTATGGAACCGCTACAAAACGTTTCAAATTGCCACAAATCAGAAAAAAGTCCAAATAAAAATGATTTTCCTTATTACATTGTTGTATTGGTCATTATTTGAGGGCTTCCTGGGCTGGTTTGAAGCCTTTTAGGCGAGAAATTGAGGTTTTTATTTTTCATGTTTGCTGAATCTTTAGAATTAATCAAAGGCAGGAAACAGTTTCACACTGCACCTCAATTGAGGTTCGATAAATTCCATCACAATAAACGAATCGCCCTAAAACTTCAAAGGTGTATTCTTGGGTCTTGTGCATACCTCTGTTCTTTCTCATAGGTTCCAGATCGTATTTTAAGCCGTGGAAAATCCGTCTTAAATACGAAACTCGCCTTTCCTGGTATGCGTTTTCATTTGAAGTGCACACATGAATCATTACGAGAAGCGTTTCGACGACAAAATGGCCCCTAGCCGGGGAGAGGCTGAGTGAGATTGTCCACAAGCAAAAGGCGACACTGCGGAGTCCAGAGAGGTCGGTTTAACCGGAAATAATGAAATATTAGAACGGCCGTGAAATTCACTCGCCTCACTTGACTTGGAAAACCATAATTTTGTTTTAGGGATGACTGAAGAACTATCTTTTGCTGCGCTCTAATCAATCCATTCGATGATTTTATGCCGAGTATTTGGCGCAAGTGACCCTGTTCACTGCCCGCAAATCAACCTCATTATTTAATTCCGATATATAGGGTTGTCTTCCCGAAAAAAAATATTGCTGTGACCGTGGAAAAATATCCACCACAGTTTCCATTCCTTTGAAAAGCGGTGCAATTTTTTTCTAGGTGGAAACTGCTCCTCGTCTCTGCTTCTAACTTTCGACAACATTTTTTGTGGTAAACAGGTAAATGTGACGGAACAAATCACTATGGTAATATATTGTCGCACGAAGGCATTAAAACGTGCTCGTGGCGTCAAATGAGGTGACTAAATTTCACGGGCTTGCTGATAGTTCTCTATTTTCGTCAAACCGACCTCTCTGGACTCCGCAGTGTCGCCTTTTGCTTGTGGACAATCTCACTCAGGCTCTCCCCGGCTGAGGGCAATTTTGTCGTCGAAACGCGGCTCGCAAAGATTCATGTGTGCACTTCAAATGAAAACGCATACCAGGAAAGGCGAGTTTCGTATTTAAGACGGATTTTCCACGGCTTAAAATACGATCTGGAACCTATGAGAAAGAAGAGAGGTATGTGCATGACCCAAGAATACACCTTTGAAGTTTAAGGGCGATTCATTTATTGTGATGGAATTTATCGAGCCTCAAGTGAGGTGCAGTGTGAAACTGTTTCCTGCCTTTAATTATTTTATAAAGATTCAGCAAATATGAAAAATAAAAACCTCAATTTCTTGCCTAAAAAGCTTCAAACCAGCCCAGAAAGCCCTCAAATAATGACCAATGCAACAATGACATAAGGCAAATTATTTTTATTTCGACTTCTTTCTGATTTGTGGCAATTTGAGACGTTTTGTAGCGTTTCCATACAAACTCTTAAATGTTGCCAATGTCATTATTATGCATAGCGTGCCGATGTCATTATTATGCTTAGCGTGGAAAAAACAGTCTAATTTATGCGCAGTTCTCAATGTAAGCTTGGGCTGCCTGTGGTGTGCCCATGAGAAAAAATATCTCCGCGCCCCATTCTTTTTTCCACCGAGCCTCTCGCTCTTTGCAGGAGTGTGTTTCTTGTAGAAATACCAAATCAGCCTTTTGCTTTCTACACCAAGAAAATATCGCTCGCCTTTTTTTAAAATTGCTTAGGCCTCTCACGTTTAACGATAATAATTTAATAGTATCAGGCTTCAGATTTTGTTTACTCAGCATTTTGCACGCATATGAACAGTTGTTTCATTGCAAGGAAGAGGTGCTGTTTTAGGTACAAAATTATATGAAAGAATTTTCTTTCTTGTGTATGGTTTCTCTGTATATTATATTGTAAAGTTTAACTTTTTGGTAATAAAGCTTGTAGCTGTTGTTGTTGTATAGCGAAAGCAGACAAAAGTAGAATTTTTCGCGCAGTGTAAGCAGGAACAAAAACAAACACAAACACAATGACAAACACACAGACACATATAAACGAAAGCGCACTTACCATCCTGTGGTTGCAATGCACTCCCGTCGGGATCTCCACCTACAGGCGATAATCATACGATACAACAACTAGCGTGCTTACTAGATCTTATATCCGAACAAGAAAAACAAACTTTAGATAATACTCTAGCTGTCCAAGCTTGATATAGTCATGACTTGGTAGTGTTCCTATAATAAGGTAGTTATACAAGGGATGTCAAGTCTGATCCAGTCTAACTTGAAATAACAACTAGCGTACAATTTCTTCGGTCTAATACCCGAGTGTAAACAATATAATAATAACAATAAGACAAAAAAGAGAAAAGAATCTAGGATATTTTGCCGTGATATTGTCATAGCTTGAAAGTGTTCTTCAATACAATAATAATCATGCCAACCTATGTTTTACACTTCCGTTCCGTTCCACCCTAACGCCTTTACCCTGCCTCCCCCCCAAAACTTGCAGTTTACCAACATAAAACCGGCTAACTAGCAGCGTGATTACGTAAAAGTTAATTATAGCGTGACATTAAAATTACAGATGGCCAGGCCAAGGTCAGAAAGATCTCGCAAATAAGCTCACCATGGAAATTGGAAAATTGTTTGTTGAATTATCCAAGAACCCAGAAAGTACCCCGATCAGTCATTTGTAGCCTTGACCCTGAATTTTAATTAATTATGGCCATGGACCGCCGCTATATCTAATGATTATATCAACACAGATTTGTAAAAAGAGTTTAGCTGCATGTGGGGAATAGGTGCATGACTCACATTGGTGGAGCTTAAGCAGTAGCAAGTCGCATAAAATCCATTTAGTTTTCGGTGTTGCAAGGAAACACCTACAAGTATATAGGACGTTAACGCCAAAACCGCTAGATTTTGTGATACACGTAGCCGTGCCGTAAATAGATTGATATGATAAAAAATACTGTAAAACATTACATAACACGATGACGCTTGCTGTCCTCCAGTATACCTTTATAAAGTATGAGCCTTTATCTTTTTCAGGCGCTTTAAGTTGATCACCACGTCGTTCAAAAGATGTCAGTAGTGATCAAGTTCATTTGGGTCATCTTTCTTTTTAAAGTAGTTTTGACATACAACTTTAAGGGCCCATTACGGTACCTTTTTAGGCCGTTGCTAGGGGAAAATGAGTTTGCTGTAACTCAACACATGTATGCTTTCATTGGACCAAATTTGGACAACATTCATTGAGGGCAAGTATGGTTCAGTTTATGACGTCATCGGACCACGCTCCATGTCACGTGATCAGAAACAGAAAAATGCGTTTTTACTTCAAGTCTTACCTTTTTGTTCACAATTTCTTGCACCGTACCAGTTCATAAGCCGTCTTGAGGAAATTTAAGCATGCGTTTTGGTTTACGAAGAAAAATAAACAAATAAGAATGAAAAAAGTGCTTCTTTGACCACTCTTTTGGGTATAATTTTTTGTTTTCTGTTTTTTCGCAAAAAGGATGCTTAAATTTCGAGAAAAAAAGATGTTTTTTCGAATTCTTTTAAAATACAGCAGCTACGTTTACTTCTCGACGAGAAAAGTACATTTTTCGCGGCACCGGAAGTGACGCTACTTTTTTCAATGGCCAGGTGCCTAAGCGTTAAATGGCTAGGTCGCTAAGGCGATAATTTTCCCATTCTTGGCATCGTGGACGGTAGCTGAGCTGAGCTGAGCTGAGCTGAGCTGAGCTGAGCTGTTGTTGGAATAA
The DNA here is from genome assembly GCA_964030785.1 of Siderastrea siderea. Classification (NCBI taxonomy): domain Eukaryota; kingdom Metazoa; phylum Cnidaria; class Anthozoa; order Scleractinia; family Rhizangiidae; genus Siderastrea; species Siderastrea siderea. The sequence continues at coordinate 46,795,320 of OZ034971.1, read as the reverse complement.
TGGCCGCGAGTCAGATAAAAACCGTCGAACTGGATGTGTAATGATGATTGGTTTTTCCGTTGGATTGCTTCAGTTCTCGCTTCTTTCACGCTCCAGTCGGTGATCTGTTTTACGAAAGGCGCAAGCCATTCAACAATGTGGATCCACCGAGTCGAATTGACTTGGTCCAGACTTAGAGTCCAGAGAATGTTATGATAATCTTTGAAATACTGCCCACTGACAAGGAATGAAAGAGCAACGATTACGTTACGTATTGCAGACCTTGGACGAGTTGTGGCTTTCACGACAGAGGTATCACTCTTCAAGCTGAATTTCTGTCCACATCGACTGCACTCGAACTCAAACTCTTCAACTGTGTTTTGTTTTACCGAAAAAAATTCGTATTTCTCAGTCCTTTCTACAGTCACAGTCTTTTAGATCGCTTAAATTACTTTTTGCTAATTTCTCAAGTGATGTTGTTAGCAGACGTTGCCCATCAGATGTATCGAGCTCACCATTATTTGTCAGGTATTCTATCGTGTGCTTTAATAATAGCATTGTCAATGTGGGCATGAAATTCGCGCGATAGAGCTGCTTTCAAGGACAATTTTACAAGCTTCCTTTCTTGCTGTATGCTGCTCCACGCTGTCTTGCGACAGTGGCTGCAAGTCAGTGGCCTCGAAAGCTTCGTTTCTTGAAGAGCTGTCTAAACACTGGAGTTGCTCAGGTTCGGAAGGACAGTTCACAGGTTCGCACATCGATTACAGTTTTCTAGTAAGCGACGTCAGGTAGTTTGGGAGCAGTCGAAGTCACGGCCGCGGACACAGGGATTTCTTTATGGGTTCGGGATGATGGCACAGTACGTATTTCGGTTTGCCTCCGCATCACTGACATTTCTATTCCCGATCTGACACTAAAAATCTTTGAATGTCGGCTTTTCACGATCTGCATTTCCCCATCGACTTGCAGCCATCGCTGCGCTTTCTGTTTACGTGCGTACGTGGATAGCTTCGAGCTCATTTTCAACTGAAACACCCAGTTTAAGAAATAAAGGCACAACTCACATGTTGTAAACGTAAAGCAGAAAATTAAAATCAATTTAAAAAGTAAACAAAAAAGTTTCTTTTGTGTTTGTCGCAACGAAATAAAAAAATTATCGGCGACTTGAACCGGCGACGGGCCGGCGCCGGGAGGCCAGAAAGCGCGCGAAAATTTTGCGGACGACCAGAAGTAAAATTGCACGTGCATGGTAACCGCGTATCATAGCAACGAGATACTTTAATGGGCCCTTAATGACAAATTTAAAAAAGTCCTCCAAAAAAAAAGTGAAGAGGCTAATGATGAGATAAGAAATACTGGAGTGCTGGACCGGCCTCAAATTCAATAATTTGAAGTTCATGAGAAGGAAGATTCGTTTCAAAACCCGCCACAATTGCAGGATGTTATGCCTTACATACTATGGGATTCGCTGAAGCAGTTTCCCACTCTATTCAAGGATGGCTCGAGAAGGATCCCTTGCCCATTATGTTCTAGAAAGGGAGAGAAGCAACATATCATTGACACGATGAACTAAAAAGATGCTAAAACGAATAGATTGATGCCTCGCATAATCTTCGACATTGGATATCCTGTTGTACTCATTCCAAAACTATACCTTTGCTCTGGTAAACACAGAGAAATTGTTGCCTGCGATCTGGATATTCTTAAACAGCTGCCGGATGCGTATGTAGAATTTTTTACAAGTCATAAGTCTGGTGTAACGATGCATTTACTGCAGCTTTGTGATCAGCTTTTAAGTAGTGGTTTAAGTCTTTCGTCTATCGAACAAATAACAAGACAACGGTATAACCACAATTACAATGAAATGAAACGAAGGTTCCTAACATACATTTCTATAGCAAAGTCTCCAAAACTTCCGGCATGCCCGGAAAAATGTTAACATATATCGTCCACAGAAATGGATTGGCCAGTTCCATCAGTGAACCTCTTTTTGAGTGCTATTTTGTCGAAGTTTAAGAAAGAGGAAGACACTTTCAAGAAATTATTTTCTTCGCTATCAGCTGAATGGCTTGCTTGTGACCACACGTACAAATCCGTCGCAAACGTTGAATACCATCATGGGTCTACAGACGGAAAGTGGATTGAACAATATAAAGTTTTCTTTATAATATATAGATTTAGCGAAGCCTAAAAGCGGAGCCTCGAAGGAATAAACTGGTGTTCGTTTCTCAAAAATAGTCCTGAAACTTTTCGGTCTGAAATATATTTCGGGGCTTTTTTTGGCTCGTTCGCTTTCGAAAAGTGTTTCTCAAAAAGCCTGAAAGTGTTCCGAATTGTCCTCAAATATTTTGGGATCTGTTCTGTAAAACCAAGCTCGAAAGGTCATTCTAGAGGTTGAGCACAGCTTGATTATTTTACTCACGAGCCGTCTTGCTTGGTGTTTGCAATGTTTCTATATCCTGTCATTAACTGTCAAGGCTTGTCAATTCTCCTTGGATTATTGGCTGTTCGCTTGAATGAACTTGAAACGGCGCTCATTTACAAAAACAAAATAAAAATTATTCGACTGTTTAAATGGGTTATCTTCATTGCGTTCGGATGTTAACAAATAACATGAACTGCCACTAAATAAAAATATTACTCTGGTCAAAAATTTATACTGACATTTCACCGGCATTTTACTGGGATTACCCGAAAGAAAGGATCTGGGGAGCTTCGAAGCACTTGTAATAAACTTATCGAAGAAATGTCGCGTACGCTTTAGCAGCTGCGAAAAAATTCAAGCACTTTGAGGAACACACATTACTTACCGGATAAAATACCTTTAAACTCAAAACTGCTTCGCTTATAGTTACTTAAGTAACCCTTATATTTCGTTCTCTAACTTGAGACCATCGAGATTGAAAACAAACAAACAAACAAACACCGTCCAAACATTCTTAACTCTGTGGCATAAGTTTTGCGGCTGCAAATTGTCTGAAATTCGAGCGCTTTTAAAAATGCACAGAACTGTTTTGGAAGCTTTTCGGATGAAATAGGTTTAAACCGACAACTGCTTCGCTTATAGTTTTTCAAATAACTGTTATATTTCGTTCTCTAACTAGAGACCAGGAAGATTCAATTAAATTATGCCGGCATAAGTTTTGCGGATGCGAAGTAAGCCTATATAAAGTTAGGCGCTTTGAGGAACGCACAAAACTGTTTTCGCAAGCTTTTGGAATAAAATAGCTTTAAACCGACAACTGCTTTGCTTAAAAGATTATTACTATTGAAAACTTCTAGGACAAGAAAATCGACAGTTGCACAAAGAGATGGACCGGACAGTCAAAATTGAAAGCAAAGCTTGTGCAGTTGTCTTGCGACTGTGCTTAGACCTACTGTTATGAATAAACAAACACAAAATAATGGACAGAGAAATCATTTTTGAAAAAAGTTTATTCGAAAATCCGTAAGTTTATACTTAAATGCAATTCGCGTTACAGTTCCAAAATCGTAGGTCAGTCCACACTAGTGAAATCGGCTGAGCATGACAAAATATTCCAGAATCTGTCACAAATCTGAGCGCGTTTTCTAATTTTTTAAAGTCAAAAGTAAATGACACATTTCTAATGGAATAAATCAAATTTCCATTTCAAAACGTAATTTCTTTCACCGTAATACTCGAAATCATGTACCTTAGACCCTTTAAAAACTTCACTTACTCGGTTGTGTTTCAGAACAGGGCCAACTCTCCGCCGTGAAGAAAACAAAGCCATGAAGTCCTTTGAAGGCAGCTTTCGTAACTTGAACTTTTCGCCTTCTACCAGTATTCTTTTGAACTTTTTCTTTCCATTTATAGATATTAGATGTTTTTTTTGTCAAGTATAAAACTTCAGTACTGTCGAACAATCGTTAAATGCTTAAGAAGCTTAAGGTTTTAAAGAAACCTTTTTTTCAAAGCGAAGATGGTCATGCGATTTCCCCGCCAAGAAAAACGCGGGTTGCCCAAAAGCACCGCACGATTTTCCGCCAAGAAAAGATAGCATTCTCTACCCCCGTCGGGTTGTTTGGCACTCCCCTCCCCCTCCCAGAGTCTGTGCGGACGGACGGACGTACGGACGGTCACGTGACTATTACGTCACAACCAAAATTTCTTGGCTTGATAGATTACCAAATTTCCTTAGCAATGGAGCTCCACTGGCGGGCTTTGCCCGCAGGCTCCGCTAATAACAAACGAAAAAGGGCAACCAATGCAGTGGAAGTTTACGAAATCAGAGCAATTCGATGAAGTAAAAGACGTTTTTAAGCAACTATCTGAACGGTTTAACAGACAGGGGAAAAAACTCAGTGGCATTTATACGGACAGTTGTTGCAAGTGGGGGTGGAAATTAAACAATATTTTCCCAGAAGTACCGGTTAAGTTGGACCTATTCCATGCAGTGCAGCGTCTAACAAGCAAGATCCCAAAAAGAACAAAATACCATGCAGAGATCTTACGTTCATATTCTTTGGTATTTAGGGACCCTAAAGATTTAGGAGATCAACGCGGTATGGTTAACACTCCTGAGCCCGAAATACTTATGAAGAACTTAATAAAGTTTGAAAGAGAGTGCCGGAAGGACGTTAAAGACGGCAACGGTCATTCTGTTTTAAACAGTGATGATCTAAAGGAAATTAAGAATATAAAAGTGCATATTCTCAAAGGGTGCCTGTCAGACATCCCCCCCGGGATGCGGAACAAACAGAAATGAGCGTTTAAATAATCATCTTAACGAGTTTTTATCGACAAACAAAATAGGTGTTTCTGTAGCTTATGCGAGAATTTTAAAGTTATGTGCTCAACTACCTAGCATGAAGGAAAAAACCGCACGTTACTTCACGTCTTGCAACTTGGCAAGCTTAACCGATGACAAAGTGTGCAGTGAACCTATGGAAACGTTTGGCATTGACGAAATACCTTGGTCGATCGACGAAAATTAAATCAAAAAATGGAACATAAATGATGTCGAAGAGAAGGCAATTGAGGCCGTATCAAATTACTTACAAATTCTTCTTAATAACAGTACTTTGCAGCTACCGGAAAGTCGACATTCGTATGAGTTAGGTGAATCAGGAAACTGAAGAGACGGTTGCATATCCTACACGATTCAATTTGCTTCTGGAGATCAGAAATATATTTGCAGCGAACATTTGGGGAAAACATTGTCTCTCTTCAGTCATCAATACACGATTCCCGATCAGTGAGCATGCAGATGAACGACGAAGACACTCCACTTATGCCGGATAATATGGAGGTTGATACAGTAAAAACCCACATAAAAGAACCTACTTTTTTCAAGGTCAGCCTGAATAAGTCTTCATATATTTATTGTAAGGTTGTTATATAACAGGTGTCTAAAATGACGGATTTCAGCCTGGAGGTTCTTAATCTACTTGTTTTTTCATGCGGGTTTTACTGTACTTCATCTGTTGAAACGTTGGCAAACGCATGGGGGTTTGAAGTCGTTGGAATGGAGGGCGATGGCATTTGTTTCTTCTCCGCAATAGCGTTTAATCAAATAAAAAAGCTCAAAGAGGAAAACAAAGTGCCGAAATTTCTTATAGATTACCTTGGCAGCATTGGAATAAACTTCGACGCACCTGTTCGAGAACTCGCGGACACGCTGCGGGAATTAATCGAGGAGGAGTGGACAGGTCCTTTTCTTGAAGATTACCAGCAATTCCTTGTTGGTTCAAACATCACTAGGGGCAGCGGAGTTCTTAAAGAAAGGTCATTTTTCCAGTAGTTTAGGAGACGCGATGCCACTAGCCATGGCAAACGTGTTGCAAGTTCTTATTTGTATTCTGACACCTCATTACCTAACACCATTCATATCAGTGTTTCCATGCCAACACGCGGACTCCGTCCAGCCTATCATGTTAGGATATGATAACACTGGACCGGGGCATTATAACGTACTAGTACCCAAAAAGGAACAGAGTAAACTGCCAAGTACTAAACAGGTTTGCAAAGAAAGTAATGCCGGTAGAACTAAATCGTCAAATTTATTCTGTCGTTATGGAATAAATAATAGAATTAAGACACTGCAGAAAAGGCCCTACAAGAGCCGTTGTGGATGTATTACTATCAACTCAGAGTGCTCCTCGTGGTGTAAGTGTCTTGGCAAATTTGGAGACGTCCAATGCAAAAAGAACATCACATCGTCCAACAAGTCATAAAAAAAAAACCGATCACCTTGGAAAAGAGGGAAGCATCCGATAGTCTCAACGCCATCGAAAGGTTTCAAGAAAGCAACAAGGACTGAGACAGGTTCCCTTAATGCACTTGGATATTTTGTTATTTTTGCAATCGATAAGTACGTCATTCCCAAGGGGCTAAACTATCCCAACTTTGCGATGAGATCGAGGACTTAATCACTCAGCATGAAGGTCTAATGTTACTACCAATTTCTTCGCATTCTCAGAGAGAATTGGACAATGCAATTACACGTGTAAAGGAAAACCACCAAAGGGATAACTGACCATTTAGTACTGTCAAAGGCATGTTCGACTTGTGCAAGTTAAAACAATTAATAAACCGAGACGAAAGAGATTGAAAATTCAGTGAATTGGATAGTGATTTTTAGCATTGCATAAGCATCACTGACTTGGCTCAAAAGTTTCTAGAAACAACAACTGTAAATGATGTCAAAACCATGGAAGAAGGATCAGCTTTCATAAATCAGCGAAAGCAGATTTTCTTGAGAAGAAAAATTCCGCGTGAAACGCCAGATGCCAAATTCTTGTTTACCCTTAACAGTGACTCTATAGACAAATTGACGAAACTTTTTAAAACGTTAGCAATACACAATCGACCATTCTCTGACTATCAATGGCAATGTCAACTGGATGAAGCAAAAGGTGTGAAGATTGGAAAAACATACAGAAACTTTAAATCAGCAAAGTAGTTCACTAAAGCCATCGCCGAAGTAGAAAGGAAGTCTCTTGCTTCTGCTATAAACATGGCAAGACTTGTCCCTGTTCTAAGTGTTGGATCCACCGACTCAGCTGTATGTGAGCAAGAAATGTTTTTCGTAAGGTACGTAGAAGATGGTATGCCTATAGTAAAAATTGCAGCAAGTGTTCACGTTGAAAGGAGTGATTCTGCTTCCATATTAAGTGCCATGCAAAAAGTTATTTCTCGCTATATGAAGGTTCCATGCAATGTCTTCTTCTCAAAACTGGTTGGGCTAGGCTGTGATGGAGCTTCTAGCATGACCGGTCAACGGAATGGTCTCTTTGCCTTGTTAAAGAAGGAACAGCCATCTGTCGTAGTGGTCCACTGCTTTGCTAACAGGCTGGAGCTGGCATTCAGAGATGCTTTAAAGTCCAACAGTCTTCATAAAAAGGAAACGCAACATTACTGGTGGCTTATACCACTTTTATCATAGAAGCACTGTGAACCGGGCAAAGCTAAAGAGGTGTTCCAATTCCCTCAAGAGAAAAGTTCACATTCCTACAAGCGTTGGTGGAATCTGCTGGGTGGGACATCTACACAGAGCATTGGAAAGTGTTTTATCCTCATATCCTGTGATAATACTACACCTTCAACAGGTAAAGCGTTTGACATTTCATATTATATTTCAAGCATTACTCCTCACTTACATTATTTAATGTCCCTGTTCATAAGTACAGCTGTACACTGTAATGTACCATTACTACTGAAACCTTCTATGGCTCTCTTATCATTCATTTGTTTAGGTTGTTGGTTTTTAACTTCTTAGTAATCAGTGGAATCACAAAAACGTGAAAATGTATTGCTTTTTGTTTGGTGTGTCCGACTTCAGATGACCCTTACAGATAGCAGAGTATCAAACAAAACTCAAGTGAACAAAGCCAAATGTTTCTTGAAGCTTCTATCGGCTAAGGATGTAATCCGATTTTGATTCCATTTCATGCCCTAGTACTCTTGGAATCACATGTAACATTAATTTATTGAAAGGTTTGTTCCTGACCTGTTTCCTGCCTTGCTTTTTTATTATAGTGATGGGCCTCATTTGAGAAAGGTGAACAACAAGGACACCTTCTGTGAGCATCCATTGAAAGGTACAGATGTGGCTTTCAAAGCAGCACGGGAAAAGCTGACCACCGACCTAACCTCTCTGCTCTGGTTAACAGGTTTTCTGACACAACACGGGGCATCTTCCAGGCTACTCACATTGCTAAGATTTCCAGCTGGCCCAATGCTAAGGAAGTTCAAGAACTGGAGAGTACTCTATCAGATTTCGTCTCTTTTTTACTTTCATTACTTACATTATTTTTAGTAACCTGTCAGTTATGCACTTACTAAAAATTACAACTTGATTTTTATTACAATATTACATTGCAGACTTTGGAGACCAAGAATTCCAAGTCATCATAAAGCACTATGGAGATGTTCTACAGTCAGCTGGTGTTGCACTGGAGGAGGCAGAGAGTGAGTGGACAGCACTGAAAACCGCTATTTACAATGAGCAGTAAGCTTCGTATATTTCACTTTTTTCATTGTTGCCAGTAAGATAATATACTATTTATTGAACTCAATTACATTTTAAAACTACATATTGGATATTCAATGCAATCTTTATTAGACATTTGATTTTAATTTTATCCCATTTTCTTCATCATTTTATGATTTATGTGAAATGGTGCATCAATTGACATCAAGTGAAAAAAAAAACGCTTATTTCTTTCTCCGCAGTGAGGCTGCAGACATACCAAAGCTCCCTTGGTCTGTCATCAACAAGAAGTACAGAGAGAACCACCAAAACATTCTGGCAGTCATCAATCTTGTGCAAACACTTCCAGCTTCTAGTGCAAAGGTTGAAAGGGGCTTTAGTCAACTTAAAATCCTGAAAAGTGACATCCACTCTACTTCGTTAGAAGAACATCTGAATGATTTACTGGCTGTAGAACTTCTGAGTGCTGATATACAGAACTTCGACCTAATGCCAGCCACCGAGGTGTGGAACATGTCAAGTGTCAGGACAAGGCGCCCTCTCCTCATGGACAGGACAAGTAGTAGGGAGTCCTTAACAGCTGTTGTGGCAACCGCAGATACCATTGTCCCTAGTATAAGTGTAGTAGCTCCAAGTCAAGAAGAAACAGCAGAAACCACCACCCAGTTGCAACACACTCTGACTCAGCTCCAGCCGCAGTTGCAACAGCAGCAACCCCACAATCAAATTCAGAGCAATTCCTGCCTTCAGTGGCCTTATCACCACTTGAGAAAGACCCAGAAGCTCTTGCTGCTGAAGTAATTGGTTGCTTAGCTAATGATGAAGAAGGAGATTCCGAACTAGAAGATGACGACGGGGACTTTGATGAAGAATTCGTTGACAAGCTTATCAAAAAATATTTGTAAAAACTGCAACTGCCGTGTACGTAAATGCTTGAAAGAAAAATGTGTGTTCATTTAAACAATTCACATACATCAGTGTATATGAATAATTAATTCATTTCTGGGGGCATAAGTTAAAAGCCGTGGGTCGTTTATTCAAGTAAAAATGGTGTAATTTTTTTTGTTTGTGTGTGTGATAGTAGAGGAAATTTGAGGGCTACTTTACTTTGGCCTGGGCCACTAAGAATTCAGGGATACTGGCCCGAGTGGCGACCAAGTATTGAAGTGAATTTTTAACCCTGCTAATGTCGCGGTGATTTAATGAAAACTTCAAACTCAAACTCAATCAACTTGTTTATGGCGGTCGAACTAACGGGTAAATGTGTTGCTCGTGAATTGTAAAACTCGGCTAGTTGATTTTCATGTTTTAATAGCGGAGCCTGCGGGCAAAGTCCGCCAGCGGAGCTCCATTGCTAAGGAAATTTGGTAACCTATCAAGCCGAGAAATTTTGGTTGTGACGTAATAGTCACGTGACCGTCCGTCCGTACGTCCGTACGTCCGTCCGTCCGCACAGACTCTGGGAGGGGGAGGGGGAGTGCCAAGTCAAACAGACGGGGGTAGAGAATGCCATCTTTTCTTGGCGGGAAATCGTACGGTGCTTTTGGGCAACCCGCGTTTTTCTTGGCGGGAAATCGCATGACCATCGTCGCTTTTGAAAAAGAGGTTTCTTTAAAAGCTTAAGCTTCTTAAGCATTTAACGATTGTTCGAGAGTAATGAAGTTTTATACTTGACAAAAAAAACATCTAATATCTATAAATGGAAAGAAAAAGTTCAAAAGAATACTGGTAGAAGGCGAAAAGTTCAAGTTACGAAAGCTGCCTTGAAAGGACTTCATGGCTTTGTTTTCTTCACGGCGGAGAGTTTGCCCTGTTCTGAAACACAACCGAGTAAGTGAAGTTTTTAAAGGGTCTAAGGTACATGATTTCGAGTATTACGGTGAAAGAAATTACGTTTTGAAATGGAAATTTGAAATTTGATTTATGCTATTAGAAATGTGTCATTTACTTTTGACTTTAAACAATTATTAGAAAACACGCTCAGATTTGTGACAGATTCTTGAATATTTTGCCATGCTCAGCCGATTTCACTAGTGTGGACTGACCTACGATTTTGGAACTGTAACGCGAATTGCATTTAAGTATAAGCTTACGGGTTTTTGAATAAACTTTTTTGTGTTTGTTTATTCATAACAGTAGGTCTAAGCACAGTCGCAAGTCAACTGTACAAGCTTTGCTTTCAATTTTGACTGTCCGGTCCATCTCTTTGTGCAACTGTCGATTTTCTTGTCCTAGAAGTTTTCAATAGTAATAATCTTTTGAGCGAAGCAGTTGTCGGTTTAAAGCTATTTTATTCCAAAAGCTTGCGAAAACAGTTTTGTGCGTTCCTCAAAGCGCCTAACTTTATATAGGCTTACTTCGCGTCCGCAAAACTTGTGCCGGCATAATTTAATTAAAGTGTGTTTGGTGTTTCTTTGTTTTCAATCTTCATGGTCTCTAGTTAGAGAACGAAATACAACAGTTATTTGAAAAACTATAAGCGAAGCAGTTGTCGGTTTAAACCTATTACATCCGAAAAGCTTCCAAAAACAGTTCTGTGCATTTTTAAAAGCGCTCTAATTTCAGACAATTTGCAGCCGCAAAACTTATGCCACAGAGTTTATAAGAATGTTTGGACGGTGTTTGTTTGTTTGTTTTCAATCTCGATGGTCTCAAGTTAGAGAACGAAATATAAGGGTTACTTAAGTAACTATAAGCGAAGCAGTTTTGAGTTTAAAGCTATTTTATCCGGTAAGTAATGTGTGTTCCTCAAAGTGCTTGAATTTTTTCGCGGCTGCTAAAACCAACGCGACATTTCTTCGATAAGTTTATTACAAGTCCTTCGAAGCTCCCCAGATCCTTTCTTTCGGGTAATCCCAGTAAAATGCCGGTGAAATGTCAGTATAAATTTTTGACCAGAGTAATATTTTTATTTAGTGGCAGTTCATGTCATTTGTTAACATCCGAACGCGATGAAGATAACCCATTTAAACAGCCGAATAATTTTTATTTTGTTTTTGTAAATGAGCGCCGTTTCCAGTTCATTCAAGCGACCAGCCAATAATCCAAGGAGAATTGACAAGCCTTGACAGTTAATGACAGGATATGGAAACATTACAAGCACCAAGCAACACGGTTCGTGTCCTATGGGACTCGAATGCTCGAGTCCCATAGGACACGAGCGTTCATTGTCTAACCGTCTTAGAACATGGTCACACCCAAGAAGAATTTCGTTTTTGCGTGTAGATTGTATTTTTGCATTTTAATTTTTTAGTTCTCACCTTGAAATCACGTTGCTATTTTGTTTACAATATTTTCGCTATTGTACGCATGCCTTTGAGGTGCAATGTTTTAGAGTGCTTCACCGCGCGATGTATCGCAGTTGGTGTGTAAACAGCCATGAGCCAATACACGGAAATTTGGAACTCGAGGCAGTGATCGCCGCTAAAGATTTTCTAGATTTTCACTGGTGAAAGCAGTCTTCGATGCGCTACAACCACCGACACCAGCAAGAGGGGAACCCGCAAGAAACTCCAAGAGGCCAAATTAAGTCAAGTTCAAGTACAACACTCGTAGTCTGGCAAACACGGAGAAACAGTTCGTATTTCATGTAATATAATGGTTTTTCTTTCGATTTGCTTTTTGCTATGCTATTATACCGTAAGATTGCATTTTTTTGTTAAAACGCAAAAAATAATGAGTGTTTCCAGCCGTTGAAGCTGCTGATTTTATCGATTTAGTTATAAATATTCACAGAGAATTTGATATTAGTCATTAGTATGCTCTACATAGAGCATACTAATGAGGCTTCCAAACAAAGGAAAACAATGCCTCATTAGTATGCTCTATATAGAACCACTAATGAATGCAGAAATTCTCTGTAATTTTACCCCGCAATTTCCCTGTGCTTCAAAGCCCCCGCCACTTTACATAATTTAAGACAGGTTATGGAATATAGAGCATCGAAATGCTGGACACTGATTGGCTGAGTGGGTGTGACCATGTTCTAAAAGATACTTAGAACATGGTCACACCCACTCAGCCAATCAGTGTCCAGCATTTCGATGCTCTATATTCCATAAACTGTCTTAAGTTATGTAAAGTGGAGGGTGCTTTGAAGCAAAGGGAGATTGTGGGGTAAAATTAGTATTCACAGAGAATTTCTGCATTCATTAGTAGTTTTATATAGTCATTAGTATGCTCTATCTCATAGAGCATACTAATGAGGCATTGTTTTCATTTGTTTGGAAGCCTCATTAGTATGCTCTATATAGGGAATACTAATGACTAAGTAGAATTTACTAATGAATGCACAAATGCTCTGTGAAGATTTAGAACTGGCAAAAAGCAAATCCAAAGAAAAACCATTACTTTACATGAAATAAGTAAGGGTTAGACAATGAAGGCGAGTGTTCAATGGGATATAGCGTCCCTCGCAAGATAGAATGCCACTCGGCCTGCGGCCGAGTGGCATTCTATCTTGCGAGGGACGCTATATCCCATAGGACACGAGCGTTCATTGTCTAACCGTCTTAGAACATGGTCACACCCACGAAGAATTTCGTTTTTGCGTGCAGATTGTATTTTTTCATTTTCATTTTTTAGTTCTCACCTTGAAATCACGTTGCTATTTTGTTTACGATATTTTTGCTATTGTACATACGCCTTTGAGTTGCAATGTTTTACTGAGAGTGCTTCACCGCGCGGTTTATCGCAGTTGATGCGTAAACAGCCATGAGCCAATACACGGACTGAGGAACTCGAGGCAGTGATTGCCCCACGAGATTTACTAGATTTGCACTGGTGAAAGTAGTCTTCTACGCGCTACGACCACCGGCACCAGCAAGTGGGGAACCCCGAGGGAAAGCAAAGAGACCAAAGACAAGAAGAAGACACTCGTAGTCCAGCAAACGCGGAGAAACAAGTCTGTCCTTCTATTTCAATTAAAGTCTGAACATTTTTTATTTCATGTAAAGCTGTAAAGTAATGGTTTTTGTTTCGATTTGCTTTTTGCTTTGCTATTACAAGATTGCATTTTTTGGGGGTTTTTTTGACATCGCCGTTGAAGCTGTTGTTTTTATCGATTTAGTTATAAATATTCACAGAGAATTTGTGCATTCATTCGTAGTTTCTACTTAGTCATTAGTATGCTCTATATAGAGCATACTAATGAGGCTTCCAAACAAAGAAAAACAATGCCTCATTAGTATGCTCTATATAGAACCACTAATGAATGCAGAAATTCTCTGTACTCTTACCCCGCAATTTCCCTGTGCTTCAAAGCCGCCTCCACTTTACATAATTGAAGACAGTTTATGGAATAGAGAGCATCGACATGCTGGACACTGATTGGCTGAGTGGGTGTGACCATGTTCTAAGAATTGTTCAGACCTTAAGGTGATTCCCTTCAATTGTATTGCATATCCTTTCTGTGCATCATTTTTTGTGTTATTAGCGCGCGCACGAGCGCGCGCGCTTTTCGAACTTGATAAGCTTTCTATGAAAGCTGAGCAGTTCAGCGAAATAGCACGTCGTTTTCTCCTGAACGAGCTCGGTGACCCCTATTTTTTAATACATAAATTCAAATGGCACACGGTCGAGTACAATACATCGCGATTTCAAGAAAAGTTAAAAATTCTGCATCGAGATATTATTATTTGAATGCCGAAAAGAACACGTCGTTAGGTACAGCAGGGTATGTACGCACGTGGCAAATTCTTCATTTTTTTTTCAACTAAAATAGTATACAGTGTAAGATAAATGTATATTATGTTCAACTGCTCCAATATTTCAATACAAGCAATGACTTTTTAGAATAATTTTAGTTCTCATTATTGATTACTAGGGTTTCCTCAGGAAGACCTTGCGGGTCGTATAGTTGCTATCAATGGCTCTCCCTGTTGTTCCAAAACAAGCTCGGTGACCCCTATTTTTATTGCGCTTTTGAGTTGTTCTAACCATAATTACTAATTGGACAAGTCTTAAAGAATTTTAAAAATTCCTTCTATTTCGATGGAATCACCTTAATTGAAATAGAAGGACAGACTTGTTTCTCCGTGTTTGCCGGACTACGAGTGTACTTGATCTTGACTTTGGCTTTCCCTGCGGGTTCCCCATTTGCTGACAAATGACTAAGTGACTATTTTCAGTGTATTGGCTCATGGCTGTTTACGCATCAACAGCGATAAACACGCGGTGAAGCACTCTAAAACATTGCATCTCAAAGGCATGTGTACAATAGCGAAAATATCGTAAACAAAATAGCAACGTGATTTCAAGGTGAGAACTAAAACATTAAATTGCAAAAAATACAATCTGCACCCAAAAACGAAATTCTTCGAGGGTGTGACCAGGTTCTCAGACGTTTAGACAGTGAACGCTGGTGTCCTATGGGATATAGCGTCCCTCGCAAGATAGAATGCCACTCGACCTGCGGCCTCGTGCCATTGTATCTTTGCTCGGGACACTATATCCCATAGAACACTCTTAACCCTTACAAGTGGAATGCAGAATACATTGGGAGTAATAGACTAAAAGCGGTATTAAAATATCCAGCCTATTCACTATTTCGCCGATATGAAAAATCTGACAAGCGCGCTACACGTGAGTTTGTTGTGAATCGCACTCTTACAGAATATGATTGACGGCCTGTCACAGGCCAATGATTTTATTGGCTGATATAGAATGCGTGATAAGTGACACTGGATAAGGCGGTGAGTCGCAGGAGACGGGTTTCGGGCAGGCGGTTTTTCTCTCGCTCCCCCCGCCCCCTCCCCCTTGCTTTGTCACTCGCCCAAGACGGATTTTCGAGCGCGTCCAAGATGGCGCCGGCGATCGCGAACTCCGCTTTTTCCGGGGTTTTTCCGCGATAAAAACACCCACAAACCACCTGCAAGCAGGCAGCATCGCAGGCCGAAACGAACACCACTACGCCACGCACGCTGACACAATTTGGATAAGTTAATTTTACTACTTATTTCTTTTCCTGTGACAAGATGCCGATCGACATGAACATGCTGGTGTTTTTCCTGGGAAAATGGGTTCGGACCGCAGCAGAAACCATGGTTGTGGACAGAAAAAAGCAGAAGGCACTTGCTTTGCTATACTTGGTGTCGGGACTGCTGCGAAATGCTACGAACTTAAGCGTTGTACCGACCGAGTTCGCAGAAGAACCGACAACAAAGATGAAGTCCTTGAAGGCATCGTCATTTTCTTTTCATTTATAGAAATTTGATATTTTTTGTCAAGTTCTGAACTTCACTTCTGTCGAACTGAATCGTTTTGCTAAACAAGCTAAGCTTTTATTTAAAAAACTCTTTTTCAAAAGCAACGGTGGTCATGCGATTTTCCGCCAAGAAAGGATGGCATTCTCCATTCCCCCGTAGGGTTGTCTTGGGACTTCCCTCCCCCTCCCCTAGAGTCTGTACGGGTGTACGTATGCTGACATTACAACCAAATTTTCTCGCATCGATAGGTTACCAAATTTGCTTAGCAATAATAACAACAACAACAACAATAATAATAATAATAATAATAATAATAATAATAATAGTAATAATAATAATAATAATAATAATAATAACTTTCAATTGCGAATTACAATGATAAAAGATGATAAAGAGCTAAAAATTAAAGTTTAAAATTGACTAGCTATAAAAATGTAAAAATACAATGTAGATTTAAAAAGCTTTCGCGAATAAAAAAGTCTTGATAGCTTTCTTGAAACATTGCACAGATGTGATGTGTCTTATTCTACATGGAAGATCGTTCCATAGTTTAGGGGTGGCCACATAAAAAGCAATGGTGCTCCGCTGGCGCGCCGTGGGCAAGGGCCCGACTATCAGAAGATTCAAAACAATGGAAAAAAAATCATCCTAACAGGTAGGTGTGATAATTGCCTGCACGGCGAAAGGTGTGATAAATGCTTGCGTCAGTTTATTACTAAGAAATTACCTTGGCACATCACGACAGTTTTTCTAATCATAAACTACACATTCTTAGCCAAATATAGAGACTTTAAACATCCTCGTACGTACGCTGCGTATGGGCCGAAAGGTGTTTTCCGGATAAATTGGTGAACTGTTTCCCTCTTGACGCTAGCGTTGTGAGCCGCCATTAAAGTTCATTGTTCACAGTTAAAGGCTTGCCAGATACCTTAGCGCACCTACGGTTGGAATTGTACCCAGGTTTCCCTCAAATATAAGATGTGACAAATTCGGCTATTTTCACCTACTAACGCGGGATTTTTCAGGATTGCTTCAAGATTTCTGATTTACTATGAGATTTGGAGGCCAAATTATGACCGAACCGACTTGTACAGTTAGTAAATGCCCAGATCCCTGATTAAAAAAAATTTTTTTTTCTTGCTTCCACAAAGTTTCTGTGACATTTTCACCAGCACACGGTTAAAATGACTAACATATAAATCTGCCAAGCCTAAAAGCGGCACTGCAATATTCCCTTTCGTAACGGCGGGACTCGCGAGTTCAAATTTGCATTAAAAAACTGCATTCTTGAGATGCCTTTGAGTAGGCAACTTGTGCAGATCATAGGCAGAAACAAATTTTCCACCAGATTCGAAAGTTTGTGTTCGATTTAGAGGATCAGTCCGCGGACGCGAATGAGTCAAAATTAGGCCAAATCAAACTACAACGACCGCTCTTTCGGAAACTGGGACTCTTTTGTCAAAGGCACAAGGTTAAGTGGTTAATTTTGGCGAAATCCTAAGGCGGTCGGTAATTTGAGGTTCTAGAACTTGCACGCCTTGTGAGTATGTATATATTTATAGAGTAGGTCAAACTTCAAGTTTCTAAAACCGCCTCCTGGAGCTTTAAATCGATAAACCAAGCCCATAATGACAAACATTAACACAGTGTTCATGTTTCTAAGCGTTTTTATTTGACTTTCATCCGTTCAAAAAGCCGCAATTATCGTATTCACAAAATCCTTTGTACACAACCGAAGCGGTCATTAATATACAGCTAGCACAGGTCCGCAACACAATCAGAGGATGGTAAGCCAGTGGTAACGGTCGTTGCCAGTTTTTCTACTAAAAAGAAAGACATCCACAACCCAGATTTGGACCCCGGTCCTTGGATAAGCTAATCTCTCTCCCTAACCACTACACTACCACGCCAATCCACCACAATTCCGAAAAATTAAAGTATATATTATAATTAACTGTCTTTCATAACTGATACATCTATAATAGGTGACCCTAGCCCTTTCCAAAACTTTTAACGTAAATTCAACTTGGGCTTAAACTTTGTTCTTTCTAAGACCATTTAAAAATGTCTTTGTTACCTTATTGTGACTTAATCCAGAACATATATTACATCTACCATGACAAAAGGCTTGGTTACCAATGATGGCATCGATCGTCAAAAATGGCAACGACCGTTTACGAAAGGGAAATAGGCAGCGGCGCTCCGTAAAAGCTCTATTAAGTCCTCAGAGGGGTTATGTAATTTTCGGTCTCAGAAAGGGGTCCTTAATCAGTAGAGATGGTGGGGTTATTTCAAATCATAATATTTAATAAAAACTCAGTCAAATTACTTTTTAGTAAAAATTATTCTAGATGGTGGCTTAGAGGGACAAAAAGGGTGTGTGTCTCACAGGATTACGACTATAATTAGAAATAGTTAATACTACAGGTGTCCCCGCAGGTATGAACTGAATTCTCGCCGACAACCCTGCAGGACTTACGGCTTTAGGTACCAACTCACGTTCATGCTTTTGGGATTTAGAAAGATTGGCGCTGATTTGGATAATCACGAGAGCATTCACAGTTCCTAAGTTAAATTTTTCAATTTCCCGTTTTTACTTTTACCATTTTCAATTTCCCATTCGCCGTTTTATTAACTTCCCTAAAGATAGACTGAAGTAGCCTCGTCCCGAGGCGTTTACGTGCTTATCAAGTGACAGCGTGAGGCTTGGGGCCGAAGGCGAATCTTCCCGTTGAGCTTCGCCGAGGACGACTGGGAACGTGGCTGGGAATAAAGTAGCTTTGTCGTTTTGTTGTAGAAAACTACGGTAATTTTCCACAACATGTGTTCTTTTTGCACGGGACTTGGAGTTGCATTGTCGTATTGAAATGCGCTAATATTTCTCTTTTCATATTAGTCATTGTCATAAAAAGTAAACGATTTTATAAACTTCTCTTTGAGTTCATTTTTGTGATGAAAATTTGCACACACACTGAAACAAGATATTGCCAAACGGTTAGACGTTCTGGAGGTTTCAATTACAAAAGCGACACGCTCTTTTGCCTTGGATCTTTCGACCGTAGAAAATTACATATTTAATTCACATGGAATCCTACAAGTATTTTGTGAAAGGTAAAAATCTGACAGACAATCGAACGAGTGTTTCTTCCCGCGCCTGAAATACAACGCCAAAAAGGCCACTCTGTGGAACTCTCCGTGCTCGGGGAAGACGCAAAATTGCTCCTGGACAAGAAAATCGATCCGCGCAGATTTTTATACCTAATCGTAACTTTTTGGTACGCTTCGGCGGTATATCAGGCGAGTTTGGTCGAACCATGGTTCCAAAATACCCATGGCGAGACCAAACGAGCCTGATATGCTGCCGAAGCGTACCAAAAAAAGTGCGATTAGGTATTTACGGTACCCAAATTCGTCCTAATTCTTTTGTTACGAGTTTCATTTTGGGAATCTTAGAAGTCCCAATTTAGAGAGAAATTTGGAAAATCCGGCTCCATTTTGAAACAAAAAAGCTTCAGCGCTGTCCGTAAGCGTACACGCGTGCACCCGCCAGTGTAGCCGCCTCCAATTTTGGCGCGAAATTGCACTTTTTTCTGTTAGCGTTAAACAAGTTTCGTTATATTTCTGTTGTAATTTTCATGTCTAAAGTCTGCAAAAAAGTGCGAGTTTTAGAAACTGTATATGATCTTAGGATATCAGGTCAGTGACTTGATATCGTAGAAAATCACGACAGTAAACAAGGCTTCTGCTGATTGGCTTATTCACAATTTGGACACGGTAATGCCGTATAATAAGGTTGGATAAGGTCTCCTATGGGTACCTGTTTGTTGATTAACCGATATTCGCAAGAGTGCTACGTCATCATTACTCATTTATTCTGTGCGCGCCCTGTTCAGGCAAATGGAGATTTCTCTGGCATATAAACTGTATATTTCAACTGTAAGTACTCTTACGCGCGAACTCCAAGGATGCCTCCTTGGGTTTTGGGGCCAAAACCCTGCAGGGGCAATTTAGCAATGTCCCAGGGGGAACATGACTTAATGGCACCCAATTTCGTTTACCCTGGGGACCAAGGGTTTTTTCTCGCGTTCTTTCGCGTGTCCGGGGCGGGGGGGGGGGGGGGGGGGGGAGAAAAGCCTGTGGCACCAAGCGTAAAGTTCGTTCTCGGTTACTTATGAAATATATTCTGTACTCTTTGTATCGATAAAATGCATCTGTGACGTTCATTCCATCAAATTTCCAGTGTCCCGCTTTATGCAGACACTCAAGCCTGTCTATTTGAGTCTATGTTAACTGATTTTTACGTGGCTCCCTCTCGCAATTGCTGGAAAGGTTGTTTTGGTCTCCTTTTAATCTAGGTGGACCTATTCTCGGCGAACGCGCATAGCTGTCGCTTAAGCGTGTAAGATTTTTTATTGTTAAGGGAGAAAACAGAGCATACCAAAACTTCTTGTTTCAACAAACAATGCGTACGAATGAATGGGCAAGTGATCCACTTTGGATTCCAACAATACACCATTATGATATTACAACTCGAGTCACGTGACAATATTTTTGGTGTTACTATAACAGTAAAAACACGATTCTATTTTTAGTTCAGTCCCTGAAGGTTTCTCTGACCAAGACCTCTATATGCACAGACAGATCCTTTACCCTTACATACCTTTGAATGTCGTCCACGTACTACTTGAAACATAGTCCCTTGATCTAACTTTATCTAGCTCCCTCAACAAATTTCGATTACCACTGAAACGCCTGTTATACCGGTATCTGGAAACAATGTTCTACTGTTTCACAAGTAGTTGCCATCTCCATAACATATCTTCGCCTTCCCCACTTTTTTTTTAATAGTCCAACCACAACAGACGCTTAACTAACAGTTTAGTGCTAAACGTGATCTTTCTCGGGACCTAAACACTAAACTGAAAAACCTACAGAATCACGCAGTCCGTCTATCTTATAACGTTTTCCCCTAAGTCAATAGAGCAATCAAAGGATGAACGCCATTTTCCCAATACTGGGTACTTTTCCAGGTGCACCCTTCATTCAATCACGAGTCCATCACGTGGACAACAAAATCGCGCCTATTTACTTGTAA
The DNA here is from genome assembly GCA_964030785.1 of Siderastrea siderea. NCBI lineage: Eukaryota > Metazoa > Cnidaria > Anthozoa > Scleractinia > Rhizangiidae > Siderastrea > Siderastrea siderea. The sequence goes on along the minus strand of OZ034971.1, from coordinate 46,774,585 downwards.
CGACTATATCCAATACACTCATAAAGTGTTCTCAGTCCAAATTAGACAAAACGTCGCTCTTTGCTCTCTGCTAGGCTCATCAACAAGACAAGATGTGCGGAAAAATTGTAACTTCACAGATATTCAAGGCTTTCTAGGATTGGTCAATGGAAAATAATTTCTAAAGAGCGCCCCCTTTGACAGCCTTTAGCGCCAAATTAGCAGCCTTTTAGGTATTCAATCAAGGCACAGAATCGTTTCAGTTCAGCTGTAGAAAAGTTGCAGATTTCCACGTATACTTGTGTTTGAGGATTTAGGATTCCTCGACTTCTTTCTGAGTTCAGTTGTTCATCACTAACATATTAGGTGCTGATAATGAGCTTGATAAGTGGGCCTACGAAGGAAGACATCACGTCAGTAAAATGCAATAAAAAGCCCCATTTGCATAAGCTGGATTTAAGGAGTAAACCTTTAGATTCTCTGTCTTTGTACGCTCGGGTTCTCATCGCAAGGGAATAAATATCGGTCCGCATGCGGACATGGGTTGAGCTGATGAAAAGTGAACTTGCGTACGGCCATTAAAATGTTTGAAATATAAGTTCTTAAGCAGTTTACACAGTCCATTACCGTTAGATCTTTTCCACTTGCTCGGGTAAACATCTGGTAGTGGCGTACACGCTAAAACCAAAATGACAAAAAGTTTAGTAGAAAAACTCGATAACTCAAACCTTAGCAACTCGAGCCTCCCGCTAAGTCGAAACAAAAACAGTTTCCTCTACTTTTACTCTTACTTTTACAATAGCTCGATTACTCGAATTGTTTTCCAGTTATCAGAAGTCTACTGTGAGGTGAGATGATGGTGAGATCAGTGACGTATGCCACCAAAATCAGGCAAACCCGGAAACAAATAAAATGTTTTAAATTTCATTTTGCTTTCTGGTAGATTTAGCGTGACTTTTTATGAAAATTAACTTTAACTCCGGCGAGAAAGAAATACCCTCATTGTCATGTCTTGCGTGACTAGTTACTCATGCATGGCAAACATGGAAAGACAAAGTATCCACATAAAAATAGAAGTCTTGCCAAGGCGAAAGTGACCATGTCTTTCAATAAGAACAGAAGTCCTGCAGCTTTTAAGAGGGGCCTGGTAATGCAACAGGACATCCGGTGCTTTCAGCGGAGAGACGGCGGAGGTCTCACTTTCATGAGACGGCGTGGGCGTTGGCCTCGATTTCATGATGGCCAGGCCCCGAGATAAAAACAAGAGTAGGGGTAGTCGTATTTTGATCGTTTGAGCTGTTGTGTTGGACTTGTTGGGGGAAATGTTCGAGTTATTCGTGGAGACACAATTTAAATTTAAACACAAGCGGGCGAGGTAGGATGTACAGTGCTCGAGAAAACATCGATAATTCGTACAGAGGCTGCTATTCCTGTTCCTAAATTGGAAGAATTTTGAGAGTGGCTTTTTTCGAAGATGTAGGACCACAATCAGCCCAAGCTCACTACGAGAGGAGCGCATACATTAACCTATTCCTTTTCGTATATATTATTACCTCGGCAAAAAATGACAGTTTGTATGAAAAATGAAACAAATACGCTTTAATTGCCATAAATGCGAAATAATTCACAATAATTAACAGTTCACCTTGTTTCTGTGTTGTGTTAATTACTATTTAATGGCCTTCTGGGGTGATTTGAAGCGTTTTGAGCGAAGCAACAGGTAACACACTTCTAGCCGTCACATGACCGATGCAAAGTTATTTACTTCCTGTAAATATAGAATTTTGGCACCTCTATCCAAAATTTCTCAAGACACCAACAGCTTTATATCGTAACAACAAATACGTAACAAAAAAATCCAACATTCACGTTCTTTCTCTTACCAAAATCGGCCGTGTGACAAATTGTTCACGAATGCAAATTTGTGTTTTCTTTTCACTGGAAGCCTTGCACAATAGGCGCTGAGGACCCTCAGTTTAAAATAACAGTAGAATGATTTACATCAAGCCTTAAACAATCACAATTCTCAACGGGTGCCGATGGGCCCATTTGATTGGTCAAGAAAAAGCGTACATCGATTCGACCTTTTTCGCATTACTCGCAAGTTTCGTGGCGATAAATAAGATGAAAAGATAGTTTTTACTTCGGCGAAATGGGTGAAAAATTCTTGGGCAATCGTATGAATGGAAATACAGGTCTATGTTTTGACCACTGAATTTTGGAAACAACAATTTTCCAAGGAAGAAAACACTCATGGCAAAATACCAGGCGCTACAAAAGCAAACCGAAACTGCTCTGGGAAAAGTAACAACTTGGGCCGATTTGAAGACGGTCGGGCAACAAGGTATAAAATAAACCAAAAGAAGGCTTTCTCTTCGCAGTATTTCTGGGGAAACTATTAGTTCAGTACAATGGTTGATAATAATATCGAGCGGTTCAAAGTAATCCAAAACATTAAGGGACCGTTCATTTTTACGAGGTAGGGGGGGGGCTGGTGGGATTTTTGAACTGTCATTAAGAAGTTGCATGGCCCCCCCTCAGTCAATAAATTTTTACCCATGGCCCCCCCAATAAGGGTAATTTTTTGGGGTGACCCCCCCCCCCAAAAAAAAAAGGAAAAAAGAAAACTCAATTTTAAAAGCCAGCTATGCATACTGTACAGTTAACAAATCCATTTTTTGGACAATATCATTATATTACAATTAATACTACAGTTGCATTTGCCACTTTTAACTGTACTAAGTCAGCAAAAGAGAAATGTTTCAGCTCGCTATAAACTTTGAATCGTTGAAGAGTCAAAAAAAAAAAAAGAAAAATCAATTTCTGATCTTCTGCTTATGGCTCTTCCCGAACGTGTTGTGGCTGGCCTCTCAACTTACTTCGTCATCGATGAAGGCAACTTATTCATCGTCATCGATGAAGGCAAGAATGACATCATTCGATTCGTCTCTTTCACTGCTGCTTTCGCTTCCACTGTTGTCGTCTTCATCGCTATCATCGTTATCAATGTCTAGCAAAGATTCATTTTCAGCTGCGTCTTTTTCTCTCAATCTTGTTTGTAGCAGATCAGCTCTTTTAGGATTCATTTGGAGAAGCCAGTGTCTGGCAATTACCTTAACCTTGTCATGTTTGGTGCTCTTCAGATGTTTGTCTAGTCTACGGTGCTTGAGGTATTTGTTAAGCTCTGCCACTTGAAGCTTTTGTAATTTTGTCGGATCTTCGCACAAATCTTTCCAAGCATAATCCTCATGATTTTTCTCCTTCGCCTTCTGGCTTTCCTTGGCCCTCTCCTCTGCCCTCTTCTTCTTTTTGAAATCTACCACCTCAAGATGCTTAAGGTGTTCAACAACAAACTTTGGCTTAACAATAAACTTGTCAGAAAATGCTGCTACACTTTCTGAATCTGCTAAAACTAGCCTGCCACTGCCACGCTCCTTCTTCAACTGAACTTTGGGCTGCCAATCGTCTGGATTACGGCCCTCCCTTGGAGTGCTGTTGTACGGTAGGTAATGGTACTCGGGAAGACAGGAATGGTCAGGAAAAGGCTTCGGACATCTATCTATGAGCGGTCCAGAACAATTGGCTCCTACCTTTTCTCCACAAGAAAACTTTAAAAACTCCCTGTAGTTCTCCCCTTCTTCGTAATGTTCAGTTATGAACTTCTCAATCTTGGAAAAGTAGTTGTTACTAGGGACAGACTCTTTTTTCGCACCAGCGTTGTGGAACTGTACCAGGTATGATGTGTTGTGACATCTATTGATATCGTTTGTCTTATGACTCCGTTTTGAAATGCTGCCAACTACATTTGAACTGCATTCGACCAAACGAATACAGCATTTAATAAGCGATTACAACACAATGCACAACATCTATATAAAACGTCGTCCTTCTTTTCTGGTAGGTTACTAGTTCCTCCCCTGCTGAAGATGCGGACATCTCAAAGGGACTTCGGAAAACAAGTATTGGCTATATTGTAAATCCAAAAGGAAAGAGAGCGCAATACTACATGAGCATTTTCAAAGAGGCTCATTCCAAAATGCGAAAGAATGGCGAAAGTGACGAGTCCTTTAAGAATAGGTTCACCACTGAACGACCCTGTCGATACGATGTTTTACAATCAAAAGAGGTTACCTTTCTAAGTGCGGATGGGTGTTCGAAAAGAGCAAGTGAGTTTTCCAAACCAGGATATCATTTGAAGCCCAGTGATGGAAGAAGATTGAACTTCTTCATCAAAGAGCACAGAAGCATGTTTGACAAGTTGAATGGCATGGTGAAACATTTGAAAGAACATGATTCCACACTCTTCCAGCCTAATGGGCTTACCTTGAAGCAAGGAGAAGAATTTGCTCACGATTTTAATGTGGAGCAGATCAAGTGCATTGAGGCTAAGCTGCTGAAGGTCAAGCAAGATATGGAAATGTTAGAAGAAAACAAGAAAAGTTTCCACACTATATATAAGGGCATACATAAAGAACATATAAGCAAGAGGCGAAGAAAGAAAGAAAACCAATGAAAATCAAATGAAAGAAAGAAGAAGCGGGATGCAAACAACGTCCAACGAGTGTATGGCATTTGTGTTGGAAACCCGCTAGGCAATGATCTTGCAGAATGTCTTGTGTATCCTCCTTCCCTAGCCATCCCTGTAGAGTGCGTCAACGTCGAAGATGTTGCAGAATTACTGATAGACGAGATGCACCATATATTGCACAGATGTTGCAACCAAACCACTTCAGCAATGCGGTAGGAAGCAGAATAATCACAAACCTCAAGCCTGACGTTAGAGATGATGTGTACTGCTTTCTGTGTCCTGAAGAGTATGCTCTGCCTGAAAGGAACGAAAGCGACTCCCACAGTGCTAGCAGCACAAACGACGAGGAAGAACTTGAAGATTAGCAGAGAGAAGCAATGTAGTAACAGTAACTTTATTCATTCAAGATAGTTTACAGGCCTTTATAGCAGCTTGCAGGTAGCTTAGGCTATTCTGGTCGAGCTACCACTTAAAATACAGAAATGAAAATTAAGTACTTAAATAGACAGAAAACTTTGTTGGTTTATTAAAGTTCCCTAGCTTTAAAATTGTAGTCTGTAGCTGTGGAAACGTTATTAAAAATAAATAAAATAGTACAACATATCCCATCTTTAAGTATTACAAAAATATTTCACGTGACCCCCTCCCTTTTCCCTTATTTTTTTTAGATGGCCCCCCCTTTAAGGCCATTTTTTTACGTGACCCCCCCCCCCCCAATCCCACCAGTCCCCCTACCTCGTAAAAAATGAACGGTCCCTAACGCGAGATGAACAAAATATAAAATTTGAAGACCGTTAGCAAATATATACCAACTGTAATTGAGGCCGCATTTGAAAAATGTTCAGTAATGTTACGCCTTCAGAGACGGACATTTCAGGGTTAGGTCTTGGAAATGGATTGTACCAGTTTTAGACTTTGGTTTATTGCTAGTTTAGCGGATAACTAGCTGTTTTGGTATCTCTGCGGAACTTAAAAAAATAGCCTGTTGTTAAGATCACTATTTATCAAGCGAATGAAATGTGAGGCTTGTGGGATGTGGCTAAAAGTGAAAAAGTCAGAATACCACACAAATGTGCTCAGGTAAACTATAGCCACTAAATAGGGCACTATGGCCACGATGGTAGCGGGCATTACCCCTAAATCTACCAAAAAAAATAGTGAGCCCAAGTATTAGCAGCCATGGACAGCTGTTTCGGCCTTGTTAGGCCTCATCAGCATGGCATAGCTGTGGTATCGTGACCGAACGGTTGAGTGTGGGAGTATTTTCATGGAGCTAAACGAGAACACAAAACCATGCTTGCATGTAAAACTCATTCTATAATTTCACTGTCTGATCACGTACAGCACGTGTAACTTTCTTCACGTACAGCATTGGTGCATACATAGTTGACATAATCTTCAGCCACACTTTGTTCTTCTGATGCTGTGGAACTGGGATGTCGGCTCATGGAAACAGCAGGGTTTTCTGCATCTTTTCCTGGTCGATAGATTACATGTAGCTGACAATCAAAGGGCATGAGTCGAAGTTTCCACTTTCAATTCGCGGGGAAGTTTGCTTGTGGTTCTTAAAGATGCCAATGAGGGGCTTGTGATCCGTAATGACAGAAAACTGGGCACTATAAACATACAGATGAAAGTGTTCCACTCCCCATACTACAGCAAGCATCTCTCTCTCTCTCTCTCTGTTTGGGAGTAGCGGCTTTCAACATCACTCAGGGCACGACTTGCATAACTAAGAACTTTGCCTTCTTGCATGAGTAAACCACCAAGACCAGCTGGACTTGCATCGACAATGATTTCGGTCTTCTTTCTTGGATCAAAATAAGACATCACCTGATCTCCAATAAGGGCTTCTTTCAGCTTATCCAATGCTCTTTGTTCTTCCTGCTCCCATTTCCAGGGCGTGTCCTGTCGTGTCAGCAGGTCCTGTCTCGATTTGGTATGAATCGAGATACATACTGTGCCTTCACTTCACTAGGGTTCTGAGGAGGTCTTGCCTTGTGGCTCGCTTCAACTTTCACTGGATCAGGTCTTAGACCACTAGAGCTGAAAATGTGACCATAGAACTTGATTTCGGACTTGGAGAACTCGTACTTGTCTATGTTCAGGCGAAGGTTGTTTTCTTTGAGCCTCTGAAGAACACCACGGAGGTTCTTGACATGCTCTTATTGGCCTTTCCTGAACACTATGATGTCATCTGAGATGTTTTTACATCCAGGTAGGCCAGTAAAGATCTCTATTATTGATTCTTGGAAGATTTCTGATGCTGCATTGATTCCAAATGGCAGACGTTTGTATCTCCTTAGTCCAACATGTGTACTGAAGGTTGTGACATAACGGCTTTCTGGTGCTAACTCGAGCTGGTGGTATCCTGAGGACAGATCTAATGTACTGAAATGGGTTGCACCGTTCAAATCAGCGATGAGGTCATCGATCGTTGGCATAAGGTGTTTTTCCCTCTTGATTGCTTTGTTTGCCTCATGCATGTCAACGCAGATTCTAACTTCTCCAGATTTCTTGGGTACAACAACAATAGGACTAATCCAAGGTGTGGGATCCTCAACTGTTTTAATGATGTCTAACTTCTCAAGCCTCCTCCGAACAAAAAAATCTTCTTTTAGGAACTCTGGACTGTTCGTAGCCCCGTCGGTGACAGTGGCAGTGTTAACAGACACCGTAATCAGACCAAGCTTCAGTGCAGTGTGGTAGCTGAGAAGATTTCCGTTTTTTCCTTTCACAAGTAATGGGGCAGACGTGCTCGCATTACTGGATTTCACAGTTGCAGTGAACGTTCCTAGCAGAGGAAGAGGGGTTTCACATCCAGAGGAATAAATCTTGGTGTGAGTAGGCTTCAGGTTTTCGTTACCGGAACTGTTGATTCTTTGAAAGGACGTTCCATCTAGAAGATTAACAGATGCACCCGAGTCGATCATCATCTCCAATGTTGTTCCATTTATTTGCAGTTGACACATTGGTGGCTTCTTGTTTTCTTGATAGTTCATCGTGTAAACAAACACGTATTCTTCATCAGACGTTTGAAAAGTTTTCGCGGGGGCCACATGAGCAAAATGACCACTTTTTCCACAAGCATTGCAGGTTTTTCCTCGCGCTGGACACGGGTTTTTGCGAGGAGCATATCCACCACAATTGCCACATTTTCTGCAAGATTTGTCTTGCTTGCCATTATAACGACGATTGCGTGACTGCGAGCGTTTGCGCCGTGACTGAAAAGAAACTTCGTGTCGGTCGCGGGAGCGGCTTGGTCGATCGCTTTCTTTTGGGTTGATGCTGTTGGCGGCATCGCCTTCGGTTTTCTCCACGTCTTTTGCTTGTTTTCTCGCTTAATTCTAACGCTCTTCCATGTTTCAACAGGGCTTCTAGCGAAAAATTTTCACGTAGCGCCCGGCGTCGTACAGAACTTGAAGTGCAAGTTAATAGGCAGGTACAAAACTCGGACCGGATCAACTCGGATCGCTTGATCCCGGTCGGATCAACTCGGATCAACCCGGATCAACCCGGATCGACTTAAATTATAATACAAGAAAAGAAAAGGGATACTATTACGCATTTATCATGAAAATATAGCTGTCCTCGCTCTCCTGCGCCGTTTTGTCGAGCCGCCGACGAGCCGCCATGTTGCTTTCGTAGTCCCAGGGCTTCGCGGACTACGAAACTAGTGTCCAGTCTCAAGTCGCGTTCTCGGGCACAATGGTCCCCAACGTATTACAGCACTGCTTATTTTTATGGCAGATGATGTTGCTCCAGACGAGATATTCAGTCCTTTAACTTCAAGCCAAGTGAACTTCAAAACTGCCAATTGAACATATTGCCGTAGTGGTAAATATTTATTTGGGCAAGTGTATGTGTTTGAACCTTGCGGTTCAAAAAATAAAAATAAAAATAAAAGGGAAACCTTAGATCATTTTGGCCCGTTAACATTTAGACTCTCTCTTCAGCAGAGACCTTTATCGCCATGATGGTACAAAAACTTGAACGGCCAAACACGACTCCTATTGGTTAACATCGATAAAACGTTGATCTTCAAAGCTTTGCTCTAACGAGTACGTCTTTCAATGACCTCCCTTTTCTGTATGAAAGTAGGGGAGGGTCTTTAAAGATATTTCTTAGCAATGGCTGATTTTCTATTAAATGCCATTTGCTCAGAAGAATGTTTTTAAAATAAGGCACAGAAGGGTGGTACTCTGTTAAAAACGGTAAAACTCTCGCTTTTTGTTTATTCTGTAGCGCCGACATTCTTTCGCTAAATTTAACTTTTGAGAGAGTCTTGTCTACGAGGTTATCTGGGTAACATCTGTCGCGTAAACTACGCTCGAATCGTGTAATGTTTTCTTTAAAAGTAGCTTTTGAGGAATTGGTTCTCAGAAGACGCAATGCTTCGCCTTTGATAAAGCCTTTCCGATGCCTGGAGGGTGGCAGGATGTAAAGGGCGGGTATTGGAAAGTTTCTGTCGGTTTGAAGTGCGTGCGAACGTCGAGAATAGATTCTTCCTTTAATCTTTCGCCCTTGTATACGTATGTATCCAGGAAAGTTATTTCTGTATCTGAAATTTCAGCCGTGAATTTTATGGTCGGGTGATAGTTATTTGCTAGCTCTATGAACGCGGTTATTTCCTCTTTGTTTAAGTTCCATAGAGAAAAGACGTTATCGATGTATCTTTTTCAAATGAGCGGCTTTTTAGAACTGCGCTCAATAATTTCTGTTTCGACCGCGGCCATGAAAATGTTGGCAAAAGATACTGCCATTTTTGTGCCCATTGCGGTACGGTGTGTTTGAAGAAAATTTTTCTGTTACAATGGAAAGAGTTTTCTTTTTAAGATAAGCCTGAGCCTGATGATATCTCGGAGGTGGAGTGTAGGTATAGGAGGTTTGTTTAGGTGGAATGTTTCGTATGTTTTACAGACAATAGTGATTCCTTCCTCCTGTGGGATGTTAGTATATAGTCTAGCAACGTCCGTGGACACAAGCATTGTGTCTTTTTTCGACCTTTGTTTTCTCTATAAAGTTCAAAAATAAGCAAAGTTATACATAAAGGACAAATCAAACTACCCTTTTCTAGACATAATACGTAAAGAGATATGAGATGTGATATGTATTGAAAGATGGCCAAGATCAGGCTGAATTTTACCATCGTCTCCATCCATATTGCGCAGGTGACAACAGCACGTGTGCCCGAGAACGCGACTTGAGACTGGACACCTGAGACTCGATCCGCGAGGCCCTGGCACTAGGAAAACAAAATGGCGGCTCGACAAAACAGCGCAGGAGAGCAAGGACTGCTTTATTTTCATGACTGTCAATCCATAAATGCGTAAAAGTATCCTTTTTCTTTTATTAAGCATCCCTTTTCTTTTATTGTGTTCAAATTTAAGTCAATCCGGGTTGATCCGGGTCGATCCGGGTTGATCCGAGTTGATCCGACCCGGAGCAAGCGATCCGAGTTGATCCGGTCCGAGTTTTGTACCTGCCTCAAGGTAATATAATGTGCTCTTCTCTTAATAGAGCTTTTACGGTATTGAAAATTGCGACTATGATAAGGGAAAAAACGCGAATGTTGGACTTTTTTCGTCTGTATTTGTTGTTACGATATAAAGTTATTGGTGTCTTGAAGAATTTTGGAGAGAGGTGAATTTTGTGGATAGGAAAGTTAAATATTACTTTACATGGATAAGAGTGGACAGATAAGAAGAGTGACATAAGAAATCTTTAAAATGAGTCAATTTGTCAACTGAGGTATTAAAATGCTCCTTAATACTTACCCATTGCTCTTACGTAGTGCTTTCACAATGTTACACTTCAATTCTGAAAACATGGTGAAAGAGCGACCGCAAGGGGCAAATAACGCCAAATACCACTTATAGAATGCAATTTTAGTTTATTTAAGCAATTTTATTTCAATTCGACTTAAAATTGGGTCTACTTGAAGTGATGGTTAAAATTCCATATAAACCTTTATAATTCGCAAATTCGATAATTTTGACACAACGCCGGTCACGTGTCACGAGAGTCACACCACTCGCTTGGGCTGCCTATGAAATACCAAGACCAGTTCTGGCAAAAATGTTTGCCACTGAAAGTACAAGGTGTCCTGTTGCCCTTTTTAAAGAGTTTCTGAGCAGACACCTTCCCGAGCGAAACTGGCCGTTCTACTCGGCTGCCATCGAAAGGCCTAAAACTGCATTTTTTTTATATAAAGAAGCAAACGTTCGGTGTATACAGCATTAAAATCTATTGTGAATAGCACTACTGCGGCTTCTACTGAAAAAAAACTGACAAGATTACGATGAAGGCACCTAAGAAGAGCAGAAAATGCTTTTGAAAGCAGCCACCTTTCAAGAGCAACAGTGAGAGATATGTCCAAAATGTACGCAACAACGAAAATGGCAAATTTGACAAAACGTCGCTATCGATTTAATAGCATAAATAGTGGATTTAGTGAAACTGACAATTTGACAACATTTCGCGGTAAAGAGTTAGATTTCAGGCAGCGGGCGAACGAGGGGGTTTCCACAAAGTAGCGAATTTGACGAAAACGGCTAATTTGGCGAAACTAACGATGTGGCAACATTCACCGTTAAGTCTTAAATTTGAGGCAGCAAGCGGAAGAGGGGGTATCCGGAAAGCCGCGAATTTGACGAAAACGACGAATTTTGCCAAACGGACGATTTTGCGACATTTCGCCGTTAAGTCTTTGATTTGAGGCACTGAGCAGAGGAGGGGATATCCGGAAAGCCGCGAATTAAACGAAAACGACGAATTTGGCGAAACTGACGATAGTTCGCCGTTAAATCTTAGATTTGAAGCAGGGATCGGAAGAGGGGGGTACCCGGAAAGCGGCGAATTTGACGAAAACGACGAATTTGGCGAAACTGGCGATTTGATGACATTTCGCCGTTAAGTCTTAGATTTGAGGCAGCGAGTGGAAGAGGGGGTATCCGGAAAGCCGCGAATTTGACGAAAACGACGAATTTGGCCAAACTGACGATTTTGCGACATTTCGCCGTTAAATCTTTGATTTGAGGCACTGAGCAGAGGAGGGGATATCCGAAAAGCCGCGAATTTAACGAAAATGACGAATTTGGCCAAACTGACGATTTGACGATAGTTGGCCGTTAAATCTTAGATTTGAAGCAGCGAGCGGAAGAGGGGGGTCTCCGGAAAGCGGCGAATTTGGATGAAAATGACGAATTAGGGGAAACTGACGATTTGACGACATTTCGCCGTTAAGACTTAGATTTGAGGCAGCGAGTGGAAGAGGGGGTATCCGGAAAGCCGCGAATTTGACGAAAACGACGAATTTGGCCAAACTGACGATTTTGCGACATTTCGCCGTTAAATCTTTGATTTGAGGCACTGAGCAGAGGAGGGGATATCCGAAAAGCCGCGAATTTAACGAAAATGACGAATTTGGCCAAACTGACGATTTGACGATAGTTGGCCGTTAAATCTTAGATTTGAAGCAGCGAGCGGAAGAGGGGGGTCTCCGGAAAGCGGCGAATTTGGATGAAAATGACGAATTAGGGGAAACTGACGATTTGACGACATTTCGCCGTTAAGACTTAGATTTGAGGCAGCGACCGAAGGAGGGGGTATATAGTAGGCCTCTCTGTATTTAGCTAATTTGCATAAGTTTGGCAATTTGACGAAATTTCGCCATATTTGTCACATTCGCCGAAATTGCCAGGTTCGCCAGATTCGCCAACATGGCAGGCCTCTCCGTGTTCAGCCTCTCTCCTCCGCGCTCTCTCCTCCGCGCTCCCGTTTTCTCTCTTCAGTGCTCCCGTATTTTTTCTTTCATTGGCGTTTACTAACAGGAGCCTCTGCAGAGGGGAGAGGTGTTCAGCTAGTTTGCATAAGTTTGGCAATTTGACGAAATTTCGCCATATTTGTCACCTTCGCCAAAATCGCCAGATTCGCCAACATGGCAGGCCTCTCTGTGCTTGGAAATGCTGTGGCGAAATATGGAATTTCTGGCGTTTGAGTGGATACGAATTAGCCAGAAATGAAATATTTCTGCGGCACAAGAGCAGGGGGACTTAGGCTGGTTTAGTTGAAGTGCAGCATGGGTAGAAAGGAGGGCTATATAAGTGATGTAAGTCACGTGGGAGATCATTCTAGGCTGACACCTCGTTCAGCTTACGTTATTTTTAAGTCATCTCCTTTGACCGAATTACCACTTGATCATGCAGGAGGCTGACGTTGTTAAACTTGTTGAGTCGTCAATTGCCAAGAAAAACGAAGGTCTACTAGCTTCTATGAAACCGATGCTAGACAGCTCCTTGGCGGACCTCAAGCGTTCTCATGCGGATACTGCCGATACTCATCGCTTCGCTTCAAGAAAAGGAAATGAGGACCAGTATGGGTTTAATCTTAAAGTCGGTGACGCCATTGGAGAAGCTAAAGAAGCCTGTTCGTCCCAGGAGCTTGGCAAAGTCCACGCTTCCCTCGAGAATTAGGAGAGAAACTTTTGTCAGAAAGACAGAAACACATTCTTTTTAGCCGACAAGTCCGACTTTGGATGGTCGTTAATACGGGAATATAAACGAAACGATCTTGCGGAGGATTCCGATGATGAGAAAAAGATTATTTGAGCAGAAGCCAGAGCGCGTACCCAAGCCAAACAGAACTTGCTGCGAAACAAGTCAAGGTTTGCGAGCAACAGAAGGGAACCTTTCGCTTTAACGCCAGTCAGTCGCCACTCCTACACAATTTGTCAGCAACAGTGCAAGACCTATACCAACAGTTCAGCCTAGGACTCAAACCAAACCGGGTTCCTGTTATGCCTGCAACAAGCCAGGACATTGGAGGGCACAGTGTCCTCTCAATCCTACCAAGTTCCAGTCTGGTCAATGACTAGCCGCCGACCAAGGACAGGTCCAAGGTGATGTCAATTCTATTTTTGTTTCTGGTAATCTAAGTGACATTTGCGATGACGGAATTTCAGATTAAAATCATTTAGATATCGCAGTCAAAATAAAATCACTGCTAAATTATGAGTTTACCTCAGGCCAATCTTAAGTATTCCTTCGGTTCGTGGTCGTTTGGCCTTATGTTATGATAAATGGATAAAATTAGGCGCCTCGGGGTTTATTTAAGTTTTGTACACGACGGTTATAAAATCCCATTTGTGGCTTCCCCACCTCCCAAAGTTAGTTCTAACAACACTTCTGCGCTTAGGGATAGTCATTTTGTTTCAGAGGCTATTTCTGATTTGTTTACAACTAAATGTGTTGAGATTTTAGATCATCAGCCTGATATAGTTAACCCACTTTCTGTCTCGATACAGCCTTCAGGCAAGAAGAGACTGATTCTTGATTTGAGGCATGTAAGTTTGTATGTCTTTAAGGGGAAATTTAGATGTCAAGATATTTCTGTAGCCCTTCAAATTTTCTCTAAAGGGTTTTATCTTTTTAAGTTCGACCTTGAAGTCCGGGTATCATCACGTTGAAATTTTTCCTGAACATCGGAAATATTTAGCTTTCTCCTGGGACTTTGGTGATGGTGTAGTTAAGTATTTTCAGTTCACAGTTTTACCTTTTTGCTTGTTATCGGCGTCTTATTTGTTCACGAAATTACTGAAGACCATTTTGACTTCATGGAGGTGTCATGGAATTCCCATGGCTATTTTTCTTGACGATGGTTTAGGGGGTGGTGTCAAAATTAATAGCTTGAGATGTTCGCGCTGATTTGACTAGGTATGGCTTTCTAATTAACGAAGAGGAGTCCCTTTGGGAACCTGTACAAGTTATTACCTGGCTGGGCACTGTGTTTGACACTTGTCAAGGTTTTGTTTCAGTTACTGAACGCAGGATTTCTAAGCTGAAGAATAGTATTAATTTTATATACGTACGTACGGTTGATCGCAAAACTGTCAAAGTAAGAGATTTAGCCTCTGTGGTAGGCCAAGTCATTTCGCTCACTCCTTGTGTAGGAAGTGTGGCGAGGATTATGACGCGTTCTTTGGATGCTAATGTTAATCAGAAATTGTCATAAAACTCCGAGGTTGTATTAACTAAGGAAGCTTGTGATGAATTGGCATTTTGGGGTGAGAACGTCGACTCCCTTAATTTTCATTGCCCCTGGGTGCCTTTGCAACCTGCTGCTAAGTTTGTCTGTTCCGACGCGTCGGATCACGCCTGTAGTTCTTTCATTGACAATGAGCAAAAGATTTTTCATCAGAATTGGAGTCCTGCAGAAAGTTCCAAAAGCTCCACGTGGAGGGAACTTAGGACCGTAGACCTAGCGCTGTCTGCCTTTGCCCTTAATCTTCAGAGCAAAAAAGTTGCTTGGTTTACTGACAACACCAGCGTTGTCGCTATTGTTTAAAATGGCAACAAAGTTACAGAACTTCAGTCCCTTGTGCTTTCCATTTTCACTATTTGCTTCCGTTGTGGCATTTCCCTTGAGATGAAGTGGATTCCTAGGAATTTGAATTACCGGGCTGATCTTTTGAGTAGAACCATCGATTTCCATAATTGATGATTACACTATCTATGATGATGTATTTCACATGCTGGATTGTAAATGGGGGCCCCACACAGTCGATAGGTTTGCTTGTAGTTATAACGCCAAGCTTTCGCGTTACAACTCTAGATTTTACCAGCTTGGCGCCGAAGCCGTGGACGCTTTCACTCAAAACTAGGACTGCGAAAATAATTAGATTCCTTCACCGGTCTCGCATATTAGTAGAGTTATTACTCACATGACGGCTTGTAAGGCCGTAGGAACTCTTGTTATTCCTATGTGGAAGTCATTATATTTTTGGGTGTTATTATGTGATGATGGCAAACATTGGAACGAGTTTGTGCATGATTGGGTGATACTTCCCAAGTATAAGCATCTCTTTATTAGAGGTAAAGCTAAGAGTCACGTGTTTGGCTCTAAGGATTTGTCCTTCACTGTGATAGCTCTGCGTCTGAATTTTAAGCAGCCAAGGACGCAGTCTTTTTCGGGTTTTTGTACCGTTGATGGTGGCAATTGTTCACAATGCAATAATTTTTAGGGTCTTTGGAACCCACCGTTAGAGAAGTCTTTTGGTACTTCGTCTGTTTTTTATGATGGACGTTTGTTTAGGCTTGCTGATTTGTCGGCAGCTTTCGCCGGTGTATCGCACTTACGTGTGCTGGAAATCGCATGTGTGACTTTTTCTTGCGTTATTTTTGTAGTGCACTATTTAGCTTGCACAATTTATTGCACGCATTAAAAGTTAGGTTAGATGCAAATAAAATGAATTGCACACTCCTTTTGTTTTGTTTTCTATTGTTGTCTCTGATTGTTCTCCCCCTTTTTTTTTACAGATATTTTTAAGGAAGGTGTTTGGAAGGAAACAGCTGCAGGGCCTTGCCTCAAGGCTCCAGAGATCTGTTTTGTCGGCGAGGCCACCAGCTACCACCAACATGTATCATCGAGCGTTCAAGAAATGGAGTAGTTATAGAGTTGGGGGTACGAAAGCATTTTTGTCAAAAATGCTCTCTTACCAAACCCAACTCTCTAACTACTTTCCATGTGATGGAGATCATTTTATGAATAACTATATGTATTTTTATTTTCATGAGCGCAATTTTATGGAGAACTATATTTCCAGCGCAATTTTATGGAGAACTATATGTATTTTATTTAAGTCGTTTGAAAGTAATCTTCACCGTAAAATTTGTCCATTTTTTCTTTGTGTTTGACAAATAAGGGATGATCTGTGATTTGTTCATTCGCCTCGTAAATTTTCATTCTTAAATATATTTCCATACAGTCTTCTTCATAAGAGCAATTATATGATCTGTCTTCGTCAATTGAACCGTCAGGGTGTCTGAATTCGACAATTTTATGTCTGCACACAGGTTTATTCATCAGTTTTGTGTGAATTTTCCAAAGTTTTATAGTTTTTGTACTGTTATCGTTGTAATGAATGGTTTTTAACATTTCTATTTCTTTTTCTAAATATCCCATTATATATTCATCGATTTCATACATATTACCTCTGTAAGTGTTTGATCTGTTTTCGTCAATTGTACCGTCAGGGTGTTTGAATTCGACCATCTTCCATCTGAAATTTGCTGTATTCTCATTACCAACGTAACATTTCAAAATATGAATTTTTTCTGTACATCCATCACAATAATCCATAGTTATTTTAATCTGTACTTCCCGGGTTGCAATTTCCATTTATATATGATATAATTAGATAAAATTTTAAGTTAGTTGAAACGTACAGAATGTTTAAGAAAAAATAATATCTCATATAAGTATAGAATAAATTGCAATGAAGATATTCACAATGAACTGAAAGAATCAGAAGTTGTTTGTCCTTTTTGTGACCAGCAAATAGATTCTGCCAGAAAACCAAAAGATGATAAATGCTGTGATAATCAGTATATTATTAACGACGATGGGATGTTAGCATGTCTAAGCTGTGGTATTGTTCAAGGATATAATTATGTGAAAGAATATGTTGATTTTTATAAAAATAGACATAAATTTATAAGAAAATCAGTGTACCATAGAGAATACCATATAAATAATGCTATCATGGATGTTAAGCAAAAATATAACATTAAAATATCAAACTGTCAGAAACATAAGATTGATGCTATATATGTCGAGATAGGTAAGGTTCTTCATCGAGTGAATGGTGAACGAAAGAGGATGATAAGCGTTAATTTTATAATGAGAAAGATATTCAAGATGATGGGGATACCTCATAAACAAATTCCAATTAGTAAATCGAAAAAAACTTTAGCTTTTTATAATAAATATTGGGCTAGTATTATGTCTCTAATCGGTGATAAAATAAAATCTATTATTGGATGAATACCTTATTATATTTCTTTTCAAATTTGTCAGTTAACGGACACATATCTACTATTATATCATCTAGAATTTTGACAAAATCAATAAATTCTTTGTCATTATATTCCAGTCCTCTCATAAAAGATCGCAAATGTGTTAAAACTTTTTCGTACGAAGTGTATGCGAATTTTGACATCTCAATCTTCCTTTTATAATTTTTAGCCTCTGAATATGATTTAAGCAAGAGCCCAGAACCGGATATCACTCCAAGAGGAATAGGGTTTAGTGTTACACCACCAACTACAGTTCCAGTTACTATCAAAAAAACAGATCCAATATTACATGTAAGTTCTGCTTTTTTGAAATATTTAAAAGTCATTTTGGAAAGCCAATATTTTTTATGATAGAATTTGTACAATGCTTTCAACTCAGATATTTGATCGTCCGTTAAATTTTCTGAAATATGGTTCCAATTGAATATGCTTTCACGTCTATCAATATATATTATATGGTTACATTTTTTTCTTTTTTGAACGATTTCTTAATACTGATGTATAATTTTCTAATGTTTCGAACTATTTTTTCTATATTCTCAATAATTTCGTTGATTAAAGTTGATGTTTTCATATTATATTGTTTAGATTATTCATTACTCTCAGGCTTTGAGGGAATTTCACTATCAACTGAGATTGGTTGAATTCGAAAATGTTCCGCATTGTGCTATATTATAAATGAAAATTTTTGTGGAAAGTTATCACGCACTTGTTTGATACTCGATACGAAGTATAATTGAGTTGTAACTTTTCCAAATATCATCATTCATATTTAGTTCAAAAGCCAAAATCCCGGACGAAGACATTTGGAAAGAATTTAGGTTTATTGTCTGATACCACCCACTTTTTTTTGAGGTAAAATTTCTTGAAGAGCTTAGAGTTCCAGTAAAAAAATTCCGTAAAGATGTTTTGAGTTTCAAAGATATTTTTTTGTGTCTATGTACAGTGACATGAGAATCCGAAGAAGTGATTGGACGCGTACAATATATATCAATATTTTTCAAAATCGCTTCACCCGGCAATGAAATTATTTCGGCACCATTTAAAACAAAATTTTTGTCCCCTTTTGTTGAATTTAAAAAACCGTTTATGTGGTGAATGGAAGAGCGTAGTTGGTGTCCGTTTAAAGACAAATCTGTTTGCATAACCATTTTACCATTTTCTACAACGTACGCCGTATCATACACATCCGAGTCTACATTACTCTGTGATCCTTTGACTCCATATACAATCAAATAACCAACTCCTTGAGTGGAGCTACTTGCAGTGCCCTGACAATGCATGTCAATGTAAATGTATTCGGGAGGAGTTATTGCCCACTTATGTAAGTGAACAATCGATCTGCTGTAATTAACAAACAGCTTGGTTGATTGTTGACCAATATTTAGTGAAGTGGAAACGACACTCACTGACAAATTTGTTGTGCTTGGAGGTAAAAATTCAATAGCCAAAGTGTACTCGCCTTCTGGAAGTTTGAACATGTTAAAGCCAATGCGAGAAGAATACTCATTTTGAGAGTCTTTCCCCATTTTAAATTTATAAGCTTTTTTGTTGACATTGTGGGGGGAACCAGAAAAGTCAATAATGCCATCAACTATTATGTTGTTTTCACTTGAAGATTCATCAGCATTTTCCATGAGATACCTGAAAACGTCTTTCTTATTGGTTGAGCTGGTGATGTGAGACTCCTTGATTTTTGTGTCAAAGTAAGTTTTCAGCCCTACAGTCACATCACCTTTGGCGGTGTGTACCTTACTGCTGACATAGCCGACATTAGCTGCTGATTTTATGTCTTTGTCATCGGTGTTCAAGTTGATTATTGTTTTTTCATTTAAATTCAAGTTACCAGTCATATTGTTGGTGCCATCAACTTTGAGAAACTTTTTTTGTGTCATGTCATCAATTCTGTTGTTAACAAACTCGACACATGCGGCATCTCTTTGGTTTGATGGTAATTTAAGATTGGTAATTGATTTATTTTTCATATCAATATCAGATTCTTTATCCAGTTTTTTTTCAAGCTGATTATCGACATACTTTTTATTTACTCCATGGTCTGAATTAACTGGGTCTTTGATATTTGTTATGAAATGGTTGTTCATGTCTAAAGATTGTAGCATAGACCCGCCTTCTTTTTTACTCAAGAATATATTCCGAGCTGTATTATAAGAGATGGCTTTATCCGTGTTTCCATGAATTGGGTACGGCTGTGGTTGTAAAATTAGGTCTCCGTTCATAGTTGCTCCTGTCTTTTTTACAAACTGAGTTGTATCCACACTTGGAATCTTAGCTATTTCACTATCTAACTGGCTTTTTGTAACCACATCATTATTATTGGTTCCTTGTTTTACATTCACTATTTTTTTATTCTGCATATCATAATCATTATTAACATCTAATTTAAATCCAATACCAGGTAAACCTCTTAAACCTATCTTACTTAGTCCTTGAGAATCATCATGATTAAGAATACCGTTTGTATAACTCATATAATATTAGTTTAGATTTTTTCGTCGAAATTTCGGGCTACCTTTTTTTTGACCTTATCAACATACAAAAAACTATATGGATCCTTAGTAGCTTTCTGATAATCTGATTTATTTATGTTCAGTTCTCGGCAAATCATCGATTGCTCGTTTATAGAAGGAAAATCAAAAACACAAAAATGTGAACTATTCAGTCTTATTGTTTTATCGGTTCCGTAATAGCTTTGACTCAAATATATACAACAACAATTTTTATTTCTTGAATTGGTGAAGTAGTCTCGTATCCGTTCGTCATTTTTCTTACCTGTATTCAAATAGTCATCAAATATGATTAATTTTTGGTTTTCATCAGACAAATCTGTGAGAGGGATGATTTCATCGTTACTTGCTTCTATCACGTCATAACCGACCTCTTTTGATATTGGTTCAAGAGATTTCAACAGATGCTTATATTTGCTTTGGGAGAGATTTCGAGCATAAAGGTATATCTTATCAAAATAGAGAAGCCTATATATCATATCAAGCAAAAGGTTAGTCTTGCCACCACCAGAGGGAGCACAAACGAGCATCCTAAAACATCGGTTTGGCATGAAACTCTTTAATTGAACAAAATCATCATTGTCATCATTTTGGATGTCGTAATTTTGAATCTTCATATGATATTATGTTATACAATTTTATCGCATAGCGACACGCTATGCGACACGCTATGCGAGCGTTTTTATATATGATAACCCTAATTTTTCCGAACAAAATACGAAATTTTATGTAAACAAATGATATAATGAGTTTACTCAAATGGAAAGAAATGGCTGAGAAACGATCCGAGCTTGGTAAAAAGATTAACACAGTAAGAGAGACAATAAAACAAAAAAAGATATCTGATCAAATGGGTGAAGTCGAGGCAGAGAAACTTTTCAAACCTATAACATCAGGATTAAAGGAACTCACATCTCCAAAAATGCCATTGAGAAGATTACCAAAGAAAAAGCGACCTGTTCCAGATTATGGAATAGCTATTGATGATGAAGTGCCTGATTATGGATTGGAAGATCTATTTGATGATCAAGTTCTACCACAAAATGACAAACAATTGGTTCCAAAACCTCCAAGTTATGAAGATGTCCTTAAGGATTTAGCATCAGGTGAAAAACAAATGTATATAGATCCAGCATTTATGTATGAACCTGAAGATCTTCCACCTGAATACGAAGAAGAAGAAGAAGTACCAGATTACGCGATTCTTGAGGAAGATCGAATAAATGAAGCTTTGGATGAACTTGAATTTCCTAACTACGACGACATCAATCTACAACTTGAGCAAGAAGATATGAATGATGCAAAGAGGAAAGCTTATCTTTATAAAATCATTAAAAAAGCAAAGACTGAACGATATAAAATACCAGGATATAAAACGGCTATCACCAAAAATTTAAACAAAGGTTTAATGGGTCAAGCTGAAGCTCAATTTAAAAGAACATTATATGATGATGAGATGAAATTATTGAATGATTATATAAGATACAACACCCAAAAATTGAACACTATTAAGGGGTCTGGTTTGAAGAAAAAAACAAAAAGAGGTGGACGAGTAATGTTTTTCAACAATCCGACAGAAATGATTAAAAAACTTGAACTGATTATCGGATTGATGATTGCCGGTAATAATAGCATAGAGCTAAGAAACACAGGGGTCGCTCTTCTCGACATCTTGTTAAGAAATTCAGTACTGAATAAGTCACAATACAACAAAATATACAAAAAATATTTTATGTAAACTAATAATATATGGATAGACAACTTATCTTATCATCCCATACAGTAAAAAACCAAAATGGTAATAAGCCAGGTGATTTTACAATCAAATACATCAACCCGATAATACTCAATCCGAACAGACAATATGAAGTCGGACTAGACCGAATCATTTCAATGTCATTTACTTGGTTTAATGTGACAAAAGAACTCAATAATCAGAAAATAAGATATTCGTCTGATAGTGGTACTAATTGGACAGAGTTGATATTAAGTCCTGGTGTATGGATGATTTAATTGGCTTCAATAAACAGGTTTTAACTAATGCTGAAAATGTTGGTGATTACATACCGAATTTGAGTCAAGACAGAGAAATTCTCAATATTCATAGTGACCTCATATCCGAAAGTCTAGTTGATGGTGATGAAACGGATATTATATATAGTTTCAGTACCTCAACTCTCACCCCGAGTTATAGTTTCACACAAGAGCCAAGACGAGTACAGTTCAATCCTGTCAACAAAAATACGATTAATAAAATTCGGATTTATATCACCGACGGTAAACGAAGAATCATAGATCTTAATCATAGTGACACTTCATTCAGTTTGATTTTAAGAGAGAAGAGAGATTAATCTAACTAATAGTTATATATGTCGTCGTATGAATACAAGCGTATTTATCATCCAAAACTTGGACGATTTGTTTATGAACATAAAGGATCTGGAATCATTGTTGACAACATTTTCAAACCGGTTGGAAGAGTGTTAAGTAAAGTTCCAGAAATAGTTTTAAAACCTTTTGCCAAAAAAGCGATTGAATCTGGTATTTCACATGCTGGAGACAAACTGGGAAAAAAAGCAGCTGAAAAAAGCGGAGAGCTTATTATGAGAAAATTACACGGTTCAACTAAACAATCAATGAATAAAACCATGAAACCAACCAAACCTACTAAACCAAAACAAGAAGAAGATTACAACACAATTCTGAATAGACTGATAAGTGGAAATGGTTTTTTAAAAAGGTGAATTTTTATCTAAACTACTCATATAAATGAGTTTCAGAATAGATGACAATCTTCAAAGATACGAATATGTGAGATTTCATTTGGATAATGTAATTGAACAGCCTGCTAACAATCAGAGTCAGAAAAAAACAGGTTATAGATTCACAATCAATGATCGATCTACGTTTTTTGATTTCTTCAATGGGTATTTCGAAGTAACCAAAGAGCTCCAAAAAAAGGCAGATGGTGCTGGATATGCTGCAGCGGATCGCATCACTATGATAAACGGATCTCACAGTCTAATCAGACATATGGTTATTAAATCGTCTGGTAAGATTGTATTTGAGAGTGACAACCTGCATAGAATTACGAATGCTAAAAACTTACTCGAATACAGTGATGACTACAGTCGATCTGTTGGAAAGAATTCGTTCTGGTATCTTGACACTGATGGAACAACAGCGAATACCAACTTAGGATTCGAGGCACGTCGTATTTTAACCCAAGCAGTACAAAACAATGGTGGCGGGGGAGCTAAGAGTATTAACGAGATGATACCGTTGAACCGATACAGCTTTTTCCAGGAATTAGAAAAAAAAATGCTGCCCCGATGCAGCTCACGATTGAATTAACATTGAACGAAGATAGTGAACTGATTCACATGGCAAATGGCACAGACGCTGGTCGTGTTGTAGTGAAGAGATTGTATCTTTGGCTCCCTAGATTAATCCCAAAAGACAGCATGTATAGTCAGTTTGTTTCTGATTTTCTTAAGGCAACAACCTGGACATACATGCGAGATCTCTACAATCAGTCAGCAAATACCAGAGCTGTTCAGAATATGTTTCAAATCAGCCCGGCTATCGACAACGTTAAACATGTTTTCATTTATCTCCAACGAACAGACGCACCGAATGATGTTGAAGCAGAGAGGAGTCCGTATTTGTTCGATACTTTCAAGTTGAATGCCGCTAACGCTAACAGCTCTCTATCAAGCTGTAGGCTTGAATACGGGAATAACGTTTTTTACCCAGAGCTGGAATATGATAGTGACTCTAAAATACGGATATTTAATGATCTCATGTCATATGCATTTCGTAAGAACGATTACAATTCAGGAACACAGCTTAATGTATCCAATTTCACTAGTTTGTATGGATTATTGTATTTCGATTTGTCATATCAGAAAGAGGTAGTGACGAGAGATCCTAAACAGTTGATTCTCCATTATCGTCTCAATGTAGCCCCAGCAGCAAACGTCCGAGCTCATAGCATCGTATTTTACGAGAGTGAGGTTGTTGTTAAGACAGTTGGAAACGAACTGATGATAGTTTAAATAAATAAGTTTTACATCGATGAAAATTTAAATGAATATGTTTTTTAAAATAGAATTTATCTAACATACAATATATGACACAACTATACGAAATTAAAGTTAGTTTATCACCAAACCAGAAAAAGAATCTTAGTAACGCGTATCATAAAAGAGAAACTATCGTTTTGAGACTGACAAAGGATTCATTATCTGGGAATGACACTCTATACGTACCTCAGAATATAGTTAAGCGATTGGATAAAAATAGAAAATTGAAAAAGGGAATGGACATCAAACTAGCAAAAACAAACATTCGAAAGCAAGTTGGTGGATCACTCCTCTCTACAGTTTTGAATCTGGGACGAACTTTTGTTCCCACTATTGCTAAGACTCTTGGATTGTCGGCTTTAGCTGGAGCAGCTAGTGAAGGAGCATCTCAGATCGTCAAAAAGATATCTGGAAAAGGAATTCAAACTGGTGGGTTTCTCATACCACAAAATAAAATCAACCAGTTGATAGCATATAAACATCGTTTGACCACAAAACAAAAACAAGATATATTAAATGCTCTACAAACAGGCTCTGGTGTTCATATAAAACCGACGAAAGTACAAACAGGTGGGTTCTTAGGTACTCTTCTCGCATCAATTGGAGTTCCTTTAGCTATTGAGGCAATAAAGAAGATTACTGGTTTAGGTGCCCCTCAGATGGGACAGCCTAAACAAAGACCACCCAGATCTATACCAACTACTGCGAACAATCAAGATGGTGGTTTATTAGTCCCGATGTATAGAACTCCACCTTTTTATGGAAATTGGCCTGATCAAACATTAGGTATGGGGACTAAAAAAAAAGCTCCCAAAAAAAAAGCTCAGAAAAAGGGCAAAGGTCTACTATTAGGCAAAAACTCACCATTCAAAAACGTCCCACTGTTAAACATTTTGTTGTAAAACCAAAATTCCATAAGAATGTCCCATTAAGCAATTATGATTTAATAAAATGGTGTAAATATCTGAATATCCCAATTAATGATGTATTGTCAAGAGATGAAAATGTTCCTCACAATCATAGACAGGCTCTATTCATTTACAATCTTGAACCATCATATATGAGCGGTAGCCATTGGGTATCCACGTATGTGAAAGATAACGTCGTCAATTACTTTGATAGCTTTGGTTTGCCTCCCTTCGAAGAAATTGTCAATCATGCGAGAAAAAAGAATTTAACATTGCTTCATCAGAACAATCAAATACAAAATTTACTGACGACAACATGCGGTTACTTCTGTTTATATTTTTTGAATGAGATGAATAAGGGCAAATCATATTTTGATCTGTTGGAAGTTTTCGACATATATGATACGAAGAATAATGAGAAATTCTTAGAACAGTATTTCAAAAATATCTAACTCATACATATATGAGATCATATTGCGTGAAACAAAAAAAGGTCACAGAATGTGTACCCGGGAGTGAACGATATGAAAAGGCTAAAAATGGGAGGCTTATGCTTAAATGCGTTTGTGTCGAATGCAGGATCATTAAAACGAAATCCGTCAAAAGTCAAAAGGGAGGTGAAAATCCGTTAAGCAAACCACTTGAAGCATCAAAATGGGCTGAGAAAATAGTCAGGAAAGTAATTCCATCAACAGACCACGTATTTGACAGATATTGGAGTGGTGATATTTTGAAAGGTGCTTTTAATAATAAAACAGGTATAACAAGCAAGAAATTCTGGACTAAACCAAAGAAGGGTACTGTTATGCGTTTGGTGAAAAATCCGAAAACTGGTAAATATGAAAACGTATATATTGAACCTTAATCTAATCTAATCATATTATATATGAAATCATATTGCGTGAAACAAAAAAAGGTCACAGAATGTGTACCAGGGAGTGAACGATATGAAAAGGCTAAAAATGGGAGGCTTATGCTTAAATGTACTTGTGCAGAATGTGGAATCATTAAAACGAAATTCGTTAAACAGGCGGGAAACGGGGTCGCCCGTCGAAAGGGGCGGGCTTACTAGATACAGTAGCATCGACTGGTACTGATTTATTGATTCACCACGGTATTCCTTGGCTTGGAAAAAAGGCAGTTGAAATGGGAAGATATTATGGATCAGAAGCCTTGAGAAACCCAAAAGTGCAGAAAAAGGCTATCGATTATGCTCTGGATAAGTTGAATCCAATGATTCAGAATGTTGGAAGTCAAGCTCTTGATCAATTATCAAACAAAATCAGACCGAATAGAAAGTATAAAACTGACAGAAAGGATTTGGATGGCGCTGGTGTTGATATACATAAACTAATTGGGAAAATACCGAGACCAAAAGCTGGATGGACTCCTGGAAAGTATAAATACATGGGGGCATACAACCCTCTCGATAAACAGTTAGAGTACGATAAAAACACTGGAGAGGTCACCAAGTGGCACGTACAACCTTACAATGAAGTTGATAAAATATCAGCTCATCATGATATTTGTTATGATATGGGGAAAAACAAAGGTGAATGTGACAAACAAATGGTTAAGTCACTTGATATGATTCCTTATGGCCAGATGCCAAAATGGGGTCAAACAGCACGATTTCTAATCGACACGAAGCAGAGACTGGGTCTCGGTGTAACAAAACAAAGGAAGACAAAAAACGGGAAAGGCCGTCGAGTGAAGAAAACTGGCAAAAAGAATTAGCTGATGAATTACATAAACCGATAAAGCGTAACTTCACCCGGCGGCGGGTAATTGTAAACCATATTGACGAGACATGGTTCTCTGATATCGTTGAGATGCAAAAGTTCAGTCGATGGAACGCTGGCTACAGATATCTTCTTATGGTTTTAGATGTATTCTCTAAATATGGTTGGATCGTCCCATTAAAAGATAAAAAGGGTGAAACCGTTATGAATGCTTTTAAAACAATCCTTAAAGAAGGTAGAAAACCGGAATATTTATGGACAGACAAAGGCAAAGAGTATTACAACAAACATGTTAAAGAACTACTTGATAAAAATGAAATAACCTTGTACTCAACTGAGAATGAGGAAAAGTCGTCAGTTTGTGAAAGATGGAACAGAACAATTAAAACCAAGATGTGGACGCAGTTTACTGTTCAAGGTAATACACAGTATTTAGACATGCTACCCAAATTAGTGAAACAATATAACAACACCAGACATTCAAGCATAAAGATGACACCGACAGAAGCCAGTAAAAAGAAGAATGAAGGGACTGTTTACTTTAATCTATACGGTGATATGGAAACATCAAAACAGAAACCGAAATTTCAAGTTGGTGATAAGGTCAGAATAAGTAAATACAAACGGAATGTGTTCGATAAAGGATACACTCCAAACTGGTCTGAGGAAATTTTCACAGTTGATGAAATAAAATATACAAACCCAATCACATACAAACTAAAGGATCTCAGAGATGAAGACATTCAAGGAAGTTTTTATGAACCTGAATTACTGAAAGCTGAACAAAAGGTATTCAGAATTGATAAAGTGATTCGGAGGGATTATAAAAAGAAGCTAGCTTTGGTGAAGTGGAAGGGATACAGTGATTACTTCAACAGTTGGATTCCAATGAAGGACTTGAAGGATATATAAAATGTATACGCTAATTACTGGAGCTACCATCTGCTGTGGTGAACAGGTTTAAACACACAAGTAAAAGATATTTAAGAATAAATATATAGTATTTATATATGGAGAATCGAAATGTTAAGAGAGGTTGTGGAAGACCAAAAAAGTATTCAACTGAAGAAGAGAGAAAGACTGCTTTAAGACAACAAAAAACAAAGTACATGTTGAATAAAGAGTGGTATTGTGATGTTTGCAACACTGGTTGTAATTACACTTTGGCTGGAAAATGGTGTCATTTGAACACAAAAAGGCACAAGAAGAACGCCAATGCAAATAATTAACATAATGTATATAGTTCAAAGGATCCAATCGCGGATTATTTGAATTATTGACTATATTTAAACGCCAATAATAATGGCTTGAAAATAAAAACATATAGTAATATTATATAGAATGGAAAAATCTAATAATATATATATGGTAAATGAACAATTAAAAAATCATCTAAAAAACTTCACCGTAAAGGAATTGAAAAAGGAAGTCATCAAAGTTAAAAAGGGTTTCCAAGTTTCTAAATTAAAGCGAGCTGCTGTAGAAAACGTCATACTAAAAAATCATCAACACTTCCTACACTTACTTAAAAAGAATAAAGTGAAAAAGCCTAAACCAACTCCAAAAGACAATAACACTAACAAACAACAAATTAACGCGTTAATAAAGCGGTTAAATGAAGACGATAAAATAAACATAAGAGTAAAAGAGTACATAACCCAAATTTTAAATACACTTGACGAAAAAGCAGCTGGAAAAAGATATCCCGAATTTATTGATGAACGATACAGTGGTGTCACGATTCAAAAAAATAAATCACAGTACGTCATACGCGATACTAATAATTTGAGCAATATAATACTACGAGCTACAACTGATCGCAAGAATGTTGAAGACATACTATACCATATGTTAGCATAATTGGATAATTTGAATTTCTGACCACGTTTAAACGCACTAATTATAGACACTTAAAAATAAAAATCTATAGTTATATTATATAATGGAAAAATCTAATCATATAGATATGGATAAAGCTAGTTTGAAGAAACTCAGTAAATCAGAACTTATCAAATTGCTTCTGAAGCTAGACAAGAAGTCTAAAATCATAGTAGTTGACGATACCAAGCCAGTTCTAGCACCAAGAACATACAAATCAAGGAGACCAGTACCAACACCTCGCAAGAGCGTCAAACAAATGGCTAAAGAATATGAAGAAAACATAATTCTTCCACCTTCAGAATTCAGGGATAATTATAAACCCATTCCAGCACCAAGGAGTAAAAAACCTATTCCAGCACCAAGAACCAAAATAGAACAAACAGACAAAGCTTTAAAAGGTTACACTAAGTCTTATGAAATCAGCATCAAAAACAATAAAGACCCTCTAACCGAAATGCTAAACACGAGAAAGGCTATAGAACATCGTGTAATAACTTTGTTGAATGAAATGAAAGGCTTGAAATACGTTGAAACACTGAAAGTTACTTTCGAAAAAAATTCAGGTAATGAAATAGTGATTAAAACTGCATATTTCAACAGTACAGTCAAAACAATTATTAACCATACAGAAATCAATGAATCATTACAAATGTCTAAACAAAATATCTTAAATCAGATATCCCAATGGATATCAGAAGGTTCAGGATGGACAATCCAATCTGTTGATAGCCATTACCTCAACATTGTTAAATACAAACCCATGAAAGGATCCTCATATATCCAACTACCTCACGAACTGCAAAACAGCGCTAAAGGTTTAATAAACATGAAAAATGAGGATAATGAATGCTTCAGATGGTGTCATATCCGACACTTAAACCAACAAGAAAAAGATCCTCAAAGAATAAAAAAGACAGACTAACAATACGTTGGAAAGTTAGATTATTCAGGTGTTGAATTTCCAGTCAGTGTCAAACATTACAACAAAATTGAGAAGCAAAACAGTATCAATATAAGCGTATTCGGATATGAAGACAAACAACCGTACCCTATCTATGTTTCCAAAGAAAAGTATGAAGATCACATTGAACTACTTCTGATAACGAAAAATGAAAACAAGCATTATGTTCTGATAAAGAATTTCAACAAATTCATGTACAATCAAACAAAACACAAAGAGAGTAAACACTTTTGTATGTGGTGTCTGCAATGTTTCAGTTGTGAAAGAGTATTAAACAGCCATAAAGAAAACTGTATTCAAGTGAATGGTCAGCAAGCAATAAAAATGCCTGACAAAGACCATAACATACTAAAATTCAACAACTTTCATAAACAGCAACCTGTGCCATTTGTTATTTATGCTGATTTTGAGGCAATAACAGAGAAGATTCAAGGATGCCAACAGAATAATCAGTCATCATACACTGAAGCATACCAAAGACATACAGACTGTGGATATGGTTATAAAGTGGTTTGTTGTTATGATGACAAATATACAAAACCAATACAACTATATAGAGGTGAAAAGGCTGTGTACAAATTCATGGAAAATATGTTAGAAGAAGTAAAATACTGTAAAAAAGTAATGAAAAAACATTTCGATAAACCATTGAGAATGACTGAAGTGGATGAAGAGGAATTCAAAAAAGCAACAACATGTCACATCTGTGATAAAAAATATACTGAAAAAGACATTCGAGTTAGAGATCATTGCCATATAACTGGCAAATACAGAGGCTCAGCACATCAGGACTGTAATCTGAAACTTAGAATAAATCCAAAACAAATAAAAATTCCTGTTATATTCCATAATTTGAGAGGTTATGACAGCCATTTTATAATGCAAGAAATTGGAGCTATTGTTAAGAATAATACATACACCAAAAACGGAAAAGAGATGAAAATGGACATAAATGCAATTCCAAACAATATGGAGCAGTATATGGCTTTCATGCTTGGTAACCATCTGACATTCATCGACAGTTTCCAATTCATGAGTTCAAGTTTGGATAAATTAGTCAGCAACTTACCAGCAGAAGCTTTAAAGTATACAAACAAAAGATTCCGAAAAGAAAAATTCAAGCTTATGACACGAAAAGGCATTTATCCGTATGATTACATGGACAGTTTTGAGAAATTCAATAAAACAGAATTACCAACTAAAGAAGAATTTTACAGCATATTGAATAATGAGCATATAACAAATGAGGATTATAGTCATGCTCAAAAAGTGTGGAATACATTTCAATTACAAACGATGGGTGAATACCACAATCTATATCTTAAGTCTGATATTCTTCTGTTAGCTGACGTATTTGAAAACTTCCGTAAGACATGTCTTCAGTATTACAAACTTGACCCCTGTCACTACTTCACATCTCCTGGTTTGTCATGGGATGCCATGTTGAAGATGACTAATATTCAATTGGAACTAATGACAGACATAGATATGTTTCAATTCATTGAAAAAGGTATGCGTGGTGGTATATCTTATATTGCCAATCGATATGGAAAAGCAAACAACAAATACATGAGAGAATACGATCAGAAAGCGCCGTCAAAGTACATTATGTATCTTGATGCTAATAATTTATACGGTTGGGCTATGAGTCAATATCTCCCCACTGGTGGTTTCAAATGGATGACAGATAAACAGATTAACAACATAAATTTAGCCAAATATAATGAAAATAGTGGAAAAGGTTTAATATTAGAAGTTGATTTAGAATACCCAAAAGAGTTGCATGATCTTCATAATGACTACCCATTAGCTGCTGAGAGGGTTTGTGTAAATAAAGATATGCTGTCTGAGTATTGTAAAAAAATAGCTACAAAATATAATATATCGACAGGACTAGTACATAAATTAATTCCTACATTAAGCAATAAAGAAAAATATGTTCTGCATCACAGAAACCTGCAGCTGTATATTGATCTTGGATTGAAAGTAAACAAAGTCCATCGAGTGTTAGAATTCAATCAGTCACCTTGGCTCAAACAATACATCAACTTCAATACACTAAAACGTACTCAAGCGAAAAATTCATTCGAAAAAGATTTCTTCAAATTAATGAATAACTCAGTGTTTGGCAAAACTATGGAGAACATAAGAAAACGTGTTGATGTCAGACTTATTACAGATGAGAAGAAACTATTGAAGATGGCTTCTAAACCTACTTATGTAAGCAGTAAGATATTCAACGAAAATCTAGTTGCAGTGCATAAAATAAAGGAAACGCTAACCCTAAACAGGCCTGCATATGTTGGCATGTGTATTCTTGATCTGAGCAAGACATTGATGTATGATTTCCATTATAACTACATCAAAGAAAAGTATGGTAATAATGCTAAACTACTATTCACTGACACAGACAGTTTGACATATGAGATTGAAGCTGAAGATGTGTACCGAGACTTTTGGAATGATAAAGATCGATTTGACAACAGCGACTACTCTGAAAGCTCGCCGTATTTCGATAAGACAAATAAAAAAATTATTGGTAAATTCAAAGATGAAGCTTGCGGTATTCCAATAACAGAATTCGTCGGTTTGCGATCAAAAATGTACAGTTACATCAAAGACAATCATAAAGGCGGAAAAACAGCTAAGGGAATCAAGAAAAATACAATAAAGAACGAAATCAGACATGAAGACTACAAAAATGTTTTATTAGAAAATAAACAAATGCAACATACTATGAAAACTATTCGAAGCAGCAAACATCAACTAGGTAGTTATGAAATAAACAAAGTATCACTCAGCTGCTTCGATGACAAAAGATATATATCAACTAATGGAATAGAAAGTTCAGCGTATGGTCATTATTACATTAATTAAGTTCTAACATAAGTTCCTCAGCAATTGGTTCGGGTGTAGGCATTTGTTCAGCAGGTGCTTGTGGAGGCATCTGTCCAGCATCTGGCTTGGGTGTAGGCGTTGGTCTTCGCCTTTTTAAGTTCATTTTGAAGTCTGCAGACTCCATTTTTCCTTTTACAACTTGCTTCATCGATCTTCTCTTCCTCTCCGTTATGAGCATTCTCTGATACTCCTCTAATACTTTAATTCGGGCTGCCACATTTCTCTCCTCCGAATACGTGTCAATGCTATCCAAGTTGGTAATGACTTGTGGTAAATCAAAAGAAAATGAATGATGGCTCCCCATGAATGATTCCATTATTAAAATAGAATCTTGAATGTTGTGAGAATAACTCTCACATCTTTTTGTAGCTTCTTCGAGACTTAGAGGCATCTTGGAGGTATAAAAACTGAAGGTCTTGCTATCTTTTGTCAACAGGAAGAAACTTCTGATATTTTTATCAAAATCGAGCAACTTCTGATATTTTTATCAGAAAAAGTAATTTATGGGGACGTTTTTAATTGGTCGATAGAGATCATACGACTATCATGACCTTGGGAAATAGCTGAGTCATTTCCTGTTTTCATCAGACATGCCAAGACTTGTTTCTTAGAAAAACTTCCTGCTTTTCCGAGAATTATAAACTTCCTGCAGTCTGTGGTCACGTTATGAAATAATGCGTTGGATACATCATGATATAAAACATATAGTATCCAAATCCAAATAATTGCGATCATGTAATAAAATACATATAGTTATCCATAAAATTGCGCTCATAAAATAAAATACATATAGTTATTCATAAAATGATCTCCATCTGAGTTAACCACAAAATGATCTCCATCTTATGGGTAGTAGTTAGAGAGTTGGGTTTGGTAAGAGAGCATTTTAAACAAAAATGCTTTCGTACCCCCAACTCTATAACTACTAAATGGCAGGACTTTGCTTTAAGCAAATTCAAGAACTCTTTTTTCCCTGTGAATCCTGTTCATGTAGCTGTTTATTTACAGCATGTGTTAGAATCCACTAGGTCATGTAGTTCTGTTGATACTGCTTTTTATGCCATCAAGTGGGCCCACGAGATAGCGGGTATGGCCTCCCCCACGGATAATCAGTTAGTTTCTAGAGTTCGGGAAGCTGCTAAGAAAATTTTAGGGGCTGGGAGACCCAATAGTAAAGAGCCCTTGTCAATTGAAGTCCTTAAAGACATCGTCGAGGGGGCTGATTTGTCTAACATTCTGCAGCTTTCAAATGTGTGTTTATATGTGTTAGCTTATGCGGGGTTTTTCAGATCAGAGGAGGTTCTAAATATTAGAATGAGTCATTTTCATTTCCACGAAGGGTACATGATTATCAAAGTAGAAAAAAGCAAGACCGATCAGCTAAGACTAGGCGATGAGGTTGTTATCGCCCAATCAGGGGGTAGCATCTGTCCAGTTCCTTACTGATAGCTTACTTGAGGAAATTAGATATCGACCCACACTCCAGTGAATTTATTTTCCGCCCATTAGTTAAACCTAAGTCGTCTTACAAGTTGGTTAAAAGTGAAAAGCCTATTTCATATGCTACGTTCAGGGATCAGTTGGCCAAAAGTGTACAGAATATAGTTCCGGATCCCTCCGTTTATGGGACTCACGTGTTTCGGTCGGGAGGAGCTTCGAGGGCTGCCAACAGCGGGGTCAGTGATCGAATTTTCCAGAGGCACGGCAGATGGAAAAGTGTCGCAGCTAAGAATGGTTATATCAAGGACGACATTTCTTCACGACTTCTTGTTTCTAAGCTTTTGGGATTTTAGGCCGTTTTCCCGGTTTATCAAGCCCTATACTTTTTCTTCTAGATTGTAGTATAACTTATTGTTGTAGTTCTCGGTGCTCGGCCGAAACCGCCAAAATAAACCTAATGGTTTTTGCTCATGTTGTGTACTGCGTAGTGGAGCTGAAATATGGAATTTCTGGGGTTTGAGTGGATACGAATTA
This sequence comes from Siderastrea siderea, assembly GCA_964030785.1. Lineage (NCBI taxonomy): Eukaryota > Metazoa > Cnidaria > Anthozoa > Scleractinia > Rhizangiidae > Siderastrea > Siderastrea siderea. Next base: position 46,740,250 of record OZ034971.1, on the reverse strand, counting down.
GCCAGAAATGAAATATTTCTGCGGCACATGATCAGGGGGACTGAGGCTGGTTTAGTTGAAGTGCAGCATGGGTAGAAAGGAGGGCTATATAAGTGATGTAAGTCATGTGGGAGATCATTCTAGGCCGACACCTCGTTCAGCTTACGTTATTTTTAATTTAAGTAAGTTGTTCTTCGTTGTCATACGTGCGACTTTTATTCTAAACAGTTAACGAGGGTGGGGATGTTTGCAACGTGTAGCCTTGTAGGAAGGGCTATTTAGAGCTTGAGCCATGGTTCCTACCCAGATTTCCTGCCGAATTTTTTCCCCATCGGGGTCTTTTCAGGCAAGTTTTTTTCTGGCCTCCGTTCTGACAGTAATGTCTTTGTAAACTGTTGCTCAGCTCTGTTTTTATGTTATGTGCCGTACGTTTGGATGTAATAAGAGGTTGTAGTATAACTTATTGTTATAGTTCTCGGTGCTCGGCCGAAACCGCCAAAATAAACCTTATGGTTTTTGCTCATGTTGGGTACTGCGTAGTGGAGCTGAAATGTTGTCAAATTTGCCATTTTCGTTGTTGCGTGCATTTCTGGACATAAGCCGTGACCGCGATCCTCAGTTCTTCGCTCCGCATTTAACTTCCACAGATTGAGCAGAACGGAATTCAAGTCACCACACGCTAATAGTCAACAATTTCCGACAGTGTACAGTCACATTCAATTTGATTCAAGAGCAAAGCAGTTCACCAAGCATGTCAATTATGCGATTTAAGAGACTTCAAATGATCGACTCAGAGTCGGATTCACAGAAAAAGCTTTTTTTAGAGAAAAGGCTATGCGAATGACTGTTAGCGATTTTAACTTTTATACAAGTGATGTAAATCCGCACATAATCTGCATTGATAGAAAATTTAACTGTTTGACTTGTGGTTTTCTATTCGCTATTAAGTTGTTATGGCGTTCCGTCACGGACAAAATCTTCCAAACAAATAAGCAAAAATACTTTCTCTTAAAAGATGGTCGTTCTCTAAACAAGTCACACACAAGTCGAAAATTAAACTATGATAACGAAACCGCATTGCAACAGTCGAATTCATTCACATTTACATCGAATAGCCTCCAAATTAGTTCCAAAAATCCGCAAACAAAACGGATAACATTGAAAAAGTATTAAATTTACTTTGAACGTATTGAAGTACACATAATAACTTACAACGATTATAGATGGAGCGAAATGTATCAACAAAAGATCGAAGTGACGAAAAGTTAACCAAACAGCACGGACGTGAATCGAAACGCACAGAAATGAACCCTGGCGATTTCCGTTTCTTGTCGATTTCAAACCGGAAGAAACGAGACCCCGGAAACGAGGTTGGATTCGTTTTTGTCCAGCCAGCCAGCCAGCCAGCCATTTCTTGCGCCTATACTAGGCACAATGACAATGACACTTTTCTTCCTTTAAAAACTCTATTAAACTTGCCAAAAACTCACCTGACATTCCCAAGAGAGCCTTCTTGTACATCGCATAATTTTCCCCTTCTATAGTCGGTCACAAGGTACCTCTCCGCTACTTCATCGAGGTGACCAGAACAACAGTCCTCCAACAGGCTCCTTAGAAGTTTAAGGCTTTCTAGCTTAGGGCAAGGATTTCTAGGTTAGGGCAATGAAAACGGTTACGAAGACTTCTTTTTGACAGCCTTCATGGACACATTAAAAGCATCTTCCAAGAATTCACTCAAGTCTTCCACTTTTTGTACTTCATCTTTAGAAAAGTTGTTCGTTTCCATGTATGCTTTTGCTTGATCACTTACAAGTCTTGAGAATTTGTTTTGCTGTTCATCACTAAGAGGTTCCCTGGTCGTGAATAGCCTGATAAGAGGGTCTAAAAATGAAGACACTAATTCAGTAGAATGCAATAAAAGAAAGTCCTCTTGTATACACCGTACTTGTGCCTAATTTTTTACAAAAACGTTACAGTTTTGTGCTTTTTTAATCTTTTCATGTTGCACTTACGAGTTCACCCATAGAGTCCTTTGACTTTTTTGCCAAGTTCGGCATTGCATAAGGCAATAAAACAATTATTTGATACAAACAATCGTATTTCCTTTCCGTAAGGGGCTACGTATCCCTTAAACTGCTAGTCGCTGTGTACGAGAATCATTTCCTTAAAACCAAGGCCAGCTCCAGGGTAGCTCGAGGGTGTCGATCTGTTCATGGGAGCTTGCTTCTTCTTTCCTAGACATATTACATTACACCGAGAGATGGGCAGAGAATAGTTTGATGAAAACCAGAAACTCCTCTAACTTTGAAGAATTTGTACCTTACGTCAATCTTAGAGGATGTTTTCACGCCCACAACTCGGCAAAAAAAGTCAAAATGGGTGAAACACAGAAGCTGGAATAGGTCTTAAAGTTTCTCCACACGTTAACTGTTGAAAAAAAAATGCCCGCAAACGAAATAAAATCAAAGGGGAATTTATTTCAACAGAACAACACTCGCCCCCAAACAAGTTAAAACATGTTTCTCTTGAGTGGTTTCCCGACCTCCCCTTTTTTTCTCCAGTAAGGTGATATGACGTAGGAATTTCAGCTATTTTATGAATACATTCAAAATGGATGTGTGTTTCTCTTTCCGTTGAACAAACTGCCACGTCATTTGTAGGCAGTACTTTTCAAACATTATTGTCTCATGAAGACCATACTTCTCATCCATTTGATTCTGGTGAATTTTAACTTGATACCCAATGTGATATCATCAGGTCACGATTTCTAGGGTTTAAGTCAATCACTTGCATTTTAAACACTTGTTCAAACAGTTGCATTAGTAGTTATAGAGTTGGCGGTTCTAGATCATTGAAAATGATCTTGAACCAAAGCCAACTCTGTAACTACTTTCCATTTGATGGAAATAATTTTATGGAAATAATTTGATGGAAATCATTTTATGGAAATCATTTTATGTCAAACTATATGGTAATTATTTTTTGGTAAACTATATGGTTTTTATTTTTTGGAAATCCATATGTTGGTAAGGAGCCGAGCAGGCTCGGGAAGTCGTCACTGAAAGTGACGAGTGAGGCTCCTTCCAGCCGAGGGTGGGTAGAGACGTAGTCTCGTAGGGCACCCTCGGCACTAGGAAATAGAATGTATTTTCCATCACATGGATCCATCACCCGGCTTCATCACCCGGCTCCATCACGGCAATTGAATCCTCGGCATGACAAAGTATTTGATTGGCTTGCGCAGCAAGACGTTCAAAGACGAAGTCACGGGGATGGAGGATTCATAAATTGCAGCGGAAACTTGGTGGGAAGAGCTCGGATAGCTCGAAGAGCTTGAAGAGCGATGGTTTCCGCTTATGCGAAGGTATTATGTGAAGGCAATAATTTTATGGGAAACTATATGTATTTTATCAGAAGAGTTCAATAATTTTGGATTTGGATACTATATGTTTTTATTTCATACAAAACCGAACGCATTTTCACATCGCGTGACTTCATACAACAGGAAGTCATACCGAGAAACAAGTCTGGACATGTCTGGTGAAAACAGGAAGTTTATGATGAAATGGGACTTTCCCGATGAGTCATCAGATTGTCATGTAATATCAGATGAACTTGTATTTGAAGTAAAGTTTGTCAGTAAAGTTTGTCAGTAAAGTTTGTCAGTAAAGTTTGTCAGTAAAGTTTGTCAGTAAAGTTTGTAGTGAACAGAAAAGCAGACTGTGTTTGCGGAACTTGTATTTACATAAAAAATATATCATATAATAGTATAGAATGAATTGTAACAAGGAATTACATGATGAACTGAAAGAATCAGGAGATATTGTTTGTCCTTTTTGTGACCAAAAATTGGAAGATTCTAATGAAAAACCACAAGATCGTTTAGTGAAATATTATTCATGCTGGTACAAGGAAAAGAATGATTAGCGTTAATTTTATTATGAGAAAGATATTCAAGATGATGGGAATACCTTACAAAAATATTCCAATTAGTAAATCGAAAAAAACATTAGCTTTTTACAATCGATATTGGGTAAGTATTATGTCTCTTATTGGTGATAAAATAAAATCTATTATTAGATGAATACCTTATTATATTTCTTTTCAAATTTGTCAGTTAAAGGACACATTTCAATGATTATTTCATCAAGAACTTTGACATGATCAAGAAATTCTTTTTCATTATACTCCAGTCCTCTCATAAAGGATCGTAAATGAGTTAAAACCTTTTCATACGTAGTGTACGCGAATTTACACATCTCGATCTTTCTTTTGTAATTTTTGACCTCTGAATATGTTTTTAGTATAAGCCCTGCGCCTGATATTGATCCAAGTACAGCGGGGTTTAACGTCACACCACCAGCCACAGTCCCAGTTACTATCAATACAACAGATCCAATGTTACATGCCATATTCTTTTTCTTGAAGCTTTTAAATGACTCTTTGTGGAGCCAGTATTGCTTATGGTAGAATTTGTACAATGCTTTCAACTTAGATATTTGATCTTCTGTTAAATTTTCTGAAACATGGTTCCAATTGAATATTCTTTTACGTCTATCCATATATATTATATGGTTACATTTTTTCTTTTTTGAACGATTTCTTAATACTGATGTATAATTTTCTGATGTTTCGAACTATTTTTTCTATATTCTCAATAATTTCGTTGATTAAAGTTGATATTTTCATATTATATTGTTTAGATTATTCATTATGTTTTTCATCGGAAACCTCAACGCTTATTTCTTTTGGGATAATATATTCTAAAAAGCATTCCATACTCCAATCAGATGGATATCCGCATTGTGATATATGATGAATGAAAAAAATGTTTATGGCACTCTATATTCAATCAACATTAAGAGTTCTTGATTTTTCACAACTGAACCCAGTTCCACAGCCAAATGACCAAACGCTAGTACTAAATTGATATTTATTGTCTGTGATTTAGTTGATTGGGTTGAAGTGTAAGTGATTGATTGAGTTAAATGGTCACTGTGTTTTATTTTTAAAGAAATAGGCTTATATTTACTTTTGAGCTTGAAATAGAGCACTGTTATAGTTAATATGTGGCTATGATTTGGAATAATTATTTTGTCACAACCATTCAATAAAAATGTGTTCCCGTTTTTCGTATTTAAATACCCATGTATATAATGAACTGAACCACTTAATTTATACCCATTTAAAGACAAATCTGTTTGCATTACCATTTTACCATTTTCTACAACGTACGCCGTATCATACACATCCGAGTCTACATTACTCTGTGATCCTTTGACTCCATATACAATCAAATAACCAACTCCTTGAGTGGAGCTACTTGCAGTGCCCTGACAATGCATGTCAATGTAAATGTATTCGGGAGGAGTTATGCTCCACTTATGTAAGTGAACAATCGATCTACTGTAATTAACAAACAGCTTAGTTGATTGTTGACCAATATTTAGTGAAGTGGAAACGACACTCACTGACAAATTTGTTGTGCTTGGAGGGAAAAATTCAATAGCCAAAGTGTACTCGCCTTCTGGAAGTTTGAACATGTTAAAGCCAATGCGAGAAGAATACTCATTTTGAGCGTCTTTCCCCATTTTAAATTTATAAGCTTTTTTGTTGACATTGTGGAGGGAACCAGAAAAGTCAACAATGCCATCAACTATTATGTTGTTTTCACTTGAAGATTCATCGGCATTTTCCATGAGATACCTGAAAACGTCTTTCTTGTTGGTTGAGCTGGTGATGTGAGACTCCTTGATTTTTGTGTCAAAGTAAGTTTTCAGCCCTACAGTCACATCACCTTTGGCGGCGTGTACCTTACTGCTGACATAGCCGACATTAGCTGCTGATTTTATGTCTTTGTCATCGGTGTTCAAGTTGATTATTGTTTTTTCATTTAAATTCAAGTTTCCAGTCATATTGTTGGTGCCATCAACTTTGAGAAACTTTTTTTGTGTCATGTCATCAATTCTGTTGTTAACAAACTCGACACATGCGGCGTCTCTTTGGTTTGATGGAAGATCAAGATTGATAATTGAATTATTTTTCATATCAATATCAGATCCTTTATCCAGTTTTTTTTCAAGCTGATTTTCGACATACTTTTTGTTTGTGGTTTGATCTGCCTGTGTTGGGTCTTTCACATTGAAAATTGTATTATTATTCATATCAATATTTGCTTCCATTTGACCCCCTTCCTTCTTTGACAAGAATATCTCTCTTTGCGATTCATAATTGATAACCTTGTTGAGATTACCATCAACTGGATAACTGTCTTTTGGGACAACGAGTGACCCTGTCATCGTATCACCAGATATTGCAACAAATTTAGATGTATCCACACTTGGAATCTTAGCTATTTCAGAATCAATATATTGTTTAGTAACCACATCATCATTATTAGTTCCTTGTTTTACATTCACTAATTTTTTATTCTGCATATCATAATCATTATTAGCATCTAATTTAAATCCAATACCAGGTAAACCTCTTAAACCTATTTTACTTAGTCCTTGAGAATCATCATGATTAAGGATACCGTTAGTATAACTCATATATTATTGGTTTATATTCTTTCATTGAAATTTCGGGCTACCTTTTTTTTGACCTTATCAACATACAAAAAACTATATGGATCCTTAGTAGCTTTCTGATAATCTGATTTATTTATGTTCAGTTCTCGACAAATCATGGATTGCTCGTTTATAGAAGGAAAATCAAAAACACAAAAATGTGAACTATTCAGTCTTATTGTTTTATCGGTTCCGTAATAGCTTTGACTCAAATATATACAACAATTTTTATTTCTTGAATTGGTGAAGTAGTCTCGTATCCGTTCGTCATTTTTCTTACCTGTATTCAAATAGTCATCAAATATGATTAATTTTTGGTTTTCATCAGACAAATCTGTGAGAGGGATGATTTCATCGTTACTTGCTTCTATCACGTCATAACCGACCTCTTTTGATTTTGATATTGGTTCAAGAGATTTCAACAGATGCTTATATTTGCTTTGTTGGAGATTTCGAGCATAAAGGTATATCTTATCAAAATAGAGAAGCCTATATATCATATCAAGCAAAAGGTTAGTCTTGCCACCACCAGAGGGAGCACAAATAAGCATCCTGAAACATCGGTTTGGCATGAAACTCTTTAATTGAACAAAATCGTCATTTTCATCATCTTGAATGTCGTAATTTTGAATCTTCATATGATATTATGTTATACAATTTTATCGCATGGCGACACGCTATGCGACACGCTATGCGAGCGTTTTTATATATGATAACCCTAATTTTTCCGAACAAAATACGAAATTTTATGTAAACAAATGATATAATGAGTTTACTCAAATGGAAAGAAATGGCTGAGAAACGATCTGAGTTTGGTAAAAAGATTAACACAGTAAGAGATACAATAAAACAAAAAAAGATATCTGATCAAATGGGTGAAGTCGAGGCAGAGAAACTTTTCAAACCTATAACATCTGAGTTAAAGGAACTTACAGCCCCAAAAGCACCGTTGAGAAGATTGGTAAAGAAAAAGCCACCTGTTCCAGATTATGGAATAGCTATTGATGATGAAGTGCCTGATTATGGATTGGACGATTTGTTTGATCAACCTGTTTTACCTGAAAACGAGAAACAGATAGTTCCAAAACCTCCATCTTATGAAGATGTCCTTGAGGATTTAGCATCAGGTAAAAAGCAAATGTATATAGATCCAGAATACATGTATGAACCTGAAGATCTTCCTCCAGAATACGAAGAAGTACCAGATTACGAAATTCTTGAAGAGGATAGAATAAATCAAGCTTTAGATCAACTTCAAATACCGAATTATGATGATATTGAATTACAACTTCAACAAGAAGATATGAATGACAAAAAGAGGAAATCTTATCTTACCAAAACCCTTAAAAAGGCTAAAGAGAAACGGCAACAACTAAATGGTTATTGGAGTGATATCACTAAAAAATTAAATAGTGGTTTGATTACTGAAGCTGAGGCTCAATATCGAAGAAAAATTCTTCAAGATACAAGAAAGGTTCTGACTGATTATATGAATTACCATCAACAAAAACTCCAAAAACTCAAATCTATTAAAGGATCTGGTTTGAAGAAAAAAACAAAAAGAGGTGGACAGGTAATGTTTTTCAACAATCCGACAGAAATGATTAAAAAACTTGAACTGATTATCGGATCGATGATTGCCGGAAATAATAGCATCGAATTACGGAATACTGGCGTCGCTCTTCTCGACATCTTGTTAAGAAATTCAATACTCAATAGGTCACAATACAACAAAATATACAAAAACTATTTTAGTCTAAACTAATCATATATATGAATAGACAACTTGTATTATCATCCCATACAGTAAAAAACCAAAATGGTAATAAACCATCGGATTTCACAATCAAATACCGTAATCCGATAATAGTAGATTCAAACAGACAATATGAAATCGGCCTAGACCGAATCATTTCGATGTCATTCACTTGGTTCAATGTGACAAAAGAACTCAATAATCAGAAAATAAGATATTCAACAGATAGTGGTGCTAATTGGACGGAAATTATATTCAACCCTGGAGTATGGAATTACATTGATTTTGACAATTTAATCAAGGAAAAAAAAACAGGAACCTCATCAAACCCTCAATATCCAATCACTCTGGAGTTCAACGATACTGTATTCAGGACAATAATAACACTAGCCTCAAATTACAGATTAGATCTTACTCAAAGTAATTTTAATGATCTTATTGGTTTCAATAAAAAGATTCTAACAAGTAGTGTAAATGTTGGAGATTACATTCCTAATCTCTCACAAGACAGAGAAATATTAAATGTTCATTGTGATTTGATAAGTGACAGTCTTGTCGATGGTGATGAAACGGATATTATATATAGTTTCAGTACCTCAACTCTCACCCCGAGTTATAGTTTCACACAAGAGCCTCGACGAGTACAGTTCAATCCTGTCAATAAAAATACGATTAATGAAATTCGGATTTATATCACCGACGGTAAAAGGAGAATCATCGATTTAAATCATTCTGACACTTCATTCAGTTTGATTTTAAGAGAGAAGAGAGATTAATCTAACTAATAGTTATATATGTCGTCGTATGAATACAAGCGTATTTATCATCCAAAACTTATGAACATAAAGGAAATGGGATCATTGTTGACAACATTTTCAAACCGGTTGGAAGGGTGTTAAGTAAAGTTCCAGAAATGGTTTTAAAACCTTTTGCCAAAAAAGCGCTTGAATCTGGTATTTCACATGCTGGAGACAGACTGGGAAAAAAAGCAGCTGAAAAAAGCGGAGAGATTATTATGAGAAAATTACATGGTTCAACTAAACAATCAATGAAACCAACCAAACCTACTAAACCAAAACAAGAAGACTACAACACGATTCTGAATAGACTTATATCTGGTACTGGATTAAGACGCTAAAATGTTATTAAAAAGTGAATTTTATCCAATTATAAATAGACTAATAAGTTGGAAATGGTTTATATAAAGAGTGAATTTTATCTAAACTACTCATATAAATGAGTTTCAGAACAAATGAAAATCTGCAACGATATGAATACGTTCGTTTCCATTTGGATAATGTCATTGAGCAACCTGCTAACAATCAAAGCCAGAAAAAGACGGGTTACAGATTCACAATCAACGATCGGTCGACTATGTTTGATTTCTTCAATGGGTATTTCGAAGTAACTAAAGAGCTTCAAAAAAGGGCAGATGGTGCTGGATATGCTCAGGCAGATCGCATCACCATGATAAACGGATCTCACAGTCTAATCAGACATATGGTTATTAAATCGTCTGGTAAAATAGTATACGAGAGTGATAATTTACATAGAATTACGAATGTCAAAAATCTCCTTGAATACAGCGATGATTATAGTAGATCCGTTGGAAAGAATTCTTTCTGGTATCTTGATACTGATGGAACTACAGCAGATACAAACACAGGTTTCGAAGCCCGTCGTATTTTAACCCAGGCTAATCAGAATGACGGCGGCAGAGGAGCTAAATCGATTAACGAGATGATTCCGTTAAACAGATACAGCTTTTTTCAAGAATTAGAAAGAAAAATGTTGCCCCCAATGCAGCTCACATTTGAACTTACACTTAATGATGATGCTGAACTTATTCACAAAGCAGCTGCTGCTGATGATGGTAGGGTTGTAGTAAAAAGATTGTATCTTTGGCTACCAAGACTAATCCCAAAAGACATCATGTATAGTAATTTCGTTTCAGAGTTTCTTAAGCCAACAACCTGGACATATATGCGAGATATCTACAATCAGTCAGCAAATACCAGAGCTATTCAGAATATGTTTCAAATCAGTCCAGCTATTGATAACGTTAAACATGTTTTTATTTATCTCCAGCGAACAGACGCACCGAATGATGTTGAAGCAGAGAGGAGTCCGTATTTGTTCGATACTTTCAAGTTGAATGCCGCTAACGCTAACAGCTCACTATCAAGCTGTAGGCTTGAATACGGGAATAACGTTTTTTACCCAGAGCTGGAATATGATAGTGACTCTAAAATACGGATATTTAATGATCTCATGTCATATGCATTTCGTAAGAACGATTACAATTCAGGAACACAGCTTAATGTATCCAATTTCACTAGTTTGTATGGATTATTGTATTTCGATTTGTCATATCAGAAAGAGGTAGTGACGAGAGATCCTAAACAGTTGATTCTCCATTATCGTCTCAATGTAGCCCCAGCAGCAAACGTCCGAGCTCATAGCATCGTATTTTACGAGAGTGAGGTTGTTGTTAAGACAGTTGGAAACGAATTGATGATAGTTTAAATAAATAAGTTTTACATCGATAAAATTTTAATTGAATATGTTTTTTAAAACAGAATTTATCTAACATATATTATATGACACAACTATACGAAATTAAAGTTAGTTTATCACCAAACCAGAAAAAGAATCTTAGTAACGCGTATCATAAAAGAGAAACAATAGTTCTAAGGCTTACGAAGGACTCTCTATCTGGGAATGACACTCTATATGTACCTCAGAATATAGTTAAGCGATTGGAAAAAAATAAGAAATTGAGAAAAGGAATGGACATCAAACTAGCCAAAACAAACATTCGAAAGCAAGTTGGTGGATCACTCCTCTCTACAGTTCTGTCGCTTGGAAGAACTTTCGCTCCAACGATTGCCAAGACTATTGGATTGTCAGCTTTGGCAGGTTTAGCATCTGAAGGAGCATCTCAGATTGTTAAGAAGATATCTGGAAAAGGTTTACAAACCGGTGGGTTCCTAATACCACAAAATAAAATCGATAAGTTGATAACATATAAGCATCTTTTGACAACCCAACAAAAGAAGGATATATTAAATGCTCTTCAAACTGGTTCTGGTGTTCATATAAAACCAACAAAAGTACAAACAGGTGGGTTCTTAGGCACTCTTCTAGCATCAATTGGAGTCCCTTTAGCTATTGAGGCAATAAAGAAGATAACTGGTAAAGGTGCCCCTCAGATGGGACAGCCTAAACAAAGACCACCCAGATCTATACCAAGTACACCTAACAATAAAGATGGTGGTTTGTTAGTTCCGATGTAAAGAACTCCACCTTTTTATGGAAATTGGCCGAACGATACAATCGGTATGGGAATTAAAAAAAAAAGAAAAGCTCAGAAAAAGGGCGAAGGTCTACTATTAGGCAAGAACTCACCCTTCAAAAACGTCCCACTGTTAAACATTCTGTTGTAAAACCCGAATTCCATAAGAATGTCCCATTAAGTAATTATGATTTAATAAAATGGTGTAAATATCTGAATATCCCAATTAATGATGTATTGTCAAGAGATGAAAATGTTCCTCACAATCATAGACAGGCTCTATTCATTTACAATCTTGAACCGAGTTATATGTCAGGGAGTCATTGGGTGGCTACTTATGTTAAGGACAAAGTCCTCAATTACTTTGATAGCTTTGGTTTGCCTCCCTTCCAAGAAATGGTCAATCACGCGAGAAAAAAGAATTTAACATTGCTTCATCAGAACAATCAAATACAAAATTTACTGACGACAACATGCGGTTACTTCTGTTTATACTTTTTGAATGAGATGAATAAGGGTAAATCATATTTTGATCTGTTGGAAGTTTTCGACATATACGATACGACGAAGAATGAGAAATTCTTAGAACAGTATTTCAAAAATATCTAACTCATATATATGGTCAAAAGTTATTGTGTAAAACAAAAAAAGGTTACAGAATGTGTTCCAGGAAGCGAAAGATATGTGAGAGCCAAAAATAACAGACTTATGATGAAATGTATTTGTGATGAATGTGGTATTACAAAAACCAAATTCATCAAAAGCCAAAAGGGAGGTGAAAATCCATTAGGTAAAGCTTTCGAGGCAGCCAAAATAGCCGAACAAATAACTCGCAAAGTAATTCCATCAACTAACCATGTATTTGACCGATATTGGTCTGGTGATATCTTAAAAGGTGCTTTTAATAAAGAAACTGGTTTGACAAGCAATAAATTCTGGACTAGACCAAAGAAGGGTACTGTCATGCGTTTGGTGAAAAATCCAAAAACTGGTAAGTATGAAAACGTATATATTGAACCTTAATCTAATCTAATCATATTATATATGAAATCATATTGCGTGAAACAAAAAAAGGTAACAGAATGTGTGCCAGGAAGTGAACGACATGAAAAGGCTAAAAATGGGAGGCTTATGCTTAAATGTACTTGTGCAGAATGTGGAATCACTAAGACTAAATTCGTTAAACAGGCGGGAAACGGGGTCGCCCGTCGAAAGGGGCGGGCTTACTAGATACAGTAGCATCGACTGGTACTGATTTATTGATTCACCACGGTATTCCTTGGCTTGGAAAAAAGGCAGTTGAAATGGGAAGATATTATGGATCAGAAGCATTGAGAAACCCAAAACTGCAGAAAAAGGCTATCGATTATGCTCTGGATAAGTTGAATCCAATGATTCAAAATGTCGGAAGTCAAGCTCTTGATCAATTATCAACCAAAATTAGACCAAATAGAAAGTATAAAACCGACAGAAAGGATTTGGATGGTGGTAGTTTAGATATCCATAAACTAATTGGGAAATTACCGACACCAAAAGCTGGATGGACTCCTGGAAAGTATAAATACATGGGGGCATATAACCCTCTCGATAAACAGTTAGAGTATGATAAAAACACTGGAGAGGTCACCAAGTGGCACGTACAACCTTACAATGAAGTTGATAGAATATCAGCTCATCATGATATTTGTTATGATATGGGGAAAAACAAAGGTGAATGTGACAGAAAAATGGTCAAGTCATTAGATGAAATTCCTTATGGACAGATGCCAAAATGGGGACAAACAGCACGATTTCTAATCAACACGAAGCAGAAACTAGGTCTAGGTGTAAAACAAAGGAAGACAAAAAACGTGAAAGGCCGTCGAGTGAAGAAAACTGGCAAGAAAAATTAGCTGATGAGCTTCATAAACCGATAAAGCGTAACTTCACCCGGCGGCGGGTAATTGTAAACCATATTGACGAGACATGGTGTTCAGATATCGTTGAGATGCAAAAATTCAGTCGATGGAACGCTGGCTACAGATATCTTCTAATGGTTCTAGATGTATTCTCTAAATACGGTTGGATCGTCCCATTAAAAGATAAAACGGGTGAAACAGTTGCTGAAGCATTGAAAACAATATTCAAAGAAGGTAGAAAACCAGAATATTTATGGACAGACAAAGGCAAAGAGTATTATAACAAACATGTTAAGGAACTACTTGACAAGAATAAAATAACCTTGTACTCAACTGAGAATGAAGAAAAGTCGTCAGTTTGTGAAAGATGGAACCGTACAATCAAAACCAAAATGTGGAAACAGTTTACTGTTCAAGGTAATACACAGTATCTTGACATGTTACCTAAATTAGTGAAACAGTATAACAATACCAGACATTCAAGCACAAAGATGACACCTACAGAAGCAAGCAAAAAGGAGAATGAAGGAGTTGTTTACTTTAATCTGTACGGTGATATGGAAACATTAAAACAAAAACCGAAATTCAAAATAGGTGATAAGGTTAGAATAAGTAAGTATAAACGGAATGTGTTTGATAAAGGATATACCCCAAATTGGTCTGAGGAAATTTTCACAGTTGATGAAATACAAGATACGAATCCAATCACATACAAACTAAAGGATCTCAGACATGAAGACATTCAAGGGAGTTTCTATGAACCTGAATTACTGAAAGCTGAACAACAGGTATTCAGAATTAATAAAGTGATTCGGAGGGATTATAAGAAGAAACAAGCTTTGGTGAAGTGGAAGGGGTATAGTGATGAATTCAACAGTTGGATACCGTTCAAGGACTTGAAGGATATATAAAATGATTTAAACGAGATTGAAATATTTATTTAAAATAATAATATAGTATTAATATATATATGGAAAATCAGAATGTTAAGAGAGGTCGAGGTAGACCACCAAAATATTCAACTGAAGAAGAGAGGAAGGATGCTTTAAGAAGACAAAAATCGAAGTACATGCTAGACAAAGAATGGTATTGTGATATTTGTAAAACAGGTCGTAACTATACACTGGCTGGCAAGCATTGTCATTTGAAGACGATAAAGCACCAAAAAAATAGCATTGCATCAATATCATGGAGAAAAATAATTGACATAATGCATAATAATGTTTCATAATTACAGTTCAAAGGATCCAATCGCGGATGATTGAATTCTCAACTATATTTAAACGCGGATTAAAAATATTTAAATAATATTATAGTATAGTAATATATAGAATGGAATTAAATGAGACAATGTTGAAAATCAATAGATTAGAACAAAAAATATCACGAACTAGTGATGAAATAGATAAGAGATATAACCTAATTATTTGTAAATTTCGTAGATACTGTTATTTACCAGCAACACATCGACTAATTACTGGTAAGTTTCCTAACTATGTAAAGACTATGATATGTCATAAATGTTCAGATTATATAGACAATTTCAACTGCTACGAACTTGATATTTTGGGATTTGTTAACCTATATGAGTTATAAGTTACAGTTCAAAGGATTCATGCTTGGATCATTTGAATTCTTGACCATGCTTAAACGCAGATTAAAACTATTTAAATAATATTATACTATAGTTATATATAGAATGGAAAAATCTAATCATATTAATATGGATAAATCTAGTTTGAAAAAACTCAGCAAATCAAAACTTATAAAATTGCTTCTGAAAAATGAAAATAAGAAGCCAGTTATACAAAAAAGAAGACCAATACCAACACCTCGTAAGAGTGTTAAACAAATGGTTAAGCAGTATGAAGATAATATTATTCAACCACCAGCAGAGTTCCGGGATAATTACAAACCAGTCCCAGCACCAAGAACTAAAAAAAATGCTGTTAAAAAACCGGTTCCAACACCGAGAACCATAATAAAACAAACAGACATAGCCTTGAAAGGTTACACTACGTCATTTGAAATCGGCGTTAAAAACAATAAAGACCCATTAGCTCAAATGCAAAATACAAGAAAGGCTATAGAACAACGTGTAATAAATTTGTTGGATGAAATGAAAGGGTTGAAATACGTTGAAACATTGAAAGTAACATTCGAAAAAAATGCAGGTGGTGAAATGGTTGAAAAAACAGCATATTTCAATAGCACAGCTCAAACAATAATTAACCGAATGGAAATCACTGATTCATTACAATTAACAAAACAACAGATAATGAATAAAATAGCTCAATGGATATCAGAAGGTTCAGGATGGACTATACAATCTGTTGATAGTCATTACCTAAACATTGCCAAATACGAACCCATGAAAGGATCCTCATATATCCAACTGCCTTCTGAACTGAGAAATTCAAAGAAGGGGTTGATAAACATGAAAAATGAGGATAATGAATGTTTCAGATGGTGCCATATCAGACATATAAATCCACAAGAGAAATATCCTCAAAGAATAAAAAAGACAGACAAACAATACGTTGAAAAGTTAGATTACTCAGGTGTTGAATTTCCAGTCGGTGTCAAACATTACAACAAAATTGAGAAGCAAAACAGTATCAATATAAATGTATTCGGATACGAAAACAAACAGCCATATCCCATCTATGTTTCAAAAGAAAAGTATGAAGATCATATGGAACTACTTCTGGTAACTGAAAAAGAAAACAAGCATTATGTTCTCATAAAGGATTTTAACAGATTCATGTATAACCAAACAAAACATGAACACAGGAAACACTTTTGCATGCACTGCCTGCAATGTTTCAGTTCCGACAGGGTATTAAGCAATCACAAAGAAAACTGTATTCAAGTGAACGGTGCCCAAGCAATTAAAATGCCTAACAAAGATAATAACATACTAAAATTCAACAACTTTCATAAACAGCAACCTGTGCCATTTGTAATTTATGCCGATTTTGAGGCTATAACTGAAAAGGTACAAGGATGCCAACAAGAAGGTAATAAATCATACACCGAAGCCTACCAAAGACATACCGACTGTGGATATGGATACAAGGTTGTCTGCTGTTATGATGACAAATATACAAAACCAATACAACTTTATAGAGGTGAAAAGGCTGTTTATAAATTCATGGAAAATATTTTAGAAGAAGTGAAATACTGCAAAAAAGTAATGAAAAAACATTTCGATAAACCATTGAAAATGACTGAAGTGGATGAACAGGAATTTGAAAAAACAAAAGAATGCCACATATGTGATAAAAAATATACTGAGAAAGACATTCGAGTGAGAGATCATTGCCATATTACAGGTAAATACAGAGGCTCAGCACACCAAGAATGCAATCTGAAACTTAGAATAAACCCAAAAGAAATAAAAATTCCAGTCATATTCCATAATTTGAGAGGTTACGACAGTCATTTGATTATGCAAGAGATTGGAGCTATTGTTAAGAAACATACATACAAAAATAAGAAAGGAGAGGAGAAACAAATGAATATCAATGCTATTCCAAATAACATGGAGAAGTATATGACTTTTATGCTTGGCAACCATCTAACATTTATCGACAGTTTCCAGTTTATGAGTTCAAGTTTGGATAAATTAGTTAGCAACTTACCAGCAGAAGCTTTAAAGTATACAAGCAAAAGATTCCAAAAAGAAAAATTAAATCTTATGACACGAAAAGGTATTTATCCGTATGATTACATGGACAGTTTTGAGAAATTCAATAAAACAGAATTACCGACTAAAGAAGAATTTTACAGCATATTAAATAATGAGCATATTTCAGATGAAGATTATTGTCATGCTAAGAAAGTGTGGAATACATTTCAATTACAAACAATGGGTGAATACCATAATTTATATCTTAAGTCTGATATCCTTTTATTAGCCGATGTGTTTGAAAACTTCCGCAAAACATGTCTTCAGTATTACAAATTAGACCCATGCCACTATTTCACTAGCCCTGGTTTAAGTTGGGACGCCATGTTGAAGATGACTAATATTCAATTAGAACTAATGACAGACATAGATATGTTTCAATTCATTGAAAAAGGCATGCGTGGCGGGATCAGTTATATTGCCAATCGATATGGAAAAGCGAATAACAAGTACATGAGTGAATATGATGAGAATATGCCGTCAAAATACATTATGTATCTTGATGCTAATAATTTGTACGGTTGGGCTATGAGCCAATATCTCCCTACTGGCGGTTTCAAATGGTTGACGGAAAAGCAGATTAATAAAATAAATTTAGCTCAGTATAATGAAGACAGTAATAAAGGATTGTTAATAGAAGTCGATTTAGAATACCCGAAAGAGTTGCATGATCTTCATAATGACTACCCATTAGCCGCCGAGAGAGTTTGTGTTAATAAAGATATGCTGTCTGAGTATTGCAAAAAAATAGCTACAAAATATAATATATCGACAGGACTAGTACATAAATTAATTCCTACATTAAGCAATAAAGAAAAATATGTTCTGCATTACAGAAACCTGCAACTGTACCTTGATCTTGGATTGAAAATAAACAAAGTTCATCGAGTGTTAGAATTCAATCAGTCACCTTGGCTCAAACAATACATAAACTTCAATACTCAAAAACGTACTCAAGCGAAAAATTCATTCGAAAAAGATTTCTTCAAACTTATGAATAACTCAGTATTTGGTAAAACAATGGAAAACATAAGAAAGCGTGTTGATGTCCGACTTATCACAGATGAGAAGAAACTATTGAAAATGGTAAGTAAACCAACTTATGTAAGCAGTAAGATCTTCAACGAAAATTTGGTAGCAGTGCATAAAATAAAGGAAACGCTCACTTTAAACAGGCCGGCATATGTAGGAATGTGTATTCTTGATCTGAGCAAGACATTGATGTATAATTTCCATTATAACTACATCAAAGAAAAGTATGGAGCCAAAGCCAAGCTGCTCTTCACTGACACAGACAGTCTCAAATATGAGATTGAAGCCAAAGATGTGTACCGAGACTTTTGGAATGACAAAGATCGATTTGACAACAGCGACTACCCAGAAAGCTCGCCGTATTTCGATAAGATAAACAAGAAGGTAATCGGTAAATTCAAAGATGAAGCAGCTGGAGTACCAATAACAGAATTCGTCGGTTTGCGATCAAAAATGTACAGTTACATAAAAGACAACCAGAAAGGTGGAAAAACGGCAAAGGGAATCAAAAAGAACATAATAAAGAACAATATCAAACATGCAGATTATAAAAATGTTTTATTGGAAAATAAACAAATGCAACATACTATGAAAACTATTCGAAGCAGCAAACATCTACTAGGTAGTTATGAAATAAACAAAGTATCACTAAGCTGCTTCGATGACAAAAGATATATATTGACTAGTGGAATACAAAGTTTAGCATATGGCCATTATGATATAAGTTCCTCAGCAAATTAAACTTCCAACATAAATTGATCAGCTTGTGGTGAAGCTTGTGGTGGCGCTTGTGGTGGCGCTTGTGGTGGCATTTGAGGAGGCACTTGTCCAGAAGACGCTTGTGGAGGTACTTGCCCAGCAGTGGCCATTGCTGGCAGAACATTCGGTTTGAAACTTTGCTCCAGACGCTGAGATCGCCTGATCTTTTTCAAGTTGAGTTTGAAGTCCGCAGACTCAATTTTCCCTTTCACAAGTTCCTTCATTGATCGTCTCTTTCTTTCGGTAACGAGCATTCTTTGATACTCCTCAAGAACTTTAATACGAGCCAGAACATTTTTCTCCTCCACATATGTATCAATAGTATCCAAGTTTGTGATTACTTGCGGTAAATTAAAAGAAAATGAGTTGTGACTGCCCATAAATGATTCAATAATAAGAATTGAATCTTGAAGGTTATGAGAATGGCTCTCATATCTTCTTGTGGCTTCTTCTAGACTGAGAGGCATCTTGAAGGTTTTGCTGTCTTGCTGTGTTTATCAAAATCGAACAACTTCTGATATTTTTATCAGAAAAAGTAATTTATGGGGAAGTTTTTAATTGGTTAATATAGATCATACGATAATGATGACCTTGGGAAAATAGCTTAGTCATTTCCTGTTGAGACATGTCAAGACTTGTTTCTCAGAAAAACTTCCGGCTTTCCGAGAAGAGTTTGGAGTCACGTGATGAAAAAATGCGTAGGATCCAAATCATATTAATTGCGCTCAAATTGGTCAAATTATAACGCCACAGGATGGTAGAAACCTTTTTGCATTAAACATGATCCCGAACAAACCACTCCAAAAAATAAAAACCATATAGTTTGACATAAAATGATTGCCTTCACATAATACCTTCGCATAAGCGGAAACCATCGCTCTTCAAGCTCTTCGAGCTATCCGAGCTCTTCCCACCAAGTTTCCGCTGCAATTTATGAATCCTCCATCCCCGTGACTTCGTCTTTGAACGTCTTGCTGCGCAAGCCAATCAAATACTTTGTCATGCCGAGGATTCAATTGCCGTGATGGAGCCGGGTGATGAAGCCGGGTGATGGATCCATGTGATGGAAAATACATTCTATTTCATAGTGCCGAGGGTGCCCTACGAGACTACGTCTCTACCCACCCTCGGCTGGAAGGAGCCTCACTCGTCACTTTCAGTGACGACTTCCCGAGCCTGCTCGGCTCCTTACCAACATATGGATTTCCAAAAAATAAAAACCATATAGTTTACCAAAAAATAATTACCATATAGTTTGACATAAAATGATTTCCATAAAATGATTTCCATAAAATTATTTCCATCAAATGGAAAGTAGTTACAGAGTTGGCTTTGGTTCAAGATCATTTTCAATGATCTAGAACCGCCAACTCTATAACTACTTGCATTTCAACGAGTTTTTGAGGTTCCGCTTTAGAATATTCTTATGCTTCGAAAAGTAAAATTAATAACTAATTAATCAACTAACTAATAACTAGACATATTAACTAATACCTAATTAATAACATTTCAGTCATGTTGACCGTCACCTTCACTAGAACTTCCTTTCAACTCGTTCAATCATGATCCAGAGTTTTGAATTTAAACATTTTTTGTTGAAGACTGGTTTGTCGCGTTGTTCTTGGGATAAAAGACCTAAGTAACGAGCGATGTATCCTAGCGTTTCAGGCTGGCTTGATTATAACTGAACTCGGCATGAAACCTTTCGTGTATCTGTAGTTTACTAAAATTAGTTGAACTGGTACTAAGAGCAATAAGCGAGCAGCAATCCAAGATGATCATAGTTTGCACCATCGAACGTTTGGTGGGAAGTCGTCTTTTTAAACACAATTAAACTCGGGTCTCAGTACAACGATGACACGGGCGGTAATAATAGGAAATGTGAAAAACTGGTATTGAGGACAGTGCCTACTTTTGTTACTGTGCATACTTTCTGCGCATCCCGGGTCTGGTGCGAGATATTCAAGTTTCTTAAGGAATTTGCCTCCTAATTCAAAGGCATTTTTGCGCAGTTTATGACTTTGTGGAAAACCCACATCTTAGCAAGGGCTATCAGAATCCCAAAAAAAATTTGAGGTAACCACGCATTTTTCAGAGATAATTAAGCTTAAATTTGGAAAGAAAATACCATTCATTCTTTGTATTTTAAAGCTTTTTTAGAACTATAAATAGTTAACACTACAGGTGCTCCCGCTGGCAAGAACTGAACTTTCGCTGACACCCTGCAGGACTTACAGTTTGAGATGCCAACTCAAGGTCTCACACATTGGCCTCCAATTCTCACGGTAAATCAGAAATCTTGAAGCAATCCTGAAAAATCTCGTGTCGGTGGGTGAAAATGGCCGAATTTGTCACATCTCCTGTTTGAGGGAAGCCTAGGTACAATTCCGACCATAGGTGCGTTAAGGTCTATGGGAAACCTTTAGCTGTGATCAGTGAACTTAAAAATTCTCCATTTTTACCATCATAGTGGAGCCAGCGCGCTAGCGCGTCAGCGGAGCTCCATTGCTAAGGAAATTTGGTAACCTATCAAGCCAAGAAATTTTGGTAGTGAGGTAATAGTCACGTGACCGTCCGTCCGTCCGTCCGCACCACAGGGTTACCAATACACTTCATACACTGGATATAACCCTGTGCTGAATCCTGTGTGGTTTTGGCGCGAAATCGCATGCTGACCTGCGTTGTAGCAAAACAAGCAAAGACAACAAAATTTACAATATACCTACCCTATACCACCTTGCGCACCGATTGTGGGCAAATCGAGGTATTTCCTGTACAGTCTAGTCATTTTGTGAATGAACCTGCAACTAATTGCAACAGAAGCTCTCTTCTCGCAGATCATTTAGAATTAGTCAATAGATAAAAAAGATCCAAAAAGTCCCAAAAGATCCAAGTACGGGAACATCTCCAGATTTAAACGAATGTTAACTCCTGCTCTGGACCAACATGAAAACGAGGCTCAATCCGCAACTTGTTTAATTGTGCTTTTTTATTGCCAGAATTTCACTCAGTTCATCCAAAGTAAAAGAAATCTGTTTGAAATGTGTCTTTAAACTTTCGTTCTTTGTAAAACGTCACCAAACACGCGTATAAGCACGGTAAATCCTATTAGCAGCCGTTACTTACATCTTGTATTTGTGTTTCAATATTGTCTCGCTGGTACGGTCCACACCAAAGAATACCTGTTTTACTTCATTATCGTTTCACAGTTCGTAATTAGTTGAGTATATACAAATAAGCAAGCTGCGTTTTACAAAAAAAGTTACATTTGTTTGTGACATATTCCAATGAAATTTTACACTTTCCTCAAAGATTGGAGATATATTGTGGCTTTTCGTGCGCCCATATTATATCTACGTCCCTAATCATAATCACTATCGTAGTCAAACTGGTGAGAAGAATTTGTGCATTGGCTACATGCAGGGAAATACTCCAAGCTATGCTTGCGGCAAGTACATCTTGCGCTAACACAGTCCAATGGACAGTTGCACCTGACCATAACGTAGAAGACACTCCAGTGCAGCCGGTACGTCAGTCATCAACGAGAGTTCTTGATCATCGTTTACTCTCCATCCCCAGTCTTCCACTGACATGCCTTCGTCTTCACCTTTCCATTGTTTCACTTGTGGGTACACCCTCAGGCTTTGATACCAAGCTGCTGCTGATGTCAGAGGCAAGCTCTGGGGCCGTACCTGTGAACTCTTGGTCGCCAGTCTCTAGTACGGTTGGTATGATAAGCTACATGTATCAAGGTTTTCTCCAGGTGTTCAACCGTAGAGGGATACTCATGCATTCTTGCTGCCACAACGTCATCCACGGTGGAATGCAAGTCAACTCTTTTTCACTTACTCTCTGAAGTGTAGAGTTTTCCGTAGAGACGAGAGGTGGTGTCACATCCCAATGTCGTGAAGAAATAACATGTTGAGACAAACATTGTTACCTAACTGCTCTTAATTAACAATCTTCATATTCTAGAGGCGTTTTCTGGAGTTTGCTTTGGGTTCTGGTATGAAATAGAGGTCACAGCCATCTGGACGGGAGTAGAAGCACAGAAACAAAAGTATGTCGGTGTGTTGTCTCTGACAAATACCGTGATCTTTTCTCGAGCAGTTTCTAACTAAGGCTGTCGGCACAATAAGAACATCAGCGTCAGCTTTGGCTTGCTATATTTGACAGTTTCTCTGGGTTAGCGTGTTTATGGACTGTTGTTTGTTCTTGGGATTAGTGAGGAAGTGATTCTACTTTATGGTGGCTTTCATGCCCTCCTAGAAGGTTAAGTTGCGCGAGCATTTCCTGTGGGTCTTCCCTGTTGCGTCATGTTCTTTGCAGACATCTCGTCGTAAACCATCAACAACGATGGGATTTCCGTATTTCCTAGTCACATAGCTGAAGTTTAAACCAAAAGCATCCTCATACATTGCGGACCCTCGAGACCACGAGATTCGGCGGAAAAGAGCTCCGCCCTCTAATACATGCTGAACATCGACTTCTGGAATTGATGTGGCATCGGGTGACAGCTTCGCCCACAGAGCATCCAAAAGAGCTGGTTTCTGCAGTTTCTGCAGCATCAGAGGGGAATCACACAGAGCCGTTAGGTAACTGAAGAGGTCACAGAAACAGGAATTGCGGATCTACCTGCAGGTTGTCGCTTTCAATCCTGACTGAAGACTTTGAAGCAAGAGTGACAGCTTGCTCACTCTGCTTAAACGCGTAATCTCCAGCTGTCCTTCCAGTCATTGCAGACAATATCTTCTCTCCAGTAGCTCTAGCGCGATCAACATTGACAGCACTGTCAGCATTTACACCAGCCATGATATTTCAGAGGTTAGGGTCTGGTGCAATAACTAGCGTGTCCTTCATATCGCGCTTCTGTCTGGCTCTTGTCGTGCGCCCCGATCTAGTCTTGCATCACTCGGTTTGCCTCAGCATAGGCCGGCATGGTTAACAGTCCGAAAAGTCATGGCTGCTCAGTTATGTCCCTTCCTCCCGTTAGGCCTCCGCTTGTCTTCAGACTTCACATCATCACTTGTTCAATCACAAGATCCGTTGACAATCCTATCCACAGGTGATCACTTTTCCTAAATATATGGAAGCCTGATACAATGTCTCGATAGGCATCAGGATAATTAAAACCAATTCAACAAGAACGTTTTAAGAAAAAAAAAAGAAAAGGAAACACTCAACACACACACACACACACACACACCCCCAAGAAAAAGAAAACCAGACGCGGTTAGGAAAATTTAATGCAGTTCGGACCTACGAGCATTATGCAGCTTTTATCCTCCAAATGTAATATTCCATTTTAACGTAATAACAAATAGCACGTAAACTTTTAACATTTAAGTTGTTATATGCTTAAAATTTTACTGTATTATATGAGATTAAAGACATTTATATGCACGTTATAATAAAAGCTTCAGTCAGCCTCGTTCCCATGCTGCAGTAAAACTGAACTCAGAGCCTCTCAACAAATCCTGTTTTATAGCATCTTCCCCTATTGGGATTTTTTGGGACTTTTAATATACGAAATAACAGCAGGCAAGAAATAATCTTCAAATAAAGACACACGGTTTTAAGTTTCAAAAACATGTTTCCGATGATCTACATACATCTTCAGTTTCAAATGCAAATTAAACCTCTAGTCGGCTTGTCTCGCCGACATAGCAGGCGCTACAGCCTGCGCACGAAAATTTGTAAACCACATGAGATCGTAATGTTTTGGGAATCGCATCTTTCACACTGAATAAGTTCTTGATCTTGTAGGGAGCAAAGACCAACTTGATGTCTAGGTTCTTCCAAAAGCGTTGGGATAAGTGTCTAATTCTGCGCTGGGCGATACTTAAGAACGGGCCTACAAAAGGTAATTTGTAGTGGTGCGTGTGAGTTTCATTTTGACTGGTTGCTGTGGAAGCACGCGAGGTAGAGGTATTGTTTCACAATGCTATTCACAAGACGGGATGGACACTGATTCTTCTCTAAAATATATCTTTTTTTATATTATATCTTTTCAGGGATCCCGGACATTAAGTTAAGTAAGGACAGTCTTAGAGTTGTTTCTTTTCGCCACAGCCCAGACCCACTTTTTATTCCAAGGGAACTATTATGATCAGATACACGGCATCGCCATGGGCTCCCCATTGGTACCGGTGCTGGCTAATCTATTCATGGGTCACCATGAAAGAATTTGGCTCCAACAATACGATGATCCCGCAGTTTACTTTTACCGCAGATATGTGGATGACACTTTATGTCTATTTAACAACGAAAAGGATGCATTGGAATTTTTCCAGTACATAAATGGCAAACACCCCAATATCACGTTCACCATGGAGACGGAGTTCAAACTACCTTTCTTAGACGTTCTCTTAGATAATAGTAATCTTGCCCAATCTCTCGTCACATCTGTTCGAAGAAATTGAATTTGAAATTGAAACGTTCGAAGAAATTGTCAACCTTAACGACAAATTACTCACTCTACAATTACAAACAATACAAAAACATGGGACTTTCGTAAAGGAACTCGTCAACATTGGAAACATTTTATTCCAATGTAGTTCATCGTGTCACGTAACGTGAGACAAAAAATTGTTGAAAATGGTCTTTCTTCACATGGTGCTTATCCATTCATCTTGACAGCCGACTAAAAATCAGCCTTGAGAAAAAGAGCCGGCCATTTCACGTTAAAAGCTCTGATTTATTTTGAACCCTGAAAATTACCTTTTGTAGGCCCGTTCTTTTAAGTATCGCCCAGCGCAGAATTAGACGCTATCCCAACGCTTTTGCAAGAACCTAGACATCAAGTTGGTCTTTGCTCCCTACAAGATCAAGAACTTATTCAGTGTGAAAGATGTGATTCCCAAAAGATTACGATCTCGTGTGGTTTACAAATTTTCATGCGCAGGCTGTAGCACCTGCTATGTTGGCGACACAAACCGACATTTTGCTACACGTGTTCGTGAACACTTAAATCTGATAAGAATTCGCACATCTTCCAACACATAAATAGGTCAGAGACATGCAAAGCTTTGTGCTCAGAAGATTGTTTGTCAATTCTTGACACCGCCTCCATGTCTTTCCAACTCAAAATCAAGGAGGCTTTGCACATCGGGTGGGAAAACCCTTGTTAAAAAAACAAGTGAATCACGCCAATCTATCACTTTCATTTTAATTGTCCTTGTTAATTTCACTTTTTTCAGTTTTTTTTTGAGTTTTCAACACTGTTGTGTTTCAGTTATTCAAATTCACGTTGTTATTTAGTACTTAATATTCTAAGTACATTGTATTTATATCACACAGACTTGTAATATGTTATTATGGATAGTTTCAGTTCCAAGTCTGCAACCACAGGCCTACCATCCTCTGTGTTGCGGACCCGTACTAGCTGAATATTACTGGCCGCTTCGGTTGTGTACAAAGGATTTTGTGAAGACGATAATTAAGGCTTTTTGAACGGAAGAAAGTCAAATCAAAATGCTTAGAAACATGAACACTGTGTTAATATATGTTATTACGTGCTTGGTTTGTCGATTTAAAGCTCCGGGAGGTGGTTTTAGAAACTTGAAGTTTGACCTACTCTATAAATATATATCTATATACTCACAAGGCATGCAACTTCAAGAACCTCAAACTTCCGACCGGCTTGGGATTTCGCCAAAATTAATACACTTGTGCCTTTGACAAAAGAATCCCGGTTTCCGAAAGAACAGTCTTTGTAGTTTGATTTGGCCTGATTTTGTCTCATTCGAGTCCGCGAATTGACCCTTAAAATCCAGCACAAACTTTCGAATCTGATGGGAAATTTGTTTCTGCCTATGATCTGCACAAGTTGCCTACTCAAAGACATCTCAGGAATGCAGTTTTCGAACCCTGTTCGGGTTTGGCCTCTGGGCCAAAACCCTGCGGGGGCAATTATGGTTGCGTAAAAGTGCGTGGTTACTGACATTTTTCTTTTTGGATTCCAACAACCCTTGCTAAGATCTACTTTTCCCCCATAGTTATAACCTTTGCAAAATTTGTATCAGGAGGCACCCTAAAAAGATATTAAGTTAATTGTTTACCCAGGTTAGGACTGGATCCTGACACGTTTGGCGATTCTCTTTTGGAGGATGATGCACTTCCTTCATTTGTTCCTGTGGAAGGAATTAAGATACATGATTATTTTTGGAGAAAAAAGTTTTGCAATTCGAGCTAGGTGACAGGTTCCAAGAGCATAGACTTACAACTCAGTTTTAAGAAGTCCATAACTGTGAAAACATAACTGCATTATATTTAACGGCTCACTAGCATAAATACCGCAATGAAGTCTGATTCTCATCTAAGTCTCAAAATGGTGACATTCGCTGGTGGCATTAGCTATCTTGTATAACGTTCCACTTTGCAATGATCTTGTTTCTTTGTAGGTTAGCGTTGTAATTTGCTCCCCTGTTCAACCGAATACGAAACATTCATCACGTAGTAAGCAATCACTCATTGGGAAGTGTCCACACTGACTCACCCCCCATAACAACCAAGATACAAGAAGATTTTCATAAAACATACAAAGGCTTAGTATGATATAACAAAGCATCTAAGTAACTTCAAGTACAATAGGTAAGAAATAACTAATTATTTGCAGAAGTAAGCCACAGGCCTTACGAAAAAGAGATATTATAACCACCGATTAGGGAGGCTCGCAACAGTTTTTTTTGTCCTTGGGATGTATCTTTTGAAATCAAAATTTCTCAGAGAAGGTAAACTTCGATTTCCTTGATACTACACCACCTTTTCAACATATGACCAAAGTTTATTTTTTCATTGATTTCCTAGCAACAGCTGTCACCATGGCAACAGTAATGGACAGCCCCTCATTTTTAATAATGTTGAATAGGGAGGAAGACGAAAATTTTTTATTATGAGAAGGAATTATAAACGCACGAGAAGACATAAGCGCAGCGTGTATAAATATTCATTGCACATGAATAACCGTGAAATAGACCAGGAAAAACAAAATAAAACTGTTGCTCGTTGAACATTAATAAAGACTGAAACCTGACCGAGATTGCGCCTTCTTATCTAATAACAGAAATGTTTATTCAGCCTAAAACCTGCTGGAACATCAAAAAGAATTATTATTCTAACAATCAATTCAAAAGAAAATCTGTAAGGGCAGTTTAGAAATATTTCTATTCATACAAATTACAAACTTTTTGACTGATTTGTGCTACATTTTAGCAGTTTTTAAATATAAATATCTTAAAATCGCAGCCACCTAGGAAGCTCAATGTACATTAAGAATGTTTTATTATCATAAAAGATCTTTCAATTGAAAAGAAAAAGTGCTGAGTTCTATCTTTCTTGAAATACTGGAGAAAATTCCAGGAATGACCAAAATCAGCCCGTAAAAAATGAATCATGATTTACTTGAAAACGCTCCTACAGATTTTTCCCTAATTTCGCATACAAGTTGTGTAGGTTGAGTAGTTCAAACAGCTCAAGTTTTATCATAAAGTGTCTGACTAATTTTCTAGATATTTGACATTATTTAAAATGAGGGGCTGTCCACTGCCGTTGCCATGGTGACAGCTGTTGCTACGAAACCAATGAAAAAATAAACACTGGTCATATGTTGAAAAGGTGGTGTAGTATCAAGGAAATCGAAGTTTATCTTCTATGCGAAATTTTGATTTCAAAAGATACACTCCAAGGCCAAAAAAACTGTTGCGAGCGTCCTTAATTCTTGAGCACGCTTGGTGGTAGAAACACATCATATGGTACAGATTCGGACGACGGGCATCAGGCGATAACCACCGTCTGATCTGGATCGTGTCTAAAAGTACACACGAGTGACCACGAGTGACCACGAGTGACCACAAATGACCACGAGTGACCACGAGTAGACCACGAGTGACCACGAGTGACCACGAGTGACTACGAGTGATCACGGGTGAGATTGCATCAAAATATTTGGCTGATGTCATGATGACGTCATCATTACATCATTTTATTAAACAATCACTATTTCACAGCAAACTGGCCGTTTCCTGAGAACTTTATACCTGGATTCGACATTTTCGGCATTTCTGACTAGTAGTTATATAGTTGGGGGTACCAGAGCATGCTCTGTTACCAAACCCAACTATATATCTACTTTCCATCTGATGGTTTACATCTGATAGTTTACATCTCATGGTATTATTTTATGGTAATATTTTATGGATATCTATATGTTTTTATTTGGAAAAGAACGCATTACACATCGCGTGACTTCATTCAACAGGAAGTCTGAAATTCTCGGAAAACAGGAAGTCATACCGAGAAATAAGTCTGGACATGTCTGGTGAAAACAGGAAATGACTCATCAATTTATTATCGTTTTCAAGGTCATGAGACGGTCGCATGATATCACATGATAGTCGTATGATTTTTTCAACCAATTAAAAGCGTACCCATAAATTTACCAGTTGATAAAAAATCTGATAAAATATAGATTTTGATAAATTTTCCGATAGAATACAGAATGCCTACCTCATCGGAAGAGCTGAGTTCCAGGTTTCAATCTGTGTGTAATAGAATTCAGGATTCTATTGAGGTTATTGAGAGTCAAATGGGTAACGAAGAAGTCTTCACCTTTGATATAAACCGAGAGATTTTTACTTTGGAGTCGTTAGATCTCAATGTAGTCGGGAATGCCGTGGAGCGTTACATCATTGTTCTTCAAGAATACAAGAAGATGATAACATCTGAAAGATCACGGAGGAAATTGGCTGATCAAATAAGGAAGACTGCTGAAGTTAAAACTTTGAAAGAAGATCTGAAGAATAATCGTCAAAGGAGCAGATTATTGACTAATCCCTACCAGAAGAATCAAACTCCTGCATCACCAAAGAAGATGGAGTAAAAAATGACCAGCGTGATGGGAAAGCTGTGGTACATGATGGACAATGATTTAGACTGTGTTTGTTAGTACTTGTATCTAGACCACCACAATTGTGGCATTACGTAATATCTTCAGATTTTATAATGTCCGTAAGCGTGACTTTTGATTCCATCATTTATCATCAAAACAACTGAGTGACACTTTGTTTATTTCATAACTACCTAGTTGATGGTTGCTGCTTCTTATTGTCTTCATGGTATGATGTATTTGTTTATTTTCTAATAAAACATTTTTGTAGTCTTCATGTTTGATGTCGTTCTTTATTATCTTCTTCTTAATTCCCTTGGCTGTTTTTCCACCTTTATGATTGTCTTTTATGTAACTGTCAGGGCTAAAAATTAACTTCAGTGCTTGGTCGCCACTCGGGCCAGTATCCCTGAATTCTTAGTGGCCCAGGCCAAAATAAAGTGGCCCTCAAATTTTCTCTGCTAACACAAAAATTTTAACCTATTTTTTACTCGAATAAACGCCTCACGGATGTTTCGGCCCGTGTTTTCTAGTGGCGTGTTCGACTGACGCGCCAAAAGAAATTTGCTTGATCTTAACATTGTCTTGAAAACTCACATTTGCCAGTGTACTGTCGAGAAATTGGTTAAACTGTTATGATAATAAAAACTTCGTTCGGTCTATGTTGGGAATCATTCGTCTCGTTCTTCCTTGCCCTATAGGTCAGAACCTATAGGTTCTGACTTGGTCCATAAACTCCCATAGAAAAACTGGACCATTTTTTCCTAATACGGACAAAACGATCTTCTCAACGCCTATAAACTACAGTATCACGATTCTCAGTTTCTTTCGAATGCTTTTGAATTCACGTGAAAAGTGAGTCTATTATATCGAGCAGTGTTGAGTGATTTTGCCGATATTCATGTTTGAAAACGTACCCCATCTCGTGTCAACAAAATCAAAATGGCGTCTACATATCGGAGCGATCACGAACGGTTTGAATTTTGCACTTTTGAACGAAACTTTTACTACAATTGATGAACTTAGAGTTGAGGAAAGAAAGGAAAGAAAAGAAAGGTACTCCAAGGAAAAACATTTTATTTTATTGTTATTGTTATTCTTTTCGTACTTCTCAAATCGTAGTCGCCCTTCGGGCGATCAAACCTCAACTTTTAGTGGCCCTGGACACTTTTTAGTCGCCACGGGCGACCGTGCGACCGCCAAGTTTTAACCCTGTAACTGTACATTTTTGATCGCAAACCGACGAATTCTTTGATTGGTATTCCAGCTGCTTCATCCTTGAATTTACCGATTACCTTCTTGTTTGTCTTATCGAAATACGGAGAGTTTTCTGGATAGTCGCAGTTGTCAAATTGATCTTTGTCATTCCAAAAGTCTTGGTACACATCTTCAGCTTCAATCTCATATGTCAGACTGTCTGTGTCAGTGAATAGTAGTCTTGCTTTATTGCCATACTTTTCTTTTATGTAGTTATAATGAAAATCATACATTAATGTCTTACTTAGATCAAGAATACACATACCCACATATGCCGGCCTGTTTAGAGTTAGCGTTTCTTTTATCTTATGCACTGCTACCAGATTTTCATTGAATATCTTACTGCTGACATAAGTCGGTTTAGAAGCCATCTTCAATAGTTTCTTCTCATCTGTAATAAGTCTAACATCAACACGCTTTCTTATGTTCTCCATTGTCTTTCCAAACACTGAGTTATTCATCAGTTTGAAGAAGTCTTTTTCGAATGAATTTTTCGCTTGAGTACGTTTTTGTGTATTGAAGTCAATGTATTGCTTTAGCCATGGAGACTGGTTGAATTCTAATACTCTGTGCACTTTCTTTACTTTCAATCCAAGATCAAGATACAGCTGTAGGTTTCTGTAGTGTAAGACATATTTTTCTTTGTTGCTTAATGTAGGAATTTAAATTTGTGTACTAGTCCTGTCGATATGTTGAACTTTTTCTGTATGTTCTTACAATATCCAGACAACATGTCATCAGTTATTTTAACCTTTTCCGGTCCTAGAGGGTAGTCGTTATGAAGATCATGCAACTCTTTGGGGTATTCTAGATCAACTTCTAGTATTAACCCTTTATTGCTGTCTTCATTATACTGAGCTAAATTGATTTTATTAATCTGCTTTTCAGTCAACCATTTGAA
Source organism: Siderastrea siderea (assembly GCA_964030785.1). NCBI lineage: Eukaryota > Metazoa > Cnidaria > Anthozoa > Scleractinia > Rhizangiidae > Siderastrea > Siderastrea siderea. The sequence goes on along the minus strand of OZ034971.1, from coordinate 46,708,228 downwards.
ACCACCAGTAAGGAGATATTGACTCATAGCCCAACCGTATAAATTATTAGCATCAAGGTACATGATATACTTTGAGGGCGCCTTCTTGTCGTATTCTCTCATGTACTTATTGTTTGCTTTTCCATATCGATTGGCAATATAAGATATACCACCACGCATGCCTTTTTCAATGAATTGAAACATGTCTATGTCAGTCATTAGTTCTAGTTTAATATTAGTCATCTTTAACATAGCATCCCATGACAAACCAGGAGATGTGAAGTAGTGACAGGGGTCAAGTTTGTAATACTGAAGACAGGTCTTACGGAAGTTTTCAAACACGTCAGCTAACAGAAGAATATCAGACTTAAGATATAGATTATGGTATTCACCCATCGTTTGTAATTGGAATGTATTCCACACATTTTGAGCATGGCTATAATCCTCATCTGTTATGCACTCATTATTCAATATGCTGTTAATTTCTTCTTTAGTTGGTAATTCTGTTTTATTGAATTTCTCAAAACTATCCATGAAATCATACGGATAAACACCTTTTCGCGTCATAAGCTTGAATTTTTCTTTTTGGAATCTTTTGTTTGTATACTTTAAAGCTTCTGCTGGTAAGTTGCTGACTAATTTATCCAAACTTGAACTCATAAACTGGAAACTGTCAATGAATGTCAGATGGTTACCAAGCATGAATGCCATATATTTTTCCATATTGTTTGGAATTGCATTTATGTCCATTTTAATCTCTTTTCCGTTTTTGGTGTATGTATTATTCTTAACAATAGCTCCAATTTCTTGCATTATAAAATGACTGTCATAACCTCTCAGATTATGGAATATAACAGGAATTTTTATTTCTTTTGGATTTATTCTGAGTTTCAGATTACAGTCTTGATGTGCTGAGCCTCTGTATTTGCCAGTAACATGGCAATGATTTCTGACTCGAATGTCCTTTTCAGTATATTTTTTATCGCAGATGTGACATGTTGTTGCTTTTTTGAATTCATCTTCATCCTCTTTCGTCATTCTCAATGGTTTATCGAAATGTTTTTTCATTACTTTTTTACAGTATTTCACTTCTTCTAACATATTTTCCATGAATTTATACACAGCCTTTTCACCCCTATATAGTTGTATTGGTTTTGTATATTGGTCATCATAGCAACAGACAATCTTATAACCGTACCCACAGTCTGTATGCCTTTGATAGGCTTCGGTGTATGATTTATTACTGTTAGGTTGACATCCTTGAATCTTCTCTGTTATAGCCTCAAAATCAGCATAGATAACAAATGGCACAGGTTGCTGCTTATGAAAATTATTGAATTTCAGTATGTTATTATCTTTAGTTGGCATATTTACTGCTTGTGTTCCATTTACTTGAATGCAATTATCTTTATGATTGTTTAATACTCTTTCAGAACTGAAACATTGCAGACAGTACATACAAAAGTGTTTCCTCTCTTTGTGTTTTGTTTGATTGTACATGAACTTGTTGAAATCCTTTATGAGAACATAATGCTTGTTTTCATCTTTAGTTACTAGTAGTAGTTCCATATGATCTTCATACTTTTCTTTGGAAACATAGATGGGATACGGTTCTTTGCCTTCATAACAAAAAACATTTATATTGATTTTATTTTGTTTTTCAATTCTGTGATATTGTTTTTTGCTTACTGGAAATTCAATGTTTGAATAATCTAACTTTTCAACGTATTGTTTGTCTGTCTTTTTTATTCTTTGAGGATATTTTTCTTGTGGGTTTAAATGTCTTATGTGGCACCATCTGAAGCATTCATTATCCTCATTTTTCATGTTTATTAAGCCTTTAGCGCTGTTTCGCAGTTCGTAAGGCAGTTGGATATATGAGGATCCTTTCAATGGCTTGTATTTAACTATGTTGAGGTAATGACTATCAACAGATTGGATGGTCCATCCTGAACCTTCTGATATCCACTGGGAGATCTGGTTTAAGATATTTTGTTTAGACATTTGTAATGCTTCATTGGTTTCTGTATGGTTAATAATTGTTTGGACTTTACTGTTGAAATATCCATTTTTAATCACTATTTCACCATCAGACATTTTGCTAAATGTGACTTTCAATGTTTCAACGTATTTCAAGCCTTTCATTTCATTCAACAAAGTTATTACATGATGTTCTATAGTCTTTCTCGTGTTTTGCATTTGGGCTAAGGGGTCTTTATTGTTTTTGATGCTGACTTCATAAGACTTAGTGTAACCTTTTAAAGCTTTGTCTGTTTGTTCTATTTTGGTTCTTGGTGCTGGAACCGGTTTTTTAACTGCATGTTGTTTAGTTCTTGGTGCTGGAACTGGTTTGTAATCATCCATAAACTCTATTGGTGGAAGAATGATGTTTTCTTCATATTCTTTAGCCATCTGTTTGACACTCTTGCGAGGTGTTGGTACTGGTGGTCTTGGTTTATAAGTCCTTGGTGCTGGAACTGGTTTGGTATCATCTACCACAATTATTTTGAGCTTTTTTTCTTGCTTTAATAGCAATTTGATAAGTTCTGATTTACTGAGTTTCTTAAGATCTCTCTTGTTCATATTTATATGATTAGATTTTTCCATATATATATATACTATAGGTTTTATTTTTAAATGGTATTTTAATCTGCGTTTAAATATAGTCAAGAATTCAAATGATCCAGTCAAGGATCTTTCGAACTATACAAATGTTTTATATTAGTTTTTCAAGAGTCACGTAATTTATAGCATCAAGTTCATAACAACTTAGACTATTTATGTATCTCACGCATTCATTACATATTGGAGTTTCTAAATAGTCGAGAAACCGTCTAATTCTTCTTCTAACTAGGATATGAGTTGCTGGTAGATAACATTCTTTACATACCAAAATGTCGTATTTTTTGTCTATTTCATTACTCATTGCTTCTACTTCTCGTCCCAGACTATTGATTTTTCTCATTGTTTTTTCTGATTTCATTATATATACTATAGTAAAGATATTTTTTTAAGTGTCTATAATTAGTGCGTTCAAATTTTGTCGAGAATTCAAATGATCTGCGATTGGATCCTTCGAACTGTATGATGTTGAAGATTATTATGCTAACATATGGTATAGGATGTCTTCAACCTGCTTGCGATCAGTTGTAGCTCGTAGTATTATATTGCTGAAATTATTAGTATCGCGTATGACGTACTGTGATTTATTTTTTTGAATCGTGACACCACTGTATCGTTCATCAATAAATTCGGGATATCTTTTTCCAGCTGCTTTTTCGTCAAGTGTATTTAAAATTTGGGTTATGTACTCTTTTACTCTTATGTTTATTTTATCGTTATCATTTAACCGTTTTATTAATGCGTCAATTTGTTGTTTGTTAGTGTTATTGTCTTTTGCAGTTGGTTTAGGCTTTTTTTCCAATGGTTTGCTCTTTTTCACAGTTTGTTTGGTTTTCTTCACTTTATTCTTTTTAAGTAAGTGTAGGAAGTGTTGATGATTTTTTAGTATGACGTTTTCTACATCAACACGCTTTAATTTGGAAACTTGAAAACCCTTTTTAACGTTGATGACTTCCTTTTTTAACTCCTTGACGGTGAAGTTTTTAAGATGATTTTTTAATTGTTGATTTACCATATATATATATGTATATATTTATGTATGGGAAAAATCTTTAATTATGTACGTATGATATTTATAATTCATGTATCTTCGCACGATATTCTAATAGGTTTGGTAAATCACCAACCTTTAACCCATAGTTATAAGGGTAAAAACCATTCTCATGTAACCACTTAGCCTTATTCATTTTTTTTCTAATAATAGGATCATCTAGGGCTTCTGTCACTGTTGTATTTATATAATATTCTAGTTTTACGATACCATTTCGAAATGTTAACAAATTTTTTCTGATACTACTCAATACTAATCCATTTTCCTGAGCTGTATTTTTTAGAGTGTTTATTAAATGCTTCTCTATCCTTGCTTTTTTCATACCCGGGCATGCCTGGTTCATAATGAGATAATTTAGGTAAACTGTCAATATAAATGAAATGGTTGAACTTGCTGAATATTGATTTCTTAACTGGTTTGAAGTCCCAACCAGCTCCAAAATATAATAGAGTATGACCCTCAGTATTTTTATTATGTTGATTTTTCATTATATATATACTATAGATTTTTTATTTTTAAGTGTCTTCAATTAGTGCGTTTAAATGGGGTTATAATTCAAATGATCCAAAGCATGGATCCTTAGAACTATATTGAAAGAATTTATTTTTTGTGTATTATGTCAATTATTTTTCTCCATGATATTGATGCAATGCTATTTTTTCGGTGCTTTATCGTCTTCAAATGACAATGCTTGCCAGCCAGTGTATAGTTACGACCTGTTTTACAAATATCACAATACCATTCTTTGTCTAGCATGTACTTCGATTTTTGTCGTCTTAAAGCATCCTTCCTCTCTTCTTCAGTTGAATATTTTGGTGGTCGACCTCGACCTCTCTTAACATTCTGATTTTCCATATATATATTAATACTATATATATATTTTTAAATAGATTAGGTGTGTTTAAACCCATTCACCAGAGAAGATGATGGCTCTATGTTTCAATAAGTTGAAATCCTTACCAGTTACGGTATTCATATAATATATGTTATACTGTTTGTAAGTCCTTCATTGGAATCCAACTGTTAAATTCATCACTATATCCCATCCACTTAACTAAAGCTTGTTTCTTCTTATAATCCCTCCGAATGACTTTATCAATTCTGAATACCTCTTGTTTTGCTTTTAATAATTCAGGTTCATAAAAACTCCCTTGAATGTCTTCACCTCTGAGATCCTTTAGTTTGTAAGTTGTTGGATTCGTATATTGGATTTATCAACTATAAAAACTTCCTCAGACCAATTTGGTGTATAGCCCTTATCAAACACATTCCGTTTATACTTACTTATTCTAACATTATCACCTATTTTGAATTTCGGTTTAGATGATACTTGCTCCAAATTACCATAGAGATTAAAGTAAACAGTCCCTTCATTCTTCTTTTTACTGGCTTCTATGGGTGTCATTTTGATAGAGCTATGTTTAGTGTTGTTATACTGTTTCACTAATTTGGGTAGCATGTCTAAATACTGTGTATTACCTTGAATAGTAAACTGCTTCCACATTTTGGACTTGATTGTTCGATTCCATCGTTCACAAACTGACGACTTTTCCTCATTCTCAGTCGAATACAAGGTTATTTTATTCTTATCAAGTAGTTCCTTAACATATTTGTTATAATACTCTTTCCCTTTATCAGTCCATAGATATTGTGGTTTTCTGCCTTCTTTGAAGATTGTTTTGAATGCTTCAGCAACAGTTTCTCCTTTTTTGTCTTTTAAAGGGACAATCCAACCATATTTACTGAAAACATCTAAAACCATGAGAAGATATCTGTAGCCAGCGTTCCATCGACTGAACTTTTGCATCTCAACAATATCAGAGCACCATGTCTCGTCAATATGGTTTACAATTACCCGCCGCCGAGTAAAATTTCGTTTTATGGGCTTATGAAGCTCATCAGCTAATTTTTCTTGCCAGTTTTCTTCACTCGACGGCCTTTTCCGTTTTTTGTCTTCCTTCCTGTTTTTACACCGAGACCAAGTTTCTCCTTCGCGTTAATCAAGAACCGAGCGGTTTGACCCCATTTTGGCATCTGGCCATAAGGAATCATATCAAGTGACTTAACCATTTGTTTGTCACATTCACCTTTGTTTTTCCCCATATCATAACAAATATCATGATGAGCTGCTATTTCATCCACTTTATTGTAAGGTTGTACGTGCCACTTGGTGACCTCTCCAGTGTTCCTATCATACTCTAACTGTTTATCGAGAGGGTTGTATGGTCCCATGTATTTATACTTTCCAGGAGTCCATCCAGCTTTTGGTTTCGGTATTTTCCCAATTAGTTTATGTATATCAACACCAGCGCCATCCAAATCCTTTCTGTCGGTTTTATACTTTCTATTTGGTCTGATTTTAGTAGATAATTGATCAAGAGCTTGACTTCCAACATTCTGAATCATTGGATTCAACTTATCCAGAGCATAATCGATAGCCTTTTTCTGCAGTTTTGGGTTTCTCAAGGCTTCTGATCCATAATATCTTCCCATTTCAACAGCCTTTTTTCCCAGCCAAGGAATACTGTGGTGAATCAATAAATCAGTACCAGTTGATGCTACTGTATCTAGTACGCCCGCCCCTTTCGACGGGCCAGCCCGTTTCCCGCCTGTTTAACGAATTTAGTCTTAGTTATTCCGCATTCAGAGCATTTACATTTAAGCATAAGCCTCCCATTTTTAGCCTTTTCATATCGTTCACTCCCAGGTACACATTCTGTGACCTTTTTTTGTTTCACGCAATATGATCTCATATATATATGATTAGATTAGATTAAGGTTCGACGTACACATTCTCATATTTACCAGTTTTCGGATTTTTCACCAAACGCATAACAGTACCCTTCTTTGGTTTAGTCCAGAATTTCTTGCTTGTTATACCTGTTGGCCCTGTGAAAGCACCTTTCAAGATATCACCAGACCAATATCGGTCAAATACATGGTTGGTTGATGGAATTATTTTTCGAACAGCCTTTTCAGCCAATTCTGCAGCTTTCAAAGCTTTGCCTAATGGATTTTCACCTCCCTTTTGGCTTTTAACGAATTTTGTCTTAGTGATTCCGCATTCAGAGCATTTGCATTTAAGCATAAGCCTCCCATTTTTAGCCTTTTCATATCGTTCACTCCCGGGTACACATTCTGTGACCTTTTTTTGTTTCACGCAATATGATCTCATATATGTATGAGTTAGATATTTTTGAAATACTGTTCTAAGAATTTCTCATTCTTCGTCGTATCGTATATATTAAACACTTCCAACAGATCAAAATATGATTTGCCCTTATTCATCTCATTCAAAAAGTATAAACAGAAGTAACCGCATGTTGTCGTTAGTAAATTTTGTATTTGATTGTTCTGATGAAGCAATGTTAAATTCTTTTTTCTCGCATGATTGACAATTTCTTGGAAGGGAGGCAAACCAAAGCTATCAAAGTAATTGATGACTTTGTCCTTAACATAAGTAGCCACCCAATGACTCCCTGACATATAACTCGGTTCAAGATTGTAAATGAATAGAGCCTGTCTATGATTGTGAGGAACATTTTCATCTCTTGACAATACATCATTAATTGGGATATTCAGATATTTACACCATTTTATTAAATCATAATTTGACAAAGGAATATTTTGATGAAATTTTGGTTTTACAATAGAATGTTTAGAAGAGGGACGTTTTTGAATGGTGAGTTTTTGCCTAATAGTAGACCTTTGCCCTTTTTCTGAGCTTTTTTTTTGGAGCTTTTTTTTAAAATTCCCATACCTAATGTTTGATCAGGCCAATTTCCATAAAAAGGCGGTGTTCTATACATTGGGACTAACAAACCACCATCTTGATTGTTAACAGTAGTTGGTTTTGGTATAGATCTGGGTGGTCTTTGTTTAGGCTGTCCCATCTGAGGGGCACCTTTACCAGTCATCTTCTTTATTGCCTCAATAGCTAAAGGGACTCCAATTGATGCGAGAAGAGTACCTAAGAACCCACCTGTTTGTACTTTTGTTGGTTTTATATGAACACCAGAACCGGTTTGTAGAGCATTTAATATATCCTTCTTTTGTTTGGTTGTTAAAAGATGTTTATATGTTATCAACTGATCGATTTTATTTTGTGGTATGAGGAACCCACCGGTTTGAACACCTTTTCCGGATATCTTCTTAACAATCTGAGATGCTCCTTCAGATGCTAAACCTCCCAAAGCTGACAATCCAAGAGTCTTAGCAATCGTTGGACCAAAAGATCTTCCAAGCGTCAAAACTGTAGACAGAAGAGAGCCCCCCACTTGCTTTTGTATGTTTGTTTTAGAAAGTTTAATGTCCATCCCTTTCTTAAGTTTCCGATTTTTTTCCAATCTTTTTACAATGTTTAATGGAACATAAAGTGTGTCATTCCCAGATAGAGAGTCCTTTGTGAGCCTTAGAACTATTGTTTCTCTTTTATGATACGTACGCTTTACTAAGATTCTTTTTCTGGTTTGGCGATAATCTAACTGTTATTTCGTATAGTTGTGTCATATATTATATGTTAGATAAATTCTGTTTTAAAAAACATATTCATTTAAATTTTCATAAATGTTAAAAAACTTATTCATTTAAACTATCATCAATTCGTTTCCAACTGTCTTAACAACAACCTCACTCTCGTAAAATACGATGCTATGAGCTCGGACGTTTGCTGTTGGGGCTACATTGAGACGATAATGGAGAATCAACTGTTTAGGATCTCTTGTCACTACCTCTTTTTGATATGTCAAATCGAAATATATTAATCCGTACAAACTACTAAAATTAGATACATTAAGTTGTGTCCCAGAATTGTAATCATTTTTACGAAATGCATAACTCATGAGATCATTGAATATCCTGATTTTAGAATCTGCATCGTATTCTAGTTCGGGATAGAACGTGTTGTTTCCATATTCTAAACGACAACTCGAGAGAGAGCTATTAGCGTCAGCAGCATTCAACTTGAAAGTGTCAAACAAATACGGACTTCTCTCGGATTCATCATTATTTGGTCCGTCTGTCCGCTGGAGATATATAAAAACGTGTTTAACGTTGTCGATAGCTGGACTGATTTGAAACATATTCTGAATAGCTCTGGTATTTGCTGACTGATTGTAGAGATCTCGCATATATGTCCAGGTTGTTGGCTTAAGAAACTCTGAAACGAAATTACTATACATGCTGTCTTTTGGGATTAATCTAGGGAGCCAAAGATACAATCTCTTTACTACAACACGACCAGCGTCTGTGCCGTTTGCCATGTGAATCATTTCACTGTCTTCGTTAAGTGTAAGTTCAAATGCGAGCTGCATTGGGGGCAACTTTTTTTTTTCTAATTCTTGGAAAAAACTGTATCGGTTCAACGGTATCATCTCGTTAATCGATTTAGCTCCTCCGCCGCCGTTATTCTGATGAGCCTGGGTTAAAATACGACGGGCCTCGAAACCTGTATTAGTATCTGCTGTTGTTCCATCAGTATCAAGATACCAGAACGAATTCTTTCCAACGGATCTACTAAAATCATCACTATATTCGAGTAAATTTTTAACATTCGTAATTCTATGTAAATTATCACTCTCGTATACTATTTTACCCGAGCTTTTAATAACCATATGTTTGATCAAACTAGAAGATCCGTTTATCATGGTGCGATTCGCTTGAGCATATCCAGTACCATCTGCCTTTTTTTGAAGCTCTTTTGTCACTTCGAAAAACCCATTGAAAAAATCGAACATAGTCGACCTATCGTTGATTGTGAATCTGTAACCCGTCTTTTTCTGTGATTGATTGTTAGCAGGTTGCTCAATGACATTGTCCAAATGGAAACGAACGTATTCATATCTTTGTAAATTATCACTTGTTCTGAAACTCATTATATATTGATAGTTTAGATAAAATTCACTTTTTATATAAACCATTTCCCACTTGCTAGTCTATTTATAATTGGATAAAATTCACTTTTTAATAACATTTTATCGTCTTAATCCAGTACCAGATATAAGTCTATTCAGAATTGTGTTGTAATCTTCTTGTTTTGGTTTAGTAGGTTTGGTTGGTTTCATGGTTTTATTCATTGATTGTTTAGTTGAACCGTGTAATTTTCTCATAATAAGCTCTCCGCTTTTTTCAGCTGCTTTTTTTCCCAGTTTGTCTCCAGCATGTGAAATACCAGATTCAAGCGCTTTTTTGGCAAAAGGTTTTAAAACCATTTCTGGAACTTTACTTAACACCCTTCCAACCGGTTTGAAAATGTTGTCAACAATGATCCCAGATCCTTTATGTTCATAAACAAATCGTCCAAGTTTTGGATGATAAATACGCTTGTATTCATACGACGACATATATAACTATTAGTTAGATTAATCTCTCTTCTCTCTTAAAATCAAACTGAATGAAGTGTCACTATGATTAAGATCGATGATTCTCCTCTTACCATCTGTGATATAAATTCTTATTTTATTGATCGTATTTTTATTACACGGGTTGTACTGAACTCGTCGAGGCTCTTGTGTGAAACTATAACTCGGGGTGAGAGTTGAGGTACGGAAACTATATATAATATCTGACTCTTCACCATCGACAAGATTGTCACTTATCAAATCACAATGAACATTCAATATTTCTCTGTCTTGTGAGAGATTAGGAATGTAATCTCCAACATTTACACTACTTGTTAGAATCTTTTTATTGAAACCAATAAGATCATTAAAATTACTTTGAGTAAGATCTAATCTGTAATTTGAGGCTAGTGTTATTATTGTCCTGAATACAGTATCGTTAAACTCCAGAGTGATTGGATATTGAGGGTTTGATGAGGTCCCTGTTTTTGTTTTTTCTTTGATTAAATTGTCAAAATCAATGTAATTCCATACTCCAGGGTTGAATATAATTTCCGTCCAATTAGCACCACTATCTGTCGAATATCTTATTTTCTGATTATTGAGTTCTTTAGTCACATTAAACCAAGTAAATGACATTGAAATAATTCGGTCTAGGCCGATTTCATATTGTCTGTTTGAATCTAGTATTATCGGATTACTGTATTTGATTGTGAAATCCGATGGTTTATTACCATTTTGGTTTTTTACTGTATGACTGGATAATACAAGTTGTCTATTCATTTATATGATTAGTTTAGACTAAAATAGTTTTTGTATATTTTATTATATTGCGACCTGTTCAAAATAGAGTTTTTCAACAAGATGTCGAGAAGTGCAACACCTGTGTTTCTTAGCTCTATGCTATTATTACCAGCAACCTTTGATCCGATAATCAGTTCAAGTTTTTTCATCATTTCTGTTGGATTATTGAAAAACATTATCTGTCCACCTTTTTTTGTTTTTTTCTTCAAACCAGATCCTTTAATATTTTTTAATCTTTGATCATTGTAATTGATATAATCAGTAAGAACCTTTCTTGTATCTTGAATAATTTTTCTTCGATATTGAGCCTCAGCTTCAGTGATTGAACCACTATTTAATTTTTTAGTGATATCAGTCGAATAGCCATTTAGTTTATGCCGTTTCTCTTTAGCTATCTTCAAGATTTTTTTCAGATAAGATTTCCTTTTTTGGTCATTCATTTCTTCTTCTTGAAGTCGTGATTCTATATCATCATAGTTAGTAATTTGAAGTTCATCCAAAACTTGGTTAATTGAATCTTCCTCCAGAATGTTATAATTTGGTCCTTCTTCTTCTTCTTCGTATCCAGGTGGAAGATCTTCAGGTTCATACATAAATGCTGGATCTATATACATTTGCTTTTCACCTGATGCTAAATCCTTAAGGACATCTTCATAACTTGGAGGTTTTGGAACCAATTGTTTGTCATTTTGTGGTAGAACTTGATCACCAAATAGATCTTCCAATCCATAATCAGGCACTTCATCATCAATAGCTATTCCATAATCTGGAACAGGTCGCTTTTTCTTTGGTAATCTTCTCAATGGCATTTTTGGAGATGTGAGTTCCTTTAATCCTGATGTTATAGGTTTGAAAAGTTTCTCTGCCTCAACTTCACCCATTTGATCAGATATCGTTTTTTGTTTTATTGTCTCTCTTACTGTGTTAATCTTTTTACCAAGCTCAGATCGTTTCTCAGCCATTTCTTTCCATTTGAGTAAACTCATATATCATTTGTTTACATAAAATTTCGTATTTTGTTCGGAAAAATTAGGGTTATCATATATAAAAACGCTCGCATAGCGTGTCGCATAGCGTGTCGCCATGGTATAAAATTGTATAAACAAATGATATATGAAGATTCAAAATTACGACATTCAAGATGATGAAAACAACGATTTTGTTCAATTAAAGAGTTTCATGCCAAACCGATGCTTCAGGTTGCTTATTTGTGCTCCATCTGGTGGTGGTAAAACAAACCTTCTGCTTGATATGATATACAGGCTATTATACTTTGATAAAATATATCTTTACGCTCGCAATCTCCAACAAAGCAAATATAAGCATCTGTTGAAATCACTCGAACCAATATCAAAAGAGGTTGGTTATGACGTGATAGAAGCAAGTAACGATGAAATCATCCCTCTGACAGATTTGTCTGATGAAAACCAAAAATTAATCATATTTGATGACTATTTGAATACAGGTAAGAAAAATGACGAACGGATACGAGACTACTTCACCAATTCAAGAAATAAAAATTGTTGTTGTATATATTTGAGTCAAAGCTATTACGGAACCGATAAAACAATAAGACTGAATAGTTCACATTTTTGTGTTTTTGATTTTCCTTCTATAAACGAGCAATCGATGATTTGCCGAGAACTGAACATAAATAAATCAGATTATCAGAAAGCTACTAAGGATCCATATAGTTTTTTGTATGTTGATAAGGTCAAAAAAAAGGTAGCCCGAAATTTCGACGAAAAAATCTAAACTAATATTATATGAGTTATACAAACGGTATTCTTAATCATGTTGATTCTCAAGGACAAGGTCAGATAGGCCCTAGAGGGTTGCCTGGGTTACCTGGTCCTAAAGGCGATAAAGGTGATAAAGGCGATAAGGGTGATAAAGGCGATAAGGGTTCAAAAGGTGATAAAGGGCCACAAGGACCCCAGGGCCTAAAAGGCGACAAAGGTGATAAAGGTGATCCTGGGTCTCAAGGTAGTGTCAGCGGTTCTGCTGATATTGACATGCAAAATAAGTACAGTATCTTGCGATTGAAAAGCAATCCTTATCCTATCCACGGTGATCTGACAAAAGTGATAAACTATCAGGACACGAGAAATATCTTTCTTTCGGAAAAAGAGGGTGGACAAATGGAAGCAAATATTGATATGAATAATAATACAATTTTCAATGTAAAAGATCCATTACAGGCAGATCAAGCAACAAATAAAAAATATGTCGATAATCAGCTTGTGAAAAAATTGGATAAAAATGTTGATATTGATATGAAAAACAATTCGATTGTAAATCTCAAATTTCCATCAAACCAAAAAGACGCCACAAGTGTAGAGTTTGTCAACAAAAGACTTAGTGTCACACAAAAAAATTTTCTCAAATTTGATGGCACTAACAGTATGACTGGAGACTTAAATTTAAATAATAATAAAATTGTTAACTTACAAACCGATTCAAAAAATTCGAAATCCGCAGTTAATGTTGAGTTAATGGAAAATGAAATAACAACTATGAGAGATCTTGTCACTCAAAAAATTCATGAATCTCAGATCATTAATTCAGGGCAAAAACGAGACGCCTTCAGATACTTGATGGGAGACACTGATGAATCTTCGAGTGAAAACAATATCGAGGTTTTGGGTATTGTTGATTTTTCCAATTCTCCACATCAAATTAATAAAAAAGCTTACCAACTTAAACTCTTGTTTGAAAAAAGCTCACCCAACCAGTACCAGTCACGCCTTGGTTTTAACCTTTTTAAACTTCCAGTCAGTTACTATACTTTGGTAGTTGAATGGTTTCCGCCGGAAATGAGTGAGTTGAGTGTGGCAGTGCAAGGCACTACGATTTCAATTTCTAATTATGCAACAAAAACATTCGAGAAGTACACCAAAACAGTTATCAATTTTCACCGATGGGGTAGCTCACCTCCACAATTTATTTATCTCGATCTACACGGTACAGTTACTTTTCCATCACTTTTAACAATTGGACATCTTATTGTTTATGGTGTAAAAGAAACAATTTCAAACGTTGACCCAAGTGTCTATGACACCGCTTTTGTAATTGAGAATGGAAAAATGGTGATGGAAACAGATTTATCTTTAAACGGACATCGTTTGTGTGGTTCAATTCATTACATAAATGGGTATTTAAATACGAAAAATGGGAACACATTTTTTTCATTAAATGGTAATGCTAATGTACTCCTTCCAGAAAAAAGCTATATATTAAATATAACAGTATTATTTAGAAAAATCAGAGGTCCATTTACACCTATTCCTTTAAAAATATTTAAAAGAGGCCCTGCGAAACTTTTCACTTCAAAACAATCAACTCAAAAACAAACAATAGATATTAATTTAGAACTACCAAATGGTCTTTTAATGGTGCAATTACATTCTCAAAATTTTATTAATGAAAAATTCTTAATGTTGGTTAAATATAGAGTGCCATGAATATTTTTTCATTCATTATATATCACAATGCGGGACATATTAACCAAACACTTCAAAGCTGACCGATGTTTCGACATCGTTTACAGGATGAATAATCTAACTTATATATATATGAGAACAGCTATTTTAATCAATGAAATTCTCGAAAGCATAGAAAAATTGATCAAAAACATCAGAACATTATTCACTGATATTAAAGAGTTATTCAAAAAGAAAAAATGTAACCATATAATATATTCAATGGATAGACGTAAAAGCATATTCAATTGGAATCACATATCAAGTGATTTGACTGACGATCAAATATTTGAGTTGAAAGCATTGTATAAATTCTATCATAAAAAATATTGGCTTTTCAAAATGACTTACAAATATTTCAAAAAAACAGAACTTGCATGTAATATTGGATCTGTTTTTTTTATAGTAACAGGGACAGTTGTTGGTGGTGTCACACTAAACCCTATTGTTCTCGGAACAGTATCTGGTGCCGGGGTTTTGCTTAAAACATATTCAGAGGCTAAAAATTACAAAAGAAAGATTGAGATGCGTAAATTCGCGTACACTTCGTACGAAAAGGTTTTAACATATTTGCGGTCCTTTATGAGAGGACTGAACTATGATGAAAAAGAATTTCTTAATTATGTCAAGTTTCTAGATGAAATAATTATTGATATGTGTCCATTAACTGGCAAATTTGAAAAGAGATATAATAAGGTGTTCATTCAATAATAGATTTTATTTTATCACCGATAAGAGACATAATACTTGTCCAATATCGATCGTAAAAAGCTAATGTTTTTTTCGATTTACTAATTGGAATATTTTTGTAAGGTATTCCCATCATCTTGAATATCTTTCTCATAATAAAACTAACGCTAATCATTCTTTTCCTTATACCATTAACTTCATTAAGAACCTTACCTATCTCGACATATATAGCATCAATCTTATGTTTCTGACAGTTTGATATTTTAATGTTATATTTTTCTTCAATATCGAGTAATACGTTGTTGATATGATACTCTCGATGGTAAACAGATTTTCTTATAAATCTATGTCTATTTTTATAAAAATCAACATATTCTTTCACATAATTATATCTTTGAACAATACCACAACTTAGACATGCTAACATCCCATCGTCGTTAATAATATACTGATTATCACAACATAAATCATTTTTTACTAAACGATCTTTTGGTTTTTCATTAGAATCCAAATTTTTGTCACAGAAAGGACATGAAATTTCTCCTGATTCTTTCAGTTCATCGTGTATATCTTTATTACAATTCATCTATACTATTATATGAGATATTATTTTATGTAGTTTCTTAAATATTATCTAAATTATATATATGAAGTCGAAAAAAATAAACCGAGAAGTTAAAATATCGACAATCACTGATTATCTTGATGGAAGTAAAAAAATAACTACAGATTACAAAGCTTATTTCGACAATAGAAAGAGGCCCGAGATAGTATATAAGAAAGTAAAATATAGATTTTCTAACGGTAAAATTAAAGAAGAAGACAAATCATTTTTTCTCAGAAGAACTCCTGATGGTTTCAACAATGATGAGACCAATAAAAAAAAAACACACACAGAATCTGACTCTGAATCTGACTCTAACATATGAAACAAAAACATATAGAATTCATCACATTATAGGCGCCTTTTGCAATGACGAATCCTCCATCCCCGTGACTTCGTCTTTGAATGTCTTGCTAACGCAAGCCAACCAAATACTTGTCATGCCGAGGATTCTATTGCCGTGATGGAGCCACGCGATGGAAAATGTGTTCGTTTCCACATGAAATAAAAACATATAGATATCCATAAAATATTACCATAAAATAATACCATGAGATGTAAACTATCAGATGTAAACCATCAGATGGAAAGTAGATATATAGTTGGGTTTGGTAACAGAGCATGCTCTGGTACCCCCAACTATATAACTACTCTGACTGAATGGGGGAGGGGCTAGGGGAAGGACAGGGAGGGGGCATGGGGGGGGTACAAACTTCCCGCCACCCGCACCCTTTAATCTCGGTTCCGGCCACTTTTCTTAACTTTCTCTTCCCGCCCTTTTTTCCGCCTCCCGTACACCTCCCTCCCTCTTTTCTACCCAGAGTCCCAAATTCTGTCCACCTCCATCCTGCAGGACGCTAAACACATACTGGTAGAATGACAAATGTAAACAACTAGGCTGACGATGAGATTATCCCGCCTTTGGTTAACTGGAAACTAACAAATTTATTAAAGTGAACTACTTTTAAGAGAATTTGGGACTCCGGGTAGAAAAGAGGAAGGGAGGTGCACAGGAGGCGGAAAAAAGGGCGGGAAGAGAAAGTTAAGAAAAGGGGCGGGTGGCGGGAAGTTTGTACCCCCCATGCCCCCTCCCTGTCCATCCCCTAGCCCCTCCCCCATTCAGTCAGAAATGGCGAAAATGTCGAATCCACGTATAAAGGTCTCAAGAAACGGCCAGTTTGCCGTGAAATAGTGATTTGATAAAATGATGTAATGATGACGCCATCGTAACATCAGCAAAATATTTTGACGCAATCGCACCCGTGGTCACTCGTGGTCACTCGTGGTCTACTCGTGGTCACTCGTGGTCACTCGTGGTCATTCGTGGTCACTCGTGGTCACTCGTGTGTACTTTTAGACACGATCTCTGATCTGATATACCTTGTCCAATTTTATTTCGACCACAACAAAGCAAACAAGGTGGTTACTGTAGATGACTTCAGCTGATTAGAATGGGAAAAAATGAGAAATAACTGAATATGCTGATAAATAGCGTGTGTAGGGACGTGTTCCTACGTTCTATGACTGTGTCATAGTTCTACACTGAAACAGTTAAACAGGTAAGCTTGAAAGTGGCTGCCGAAATTACTGAGGAGAAGGCGAAATTGCTAGTTAAATTACTCGACCAGTGTAATTGAATTAATTAGATAACTAATTTGCATAATTTTGACCTAAAATAAAACGATCCCCTGAGTTCAGTTAAATCACCCTGAAAAAATGTTTTTTTATTTCGATAGGAAATTCCACAAGCAGAGCAGACACGATTAAAATGACAATTCAACACCGTATCAAGTTAATTTTGCTTCCTTTTCCCAAATATAGTCTCTACAGTCTGAATGGTGGCCATATTAAAAAATCCCCTCCCCCCCTTCCCATCTGCCACAGATCCTATACAGATCGCCTCTAATCTTTAAAATGTTCTCTACGATACCTAGTACTAGCGTGCCAAGCGTCATGCTTTTATCATAAAGTACAGAACAGTTTCACCTGTCTGCTGGACTATTTCAAGTCAGGATTTTGAGTCAGATTTCCGGATTTCGAGATAGAATTGGGATATGCAGTAGACAAACCATTTCACTTTTGGTTTAACGGTTTTATTTTATATCCCAAGGCCGCGCTCTCTTGAAACATATGTTAAGGCGACCTCACCAATCGGTATCACTGTTTCAGTGATTTATATATGAACCGATTCACAGACCTTTAAGAGGGACTGCGGCTAAGAAACGACCAGTCGCTTCTGGCTCAAAAATCAATTTGTCTTACTTTTATACCACAAGTAAAGTTTATTAAACGGTATTTAAAAACTTATTTCTTTTGGTTTGAATTCGCTCCTTTTAAGAAATATCGAGCCGCGAAGTTTGGTCGTCTGCTAGGCGCCCAAATCGAGCCATAAAATGGCGTTTCTCAAAGTCCCCCAAAACTTATTCTCGCAACGTAAATTGATCGAAAACTCACATTAAAATAGAATATAAGTCTTATTTATACATTTCAGCAAGACAATCTTCGAATTGTATTAAAAAGAGGATGCAGAAAAAAATTTTTAATGTACCATACCATATAAGCTATGGTTTGAGGGATGATTTTAAAAGAATTATTTGTCAAAAGTTCAACAACTTCTAAAGGAGTAAAACCCCTAAATGAAGAACCATTAGGATAGAGTTCACAACTGTAGCAAAACATTTTGCGGACCTAATATATTGGTGTTGTACGAAACGATTAAAACTACTGTATTTACCGTTATTTCGTGACTAGAGCGAACCACCTCTGTGTTGTTCACAACATCGTAAATACCAGGTTGTAAGCGTCTTCAACCCTCACCAACCATCCTGAATATTGAAATAGGGAATTAAGAGAGCATACAAGGCAAATGGTTCAAAAAGCAAAGCAATTTTCTCCTTTACCGTCAACTTAAGGTCTTCAAATCGTTTGCAATGTGGTCGCGTGACTGACTTCGGATTTCTAGCTGAAGCAGGAATCTAAATGTTTCGGATCAAAAAAGACAGAATAAGGAGTGAAACCAAACCTGCCACATGAGACTCAAATGTAAATACAGTAATCTTCGATCTTCTGCGAACAAAGAAGCGAATCAAGCGATTCAATCAGGTTCAATTTACATCAAATTGTTAGCCACAGATTCGAACATATTTTGGATTTCGTTACAGACTGACGTCACGGGTCCGGCCGCTGAGCAAGTGGCTGGTCAGCGGCGTCTTAATTTGTTTTTTTGTGTGTTTTTTTTCTGTAGGCCTCCCCTAAAAACGACTGCGGGGGAGGCTAGCTTTTTCCAAGTAAATGAGCCCTTGACAGGACATTCAACTCGGGTGGTTTTTGAGTTTCATGAAGATAACGTTGCGAACTCAAGGAATTCCATAAATAGTCATCAGTTTAATATCCACGCGTGCGTTTCACCAAACTCTCGAAGACATCATTTGGTCCCGAATACTACTTTACGTGCACAGTCAGTCATTTCTAGAAATTTGATTCTTAATAATTATGAAAGCTAAAACATTGAAAACTTGACAAGATTAAGAAACTACTACCAACCGACAGAAAACGGATTTGGAAAAAATAAATAAATAAATAAATAAACGAAAAAAAAGCCACATTTCTGGTTGTGTTTTAGACTAGTCATTTTATAAAGGGTAACAGTTCTCTCAAAAGACTTTTAACACTAACGTCCAGTTAAGTCACGGCAAGTCAACTTTATTTACCCACGGTTAATCCTTCAGGTTACAAAAATACAGAAAATATAACAAATCTACCTGTACTAATCTATACTACCTATTGCAATAGTAACTAACACTATACCTTATTCTTGTGCTTTGCGAGTATACATTTTTGCGTTTCAAGGAAAAAAACGTAAAAGAGTGTATTTAATTTTGCGGTTTTGTCATTGTTGAGATGGATCATACGTCAAAGAACAATGAAATACTGGAAAGACACAAGGCCTTGTTTAAACTAACTACAAGGATCCTGCAAATGGAATATTTGTTGACTGTACTAAAAAGTTTTGGCTGATTTACAAGCTGAAGATAACAGTGAATCGAAAGAAGTGCTAATCGAAGACAAGACCAGAAAGATATATTTTCAAGGACAGAAAGTGACAGTTTTACTTGAGAACATTTACCAGCAAAGCCGTGACTCACAACAATTGAAGTTCATGAATTGTTTTGTTATATTGCATGGCAAATTTCGAGTGTTCAATTTTTGCGCTCTTTCGCGAATATAACTTTTCGCGATTTTTTTTTCCAAAACGCGACAATCGCGATATCAAGCACGCACGAAAACTAGTAAGAATAAGGTAATAAACTAAATACAAAAAATTCTGCGCTACAAGAATGGCTTTCCGCTATTAAATTATTTGCAGCAGAACACATTACTCTCCTTGAAAATTCCATTATTGTTACTTATTACAATATAATATTTTCTATTATTACAAAAGTTATTTCTTGTTACACTGACATTCCTTTACCAAACCTGAAATCTTCGCTATCAGCTCCTTTTTAACATCTCTTTGTTTAAATGGGATTTGGAAATAATGGCACATATCTCTTAACATATTCACATTAAAAGATGACAGCTTGTTACTGTGAAAATATTGGCAGACATTGTAAATGTCAAATACAATCGGATGCTTTAGTCCGAGATCCTCCATCACTTCTTCGACAGCTTGACGTTGCTCATCCTCTCCTCCCGGGTGGTAGTCGGCATCACTGTAACCGCGCTTTCTTCTTGCGGATGCTAGGCGAGAAAAGAATCCTTCTACTTGTGCCTTAGTGAGCCAGTCTTCCCTACCAAAGATTCTTTGGTTTTCAAGATTTCTCGAGTTACGCATGTCCTTTGCCACCTGTTCTGGATCTGCTTTCTGTCCTGTTTTTTCCCCGAAGTCGAATTTTTTTGTCAAATACTCTTTCACCTTTGCAGAGAATTGAGTTGGACCACCCCTACTTTTGGCCAGAGCCCATCCCATTGTAGCTTGGGGTTCCGACTCCTTGTTATGTGCTTCTGTGTCACTGGATGTCTGGGATGCTGGTTTACTTCTCTCAGTCTGGACTGTTGCAAACCTACTGACCCAGTCTCGTCTAATCTTGTCATAAACATTATGTTGTGTATCTGAACCCTGCTGTAAAACGTGTTTTCCCACATTGAGATGAAGCTCAAAGTCAGCAAATTTCGCAAACGTTTCTGTGCAGCCAGGCTCAGGGCAAACAAAAACAGAAGGGCATTCTTCTCTTGTCTTCGTCTCCTGTTTAAGGACTCGAGACTGGCTTATGGGGAAAAATGGTTTCTCGATAACCAGTGATGACGACCCTTGAGGTTTCACGATCAAAGACTTGTAAGGGAAAAGCTTTCCTACCCCAATGCCATAGCTTCTCCAAACACGAACACCATCATTCTCAAAGGAAAAGTTATGAAATTTACTGAACCTTTCTATCTTCTTCACCTCTGCGGTGTTACGTGACTCATCAACAGAGCAAACTGCAGCAGTGGTCCCTCTCACTGGTCGTTCTTTCAGGGCAGTTTGCATGTCATTCGCAGTGAGAATGTCATGTCCTTCGTTACAGAAGGTTCGAATAGCTGCTTTCATTGGGCACAAAATTCGATCACAAACGTCTTTCCCGTGTTGTGGTTCAGAATGATCCAGTCTTTTCACCGTGATGCCAGTTCGTTCTCCGATGCTTGATAAAGCCGCGACAAGGGAGTTATTATGATAACAACCCGCCTCGTCTGAACGCAAATATACTTGACAAATCAAGGGGTTGCTGGACTTAAGCTTGACGAGGAGATCTTCTAGAATGGAGGCCACTGCATACCAGTCTTGGGTACACGAGTCAAAGAGGTGGGCATACGATTGTACCTCGACCTCCTCACTGTTTGGGTCTTTAAACACAACGCTACTTATTTGCCAACTTAAACCACGCTTTCCAAACCACTCTTCCTGCTTCTCTCTGAACTTCATTTGCTGGAATTTCATGGCCCAGTCCATCACAATGATAGCTTCTGATGTTTCAAGGTTCTGTAATAGGTCTTGCTTGGCCTTCTCTTGATTACATGATCTTAGTATGTGTGCCTTCCAATTAAGGATGTTATTTTTGGCCTTTGCAAAATCGTAAAGCATATCCTCTTGGTGATCTTTGTTGTAAAAAACAATCGATTTACTTTTTATTTGCTTTTCGATTTCTCGCAGTACACTTTGCAAAGCCTCACACTTTTCGCAAACCGTATCATGGGCGTGATCACATTGTGCCTTAAAAGCTTCATCACTGTTATCACTGAGAGCAAAATTACGACAGTGGTCTGCACAGGTGCTCGGCTGGCCATCTCTGCAGTGAACTGGATACTCTGTTTTCAGGTAGCATTTGCACTCCTTCAGACGTGCCTTGTTTTCCTTGCACCAAGTTATTTCAGCTCCCAATGATTGCAGCTCATCTACTTTTTTCTCGAGCGACTCAAAACCAGCTGCGCCGTCAGTAGCAATGTTATCTAATCCTTGAAGAGATTTCCTTTGGGACGCTTCTCTCACCTCAAGAATCTTGTATAGAGTCCGAAAACTTGGGGATGAGAAGCCTTCCTCATCACAGCACTGCTGGTACTGATGAATCATTGTAGATCGCGTTACCGTGCGCACAATATTAGGCATGGTAAGTTTCTCCCCAGTATCAAGCTTGAGAATTATAGTTCCATATGCCACATCTTGGTAAAAATAAGGCCTGTTAATGAAATCTATGAAGTGATCGACTTTTTCCATTGGAAGGCGAACTCGATGATGCAATGTTTTTTCCTCTGGTATGCCAGGACCTTGCTCTTTTGCGTGTTTTCTGGCTTGCTTAATTTGCCAGTGCGTGAGGGGTTCATACGGTTCGTGGTATTTCATTAGTTTTTCAGCGGGTAATCTGTTCGCGTACAGACTCAAAATCTGCAGTTTCGCGCTTTTGGAAGGGGCATCTCTGTATGCGGTCATTAGCGCTGCGAGTTCCCTACTGATTTCATCCTTTGGCTCATTTGGGCTCAGATGGCAAAGCGCGTGAAATAAATCATCCCTTGCATTCGGTGCTACTACCTCACAGACAACAAGGCAACCTTGCAAAGCTTTTTCCTGGCATTTTTTACGGTCAATCTCGGGGGTGTTTTCCCAGGTAGTCTTTAAGCGAGTTGTCAGGGGTGAAAATGTACCTGCGGAATCTCCTGATGTTGCTAATTTTGACATTGCCGCATTGTACACGTGCAGGGTGTCAGCATCTTCAGAGCTTATCAAGCCCTCTTCTCCTGAACTGTCACTGTCTTGCTCATTGAAAGCACTTGGAGTCCAAGTTACATCTAAAGCTCGGTTTTCCTTAGGGGTTGCTGCAAACTGACCCGGGCTTGCCTCGCTACAGCTTATTGTCACTTTGCCCTTTCTGTAAAACAGAGATAAATCTCATTAGGAAAATCTCAAGAAATTTATAACATATGGTAATACCAATTTCCGCAGCACTTAACAGATGACTTAGATCAGCATACCTTAACCTCAAGCAGTCACCTTCGTCGGCATCTTTTGGCTTTATGGGTCCCTCTTCTGTAGCAAATAATGTGGCATTCATCTTGGCCTTATGACTTTTTCGGCAGGATGAACATATGGCTACAGAAAAAAAAAACTCCTTCAGAGCAAAATATAACTCTCAGCTAACACTGACACTGATAACTCGCTGCGTAAATGAGTAAAAAAAATTTTTCAGTAAACTGTGAAATTCATTCTTACCTGATCCTACGGGCACAGATATTCCGAAAAGGTCATAAATTTCCTGTGCCAGAGGGATGTTGATTATGTCACGACCCTTGACTTTCGCCGGCGAGGATTTGTGCTCTGGATACTGGCACAACCGCGATGGCCTCCAGTACTTTCCCAGGCCAAAGCGATGGCGAGGGCAGACACGTAGTTTTTAAACGTCTTCAAGAGATATCCGGTTTAGGCCAGCTCTTTGAAGGATTACCTCGTATTCCTTGAGGTTCGAGCGTGACAAGCTGCAGTTCGTCAAGTGCACACTGATATCGTCACGACATTCGTACAAAAAAACAGTTTCTGTTCGTCCACAGGACGAACCACAAGTTATAACCCCTATTTTAGACAAAGAACAAACATCCGCCATGGTTGATAGATTACAATCCAGACCTACATTCAGATGTTATTGCAATCTAAAGACACCGCTGACCAGACCTCTTGAAAGCGCGGCGATTGTAACGAAATATAACGAAATGCAACATACACTCAAAGCCTGTGGCCAACAATTTGAGCTAAATTGAACTTGGATTCGCTTCTTTGTTTGCAGAAGATTCAAGATTACTGTATTTGCATACGTGTCTCACGTGGCAGAGTTGGTTTCACTCCTTATTTTGTCTTTTTTGATTCGAAACATTTAGATTCCTTCTTCAGCTGGAAATCCGAAGTCAGTCACGCGACCACATTGCAAACGATTTGAATGCCTTAAGTTCACGGTAAAGGAGAAAATTGCTTTACTTTTTGAACCATTTGCCTTGTATGCTCTCTTAATTCCCTATTTCAATATTCAGGATGGTTGGTGAGAGATGAAGACGCTTACAACCTGGTATTTACGATGTTGTGAACAACACAGAGGCGGTTCGCTCTAGTCACGAAATAACGGCAAATACAGTAGCAACACCAATATATTAGGTCCACAAAATGTTTTGCTGCAGTTATGAACTCCATCCTTATAGTTCTTCATTTAGGGGTTTTACTCCTTTAGAAGTTGTTGAACTTTTGACAAATAATTCTTTCAAAATCATCCCTCAAACGATAGCTTATATGGTATGGTACATTAAATTTTTTTTTCTGCATCCTCTTTTTAAGACAATTCGAAGATTGTCTTGCTGGGATGTATAAATAAGACTTATATTCTATTTTAATGTGAGTTTTCGATCAGTTTACGTTGCGAGAATAATTTTTGGGCGACTTAGAGAAACGCCATTTTGTGGCTCGATTTGGACGCCTAGCAGACGACCAAACTTCGCAGCTCGATATTTCTTGAAAGGAGCGAATTCAAACCAAAAGAAATACGTTTTTAAATACAGTTGAATAAACTTTACTTGTGGTATAAAAATCAGCCAAATTGATTTTTGGGCCAGAAGCGATTGGTCGTTTCTTAGCCGCAGTCTCTCTTAATTTGTCACTAGCTCACCGAAACGTCAAAGAATAGATATTGGAACTTTAACAGTGCTGAGACTGAAATTTCATGAGAGGCCACAACTCAAATCCAAAGATTGGGGCAGAATTTCATTATTTTCCTTCCGAAGAAAAATGTGTACAACGCTGCACGGTAGTTTTTAATAATCATTTCTTTACTTTCTATGGCATGCAAATGTATGCATGAAACACAAAATTACGATCCTTACATCCTTACACCGAAGTTTAAAAAGATGTCCAGCACGAGATTTAATGATCGTTGTATCATCTCGGATTTTAAATTTGGTTATCCCTCCCGCCTATACACGTATAGACACCGTTTTCAAAATAGCTTTCATTCTATAAAAGTATAAATAGGAAATAAGATATGATGCCAGAATGCAGCTTTATCTCAGAGTACCTGAAAGTAGTCCTAAGTACAGTAGGGTTTGTCGAGTGTTCATTTTAACCCTTTAGCCTGGGGGGGGGGCACATTGTGCCCGCGCTGACTTTCACGAATTATAACTTTTAAACGGCTAGACGAATAATCACCGACTCTTTGACTTTTCCTAAAATTTATGAGAAAAATTTCCTGTGTCAATGCCGTGCCTATGATGATTGACGTTTCCATAGCACCCGTCTACTGTGGAGTGTATTTTGACTATTTTGTCTTTTTTCAGTCTTTTTTTTTCCAGTTTTTTTCCACTTCGTTTGTAAGAAGAAGATAGTCCTTTACTTTTGTGTGCTTGTTTTGATGAAGTATGTTTCTTAGAACAAATTCATATATTTTTCAAATAAGTTTACCTGGAAGCTTAGGAGCTTGTAAACCTTCCTTGCAACAGAACCTTTCTGCTAAGTCTCTTCGCTCAACAGGTTTGTCACACAGAGCTTGGTATAAGACCCAGTATGTTGCACCAGCTCCTCCTTTTTGTTTCCACCGAAGCAACATTTTTAGTGCCTTTTTAGAGTATTCTTCATTATCCTTGTGGAATCCAGTTATCTCTCCTTGATGAAAATTCAGACGCCTCGCAAGCTTCTCCCAAGAATCCCCAAGCATCTCTGACAGCGTCTCCAACTCCCAATCCGAAGGTTCATCCTCTTTTAGGGCTGAAATGAAAACAACGTAAATGAGCAATTAAAGGGGTTCAGTTAAGTCATCCAGTTAATTAGCATAAAAACAGAAGTAAAGTATGAGGGAGTTTTCGATATTTGTTTTGAATAGCCACGCGAATTGGAAAAAGTAATTTGGTTTTGTAGTTCAAATTATCAGAGTTTGAGCATACCAAATACACAACCGACGGAAACAGTTTGGCACCACGAGCCATAATTGGGGATGGAGACCGTAACTAAATACCATTTTCAGTAGTGGCTTGGCCCAGGGGCGGGGGAGAACATTTGACTGCGTCTGGGACTTTTTTTGTTGTCGGATGATCCACCGAAAATTGACGTCACATCCGGTCCAAAAACAGCCTTTTTCTCCCACGGGCGGGGAAATCAAAATTGACGGCGACAGTTTCGTTCAGTTGGTGAGTAAAATGGCCATATTTTTTCATCAGCGATAAATTTTCCTGCTACTTTTTCGTGGCAATGAAATGAAATATGTACTCTTTCCTTCCATTTGGTTAGTGAAGAGATTATTCTAAATAAAGGTTTATAAACTGCGTTGTTTTCGAGCGTTCTTTTGTATGAAAAATGGCGGCTTTCTCTCCCTCGAATTTGACAGGATTCGGAAAACCAGTCAAAATGATGACTTCAAGGTGAGTAATTCTTTATTAAAATAGCCTATGTTGTAGAAAAAGACTCCTTTCAACAAAACATCGCAAAGACGGCGTTTCTAACGAGTGGGACCCCATTGACACTCTTTGTTTTTTAGAGAGACTGTTCACAACACAGAATCTGAAATAATACTGTATGTGGTACTTTGTCGCTGTTGACCGCCTAGACTTCCCTTTATCTGTTTTCTTTTCTTTTTTCTATATTATTAAATTCTCAATATATAATTGATCTACATCACAAGTGACCACATCGTAAGACAAACAATAACACTTTATTATTATTGTCCTATTAATTATTTTTATACATTTTGATTACTTAATTGTGCACACTACTAGTAACAGCTTAGTAATTTCATAATCAAACTGCTACATAAAAGCCTGATTTTTTCAGGCTTTCTTTTCGCAACTGCATAAGTTGCGTTAATAACTGCGAGGATCTTCTTTACATTTATTTGATGGCTAACAATGTTAACAAACACAGTGCAAAAGAATTACGTAGACCTGGGCTCAGAAACCAACATCTCTTCCTCCGTTGTATGCTGCAGGTCATGCCTCCTTACATGACAGACCCAGCCACTTTATTGAAAGGAATGCAATAAATCTTTGTGTCCAGCAAATTAATCAAAAGTAATCAAAGTGAAAAATTCTGTCTGCAGCCAAAGTACTCATCTCAGCAACAAACCTTTGCAGGCTCAGGAATCTCACAATAATAGTCCCAAACTATGTGTTGAAAGCAACTTTAGGAGTCTTCACAGCCATCTAGATCAAAAATGAAACAGTTAAAAAACAAATATTGCTCATTTCCTATTCATTACAAGAACTGCTAGATATTATATTATATCTACATTATTATTAATCATTTAGCAAATACATGTAAATGTATGTGATAGTACATGATAATCTATATGATATTAACATAGTTACATACTTGGGCTTACTCAATTTTATTTTTGTTATATTTTTATTCATGAATCTGAACATGCAACTATGTGACTGTATGCAAATAAGCTAAAGATTTGATACAAATTACATGAATGCAATAGATTTTATTAACCCCTTTACTCCCGGAGTCAATTATGGAGACATGTGATGTAGTGCTAACTTTTGAGTCTGTGGATGAAATCCTATGGTGTGACCATTCAAATGAAATCTCTTTGGCAGTACTTTCGCAGGGTACTGTTTGTTTGGGGGGATTTGAAAAAAAAATTAAATTTAGCATTTTCTTGAATTTTAAATTTTGGCCACTACTAGGGGTGAAAGGGTTAAGTAAATGTCTGTGATAGAACATGACAAATATCTACCTGACATTAAAATAGTTACATACTTGGGCTTAGTTTTGGCTACTCAATTTTATTTTTGTTATACATTTATATTCACAAATCTGAATGTGTACGTACCATACATAAAATTAATAAGCTAAAGATTAATTAATACTAATTACATGAATGCAATAGATTTTATTAACCCCTTTACTCCCGGAGTCAATTATGGAGACATGTGATGTAGTGCTAGCTTTTGAGTCTGTGGATGAAATCCTATGGTGTGACCATTCAAATGAAATCTCTTTGGCAGTACTTTCGCAGGGTACTGTTTGTTTGGGGGGATTTGAAAAAAAAAATTAAATTTAGCATTTTCTTGAATTTTAAATTTTGGCCACTACTAGGGGTGAAAGGGTTAAGTAAATGTCTGTGATAGAACATGACAAATATCTACCTGACATTAAAATAGTTACATACTTGGGCTTAGTTTTGGCTACTCAATTTTATTTTTGTTATACATTTATATTCACAAATCTGAATGTGTATGTACCATACGTAAAATTAATAAGCTAAAGATTAATTAATACTAATTACATGAATGCAATAGATTTACCTAAAGTTAAAGGTTGGTATGTTTTCTACATGAAGAGACTTGGTAGAAGTCACTGTGTTGTAACAAAATCAAATACCTACAGAAGGCAAAGTGCACACAATGTGTAGCCTCAGGTGCAAAAAGTCATTAAAATAATCATTTTTTTAAAGAGCAAAAATGGATAGGTCTTAAATGCAGATCTCGCACAAGTTGTTATCTGTAAAAAATAATTAGTTATTTTAATAACTGAAGAATTCTAGAGTATTCACCACTCACATGTACATCACTGTGAATTTTACACATTAAAAGAAATGTAACACTGAGCAATTTTTCTTCCAACTTGAGTTGCACAAATTGGCACTACCAATAGTTGAAAGACAATATTTATGTCCTAGTGTAACAAGACCTTTAGGACAGAATGTCACATAACAAAGTTGACACCAAAGAATGTGAAATTCATGACAGCTAGGGTGCACATATAATGCTTTATACTTGAATGACCAGCTACAATTGTCCATGTAGATCACATGTGGATGACAAATACCGCTGTCTATCCTTGCAGTTGAAAGTACATGTACAAATGTAGTAACCAATAACCAATAAAGACATATTTGTATAGTACCATTCAAAAGTAAGTTGACAGTTTGTTGTGACTCTCAATTCTTGACTCGCTACTCAATACTCGATTCCTGCAAGAACTGAGTATCGAATATACTGTATCGAATATTCTATACTGAGTATAGAATATTCTGTTCAAAGTTCTGTTTCTAATGCAGGGAAAGAATTTGGTTTTGGTTTTGTTTGTCTTGTTTGAGGGTGGTAAAGGGTTTTTTCGTGATCCATGAAAGGTCCTTTTTATTTCCTGTGAATTGTGAAATGGCAAATTTTTTCCTCGTGAAACGTGATTTGGTTACAGAGCCGTGAACCGCGAATCACCGTTTTTTCATGAGAATTGCCAAATGACTGCTTATTTTTATCCTGAAATGTGACTGTAAACCATGATTCTCTTTTTCATGCAAAAAATTCTCTAGTAAGTGTTTTAAAAAACAAGACTACGTGTGGTAAAGAGACTACAAGACTAAACCAAAACTACGTGTGGACCAGTGCCGATCGTGCTGGACACCAAGTCACTCTACTCATTCCACCCTTTCTCTCTGTTTTCTTGGGGATCATTGCGGAAGGGTGTCTGGACGGTCGCAAGGTTCTACCTCAGATCATAGTTTTGTTTAGTTTATATAAAGTACACGCTAACAAGAAAACCTTGGTGCAGAAAGAAAAGTCTAAAGTCCTGTTGTCGTGCAAAGTGCACAAAAAACCTGTAAACATTTAAGAAAGACTTCTTGGATTTTGCTGGAAAACAGCGTGTGGCGGAACAGAAGATTGTCAGAAACCCCATTTTTTTTAAGAATTTTTTTTTTGGGGGGGAGGGCACAGATTTAAATCTGTGGCCCCCCAAAATAAATATGCCACGCGTATGGAGTTGATCAAATTAAATGTCACACATATGCTACACCTTAGTCATGCTTTGCAAAAAACGAGCTTATTTCAATCCCAGACATAAATCCGCAAATTAGTTTTACAGCTCACGTTATACATAAAATAGTTCTAGTGGCTACGTTGTGTACAAATACAAGCCATTGTAATTGTTGTAAAATTCGCTGAGGAAGTTCCCCTACAGTGTAGGAGAATATTTAAAGAGGTTTTACAATTTAAGTTCGCACAGTGCTGCTCACAAGTTAGGCTTTTAAAAAAGTTGCCTTGAGTGGACAGTCAGTGAGGACAACAAACAAAGCTGTACTTTGGATGTAATTCATCAAAAAGTAAGGAATTCTTTTAATCGTGAAATGGCCATTCTATTTCCCGTGAAACGTGAAATGGCCATTTTATTTTTCGTGAAACGTGATCTAGACCCCTCCTTTACCACCCTCTTGTTTGTTTTGTTGTTTTCTTGAGAAACGAGGCAAATACTCGAAACTAAACAAAGGCTGTCCGGTTTGGTGATTTGTGCAGCAATCGAGTATTATGAATCAAAATTCAATTATCGAGTCTCGATTCTTGATACTTGATTCACGTGAGGATCAAGTATCGAGTGTCAACTTACTTTTGAATGGTGCGGTATAATTTGTAGAAAAGTGACCAACCTGTTGATGCCTTTGTATTTCATTACAAAAACATCAACATTACAAGCAATGTAACACTGAAATTAAAATTCCAAACAAGCCTGATCAATAAAGGATTATTTCCTTTTCTAATGTAGAAATACAAAGAGGATATATTAAAAGGGCAAGATAGCTAGATAATCCCACAATTATCCCGACAATTTGTATTGGTTAATCCCAATCTTGAACATACAGTGCAATCCCGATTTTCTGAACCTCCTGGGGAAAAGGAAATTGGTTCGAATTATCGGGGTGTTCGAAAAATTGGGGGTGAAACTAAAGTGTTTGACTGGGGAAGGGAAGCCAGTTTTGGTTCGAATTATCGGGAGTTTTCAGAAACCGAGAAATTGAGAAATCAGGATTCTACTGTATGTTATTACAACGCTGGTTTCTTCGTCTCACCTTCACTTATCCACCCCCCCCCACCCCCTTACCTAGGAATCGCTCAATCAGATAAAATTGATCGTGAATTATGCAGTTCTCTTTATTCAGACTTCTTTTAAACATCGAAACACAAAAAAATATATTCCCATAGAAAAACAAATTGTCTCTATCCATCATCATAAAACGGAAACTTCGAAAACTACACAAGACTACTCACCTTGAGTACACAGTTGTCTTCCACATCAGGAGTACTAGTGCCTCTAAACATGTATGCGGTTGGTTTAGATACTGCTTCCAGCACTTTTCATCGAGTGTTAATTACCTTCCCAGTCTTAACACAATAACACACTGTGACTACCGACGTTTTCTTCATTGTATTATACTTGGGATAGGCTATTTTAATTGACGATTCCTTTGAATCATAGGTCACGAGAGACAAAAGTTTGAGCGGCTTCGTTAGAGACGATATCAGGTATCATGTGCAGACTGTGTGGTTTCGATAGAGAAGCACTTCCAACACTTTACGTTGAGTGTTAATCACCTTCCCCATGTTAACAATCTAAACTGTTGCTGCTGACGTTTTCTTCATTATATTTCACGCATCATAGGCTATTTAAATTGTTGATTTCCCTGAATCAGGAGTCACGAGAAGCAAAAGTTTGATCCGCACCTGTTCTGAAAATTGCGACATACTCGCCATGACATTACGCGAAGCTGCCTGGAAAATGCCATCACAACTGTACTAAACATTTCTGTTTTGCCAATATATCGGCTAAAATAGATGATCCAGTAACTTTGTTACATCTCTGGTATTCAAGATAAGTAATTGCGTGTCAGTGGTGGTCACAAGAAAGGAAAAACCATAAACACCCGAACGTCCATCTTGCAACTCGCTGAGCGAGCAGCTCGGAGATTTTTCCTACCGGACGTGACGTCAATTTTCGGTGGATCAAAATTGGCGAAGTCTGCTTTCCCCCCCTGGCTTGGCCCCATCGAAAAAGACAAATGTGCTATTTTTAGAAAAAATTGCGCCATCGCGCGCGACACGCGCGCGTGTATGCTGCGAGGACTCCGCGCAAAGAAAAACAAACAAAATGGCGTCGGAGATTACCTTCTTTGGAGATGAAAAAATTCAGTTTCTGTCATCGGTGTCACTCCCAAATATGAGGCAAGCCCTTGGGGAGAACTTTCTGGATAGTGACTCTGAATACGAGGATTATACAAGTGATTCTGGCGATGGCAGTGAGCATATTTTACACAAATCCTCTGTCGAGGATGCGTCGGACATGTCGGACGAGGATTTCCCCGTTAGACGGATGAAACGTTTTGCGGGCAAAAAAGGCCTCGAACTACGAAAAAACAGTTGAAGGCGAATCAGGCAGGAAAAAGGAAAAGAAATCCCGAAAATATATTTCCCCTGAGAACGAATAGAGATTGAAGGGCAGCCGTAAAGACTGTTAAATGAATGTCCACGCACGGTGTGAAGAAAAGTTACACACTGATAGATTATTTTCACTTTTTCCACTGCAAAAGAAAATAGTAACATAAATTCAAACTACCGAATCGGGAAAGAAAACGTTTGCCGAGGTTTCTCAGCGTATGTGTTCTGAAGTAATGTCCGCCTTTACCGAAATTGCCGAAAAGGACCCAAATGAAGACAAAAAATAGCGAAGAGCGCGTTTTATTTTCAATCAAATGCTCTCGCGGTGCTCAATCGTCGACAAAACAGGGAACTGGAAAACACCAAGAAAAAGAACTACTTCCGTCGATGAGAAGGAGAAAGCTGAAGTGAAACTGCATGCAATTTACGAACCTGGGCAATTTACGAACCTAGAAGGGATACATTGCGCAGTGAACGTGGCAAGGGTTTCAACGACAGTGTGAGCTTAAGTTTTTTTCTCCGCCAGTAACCCCGGGGCGAGAAAAATCACTTTGTACCGAAGTTTAATTAAGGAGAAATTACAACTGAACGTCACTGAGACACAAATATAAGTTGTTTCAGCTTGCTTGATTTCTTAGGAGGAAAAGAAACTGTAGAAATAGAACTTTAAGCATTTGGCCCTGTGTTTACAATTTCTTTCATCGTCAACTCAATCACTTGTTCTTAAAATTTCACAAACAACAGGTTTTAAACGGAAAGCTTAGACTCCGAAATATCGAGACAAGACAAAACAAAGCACAGTAAAATGGGAGAGAAGTATTTAATAAAAATTGTCACACTTTTATGGCGAGTCAGTAAAAAAATCACGCAGCAGTCTGAACAACAAGCATTGAACAAATTCAGTGCCAGAAAGGGCGACATTTTTTGGCTATACCACGCAAAATTGACACTGGTTTACCTATACTCTTTGTAGCTCTCTCTGTGTTCCAGTAGCTCCAAATGTTCAGATACAAATCGGATGCCATGTAAAATACGTTGAATCGCTTTCACAGTTGTTTGAGAGTTGCTTTTACCTTTCCGTCCGCGGGCTCCAAACTGAGAACAACTGCGTTTTGTGGTTTGCGTTTAAAAAAGTTAGATGGTGAATTCTAATGTTCATCACCTCCGTAGTCTTGTTTCAGTGAGCTGCATAGAAATTATCGTTCAAGTTAGAATATTAAATCTGTCTTCAGTTCAATCAAACGAACACGTGATGGCTCTGTTGTCAGCGTTGTGCGAACGGAGTGATTACAAACTCGTCCATTTGAACTTCCGCAGCTATAACGGTGTGATCGTAAAGCTTCAATCCGCAGTGAACGATGATTACAACAATTTTTCAGGAAAAATCAAACACGTACCACATTTCAGAGCCCATAATCGGAAGGTTTTCCCCAAACCTTGTGCTTGTACGTTCACTTCGGAACAGTTTCATTGATTCATTCAGCTACGCAAAAAAAACGCTGCAACACTTCGCAAGGTTTTGGCGCCTTTTTCGGTCAGTCATGTGATCGCGATCGATTCTTGTTCTCTTTTATCTCGGAGTTTCTCCCTCTCTTTTTTTCTCTTCCTTCATTTTAGAGCAATTAGTGATTGCCTTTTTAATAATTAAAACAATTATTCTACTCGGGCTTGCTGGATATCAAATAATTATAACCATTTTGGCGCTACGCACCTTGTTGCCGGGTCGTCTGTCATATCCAGCGCGCCCTCGTTGTACGCAAATTTGCGTGTACCCACGTGCGTTTATGACGTCGAGGGTGACGCAATTTTCTCTAAAAATAGCACATTTGTCTTTTTCGATGGGGCCGCGTGGAACCCGCGCTTACGGTCTCCGTCCCCGATTATGGCTCCTGTTTGGCACTGTCTAAAGGCAAAGCAAATGAATTTGTGACACGTCTTCACGTCACGTACTAAAGACGAGTCAGAAGATGGCCCAAAACGGCCTCCAGAAGCTCGGAAATGGGGTAAAAACAGAGCAAACACAAAAGAAGTAAGGTTTTTCTAACTTTACTTCGATTTTTATGTATTTCGACGGCACACCGCCGACTATTTTTGATCGGATTTCAGGTCATACAAACTCTCATATTACGCTTTGGTTACCTGTGCCCGAGGTTGCTTTCTAACCTCAACCGTCAGGACGAAGAGGGGATATAGGACGCGAATGAGTAACTATATTGCACACGCTATTATATATATATATATATATATATTTATTAAAAACTGGACTAGGTATATTGGATTTCTAGCATTTTGATTGGCTCAACGGAGCCAGGCTATCAGCTCATATACCTGCTGCGCCCAAATATGGTCAATGAACACTCAACAACAAAGTGAGCTGAAAGTTTTTTCCTCGCGAGCAACCCAGCGAGAAAAATGGACTTGGTAGCGAATTTAAATTAAGCAGAAATTCCAACAGCGTCACCAACAAGCATCACCAACAGCGTCCTCTAACACAAGTCAAAATTGATTGAAGAAACTGTGCAGAAATAGAAATTTAAGCATTAAGCGTGGTGTTTACAATTAATTTCTTTCATCGATCGTCACGTCGATCATTGAAATTAAAAAACGGTAGGTTTTATAAGAAAGGATTTTCACTTCAAAATATCAAGACAAGACACAAAATAAAAGACAGTGAAATGGGGCAGAAGCATGTAATAAAAAACTATCACACATTCATGGCGAGTCGGTGCGAAAATCATGAAGCAGTCTAAACAAGTACTAAAAAAATACAGCTGCAAACAGCCAAGAAGGAAGGAAGGGTGAGACTGTTTTTCAGCTTTAACACGCAAAATTGACACTGGTTTACCTGCACTCGTTGTAGCTCTGTGTTCCAATAGGTCCAAGTGCTCAAATAGAAATTGGATGCCATGTAAACGGGGTTGAATCGCTTTTCCAGTTGTTTGAATGTTGTTTTTACCATTCCGTCCGCAACCTCTAAACTGAGAACAACTGCATTTTGCGCTTTGCGTTTAACAAACTATGATAGTGAATTCTAATGGTACTCGCTACAGTAATCGTGCTTATTAGCTGCGTAGAAATTACCTCTTCAAGGTCAGCTGTTCAAATTTGTTCTGTCTTCAGTTCGATCAAACATGCACATGATGGCTCCGTTGTGCGAACAGCCGATTACAAACTTGTTCAGTTTCAACTCCAGCAGCTATATGGTGAAATTGTACAGCTTCAATCCGCTTTGAACGATGATTACAACAATGTTTCAGGAAAAATCAAACATGTACCATATTTCAGAGCCAATAATTAGAAGGTTTTTTTCCAAAACGTGTGCTACTTTGTTCACTTTCGAGCAGTTTTCATTGATTCATTCAGCTTTGCAATGAAACGCTACATCACTTCGCAAGGTTTTGGCGCCTTTTTCGTTCAGTCATGTGATCGATTCTCGTTCCGTTTAAATTTCTTTTCTCATTTTTCCCGTTCTTTCTTGATTTTTTTTTAAATAGTGGTTAAGTTTTTAATAAAACAATTATTCTACTCGGGCTTGCTGGATATCAAATGATTATAACCAACTCGGCGCTACGCGCCTCGTTGGTTATCTATCATTCGATATCCAGCGCGCCCTCGTAGAATAATTGTTAAATATATATATTTATTATTCAACAAATTGTCATCCTACATGACAGATACCCTGCGATATACGTAAATGACCATCTTTGGAAGTGCACTGCAGATTTTCTTTCATTGCTTGTTTGGTGGCCATTTTGAAAAGCGAGGCAGTTTTAGCAGTGTTCTCCGTAAATTTTAACTCTCTGGAAGAAACTTTCCACGATTAAATGCTCTCAAAATGTCAACAAGTATGTGCTTCAGCTCACAAAGATATCCAGCGGTTGACTTGGAATTTTCATAGTGAGAACTCAACCAAGAAAATGCTATTGCGAAAGAAGCAGCACACTTGCTCACGGAAAGTTGTAAAGACTAAAGTTGAAAAGATTTTAAGACGATTTCCGCTCAACGTTCGAGCAGTAAGTGCAAAAATTAAGTTACCAAAAAAATACTTGCAGCACTGTCACATTTTGAGAACAGATAAGAAGAACTTATCGTTACTTTTGCTCCCAAGCTGACCCCGCGAGAGAAAATTGGATTTGAAGTTATCCACATTTCAATTAAAAAGACGCTTCATGTCAGTTCAAAACAAAATGGCGCCCGTTTTTAGCATACTTTTACGAGATTTGAAATTAATTTTCTTGAGAATACTTGAGAATTTCATCGCGGGGTCACTTGGGCAAGTGAACTAGAGTGAGATGTTTCAAATAGCATTTAAAATGTTACCGTGCTAAGAGTAGTTTTTGGTAAATATTTTTTGCACTTATTGCTCGAACGTTGAGCGGAATCCGTCTTAATTCACAGCAAGAGGACTTATTCTCGGTAAGGTAGCAATATTTTTTTCCTTTGTCTTGTCATTTCCAAACATGAGTTTGTAAATAAGTCTTTTTAAGTGAACGGTAGTAAACTTCGATTTCTTGAAGTTCTGTTTTGATTTTTATTAAGCTTTAAGCTTATGTGTTGCTAGCTTTTAGCGCTTTTATCATTGAGCCGTAGTTTTTCTCGTTCTGAAAATGGTAGTCGATGGGAATTTGTTGAATAATAAAACAATTATCCTGCTCAATCTTGCGGAATATCCCCTGATTTAGCCAACTCGGCCTACGGCCTCGTCGGCTAAGTATCAGGTGATATTCCGCGCGATTTCACAGGATAATTGTTAATTATTTTTTCTCAGCGCGTGAGCGGGCAAGATGAACCAAATCCTGCAATCTGATTGGTTCCGGGAGCGGGCGGAATTTTCCGATCTTGACCGCGGTCAACGGAACAGGCCGCGGGGAATTTGCGTGACGAGCAAGGTTTCAGTTATGTAACTTTGCAAGGCTAATTGAATTTTGCAGTAAACAGGTTTACATACTCAAAACAATTCTTAAGAATGGACTCTGACGATAGCTATCATAGCGAGAGTGAATTTTATTATCCAGACGAGTTTGAAGATGGCAAGAACAAAGAAAATACCCCAGTTTCAGAACTTCAGAAGGAGCAAGATGATTTTACGCTAGCGGACGCACAAGATTTCATTTTGGGCCAACGCACAGAAAATACAGTGAAAAAAACCCAGTACGACCTTAACGTTTGGCGAAGATATTTCCGAAGTATTGGTGAAGAAAGAGAAATTGAAGACATACCTTCAAGCGAGCTAAATGTCCTCATTTGCCGGTTCTTTATGGAGATCAACATAAAAGATGGGGTGCGTATGAACCGAGTAGCCTAACATCATTTCAAAGAAGTCTCCAACGTTACTTAAATGACAAAAACTCAAAAATGAACATAATGAAAGACCAGGAGTTCTCCAAGTCCCGTGAAGTTCTTTTGTCCAAGAAAAGGCAGCTTGTTGAAGTCTATGCCAAAGGAAACCGCCCCCAAGCGGCACGACAAGTTAGCGAAGAAGAGGAGGATTTACTGTTTCGCTCTGGTGAGTTTGGCGAAGGCACTCCCGAAGCACTTCAGAGAACAGTTTGGTGGCTCCTTTCCCTCCATTTTGGTTTTCGTGCAAGGGACGAAAGCAGGAAATTAAAGTGGGGAGACATTATTCTGGAGACAGACGCTGAGACGGGAAATGAACTTCTGGTGTGGACGGCCGAAAGAGGATCAAAGACGCGCCATGGCGACGGCCAGAGTCGTGCATTCAATCCAACAGCACAAGCAACAAATAACGAGCGTTGCCCAGTTCGCTATTACAAGAAATTCAGATCCCATCGTCCAGAAGCCATGAATCAGCCAGAAGCCCCATTCTATTTGGCAATTAATCATCGGCGAAAGCCAAACGACAACATCTGGTACACGAGAGGACCGCTGGGGAAGAATGAAATCGGCAGAATGTTGAAAATCGCCGCATCAAGAGCAGGTTTACACGGCAACGTAACCAACCACTCCGTGAGGAAGACGTCAATTTCTCGCCTAATGGATGCCGACGTCCCGGTAAATTATGTTGCTCAGCTCAGTGGACATAAGAATCTCAAAAGCCTAGATTCTTATAAAACAGCATCCATTTCTCATCAGCGAAAGATGTCTCTCGTTTTAAGTCGTACAAGCCAACAACAGAGCATGCGGTCATCTTCAACTTCTACAGTCAGCACCACTGAGGAAAACAAAGCATTGTCTCTTACAGCACAGCCTGTTGTCCCATCAACTTCACAGCCACTACCTTCAGGCATCTTTTCAGGTGCGTCTATTGGAAAGATCGAGGGTTGTTCGTTCACTTTCCACGTTGGCGGTGGTCAGAAAGTTGGCAGTCCGCCGAAGCCAAAAAAGAAGAGAAGAGTCATCATCAGTGATGATTCTGATTCAGACTAGTTGAACGGTATTTACTCTGTGGTATTTCAGACGTTTTTCACAACCGTGGAACAGTTTCAGCTTTGTTAAAGTGATCGTTTCTTTTAGCTGCTTTTAGTCGTCATTGAAAAATAGTTTTTGTACCGTCTGCCACGACACCAACTGCCAAGTGCGGTGTTTTTACATTTGTGAATGAGTTTAGCGGAGGTTGTAATTGACAGATGTCATAGTTGTCACTCTGCGGCAATAACAAAAAATTTGTAATGGGTTTTTAAAACCTTTAAAATCTTTAAAACGTTCTCCGAAACTTAGAATTCTGAAATTTTTTGTACATTGTCGTTAAAAACTTTCTTTCCAAAATTTCTTGTTAAAATACCGAAGGTTGTACAATGTAAATCGCCTCTTCCCTTTCGACAAACATTTGAGTATTAAAATCGAGCAAGAGTTAGCTACATGTATCGAAATTTGGGAAAATAAAGGGGTTTCCTTTAGTTATATTGCTTCCTGTGATTTCTGAGTTTTAACAGAGTAAAAAAGCGTATTTTGCTGCTCTGGTGTCACAAACGGCTTCGTTTCATGGTTCATTTTACGCGCGCTTGCAAAACGTTGCTTTCCGAAAACAACAAGACACGTTTAACTTTTGAAAAACAACAAGAAAAAATAAAAATATTATTTGCCGGCCTTGGTCGGTCCGTATTGAGAAAAACTGTGCCCTCGGTCTTGAGCACGCTCAAGACCTCTGGCACAGTTTTTCTCAATACGGACCTCCCGGCCGGCAAATAATATATATTTATTTTTTTCTCAGCGCGTGAGCGGGCAAGATGAACCAAATCCTGCAATCTGATTGGTTCCGGGAGCGGGCGGAATTTTCCGATCTTGACCGCGGTCAACGGAACGTCAATAACAAAAAATTTGTAATGGGTTTTTAAAACCTTTAAAATCTTTAAAACGTTCTCCGAAACTTAGAATTCTGAAATTTTTTGTACATTGTCGTTAAAAACTTTCTTTCCAAAATTTCTTGTTAAAATACCGAAGGTTGTACAATGTAAATCGCCTCTTCCCTTTCGACAAACATTTGAGTAAATCGAGCAGGAGTTAGCTACATGTATCGAAATTTGGGAAAATAAAGGGGTTTCTTTTAGTCATATTGCTTCCTGTGATTTCTGAGTTTTAACAGAGTAAAAAAGCGTATTTTGCTGCTCTGGTGTCACAAACGGCTTCATTTCATGGTTCATTTTACGCGCGCTTGCAAAACGTTGCTTTCCGAAAACAACAAGACACGTTTAACTTTTGAAAAACAACAAGAAAAAAATAAAAATATTATTTGCCGGCCTTGGTCGGTCCGTATTGAGAAAAACTGTGCCCTCGGTCTTGAGCACGGCCCTCGGCCTGCGGCCTCGGGCCGTACTCAAGACCTCTGGCACAGTTTTTCTCAATACGGACCTCCCGGCCGGCAAATAATATATATATATTCAATTCATTGCACCAACTAATAAGGTCCAACCAAAATTCCTTAGTAAAAGATCAAGTAATGAATAAATGCTTAAGGGATTCGCTCTCTCGTTAACAAAATGTACATAAAGGTGAAGTTGCCAAACCTATTTTTATGATGAAATGAGTTTGTAGTTAAATATCTGTTCAATATTTTGTACTGGAATTCTCGAGATTTAGTGTCTATGAGAACACTAAAAGGCAATTTATAGATATCGTGCCAATCTAAGCCTGCATCAGAGTACTTTTCCTCAAATCTCACTTGCGCCGTTGGATTAGTTTCATATCTTGATCGAATTTCCGAGTAGATATTCTTTGAAGAGGCTTTGTCGATCTGTACAGCCTGGCTTTTAAAACGAAGTTTTATATAGTTGTTTAAAACAAAGGCTTTTCCACTCTTGGGTCCGCAAGATGTCAAGGATGTTCGCCATTGTGTCGGTAGGGCATCAAAAATTTGTATTAACTGAAACCATTCAAGAGGTGTAAGGGTTAACGCATTTGGGTTTTGCTTGATCAGCACTTTATTAGTATCACTTATTAAGTCTTCAAGCGTGATTATTCCTTTATCGAACAAACTGTGATAAAAAACTGATTTTCCTTCAATTAGAATGTGTCTGTTGTTCCATATAACTATGTTAGATCTTTTATTGTTATCCATGTCTTGAATGTGTCCTTCTACTGCTGCAGAATATCAGTATAAATTTCAAGACATTCTTCAAAGCGGAGCCAGCGCGCTAGGGCGTCAGCGGAGCTCCATTGCTAAGGAAATTTGGCAACCTATCAAGCCAAGAAATTTTGGTAGTGACGTAATAGTCACGTGACCGTCCATCCGTCCGTACGTACGTCCGTTCGTCCGTCCGCACCACAGGTTACCAATACACTTCATACACTGGATATCACCCTGTGCTGAATCCCATGTGTTTTTGGCGCGAAATCGCATGTTGACCCGCGTTGTAGCAAAACAAGCAAAGACAACAAAAGTCAAAAACAAAGTTGTCTTTTTGGTGGAAGGGGAAAAGTTCAATTTAGGCGAAAAAAATTAGGCGATAAAGTTCAGGCGAAAAGTTCAAATTTGCCTTGTCGGTTCTGTTCGAACTCGGTCGGCAACACCGCTTGAGTTCGCAGCTTTTCGCAGCGGTTTCGACGCCAAATATAGCAGAACTAGTGCTTTTTGGTTTTTTCTGTCCACAACCATGGTTTTTACGGCGTTCCCAACACATTTTGCCAGGAAAAACACCAGCATTTTCATGCTGATAGGCAGCTTGTCACAAAGAAAGAAATAACTATTAAAATTAACTTGGACAATGTCAAGGAACGCTCATGGCCAAGTGGACTAATATCCGACTTCAAACGCCGACGACCCGGGTTCGACTCTCAGCGAGGATAAGAATTTTTGCTTTTGTTTTTTCTTTTCTTTTTTTTTTTTTAATTTAACGACTTGAATGAGAGTATTTTCACAAATTAATAACTGCCAGCAATAAACAAACAGACAAACAAACAAACAAACAAACAAACAAAACAAAAAGGGGAGCTCCGCTTTTAGGCTTGGCTAAATCTATATATTAAAATTTGGGTAGGTTAACGGGAAGTTTCTTAACGCTAAAATCACAACCTAACATTAAATTGCCACCAACTTGTCTTAGATAGTACAGAAGAATTATTGTCCAGCTACTTTGTTGCGAGTCTGCGAGTTTTTTGCAACACATAATTCGCTGTGTCTTAATAATTGATTCCAAGTGTGGTGCTTATAGACCACCGTTTCTACATCACTTATTAAGGCTGAACGTTTCAGTTTATCTTTTCCTTTCCAGATAAAGTTAAATATAATTTTATTTGCTTCCTTAACTATGTCCTTATGTATAAAAACTAAACCAGCCCTGTACATAAAAACTGGAACTACAAATGATTTTACAATCTGTAAACGTCCAAACACTGTTAAGTTTCTCCAATTCCAACAATGCAACCTCTACCTGATAGATTTTAAAATTTCATCAAAATTTAACTTTCTCCAAAGAACTTGATCATATGTAAAATGAACCCTAATATCTTAATAGCTTTTTTGACTGTAATGTGTCTCTCGTTGGCCAGAGTTATGACCGTCTCTGTCGTTGGCTTTGTATCCCCCAAGAACATTACCTCTGTCTTTTCATAACTGAGCACAGAGCACAAGGTGAAACTATCTACAGTGTTTAATAAAGCATGCAAAGAAGCGTGATTTCTGAGGACCCGCACCCGAAACAGATCATTCAGCAACACTGATACACGTAAAATCCGATGAGCTGAGGCATAAAAAAGGTCCCGGCTTCTGGA
Organism: Siderastrea siderea; assembly: GCA_964030785.1. Lineage (NCBI taxonomy): Eukaryota > Metazoa > Cnidaria > Anthozoa > Scleractinia > Rhizangiidae > Siderastrea > Siderastrea siderea. Next base: position 46,665,784 of record OZ034971.1, on the reverse strand, counting down.
AATTTAACCAATCGCTTCTTAAAGATGAAATCTATGTCTCTAGATTGCGTGCTGAAATTCCCAGCTTCAGAAAAAAATATAACAACGTCGAAGACTTAACACTCAAATGGGATTTAATTAAGATGGAAATAAGAGGTTTTACGATTAAATACTCGAAAAATAAAGCAAGGAAAAGAACATCGGCAGAAATTCACCTCCAAAACCAAATCAACGAACTCTACAAAAAGGCTGAAAAACAACCAAATAACAAACAAATCATTAACGAGATCTATCATGCTAGATCCCGCTTAAAAATTATCATGCAGCATAAGACAAATGGTACGACTCTTAGAAGCAAAGTCAGGTGGCATGAGCACGGGGAACGAAATACGAGATATTTCTATGGCTTAGAAAAACGAAATTATGAAAAAAAGACAACCACAAAATTGAAACTCTCAGACGGCAGTTTCACCAACGACCAATCCAAAATTCTACAGGAGCAAATGCGCTTCTATAATACCCTCTATACATCAAATAAGCAAAGATCTTCGACTTTAAGCGATCCTCTCTGCAACTTCAAAGAAAACATCATTCCGTTAGAGAATGACAACATGTTATCGTGCGAAGGAAAAGTGACACAAGAGGAATGCTTAAGGACGTTCGCGCGAAAAACTTCTACAATACAGTTTTTTTTCATACTTTGGCTACAGTCATATAATGAGTTATCTATGTCAGAAATGGAAAAAAATTGGGGGGTCACCGACTTCGTTTTCGAAATAAAGCGCGTCAAAAACTACCCCAATTTTGACAAATCGGCCCTCGTAACTCGACATGGCCTCAGTGCTTATTAGTTGACAAATATTTAAAATGATTCGCTATAGACCCACTTTCTTAGTCAAATTTTACTTAAGTGGGTCTGTTAGGTAAATAATTTGAACCGGTGTCATCCTTTTAGTTAAACTCAACCTCTAAGATGGGCTTTAACGAACACCGTGCAGCTTCAATAATAGTAGAATTCGATGATGCGAGGGCAGAAAAGTTGAAAAAAATCAAACTTCTACAACACAGATTTTCTTTAATTTTTCACAAAACGTAGATAATCGACAAAGAAAGTGATCTATCAAAAGAAGATATGGGGTCACCGAACATTTAAGAGAGTTAAACCCGTGCATAGATACTAAAGTCCCCACTAGCGCTATATATCTACACATTTCTTCAACAGCGCGCGCGCTCAATACATGACGTGGCATGACATCACGAAGTGAATTGCGTGCGCAGTAAGGATGCGCAGAAACAATTGGCGCGAACGTCCTTAAAAGCGTTAAACGAGTTCAAAAATGAAAAATCGCCAGGTACAGATGGGCTACAAGCAGAATTCTACAAACACTTCTGGGAAGAACTGCACACTGATATGTTACAACGTTTTGATTACGCCTATGATAGCGGTAAACTATCGATATCTCAAAGACGGGGAATTATAACACTCATCCCGAAACCGAACAAAGATACTACTGTACTCGATAACCTCAGACCAATATCGCTTCTAAATACTGATTATAAAATATTAACGAAAGTCATTGCAAAACGGTTAGAAAAAGTACTTCCAAGAATAATTAATCCCAATCAGACCGGCTACATCAAAAACCGGTACATTGGTGAAAATGTTCGTTTAATTTCCGACATCATGAACTACACAGAAGAAAACAATATTCCTGGAATCGCCCTATTTATAGACTTCAGAAAAGCCTTCGATACCATTGAAAGGGACTTTATTAACAACTGCCTTGAAAAATTCAATTTCGGGCCGAACATCAAAAACTGAGTTAAAATTTTATACAACAATGTTTCCAGCTGCGTTCTTAACAATGGATTTGGATCGGAATTCTTTCCAGTGGAACGAGGTGTTAGACAAGGTTGTCCGTTGTCCGGACTATTGTTCGTAATTGGCATAGAAATACTCGGAAGAGCAATTAAAAACGATACCGGCATAAAAGGCATTAAGGTAGGTGAGAAAGAAATTAAAGTCTCCCTATACGCAGATGATACCACTGTTTTTGTTCGGGATCTGGATTCTGTTGACCACTTACTAACTCTACTTGATAAGTTCAAAAACCTCTCCGGTTTAGAAATTAACACAACAAAGTCTGAGGGAATGTGGCTTGGTCGATGGAAAAATAAAACCGAGACTCCCTTTGGCTTTCGTTGGCCGCGGGACCTAATAAAAGCTCTTGGTATCTTCTTTTCGTATGACACAAATAAAACCAACGAGTTAAACTTCGCAGAGAAAATCCGAAACTTAGAAAAGACGCTTAATAGTTGGAAGAGAAGAAACCTAACACTGTACGGTAAAATAAACATTGTTAAAACTTTCGGGCTTTCAAAATTAATCTACAATGCATCTGTTCTTGTTATCCCAGAAAAATATATCAAAGAAATCGAGAAGTTGATTTTTGACTTTATTTGGGATGGAAAGCCTGCAAAGATAAAAAAATCAACTATCATTGGTGAAAAAAAAACACGGCGGTCTTAAAATGACTGACTTTAACATCATGAATAAAGCTTTAAAGGTTGCTTGGATACCACGTTTGCAAACCAATACTGATGCGTCCTGGAAAATAATCCCTGAGATCGCATTAGAACATCATGGAGGACTCTCTTTTCTAACACACTGCGATTATGATATGAACTTGCTGAAACTTAACCGCCTCCCAAGCTTCTACCACGAAGTCTTAAAACATTGGCAGAGCACAAAACAGACCTTTCAGAACAACACATCGCTACATAACGAAATAATTTGGAACAACCGCAACTTAAAAATCGAGGGTAAAACACCGTTTTACAAAAATTGGTTCGAAAAAAATATTCTACGTATTAAAGACCTTCTCCAAAATGACGGTAGTTTCCTTTCTTTTAAACAATTCTCTGAGAAATTTCATCTTGAAACACCTTTTACTTTATATTTTGGATTGATCAATTCCATTCCGAATGACTGGAAAGTAAAAATTAAAAGAACTCCCCGGGAAACAGCAGAAAATGGAAATCATAAAACAAACATAATTTCTACCAAAAACGTCTACTCTGCTATGTTAAAAAAGGTTTTTTTACCCCCAACCGCTGAAAGCAAAATTTTGAGGTATGGTGTTAACCGAGCAATCTTAAACAAAGTTTACGAATTACCCTTCCAGATAAAAAAATGACATAAAGATATCAATGTTTCAATATAAACTTATTCATAATATCCTTCCAACAAAAGTTAGCCTTTTCAAAGCCAAAATATCGGATAGTGATTTATGCCCTCAATGTCTCACTGACAGACATTCTTTAGATCACATGTTCTTACACTGCTCTTCAACTTTATTATTTTGGAATTTATTTCAAAACTGGTGGTACAGCAAAACTAAAGAAAAGATCACATTATCAAACAGTATGATTTTATATGGAATTCTTGACAAAAGGATGCACTCGTACTCTTTAAACTACACGCTTCTTATTGCGAAATACTCCATTTTCTGTAAATGTTTACACGACGAAAACCTATGCTTCGAAAGTTTTCTGTCACTCCTAAAAGAAAAACTTAATATACAAAGAGAAATCGCAATCCAAAATAACAAACTGCCTGAATGCAAAGAAATATATGGAAATCTTCTGTAGTTTTTTTTTTTAATACTACTATTTCTATGTTTTCTTCAGCTTAGACCCTTGTATAAGTAAGTTTAGCGATAAATGTATGCACTGTTATGTAAAAGTAATTGTAACGCACGTCAATACCTTCATTATTTTTTTTTTGCGTCTTGTTAGTTCATTGTTATTTTCTTGTACTGTAAGCACTAACACCAATAAAGCTTTTTATTGCAAAAAAAAAAAAAAAAAAGTGATTTCTGAGGAAAGCCGTCAGGTCGCCAGCAAATATTTCAAGTTTTATCTCTTCATTGTCTACCAATATTCCCTGAATTTCTTTGTTAAGACGCGTGTTAATGGCCAGGATTTCCAAACAAATGATAAATAGACAAGGGGATAATGGGTCACCTTGTCTGACCCCTCTGAGAACCTTAAAAGGAGCTGTCGTGTAAGCGTTGTTCATAACTGTACTGGAGACGTTTTTGTAGAAAGTTTGTATCCATCGAGTCAAAGACGGCCCAAAGTTAAAAATAGAAAGTGCTTTGAACATAAAACCATGATTAATCGAATCAAAAGCCTTCTGGAAGTCTATAGCTACTAACAATCCGTTGATTTTGTTTCTTTCTGTATATTTTAAGATGTCATTTAACGTAAGCGTTTTGATTGAAATGTATTATTTCTGGTAATACCTTCTGATGTCTTGTTGCAATCGCCTTTGACCCGATTTTGGCATCAACATTGATCAATGAAATTGGCCTCCAGTTGCTTATGTTTCGCTTGTCTTTTCCTTCCTTTTCTATAAGCTTAATAATAGCTTGCTTTTGAGTATTTGAGAGTTCACCGTGGTCATATGAATAATTAAGCGACTCCACCAACAAGCTTCCTAGCGAATTCAAAAACGTCTTATAAAATTCGGCAATAAGGCCATCCTCACCAGGACACTTATTGTTTTCAAAAGATTGAAGGCAATCAAAGCATTCCTTGACTGTCAACTTTCCTTCACAGGTACTCTTCATATCAGATGTGAGTTTCGGGATTTCAGATCTTTGAAAGAATAGGTGGTCAACATTTACCTCTTCTTCATTTTCAGCCTATAAGTTTGAGTAAAAATTTTCAATCTGCTTCATAACATTCTTTTGGTTCGAGGTTAGAGTACCTTTGCTTGTAAACATCTTACGGATACACCTTTTGGTACCCCTGTTGGATTCAAGCCCTAAAAAGTATTTGTTACTTTTCTCGCCTTGTTCATACCAATTTGCTCTTGAGCGAACAATTACACCTTTAGCGATGTACTCGAAATATGAATCATATTTAATTTTTAATTTCTCTAATTTTTCCAAGTTTGATGTTGATGGGTCGGTTATCACAGTTTCCTCTGCTTGCTTTAGTGATGCCTCGATTTGAAGCAATTCATGTTTCCTTAAAAAAGCTTTTTCTTTGCTATATTTCATAGAAAATTGCCTTACACGGTATTTGATTAAGTCCCATAATACTCTTTTGTCAGTCACGTCTTTAAATTCCTCTAACCATTCTGGTATTTTATTCTCAACTGCGGAAGTATAGTATTCATCCTCGATTAAGCTTGAGTTAAATTTCCAGTACGAAGGGCCGCGTATCTGATCATCCAAGCTATTAAAGGAGATAATTATTGCCGCGTGGTCAGTTCTAATAGCAGTTTTAATACTTGTCTCCTCTACTTCATCTTGACAAAAATCACTAATCAGCCAAGAATCTAGTCTCCTTTGGATAAGGGGTTTCTTTTGTCTCCAGGTGAAAAACATACTATCTGGATTCCGGATTCTCCATATATCGATTAAATCATAGTTTAAACAAATGTCGTTTACCAATTTCACCGATTCTTTCTCTTTAGGCGAGCCACCAGCGCAATCAAGATCTTGATCAATTACAACATTAAAATTTCCCCCAATTATAATTCTTTGATTTTGGCTAGCAATGAAATTATCTAATTTTTGCTGCAGCTCGACAAAAAAAGTACATTGTTCTCTTATTTTGTTAGGTGAATATATATTTCCCATGATATAATCAGAACCTTGTACCGTGACATTTAACAAAATAAAACGTCCATTGTTATCCGTTAATATGGATTTCATTTCAAAATCTAGGCTGTCTCTTACCAAAACTAAGACACCACAGCTATGATTCGAACCGTGTGCAAAATACATTGGGCCTTTCCACTGACATTTCCAACTGTTTTCAACTTCTTTCGTACTGTAGGTTTCTTGTAAGAAAATAATATCCGCATTTTGTTTCTGAAGCCAAATGAGCAGAGCCTTTCTTTTTTCCGGAGAGCGAATACCCCGAACATTTAAGGAAAGCATTTTAAAATCTAAAGAAGCATTCTCGATTTCTATAGTTAATAATTATTTGAATTAGATCATCTCCCGTGGTAGCGAGCTTGAATAAAGCGGGTAACAAGTTGTCAAAGGTGTATAAACGATAATTAGGCATTGTACCTGGCAAGCACAACAAATACTTAACACTTCTGCAGGGTTAAAACTTGGCGGTCGCACGGTCGCCCGTGGCGACTAAAAAGTGTCCAGGGCCACTAAAAGTTGAGGTTTGATCGCCCGAAGGGCGACTACGATTTGAGAAGTACGAAAAGAATAACAATAACAATGAAATAAAATGTTTTTCCTTGGAGTACCTTTCTTTTCTTTCCTTTCTTTCCTCAACTCTAAGTTCATCAATTGTAGTAAAAGTTTCGTTCAAAAGTGCAAAATTCAAACCGTTCGTGATCGCTCCGATATGTAGACGCCATTTTGATTTTGTTGACACGAGATGGGGTACGTTTTCAAACATGAATATCGGCAAAATCACTCAACACTGCTCGATATAATAGACTCACTTTTCACGTGAATTCAAAAGCATTCGAAAGAAACTGAGAATCGTGATACTGTAGTTTATAGGCGTTGAGAAGATCGTTTTGTCCGTATTAGGAAAAAATGGTCCAGTTTTTCTATGGGAGTTTATGGACCAAGTCAGAACCTATAGGTTCTGACCTATAGGGCAAGGAAGAACGAGACAAATGATTCCCAACATAGACCGAACGAAGTTTTTATTATCATAACAGTTTAACCAATTTCTCGACAGTACACTGGCAAATGTGAGTTTTCAAGACAATGTTAAGATCAAGCAAATTTCTTTTGGCGCGTCAGTCGAACACGCCACTAGAAAACACGGGCCGAAACATCCGTGAGGCGTTTATTCGAGTAAAAAATAGGTTAAAATTTTTGTGTTAGCAGAGAAAATTTGAGGGCCACTTTATTTTGGCCTGGGCCACTAAGAATTCAGGGATACTGGCCCGAGTGGCGACCAAGCACTGAAGTTAATTTTTAGCCCTGCTTCTGACAATCCACATTAGTGACACTACTACAAAAATTAACATATAAAAACACATTTAAAACGTCGCCAGAAATATTCCTAAGCGCGACCTCGTGATTTGGGCTGACGAGAAAAGCAAATGCGAATGCGTACACACTATTATATGCTCGCACGCCCGTGCTAATAACCAAACTATCAAGAAAAATTACGTAATATCCCGTACGAAATGTTATTGTAACCCAAGACTTATTCATTTTAGTTTCTCGAAGTTTCTCTTCACTTAGATCGTGTTGCTGTTTCGTTTCGTACCTATTGTACGCTACTACACCACAGGGAGCCCACAATAGTTGAGAAAAGAAATTTTTTGGTTTCTGTGGTTTTCGTTTGTGTGCAGCGTCAAGCTGGCAGATGCTAGAGACAGTACTGTAGTTGTGAGCTGAGCTGTTTTGTGGACGTGTGGATGTGAGTTCTGCAGAAAAAGTAGCGCAAAAAAGAAGTATGCACAAAAAGTAGCCAAACTGCATCTCCCTAAATCTCTGTTGGGCCAGCAGTTTAGTAAAATAAATTTTCTAGTTAGTAAGTGTTATTGTAAAACAAATATTTTATGCCATCAATCTGTACACGACACGTTTTCTAACACAAAAGGTTAAGCTGAACATTATGCTGTCCTTATTGGTAAAAAATCTGAAACCTTCATTTATAATTATCTAAATATCAAAAAACAACCGTACCTTGCTCTAAAGAGGAGTCGGACTGACTTCCTCTTTTGCATGACTCATTTCCCTTTCTTGCTTCCAAGTTCACTGAACCACTTCTTTCTTCTCTAGGGTAATGTTGTTCGGTATTGGAAGGTTCTGGAATTATAACATAGAGGGCAAAATTACTGATTGCTGAGTGGTTGAGACAGAGGGCATTTATTCCGGCTTAATTTTCTTTCTAACGAGGGCAAAATTACTGACTCCTGATTGGCCAAGCGCCAAAATTACTCGCATTTGATTTTCTGAGCGCGAGAACGCCCCATTTGCATTATGTAAGCGTCTTGAAACGAAAAACAGACTTTGAGTTGTTCAACACCAGGACAATGATCGTTTCAGAATTTGAAACTTAACCGGGTTGGCTGGTAAAGATGGTAGGGAAATCGGGTGATAGCTTGAAGAGAAATTCCAAAAGGTAATCCTGAACGTTTTTCGGGAAATAGAAAATGGTTATTGTGAAAACCTTGGAGCGACTGTCCTGTCGTGGTCGATAATTTATTCCAGGGAGAGGAAGCTTCGCAACTCAGGTAAATAAAATTTACTTACCTTGAGTTTTAACTGTGTTTTGTCAATGAACTAGAATTGATTTATCTCTTAAGATGTACATGTGCATAATAGTTAGTCTTTCTTGTTCTGTACACTGTACACTGCTTGCGTGGTGAATTGTTTACGAGCGGGTACTTTTATTCTGCGGGCCGGCTGATTATGTTTCGATGTGCATGGAACGTTTTCGGAAAATTTTGCCCTCTGTGTTATAAACAAGTAATCGCATTAGTCCTCGTAGAATTAAGGATAAATTTTCACTTGTATTTTCACTTCTATTATTGGACCAATGGCAACAGTGTTAGTCAGGGATTGATTAATTGAATAAATGATTGATTTTTAATTTGTAATTGGCTGATTGACTGATTCATCAACCGAGTGGTTGAGCGGTAATTGATCAACTGTTTGGTAGTTAAACAGATGAATGAATTGATTCACCTGAGGCAAGGTGAACAAAGATTGCGCCCAATATTTAAGTTCACGACCTACAACAGGGGCTTATTTAAAATTTATAAAACAGGTTCTAATTTAATGAAAGATGTATTACTAATAATTAACTAATAATTATAATATTGTTTTCCGGTCCCACTTGTAATAATAATAATAATAATAATAATAATAATAATAATAATAATAATAATAATAATAATAATAATAATAATAATAATAAACTTATTAATACCTCCCAAAAGGGCTTTTCAGCAGGGCTAAAAATTAACTTCAGTGCTTGGTCGCCACTCGGGCCAGTATCCCTGAATTCTTAGTGGCCCAGGCCAAAATAAAGTGGCCCTCAAATTTTCTCTGCTAACACAAAAATTTTAACCTATTTTTTACTCGAATAAACGCCTCACGGATGTTTCGGCCCGTGTTTTCTAGTGGCGTGTTCGACTGACGCGCCAAAAGAAATTTGCTTGATCTTAACATTGTCTTGAAAACTCACATTTGCCAGTGTACTGTCGAGAAATTGGTTAAACTGTTATGATAATAAAAACTTCGTTCGGTCTATGTTGGGAATCATTCGTCTCGTTCTTCCTTGCCCTATAGGTCAGAACCTATAGGTTCTGACTTGGTCCATAAACTCCCATAGAAAAACTGGACCATTTTTTCCTAATACGGACAAAACGATCTTCTCAACGCCTATAAACTACAGTATCACGATTCTCAGTTTCTTTCGAATGCTTTTGAATTCACGTGAAAAGTGAGTCTATTATATCGAGCAGTGTTGAGTGATTTTGCCGATATTCATGTTTGAAAATGTACCCCATCTCGTGTCAACAAAATCAAAATGCCGTCTACATGTCGGAGCGATCACGAACGGTTTGAATTTTGCACTTTTGAACGAAACTTTTACTACAATTGATGAACTTAGAGTTGAGGAAAGAAAGGAAAGAAAAGAAAGGTACTCCAAGGAAAAACATTTTATTTTATTGTTATTGTTATTCTTTTCGTACTTCTCAAATCGTAGTCGCCCTTCGGGCGATCAAACCTCAACTTTTAGTGGCCCTGGACACTTTTTAGTCGCCACGGGCGACCGTGCGACCGCCAAGTTTTAACCCTGCTTTTCAGGTATTAAGTACAATAATAAAAGTGAAATCTTAAAAAAAAAGGGCTAACAATCTTTGTAACATTCGTTATATAAAATGTTTCTAAAAGAAGTTTCAAAATTATGTAGAGTGTTAATGCATTTAAAATGTTTAATTCTACTCGGCCTCATGCGACTACACCTACAAATACCACAATGATTATTCTGACACGGCATCCATATTATTATGAGAAGGAATTATAAGTGCACGAGAGGACACAAGCGCAGCGTGTATAAATATTCATTCCACGTGAATAACCGTGAAATAGACCAGGAAAAACAAAATAAAACTGTTGCTCGTTGAAAGTTAATAACGACTGAAACTTGGCCGAGATTCAGCCTTCTTATCTAATAACAGAAATGTTTATTCAGCCAAAAACTCGCTGGAACATAAAAAAGAATTATTATTCTAACGGCAATCAATTTAACAGAAAAATCTGTAAGGGCAGTTTGGAAATATTTCTATTTATGCAAATTACGAACTCTTTGGCTGATTTGTGCTGCACCTTTTGCAGTTTCCAAATATACATATCTCAAAATCGCAGCCACCTAGGAAGCTCAATGTACATTAAGAATGTTTTGATATCATAAAAGATCCTTCAACTGAAAAGTGAAAGTGTTAAGTTTTATCTTTCTTGAAATATTGGAGAAAATTGCAGGAATGACCAAAATCAGCCCGTAAAAAATGAGTCATGATTTACTTGAAATCGCTCTTACAGATTTTTCTCTAATTTCGCACACAAGTTGTGTAGGTTGAGTAGTTCAAATAGTTCAAGTTTCGTCATAAAGTGTCTAACTAGTTTTCGAGATATTCGACATTATTTAAAATGAGGGTTGTCCATAACCGTTGCTATGGTGACAGCTGTTGCTAGGAAACCAGTGAGAAAATAAACTTTGATCATATGTTGAAAAGGTGGTGTAGTACCAAGGAAATTGAAGTTTATCTTTTATGCGAAATTTTGACTCCAAAAGATACACTCCAAGGCCAAAAAAACTGTTGCGAGCCTCCTTAGCGTCATTGGTATACACACCGCAATGAAATTGTGTCTCGTGGAAGTATAAAGCAGGTGACATTTTCATAGTTTTCTTGTATTTCTTCCACTAAGCAATGATCTCTTTTTGTTGCTGTGGTGTATGAGTATGTTATTCTCCATTGTTCTTTATACAAAAACTCAAAAAAAAAAAAACTTGTGAGGTCGTAACATGTACCTTCCGGCGGAAGGTACTTGCCAAACTTCTGGCTACTTTTGGGAAGCTTTTACTTTCAGACATTTAAGGTACTATTTGGATGTCATTAGCTTGGCATCCATCAACTGAAACTACAACGCTGCAAGTGGCAAGAAGAATTTTAAAATAATTGCCTCTTTTCTCAGATCAAACAGCCTAGGCGATTTTATTAGTCAGAAACTGCATTTGTATGCCCATGACTGTGGCGCACTTCAAAATCGTATCATGCCTTTACGGTGAGGTGAAACTTTCTGTCTTAGTGAAGAAGTTGAAGCAGATAGTAGGTCTTTTTCAAGAGCGAAGCTTGGAATGTGGTGTCTCTAGAAACCGATCATCCCGACAAGGCCACATAGCCACGGAAATCTGGAGCGAGGACGGGCGTACCCAAGATTGCCGTACTAAAAATTGAGATAAGCAGATGAAAGCAGCCGACGCCAAGGGATTGAAAGAGGCCTCCACGCCCTTGCGGAAGGCAGGCGTTCGTGTCCTGGCCGTGGGTATTGGCTCCGGCGTCGACCCAGATGAACTTCGATTGGTAGCAGGGAGTAAGGAGGATGTTGTGGTGGCCGCAGACTTCGCAGACCTTCTACTCAAACTTGGCAACATAACCAGCCAAACCTGCCAACACGCAGGTAAGTAGCAGTTAACGATTTGTGTCACGCCACGGCCTTTCGATGGCTTTGGCGAAACACTCAGTAGCAGATACAACTTCTGAACAGCAGACCATGAGTTAACCATTACGAAGTCAGTAATCATTGTGACTTTCTTATGGACTGGAATATGACTGTGAGGAGTAACGGCATGTCCACGTACTTTGAGTTGGGTTGAAAAGAAGGTGCACCCTGGGTGTAAACTGCACTCCAACTTGGGTAGCACATTCAAATATCTGTTGATGCTATACTACAAGGCGTCAACGCCAGACATCAGATCCTCGACTTTAGGCATACAGAACTCAGCTTGGTTGTCGCTACTGCCCTGACTTACATTTCCCATAAGCAAGTCGGTTAACATGGCTTACGTAAGCCTTTGGAAGGTGGCACCAGGTGTGTTGAAACCAAGGGGGAGGAGCTGAACTCGAATAGTTCAATGTGAGTGACTTCAGCTGTTTTTTCTCCGTCTTCTTCTCAGACAGGGACTTACCAATATTCATTAGCAAGGTCCAATTTAGCAAAAGGTTCGCCACCAGCCAGCCGGTTGCGGATGTCAATGACTTGAGGATGTAAAAAACCATCATTTATGGCGACTGACTGAGTTAGCCAGATGGTAACCAACCACGAATCTAAGGGATGTGGTTTACCATGTAAATCCTTACAATGTACAAAGATTGCTGGTGGACCCCAAGGAGGCTTTGACAGGGGAATGATATCTTGTCATAGCTGGTCACTAATTTCATTACACACCGCTTCAAGCTCGGGGTGATATTCTGTGTGGTGAGTTGTAGCAGGGTTGTGATGCATTGCCAGTGTTATTGTAGTATGTACTGTTCAGCTCCTTGGTAGCCTGCGTGGCCGGCGTTCGAAGGGGAAGGGAGAAGGGGAGTTCGAGCGCGAAGCGCGATCGCGATCGTGGGATTGGGAGGGGGAACGCGTTCCCCCCCCCCTTCAACCACCCACCCCCACGATCGCGCTTCGCGCTCGAACTCCCCTTCTCCCTTCCCCTTCGAACGCCGGCTACGCAGGCTAGCTCCATGGATGCACCTAAGTGGTACATCTGGTGAAGAAATGCATCAGGGTACTTCTGAAGTAAGGTGTTAATCTGACCGAGTACTGCAGGGTCAACATCACTGTTTTTATCAGAGTCGAGACAAAGCTCTTTGTGCAGTTTCTGGTGATCTGTCTGAAAATGGATAAACCTTAACCGTGGACTGGGGAGGCAGGTCGCGATCATCACTGCAAACTGTAAAGTTTTCCGCTTATTTTTCTTATTAATTGTATTTCAAAAACTAAAGTTATTAGAATTTTCCCGTTAGGAAGTGTTAGCGAAAAATCTTTTTATGCCATGAATCTGTACACAACAACACACTAACAGAAAAAGTTAGGCTCAACATGAGGCTGTCTTTATCAGTGAAATTCCTACAGTTTCATAATTCCGCTAAATAATATAAGTAAACAAAACAACTGTACCTTGGTCTGAAGTGGAACTTGAATGTCTTCTTTTCCGTGACTTCTTTCCATTTTCTACGCTCAAATTAGCTGAAGCTTCTTCATTGTTTTCCCTAGGTTGATGTTGCTTGGTACTGGAAGGTTCTAGAAAAATACCACAATGATTTTTCTGACATGGCATGTGTAATACATTCATACAGACAAGTGGAAAGACACAGACAGACAGACGACAGACAGTGAGTGAGACAAGTTTTTTAATTCAGTACATTTACATTATGTTTTTAAGAGCTTAGTTTTAGTATAAGCTAGTATAATAACAACTCGATTTTACGAAGTCCAAAACCACCAAAGCTCTGACAATATTTCATTGTCTTTTAGTAATAAATGGCATACACACTATGATGGCTTATGCTTCTCATGAAAGTCTAAACCTGGTGACAAGGTTATCTTGAATTATGTTCTGCTTGGCAATGATCAACCAGGCGATTTTGTGGACACTAGGTGCTGATCGGCCATGTCAGCACATACCCGTTGTTATTTCTGTCAGCTTTCCTGACGTTCTATTGTAACATCGGGGTATGTTGGTAGCGAGCTGCTTAGAAATGGACTTATTGCATTGAAAGTCTGCACTATGGTATATTTTTAGTTTGATGGAACCCACATTATGGACTGGTACAAAGCTTGAAATATCTGGCTTGGCGGAGGGGGGCGGGGGACACAAAGGTTAGGCAAAATTAAAAAGGAATTTAACTTACTCTCCCGTGACAAAACTAGCTATGATAAGCTGCAGACTTTGTAACTGTATACGAAGAAATTTCGAAAGAGGATAGAAATCATACTAATCCAGTTAAGAAAGAATTAGAGATTCTGCAAGATGTTTACGAAACTTAAAGGCCACTAAGTTTCTTAGCTTCTGCAAAGTACACAGTACCGCATAGCAAGATCGTAATAGCTGATCTACATGCTCGTCTCACTTTAGACGGCCCGTTAAGTAAACACCCAGAAGCTTGGCTATTTCGAGCTCTTTCCAGAGGATTGTCGATCTGTGATGTCGAAATCAGCATGACTTTGGTCTTCTTAGCATTTAGTGCAAGGTTACAGTCGCTCGACCAGTTTTGTAGGCCTAAAAGAGTAGAATGTAAGGCTTCTGCTTGGGAAACGATGCCTGGCGCCATAAAACTTGTGTAGATGGTTGCGTCATCGGTGTACTGGAAACCCTTGATTTCAGGTGATAAACAATCTGGGAGGTCGGCAACGTACAGATTGAACAGCACAGGGCCTAAACTTGATCCTTGGGGAATACCAAACTCAGAGGTGGTGGGAGAGAACTTGTCTTAAGGTCGTCAATCAGCACGTGGTGTCCATCACTTACAGAGTTTGTTGAGGAAATCCTGGAAAAGCCCAAAGCATGTATCTTTCCGATCACAGTCTTGAAACAAACCATATCAAATGCCTTAGAGGGGTCAGCAAGCACCATCAACGTTACTTCCTTCTTCTGCATTGCGTGTATTAGACGATCTCTTATCCCCATAAGAACAGTTACAGTAGACTGTCCTGTGCGGAAATTGGAGATGGGGGCATTTAGTGAGGCTTCTTTTTCTAAGGAGGTGGCCACTTGACAAATTGCTACTAATACCTTGGAAAGTAGACCAGACCCTTGTGACCTTGTTACTGGAAGTAGCCCGCTGCCAGGGAATTGTCCAGAACTCCATCGAAAAAGAGTCTGTAGTTGTTTAAGTAAGCAGATACTCCGTAGACTGTCTCGTACGAGTAGTGCTCGCAAGAAGCATAAGAATTTAAACTGGCTGATTCTGGTCTGCTGCAGTCGTGTGTAAGGTAGGTATCAGAAGAGACTGGTTTTGGCACTCACAAACGTTGGTTTTTCGGTTGTCAGAACATAATTTCCGTTTTGGATCTCGGCCAGAATTTGCTATCAATTTGCTGTCATTTTTTCGGATGAGTGGCAGAGCGAAAGTTATCTATATTAATGCCCTCCAAATGTAAGTTGCTGGAATGTTCCTAAATCCAGTCGCGAGCCCGATTTCGGCTGTTTATCTGTTTAGCGTTAAGCCTCCGTCCTGTGTAAGGTGTAGGCTGGTATAGCAAATTCTTGCTCCCTGTGGAATATGTGAAACTATTTGGTTGTCTTTTTGCCCATGTAAAATAGTAAATTTTGCCGTCGAGAAGTTATCCATGCACAAAAGTCGCTTTTCTGTGTCACGCACAGTAACGCAACCTCTCGACTTCAATTCTCTAATTTCAGTCTGTTCTTATGGACTATATCTTTATTTTAGATTCTGAATGATTGAAGACAACACCAAAAAGCCAAATGAAACTATTCGAATAGCTTGAAATAACCTTGTGCTGGAATTTAAATAATACACACCTGACTCACCTGAATACTGTCGGGGAGGGGTGGGGAAGGAACGACTTTAATAGCCGCAAGACGTTTATTTGCAAAACCTGCGGCAATCCGCGTGAATTTCAGTATAAACTACTTAACATGTGTCTTGTGACAAATTCCTTATTATCTAGAATTAGTATTGTACCATCTCCGGTGTGTTCCTTTTGTGGTGAAATGGACGAATCCCTTAAGACTTTTATACGACTTGTCATTATTTTAAGTAAGGGTTAGACAATCAACGCGAGTGATGTATGGGATATAGTGTCCCCAGCAAAGATATAGGGTGGAATCATTTGCAGCATACGCATATAGCCGTCGGATTTGTTTGTTGGAATTTTTCATTGTTTTCAAACTTAGAAACCCGAAAAAATTCCAATGGGTAATTTCGACGGCTATACGCGTATGCTGCAAATGATTCCACCCATAATGTTTGGTATTCTAAGGTGTGAAGATGAAGTAATTGTAAACCATAGTTTGCTAGTTGCGAAACAATACTTGTATTCTTGCAGACAAAACAGACCATAACCTTCGATTCGAATATTTAATTCCAAGATTAAACTCGTTCACCTCTTCAAGACAATGATCACCAAATCAAATAAATTGTCGCCCATACTAAGAAATGGGGCAGGTACAAAACAGTTACTGCCTCGTTACTGCATCATACCACCATTGTCAACTCTAGATGGAAATAAAGGTAACATGTACTGAGGTGTGTGTATGTAAATGTATGTGTGCGTAGTGTGTGTCAAAAACATCGTATGAAGCTCTTGAAATAAAAAAAAGTTATTTATATATATATATATATATATATATATATATATATATATATATATATATATATATATATATATATATATATAATTTAGCTGAGACTTTAATCTATACTAGGAAAGGTTTGGCAGTTGCTTGCCCTGTTCTATTTCTCATGGTGGTATAATTCGCGTTCAAACTTAGAAGGTACCACTACTAAGAAATCCAATCAAGCCACCTTAAGTTTGAACTCATCAAGCAAAACTGTTTATTTATTGATCATGGAGGCTGGATGGAAAACTCTATGGACTGGCATTTTGCGTTCATTCCTTCACCTCCAATTACATGATCACAAGCAAGTAAGTTAATAATCACAAGAGTAATTTAATTTCCTTTTTTCCCCAGAGAAGGCCTCAAAAATCCTTTGGAAGTCCAAGGCCCGAATTATGAATGCCTCATTTTTCACTGAGTTGCCGACTGGGAAAAAATGCTCATTCTGTAGTCGAAGAATTATTTCATCGCTTGAGCCCTCGAATTTCCACTTAATTTGCAATCGATTCTTCTTTAGGGATTTCCCATTTCGTTTTCAGCTTTTAGACGGCATATTTTGATTCGTATAATGTCCAAAAACCCTCTTGAAAATTGTTGGGTACTAGATCAAGTTGTTGGGTCGCCATTTTTTTTTAAAGCACGTAAGTTTTGTTCGAGTAACAAATTCTTTCTGGCTTTCCCCTAAACCTCTTATTCTAAGCGTAGTCGGTGGACTGCAATAACCTGAGCTTATCTCCAAGATCGAAGGCTCCTATGTATATGAGCCAACTCGTAAATGCAAATGAATTCACAGTTGTATGCTCCGGAAAGAGCTCAGAATTTTTTCGTTAGCACAAAAAACCAACAACCGGAAATGAGAGGCGAAGGACCTTTAAGAATATGAAAGTCTAGCCTACGGAAAGAGCTACTTGACTTGTGACCCTTGTGGGAAATGTTTTTTTTTTTTTGCCTCACGACATTTGGAAGCCATTTGGTATAAGTTTTAGGTTTAATCTTTTGTCCTAAAATCTGTTTATTAAAACCTGGAGTCAATAACACGTATTAAATCTAAGTTAAGTTTTTGTTTGTTTGTTTTTCTTGTATTTGTCGCCGTGTGTAATTTCTTGTTCTTAGCGACGAGAATTAGACAGAAAAAAATATAATTTCTCAAGCAGTGGATTTTGTGACGTTACATTCAAACTCTTTAGTACCTTTCCCTCAGGATTTTCATGCATGGCTAAATCGACTAGGTTCGGGGGTGGGCAATTTTGTGCGAGTTCGGGCCTCAAGCTGTACAAAAAATTCTGATTAAATTAACAAACGTTTTCAGCCCATCAACATAGTGAGTGAAATCAAGTGTTTCTCACGCACCCTCCCGCATAAAATACCATGACCTTGAGAAGCTAATTATTATGACAGAACACGACATCGCGACATCAGGACAAACAAACCGTTCTAACCGACCGCACAAAAGCACTATCACTTTTAAAATTAAGATTAATATGAGGCCCTCTTTAACAGTCAAAATTCTGGCACTTTTATATCCCCTGCTTAAATATATATATAAAAAAAACTATACCTTGCTCTGAAGCAGAGTCGGACTGGATTCTCCTTTTGGTACTGAAAGGGTCTGCAAAAAATTACGCACAAATTATTCTGAAACCGCATCCATGAAATACATTCACACATTCTCCCCTTTCTTAAAAACTCTATCTAGGGGAGGGGGGTAATCCCTTATATGGCCTTAACGGGGACGTGTGGCCCGATAGGGTATGGTTTTCAGAGGGTTTTGTCTTGAACGGGGTATCGATTTCATTTTTTGTTTTAAACAGGGTATCGTTACACGACCTTGTGTATTCGTTTATTTACAGAAACCTCGCCACGAGCTGAATTTTTACTACTTTGCCAATGTACAGCATATTGAAATAAGAAACAGTGACTAGTCCGTCTAGCCGTAAAGAGGGTATGTTGTTGCGTTGAGCGTCTTAGACAGGGTACGAAATATCTGAATTCTAGCAAAAAAGAGATTTTTGTATTAAACAGGGTCAGGGTTTAAACACCAGGGCCGCACCTCCCTACTGAGCATCTGCTGAGTGCCCCCCCCGGGGGGGCGTGTCCGCTAAATACAGGTTAGTTTTACGGAAAATATGGGAAGAAACGTTTGGAACTCATACAGGTTTCACTGTATATAATTGATCATAATCTCCACGTGATCTTTGTTTCGAAATGGTTTTGCTGCAACAATCATGCCGTTATATAAGGCATGAAATAAATGTACATGAGAACGAGATGAAAGCTTTTTTCAACGTTAAAGGATGTATTAAAAGGTAACAAGCCGTGAAGCCTTTCTCTAGTTACTTCTAACAGTAAGCATTAATCGACTGAGGGTAAGCACAAGCATTCAGTAGAATACGCTTATAAAGAAAAAATTTAGAGACGTTTCTGCGGCTATGTGGCAAGAGTTTATTATTACAAACACCTACAAATGTTCTAACTTTTAAATGCATGGTTTCAAGCCGGTTTTCATCTTTTCCCTCTCAAACTGCACTCTTTCTGGTGTGAACATCTGTTAGTTTATCAAGTGAATTTCATCTTTCAAGATGTTGACAATGACGCCAGCAAAGAATGCCCTACAGGTGGATCCTTGCTGACATCATTGTTTTCATCTTCGAAATTGAATTATAACTAAAAAGAGCATATAACATTTATTTAACATGTGAAGTTTGAAAGAAAAAGGATGGAAACCGGTTTCAAATGATGCTTTCAAAATTTACAACATTTACGGACGTTCGTATGGCTGGGTGGCAACTCTTGCCACCCAGCCACACAAACGTCTGTAAATTTGACCTTTTTCATAAAGGAATATCTCCTTCAATTTTCAACATTTTCCTCTCATATTTGCTATTTTTTACTAAATGTGCCAGTCTCTTTCAATTTTTCGTGTTATCATTTGCCAAGCTAACTATAAAATTTTCGATAATTTGTGATAATGCTTAGCTCAAAGACTGCCAACATGAACAAGGATCCGCCTATTGATCGCCTAAATTTCAGTGCGGGCTGTTATGTCCATGCCACAGAACACTATACTTGTTCAAGCTGCGATATTGCAATGGGTGGGTAGCCAAATGGCACCATGCATAACTTGCATGCAATCTAAAGTCACAAATGCATACAAGAAGTAGCCAACCTGCACGTCCTTGCAACTCTATTAAGCCAGCATTATAGGAACTATTTTCCCATCAGCATTTTTCCATGTAGTAGAAATGCAAATCACGCTTTACAGTCTTCGAAGCTAATAACATCATGGATTGACTGAAAGACGACCAATAAAATTGCGAGTTCGTCGACCAATCAGGACAAGGACCAGAGACTTCTAACATCTACTGGTGATTCACAATTCACTTGACTCTGGTGATGAACTTTCACTCAGATTGTCAAAACGTTCAGGACTACACTCACCCGCACGATCATACTTTACCGATCTATGACATGACTCCTGGGTACAAACCATTTACAGAGTTTGAGACACGGTAGTAACATAAACATTGGGAAAAAGCAAAGGGACAAAGTATTCCAACAAACGTGACAAGGATCATAGCTTTGAAAACTAAAATTAGAACTGTGAACCATCTTACCTTTAAGCATACCCCTCATCTGCTCAACAAGATCTCTGCATTGCTCCTCCCATCTGTATATCTTGGCATAGCTGTCACGCAAAGCTTCAGCTTCGTCTAATCGAAGTCCTCTTTCTTTTACCAGAACCTTGTCAATCTCACGTGCCCACATGTCAGCATCTTCAGAGTGAATAACATAATGTGAACCAAATTGAACCTTCTTCATGGCTTCTCCAAATCCCGAGTTGGCACTGACAAGCACAGGCAGCCCTGCTGACATGGCTTTCAGAGCAACGAGACCAAAATCCTCAGTTCTTAAGGGCATGATGGCAACATCCACCTTAGAAAACTGTTTCTTCGAATGTTCTCTAATTTCGGGAAAAGAAATAACTGTTAGTCGACTTTGAGGCATGTTGTATTCTTTTAATCGCCTTGTTATTTCATCTTGCTTCTTTGCACCAACAAATATTAGATAAGCATCATTTAACTTAGCAACAGCTTTAGCTGCGATGTCAAGCCCCTTCAAAGAGAAATCCTCGGCACTGCCATGGCCAAATGCTAAAACTCGACACTTGCTTCCATCTTGACTGCTCTGTGGTATGTCAGACAAGTCACTGAAAATACCTGGTGTCAGAACAAATACGTTTTGGTCTTTCTTGCAAACGCGAAGGTAGGACTGATAAGCCTCTGCTACTTTGGAGCCCACTGCCACAATAAAGTCAGCGCTAACACAGAGTTCTACCTCATCTTGATGCTTCTTTTTGGCTCCCTCTGAAATGGCATCTGAGCAATCTGTAAACATTTCTCGCTCCTCTGGGTCAGTGTGAACAAACTGAACCCACTTACAGTTATGGCTTTCTCGTATAACAGGTGCATGACGACCAAGTTCTACCCCATATCCAATTACAATGTCTATCTGGAGGTCTTTTGGTGGAGAGCAAAGCCATTGGGTTTCATCATCATGGCCAGGCCTTCTTGTTGCCTGAACGAGAGTGATGTTGTGATTCAGCTGAGCTTCACTTTTTTCATCCTGGTCACACAGTGGGAGAAAGACTGAGACTTGCATATCAGGGTGTTTTGCTAATTGAATTGCCAGCTCTCTGTTAAACGTGGACAGTTCATCTCGCTTTGTTCTCCACTCTGAGGCCAGTAGCACTACTCTCATCTTGTTGGATGATGCCATTACTCCTGAATGCCGCTGAAACTTTCACAAACCTTCAAAAGGAAATAAAATAACAATAAAAAGTCTACTTTCCTAGGTGAACCACCATTAAAAGACTAACTACACATCTGAACAAGATTCGTTTAATACGTTTTGAGGATTCATTGGCGACAATTTAACTGCTGGCAATAAATACAGG
This sequence comes from Siderastrea siderea, assembly GCA_964030785.1. Lineage (NCBI taxonomy): Eukaryota > Metazoa > Cnidaria > Anthozoa > Scleractinia > Rhizangiidae > Siderastrea > Siderastrea siderea. The sequence goes on along the minus strand of OZ034971.1, from coordinate 46,644,477 downwards.
GCTCACTGCATAATTTCTAAAGCTATATGTACATAATCCAATAGACTATTATAGCGAGCGAATTGAACGTGCTTGAACAATATTAAACGATATTATATCAAAGGTGTTTCGCTGCCCCACATTCCCCATTAAAACTGTATAGATAAGTGTTTATTTAATTGTTCCCAGATTTCGAAAGAGACACCTACTGTTTGTAGTACGGACGTACACTAGACAAAAACAGGTGTCATTATTTGCTTGTTTCAATGTTGCCTCTGACTGAATGTATTTATCATGGGTTACATAACCCTCTGGGGTGTTATGTTACAACTGGTTCATTAGCGGGAGCATTGGTATATATAGTGTGTTGCCTTCATTCATATTCATTCGAGTCATACATCTGTCCCTTCGCCTTCAAAATTAAATACCCAATGACTAAGGGTTATACATTTTGTTTTTCATATTTGTATTTACAAAATAGTATATTAAGTATTTGTATATTTATACTATTCTATTGTTATACGAGCTTGCAGTGTTGAGATTGTTATTTGCTTGATATTTTCTTTGTATTATGCTTGTAAACTTTATTACCACATAGGTCGATTGTAAAACAATAAAGAGGGTCGCATAAGGGTCATGTTGATCGACACACCCCAATGGTGGTTGCTTATTACATGATGATAAATGTTTTATATTCGGTTGAGCGGGAAGCAAATTAGAATACAAAAGAAAGTCTTACTGAGATTTTCACAGCAGTTATTAAATAAGTGATATTATTTCTCAAATAAATTGAACAAAACTGACTGGAGCAAAAATATGAAATGCTGTGATGGATTGCACTAGTTATACAACTTACAAATCAGAGAATTAATTCTGTAGTGTAAAGTGCTGGAAAGCTTAACTTAATTTCTCACATATTATTGCCCTGCTCACATTTCTTTTAAGAAAATGTGGTCCTCACGAGGTAATCAAAAAACCTTTGACCCTGGTGGGATTCAAACCCATGACCTCTGTATTTGATCACCAATGCTCTCCTGATTGATTGAGTGGTGGGTAATTTAGATTGCAAATTCACAGTAATGAAGATGTGAAGGGCACAAAAAATGTTGACCGCACTTGAATTTACTCTGCTTAGTTAATTATCTGATTTCTCAGTTGTATAATGCATCAAGCAGTGCCCATCCCCTCCCCCCAGAGACACCTAGTGTTTGTAGGACTGACGTACACACAAAAACAGGCATCTGATTATTTGTTTGTTTCAATGTTGTCTCTGACTGAAAGAAATCCTTACTGAGATTTTCACAGTTCAAGTAACTGATTATTTTCTCAAATTTAAGAAAACTGATCATGACTGGAGTAAAACCCGAGAAACACCGTGCTGTGCAGCACTATAGTTATACAACTGAGAATTAACTGTGTAGTGTAAAAAAGTGCTGGAAGGAATTTCCTTTCAGCACTTAACTTAATAATTTATCACATAATATTGCCCTGCTCACATTTCCTGTGTAAGGAAATGAGGTCCTCACGAGGTAATCAAAAAACCTTTGACCTTGGTGGGATTCAAACCCATGACCACCGGATTTGATCACCGATGCTCTATTGATTGAGCCAAAAGGCCAGGCAGGAGCAGATATTTGTAATTTGCGGTAACGGAGATGTGAAGGGTACAAAAAGTTTGGTACAAAGTTTGGAAAAAAAGACACCAAAAGACCTGCATGCTACTGAAATGTTACTAAAGAAAATGAACATAATATTTTCAAAACCACTTAGTCACGTATAATTTTGGAAAAAAATAATTACCCCGCCGTCAGGACGGGGTCTAGTAATACCCGTTTTTTACCCCGCCGTCAGGACGGGGTCTAGTAATACCCGTTTTTTTTTAACCCCGCCGTCAGGACGGGGTCTAGTAATACCCGTTTTTTTTTTTTTTTTTTTTTGTTGTCGTGGTCAGTTGCCCCAGACCTTCGCTCGGTCAAAACAATACTTGCCGGTAAACTTTGTCCGTTTAGCGTTTATTCGCCAGAATTTTCATGAAAGTTGGTGTAGAAAATTACCGGCGATTTAATGGCATGAAAATTCCTTCGATGAAAGCAAGAACGAAGGTGCTAGCGAGCTTTGAAGCTGGCATGAATTTGCCAAACCTGCCCTGGCACGTAAACATTACATCACTGAAACACAAAAGGTGATCCGGGGAAGTCCCTTGCTTTCGCCAAGTTGAAAAATTCAACAGTGAAATGCAAGCATATTTTTGGCAGTTTTGCTTTGCTTCGCCAAAATCTTTAGGGAAAGTTGTGTAGAAAAGTACAAGAAATTCAATGGAGTTGACATCTCTTCAATGAGAGCAAGGACGAAGGTGCTAGCGAGCTTTGAAAGCCAATGATTCATGCTACGTGCCGTAGCACATAAACATTATGTCATTGAAACACAGAAGCCGATTCGGAGAAGTAAACTTGCTTGCACCAAATCACTCATCGAATCACGGCCTAAAATAGACTTTTACGGTTTTTGATAGCTACCAGTTTCCTTTAGATTTTAGAATGAGTTTTTTGTCAAGAAATCTATTTAAATTTCCGTGCCCTTGCTATTTAGAATTACGCTGACATGTCAGTTCGTTTATTTTTAAAAAACGTGACTTAACTGAGTCACGCTATGGTCAAAATATTTCGTCACGTTCTTCTTCGCGAAAGCTAGGACAAGTGGATGACCAAGGAATGAGGGATGGGGTTCATACTATCAGGGATTCATGTTACCACAGGGAGAAGGGTGCGGAGCAGACGCATAAGGGGAAATGGCAGCAAACACAGGTACGATAAATCATCAACTTTAAAATTTACACCACTTGAGCTCGTATCTTGAGTGACCGTAATATATTTTGCTCCCTGGGAGGAGGAGAAAAACAGCGGGGTCCAATGAAAGTAGGAACGAAGGTGCTAGCGAGCTTTGAAGCTGGAATGAATTCGCCTAACTTGCCATGGCACGTAAACATTACATTACTGAAACACAGAAGCCGATTCGGGGAAGTCCCTTGCTTTCGCCAAGTTGAATAATTCAACAGTCAAATGCAAGCATTTTTTGGGCAGTTTTGCTTTGCTTCGCCAAAATCTTTAGGGAAAGTTGTGTAGAAAAGTACAAAGAATTCAATGGAGTTAACATTTCTTCGACGAGAGCAAGGACGAATGTACTAGGGAGCTTAAGTTTGAAAGATGGCATGAACTCGCGATCGCTATGAACTTAGTAATTATGATGTAAAGTATGTATGTATGAGTGCCAAGAAGTGAGTAATACTGCCCTCCATAATTTCCCCCTGACCACAGGCCTTAAAATAAAGAAATTAGAAATGAGAACCAAGATAAAAGAAAAATCTTTGACCCCGGCGGGATTCGAACCCACGACCTCCGGATTAGAACACCGTCGCTGAACCAACTGAGCTACGAGGCCAGGCTGAGTCACGCCATGATCAAAATAATAATTTTATCACCCTCTTCGTCACGCACGCTAAAACAGGGTGATTAGGCAAGTCGTGTCTTGATTTATGTTATCATGGCAAGCACATAAAAGATACGATAAGTCACCAGCTTTTACCTGGCCGTAATATATTTTGGATCCCAAGGGCAGAGAGAACAACGGCGGGGTTAATGCCCCCTGGGGCTTTTCTTGTTACCCCGCCGTCAGGACGGGGTCTAGTAATACCCGTTTTTTTTCGTGGTTTTTTTTTTTTTTTGGTGGTGGTCACTTGCCCCAGACCTCCGGTTTTCGCTCGGCCAAAGAAATACTCGTCATGTCTTTCGCTACACAGCCAAGGGCTTTTATCTTGAGTGACCGTAACATATTTTACACCCCCCAGGGGGGAGAACAACGGTGGGGTCTAATGCCCCTGGGGCTTTTCTTGTCTTGTTTTTTTTTTGGTGGTCACTTGCTCTAGACCTCCAGTTTTCGCTCGGCCAAACAAATACTCGTCGTGCCTTTCGCTACACAGGCAAGAGTTCTATCTTGAGTGACCATAACATATTTTACACCCTGGGGAGGGGGGGTGGGGGGAGAACAACGGCGGGGTCTAATGCCCCTGGGGCTTTTCTTGTTTTTTTTTTGTCGTCGTGGTCACTTGCCCCAGACCTCCGCTCGGTCAAAACAATACTTGCCGGTAATGTTCGTTCGTTTAGCGTTTATTCTCCAGAATTTTCATGAAAGTTGGTGTAGAAAACTACTGGCCATTTAATGGCATAAAAACCGCTTCGCTGAAAGCAAGAACGAAGGTGCTCGGCTAGCGAGCTTTGAGGCTGGCATGAATTCTAATAACTTGCCCTGGCACGTAAACATTACATCACTGAAACACAGAAGCCGATTCGGGGAAGTCCCTTGCTTTCGCCAAGTTGAATAATTCAACAGTCAAATGCAAGCAGTTTCTGGGTAGTTTTGCTTTGCTTCGCCAAAATCGTTAGGGAAAGTTGTGTAGAAAAGTACAAGAAATTCAATGGAGTTGACTTCTCTTCGATGAGAGCAAGGACGAAGGTGCTAGCGAGCCTTGAAAGCCGATGATTCAAGCTACGTGCAGTAGCACATAAACATTACGTCATTGAAAGAGAGAAGCCGATTCGGAGAAGTAACTTGCTTGCACCAAATCACTCATCAAATCACGGCCTAAAATAGACTTTTACCTCTTTTTTCCCATAGCTACCAGTTTCCTTTAGATTTTAAAATAAGTTTCTTTATCAAGAAACCTATTTAAATTTCCGTGCCCTTGCTATTTAGAATTACGCTGGCATGTCAGTTCGTTTATTTAAAAAACGTGACGTAACTGAGTCACGCTACGGTCAAAATATTTCGTCACGTTCTTCTTCGCGAAAGCTAGGACAAAGGGATCACCAAGGAATGAGGGATGGGGTTCATACTATCAGGGATTCATGTTATCACAGGGAGAAGGGTGCGGAGAAGACGTAAGGGGGAATGGCAGCAAACACGTCAAAGGTACGATAAATCACCAACTTTAAAATTTACACGCCTTGGGCTCGTATGTTGAGTGACCGTAACATATTTTGCCCCCCTGGGAGGAGGAGAAAAACAGCGGGGTCCAATGCCCCTGGGGCGTTTCTTGTTTTTGTTTTTTTTGTCGTCGTGGTCACTTGCCCCAGACCTCCGCTCGGTCAAAACAATACTTGCCGGTAATAATGTTGGTTCGTTTAGCGTTATTTCGCCAGAATTTTCATGAAAGTTGGTGTAGAAAATTACTGGCGATTTAATGGCATGAAAACCCCTTCGATGAAAGCAAGAATGAAGGTGCTAGCGAGCTTTAAAGCTGGCAGGAATTTGCCAAACTTGCCCTGGCACGTAAACATTACATCACTGAAACACAAAAGGCGATTCGGGGAAGTCCCTCGCTTTCGCCAAGTTGAATAATTCAACAGTAAAATGCAAGCATTTTTTTGGCAGTTTTGCTTTGCTTCACCAAAATCTTTAGAGAAAGTTGTGTAGAAAAGTACAAGAAATTCAATGGAGTTGCCTTCTCTTCGATGAGAGCAAGGAAGATTAGGTGCTAGCGAGCTTTGAAGCTGGCATGAATTCACCTAAACTTACCGTAACACGTAAACATTACGTCATTGAAAGACAGAAGCCGATTCGGGGAATTGTTTTGCTTTCGCTAAAGCATTTATCGAATCATGGCCTAAAAGTAGACCTTTACGTTTCATTTTTCAGTGGATAACCGTTCCCTTTTAATTTAAGGATAATTTTCTTCATCAATAAATCAATTTAAATTTCCGTGCCCTTGTTTAATATTTAGAATTACGCTGAGATGTCATTTCGTTGAAAAATTGACGTAACTAAGTCACGCCATGGTCAAAACTATTTCGTCACGTTCTTCTTCGCGAGTGCTAGAACAGGTGGATGACCAAGGAATGAGGGAAGGGAAAGGTATTCATACTATAAGGGATCCATGATATCACAAGGAGAAGGGTGCAGAGAAGACGTTGGGGGGGGGATGGCAGCACACACGTCAAACGTTAGAAAAATCACCAACTTCAAAACTTTATACCACTTGGGCACATATCTTGAGTGACCGTAATGTATTTGCACCCTGAGGGGGGGGAACGGCGGGGTCCAATGCCCCTGGGGCTTTTCTTGTGTTTTTTTTGTCGTCGTGGTCACTTGCCCCAGACCTCCGCTCGGTCAAAACAATACTTGCCGGTAATCTTGGTTCGTTTGGCGTTATTTCGCCAGAATTTTCATGAAAGTTGGTGTAGAAAATTACTGGCGATTTAATGGCATGAAAACCCCTTCGATGAAAGCAAGAACGAAGGTGCTAGAAGCGAGCTTTGAAGCTGGCATGAATTCGCCAAACTTGCCCTGGCACGTAAACATTACATCACTGAAACACAAAAGGCGATTTGGGGAAGTCCCTCGCTTTCGCCAAGTTGAATAATTCAACAGTAAAAATGCAAGCATTTTTTTGGCAGTTTTGCTTTGCTTCACCAAAATCTTTAGAGAAAGTTGTGTAGAAAAGTACAAGAAATTCAATGGAGTTGACTTCTCTTCGATGAGAGCAAGGAAGAAGGTGCTAGCGAGCTTTGAAGCTGGCATGAATTCACCTAAACTTGCCGTAACACGTAAACATTACGTCATTGAAAGACAGAAGCCGATTCGGGGAATTGTTTTGCTTTCGCTAAAGCATTTATCGAATCATGGCCTAAAAGTAGACCTTTACGTTTCATTTTTCAGTGGATAACCGTTCCCTTTTAATTTAAGGATAATTTTTCTTCATCAATAAATCAATTTAAATTTCCGTGCCCTTGTTTAATATTTAGAATTACGCTGAGATGTCATTTCGTTGAAAAATTGACGTAACTAAGTCACGCCATGGTCAAAACTATTTCGTCACGTTCTTCTTCCCGAGTGCTAGAACAGGGGGATGACCAAGGAATGAGGGACGGGAAAGGTATTCATACTATAAGGGATCCATGATACCACAAGGAGAAGGGTGCAGAGACGACGTTGGGGGGGGGGGAATGGCAGCACACACGTCAAACGTTAGAAAAATCACCAACTTCAAAACTTTATACCACTTGGGCACATATCTTGAGTGACCGTAATGTATTTGCACCCCGAGGGGGGGGGGGAAACGGCGGGGTCCAATGCCCCTGGGGCTTTTCTTGTCTTTTTTTTGTTTTTTTGTTTTTTTGTCGTGGTCACTTGCCCCAGACCTCCACTCGGTCAAAACAATACTTGCGGGTAATCTTCGTTCATTTATTGTTCATTTTCCAGAATTTTCTTGAACGTTGGTGTAGAAAATTACTGGCGATTTAATGGCATAAAAACCCCTTCGATGAAAGCAAGAATGAAGGTGCTAGCGAGCTTTGAAGCTGGCATGAATTCGCCTAGCTTGCCCTGGCACGTAAACATGACATCACTGAAACACAGAAGCCGATTCGGGGAAGTCCCTTGCTTTCGCCAAGTTGAATAATTCAACAGTGACATGCAAGCATTTTTTTGGCAGTTTTACTTTGCTTCGCCAAAATCTTTAGGGAAGGTTGTGTAGAAAAGTACAAGACATTCAATGGAGTTGACTTCTCTTTGATGAGAGCAAGGACGAGGGTGCTAGCGAACTTTGAAGCTGGCATGAATTCGCCTAACTTGCCCTGGCACGTAAACATTATATCACTGAAACATAGAAGCCGATTCGGGAAAGTCCCTTGCTTTCGCCAAATCATTCATGGAATCGTGGCCTAAAAGTAGACTTGTACATTTCTTTCTTCGGTAGATAACCGTTCCCTTTAGATTTTAGGATGATTTTTCTTTATCGATAAATTTAGAATTACGCTGAGATGTCAGTTCGTAAAAAAAAAAATTAATTGAGTCACGCTATGGTCAAACTATTTCATCACGTTCTTTTTTCGAGAGTGCTGGAACGGGTGAATGACCAAGAAATGAGGGATGGGAAAAGTGTTGACACTATTAGGGATTCATGTTATCACAAGGAGAAGGGTGCAGAAAAGACATGGGAAGGGTGGGGGGCAGCACACACGTCAAACGTTAGAAAAATCACCAACTTCAAAACTTTATACCTCTTGGGCACATATCTTGAGTGACCGTAATAAATTTGCACCCCGAGGGGAGGGGGAAAACGGCAGGGTCCAATGCCCCCGGGGCTTTTCTTGTTACCCCGCCGTCAGGACGGGGTCTAGTAATACCCGTTTTTTTTATTATTTTCCATTTTTTTGGTGGTCACTTGCCCCAGACCTCCGGTCTTTGCTCGGCCAAACATACTCGTCGCATCTTTTGCTACACAGGCTGTCGTCGCGTCTTTTGCTACACAGGCTAGAGCGTGTATCTTGAGTGACCATAATATCTTTTACACCCCGAGGGAAGGGGGGAACGGCGGGGTAATGCCCCTGGGGCTTTTCTTGTTTTTATTATTTTCCATTTTTTTGGTGGTCACTTGCCCCAGACCTCCGGTTTTTGCTCGGCCAAACATACTCGTTGCGTCTTTTGCTACACAGGCTAGAGCGTGTATCTTGAGTGACCATAATATCTTTAACACTCCGAGGGGAGGGGGAACGGCGGGGTAATGCCCCCTGGGGCTTTTCTTGTTTGACTTAGGTGGCACACCATTTTAGTTTCATTTTTTTTTCTGTCCTAGTCACCTGACTTCCCAAAAAGTTGTACCTCGAAAGTTTTAAAGGCCTCCTCAACCAATCAACAAGCAAACCCTGTTAAAACATTTACTTTTGGGAGGTCAAAGATGGTAACATGTACACAATCATGGAAATTGGAGTCTTCTATTTCTTGTCACTCAATGCAAGTTAAAACAGTTTTACCTGCGTCAAATTATTATGTTGGACATCAAAGGTGAGGGCAGGGGGGGGGGTGGATCCAAATGCTAACCTGTACTTGAAACTTCCAAAGCTTCAAAATGAAAGCTTAGCTTTAGCAAATTTATAACAAAATAATCGACAAGATTCCCCGGCAACCTTGTCTACTGACCTATAAATAAAGTTGTTTCCTTTCTTTTTATTTCTTTTTTTAAGTCTGAATACACCTGATAATTTAAAAATAAAAGAGAATAGTACAGGTACCCAGCCACTCTGAAGGCGCATTCATGAATGACTCGTGCATTGTGGCCGAAAGTCCCACCGTTGACCAGTCAAATGAAACAATGGCCCCATGGTCGGCAGTCCCACCGTGTCATGGATATCTGTTTTTGAATTTTATCCTTGGTTCAATTTTTATTTTCCTTTTTCTTTTTTATGTTATATATATGATAGTGAATATGAAAAAAAATTGAACCAATGATAAAATTGAACTACCGTACAACAAATCCACTTCACAAGAATAATGCGGAAACTACATGTACCTTTAATGTAATTTGCAAGAAAATTTTCGCCACTTCTTTTAATTGCAAAAAACTGGTGTTGTGAAAAAAAAACGATGGTGTCCAGTTAGTAAAAAGTACTAGAAGATGGCAGAGAACAGAACAAAGATGTGTAGAGGTGTTAGTATTCCGTGGTACATTTTGGCTTGGGGCAGTGATTTGTATGAAGAAATCTCTAACACGACCAACTAAGTAAATCCACCGGATCCCATCAAATGAAGGACTGAGGGACTGCATTTAGTTAAAATTTGTGAACAAACACCGGCAAAGAAAACACTGACTTTGGCTTTGTTCCATAAATTTCATCCTGAATGTTGCATGAGAAAGATCAATCTGATTTGGGTTGCTGCAAAAACTGAAGACCCCTGATAATTAAGACCCTAAGACATAAGATATCATAAGACCCGAGAACTAATACCCCCTTATTTTCTTTGTTTTTGTCAGGGACTTAGTCTTCCCAAAAACGAAAACTAAGACCCAAAAACTAAGATCCCCTCATTTTATTATGATGATGCTATGTAATGTTTTGTTGAGAAAATATTCCGTTCCTATCTTAACTGTGTTTGAATAGTAATAAAGCGTGTAATCAAACATCGGTTTTATCCCCTGATTTCTGGTCATTTGTTGAAAGTAGCCATGCAAGTGACATAAATCTCTGTAAAGTTTGCGTGGTCCTCCATTGCTAAGTTTAGCACACTCAATCCTAACATGTCTGGATTTGTGTAGGTGTCTGTATGATGTAATTTCCCTTCAGAATCACAAAACCCGTCCCAAAAACGGCCACCATCTCTCGGTGTGCATCTACAACGAACGACGTATGCATTTGCATATGCGAGAAGCGTGCTGATAACAAAAAACTGGATAACAGAAGGTTGACAAATATCCTTGATCATTCTTTACAAGCAAGGTCAACGAGAATAGAAGGTCGAAAGACACAGTATATGTGTGACAGCCCGTGTGAGAGCTTTTAGGAACCCAGATTATTGTGCCTTTCTTAGCTCACTGGTACTTTCCCTTTTTCCTCCCTGATGTCATCCTCAAATAAAATGTCAAGATTTGTGTATGCGTAGTTCTCTTTTACAACTAAGGACTCGCTTGACCTCCTGGGAATGACTATCGATAGTCTATTGAATTTCGATACACAAGTCTCGCTTATTTGTAAAAAAGTCAACAATCAACTGAATGTTATGACAAGATTCCGTAAGCTTGTAAACACTTCCACCATGTTAAAATTGTATAAGGCCTTTGTTCTGACGCATTTTCAGTATTGCTCTAGAGCAATACTGAAAATGCGTCAGAACAAAGGCCTTATACAATTTTAACATGGTGGAAGTGTTTACAAGCTTACGGAATCTGTAGTATGGCATTTCTGTAGCTCTAGGAATAGCGAAAAACTTGAGTCATTGGATAAGCATGCACTGCGTGTGGTTTTTAATAACAGGGAATCAACATACAGTCAGCTATTAGATAGAGCAGCAGCTACATCACTTTACAATCTGAGAGTACAAAATATGTTAATCACGATTCATAAATGTATCCATAACAATTTCTACCCTGCGTATCTTAAGGACTTATTAACGTTGCGCTCAACGGTCTACTCTCTTAGAGGAACTGATATATTGTCGCTGTGTAGACCTGCTTCCACTTCCTATGGTCTTCACTCTTTTAAGTATTTTGCCTGTAAAACTTGGAACTCTCTACCTGAGAACATTAGAATGGAGTCCACTTTGTCTGGTTTTAAACGTCTGATACGAACCATCTCCTTTCATAGCACTTAGCATTAACAGATAATATCTATATGATTAGTACTTAGTAATGTTATTTTATTATTTGTAAATCTTTCTTTCTTTTTTTTTATCGAAGATATTAGCTTTTTAGCCTACCCTGTAAATTCGAGATAAAATAAAGTCATGTATGTATGTATGTATGTATGTATGTATGTATGTATGTATGTCGGTATGTATGTATGTATGCGTCTGCATTTTACTTTCTATAGGGTTTCTGTAATGAACTTAAAAGACTCTCGAATGACACAAAAAGGGAAATTAATTCACTTTACTGGAAAAAGAGAAAAAACTTCGTAAAACTACAGATCGTAGTGCTGATAGGTTTTCCAGAGTTGTATTAAAATTGACCAAGTGCGTTTCACGACAGCGGGTGTTTTTTTTGAGAGTTGAAGGCTTTGGCAAAAACAAAGAAAATAAGGGGGTCTTAGTTTTCGGGTCGTAGTTTTCATTTTTGTGAAAACTATGAGCCTGGCAAGAACAAAGAAAATAAGGGGGTCTTAGTTTTTGGGTCTTAGGTCTTGGGTCTTAATTTTCGGGGGGTATTAGTTTTTGCAACAACCATCTCATTTGCTCCAATGAATACTTGTGGCATATTCCTTGCTGGAAGGGTAAACATAACAATATTGCAACTACTGATAAAATGGGGGAGAGAAAATTGAAGCTTGCTTAATACAACGGGTCAGGATCAAATTTACCTTCAAGAATTGCTCATTTCTTGGAATCGTTCAATCTTGTTTTACTAATTTCAATGGACTTTCCGATAAATGCATTCACAAATTTGGCCGCGTAAGTAAAACTGATCTTCTAAATTAAGATACACGAGTGCTTTTAAGTCATATGCTGTCATCTTTAGCTGCTAACAGTGAACAGCCTTAAGAAGATGCAAATTAAGAGCACATCTGAGTTCTGATAAGAAATTTGTCTGAGTTGTGTAAAGAACCGTTGGTGGTAAAATAATGGTCAGCAAAAACTGCAGGTGAGACTTGCAAAAACAATAGTTTTAGATCCTCAGGTATAACAGCTTAAACCGTAAAATTAAAACTGGATCGAATGCCTAAGCTGAATGGCCTTTTAGGTAAGTAAACAATAATTTGTTTCCTCTGCATTCCACATGTTGTTCATTCCCAATTTCAGGATCTTTCATCATCCATGTGAACAAAATTTGCGACTTATACGTGACAGGTGATGAACAGTTGAATAAAACATGACTCATGAATAATTTTGTTTCACGTGATCTAATTTGAGAGTAATATTTACTGAACACTTTAGCAACGGTACGTCAATGTTTCCATTGTTGTGGTTGGGTTTTTAGACCAGAAAATACATTACATGTCACCTTTTATCAGAGTTCAACATCCATGCCCCCCCCCAAACCAAGGCATTTGACCTTTTAAAGATTGGCTTGTTCAAATTCTCTCCCCTCAGGGCAAAAAAAGCCGTTCAAATGCCCCACCAATTAGTACTGAACTACCTCTCCTTAAAGACAAATTTCGTCTTCAATCAAACACTTTACATGCCTTTCGGAGAGGGGTATGCCATAATAACACCTTCAAACTTCTTTTAAATACCCTTTTGAAAGAGTTATTCACTAACAAAGTTGAAATTCTATCTTGTAAATCTGTCAAACCCTGCAAAAACCGAACAAAACTCACGGCTGTATTACCTCAGAACAAGAGATAAATCCGGCTCAAATTCCCCACCCTTCTAAGCAACGTTCAACGTTCAAATTCCCCCCTCCACGGCACAATGGACCGTCAAATGTCGGGGTTATGCCCGGGTTATGCCCGTGGTTGAAGTTTTGGATTGACCAGCGCATTAAGGTCTGTACTTTCTATGGCAGGTGACAAACAATGCTTTTGTAAACTTTTGAACTGATAAGACATCATGACACCTACATGTAGGTTGTAATCTACAACCTCGCTGGATGACATGCTAGTCTATCATGGGCTTAACCCCAGCATGATTTTACGGGTACCATTTACATGTATTAACACTTGGATAGAGAGAGCCATTGTGGAGCAAAGTCTCATGGCTAAAGAAACAGCTTAACCGTAGACAAGGTTCTAATTTTTTGAATTATTGAAGAGCCAATGCAAACAGTTTAAACAGGTTCAACGTTGTTTATACGCATATTGTGATTGCTTCAATTTTTGCACGAACTTGAAAGAGGTCTGGTTATTCCTCATGACACATGAAATATGTGACTGAATTTTGCCAAGGGGTATAGGAGGGCCTCTCTGAAGGCAGTTAATTTGAACATTTGACTGTCAAATTTACTGCCACTGCTTGGAATGGAAATAAATTTCCCATAGTGAGTGGATTGAAATGATTCATCTTCTGTCCCTTAGTGTGGGAAAATTGAACAATTTTTTTTGTCCTTAAAACTCAAACACCTTGCATCTTCTCTGCCCCTCTTTCCACCCCCTCCAAGCTCCCCCAAACCCCCATAATGAGAGCCCCATGGGGCTTTTGGTTAGAAATAAAAACAGAATATCAATAAATGCCGACAGCATATGAACTTACCAATGTCAATGGTACAGCCCTTGACTTTGCCTATAATCTTTCCACATCTTTTGCTTTCTTTTAAATTTCTATTTGTTATCTGCGAATCCTGCAAATGGATCACTCCATTAAGTAAAACCGGAAGTGAATCAAAGGACGCTAAAGCGTAAGTCTCTAAAGTTGACATAAACTTTCCGAAATACAAAGCAAGAAATCAAATTCTTTGTTCGGGAATACTCAAAAAATTGTTCCCAGGCAACACTTGCCCTTACACTTTTCCCAGATTTTCATGATTTATGGCTGCGCTGATTTACCTTTCTAGAAGCAACTTAGCCACTTTGTGATTTGCTTTTCGATCTTCTCCATCCGATCACATGCAACAAGGTCAAGTTTCGGCTTTTTCTCTTCACATTTGCGAATCGACTTTCTTACTGCTTTCCTCCTTTCAAGCCAGGCTCCTGGGTTAAATCAAAGTTGATTTAGCCCACAGACACCAACCGACTTGCTGGACGCCATGTTGATGCCTGATGGAATGTGCTTCCCGGGGGCCATTTCTGCACCCAGGACCCAGGACCCTTTTACATTTAGTAGCTGACGAGGCCTGGGAAGAAAACCAGTATTTTGTTCCCAGGTGCCCCCGGCCAAGGGGGCGTACATATTGATTGCAGCCACAGTTCGCCGCAGTTAATGATAAAGAAAATATTGTTAAATGCAAACTCTAGATATTCGGAGGGAATGAATGGTTTAAATTTTCCTAATTAAAATACTAGTTTTACAAAGTGAGCGTTGTCTTACTGACAAAAGAGGACAAATAAAAGAAAGGACAACCTCGTCCCCAGGGCCTTCTCCTCGTTCAAAATATGCGGTAGGAGAAACCCCCTGGCCAAGGCAACCCTTGGCCAGGGGTTTCTCCGACCGCCATTTTGAACGAGGAGAAGGCCCTGGGGACGAGGTTGAAGAAGGGAAAAAGACTGGTTCGGTCTCAACCTCGTTCTCAGGGCACCATATTGGTGCTTCTGATTGGTTGAAACGCGCGACGGGGTATTGACGCATGGTCGGTAATCGACCTTCTGGTTCGGCCTCAACCTCGTTCTCAGGGCACCATATTGGTGCTTCTGATTGGTTGAAACGCGCGACGGGGTATTGACGCATTGTCGGTAATCGACCTCCTTCTACAGTACTCCGTTTCCAAAAGATTTTGGAGTTCGTTCGTGGTAACTTTTCAAACATTTTCAGCACGGATGTTCGGTAATCGACCTTCACGCATTGTCGGTAATCGACCTTCTGGTTCGGCCTCAACCTCGTTCTCAGGCACCATATTGGTGCTTCTGATTGGTTGAAACGCGCGACGGGGTATTGACGCATTGTCGGTAATCGACCTTCTTCTACAGTACTCCCCTATGGGGGCCCGTTCTGGTCAAAATTACATTAATTAAATTTATAAAATCAGAATAAATAATACTGTTTGTTCAATTATTTTTGTGGTATTTTACAAATAATTATATCTACTCTTCGAATTATTTTTACGTCTTTTAATTTATTTTACCTGTCTTAGATTTTTCATTCCTTCCGTGAATTATTTTTTCCTGTGCACGAATTTCTCAGCAAATCCCATACGCCATTGCACACTTTTTGGAATCCCATAAGCCTCAGGGTAGTTCCAAGATGGCGGCCAGAAGTGTGGTTATTCGAGAAAGAAATGAGGGAGGTTTTCGTCATTTTCTACAAAATTTAAAGGCAGTGTTTCGGCTATTCTTGACTCCTGAGAATGTGCATTTAACAACGGATGCTTTAGTTGAAGCAAGACGTGTTTTGCTAGAAGCCAGAGGAACCTTTGTCTGTTGATAAGTGACTTGCAACGAGGTGACCCCAATCCGACAGGGCTACCGACAAGTGCTATACAAGCGCCACTTCAGAATTTAAGCGAATCTGTGTCTGAAATGATTAACATTTTGCCAGTTGAGATAGAAAACAGAGAGAGAGCACGCTGAAGTGTTTGATCAGGACACTGCTTACTCTACATCTGTGACAATTACACCTGGACCTGGACGAAGACGTTATGACGTCTCTAAGGATCAGCTAGAACACTTGCGCACCCTTTATTTCTCTTGGCAAAAAATAGCAGACATGCTCCAGGTGAGTGTTTCTACCATCCAGCGATTTTGGAGTTCGTTCGTGGTAACTTTTCAAACTTTTTCAGCACGGATGTTCGGTAATCGACCACTGCAGTGGGTTGTGCCTACGGTGATGATAAAGATCCTGAAGAAAGCAATGAGGAACCCAGAGTTTGATGAGCCTGGAATTGCATGGATGAAAATAGCGTGTTATCTATCTTTAACGGGGAGAACAGACTGTTGTTGTTGGTTGTTTTCTGTTTTTTGTTTTGTTTTTGTTTTTGTTTTTTTTTTGTTGTTGTTGTGTTTTTTTCTGAAAACCTTAAACTGTTGTTTTTGCAGTTGGGGGTGGGGGAAGAGATGGAGGGGATTTTTCATCTTACCTTGTTTTGTTTGTTTTGTCAATGTCTCTGTTACTTAGAAAATACTTTTGTTTTTCTCGAAGGGAAGGTAATAAAATTCATTGTGCAAAAAGGGGTATATTTAGGCTCAAAAATGAATTTGCTTTGTTTGGGGGCTTGTTTAGTGTGTTTAATGTAGTTTATCCCAACAGCTTCAGTGATTTGAGGAATGTTTTGCCATATGAAGGCAAGGCCAAGAAATGATATCATTGCCAAAACCAAGTTTTGGTTTATTACAAAGTTGATTAATTTTTATTTTACAAGATAATAATTATTGATATTGATAATTAAAAATATTTTGGCTCGATTACAGAGTCATAGTCATGTAATTGTCAGATGGCTCTGGATTTTGCCGTAAAATTTCTTTAATTTTGTTTATGGTTCAATAATTGATAAACCATGATGTCATCACATCATTGCTTAAAGACAATGGCCTACAGTTTTCTCTTCTTTATCTTGTGGTGGACATAAATGCTAAACAGTTTTCTTTTGCAATGCACTCAAGTTCTTTCATTGATGGTCTCAGCATAAGAGCAAAATTTTAACAAAAATTAAATGTAGGGCTAACTGAAGTGTACCATCTCACTGAATTTTGAATCACCCATAATTGCTGACCTCCCCCATGACTTGTCATTTCATTTGTGTTGTTTATGGAAGTAGTCCTACCCTGTGTGGCAGCTACCAGAACAGGAGGGAGAGGGCTGTGCAGGCTGAACCTAGTCCCTGTGATCTAATGACACACAATTAACCAATCAAAGAGCAAATTGGATTCTCCCTGCAAAAAAGAACCCTGTCTAAACACTCAAGGGACTTGTCTTCAGATGACAGACTTGTTCCAAGTCCCTGCAACCTGTCCTCTTCTGTGAACACTACAGGGGACTTGGCCCTGAGAAAAATACTATTACTTGTCCCTTTGTTCTCAACTGGGATTATTGCTGCTTTTTCATAAAGTGAATTTAAGTGAAGGTTTCATAACATTCCCAAAGATATCTTTTTAGTAAGGTATGTGCCCTGGCAAAATTTCATGTTCACAAGAGCGCATCATTTTTAGGTTATTTGTAGGTTAGGTCAAGTAATATTTGAAAAATGTGTTATTATCCTAATGTAAACGACCAGTGAGAAAGAAATCTACGGCAAAGTTTGGCGTTTTTACCGGAAGTTGCTTCAGATGACCGAGAAAGGGGATTGGGTCGGTTACCAGGGAGGTGCTTGAGTGTGCAAAATTCGAAGCAGCGGTTTTCTTCTGGGACTCCTGGAGTCGTGGAAAAGACGAGGAAAAAAACAAGATGGCAGCAAATGTTGTGGCCAATGCTGCACGGGAAGCTGCATTCATGGCTTTTGAAGCCAAGTTTACAAGGAATGGGTAGGTTGATGCAAAATTCCGTTGCCTGGAGTTATTTCATGCCAGGAGCTTTACTTGGAAATCCTGTATTTTCACAGATTTCAGATTCCTGAAGGCCTTATTCGCCTCTTGCGCGCTTTTGTGTTGAAGCCATGCGAAACCCCTGACAAAGGCCGTGCAAGGCTTTACAGACGACTTTGGGCAATTTTGTGGGTAGGTTGATAAATTTTGGAATGATTAAAGAATTTAGGTCCCTCGGCTCACCTCATTTGCTTTTATCGGCCGAACGCTCTGCACAACAAGGCATACAAAGTGTCATTCATTCAATTGTGCACGTGGACCTTCATTTAGTACATTAGTGCGAATTTCAATCATATTGTTCGCCCTTTGGTAGTTTTACCATTCTTTTATTTAGCCTACTTATTGTGTTCGCCTGTTCCTGTTTGATTAATTCTTAAAGTCAGTATTTCTTCCCTCCGTGGACAATCTTCAACATGAAAATGGCAATTTGTCCCATATCAGTGACAGATATAACTTATAGTCAGAATATGTGGAAGAATTCGGGTATTTCCAAACTTTACTTTTTACGTCCAGCTTCATAAGAGTGTTTGTGCAGTACTTTAGCACTCAGTCAGGTGGGATCTCAGTTTTTTCTTGGACCGAAATCTTTTTTGGCATTTATTTTTGCAGTCCAGTTTATTTGTAGTTGCTGTTTCAAACAGTTATCACTTCTTCCTAAAGAAGCAAGCAGTACTCTTGTCTGGCTGAAAATGACAGTTGCAATGGACGGGGCACCTGTCTGTCACTACTTTGTTATTTACTTTTGCTACCTTCTTTGTGTCACAGTTTGGAAGCAGACAAACCCTTGGGTCAGAAGTTGGCAAACCAACCTATGTGTTCCCTTCCACCCTGAAGAGGGTGGTAAGGCAAATAATTCCTGGTAACTTGGCGGACAGAGAAGACCCAACTCATGCAAGGGTGAGTTTACACATTTTTATAATAAAGTAAGAAACCTGTGAAGGAATGTGTGATGAATGTCAAGTTAGTGTTCCTTCTAAGAGCATAAGGGACATCACACTTTGGGAAATGAAACCTGTTCTGCAGTAATTGATTTGTTTCTGTTCTTCTTCTCGAATGTATTCATTCCCTTTGGGTTTTCTTCAAAGAAGGAAATTAAACATCCCCAGACATATCTTTCATAACATCGTGAGAGCCAAAGAATAGTTCCCATGATTTTTATGGAAAATTAATTGATGATAGGAAAAACAAATGTGCTGAAAGCTTGTTCCATGGGCAACCTGCTTTTGTTAGGGTCCCTCCTGAAATGACTGTTGTGCTGAAAATCTTGTAGCTATATATTTATATATTTTAATCTTGTTTCCAGGTTTACAGAGTTAACATAGGGGACCTTGCCCATGCTACCTGGCCTGCAGCCTAAAAAGAATGCAAAGAATACAAAGAGGATATTTTTCTTTATGTAACTGAAATTTATTGTATGTTCCCAGATGTTATGTTGTGAAAGGAAATAATAAAATATTCATTAATACTTTTAAAATATTTAACCCTTTAAGCCCTGATATAAAAAATGCATATTCTCAATACTGATCTCCATACATTTCTTATGAAACTAGTAAGGAGAATTTGTCTAAATATCAAGACATCCAATCCTCAGTGATCAGTTCATTTTATTCTTGTCACTTGAATATTCAAACAAGTAGTGATCATGTCGAGAGAAGTTTCATTTTCATCAGGGCTTAGGGCTTAAAGGGTTACAAACAAGCATGAACTATCTACAATCAATCAATCTGATTCTTATCATAATATTTATTACTTCAAAATGTCAATAGGAGAATATTTTCATATATATTTTTTGAAAGAGATCACTGATGGCATGATATTTACTTTTGAATTTGTAATCATTTGAGTCATGCAATTATATTAGAAAATCACTGAAAAAATATTGAAGCATACAAGGAGTCACAAACATGTACAGAAATAACTTTTTTTCCAATTGTCTAGTTTTACTGTTATACCAGTAGTTTTCAAGAACAGAAATGAATGTTACTTTTCACATATCATGACTGCAATGTCAATATGAGAATAGTTACAAGTGTTACTGTTTTCAAGAGATGTCTAGCTGAGGTAGTAAAGTGACGGCATGATATTTATTTTTGAGTTTGTAAAATCAAGAACATGAACAAGAATAATTATTGCCATTGTTGTACTCCATTTATAATAGAAAATCAATGAAAAATATTGAATACATGGACAGAAATATACAAATAACTTTTTCTTTGCAAATGCCTTTATTCATCTGGTATACCGAAGAAAACCTGCACCACAGAAATAATTATACATACACTAGATGGTTTGCTGCATTTACTTGCTTGCATGCATTTTCCACTCTTTGCTTTAGGTTTCAAAACCACCAAGTGAAAACACACTATAACAAAATTTAGAAAGCCACTTGAAAATTTAGTTATCCGTGCAAATCAAATAAGGGCACTGATGTATCCATTTATGTTGTCTCTAAGGTATTTGTTGTGGTTCAACTTTATACTTGGCTCAAATTTCATTTTCTTTTGGATAATAATTATTATCACACTACCATGCACAAAAATAAAAATAGAACCAAAACATACACATAAAAGTAGCATTGAAAAATCCATTTGAATAGGTTCCCTTCCTGCAAAGAGTAGCCCTTTTCCTATCATGCACTTGAATGAAGGTAAGGCTAAAGCTGATATTGTTTTGATGCAGAACTTCCTACTTTCAATACAAACACACGCAACAAACAGGAAAGCCTGTCAGAATTTAAACAAGCTCAACTCTAGCCTTGCTTAGGTTGCTAAACACAGCTGTAAAATGGGCTGTCGAATAGAATTATAATTACACTTTGTGCCCCTCATAATTGTAAGCAATGGTAATTTCCAACAACTCTTGTTATAGTTGTGATCAACTGATAATGGAACTAAGTGGATAAAAGTCCAGTTCTAGAAATCTGATTTATTTTTTCTTGTTCAGTGGACATGACTTGTGTGATGTCCGCTTATGTTCAGTGGACCCACATCGACAGCTCTTTCCGCTTATCACCTCAGTAGCACTCTCTCCAACTGTTGCCTCACCTGCATCCTCCAGAGAATCGTCATCGCCCAGGTCACCATCCTCATCATGTCCATATGTGTGTTCAATTGCTTTTCGCTTCAACCATTTCCTTCTAGACTCCTGGTCTTCTGCTCTGGCAACTTTCATGTGGACTCTGTTTGCCTTTGCCTCCTGAGTCTTTTCTTTCTTGAGTGTAGCTGCCCTCTCTTCTACAGATTTCTGCAATGCCCGTACAACAGCTGGCAAGACAGGGAGATTCAACTGCTCAAAGAGTTCAGCAACCCAGTGGTAGTTTGGTCCTCGAACTTCAAAGCACCATGACATGTTTCCTTGACAAAGACCTGCATTTGTAGATGTCATGTAGTGTAGTCTATAAAGAATAAGGACAAGCAGAAATAAAATAGTCATAAGAGAGCATTAATGCCACATACATATATAAAGTTTTGAGTAATTCTAATGATCAAGACAAGGGAACATTAAAAAAAAAACTGATGAGTAAATGTGAGTATGTCTTATATAACATCATTTCCTACGTAGCTGTATGTATTGTCAGGATGTCAGTTTTCTCTTGCTCGATATTCTCCAAAGTTCATTTTCTGGTTTGTTACGGCTTTGTATCTTTTTTGGGGGGATCAGACAAGGAAGGCAGGGCTGAATTGCGTTGAGTTTATAAAAATAACAAAAAAAAAAAAAAACAGGTCCAGATTTGAGTGCAAGACTAAAACTCTGTTCCATTAGGACCCTTATTACAGAATATGATACCTGTCAAGACTTTGATCCTTTGCTCGATACTGAGGCAAAACAGTGAAGTGGGCCTCACAAAGGTTGGAATGGCCTCGCCCCAACTCAGGGTGGATGACTTCCTCTGCTTGCTCTGCCCTGTTTTCACATTCAATTCTGTGTGACAACCAATGAAAGTCACATTTCAGAGGACATTTGGTTTGGTAAGGAGTACCCTCACATTGCAATTCCTCATCATCCCCACATGTTTTGCAAGAACAGGACTGTTCATCGTGGAAGTCACACGCTCCACCTTCCCATTTATGGATGTCTCTGCAGTGATATGTTGATAAATTTCGAATACGGGTGGCGTATTCCTCTGGTGTTTCACTTTGCCGCAGGATGATGAAGTGATTGATGCGGGCTCCTTTAATAAAGCTGTCTGATAAACAGCCACATCCAGACTTGTGCCTACTGCACTTGCACTTCATTGTTTCAATGGAAGGAAACTTCTCCTTGTACTTTCTTTTCATGTCTTCACTGAACTCTTTCTTTTTAGCAGCCTCTTTTAAGTTATTAGTGTGTGCTCTTCCCACATGCCCTCCACACTTGTAAACTTTTGCAGTGGGATGGTGAAGACTGACGGCTTTTGCAGATGTGGAGTCACCATCTTGCCAAACAGTGTGGACTTTGCATCCCTCAGCTTTCGCTTGTTGGTAGCACTGGTCAGCAAGAACTCCTTCCATAGATTTTGCAGTGCCCTCATAAAGCTCTTCTTCGATGACATTGTCTTTTCCACGCATGCATTTATGGCCATACCAAAGGAGCCCTCCAGTAAGGTAGTTCTTAATAATAAAAGAACCATTCTTACTGAAGTGCCCCCTGGTATGCCAAACACCATCTGAGGTTACGACTGCCTTTTTCCAACTGCCAAGTACATCAGGTGCAATTTCTTTCATTCTTTCTTTTTCATCTTTACACATTTCATTTAAGATATCCGTGATGACTGGATAAACAAGCTTGATAATCTCATAGTAACGATTCTTGGTCACACAGCTAATGCCCAGAAACTGTCTTAGAGTTTTATCAAATTTAGCAAATCCATGACCAGATATGAAGAAGGCTACCCCAAGGGCCAGCCCTACAACAGTTCGCCGAGAACCTTCAACAAGGGCTGATCCTTGGAAATTAACTGTGCGTAGGGTGCAACTGTTACACGTGAAGGTGGCATTCAGACTCCCTCCTTGACCAACTGCCTCTACTTTGGAAAGCACCAAAAAACCTAAAAGAAAATTGTTTTGGAATGAAAGTTTGCTTGTGTAACTCTATGAAAAGCTTGGGCAAAGCTATTGATTTCGTTTATGGCTTATACTTCATTATGTGGGGGCTATAACGAAATATTTGCTTTATAAAACTAGGTAAAAGACTTCGTTAGAAGGAATAATAGAAAGGAAAATAGAGGTTTGAGGACATGAATACAAAATGTAGGATGTCTTTCTCACATTCACATTGTCAATATTACAATAAGGGATGTAAGTATTGAAGCTAAACTTACCATTGCAGTTTGGAGTAGAACACTTACAAGTGTCGTTTATTTGCTGAACAAAATCCATAAGCTGTGTGCATTCGCTGACAAATAAGCGGCGCTCCATTTCTTCGCCTTTCATCGCACGCATAGTTTTACCATCTTCCTTCACGTCCTCCTCCAAATTCTGCTTACATTCCTCGTCAGATGGCAAATACTCCGAGTCATCTGTCTTTCCCTCCTCTTGGCTATCAGAGCTTAGAACTCCTTCCACAAGGCATTCCTCCATTCCCCTCGACTCAAGAGCCTTTTTGACTGCTGACTGCGTCTTGTAGACTGTCTTGACCGGACTCATGAACTGCAACTGTTTTCTCGAGCCACGTTGAACCACAGTTTCACGCCAATTGGCCGGAAGGCTTGTAAACTTTTTCCTGCTCCCAAGGCCTTTTCCGCGTTTTTCTGTACTTTTCAGCCCTCTTTCTTTCGCTAATCTCTTCTTTTCAGAACTGGAATCTTCCTCTTTTTCTTTTGCGTAGCCTGCAAAGCAGGCGGTTTTGCGGGGGGAATGATTCGAAAACAGCGATTACGAACGACCGGCCGCCATTTTGAACGCGCGAACAAGGGAGAAACTGGGGAGAAAAAAAGCAGCCCATCCGGGCAGGCGGTATTTCAGCTTCTCCTCCCCAAGCCACTCGCGGCTGCGCCGCTCGCTGTCGCGGCTTCGCCGCTTTTGCTTGTGCGCGCGAAACCCAACAATGGCTATCTTTTGCGGCGCCATTTTGATAGCAAGTGTGAGAATATCACAGCATGTGTGCGCATGTCCTTCAGACCGGAAGTTCACTTACATAGCAACGACTCCACCGCGGCAAAATGCACTGCGCACGCGCCTTATTTTTACTTCCTGTCAACGCTCCCCTGGTCCTCCCCCATTGAAAACTATTGACAACAAAAACAAACTCGGTTTCCGGCCGCGAATTTTGAAAAACTTAAGCTCCAGACAACAAACTTAAGGTTAAAAAATCCAGAGCAGCTTCTATATAGTTTTACCTTTTTCTACAGCTTTGTACCTCGTAGTTTCGGGCTTGCACTCACAACGAAAAACGTCATGAAAGTCGATAGTATACGTTCGCATGTCGCCATTATTGTGATATTGCTACTCAGCGCGAGCTGTTTTGTAAAAACAGCGAACGAAAAAGAAGTTAAAAACACGTGCATGAAGAGCGAAAAAACAAGAAATGGCAAAAAATGCGTAGGGAAACTTTATTCCCTTACAGAAGTCCTTGGAAGAAGCACTGAATTGCCGGTAAACAGTCAGGTTTGCCGGCTCCACTGGGACGAAATACGACGTCAAAACAACAGATGCTCGTGTCCTATGGATAAACACTCAAAAGGCTTGCACCCAAACTCCATTCCTCCCCGGTTCTATCGTGTGTTTGACAGTGTTGGCTCGCAATTGGAAGGGTACAAGCCTGGAACTCGGTGGTGCAACACCTGTGCTGCTAATGCAGATACAGTATTTTCAGACCATCCCCTGTATACGAGTCGTCCATCACGAAAAAGAAAACAGGTGAGCCAGAAAACAAAACAATTTAAATTGTATCTATATCCGTATTGAGGATATCTTCTTCTCATTATAACTCAACTTATAATAAAATTCATTTAATAACTTACTTACATAATTAAATTGAACTTAAATGGTTTCCTAATTTTATTTACAGTCTCAAAAGGAAGATCAGTCAAACAGCAAAGGTCATGAATTGCAGCAGGTTTGTGCTGTGTATTGTTATATCTACTACATAAAATATTGCAGAAACCAAATGTACATTTTAATTTGATTGCCAGTTGTAACAAAGTCATAATTATGTTTTTTTTAAAAGGTTCAAGCTAATAAACCATTCCAAAAAGGGATTAACAATGTAGCCAAACAGAGACCCAGGGGATTTTTTGCTTTTGTTATCTTGAAACAATTCCTAACAAACAGAGCCTCCATCTTTGTATTAGCCTATCTTTCATTTTCTGTCTTTACTGTTCGAGTAGTCTCTTCTGACAAAATAATAAACTCTTTAAACCCTTAGATATTGAAATTTACTGGGTCACCAATTCTGAGACTACATGATAACATGCAACAAGTACAGATGATGATGGACAGAAAAAGCTGCAAGAAACACATTCACATTTCACAAGTCTGTTTACAAGGTTAGACTCATTGGCAGAGATCTGCAATATACATCTTCAAAGTGAAAAGTCCTGGGAGGAAATTGAAACAGCATTTGGGATGGTAAAAATTACATCAAATGGGGATGTCATGATCGATAACAACGTTTGGAATCAGATGTCCAAAGCTTTCAAGCAACTACGTTATGGTAAGTCATAACAAAAAATAGTAATGTATGGTAACAACAACAACAATCTTTATTTTCCTTAATTTTACCTATTTACAATATTTTTTATTGGAGTGGCCTGCAGGTAGCTAGTGCTAGTCTTGGTGCTATTTGATAAAATCTTGGCTTTTTAAAACTGATGCACCTTAAATATTGGCCTGCGAATCTAATTAAAAAATTTATTTCTTCTCACAGACCCATCTTTTGAACAGCTGGTGGAACAATTTCAGTCTTCCTTGTACAACCACTATGCCACAGACAACCCAACACCTATATATGACCCTGCTGCCATGAGAGCCTTTGCTGATAAACATGCTCCAGGTCTCTACAGTACCATCCTGAATTCTATAAAAAGAAAAGATGCAAGAGTTAGCAGTGAACATGCTGCTGTTCAAGAACAGCGAACTGTTGTTCTACTGCACACATTGGCATATTTTAGGTAGGCATGATTTTACAAGGCTCACTTCTAAGTTACTGAAAGCTGACGATACAACTACTGTCATGTAAACAGTCTCGATTAATTTTCCTTGGACCATGAATTAGTGTATATTACCACTTAAAAGAGTTATTTCCTGAAATCAAAACAATAGAAATAGCAGCCATGGGCAGTATCTAATAATTTATAGAGTATTTAGGGTCCAAGGAAAATCACTCTAAACTAAACATGTATGCAGTATTAGCAGTAATCAGGCAGGTTTAGTGCAGTACAAGGCCTGTGTTTTCCCTGAAAGTCTGATTTATAGTGCTGATGCTGTGCAGAATTGACCTTGCATTAGCACTAATCAGGTATTTAGCAAATTGTCCTGTTACATGTACTATAGAAAACAAATGAGACAAAGCACAACTATTCAGTTAATCTATCACATGATCATTTATTTACAGATCACAGAAAACCAGTTCCATGCAGAAAGATGCAGGACTATTCCTACAACAACATGGGGCATCGAGGGCTGCAATAAACTCTGGGCGTGTTCTTGGATACAGCACGTGTCCCAGAGATATTGATGGGCAAAGGAAGCGTCTTATCCAAAATTACCCTTCAGTGCTAGGAAATCACATCATGAATGCCATACAGGTGATTAATAGTCAAACAAGTGTGATACTAACTAATCACTCTTTTATTTCCCCAGACAGAATGTGTATTTTGAGACTTCCATACGTTGTAAAATGCATTTTTAAGCATCTTGTTATTTTATTACTATTATTATTATTATTATTATTATTATTATTATTATTATTATTATTATACAGTAATGCTACTTCCCTCTTGTCAGCAGACACTTTTTTTGTATGTCAGTACTGTGATAAATTAATTTTTATAACTATTATTATCTCTGTAGGGAGGGCACTTGATGATTAATCTACTTGATGACTTCCATAATATACTGACTATTAGGCAACCTTCAAACCTCAAACTCTCCATTGCCACGCACATGACTAGTAGCCTCCTTGACATCCACCCAACAGTACCTGCCATAAATCTACCCTCAAGCAGGAATCAGCACAGCAGTGTATCAGTGAAACTTCCCAATGGTGATACAAAAACATGCAGAGGTGGCATTGTGGCGGCCCACATTCATCTGTTACTTAGGGAGAACCAGAAAAAGATAAATTTTCCTTTTATGGAAACATTGGAAAAACGACAGTACCAGATCAGTTCCAGGGATGTGCAAAATCAGCTTAAGGAATTAAGGTAAATGTAATAACAATCAGTGACATTAGTCTGGGGCAAAAAACAAAAAAAAGGACAGTTTTCCGGTTAGCTGAGGCCTTCCATAAACTCACCTCTGTTGTCAGTCATTAATTCATATTGCTATGATAATATATTTTTCTGGCTCTCAATAGGTAAATCAGCTTTAGTGCTATGTACAATAAATATTGACGTATCGTAGAAACCCTGTATGTTACTTTTTTGTAGAGATACCATTCCAGCTTTTATCTAGTAAAATCTATTTTGTATGTTGTCTACAGAGTTTACTCTGGATTATCACACGAAGAATTGTGCACGTTGGAAACTACTGTATTAATTGATGAATTTGAGCAGCCCTTGAAGAGTAAAGAAGACTACCAATCAGCCATAGCCCACATAATGCAATGCTCTCCTTTGCTACATGAATACTTAAAGAAATTTGTTCTGCCTGCACCAGGAGATTGGCCAACTTGGTATTATGAAAAGAAAATTATCGCACAAGAGCAAAATGAAAATTCTACCCTTCTTTCCTTGATACCAGAACAAGGACCTTTCCATGTTTTCCTAAACATCCAGGAAGATGTTGTGAAGATCTACCATTTCATTCTAGCTACAGTCTACAAGAACATATTTGGATCTGATCTACCCAACAAACCTAAGCCATTTAGAATTAATCTACTCATCATGGCTGTTTTCCTTGGATGGCTCAAGATTCGCTCAAAAGTGCTAAAAAAATTTCAACTTTGCAAGGACATTGAGTATGCATGCCTACTCCATGTACTTGATGAGACAATTCCCTTATGTTTTTTACATTATCCTGTGGTATTCCGGTCAGGGAACTTGGATATGTACATTGTCACAATGCTACGACTAGCAATCTTATTTATAATTTGGAGACGCAGGCACTACGACCGTTCCACTTTATCAATGTTAAGTGACTTCTTGCATCACAAGCTATTTTTCCCTGCATACTACAACTTAAAGAGACTGTGGATGACGCTAATAACTGAGAAGAAAGTAGAAATTTGGAATGGCGTACTAAGAAGCAACATTCAGACATATGATAAAGCTCCTGAAATAAGGAGTAAAGCAACAACTATTGCTGCTTCAAAGTCAGAGAGAGCTTTCCAGGATAATTTTGTCAGACCGTACACAAGAGGCTATTCGGAAAAGGACTTATCGTTAGTGACAGGCAAAGCAGCAGAAGTGTTGTTAACACTTGTTAAGATGGTTGGAAAAAATTTGGGCAAGTCAAAACAGGTACATACATGGAACATGTGTATTGCATGTACATGGAATGTCACATGTCTTGGTCTAATGCTTGAATTTGGATATGCAACAATGAAATGAAACATCCACCACAATTGGCAGTCAAACTTCACTTTCCATGCCAAGTCATTTGACATTCCACACCCAATCAGAATCACTTCAACGAAATTGTCCAAATTTTTTAAGCTGATTTGTCATTTTGTATTTCTAGGTTTCACAAGAAACAAATGCTAGTGGACAACCAAAAGGGGAGGCCAAGTTTTACTTACACACGTTTGAAACAACTGTGGACACTAAGGCACTTCCCCTTGCTTACATGCAGTGTAAAACAGATCCCTCCACAAAGCCTGATCCTGCTAAAATTTGTGATTACAGTGAATGCACTGTGACTGATCCTAACTGTAAAGCTGTGCGGCTTGCTTGCTTCCACACAATTCACATGTCATGCCTTGCACTAACAGATCATTTCTGTCCAATTTGCAACCCCCATCTTTCCAATACTATCAATAACCTAGCAGCATCATTCAATGAAGGATTACTGAAGCCAACAAGTCATTCTTCACCATCCACTCCAAGAGATACAAACAACAATGATGACAGCAATGAACAAGACAATATTAATCACCTTCGCAGCATGACTGATCCTGCCTACTACCAATCAGCAGCTTGGAAATCACATATTGACAGTGAACTTGCTTCATTTCATGTCACACAGCCGCAAACAAGTAATGCATATCCAGTACAGTCAAGTCAGCCTGCTCCATTAAATTCCTTTGTTGTTCCACAACCACAACAGCCAACACAGCCACATCAGCCAACACAACCTC
Source organism: Siderastrea siderea (assembly GCA_964030785.1). Taxonomy (NCBI): domain Eukaryota; kingdom Metazoa; phylum Cnidaria; class Anthozoa; order Scleractinia; family Rhizangiidae; genus Siderastrea; species Siderastrea siderea. The sequence goes on along the minus strand of OZ034971.1, from coordinate 46,615,474 downwards.
AGCAGCCAACACAACCCCAGCAGCCGACACAACCTCAGCAGCCAACACAACCCCAGCAGCCAACACAACCACAGCAGACAACACAGCCATCTTCCCAAACCCAACACCACTCAGCAAATTCTGTTAATCCCTGTACCCCTCCTTCTCAACATTACATTCTCAAAACAGCCTTTCAGTCCTCTACTTTCTGGTTCTTTCCTCCACAGCTCTCACAGTCTACATTATTTGGAAGAAATGGGTCTAATGCTTGTACATTTATCGCTTTGTTGTTGGCAAAATTTTATATTCTCAACAAGTTAGCCCTTTCCTTGACACAGTTTATTTCACTACCTCTCTCATGGACAAATCTATTTCTCAACTGCATTTCACTTGGAAACCAAATTTACGACAGCGTAACCAGGGGTGTAGGGCGATACTTCAGTGTACGAGATGCAAGTGCGTTCCTTTCAAACATTACCGGTGACCTAGAACTCGAAGACTCCTTTGATTTGTCAATTTTGAGTGAAAATCCAGCAGTCCCACAAAGTTCTTTAGCCTTCTACTTAAGAAGACTCACACAAGAAGAAAATCTTGCTGCTATTGTAATTATGAATGGCATGACCATCAGCCTCGTTGGAAGGAACAATGAAATTATCATCATGGACAGCCACCTGCATGGTCATGTTGGAGCCATGATTGGCATGTCTCACAGAGATAAAATTGAGGAGCTACTTTTTTTTGTAAAGCAGCAATTGTCCCCTCACTTTAATATTTGTTCACTTACTTTTGTAAAATATTAAATTAACAAATAAAAAAGCCTTCACCATGGTTTGTTCTGTTCAAAAGCATGCAAGCAAGTAACGAGAGCACAAAAGAAGGGTAGAGTGAAACACAAGGTGCAGACAAGTATTTCTCCTTCATCACTTGCTAATTGCAGATGTTTTGTAACAGAACAAACCACGGTTAACTTTTTTGTTTTCTAATATACATTTTCTTCATTTATAAAGGAGTTTGCCTTATCTTACAGAAACCTTTTGTACCTTGTGCCCTAGAGTGCCTCACCAGTGTGTTTTAAACACAGTAAAGGAAAAAAACCTAAAATCTACATTTTCTAGGTCTTCTTCATTTTCTAGACACCTGCCACTTTAACAAGACATGCTCTAACAGCCTTCAGACTTCAAAGGTTTATGGCAATTGGCAGCCAAACATGTCACCTTTGACACCCAATAGTTATCAGAACATGTTTTTCCATCATGTGTCCACACTTAGGAAAATATGACAGTATTATTAGCAAAACAAAGCAATGCTTGATGTTTTGGTATTATTTTATCATACTACTGTACAAATTCAATCAAGAAATTTTCAACTGGTTTGCAGAACAAGCCACTTTTCTGTGCTTTGAAAGCTGAGTGCATACTAAAATGGGCCATGATTTGCATGCTTTATACCCTCACAGGGCACACTAAATAAGATAATTCTATCAAGACAGCACAGTGTACTACTACTATACAGCAAGATCTGTTTGCCAAGAAAAAGAGCTATTAATATTTTCCAACTTGAGCAAACTCAGCTAATACAGTTTATATTTAACAGTTCTATCATCTACCCAAAAGTAAATGTAATTTGTTTACCTATTTTTCCATCGTGATCCAGATAGTGTTGTCAAGAAATAGACACTTCCATACAAAAACTTGTTATCACAATCTTCATTGTTACTGCTACATGTACATTTGAAGTCGTTATGTGTAGGATAGTTCAATGGGTAGTTCACCTTTCAGAAGGCTCAACAGCTTTTTCTTGCATTTTTGTAGAAACATTTTCATAAACAGTTCGTGACAACATCTCCTCGCAATTGCATTTACCGCATGAGATATTTATATATGAGAAGTTCAGCATTTGAACGTTTTTATTTACCTTCACGCAAATTTTCAGCTGAAAAACCTAAATTAAATTTATCCTACAAAAACAAGAGCGCAGCAATATTAGCAGCTGTTTAAGAGATCTCGTCGTATATATTTTAGGGGTGAACTTTATAACGCATACGCTCACTTTCGAGTAACGTTTGTGGGCCCGTTTTCAGGAAAGTTTAGACTGCTCTAAATTAATCAGAAACACGCAGAAACAGAAAACAACGGATTCATGATATATTATGTTCAAAGTGATGGAAGTAATAAAGTTGAAATGATCACAACTGACAAAAATGGCGGCTACTCGAAATTGGAAATTGGGCCAGGTATTTCGATCAAAACGAGGTCTCCCGTCCAGCCTCTATACAAATAAATGCAATAAATTAACGCCTACATACCTTCCATACATCCGTCGTCGTTGCTTCTTTCATCTACAGCTCTTACTCCATACAAATAATCTTCGAACGCGTTATCACCGAAAGGACACCGAATGAAAATGAACAACATGCTCGAAACGCTCGAAACCGGAAATGGCCGAAGTGAACGCATGCGCAGACGTTTTGCCGCGGTGAAAGCAACGACCCAATCTCGTTCCCAGAGTCCGCGTTACCCTAGACCAGCGGTCGGGAACGAGGGACTCTGGGATAAAGCGTTTACCGGAAAACAAGAATCCTGTGATCGGTCAAACTGCGCAGGCGTCAGGTATTCGCACATCCGGTTTTACCAAATGGAGTCACTATTCCACGAGGCAATTGAGTTTTCCATGGAAAAATTGGGGATAAAAGTGTTAATGAAAGAGCAGTACGATGCCTTATTAAAGAGCTATATGTGTAGAAAAATGGTGTGCTGGTGGCATTGCCGACAGGTTTCGGGAAATCGCTTATCCGATTTTACCCTCGATGCTCGATTACATGCGAAGCGGCTGTGGGGCAAGATTCTGTTGTTATCGTAGTTTCGCCTTTGAGCGCGTTTATGAGAGACCAGGTGCAAAAACTGGAAGAAGTGTTGAATGTGTGTGTCTTACAAAGTGTGGGAGAAGAAGAAGGGGAAGGAAAAGTCACCATCCCGGAAGATATCAAGAAATGTTTGATGTTTGGGCACCCTGAAGTATTCGTTTCGTGGACAACAAGAATGTTGCCAAAATGCTTACCGGTAAAGCGAAAGGATGCAAGCCATTGTTGTGGACGAGGCTCATTTGGTTCTTGAATGGTATTTATATAATATATCTTTTCTTCTAGTCGTGTTGCTTTGTTTTCAAACTTGAAGTAACAGAGTGTGCATGTGTACAATATACCTTTTTAGAAGATTATGTTCACTGCAAATGCTAATAGTTTTTATTACTTATATAATGACCATCTAATCAGAATAGACCAATTTCCTACTGAATGCGTTATTATTTTCAATCAAAAGCGTTAAAAAGTCATGTTGTTTGATAAATAGACATCCTTGAATATATCTAATTGGTTCCCTGCTAGCTAGAAAATATCAAACCATTGTAATTTATATCCAAGGACTGTTACCACAAACTTGCTGCAGTGTACCTCACTGGCTAATAACTTGCAATAGTTTTTTAGTCAGGCATTTATTGTATTTTTAAAATCTTTCATATGACCCCACAGACTGTACAGCTTTTACTTTTATCGTGCATAAATAAAGTCTGTCTGTCTGTCTGTCTGTCTGTCTACATTTTTTATCATTCAAACCGGTTAATAACTGGCTTGTGAAATGAAAGCAATCAGAAAGCGTAAATACCCAGAGAGAGGTTCTCATCCATGCAACTCATGTTTTCAGAGATTAAATAAAGAGCAACCCATGAAAAGAGAAAGATGGATGGGAAATGAACCATTTTATGGGATGGTGTTCTTCAGTCATTGCATAATTACAAATTAAACATCACGTGGGACACAAATTTATATTTATACCTTCTTTTCTGTTTTTTGTTAAGGGCCACATTTCGTCCAGCATATGGAAGAATAAGCCTGTTAACAAATTTGTTCCCATCTGAGTGTCACTACTGGCACTTACAGGCACAGCAACAGCAGCTACAAAAAGTGGCATTGTAACTGCCTTAGGACTGTCCATCCCAGTAACAGTTGAATGTAGTCCAAACAGGACTTACACCTCCCATGTGCGTCCTGATAGGGGCGATGACAAATTGGATAGAATTTTGCAGCCAGTTGTTGCAGAACTCAAATCAAAGAGGCTGGAAATGCCCCTCACTCTTATTTATGGAAATCTAGAAACAATTTCAGGCTGTTTCCTGTATTTTCCAATGAAATGGGCAAAGACCAATACCACCCTTCAGCAGAGCCTTCAGCAAAGAACAGACTTTTTACCATGTATCATGCCCAATATTCCAAGCATGAGAGAAGGAGAATAGTAGATGAACTAGTAAATGGGAAATCAAGCCACGGTGTGTTGTTTGTGACTGTGGCATTTGCAATTGGGATTGACTGCAATGACATTCACAGAATTGTTCACACTGGGATAAGATACACAAGGTTGGGAGGGCTGGCAGAAATGGCCTTGCAGCTAGGGCTGACACTTATTATTATTATGACATTCCAAAAGCCTTTAAAAAACATACCAGAAGCCATGCGGTCCTATGTCCAGTCCAAGGAATGTAAAAGAAAAATTATTTTAAATCATTTTGACCACAAGGTTCCAGACAATCAACCTCAAGATCACACATGCTGTGACTTTCACAGGCTACACTGTTAGTGTGAAAACTGTATGCTTGTGCATGCAGCTGAACAGGTTGCGGCACTCAGTGTTCAAGATGAGTCTGAGATGACCCTCACTGAACAGAATGAGGGTAACTCCCAATTATTTACTTCTGAGGCCAAACTTAAAATCAAACAAGACATGGAGAAATATAGATTTCAACTCCAAAAAGATATTGGGAGAAGCACTGTGCACAATGTGGCCCTGTCCAGTGGGTTTCCAATTGAAATGATTTCTTTGGTCCTTGAACACTTGCCAGACCTTATCTCTGTACAAAAGAAGGAATCCATCTTACAAGGGTACAGTAAAGATATGGCTGCAGATTTTTTTCAGTATTATTCAGAAACACCTTCCCAAGAAGACATGTGCAGTAGAATCTCCATAATGTGAACCATCAGGGGAAACAAAAATAACAGTAATATTTCATTGAGAATTTTATGGAGCAGGGGTAACTAATAAGCAAATAACTGTAGTTTGAGTCATTTGGGATTCCATGTTGTTATTGGGACCTTTTGAATGTTTAGCAGGGCTTAATTGCACCCCCACCCCCTCCACCACAAAAATTGCCTCATTGGTGTGAAGTGCCTGTTACACTGTAAGTTAGAGTGGAAAGTACTCATGTACACTGTATCAGCAATATGTGATCCACTGTGCAAGTGAAATTCCTCATTTTGTGGGACTGAAAATATTAATTTTATTCAGTTGACAAATTTAAAGTAATACCAATAGTGATGTAACACAGTGAAAAAAGCTGATGCCCTGGGGAATGTATATTAATGTTTATGTTTTCTGAGATTAAACAAATCCTTCATCTAGAGAAATGATCTCTTTGTCTTCCTGAGTCATCGCAGCTGTGTGGATTAGCTCTCTAGTCATTTCTTGTTTTTAGTTAACTAGGAGTGCAAAGCAAATATGTCCAGCTGACCTAAAGGGCTCTTAGAAATGGAAGGGAAGCTTTGAAGACTCTTTCCTGGCTGAATGTTGAAGGGCTTTTGACTGCTGATAAGTTCAATCATTTCTTTGATATCATCAGATGTACATGCATAAGTATGGCTTGCTGACTTGGGGAAATGTTGCTTTCCCTGTCATACTGCTTTGATTTTTCGTTTAGCAGTTAACTAGAAGAAGTGGATCTTTGAACTGCTTTGAGAGTTTTGTTCCCACATATTGCTTTCAGAACACCCTTATCATTCTTGACCATGTTCCATTTAAAGGTCATTGGCACCACACAAATCGTTGCCCTGCCCACCTTTGGGGTTCACAAACTGACCATGAAGAATATGATGTGCCATGTGTTCACTGTAAAGGACCTATGAAAAATGTTATAAAATGCATAGCCTCAAAGGCATATTTCATGCCCCTAGGCTGTGCCCTAAAATAAAACCTGAGAAGTTTCCAGTTCCTTAGACTTTTTTCCCCATCACCTTCTGTCTCTGTGTCATTCAACTGCATCAGAAGCAGTCTCAGCTACATGACCTGAGGTACATAGTTCATTTGCCGGTTTTCTTTTGAACTAGTAGGAATAGCAGAGACATGGGATGGGGGCTCTACAGGTGGTGGTGCTTCAGTGATTCTCTTCCCATAGACTGCTACTAGTGTTCTTGGCCACAAGACTAACTTGACCAACAGAGAATAATTCAGCTGCTTTATTAGGTTCAACATTAAAGCAACAAAAACAGGAATAAGATCTGGTGAATGGGATGTGATAGAATCTGACACCTTTCCAACACCAAGTACATCATAACCTCTTTGTCCTTCAGATTGTCTTTGGACCAGGAATACAACCTGTCCTATGGAAAAAGATAATGAAAATTAACGTTCAGTTGTTAGCAAAAAATAATGTTCTCTTTTACTTCGAAAGTGCAATCAGCAATAAACAGTGTTATAAATTTTATATTAATGTTACTTTGAAGTTGTAAGTGTATTTTATATGTTTGAAGTATAAGAAAAGGGACAGTTTGGAATGTATAAAAAAATGAATTTGAAAATTATGCAAACAGAACAAGCTAATTTTTTTAAATTGTGAAAGCATTATTTATATCACTGAGGACTTCCAGCCTCAAAATATAAATTTGTGATGGCTGGGGAGGTTTTAATATTAGTTCGATAGCATAATGTTTACCTCTCTTCGATTGTCATTGTTCTTCTGTCTTCGGACTCTGACTGGCTTTTTCCCTCTCTACAGCCTCAAGGGACTTTCTTGTTTTTCATGTGAAGCCACAAACAAGTCCTTAAACAACCTCGCTCCCAGATTCAGAAAAGTGTTTTGCGCGACTACAACAGCTGCTGCAACTTTCATTTCACGGAAGTCCGTCACCATACACAAAAACTAATCCGGTCAACTTTTCCAGAACATTTAAAAGGTTCTCGTTCTTAGATTTTTCCCCAAACAAATCTATCGCATGTCTTATAGGGCCGGAATTACAACATCTTCAAACGTACTGTAGTTCTACACCTCCAGGCAAAGCTGGTATTTTGTCCGCCATTTTGGTCTCAAGACTCCGCTGGAAAAGGTAACACGGGCTCTAGGAACGGAGGCCGAATCAGGGAATCTGGGGACGAATTACAGCTACTTTCACTTCCGGTCCAACTGCTCATGCTCAGATTTCAGCCAATGAATTTGCGATCCGAAACGCTTTATCCCAGAGTCCCTCGTTCCCGACCGCTGGTCTAGGGTAACGAGGACTCTGGGAACGAGGTTGGCAACGACCAACAACAGATAAACAAAACTTGACTTAGCCAGGGAGGGGTCAGGCGAAAACTGTGTTTTTCTGTTCTGCGATGGTTTTGAACAGCGGAAAAAAAACAAAATGGCGCCCAAGTGAGGAAATCGAAGAAACTGAACTATTTGTGGGTTTTTCAGGCCATTTTACCCACGAATTTGCAGTTTTTTACCTATGCACTGGTAGGAGCAGTAGGGAAAATGGAAAATCTCGGGAAGTATTGTGGATTATGCTTCAAAACTTGGCGGGGCGAAAGATTACATCGAGACAAACAAACGCAGTTTCAACACCGGTCAGAGAATGAACTGTTGTTTTAAAAAAAAATGAATATTAAGTGTTCTGTTTCAAATTCAAAAATATTTATTTTCAGTGGATATATTTCAATTCAAGGTGGTATTAAAACTATATCAGTGTAAAATGTGGTACAAAAACAGATTCAACGCAATTTTTGCCTTATTTTTAAGTAAAAGAGAAGAAAAACGGAAAGTTCGTGATTTCGCTGCTATTAATAATTAAACCAGTGTGCACCACAGGGAGCATATACAGAAAATTTATTGGCATATCTGTGTTTTCTTACATGTATTATGCTTCACACAAGAAACGAAAGTAACTCAGCCTCTGTTTAAGTATTTTATTTTATTTTCTAAAAATCACCATTTTACCCAGGGCACATACCTCTCACTCAGTGCCATTAGTATCCTCAGAACCCTCTGGGGACAGGGCACCAAGTTGGAGTTGTTTGACCACTTGTCTTTAGAGGGAAACATAGTTAACTATGAGGGAAAGCAGCAGTTTGCTTTGCTCCGTATTTTTAACTTGACCTTAGTAGCGTGATTTCGCCACAACCAAACTGGCCTGGAAAATCCGCGCAAAATTGCGTCTTCGCCCGAAAAAAGAGCCACAGTTCCCAACACTTTCCCGACCCTCTTCGCAAGTGAGAGCTGCATTCGCACAGATTTTCCATCTTATGTGGTCTCCACGAAAGTCGCAAGCGCAAAAAGAAAAATAACTCTTTAAAGGGGACTTTGAAGGGCCCTTTATTACGTAACGACAACTGAAAACAGCGGCCGGTAAATTTGAAAGGTGGCGCCAAGTCATTTATAATTTCCCGCGCAAGAGAGTAGCCGGTGGCAAGCGCCAAGCGGAGAATTGAACGGTGTGTAATCAGGAGAGCACAGTGTCTTAAAGAATTTCATGAGGTGTTTGGAGCCTGTAACGCAAAAGGTAATAGAATTGCTTATCTGTGGGTTATTGTTGCCGAGCTTTTAGTCGAATACGTGTGTAGGATCAGTTTATAAGCCGCTGCGATCGCAAAAGCTTGCATTTGCGAATGACTTCGAATATAGTTTTCGCAAGTGGAACATAAAGACTTGAAAAAATTTTGATGTTCGTATCTTACGATTTTTTTGCGTATTTGATATTTTGTTTCTCTGCTTTTAATCTTTCAGATCGTCCCATTTTTGTCCTTAAATATCCGCAAACTTTCTTATTTTTTCAAATTTAGTGCCGAGTGTCGATCGCACACCCTCGCACGATGGCTTGAATTTAGCTACGTAAAGGCGCATGTTTCACGGAATAAATGAAGTACAAAAACTGATCCAAAGGCTATGAAAATTAATGCATGACTTTTCAAGGAGTTGAACTTTTAGGAAAGCGACTTCGTTGTACTATTGTTGTCGTGTGAATGTAGTTATTTTAGGCTAAATCTCTCCAATTTTTTTAGTTAACTTGAGCCGCTTTACTTCTGCTTTACTTTGGTCAGCGGATAGTGCTAATACCCGCGAAATAAACAGCCAATCAGCGGTTTTTCCGCACTGCCTGCGGTAGGAGAAACCCCTGGCCAAGGCCTTGGCCAGGACTGTCCTTGGCCAGGGGTTTCTCCGACCGCCATTTTGAACGAGGAGAAGGCCCTGGGGACGAGGTTGAAGAAGGGAAAAAGACAAAGAAAAAGACTGGTTCGGTCTCAACCTCGTTCTCAGGGCACCATATTGGTGCTTCTGATTGGTTGAAACGCGCGACGGGGTATTGACGCATTGTCGGTAATCGACCTTCTTCTACAGTACTCCGTTTCCAAAAGATTTTGGAGTTCGTTCGTGGTAACTTTTCAAACTTTTTCAACACGGATGTTCGGTAATCGACCTTCACGCATTGTCGGTAATCGACCTTCTGGTTCGGCCTCAACCTCGTTCTCAGGGCACCATACTGGTGCTTCTGATTGGTTGAAACGCGCGACGGGGTGTATAGCGAAGCGCACTAATGACGTCACGAAATTTGAGACCCCCATCGTGAGTCAGACAAAGAAACGCCAATTCTGTAATGGTTGTTTGGGGAATGTGTGAATGGGGGAGCAGTTCGCTCCCATCTTTTACGGTTCTCACTGACGAAGACGACGTTCCAGGCTCTAAATTTGAAAGTGAACCAGAAGAATACACTGTTGACCAGTTGAAGCGGTGGTTAAAGTGCAAGGGATTGAAATTGAGCGGAAAAAGGAGATGAGCTACTGAAACGTGTGAGCGACTGTATCAATAGCGGAAATCATCACACGCTCGATCCGAGTATCGACGATGGCAAATGGTTGTCCGCAAAAGTTTTCAAAGAAAATGCAAAGTTACAAGCAAATTGTAGCTTAAGTTCGCTTCCGTTTGTTCCATCCACTGGCTGGCGTGCTTTCCCATCGCAAAACATACCTTCTCTTTTCAACTATGGGCACGTGCATTACTACGCATTGGAATCGGTGCAAGATATTAATGGTGCCGAAGAGATCAAAGACGGACTAGGACACATGACGGACAAACCGTTGAAAAATGGCAGAAAATACGTGGATTCAGGCTTTGTGCACGATATCATGGACACGGTAAACTATGGAAAGCCATAACTTTCTTATGTAATCAGTGATCTGTAGGTGATGATGTTTTATCGTGATGTGGTGTAGTTTTGTCACGTTGTACTTTAATTGCGTTGTTATGTATTGTGGTTTTGACATTACGTTATGAGGTTTCATCATTATGTATTGTGGCGTTGGCATTACGTGACGAGGTTCGGTCATTGTGTGATGTGGTGTTATCATTATGTGGTGTGGTTATTTCTTTACACTCTAAAACCCGATTTCTTAATTTAAGGACAAAAAATTCTTATTTTTTTTCCGGTAGTAAGGGCAAATTGTTTCTTATTTTTAAGTTCTTAATTTCCAAACTTTTCTTAATTTTAGCAAAATTTCTCAAAATAAGAATCCCCTAAAATAAGAAAAAACCTACAAATTTTCTTGTTTTAAACTCAGCGAAAGAGTCATGTTTACTTGATTTCAGGTCAATTCTGTTCTCAATTCAAGAAACAAAAATGTCCGCTACGATCGTGCGCTACTAGTTCTTCGATCTAAATAAAGATGTTTGGGTTCAAAAAAGATTTCACATTTAAGAACGGAAAGACAACAAATAATAAAAGTCGCTCAAATTACAAAAAAAAGAAAAAGAAAAGAAAAGAAAAATAAGGCCCACCAACCTGACTCGAACCCGGCTCTTCAGATTTGAAGTCGCCCGTGTTAACCACTCGACAAACATGCACTCGCTTCCTGGTCTCATTTAAAAATTGGTATAGATACGAACTAATATCGATCTTTAATGCCGGAAAAAACACGGCAAATGACTTCTGTTTGTTCATGTGCAATCGCATGAGGCTGGCTGCTTCAAGAAAAACGAGAGAATTCTCACTGTTTACTCACGGATGACTCTTGTTTCCGAGGTTTGTAACCATTCTTGGTTTGGAGGGAGTATTGCCTTCTTTGCTGCGCGTGTTCCATCGCCAAGTCGAGCGAAGTGCGTGTCGAGAAAGCCAGCACGTTGTTATTTTAAGACGACGATTAAGACACGATCATACTAATTCTTATAATGAGAATTTTTTTCTCTTTTTTGTGCCTTAGATTTAAGATCAAATTTGTTCTTAAAATGAAGTTTAAAATCAAGATCACATTTCTTAATTTTGTGTCATAGTTTTGAGAAAAAAAATATTCTTAAATTAAAGTTTAAAATCAAGGTTACATTTCCTAATTTGAGAATATGAGAACTAAAATCAAGGAATGGTTATCTTAATTCAAAAATCCTAGTTTTAGAGTGTTACGTGGTGTGGTTTCATCATTATGTGGTGAGGTTATTCGATAACATGTTGTAATCTTGTCATTATATGATGTGGTTACTTTATTATGTGGTGCAGTTCCTTCTTTATGTGGTTAACGCGTTATGTGATGCGGTTTTACCTTTATGTTATGTGGTTTTCTTTACTAAGCAATGTCACTTTCACTTCCGGTGTCAAACTATTACCCAGGCTTTACTCATCCTGAAGAACCGGCTTAACCAGTTTTTAGAACGATCCTTAGGGTATAATGGGGGTGACAAGCCTGCAAGGCTCCCACGCTCGTGTTTTAGCCGTTTCCATAACTTTGCTCTCACGAGTTTATTTTTTAAGGACCTTCCTTTCTTTAGTATATATGATATCAATGGCGGTTCCTCGCAGATTTCGTTAAATAATGGTTATTTTTTAATCAAATGCCGTTTGTTCATGATAATCTGTTCCAAATTGGGCACTGACTGGTTGGTGTTGCGTTACAAAGGGCAAGATTCGTTTATTTTCTCTGCAGTTTTGGAGGGCTAGCTTTGTGCCTTCAAAATTCACTTCTGATAGTGAATTTTGTATAAAACTTTCTAGGTAACTTCTCTTTTGGAGGTCTTTTTTGAAGTTTTTGATCAACTCTTTAAACAATGTCTTAGAAGAGTTTGTTCTCAGTGGTCTCGAAGCCTCTTCTTTAATGAAACCTCTTTTGACACTGGGTGAGTGGTAAGATGAAAAATGTGTATACTGACACGTTACAGTGGGTTTGAAATGCGTGCATACATCAAGTACTGCGGCGGAATCTCTCTCCTTTGTATACGCTAGTATCCAAGAACGTCGTTGATATTTCAGCCGTAATTTTGATTGAAGGGTGGTGTTTATTTGCTTGCTCAATGAACTTAGTTATTTCCTCTCTCTAGTGCTAACGTTCTAGAGTGAAAAAACGTCATCCATGAAACGTTTATATACGAGCGGTTTTATCACGCTTTGGCATCTGTTTCAACTTTCGCCATGAAAAAGTTGGCAAAGGCAAATGACATTTTAATATCCATGGCGGTGCCGTGTGGGCTGTAGATAGTTTTTTCCCATTAAAGTGGAAGGAATTTTCCTGTAGGATAAACCTTAGCGTTCGTTCTAGTAGTGACGTAAGGATGGGAATTTCATTTTGATAGAAAGAGACGTATGTTCTGCATACGGTTTGGATCCCTTCTTCTTGTGGTATATTTGTATATAGGCTCGTAGAGTCCAGTGAGACAAGTAACGCCTTCTCTGGTACCTTAGACTGTACTCTCTGAAACGAAAAGTAGTGATGTGATGTCCTTAATTTTGAAGCCTTCTTTCAGGTACATGTAGCTCTCTAAGACTGACTTCAAAATCAAATACTCAGGTGCGCCGCAACCTTGTGTTCGTGGTTTTTGTGGCGGTGAATAGCTTCCAAAGTTTAGACACTTTAACCTTAATTTCATCATTGTGTTTCTATGGTTCACCCCCAAACATTGCATTTGGTTGAAAGATAACTTGGATATTTCATCCAATGTCATCTTTTCGCGTTGGATGTCCAAGGTGCACTTTTCAAGCACCTTTGACAAATTTAATATCGCTTCTCACTCCCGCCATCTTTGCTTTACCTCTTACCTTGGAAGAGTAGGCCTAATGGTATCGTTCTAAAAACTGGTTAAGCCGGTTCTTCAGGATGAGTAAAGCCTGGGTAATAGTTTGACACCGGAAGTGAAAGTGACATTGCTCAGTAAAGAAAACCACATAACATAAAGGTAAAACCGCATCACATAACGCGTTAACCACATAAAGAAGGAACTGCACCACATAATAAAGTAACCACATCATATAATGACAAGATTACAACACGTTATCGAATAACCTCACCACATAATGATGAAACCACACCACATAAAGAAATAACCACACCACATAATGATAACACCGCATCACACAATGACCGAACCTCGTCACGTAATGACAACGCCACAATACATAATGATGAAATCTCATAACGTAATGACAAAACCACAATACATAACAACGCAATTAAAGTACAAAGTGACAAAACTACACCACATCACGATGAAACGTCATCACCTACAGATCACTGATCACATAAGAAAGTTATGGCTTTCCATAGTAAACGGCGAACGCTATTTTGTGCGAGCTCATGTTTGGCCGTCGATGAGAACAGAGCTTCCGCACCATGTTATTGTTGTGATATCTGTGAACAGTGGCGCTGTTCTTCACGCCTCGTGTGAACCTTGTCGGGCTTCGTCTTTAGGTCGCTGTAGTCATGTTGTAGCCGTTTTGTTTTCTGTCCTTGACTACGTTCAAAAACACGGACCGGTGCTGGCAAAACCGTGCACAAGTGAAGAATGTTCTTGGAGTAAGGGCAAGAAAAGGAATAAGAATCCTGGGAGGACAAGCGAGGCGAAATACAGCAGCAAGAAGAAGCTAGCCACTTTGCCCGTGATTGATTTCGATCCAAGGCCAGTTAAGTATCGGGAAGTTAAGGCGATGCATGTTAACGGCTTTCTGGGTGCCCTACAAGCGTTATCTATGGCTGTGATCTACACTTTGCTACTATTTTCTGATGGCGGGCATGGGTTTGATTTGAAGTATGATGAAAAGTGCAGGATATCTGATTAATATGTTTTGTATTGCACAGTTCCAGAAAATATCCATACCCACCCCATGGAAGGTCACTGGAAATTCCGAGGGGGTGGGGGGTCTCAAAAGCCAAAATTTTTAAAGGAAAGTACAATGTAAGTGGCTTAACTGGAATTTCCAGAGGGGTGGGGGGGATTCAAACCAAAAACCCTTCCGAGGGAGGGGTATGGACATTTTCTGGAACAACACATTCTTTTCCTAAGTTGGACAGTCATGGCACCAACCACCACACTGAAAAATGGTTCTCAGTTCTTTAGATATATGTTGTTTTTTATATCCCACATCATTTGTATTCTGAATTTGACTTAAATTGTTGTTAAAGCAACATTACATCAAATAATTCAACACTCTTTTAATAGAGCAGTTTTGATAAATAGAATTTAGAGTTATGACAATAGGCTTAGGGGCTTGGCTTCAAATTTGATTAAATTAAAATTGATCTATTACATTATTACAGAATCTTTTGGTGACTGTGCACCAACACCTGATAGGTGAAAAATTATATCACACTTTTTGCATAGAACTGTATAATATTTTTTGTATGTAGAAAAAATTAAAAATAGTTGTATATTCTAAAATTTTTATTCATCAAAGTGTTTCGTTTGTAAAAAACATAAATAAACATATTGAAAAGCAGTGGGAACATTTGTGAGTTAATTTATGACTAATATGTAAGACATGAAGTTTTTGAACAGGATCACAACTCTCCTCCCCCCCCCCCCCCCCCAACCAAACCCAAAGATGCATCCTTTACAATGACTGATTTAAGGTCCACAAAAGTTTAATTTCAAAAGAACATAACAGATATGTAGTTCAGGAAAAGTTCGGACCCCTCTCCTTCTTTTTAACTTTTTAACTGTCAGCTTGCCCTTCTCTTAACTGTCCTCAACATTTAATAATTTAATCTTCAATTACAAACTCTTCTCTTTTCTATTCTCTTCTTATTAAAAAATAACATCAGCTTGCTTAATCACCTTGTTTTATAAGCTGCCTATTGCTTGATAATGATTGTGCCAAAATATTTATGGGCCACTAGGCTCAGCCTCAGACTACCTTTTTTACCTTCACATATCAAGCTGGAAATTTCAGCCCGGGCAAAGGGTATAAAAACCTCATGAGATCGCAATCAATTTTTAGCGTTGGCTGCCAGAAAATGTGCAGATGGAGTTTTCAACAAAACAAAATGAGAGGGTTTTTATTTGAAACTGGGCTTAAAATGAACCTCACCATGTAATCAGCCCTTAATTAGCACATGTAGTGAGAATTTGCCTTTGCATATTACCAATATCA